>CAKAJA020000190.1:0-2400000 GCA_916610235.2 Lasioglossum morio | reverse complement strand
TATGCGTTGTGCGTTATACGTTTGCGTTATGTATTATGCGTTATGCGTTATACGGTATGCGTTATGCGTTATACGTTATGCGTTATGCGTTATGCCATAAGCGTTATGCGTTATGCGTTAAGCATTATGCTTTATGCGTTATGCGTTATGAGTTACACGTTATGCGTTATTCGATATGCGTTATGCGTTATGCGTTATGCGTTATGCATTATGCGTGATCCGTTATGCGTTAAGCATTATGCGTTTTGCTGTATTCGTTATGCGTTGTGCGTTATACGTTTGCGTTATGCGTTATGCGTTATGCGTTATGCATTTTGAGTTATGCGCCATGCGTTATGCATTATGCGTTATGCGTTATGCGATATGCGTTGTGCGTTATGCGTTATGCGTTATGCGTTATGCGTTATGCGTTATGGGTTATGCGTTATGCATTTTGAGTTATGCGTTATGCGTTATGCGTTATGCGTTATGCGATATGCGTTGTGCGTTATGCTTTATGCGTGATCCGTTATACGTTAAGCATTATGCGTTATGCTGTATTCGTTATGCGTTGTGCGTTATACGTTTGCGTTATGCGTTATGCGTTATGCGTTATGCGTTATGCGTTATGCGTTATGCGTTATGCGTTATGCGTTATGCGTTATGCGATATGCGTTGTGCGTTATGCGTTATGCTTTATGCGTTATGCGTTATGCGTTATGCGTTATGCGTTATGCGTTATGCGTTATGCGTTATGCATTATGCTTTATGCGTTATGCGTTATGCGTTATGCGTTATGCGTTATGGGTTATGCATTTTGCGTTATGCGTTATGCGATATGCGTTGTGCGTTATGCGTTATGCGTTATGCGTTATGCCTTATGCGTTATGCGTTATGCGTTATGCATTTTGCGTTATGCGCCATGCGTTATGCGTTATGCGTTATGCGTTATGCGTTATGCGTTATGCGTTATGCGTTATGCGTTATGCGTTATGCGTTATGCGTTATGCGTTATGGGTTATGCGTTATGCATTTTGCGTTATGCGCCATGCGTTATGCGTTATGCGTTATGCGTTATGCGTTATGCATTATGCTTTATGCGTTATGCGTTATGCGTTATGCGTTATGCGTTATGGGTTATGCATTTTGCGTTATGCGTTATGCGATATGCGTTGTGCGTTATGCGTTATGCGTTATGCGTTATGCGTTATGCGTTATGCGTTATGCGTTATGGGTTATGCGTTATGCGTTATGCGTTATGCATTTTGCGTTATGCGCCATGCGTTATGCGTTATGCGTTATGCGTTATGCGTTATGCGTTATGCGTTATGCGTTATGCGTTATGCGTTATGCGTTATGCGTTATGCGTTATGCGTTATACGTTGTACGTTATGCGTTATGCGTTATGTTTTATGCGATATGCGTTATGCGTTATTCGTTATGCATTATGCGTTATGCGTTATGCGTTATACGGTATGCGTTATGCGTTATGCGTTATGCGTTATGCGTTATGCTCTATACGTTATGCGTTATGCGTTATGCGTGATCCGTTATGTGTTAGGCGATATACGTTTTGCGGTATTCGTTATGCGTTATGGGTTATGCGTTATCCGTTGTTCTTTATGCGTTATGCGTTGTGCGTTATACGTTTGCGTTATGCATTATGCGTTATGCGTTATACGGTATGCGTTATGCGTTATACGTTATGCGTTATGCGTTATGCGATAAGCGTTATGCGTTATGCGTTAAGCATTATGCTTTATGCGTTATGCGTTATGAGTTACACGTTATGCGTTATTCGATATGCGTTATGCGTTATGCGTTATGCGTTATGCATTATGCGTGATCCGTTATGCGTTAAGCATTATGCGATTTGCTGTATTCGTTATGCGTTGTGCGTTATACGTTTGCGTTATGCGTTATGCGGTATGCGTTATGCATTTTGAGTTATGCGCCATGCGTTATGCGTTATGCGTTATGCGTTATGCGATATGCGTTGTGCGTTATGCGTTATGCGTTATGCGTTATGCGTTATGCGTTATGGGTTATGCGTTATGCATTTTGAGTTATGCGTTATGCGTTATGCGTTATGCGTTATGCGTTATGCGTTGTGCGTTATGCTTTATGCGTGATCCGTTATACGTTAAGCATTATGCGTTATGCTGTATTCGTTATGCGTTGTGCGTTATACGTTTGCGTTATGCGTTATGCGTTATGCATTTTGAGTTATGCGCCATGCGTTATGCGTTATGCGCCATGCGTTATGCGTTATGCGGTATGCGTTATGCGATATGCGTTGTGCGTTATGCGTTATGCGTTATGCGTTATGCGTTATGCGTTATGCGTTATGCATTATGCTTTATGCGTTATGCGTTATGCGTTATGCGTTATGCGTTATGGGTTATGCATTTTGCGTTATGCGTTATGCGATATGCGTTGTGCGTTATGCGTTATGCGTTATGCGTTATGCCTTATGCGTTATGCGTTATGCGTTATGCATTTTGCGTTATGCGCCATGCGTTATGCGTTATGCGTTATGCGTTATGCGTTATGCGTTATGCGTTATGCGTTATGCGTTATGCGTTATGCGTTATGCGTTATGCGTTATGCGTTATGCGTTATGCGTTATGCGTTATGCGTTATGCGTTATGCGTTATGCGTTATGGGTTATGCGTTATGCATTTTGAGTTATGCGTTATGCGTTATGCGTTATGCGTTATGCGATATGCGTTGTGCGTTATGCTTTATGCGTGATCCGTTATACGTTAAGCATTATGCGTTATGCTGTATTCGTTATGCGTTGTGCGTTATACGTTTGCGTTATGCGTTATGCGTTATGCATTTTGAGTTATGCGCCATGCGTTATGCGTTATGCGCCATGCGTTATGCGTTATGCGTTATGCGTTATGCGATATGCATTATGCTTTATGCGTTATGCGTTATGCGTTATGCGTTATGCGTTATGGGTTATGCATTTTGCGTTATGCGTTATGCGATATGCGTTGTGCGTTATGCGTTATGCGTTATGCGTTATGCCTTATGCGTTATGCGTTATGCGTTATGCATTTTGCGTTATGCGCCATGCGTTATGCGTTATGCGTTATGCGTTATGCGTTATGCGTTATGCGTTATGCGTTATGCGTTATGCGTTATGCGTTATGCGTTATGCGTTATGCGTTATGCGTTATGCGTTATGCGTTATGCGTTATGCGTTATGCGTTATGCGTTATGCGTTATGCGTTATGCGTTATGCGTTATGCGTTATGCGTTATGCATTTTGAGTTATGCGTTATGCGTTATGCGTTATGCGTTATGCGATATGCGTTGTGCGTTATGCTTTATGCGTGATCCGTTATACGTTAAGCATTATGCGTTATGCTGTATTCGTTATGCGTTGTGCGTTATACGTTTGCGTTATGCGTTATGCGTTATGCATTTTGAGTTATGCGCCATGCGTTATGCGTTATGCGCCATGCGTTATGCGTTATGCGTTATGCGTTATGCGATATGCGTTGTGCGTTATGCGTTATGCGTTATGCGTTATGCGTTATGCGATATGCGTTGTGCGTTATGCGTTATGCGTTATGCGTTATGCGTTATGCGTTATGCGGTATGCGTTATGCGTTATGCGTTATGCGTTATGGGTTATGCGTTATGTGTTATGCGATATGCGTTATGCGTTATGCGTTATGCGTTATGCGTTATGCGTTATGCGTTATGCGTTATGCGTTATGCGTTATGCGTTATGCGTTATGCGTTATGCGTTATGCGTTATGCGTTATGCGTTATGCGTTATACGTTGTACGTTATGCGTTATGCGTTATGTTTTATGCGATATGCGTTATGCGTTATTCGTTATGCATTATGCGTTATGCGTTATGCGTTATGCGTTATACGGTATGCGTTATGCGTTATGCGTTATGCGTTATGCGTTATGCTCTATACGTTATGCGTTATGCGTTATGCGTGATCCGTTATGTGTTAGGCGATATACGTTATGCGTTATGCGTTATGCGTTATGGGTTATGCATTTTGCGTTATGCGTTATGCGATATGCGATATGCGTTGTGCGTTATGCTTTATGCGTGATCCGTTATACGTTAAGCATTATGCGTTATGCGCTATTCGTTATGCGTTGTGCGTTATATGTTTGCGTTATGCGTTATGCGTTATGCATTTTGAGTTATGCGCCATGCGTTATGCGTTATGCGCCATGCGTTATGCGTTATGCGTTATGCGTTATGCGATATGCGTTGTGCGTTATGCGTTATGCGTTATGCGTTATGCGTTATGCGATATGCGTTGTGCGTTATGCGTTATGCGTTATGCGTTATGCGTTATGCGGTATGCGTTATGCGTTATGCGTTATGCGTTATGGGTTATGCGTTATGTGTTATGCGATATGCGTTATGCGTTATGCGTTATGCGTTATGCGTTATGCGTTATGCGTTATGCGTTATGCGTTATGCGTTATGCGTTATGCGTTATGCGTTATGCGTTATGCGTTATGCGTTATACGTTGTTCGTTATGCGTTATGCGTTATGTTTTATGCGATATGCGTTATGCGTTATTCGTTATGCATTATGCGTTATGCGTTATGCGTTATGCGTTATACGGTATGCGTTATGCGTTATGCGTTATGCGTTATGCGTTATGCTCTATACGTTATGCGTTATGCGTTATGCGTGATCCGTTATGTGTTAGGCGATATACGTTTTGCGGTATTCGTTATGCGTTATGGGTTATGCGTTATCCGTTGTTCTTTATGCGTTATGCGTTGTGCGTTATACGTTTGCGTTATGCATTATGCGTTATGCGTTATACGTTATGCGTTATGCGTTATACGTTATGCGTTATGCGTTATGCGATAAGCGTTATGCGTTATGCGTTAAGCATTATGCTTTATGCGTTATGCGTTATGAGTTACACGTTATGCGTTATTCGATATGCGTTATGCGTTATGCGTTATGCGTTATGCATTATGCGTGATCCGTTATGCGTTAAGCATTATGCGTTTTGCTGTATTCGTTATGCGTTGTGCGTTATACGTTTGCGTTATGCGTTATGCGTTATGCGTTATGCATTTTGAGTTATGCGCCATGCGTTATGCATTATGCGTTATGCGTTATGCGATATGCGTTGTGCGTTATGCGTTATGCGTTATGCGTTATGCGTTATGCGTTATGGGTTATGCGTTATGCATTTTGAGTTATGCGTTATGCGTTATGCGTTATGCGATATGCGTTGTGCGTTATGCTTTATGCGTGATCCGTTATACGTTAAGCATTATGCGTTATGCTGTATTCGTTATGCGTTGTGCGTTATACGTTTGCGTTATGCGTTATGCGTTATGCATTTTGAGTTATGCGCCATGCGTTATGCGTTATGCGCCATGCGTTATGCGTTATGCGTTATGCGTTATGCGATATGCGTTATGCGTTATGCGTTATGCGTTATGCGATATGCGTTGTGCGTTATGCGTTATGCGTTATGCGTTATGCCTTATGCGTTATGCGTTATGCGTTATGCGTTATGCGTTATGCGTTATGCGTTATGCGTTATGCGTTATGGGTTATGCGTTATGCATTTTGCGTTATGCGCCATGCGTTATGCGTTATGCGTTATGCGTTATGCGTTATGCGTTATGCGTTATGCGTTATGCGTTATGCGTTATGCGTTATGCGTTATGCGTTATGCGTTATGCGTTATGCGTTATGCGTTATGGGTTATGCGTTATGCATTTTGCGTTATGCGCCATGCGTTATGCGTTATGCGTTATGCGTTATGCGTTATGCATTATGCTTTATGCGTTATGCGTTATGCGTTATGCGTTATGCGTTATGGGTTATGCATTTTGCGTTATGCGTTATGCGATATGCGTTGTGCGTTATGCGTTATGCGTTATGCGTTATGCGTTATGCGTTATGCGTTATGGGTTATGCGTTATGCGTTATGCGTTATGCATTTTGCGTTATGCGCCATGCGTTATGCGTTATGCGTTATGCGTTATGCGTTATGCGTTATGCGTTATGCGTTATGCGTTATGCGTTATGCGTTATGCGTTATGCGTTATGCGTTATGCGTTATACGTTGTACGTTATGCGTTATGCGTTATGTTTTATGCGATATGCGTTATGCGTTATTCGTTATGCATTATGCGTTATGCGTTATGCGTTATGCGTTATGCGTTATACGGTATGCGTTATGCGTTATGCGTTATGCGTTATGCGTTATGCGTTATGCTCTATACGTTATGCGTTATGCGTTATGCGTGATCCGTTATGTGTTAGGCGATATACGTTTTGCGGTATTCGTTATGCGTTATGGGTTATGCGTTATCCGTTGTTCTTTATGCGTTATGCGTTGTGCGTTATACGTTTGCGTTATGCATTATGCGTTATGCGTTATACGGTATGCGTTATGCGTTATACGTTATGCGTTATGCGTTATGCGATAAGCGTTATGCGTTATGCGTTAAGCATTATGCTTTATGCGTTATGCGTTATGAGTTACACGTTATGCGTTATTCGATATGCGTTATGCGTTATGCGTTATGCGTTATGCATTATGCGTGATCCGTTATGCGTTAAGCATTATGCGTTTTGCTGTATTCGTTATGCGTTGTGCGTTATACGTTTGCGTTATGCGTTATGCGTTATGCGTTATGCATTTTGAGTTATGCGCCATGCGTTATGCATTATGCGTTATGCGTTATGCGATATGCGTTGTGCGTTATGCGTTATGCGTTATGCGTTATGCGTTATGGGTTATGCGTTATGCATTTTGAGTTATGCGTTATGCGTTATGCGTTATGCGTTATGCGATATGCGTTGTGCGTTATGCTTTATGCGTGATCCGTTATACGTTAAGCATTATGCGTTATGCTGTATTCGTTATGCGTTGTGCGTTATACGTTTGCGTTATGCGTTATGCGTTATGCATTTTGAGTTATGCGCCATGCGTTATGCGTTATGCGCCATGCGTTATGCGTTATGCGTTATGCGTTATGCGATATGCGTTGTGCGTTATGCGTTATGCGTTATGCGTTATGCGTTATGCGTTATGCGTTATGCGTTATGCGTTATGCGTTATGCGTTATGCGTTATGCATTATGCTTTATGCGTTATGCGTTATGCGTTATGCGTTATGCGTTATGGGTTATGCATTTTGCGTTATGCGTTATGCGATATGCGTTGTGCGTTATGCGTTATGCGTTATGCGTTATGCCTTATGCGTTATGCGTTATGCGTTATGCGTTATGCGTTATGCGTTATGCGTTATGCGTTATGGGTTATGCGTTATGCATTTTGCGTTATGCGCCATGCGTTATGCGTTATGCGTTATGCGTTATGCGTTATGCGTTATGCGTTATGCGTTATGCGTTATGCGTTATGCGTTATGCGTTATGCGTTATGCGTTATGCGTTATGCGTTATGCGTTATGCGTTATGCGTTATGCGTTATGCGTTATGGGTTATGCGTTATGCATTTTGCGTTATGCGCCATGCGTTATGCGTTATGCGTTATGCGTTATGCGTTATGCATTATGCTTTATGCGTTATGCGTTATGCGTTATGCGTTATGCGTTATGGGTTATGCATTTTGCGTTATGCGTTATGCGATATGCGTTGTGCGTTATGCGTTATGCGTTATGCGTTATGCGTTATGCGTTATGGGTTATGCGTTATGCGTTATGCGTTATGCATTTTGCGTTATGCGCCATGCGTTATGCGTTATGCGTTATGCGTTATGCGTTATGCGTTATGCGTTATGCGTTATGCGTTATGCGTTATGCGTTATGCGTTATGCGTTATGCGTTATGCGTTATGCGTTATACGTTGTACGTTATGCGTTATGCGTTATGTTTTATGCGATATGCGTTATGCGTTATTCGTTATGCATTATGCGTTATGCGTTATGCGTTATGCGTTATACGGTATGCGTTATGCGTTATGCGTTATGCGTTATGCGTTATGCTCTATACGTTATGCGTTATGCGTTATGCGTGATCCGTTATGTGTTAGGCGATATACGTTTTGCGGTATTCGTTATGCGTTATGGGTTATGCGTTATCCGTTGTTCGTTATGCGTTATGCGTTGTGCGTTAAGCATTATGCTTTATGCGTTATGCGTTATGAGTTACACGTTATGCGTTATTCGATATGCGTTATGCGTTATGCGTTATGCGTTATGCATTATGCGTGATCCGTTATGCGTTAAGCATTATGCGTTTTGCTGTATTCGTTATGCGTTGTGCGTTATACGTTTGCGTTATGCGTTATGCGTTATGCGTTATGCATTTTGAGTTATGCGCCATGCGTTATGCATTATGCGTTATGCGTTATGCGATATGCGTTGTGCGTTATGCGTTATGCGTTATGCGTTATGCGTTATGCGTTATGGGTTATGCGTTATGCATTTTGAGTTATGCGTTATGCGTTATGCGTTATGCGTTATGCGATATGCGTTGTGCGTTATGCTTTATGCGTGATCCGTTATACGTTAAGCATTATGCGTTATGCTGTATTCGTTATGCGTTGTGCGTTATACGTTTGCGTTATGCGTTATGCGTTATGCATTTTGAGTTATGCGCCATGCGTTATGCGTTATGCGCCATGCGTTATGCGTTATGCGTTATGCGTTATGCGATATGCGTTGTGCGTTATGCGTTATGCGTTATGCGTTATGCGTTATGCGTTATGCGTTATGCGTTATGCGTTATGCGTTATGCGTTATGCGTTATGCGTTATGCGTTATGCATTATGCTTTATGCGTTATGCGTTATGCGTTATGCGTTATGCGTTATGCGTTATGGGTTATGCATTTTGCGTTATGCGTTATGCGATATGCGTTGTGCGTTATGCGTTATGCGTTATGCCTTATGCGTTATGCGTTATGCGTTATGCATTTTGCGTTATGCGCCATGCGTTATGCGTTATGCGTTATGCGTTATGCGTTATGCGTTATGCGTTATGCGTTATGCGTTATGCGTTATGCGTTATGCGTTATGCGTTATGCGTTATGCGTTATGCGTTATGCGTTATGCGTTATGCGTTATGCGTTATGCGTTATGGGTTATGCGTTATGCATTTTGAGTTATGCGTTATGCGTTATGCGTTATGCCTTATGCGATATGCGTTGTGCGTTATGCTTTATGCGTGATCCGTTATACGTTAAGCATTATGCGTTATGCTGTATTCGTTATGCGTTGTGCGTTATACGTTTGCGTTATGCGTTATGCATTTTGAGTTATGCGCCATGCGTTATGCGTTATGCGCCATGCGTTATGCGTTATGCGTTATGCGTTATGCGTTATGCGTTGTGCGTTATGCGTTATGCGTTATGCGTTATGCGTTATGCGATATGCGTTGTGCGTTATGCGTTATGCGTTATGCGTTATGCGTTATGCGTTATGCGGTATGCGTTATGCGTTATGCGTTATGCGTTATGGGTTATGCGTTATGTGTTATGCGATATGCGTTATGCGTTATGCGTTATGCGTTATGCGTTATGCGTTATGCGTTATGCGTTATGCGTTATGCGTTATGCGTTATGCGTTATGCGTTATGCGTTATGCGTTATGCGTTATGCGTTATGCGTTATGCGTTATGCGTTATGCGTTATGCGTTATGCGTTATGCGTTATGCGTTATGCGTTATGCGTTATACGTTGTACGTTATGCGTTATGCGTTATGTTTTATGCGATATGCGTTATGCGTTATTCGTTATGCATTATGCGTTATGCGTTATGCGTTATGCGTTATACGGTATGCGTTATGCGTTATGCGTTATGCGTTATGCGTTATGCTCTATACGTTATGCGTTATGCGTTATGCGTGATCCGTTATGTGTTAGGCGATATACGTTTTGCGGTATTCGTTATGCGTTATGGGTTATGCGTTATCCGTTGTTCTTTATGCGTTATGCGTTGTGCGTTATACGTTTGCGTTATGCATTATGCGTTATGCGTTATACGGTATGCGTTATGCGTTATACGTTATGCGTTATGCGTTATGCGATAAGCGTTATGCGTTATGCGTTAAGCATTATGCTTTATGCGTTATGCGTTATGAGTTACACGTTATGCGTTATTCGATATGCGTTATGCGTTATGCGTTATGCGTTATGCATTATGCGTGATCCGTTATGCGTTAAGCATTATGCGTTTTGCTGTATTCGTTATGCGTTGTGCGTTATACGTTTGCGTTATGCGTTATGCGTTATGCGTTATGCATTTTGAGTTATGCGCCATGCGTTATGCATTATGCGTTATGCGTTATGCGATATGCGTTGTGCGTTATGCGTTATGCGTTATGCGTTATGCGTTATGCGTTATGGGTTATGCGTTATGCATTTTGAGTTATGCGTTATGCGTTATGCGTTATGCGATATGCGTTGTGCGTTATGCTTTATGCGTGATCCGTTATACGTTAAGCATTATGCGTTATGCTGTATTCGTTATGCGTTGTGCGTTATACGTTTGCGTTATGCGTTATGCGTTATTCATTTTGAGTTATGCGCCATGCGTTATGCGTTATGCGCCATGCGTTATGCGTTATGCGTTATGCGTTATGCGTTATGGGTTATGCATTTTGCGTTATGCGTTATGCGATATGCGTTGTGCGTTATGCGTTATGCGTTATGCGTTATGCGTTATGCGTTATGCCGTATGCGTTATGCGTTATGCGTTATGCGTTATGCATTTTGCGTTATGCGCCATGCGTTATGCGTTATGCGTTATGCGTTATGCGTTATGCGTTATGCGTTATGCGTTATGCGTTATGCGTTATGCGTTATGCGTTATGCGTTATGCGTTATGCGTTATGCGTTATGGGTTATGCGTTATGCGTTATGCGATATGCGTTATGCGTTATACGTTATGCTTTATGCTTTATGCGTTATGCGTTATGCGTTATGAGTGATCCGACATGCGTTATGCGTTATGCGTTATGCGTTATGCCTTATGCCTTATGGGTTTGCGTTATGCGTTATGCGTTATGCGTTATGCGTTATGCGTTATGCGTTATGCGTTATGCGTTATGCGTTATGGGTTATGCGTTATGCATTTTGCGTTATGCGCCATGCGTTATGCGTTATGCGTTATGCGTTATGCGTTATGCGTTATGCGTTATGCGTTATGCGTTATGCGTTATGCGTTATGCGTTATGCGTTATGCGTTATGCGTTATGCGTTATGGGTTATGCGTTATGCATTTTGCGTTATGCGCCATGCGTTATGCGTTATGCGTTATGCGTTATGCGTTATGCATTATGCTTTATGCGTTATGCGTTATGCGTTATGCGTTATGCGTTATGGGTTATGCATTTTGCGTTATGCGTTATGCGTGATCCGTTATGTGTTAGGCGATATACGTTTTGCGGTATTCGTTATGCGTTATGGGTTATGCGTTATCCGTTGTTCTTTATGCGTTATGCGTTGTGCGTTATACGTTTGCGTTATGCATTATGCGTTATGCGTTATACGGTATGCGTTATGCGTTATACGTTATGCGTTATGCGTTATGCGATAAGCGTTATGCGTTATGCGTTAAGCATTATGCTTTATGCGTTATGCGTTATGAGTTACACGTTATGCGTTATTCGATATGCGTTATGCGTTATGCGTTATGCGTTATGCATTATGCGTGATCCGTTATGCGTTAAGCATTATGCGTTTTGCTGTATTCGTTATGCGTTGTGCGTTATACGTTTGCGTTATGCGTTATGCGTTATGCGTTATGCATTTTGAGTTATGCGCCATGCGTTATGCATTATGCGTTATGCGTTATGCGATATGCGTTGTGCGTTATGCGTTATGCGTTATGCGTTATGCGTTATGCGTTATGGGTTATGCGTTATGCATTTTGAGTTATGCGTTATGCGTTATGCGTTATGCGTTATGCGATATGCGTTGTGCGTTATGCTTTATGCGTGATCCGTTATACGTTAAGCATTATGCGTTATGCTGTATTCGTTATGCGTTGTGCGTTATACGTTTGCGTTATGCGTTATGCGTTATTCATTTTGAGTTATGCGCCATGCGTTATGCGTTATGCGCCATGCGTTATGCGTTATGCGTTATGCGTTATGCATTATGCTTTATGCGTTATGCGTTATGCGTTATGCGTTATGCGTTATGGGTTATGCATTTTGCGTTATGCGTTATGCGATATGCGTTGTGCGTTATGCGTTATGCGTTATGCGTTATGCGTTATGCGTTATGCCGTATGCGTTATGCGTTATGCGTTATGCGTTATGCATTTTGCGTTATGCGCCATGCGTTATGCGTTATGCGTTATGCGTTATGCGTTATGCGTTATGCGTTATGCGTTATGCGTTATGCGTTATGCGTTATGCGTTATGCGTTATGCGTTATGCGTTATGGGTTATGCGTTATGCGTTATGCGATATGCGTTATGCGTTATACGTTATGCTTTATGCTTTATGCGTTATGCGTTATGCGTTATGAGTGATCCGACATGCGTTATGCGTTATGCGTTATGCGTTATGCCTTATGCCTTATGGGTTTGCGTTATGCGTTATGCGTTATGCGTTACGCGTTATGCGTTATGCGTTATGCGTTATGCGTTATGCGTTATGCGTTATGGGTTATGCGTTATGCATTTTGCGTTATGCGCCATGCGTTATGCGTTATGCGTTATGCGTTATGCGTTATGCGTTATGCGTTATGCGTTATGCGTTATGCGTTATGCGTTATGCGTTATGCGTTATGCGTTATGCGTTATGGGTTATGCGTTATGCATTTTGCGTTATGCGCCATGCGTTATGCGTTATGCGTTATGCGTTATGCGTTATGCATTATGCTTTATGCGTTATGCGTTATGCGTTATGCGTTATGCGTTATGGGTTATGCATTTTGCGTTATGCGTTATGCGATATGCGTTGTGCGTTATGCGTTATGCGTTATGCGTTATGCGTTATGCGTTATGCGTTATGGGTTATGCGTTATGCGTTATGCGTTATGCATTTTGCGTTATGCGCCATGCGTTATGCGTTATGCGTTATGCGTTATGCGTTATGCGTTATGCGTTATGCGTTATGCGTTATGCGTTATGCGTTATGCGTTATGCGTTATGCGTTATGCGTTATGCGTTATACGTTGTACGTTATGCGTTATGCGTTATGTTTTATGCGATATGCGTTATGCGTTATTCGTTATGCATTATGCGTTATGCGTTATGCGTTATGCGTTATACGGTATGCGTTATGAGTTATGCGTTATGCGTTATGCGTTATGCTCTATACGTTATGCGTTATGCGTTATGCGTGATCCGTTATGTGTTAGGCGATATACGTTTTGCGGTATTCGTTATGCGTTATGGGTTATGCGTTATCCGTTGTTCTTTATGCGTTATGCGATAAGCGTTATGCGTTATGCGTTAAGCATTATGCTTTATGCGTTATGCGTTATGAGTTACACGTTATGCGTTATTCGATATGCGTTATGCGTTATGCGTTATGCGTTATGCATTATGCGTGATCCGTTATGCGTTAAGCATTATGCGTTTTGCTGTATTCGTTATGCGTTGAGCGTTATACGTTTGCGTTATGCGTTATGCGTTATGCGTTATGCATTTTGAGTTATGCGCCATGCGTTATGCATTATGCGTTATGCGTTATGCGATATGCGTTGTGCGCTATGCGTTATGCGTTATGCGTTATGCGTTATGCGTTATGGGTTATGCGTTATGCATTTTGAGTTATGCGTTATGCGTTATGCGTTATGCGTTATGCGATATGCGTTGTGCGTTATGCTTTATGCGTGATCCGTTATACGTTAAGCATTATGCGTTATGCTGTATTCGTTATGCGTTGTGCGTTATACGTTTGCGTTATGCGTTATGCGTTATGCATTTTGAGTTATGCGCCATGCGTTATGCGTTATGCGCCATGCGTTATGCGTTATGCGTTATGCGTTATGCGATATGCGTTGTGCGTTATGCGTTATGCGTTATGCGTTATGCGTTATGCGTTATGCGTTATGCGTTATGCGTTATGCGTTATGCGTTATGCGTTATGCATTATGCTTTATGCGTTATGCGTTATGCGTTATGCGTTATGCGTTATGGGTTATGCATTTTGCGTTATGCGTTATGCGATATGCGTTGTGCGTTATGCGTTATGCGTTATGCGTTATGCGTTATGCGTTATGCATTTTGCGTTATGCGCCATGCGTTATGCGTTATGCGTTATGCGTTATGCGTTATGCGTTATGCGTTATGCGTTATGCGTTATGCGTTATGCGTTATGCGTTATGCGTTATGCGTTATGCGTTATGCGTTATGCGTTATGCGTTATGCGTTATGCGTTATGCGTTATGCGTTATGGGTTATGCGTTATGCATTTTGAGTTATGCGTTATGCGTTATGCGTTATGCGTTATGCGTTATGCGATATGCGTTGTGCGTTATGCTTTATGCGTGATCCGTTATACGTTAAGCATTATGCGTTATGCTGTATTCGTTATGCGTTGTGCGTTATACGTTTGCGTTATGCGTTATGCGTTATGCATATTGAGTTATGCGTTATGCGTTATGCGCCATGCGTTATGCGTTATGCGTTATGCGTTATGCGATATGCGTTGTGCGTTATGCGTTATGCGTTATGCGTTATGCGTTATGCGATATGCGTTGTGCGTTATGCGTTATGCGTTATGCGTTATGCGTTATGCGGTATGCGTTATGCGTTATGCGTTATGCGTTATGGGTTATGCGTTATGTGTTATGCGATATGCGTTATGCGTTATGCGTTATGCGTTATGCGTTATGCGTTATGCGTTATGCGTTATGCGTTATGCGTTATGCGTTATGCGTTATGCGTTATGCGTTATGCGTTATGCGTTATGCGTTATGCGTTATGCGTTATGCGTTATGCGTTATGCGTTATGCGTTATGCGTTATGCGTTATACGTTGTACGTTATGCGTTATGCGTTATGTTTTATGCGATATGCGTTATGCGTTATTCGTTATGCATTATGCGTTATGCGTTATGCGTTATGCGTTATACGGTATGCGTTATGCGTTATGCGTTATGCGTTATGCGTTATGCTCTATACGTTATGCGTTATGCGTTATGCGTGATCCGTTATGTGTTAGGCGATATACGTTTTGCGGTATTCGTTATGCGTTATGGGTTATGCGTTATCCGTTGTTCTTTATGCGTTATGCGTTGTGCGTTATACGTTTGCGTTATGCATTATGCGTTATGCGTTATACGGTATGCGTTATGCGTTATACGTTATGCGTTATGCGTTATGCGATAAGCGTTATGCGTTATGCGTTAAGCATTATGCTTTATGCGTTATGCGTTATGAGTTACACGTTATGCGTTATTCGATATGCGTTATGCGTTATGCGTTATGCGTTATGCGTTATGCATTATGCGTGATCCGTTATGCGTTAAGCATTATGCGTTTTGCTGTATTCGTTATGCGTTGTGCGTTATACGTTTGCGTTATGCGTTATGCGTTATGCGTTATGCATTTTGAGTTATGCGCCATGCGTTATGCATTATGCGTTATGCGTTATGCGATATGCGTTGTGCGTTATGCGTTATGCGTTATGCGTTATGCGTTATGCGTTATGGGTTATGCGTTATGCATTTTGAGTTATGCGTTATGCGTTATGCGATATGCGTTGTGCGTTATGCTTTATGCGTGATCCGTTATACGTTAAGCATTATGCGTTATGCTGTATTCGTTATGCGTTGTGCGTTATACGTTTGCGTTATGCGTTATGCGTTATGCATTTTGAGTTATGCGCCATGCGTTATGCGTTATGCGCCATGCGTTATGCGTTATGCGTTATGCGTTATGCATTATGCTTTATGCGTTATGCGTTATGCGTTATGCGTTATGCGTTATGGGTTATGCATTTTGCGTTATGCGTTATGCGATATGCGTTGTGCGTTATGCGTTATGCGTTATGCGTTATGCGTTATGCCGTATGCGTTATGCGTTATGCGTTATGCGTTATGCATTTTGCGTTATGCGCCATGCGTTATGCGTTATGCGTTATGCGTTATGCGTTATGCGTTATGCGTTATGCGTTATGCGTTATGCGTTATGCGTTATGCGTTATGCGTTATGCGTTATGGGTTATGCGTTATGCGTTATGCGATATGCGTTATGCGTTATACGTTATGCTTTATGCTTTATGCGTTATGCGTTATGCGTTATGAGTGATCCGACATGCGTTATGCGTTATGCGTTATGCGTTATGCCTTATGCCTTATGGGTTTGCGTTATGCGTTATGCGTTATGCATAATGCGTTATACGTCATGTATTATGCGTTATGCCTTATACGTTATGCGATATGCGTTGTGCGTAATGCGTTATGCGTTATGTATTATACATTATGTATTATGCGTTATGCCTGATCCGTTAGGCGTTATGCGTTATGCGTTATGTGTTATGCGTTATGCGTTATGTGTTATGCGTTATGCGTTATGCGTTATGCGTTATGCGTTATGCGTTATGCGTTATGTGTTATGCATTATGCGTTATGCGTTATGCCTGATCCGTAAGGCGTTATACGTTATGCGTTATGCGTTATGCGTTATGCGTTATGCGTTATGCGATATGCGTTATGCGTTATACGTTATGCGTTCTGCGTTATGCGTTATGCGTTATGCGTTATGCGTTATGCGTTATGCGTTATGCGTTATGCGTTATGCGTTATGCGTTATGCGTTATGCGTTATGCGTTATGCGTTATGCGTTATGCGTTATGCGTTATGCGTTATGCGTTATGCGTTATGGGTTATGCGTTATGCGTTATGCGATATGCGTTATGCGTTATACGTTATGCCTTATGCCTTATGGGTTTGCGTTATGCGTTATGCGTTATGCATAATGCGTTATACGTCATGTATTATGCGTTATGCCTTATACGTTATGCGATATGCGTTGTGCGTAATGCGTTATGCGTTATGTGTTATGCATTATGCGTTATGCGTTATGCCTGATCCGTTAGGCGTTATGCGTTATGCGTTATGCGTTATGCGTTATGCGTTATGCGTTATGCGTTATGCGTTATGCGATATGCGTTGTGCGTTATGCGTTATGCGTTATGCGTTATGCGTTATGCGTTATGCGATATGCGTTGTGCGTAATGCGTTATGCGTTATGTGTTATGCATTATGCGTTATGCGTTATGCCTGATCCGTTAGGCGTTATGCGTTATGCGTTATGCGTTATGCGTTATGCGTTATGCGTTATGCGATATGCGTTGTGCGTTATGCGTTATGCGTTATGCGTTATGCGTTATGCGTTATGCGTTATGCGTTATGCGTTATGCGTTATGCGTTATGCGTTATGCGTTATGCGTTATGCATTTTGCGTTATGCGTTATACGGTATGCGTTATGCGTTATGCGTTATGCGTTATGCGTTATGCTCTATACGTTATGCGTTATGCGTTATGCGTGATCCGTTATGTGTTAGGCGATATACGTTTTGCGGTATTCGTTATGCGTTATGCGTTATGCGTTATCCGTTGTTCCTTATGCGTTATGCGTTGTGCGTTATACGTTTGCGTTATGCATTATGCGTTATGCGTTATACGGTATGCGTTATGCGTTATGCGTTATGCGGTATGCGTTATGCGTTATGCGTTATGCGTTATGCGTTATGGGTTATGCGTTATGTGTTATGCGTTATGCGATATGCGTTGTGCGTTATGCGTTATGCGTTATGCGTTATGCGTTATGCGGTATGCGTTATGCGTTATGCGTTATGCGTTATGCGTTATGGGTTATGCGTTATGTGTTATGCGATATGCGTTATGCGTTATGCGTTATGCGTTATGCGTTATGCGTTATGCGTTATGCGTTATGCGTTATGCGTTATGCGTTATGCGTTATGCGTTATGCGTTATGCGTTATACGTTGTACGTTATGCGTTATGCGTTATGTTTTATGCGATATGCGTTATGCGTTATTCGTTATGCATTATGCGTTATGCGTTATGCGTTATGCGTTATGCGTTATGCTCTATACGTTACGCGTTATGCGTTATGCGTGATCCGTTATGTGTTAGGCGATATACGTTTTGCGGTATTCGTTATGCGTTATGGGTTATGCGTTATCCGTTGTTCTTTATGCGTTATGCGTTGTGCGTTATACGTTTGCGTTATGCATTATGCGTTATGCGTTATACGGTATGCGTTATGCGTTATACGTTATGCGTTATGCGTTATGCGATAAGCGTTATGCGTTATGCGTTAAGCATTATGCTTTATGCGATATGCGTTATGAGTTACACGTTATGCGTTATTCGATATGCGTTATGCGTTATGCGTTATGCGTTATGCGTGATCCGTTATGCGTTAAGCATTATGCGTTTTGCTGTATTCGTTATGCGTTGTGCGTTATACGTTTGCGTTATGCGTTATGCGTTATGCATTTTGAGTTATGCGCCATGCGTTATGCATTATGCGTTATGCGTTATGCGATATGCGTTGTGCGTTATGCGTTATGCGTTATGCGTTATGCGTTATGCGTTATGGGTTATGCGTTATGCATTTTGAGTTATGCGTTATGCGTTATGCGTTATGCGTTATGCGATATGCGTTGTGCGTTATGCTTTATGCGTGATCCGTTATACGTTAAGCATTATGCGTTATGCTGTATTCGTTATGCGTTTGTCGTTATACGTTATGCGTTATGCGTGATCCGTTATGTGTTAGGCGATATACGTTTTGCGGTATTCGTTATGCGTTATGCGTTATGCGTTATCCGTTGTTCGTTATGCGTTATGCGTTGTGCGTTATACGTTTGCGTTATGCATTATGCGTTATGCGTTATACGGTATGCGTTATGCGTTATACGTTATGCGTTATGCGTTATGCGATAAGCGTTATGCGTTATGCTTTAAGCATTATGCTTTATGCGTTATGCGTTATGAGTTACACGTTATGCGTTATTCGATATGCGTTATGCGTTATGCGTTATGCGTTATGCGTTATGCGTTATGCGTTATGCGTTATGCGTTATGCGTTATACGTTATGCTTTATGCTTTATGCTTTATGCGTTATGCGTTATGCGTTATGAGTGATCCGACATGCGTTGTGCGTTATGCGTTATGCGTTATGCCTTATGCCTTATGGGTTTGCGTTATGCGTTATGCATAATGCGTTATACGTCATGTATTATGCGTTATGCCTTATACGTTATGCGATATGCGTTGTGCGTAATGCGTTATGCGTTATGTGTTATGCATAATGCGTTATGCGTTATGCGTTATGCATTATGCTTTATGCGTTATGCGTTATGAGTTACACGTTATGCGTTATTCGATATGCGTTATGCGTTATGCGTTTGCGTTATGCGTTATGCGATATGCGTTGTGCGTTATGCGTTATGCGTTATGCGTTATGCGTTATGCGTTATGCGATATGCGTTGTGCGTTATGCGTTATGCGTTATGCGTTATGCGTTATGCGTTATGCGTTATGCGTTATGCGTTATGCGTTATGCGATATGCGTTGTGCGTTATGCGTTATGCGTTATGCGTTATGCGTTATGCGTTATGCGTTATGCGGTATGCGTTATGCGTTATGCGTTATGCATTATGGGTTATGCGTTATGTGTTATGCGATATGCGTTATGCGTTATGCGTTATGCGTTATGCGTTATGCGTTATGCGTTATGCGTTATGCGTTATGCGTTATACGTTGTACGTTATGCGTTATGCGTTATGTTTTATGCGATATGCGTTATGCGTTATTCGTTATGCATTATGCGTTATGCGTTATGCGTTATGCGTTATACGGTATGCGTTATGCGTTATGCGTTATGCGTTATGCGTTATGCTCTATACGTTATGCGTTATGCGTTATGCGTGATCCGTTATGTGTTAGGCGATATACGTTTTGCGGTATTCGTTATGCGTTATGGGTTATGCGTTATCCGTTGTTCTTTATGCGTTATCGTTGTGCGTTATACGTTTGCGTTATGCATTATGCGTTATGCGTTATACGGTATGCGTTATGCGTTATACGTTATGCGTTATGCGTTATGCGATAAGCGTTATGCGTTATGCGTTAAGCATTATGCTTTATGCGTTATGCGTTATGAGTTACACGTTATGCGTTATTCGATATGCGTTATGCGTTATGCGTTATGCGTTATGCGTGATCCGTTATGCGTTAAGCATTATGCGTTTTGCTGTATTCGTTATGCGTTGTGCGTTATACGTTTGCGTTATGCGTTATGCGTTATGCGTTATGCATTTTGAGTTATGCGCCATGCGTTATGCATTATGCGTTATGCGTTATGCGATATGCGTTGTGCGTTATGCGTTAAGCGTTATGCGTTATGCGTTATGCGTTATGGGTTATGCGTTATGCATTTTGAGTTATGCGTTATGCGTTATGCGTTATGCGATATGCGTTATGCGTTATGCGTTATGCGTTATGCGTTATGCGATATGCGTTGTGCGTTATGGGTTATGCGTTGTCCGTTGTTCTTTATGCGTTATGCGTTGTGCGTTATACGTTTGCGTTATGCATTATGCGTTATGCGTTATACGGTATGCGTTATGCGTGATCCGTTATGCGTTAAGCATTATGCGTTTTGCTGTATTCGTTATGCGTTGTGCGTTATACGTTTGCGTTATGCGTTATGCGTTATGCGTTATGCATTTTGAGTTATGCGCCATGCGTTATGCATTATGCGTTATGCGTTATGCGATATGCGTTGTGCGTTATGCGTTATGCGTTATGCGTTATGCGTTATGCGTTATGGGTTATGCATTTTGCGTTATGCGTTATGCGATATGCGTTGTGCGTTATGCGTTATGCGTTATGCGTTATGCGTTATGCCTTATGCGTTATGCGTTATGCGTTATGCGTTATGCATTTTGCGTTATGCGCCATGCGTTATGCGTTATGCGTTATGCGTTATACGTTATGCGTTATGCGTTATGCGTTATGCGTTATGCTCTATACGTTATGCGTTATGCGTTATGCGTGATCCATTATGTGTTAGGCGATATAAGTTTTGCGGTATTCGTTATGCGTTATGGGTTATGCGTTATTAGTTGTCCTTTATGCGTTATGCGTTGTGCGTTATACGTTTGCGTTATGCATTATGCGTTATGCGTTATACGGTATGCGTTATGCGTTATACGTTATGCGTTATGCGTTATGCGATAAGCGTTATGCGTTATGCGTTAAGCATTATGCTTTATGCGTTATGCGTTATGAGTTACACGTTATGCGTTATTCGATATGAGTTATGCGTTATGCGTTATGCGTTATGCGTTATGCGTGATCCGTTATGCGTTAAGCATTATGCGTTTTGCTGTATTCGTTATGCGTTGTGCGTTATACGTTTGCGTTATGCGTTATGCGTTATGCGTTATGCATTTTGAGTTATGCGCCATGCGTTATGCATTATGCGTTATGCGTTATGCGATATGCGTTGTGCGTTATGCGTTATGCGTTATGCGTTATGCGTTATGGGTTATGCGTTATGCATTTTGAGTTATGCGTTATGCGTTATGCGTTATGCGTTATGCGATATGCGTTGTGCGTTATGCTTTATGCGTGATCCGTTATACGTTAAGCATTATGCGTTATGCTGTATTCGTTATGCGTTGTGCGTTATACGTTTGCGTTATGCGTTATGCGTTATGCGTTATGCATTTTGAGTTATGCGCCATGCGTTATGCGTTATGCGCCATGCGTTATGCGTTATGCGTTATGCGTTATGCGTTATGCGATATGCGTTGTGCGTTATGCGTTATGCGTTATGCGTTATGCGTTATGCGTTATGCGTTATGCGTTATGCGTTATGCATTAAGCTTTATGCGTTATGCGTTATGCGTTATGCGTTATGCGTTATGGGTTATGCATTTTGCGTTATGCGTTATGCGTTATGCGATATGCGTTGTGCGTTATGCGTTATGCGTTAAGCGTTATGCCTTATGCGTTATGCGTTATGCGTTATGCGTTATGCGTTATGCGTTATGCGTTATGCGTTATGCGTTATGCGTTATGCGTTATGCGTTATGGGTTATGCGTTATGCATTTTGCGTTATGCGCCATGCGTTATGCGTTATGCGTTATGCGTTATGCGTTATGCATTATGCTTTATGCGTTATGCGTTATGCGTTATGCGTTATGCGTTATGCGTTATGGGTTATGCATTTTGCGTTATGCGTTATGCGATATGCGTTGTGCGTTATGCGTTATGCGTTATGCGTTATGCGTTATGCGTTATGCCTTATGCGTTATGCGTTATGCGTTATGCGTTATGCATTTTGCGTTATGCGCCATGCGTTATGCGTTATGCGTTATGCGTTATGCGTTATGCGTTATGCGTTATGCGTTATGCGTTATGCGTTATGCGTTATGCGTTATGCGTTATGCGTTATGGGTTATGCGTTATGCGTTATGCGATATACGTTATGCGTTATACGTTATGCTTTATGCTTTATGCTTTATGCGTTATGCGTTATGCGTTATGAGTGATCCGACATGCGTTATGCGTTATGCGTTATGCGTTATGCCTTATGCCTTATGGGTTTGCGTTATGCGTTATGCGTTATGCATAATGCATTATACGTCATGTATTATGCGTTATGCCTTATACGTTATGCGATATGCGTTGTGCGTAATGCGTTATGCGTTATGTATTATACATTATGCGTTATGCGTTATGCCTGATCGTTAGGCGTTATGCGTTATGCGTTATGTGTTATGCGTTATGCGTTATGTGTTATGCGTTATGCGTTATGCGTTATGCGTTATGCGTTATGCGTTATGTGTTATGCATTATGCGTTATGCGTTATGCGTTATGCGATATGCGTTATGCGTTATACGTTATGCGTTATGCGTTATGCGTTATGCGATATGCGTTATGCGTTATGCGTTATGCGTTATGCGTTATGCGTTATGCGTTATGCGTTATGCGTTATGCGTTATGGGTTATGCGTTATGCGTTATGCGATATGCGTTATGCGTTATACGTTATGCTTTATGCTTTATGCGTTATGCGTTATGCGTTATGAGTGATCCGACATGCGTTATGCGTTATGCGTTATGCCTTATGCCTTATGGGTTTGCGTTATGCGTTATGCGTTATGCATAATGCGTTATACGTCATGTATTATGCGTTATGCCTTATACGTTATGCGATATGCGTTGTGCGTAATGCGTTATGCGTTATGTGTTATGCATTATGCGTTATGCGTTATGCCTGATCCGTTAGGCGTTATGCGTTATGCGTTATGCATTTTGCGTTATGCGCCATGCGTTATGCGTTATGCGTTATGCGTTATGCGTTATGCGTTATGCGTTATGCGTTATGCGTTATGCGTTATGCGTTATGCGTTATGCGTTATGCGTTATGCGTTATGCGTTACGGGTGATGCGTTATGCGTTATGCGATATGCGTTATGCGTTATACGTTATGCTTTATGCTTTATGCTTTATGCGTTATGCGTTATGCGTTATGAGTGATCCGACATGCGTTATGCGTTATGCGTTATGCGTTATGCCTTATGCCTTATGGGTTTGCGTTATGCGTTATGCGTTATGCATAATGCGTTATACGTCATGTATTATGCGTTATGCCTTATACGTTATGCGATATGCGTTGTGCGTAATGCGTTATGCGTTATGTATTATACATTATGCGTTACGCGTTATGCCTGATCGTTAGGCGTTATGCGTTATGCGTTATGTGTTATGCGTTATGCGTTATGTGTTATGCGTTATGCGTTATGCGTTATGCGTTATGCGTTATGCGTTATGTGTTATGCATTATGCGTTATGCGTTATGCGTTATGCGATATGCGTTATGCGTTATACGTTATGCGTTATGCGTTATGCGTTATGCGATATGCGTTATGCGTTATGCGTTATGCGTTATGCGTTATGCGTTATGCGTTATGCGTTATGCGTTATGCGTTATGGGTTATGCGTTATGCGTTATGCGATATGCGTTATGCGTTATACGTTATGCTTTATGCTTTATGCGTTATGCGTTATGCGTTATGAGTGATCCGACATGCGTTATGCGTTATGCGTTATGCCTTATGCCTTATGGGTTTGCGTTATGCGTTATGCGTTATGCATAATGCGTTATACGTCATGTATTATGCGTTATGCCTTATACGTTATGCGATATGCGTTGTGCGTAATGCGTTATGCGTTATGTGTTATGCATTATGCGTTATGCGTTATGCCTGATCCGTTAGGCGTTATGCGTTATGCGTTATGCGTTATGCGTTATGCGTTATGCGTTATGCGTTATGCGTTATGCGTTATGCGTTATGCGTTATGGGTTATGCATTTTGCGTTATGCGTTATGCGATATGCGTTGTGCGTTATGCGTTATGCGTTAAGCGTTATGCCTTATGCGTTATGCGTTATGCGTTATGCGTTATGCGTTATGCGTTATGCGTTATGCGTTATGCGTTATGCGTTATGCGTTATGCGTTATGCGTTATGGGTTATGCGTTATGCATTTTGCGTTATGCGCCATGCGTTATGCGTTATGCGTTATGCGTTATGCGTTATGCATTATGCTTTATGCGTTATGCGTTATGCGTTATGCGTTATGCGTTATGCGTTATGGGTTATGCATTTTGCGTTATGCGTTATGCGATATGCGTTGTGCGTTATGCGTTATGCGTTATGCGTTATGCGTTATGCGTTATGCCTTATGCGTTATGCGTTATGCGTTATGCATTTTGCGTTATGCGCCATGCGTTATGCGTTATGCGTTATGCGTTATGCGTTATGCGTTATGCGTTATGCGTTATGCGTTATGCGTTATGCGTTATGCGTTATGCGTTATGCGTTATGGGTTATGCGTTATGCGATATGCGTTATGCGTTATACGTTATGCTTTATGCTTTATGCTTTATGCGTTATGCGTTATGCGTTATGAGTGATCCGACATGCGTTATGCGTTATGCGTTATGCGTTATGCCTTATGCCTTATGGGTTTGCGTTATGCGTTATGCGTTATGCATAATGCGTTATACGTCATGTATTATGCGTTATGCCTTATACGTTATGCGATATGCGTTGTGCGTAATGCGTTATGCGTTATGTATTATACATTATGCGTTATGCGTTATGCCTGATCGTTAGGCGTTATGCGTTATGCGTTATGTGTTATGCGTTATGCGTTATGTGTTATGCGTTATGCGTTATGCGTTATGCGTTATGCGTTATGCGTTATGCGTTATGTGTTATGCATTATGCGTTATGCGTTATGCGTTATGCGATATGCGTTATGCGTTATACGTTATGCGTTATGCGTTATGCGTTATGCGATATGCGTTATGCGTTATGCGTTATGCGTTATGCGTTATGCGTTATGCGTTATGCGTTATGCGTTATGCGTTATGGGTTATGCGTTATGCGTTATGCGTTATGCGTTATGCGATATGCGTTATGCGTTATACGTTATGCTTTATGCTTTATGCGTTATGCGTTATGCGTTATGAGTGATCCGACATGCGTTATGCGTTATGCGTTATGCCTTATGCCTTATGGGTTTGCGTTATGCGTTATGCGTTATGCATAATGCGTTATACGTCATGTATTATGCGTTATGCCTTATACGTTATGCGATATGCGTTGTGCGTAATGCGTTATGCGTTATGTGTTATGCATTATGCGTTATGCGTTATGCCTGATCCGTTAGGCGTTATGCGTTATGCGTTATGCGTTATGCGTTATGCGTTGTGCGTTATGCGTTATGCGTTATGCGATATGCGTTGTGCGTTATGCGTTATGCGTTATGCGTTATGCGTTATGCGTTATGCGTTATGCGTTATGCGTTATGCGTTATGCGTTATGCGTTATGCATTTTGCGTTATGCGTTATACGGTATGCGTTATGCGTTATGCGTTATGCGTTATGCGTTATGCTCTATACGTTATGCGTTATGCGTTGTGCGTGATCCGTTATGTGTTAGGCGATATACGTTTTGCGGTATTCGTTATGCGTTATGCGTTATCCGTTGTTCGTTATGCGTTATGCGTTATGCATTACGTGTTATGCGTTATGCGTTATGCGTTATGCGTTATACGTTATGCGTTAGGCGTTATGCGTTATGCCTGATCCGTAAGGCGTTATGCGTTATGCGTTATGCGTTATGCGTTATGCGTTATGCATTATGCGATATGCGTTATGCGTTATACGTTATGCGTTATGCGTTATGCGTTATGCGTTATGCGTTATGCGTTATGCGTTATGCTTTATGCGTTATGCGTTATGCGTTATGCGTTATGCGTTATGCGTTATGCGTTATGCGTTATTCGTTATGCGTTATGCGTTATGCGTTATGCGTTATGCGTTATGCGTTATGCGTTATGCGTTATGCGTTATGCGTTATGCGTTATGGGTTATGCGTTATGCGTTATGCGATATGCGTTATGCGTTATACGTTATGCTTTATGCGTTATGCGTTATGCGATATGCGTTATGCGTTATACGTTATGCTTTATGCGTTATGCGTTATGCGTTATGAGTGATCCGACATGCGTTATGCGTTATGCGTTATGCGTTATGCCTTATGCCTTATGGGTTTGCGTTATGCGTTATGCGTTATGCATAATGCGTTATGCGTTATGCGTTATGCGTTATGCGTTATGCGTTATGCGTTATGCGTTGTGCGTTATGCGTTATGCGTTATGCGTTATGGGTTATGCGTTATGCGTTATGCGATATGCGTTATGCGTTATACGTTATGCTTTATGCTTTATGCGTTATGCGTTATGCGTTATGAGTGATCCGACATGCGTTATGCGTTATGCGTTATGCGTTATGCCTTATGCCTTATGGGTTTGCGTTATGCGTTATGCATATGCATAATGCGTTATACGTCATGTATTATGCGTTATGCCTTTACGTTATGCGATATGCGTTGTGCGTAATGCGTTATGCGTTATGTGTTATGCATTATGCGTTATGCGTTATGCCTGATCCGTTAGGCGTTATGCGTTATGCGTTATGCGTTATGCGTTATGCGTTATGCGTTATGCATTATGCTTTATGCGTTATGGGTTATGCGTTATGCGTTATGCGATATGCGTTATGCGTTATACGTCATGCTTTATGCTTTATGCGTTATGCGTTATGCGTTATGAGTGATCCGACATGCGTTATGCGTTATGCGTTATGCGTTATGCCTTATGCCTTATGGGTTTGCGTTATGTGTTATGCATTATGCGTTATGCGTTATGCGTTATGCATAATGCGTTATACGTTATGTATTATGCGTTATGCCTTATACGTTATGCGATATGCGTTGTGCGTTATGCGTTATGCGTTATGCGTTATGCGTTATGCGTTATGCGTTATGCGTTATGCGTTATGCGTTATGCATTATGCGTTGTGCGTTATACGTTTGCGTTGTGCGTTATGCGTTTTGCGTTATGCGTTATGAATTATGCGTTATGCGTTATGCGTTATGCATTTTGCGTTATGCGCCATGCGTTATGCGTTATGCGTTATGCGTTATGCATTATGCGTTGTGCGTTATACGTTTGCGTTGTGCGTTATGCGTTATGCGTTATGCGTTATGCGTTATGCGTTATGCGTTATGCGTTATGCGTTATGCGTTATGCGTTATGCGTTATGCGTTATGCGTTATGCGTTATGCGTTATGCGTTATGCGTTATGCGTTATGCGTTATGCGTTATGCGTTATGCGTTATGCGTTATGCGTTACGTGTTATGCGTTATGCGATATGCGTTGTGCGTTATGCGTTATGCGTGATCCGTTATGCGTTAAGCATTATGCGTTTTGCTGTATTCGTTATGCGTTGTGCGTTATACGTTTGCGTTATGCGTTATGCGTTATGCATTTTGAGTTATGCGCCATGCGTTATGCGTTATGCGCCATGCGTTATGCGTTATGCGTTATGCGTTATGCGATATGCGTTGTGCGTTATGCGTTATGCGTTATGCGTTATGCGTTATGCGATATGCGTTATGCGTTATACGTTATGCTTTATGCTTTATGCTTTATGCTTTATGCGTTATGCGTTATGCGTTATGAGTGATCCGACATGCGTTATGCCTTATGCCTTATGGGTTTGCGTTATGGGTTATGCATTATGCGTTATGCGTTATGCGTTATGCATAATGCGTTATACGTTATGTATTATGCGTTATGCCATATACGTTATGCGATATGCGTTGTGCGTTATGCGTTATGCGTTATGCGTTATGCGTTATGCGTTATGCGTTATGCGATATGCGTTGTGCGTTATGCGTTATGCGTTATGCGTTATGCGTTATGCGTTATGCTCTATACGTTATGCGTTATGCGTTATGCGTGATCCGTTATGTGTTAGGCGATATACGTTTTGCGGTATTCGTTATGCGTTATGCGTTATGCGTTATCCGTTGTTCGTTATGCGTTATGCGTTGTGCGTTATACGTTTGCGTTATGCATTATGCGTTATGCGTTATACGGTATGCGTTATGCGTTATACGTTATGCGTTATGCGTTATGCGATAAGCGTTATGCGTTATGCGTTAAGCATTATGCTTTATGCGTTATGCGTTATGAGTTACACGTTATGCGTTATTCGATATGCGTTATGCGTTATGCGTTATGCGTTATGCGTTATGCGTGATGCGTTATGCGTTAAGCATTATGCGTTTTGCTGTATTCGTTATGCGTTGTGCGTTATACGTTTGCGTTATGCGTTATGCGTTATGCATTTTGAGTTATGCGCCATGCGTTATGCGTTATGCGCCATGCGTTATGCGTTATGCGTTATGCGTTATGCGATATGCGTTGTGCGTTATGCGTTATGCGTTATGCGTTATGCGTTATGCGTTATGCATTATGCTTTATGCGTTATGGGTTATGCGTTATGCGTTATGCGATATGCGTTATGCGTTATACGTTATGCTTTATGCTTTATGCTTTATGCTTTATGCTTTATGCTTTATGCGTTATGCGTTATGCGTTATACGGTATGCGTTATGCGTTATACGTTATGCGTTATGCGTTATGCGTTATGCGTTAAGCATTATGCGTTATACGGTATGCGTTATGCGTTATACGTTATGCGTTATGCGTTATGCGTTGTGCATTATGCGTTATGCGTTATGAAGTAAGGGTTATGGTTTATGCATTATGCGTTGTGCGCTATACGTTTGCGTTATGCGTTATGCGTTATGCGTTATACGGTATGCGTTGTGCGTTATGCGTTATGCGTTATGCGTTATGCTTTATGCTTTGTGCGTAATGCGTTATGCGTTATGCGTTATGCATTTTGCGTTATGCGCCATGCGTTATGCGTTATGCGTTATGCGTTATGCATTATGCGTTTTGCTGTATTCGTTATGCGTTGTGCGTTATACGTTTGCGTTATGGGTTATGCGTTATGCTTTATGCGTTTTACGGTATGCGTTATGCGTTATACGTTATGCGTTATGCGATATGCGTTATGCGTTATGCGTTATGCATTATGCTTTATGCGTTATGCGTTATGAGTTACACGTTATGCGTTATTCGATATGCGTTATGCGTTGTGCGTTATGCGTTATGCGTTATGCGTTATGCGTTATGCGTTATGCGTTATTCGTTATGCGTTATGGGTTATGCGTTATGCGTTATGGTTATGCGTTATGCGTTATGCGTTAAATGTTATGCGTTATTCGTTATGCGTTATGCGTTATGCGTTATGCGTTGTGCGTTATGCGTTATACGTTATATGTTATGCGTTATGCGTTATGCGTTATGCGTTGTGCGTTATACGTTTGCGTTATGCGTTATGCGTTATGCGTTATACGGTATGCGTTATGCGTTATGCGTTATGCGTTATGCGTTATATGTTATGCGTTATGCGTTATGCGTTATGCGTTATGCGTTATGCGTTGTGCGTTATGCGTTATACGTTATATGTTATGCGTTATGCGTTATGCGTTATGCGTTGTGCGTTATACGTTTGCGTTATGCGTTATGCGTTATGCGTTATACGGTATGCGTTATGCGTTATACGTTATGTATTATGCGTTATGCGTTATGCGTTATGCGTTATGCGTTATGCGTTATGCGTTATGAGTTATGCGTTATGCGTTATGCGTTATGCGTTATGCGTTATGCGTTTTGCGGTATTCGTTATGCGTTGTGCATTATGCGTTATGCGTTGTGCGTTATGGGTTATGATTTATGCGTTATGCGTTATGCGTTATGCGTTATGCGTTATGCGTTATGCGTTATTCGTTATGCTTTATGCGTCATGCGTGATCCGTTATGCGTTATGCGTTATACGTTATGCGTTATGCGTTATGCGTTATGCGTTATGCGTTATGCGATATGCATTATGCGTTATACGGTATGCGTTATGCGTTATGCGTTATGCGTTATGCGTTATGCGTTGTGCATTATGCGTTATGCGTTATGAAGTAAGGGTTATGGTTTATGCATTATGCGTTGTGCGCTATACGTTTGCGTTATGCGTTATGCGTTATGCGTTATGCTCTATACGTTATGCGTTATGCGTTATGCGTGATCCGTTATGTGTTATACGTTATGCGTTATGCGTTACGCGTTATGCGTTATGCGTTATGCATTATGCGTTATACGGTATGCGTTATGCGTTATACGTTATGCGTTATTCGTTATGCGTTATGGGTTATGCGTTATGCGTTATGGTTATGCGTTATGCGTTATGCGTTATGCGGTATGCGTTATGCGTTATGCGTTATGCGTTATACGTTATGCGTTATGCGTTATGCGTTATGCGTTATGCGTTATGCGTTATGCGTTATGCGTTATGCGTTATTCGTTATGCGTTATGGGTTATGCGTTATGCGTTATGGTTATGCGTTATGCGTTATGCGTTATGCGTTATGCGTTATGCGTTATGCGTTATATGTTATGCGTTATGCGTTATGCGTTATGCGTTATGCGTTATGCGTTGTGCGTTATGCGTTATACGTTATATGTTATGCGTTATGCGTTATGCGTTATGCGTTGTGCGTTATACGTTTGCGTTATGCGTTATGCGTTATGCGTTATACGGTATGCGTTATGCGTTATACGTTATGTATTATGCGATATGCGTTATGCGTTATGCGTTATGCGTTATGCTTTATGCGTTATGCGTTATGAGTTACACGTTATGCGTTATGTGTTATGCGTTATGCGTTATGCGTTATGCGTTATGCGTTATGCGTTATGAGTTATGCGTTATGCGTTATGCGTTATGCGTTTTGCGGTATTCGTTATGCGTTGTGCATTATGCGTTATGCGTTGTGCGTTATGGGTTATGATTTATGCGTTATGCGTTATGCGTTATGCGTTATGCGTTATGCGTTATGCGTTATTCGTTATGCTTTATGCGTCATGCGTGATCCGTTATGCGTTAGGCGTTATGCGATTTGCGGTATTCGTTAAGCGTTATGCATTATGCGTTATGCGTTATGCGTTAAGGGTTATGGGTTATGCGTTATGCGTTATGCGTTATGCGTTATGCGTTATGCGTTATGCGTTATGCGTTATGCGTTATGCGTTATGCGTTATGCGTTATGCGTTATGCGTTATGCGTTATGCGTTATGCGTTATGCGTTATGCGTTATGCGTTATGCGTTATGCGTTATGCGTTATGCGTTATGCGTTATGCGTTATGCGTTATGCGTTATGCGTTATTCGTTATGCGTTATGGGTTATGCGTTATGCGTTATGGTTATGCGTTATGCGTTATGCGTTATGCGTTATGCGTTCTGCGTTATGCGTTATGCGTTATATGTTATGCGTTATGCGTTATGCGTTATGCGTTATGAGTTATGCGTTATGCGTTATGCGTTATGCGTTATGCGTTTTGCGGTATTCGTTATGCGTTGTGCATTATGCGTTATGCGTTGTGCGTTATGGGTTATGATTTATGCGTTATGCGTTATGCGTTATGCGTTATGCGTTATGCGTTATGCGTTATGCGTTATTCGTTATGCTTTATGCGTCATGCGTGATCCGTTATGCGTTAGGCGTTATGCGATTTGCGGTATTCGTTAAGCGTTATGCATTATGCGTTATGCGTTATGCGTTAAGGGTTATGGGTTATGCGTTATGCTTTATGCGTTATTCATTTTGCGTTATGCGTTATTCGTTATGAGTTATGAGTTAAAAGTTATGCGTAATGCGTTATGCCTTATGCGTTATGCGTATGTGTTATGCGATATGCGATATGCGTTATGCGTTATGCGTTATGTGTTATGCGTTATGCGTTATGCGTTATGCATAATGCGTTATACGTTATGTATTATGCGTTATGCCTTATGCGTTATGCGATATGCTTCATGCATCAAGCCTTATGCGTTATGCGATATGCGATATGCGTCATGCATCAAGCCTTATGCGTTATGAGTTATGCGTTATGCATTATGCGTTATACGGTATGCGTTATGCGTTATACGTTATGCGTTATTCGTTATGCGTTATGGGTTATGCGTTATGCGTTATGGTTATGCGTTATGCGTTATGCGTTATGCGTTATGCGTTATGCGTTATGCGTTATGCGTTATGCGTTATACGTTATGCGTTATGCGTTATGCGTTATGCGTTATGCGTTATGCGTTAGGCGTTACGCGTTAGGCGTTATGCGTTATGCGTTATGCGTTATGCGTTATGCGTTATGCGTTATGCGTTATGCGTTATGCGTTATGCGTTATGCGTTATGCGTTATGCGTTATGCGTTATGCGTTATGCGTTATGCGTTATGCGTTATGCGTTATGCGTTATTCGTTATGCGTTATGGGTTATGCGTTATGCGTTATGGTTATGCGTTATGCGTTATGCGTTATGCGTTATGCGATCTGCGTTATGCGTTATGCGTTATATGTTATGCGTTATGCGTTATGCGTTATGCGTTATGCGTTATGCGTTAAGCGTTGTGCGTTATGCGTTATACGTTATATGTTATGCGTTATGCGTTATGCGTTATGCGTTGTGCGTTATACGTTTGCGTTATGCGTTATGCGTTATGCGTTATACGGTATGCGTTATGCGTTATACGTTATGTATTATGCGATATGCGTTATGCGTTATGCGTTATGCGTTATGCTTTATGCGTTATGCGTTATGAGTTACACGTTATGCGTTATGTGTTATGCGTTATGCGTTATGCGTTATGCGTTATGCGTTATGCGTTATGCGTTATGCGTTATGAGTTATGCGTTATGCGTTATGCGTTATGCGTTATGCGTTTTGCGGTATTCGTTATGCGTTGTGCATTATGCGTTATGCGTTGTGCGTTATGGGTTATGATTTATGCGTTATGCGTTATGCGTTATGCGTTATGCGTTATGCGTTATTCGTTATGCTTTATGCGTCATGCGTGATCCGTTATGCGTTAGGCGTTATGCGATTTGCGGTATTCGTTAAGCGTTATGCATTATGCGTTATGCGTTATGCGTTAAGGGTTATGGGTTATGCGTTATGCTTTATGCGTTATTCATTTTGCGTTATGCGTTATTCGTTATGAGTTATGAGTTAAAAGTTATGCGTAATGCGTTATGCCTTATGCGTTATGCGTATGTGTTATGCGATATGCGTTATGCGTTATGCGTTATGCGTTATGCGTTATGCGTTATGCGTTATGCATAATGCGTTATACGTTATGTATTATGCGTTATGCCTTATGCGTTATGCGATATGCTTCATGCATCAAGCCTTATGCGTTATGCGATATGCGATATGCGTCATGCATCAAGCCTTATGCGTTATGAGTTATGCGTTAACGTTATGCGTTTTGCGTTATGCGTTGTGCGCTATACGTTTGCGTCATGCGTTATGCGTTATGCGTTATGCGTTATGCGTTATGCGTTATGCGTTATGCATTATGCGTTATACGGTATGCGTTATGCGTTATACGTTATGCGTTATGCGTTATGCGTTATGGGTTATGCGTTATGCGTTATGGTTATGCGTTATGCGTTATGCGTTATGCGTTATGCGTTATGCGTTATACGTTATGCGTTATGCGTTATGCGTTATGCGTTATGCGTTATGCGTTATGCGTTATGCGTTGTGCATTATACGTTTGCGTTATGCGTTATGCGTTTTGCTTTATGCGTTATGCGTTATGCGTTATGCGTTATGCGTTATGCGTTATGCGTTATGCGTTATGCGTTATGCATTATGCGTTATACGGTATGCGTTATGCGTTATACGTTATGCGTTATGCGTTATGCGTTATGCGTTATGCGTTATGGGTTATGCGTTATGCGTTATGGTTATGCGTAATGCGTTATGCGTTATGGTTATGCGTTATGCGTTATGCGTTATGGGTTATGCGTTATGCGTGATCCGTTATGCGTTAGGCGTTATGCGTTATGCGTTATGCGTTATGCTTTATGCGTTATGCATTATGCGTTATGCGTTATGGGTTTTCCGGTGTTCGTTATGCGTTGTGCATTATGCGTTATGGCGTTATGAAGTAAGGGTTATGGCTTATGCATTATGCGTTGTGCGCTATACGTTTGCGTTATGCGTTATGCGTTATGCGTTATACGGTATGCGTTATGCGTTATACGTTATGCGTTATGCGTTATGCGTTATGCGTTATGCGTTATGCGTTATGCATTATGCGTTATACGGTATGCGTTATGCGTTATACGTTATGCGTTATGCGTTATGCGTTGTGCATTATGCGTTATGCGTTATGAAGTAAGGGTTATGGTTTATGCATTATGCGTTGTGCGCTATACGTTTGCGTTATGCGTTATGCGTTATGCGTTATGCGTTATACGGTATGCGTTATGCGTTATACGTTATGCGTTATGCGTTATGCGTTATGCGTTATGCATTATGCGTTATACGGTATGCGTTATGCGTTATACGTTATGCGTTATTCGTTATGCGTTATGGGTTATGCGTTATGCGTTATGGTTATGCGTTATGCGTTATGCGTTATGCGTTATGCGTTATGCGTTATACGTTATGCGTTATGCGTTATGCGTTATGCGTTATGCGTTATGCGTTATGCGTTATGCGTTATGCGTTATGCTTTATGTGTTATGCGTTATGCATAATGCGTTATACGTTATGTATTATGCGTTATGCCTTATGCGTTATGCGATATGCTTCATGCATCAAGCCTTATGCGTTATGCGATATGCGATATGCGTCATGCATCAAGCCTTATGCGTTATGAGTTATGCGTTAACGTTATGCGTTTTGCGTTATGCGTTGTGCGCTATACGTTTGCGTCATGCGTTATGCGTTATGCGTTATGCGTTATGCGTTATGCGTTATGCGTTATGCATTATGCGTTATACGGTATGCGTTATGCGTTATACGTTATGCGTTATGCGTTATGCGTTATGGGTTATGCGTTATGCGTTATGGTTATGCGTTATGCGTTATGCGTTATGCGTTATGCGTTATGCGTTATACGTTATGCGTTATGCGTTATGCGTTATGCGTTATGCGTTATGCGTTATGCGTTATGCGTTATGCGTTATGCGTTGTGCGTTATACGTTTGCGTTATGCGTTTTGCTTTATGCGTTATGCGTTATGCGTTATGCGTTATGCGTTATGCGTTATGCGTTATGCATTATGCGTTATACGGTATGCGTTATGCGTTATACGTTATGCGTTATGCGTTATGCGTTATGCGTTATGCGTTATGATTTATGCGTTATGCGTTATGGTTATGCGTTATGCGTTATGCGTTATGCGTTATGGTTATGCGTTATGCGTCATGCGTTATGGGTTATGCGTTATGCGTGATCCGTTATGCGTTAGGCGTTATGCGTTATGCGTTATGCGTTATGCTTTATGCGTTATGCATTATGCGTTATGCGTTATGGGTTTTCCGGTGTTCGTTATGCGTTGTGCATTATGCGTTATGGCGTTATGAAGTAAGGGTTATGGCTTATGCATTATGCGTTGTGCGCTATACGTTTGCGTTATGCGTTATGCGTTATGCGTTATACGGTATGCGTTATGCGTTATACGTTATGCGTTATGCGTTATGCGTTATGCGTTATGCGTTATGCGTTATGCATTATGCGTTATACGGTATGCGTTATGCGTTATACGTTATGCGTTATGCGTTATGCGTTGTGCATTATGCGTTATGCGTTATGAAGTAAGGGTTATGGTTTATGCATTATGCGTTGTGCGCTATACGTTTGCGTTATGCGTTATGCGTTATGCGTTATACGGTATGCGTTATGCGTTATACGTTATGCGTTATGCGTTATGCGTTATGCGTTATGCATTATGCGTTATACGGTATGCGTTATGCGTTATACGTTATGCGTTATTCGTTATGCGTTATGGGTTATGCGTTATGCGTTATGGTTATGCGTTATGCGTTATGCGTTATGCGTTATGCGTTATGCGTTATACGTTATGCGTTATGCGTTATGCGTTATGCGTTATGCGTTATGCGTTATGCGTTATGCGTTATGCGTTATGCGTTATGCTTTATGTGTTATGCGTTATGCGTTATGCGTTATGCGTTATGCGTTACACGTTATGCGTTATGCGTTATGCGTTATGCGTTATGCGTTATGCGTTATGCGTTATGCTTTATGCGTTATGCGTTATGCGTTATGCGTTATGCTTTATACGTTTGCGTTATGCGTTATGCGTTATGCGTTATGCGTTATGCGTTATGCGTTATGCGTTATGCGTTATGCGTTATGCTTTATGCGTTATGCATTATGCGTTATACGGTATGCGTTATGCGTTATGCGTTATACGTTATGCGTTGTGCGTTATGCGTTATGGGTTATGCGTTATGCGTTATGGTTATGCGTTATGCGTTGTGCGTTATGCGTTATGCGTTATGCGTTATGCGTTATGCGTTATGCGTTATGCGTTATGCGTTATGCGTTATACGTTATGCGTTATGAGTTATGCGTTATGCGTTATGCGTTGTGCGTTATACGTTTGCGTTATGCGTTATGCGTTATGCTTTATGCGTTATGCGTTATGAGTTATGCGTTATGCGTTATGCGTTATGCGTTATGCGTTATGCGTTATGCGTTATGCGTTATGCGATATGCGTTATGCGTTATGCGTTATGCGTTATGCGTTATACGGTATGCGTTATGCGTTATGCGTTATACGTTATGCGTTGTGCGTTATGCGTTATGGGTTATGCGTTATGCGTTATGGTTATGCGTTATGCGTTATGCGTTATGCGTTATGCGTTATGCGTTATGCGTTATGCGTTATGCGTTATGCGTTATGCGTTATGCGTTATACGTTATGCGTTATGAGTTATGCGTTATGCGTTATGCGTTGTGCGTTATACGTTTGCGTTATGCGTTATGCGTTATGCTTTATGCGTTATGCGTTATGAGTTATGCGTTATGCGTTATGCGTTATGCGTTATGCGTTATGCGTTATGCGTTATGCGTTATGCGATATGCGATATGCGTTATGCGTTATGCGTTATGCGTTATGCGTTATATGTTATGCGTTATGCGTTGTGCGTTATGCGTTATGCGTTATGCGTTATGCGTTGTGCGTTATACGTTAAGTATTATGCGTTATGCGATATGCGTTATGCGTTATGCGTTATGCGTTATGCTTTATGCGTTATGCGTTATGAGTTACACGTTATGCGTTATGCGTTATGCGTTATGCGTTATGTGTTATGCGTTATGCGTTATGCGTTATGCGTTATGCGTTATGCGTTATGCGTTCTGCGTTATGTGTTATGCGTTATGTGTTATGCGTTATGCGTTATGCGTTATGCGTTATACGGTATGCGTTATGCGTTATGCGTTATACGTTATGCGTTGTGCGTTATACGTTTGCGTTATGCGTTATGCGTTATGCTTTATGCGTTATGCGTTATGCGTTATGCGTTATGCGTTATGCGTTATGCGTTATGCGTTATGCGTTATGCGTTATGCGTTATGCGTTATGCGTTATGCGTTATGCGTTATGCTTTATGTGTTATGCGTTATGCGTTATGCGATATGCGTTATGCGTTAGACGTTATGCGTTATGCGTTATGCGTTATGCGTTATGCTTTATGCGTTATGCGTTATGCGTTATGCGTTATGCTTTATGCGTTATACGGTATGCGTTATGCGTTATGCGTTATGCGTTATGCGTTATGCGTTATGCGTTATGCGTTATGCGTTGTGCGTTATACGTTATGCGTTATGCGTTGTGCGTTATACGTTTGCGTTATGCGTTATGCGTTATGCTTTATGCGTTATACGTTTGCGTTATGCGTTATGCGTTATGCTTTATGCGTTATGCGTTATGCGTTATGCGTTATGCGTTATGCGTTATGCGTTATGCGTTATGCGTTATGCGTTATGCGTTATGCGTTATGCGTTATGCTTTATGTGTTATGCGTTATGCGTTATGCGTTATGCGTTATGCGTTACACGTTATGCGTTATGCGTTATGCGTTATGCGTTATGCGTTATGCGTTATGCTTTATGCGTTATGCGTTATGCGTTATGCGTTATGCTTTATGCGTTATGCGTTATGCGTTATGCGTTATGCGTTATGCGTTATGCGTTATGCGTTATGCGTGATCCGTTATGCGTTATGCGTTATGCGTTATGCGTTATGCGTTATGCGTTATGCGTTATGCGTTATGCGCTATGCGTTGTGCGTTATGCTTTATGTGTTATGCGTTATGCGTTATGCGATATGCGTTATGCGTTAGACGTTATGCGTTATGCGTTATGCGTTATGCGTTATGCGTTATGCTTTATGCGTTATGCGTTATGCGTTATGCGTTATGCTTTATGCGTTATACGGTATGCGTTATGCGTTATGCGTTATGCGTTATGCGTTATGCGTTATGCGTTATGCGTTATGCGTTATGCGTTGTGCGTTATACGTTATGCGTTATGCGTTGTGCGTTATACGTTTGCGTTATGCGTTATGCGTTATGCGTTATGCTTTATGCGTTATACGTTTGCGTTATGCGTTATGCGTTATGCTTTATGCGTTATGCGTTATGCGTTATGCGTTATGCGTTATGCGTTATGCGTTATGCGTTATGCGTTATGCGTTATGCGTTATGCGTTATGCGTTATGCTTTATGTGTTATGCGTTATGCGTTATGCGTTATGCGTTATGCGTTACACGTTATGCGTTATGCGTTATGCGTTATGCGTTATGCGTTATGCGTTATGCTTTATGCGTTATGCGTTATGCGTTATGCGTTATGCTTTATGCGTTATGCGTTATGCGTTATGCGTTATGCGTTATGCGTTATGCGTTATGCGTTATGCGTGATCCGTTATGCGTTATGCGTTATGCGTTATGCGTTATGCGTTATGCGTTATGCGTTATGCGTTATGCGCTATGCGTTGTGCGTTATAAGTTTGCGTTATGCGTTATGCGTTATGCGTTATGCGTTATGCGTTATGCGTTATGCGTTATGCGTGATCCGTTATGCGTTATGCGTTATGCGTTATGCGTTATGCGTTATGCGTTATGCGTTATGCGTTATGCGTTATGCGCTATGCGTTGTGCGTTATAAGTTTGCGTTATGCGTTATGCGTTATGCGTTATACTTTATGCGTTATACTTTATGCGTTATACGTTATGCGTTATGCGTTATGCGTAATGGATTATTCGTTATGGGTTGTTCGTTATGCTTTATGCGTTGGACGTTATACGTTTGCATTATGCGTTATGCGTTATGCGTTATGCGTTATGCGTTATGCGTTATGCGTTATACGGTGTGCGTTATGCGTTATGCGTTATGCGTTATGCGTTATGCATTATGCGTTATACGGTATGCGTTATGCGTTATACGTTATGCGTTATGCGATATGCGTTATGGGTTATGCGTTATGCGTTATGGTTATGCGTTATGCGTTATGCGTTATGCGTTATGCGTTATGCGTTATACGTTATGCGTTATGCGTTCTGCGTTATGCGTTATGCGTTATGCGTTGTGCGTTATACGTTTGCGTTATGCGTTTTGCTTTATGCGTTATGCGTTATGCGTTATGCGTTATGCGTTATGCGTTATGCGTTATGCGTTATGCGTTATGCGTTATCCGTTATGCGTTATGCGTTATGCGTTATGCGTTATGCGTTATGCGTTATGCGTTATGCGTTATGCGTTATGCGTTGTGCGTTATACGTTATGCGTTATGCGTTGTGCGTTATACGTTTGCGTTATGCGTTATGCGTTATGCTTTATGCGTTATACGTTTGCGTTATGCGTTATGCGGTATGCTTTATGCGTTATGCGTTATGCGTTATGCGTTATGCGTTATGCGTTATGCGTTATGCGTTATGCGTTATGCGTTATGCGTTATGCGTTATGCGTTATGCGTTATGCGTTATGCGTTATGCGTTATGCGTTATGCTTTATGTGTTATGCGTTATGCGTTATGCGTTATGCGTTATGCGTTACACGTTATGCGTTATGCGTTATGCGTTATGCGTTATGCGTTATGCTTTATGCGTTATGCGTTATGCGTTATGCGTTATGCTTTATGCGTTATGCGTTATGCGTTATGCGTTATGCGTTATGCGTTATGCGTTATGCGTTATGCGTGATCCGTTATGCGTTATGCGTTATGCGTTATGCGTTATGCGTTATGCGTTATGCGTTATGCGTTATGCGCTATGCGTTGTGCGTTATAAGTTTGCGTTATGCGTTATGCGTTATGCGTTATGCGTTATGCGTTATGCGTTATGCGTTATGCGTTATGCGTTATGCGTGATCCGTTATGCGTTATGCGTTATGCGTTATGCGTTATGCGTTATGCGTTATGCGTTATGCGTTATGCGCTATGCGTTGTGCGTTATAAGTTTGCGTTATGCGTTATGCGTTATGCGTTATACATTATGCGTTATACGTTATGCGTTATGCGTTATGCGTTATGGATTATTCGTTATGGGTTGTTCGTTATGCTTTATGCGTTGGACGTTATACGTTTGCATTATGCGTTATGCGTTATGCGTTATGCTTTATGCGTTATGCGTTATGCGTTATGCGTTATGCGTTATACGGTGTGCGTTATGCGTTATGCGTTATGCGTTATGCGTTATGCATTATGCGTTATACGGTATGCGTTATGCGTTATACGTTATGCGTTATGCGATATGCGTTATGGGTTATGCGTTATGCGTTATGGTTATGCGTTATGCGTTATGCGTTATGCGTTATGCGTTATGCGTTATGCGTTATACGTTATGCGTTATGCGTTCTGCGTTATGCGTTATGCGTTATGCGTTGTGCGTTATACGTTTGCGTTATGCGTTTTGCTTTATGCGTTATGCGTTATGCGTTATGCGTTATGCGTTATGCGTTATGCGTTATGCGGTATGCGTTATGCGTTATCCGTTATGCGTTATGCGTTATGCGTTATGCGTTATGCGTTATGCGTTATGCGTTATGCGTTATGCGTTATGCGTTATGCGTTATGCGTTATGCGTTATGCTTTATGCGTTATGCATTATGCGTTATACGGTATGCGTTATGCGTTATGCGTTATACGTTATGCGTTGTGCGTTATGCGTTATGGGTTATGCGTTATGCGTTATGGTTATGCGTTATGCGTTATGCGTTATGCGTTATGCGTTATGCGTTATACGTTATGCGTTATGAGTTATGCGTTATGCGTTATGCGTTGTGCGTTATACGTTTGCGTTATGCGTTATGCGTTATGCGTTATGCTTTATGCGTTATGCGTTATGAGTTATGCGTTATGCGTTATGCGTTATGCGTTATGCGTTATGCGTTATGCGTTATGCGTTATGCGTTATGCGTTATGCGTTTTGCGTTATGCTTTATGCGTTATGCGTTATGCGTTATGCGTTATGCGTTATGCGTTATATGTTATGCGTTATGCGTTATGCGTTATGCGTTGTGCGTTATACGTTTGCGTTATGCGTTATGCGTTATGCGTTATGCGTTATGCGTTATTCGTTATGCGTTATGCGTTATGCGTTATGCTTTATGCGTTATGCATTATGCGTTATTCTTGATCCGTTATGCGTTAGGCGTTATGGGTTTTCCGGTGTTCGTTATGCGTTGTGCATTATGCGTTATGCGTTATGAAGTAAGGGTTATGGTTTATGCATTATGCGTTGTGCGCTATACGTTTGCGTTATGCGTTATGCGTTATGCGTTATGCATTATGCGTTATACGGTATGCGTTATGCGTTATACGTTATGCGTTATGCGCTATGCGTTATGGGTTATGCGTTATGCGTTATGGTTATGCGTTATGCGTTATGCGTTATGCGTTATGCGTTATGCGTTATGCGTTATGCGTTATACGTTATGCGTTATGCGTTATGCGTTATGCGTTATGCGTTATGCGTTATGCGTTATGCGTTGTGCGTTATACGTTTGCGTTATGCGTTTTGCTTTATGCGTTATGCGTTATGCGTTATGCGTTATGCGTTATGCGTTATGCGTTATGCGTTATGCGTTATGCGTTATGCGTTATGCGTTATGCGTTATGCGTTATGCGTTCTGCGTTATGCGTTATACGTTAAGTATTATGCGTTATGCGTTATGCGTTATGCGTTATGCGTTATGCGTTCTGCGTTATGTGTTATGCGTTATGCGTTATGCGTTATGCGTTATGCGTTATACGGTATGCGTTATGCGTTATGCGTTATGCGTTATGCGTTGTGCGTTATACGTTTGCGTTATGCGTTATGCGTTATGCGTTATGCGTTATGCATAATGCGTTATACGTTATGTATTATGCGTTATGCCTTATGCGTTATGCGATATGCTTCATGCATCAAGCCTTATGCGTTATGCGATATGCGATATGCGTCATGCATCAAGCCTTATGCGTAATGAGTTATGCGTTAACGTTATGCGTTTTGCGTTATGCGTTGTGCGCTATACGTTTGCGTCATGCGTTATGCGTTATGCGTTATACGGTATGCGTTATGCGTTATACGTTATGCGTTATGCGTTATACGTTATGCGTTATGCGTTATGCGTTATGCGTGATGCGTTATGCGTTGTGCGTTATGCGTTATGCGTTATGCTTTATGTGTTATGCGTTATGCGTTATGCGTTATGCGTTATGCGTTACACGTTATGCGTTATGCGTTATGCGTTATGCGTTATGCGTTATGCGTTATGCATTATGCGTTATACGGTATGCTTTATGCGTTATGCGTTATGCGTTATGCGTTATGCGTTATGCGTTATGCATTATGCGTTATGCTTTATGCGTTATGCATTATGCGTTATGCGTTATGGTTTTTCCGGTGTTCGTTATGCGTTGTGCATTATGCGTTATGGCGTTATGAAGTAAGGGTTATGGTTTATGCATTATGCGTTGTGCGCTATACGTTTGCGTTATGCGTTATGCGTTATGCGTTATACGGTATGCGTTATGCGTTATACGTTATGCGTTATGCGTTATGCGTTATGCGTTATGCGTTATGCGTTATGCGTTATGCATTATGCGTTATACGGTATGCGTTATGCGTTATACGTTATGCGTTATGCGTTATGCGTTGTGCATTATGCGTTATGCGTTATGAAGTAAGGGTTATGGTTTATGCATTATGCGTTGTGCGCTATACGTTTGCGTTATGCATTATGCGTTATGGCGTTATGAAGTAAGGGTTATGGTTTATGCATTATGCGTTGTGCGCTATACGTTTGCGTTATGCGTTATGCGTTATACGGTATGCGTTATGCGTTATACGTTATGCGTTATGCGTTATGCGTTATGCGTTATGCGTTATGCGTTATGCGTTATGCGTTATGCATTATGCGTTACACGGTATGCGTTATGCGTTATACGTTATGCGTTATGCGTTATGCGTTATGCATTATGCGTTATGCGTTATGGGTTTTCCGGTGTTCGTTATGCGTTGTGCATTATGCGTTATGGCGTTATGAAGTAAGGGTTATGGTTTATGCATTATGCGTTGTGCGCTATACGTTTGCGTTATGCGTTATGCGTTATGCGTTATACGGTATGCGTTATGCGTTATACGTTATGCGTTATGCGTTATGCGTTATGCGTTATGCGTTATGCGTTATTCGTTATGCGTTATGGGTTATGCGTTATGCGTTATGGTTATGCGTTATGCGTTATGCGTTATGCGTTATGCGTTATGCGTTATGCGTTATGCGTTAAATGTTATGCGTTATGCGTTATGCGTTATGCGTTATGCGTTATGCGTTGTGCGTTATGCGTTATACGTTATATGTTATGCGTTATGCGTTATGCGTTATGCGTTGTGCGTTATACGTTTGCGTTATGCGTTATGCGTTATGCGTTATACGGTATGCGTTATGCGTTATGCGTTATGCGTTATGCGTTATATGTTATGCGTTATGCGTTATGCGTTATGCGTTATGCGTTATGCGTTGTGCGTTATGCGTTATACGTTATATGTTATGCGTTATGCGTTATGCGTTATGCGTTGTGCGTTATACGTTTGCGTTATGCGTTATGCGTTATGCGTTATACGGTATGCGTTATGCGTTATACGTTATGTATTATGCGTTATGCGATATGCGTTATGCGTTATGCGTTATGCGTTATGCTTTATGCGTTATGCGTTATGAGTTACACGTTATGCGTTATGTGTTATGCGTTATGCGTTATGCGTTATGCGTTATGCGTTATGCGTTATGCGTTATGCGTTATGCGTTATACGTTTGCGTTATGCGTTATGCGTTATGCGTTATACGGTATGCGTTATGCGTTATGCGTTATGCGTTATGCGTTATGCGTTATATGTTATGCGTTATGCGTTATGCGTTATGCGTTATGCGTTGTGCGTTATGCGTTATACGTTATATGTTATGCGTTATGCGTTATGCGTTATGCGTTGTGCGTTATACGTTTGCGTTATGCGTTATGCGTTATGCGTTATACGGTATGCGTTATGCGTTATACGTTATGTATTATGCGTTATGCGATATGCGTTATGCGTTATGCGTTATGCGTTATGCGTTATGCGTTTTGCGGTATTCGTTATGCGTTGTGCATTATGCGTTATGCGTTGTGCGTTATGGGTTATGATTTATGCGTTATGCGTTATGCGTTATGCGTTATGCGTTATGCGTTATGCGTTATTCGTTATGCTTTATGCGTCATGCGTGATCCGTTATGCGTTATGCGTTATACGTTATGCGTTATGCGTTATGCGTTATGCGTTATGCGTTATGCGATATGCATTATGGGTTATGCGTTATGCGTTATGCGTTATGCATTATGCGTTATACGGTATGCGTTATGCGTTATACGTTATGCGTTATGCGTTATGCGTTATGCGTTATGCGTTATGCATTATGCGTTATACGGTATGCGTTATGCGTTATACGTTATGCGTTATTCGTTATGCGTTATGGGTTATGCGTTATGCGTTATGGTTATGCGTTATGCGTTATGCGTTATGCGTTATGCGTTATGCGTTATGCGTTATGCGTTATGCGTTATACGTTATGCGTTATGCGTTATGCGTTATGCGTTATGCGTTATGCGTTATGCGTTACGCGTTATGCGTTATGCGTTATGCGTTATGCGTTATGCGTTATGCGTTATGCGTTATGCGTTATGCGTTATGCGTTATGCGTTATGCGTTATGCGTTATGCGTTATGCGTTATTCGTTATGCGTTATGGGTTATGCGTTATGCGTTATGGTTATGCGTTATGCGTTATGCGTTATGCGTTATGCGTTATGCGTTATGCGTTATGCGTTATGCGTTATATGTTATGCGTTATGCGTTATGCGTTATGCGTTATGCGTTATGCGTTGTGCGTTATGCGTTATACGTTATATGTTATGCGTTATGCGTTATACGTTATGCGTTGTGCGTTATACGTTTGCGTTATGCGTTATGCGTTATGCGTTATACGGTATGCGTTATGCGTTATACGTTATGTATTATGCGATATGCGTTATGCGTTATGCGTTATGCGTTATGCTTTATGCGTTATGCGTTATGAGTTACACGTTATGCGTTATGTGTTATGCGTTATGCGTTATGCGTTATGCGTTATGCGTTATGCGTTATGCGTTATGCGTTATGAGTTATGCGTTATGCGTTATGCGTTATGCGTTTTGCGGTATTCGTTATGCGTTGTGCATTATGCGTTATGCGTTGTGCGTTATGGGTTATGATTTATGCGTTATGCGTTATGCGTTATGCGTTATGCGTTATGCGTTATTCGTTATGCTTTATGCGTCATGCGTGATCCGTTATGCGTTAGGCGTTATGCCATTTGCGGTATTCGTTAAGCGTTATGCATTATGCGTTATGCGTTATGCGTTAAGGGTTATGGGTTATGCGTTATGCTTTATGCGTTATTCATTTTGCGTTATGCGTTATGCGTTATGCGTTATGCGTTATGCGTTATGCATTATGCCTTATGCGTTATGCGTATGTGTTATGCGATATGCGTTATGCGTTATGCGTTATGCGTTATGCGTTATGCGTTATGCGTTATGCGTTATGCATAATGCGTTATACGTTATGTATTATGCGTTATGTCTTATGCGTTATGCGATATGCTTCATGCATCAAGCCTTATGCGTTATGCGATATGCGATATGCGTCATGCATCAAGCCTTATGCGTTATGAGTTATGCGTTAACGTTATGCGTTTTGCGTTATGCGTTGTGCGCTATACGTTTGCGTCATGCGTTATGCGTTATGCGTTATACGGTATGCGTTATGCGTTATACGTTATGCGTTATGCGTTATGCGTTATGCGTTATGCGTTATGCGTTATGCATTATGCGTTATACGGTATGCGTTATGCGTTATACGTTATGCGTTATGCGTTATGCGTTATGGGTTATGCGTTATGCGTTATGGTTATGCGTTATGCGTTATGCGTTATGCGTTATGCGTTATACGTTATGCGTTATGCGTTATGCGTTATGCGTTATGCGTTATGCGTTATGCGTTGTGCGTTATACGTTTGCGTTATGCGTTTTGCTTTATGCGTTATGCGTTATGCGTTATGCGTTATGCGTTATGCGTTATGCATTATGCGTTATACGGTATGCGTTATGCGTTATACGTTATGCGTTATGCGTTATGCGTTATGCGTTATGGGTTATGCGTTATGCGTTATGGTTATGCGTTATGCGTTATGCGTTATGCGTTATGCGTTATGCGTTATGGTTATGCGTTATGCGTTATGCGTTATGGGTTATGCGTTATGCGTGATCCGTTATGCGTTAGGCGTTATGCGTTATGCGTTATGCGTTATGCGTTATGCGTTATGCTTTATGCGTTATGCATTATGCGTTATGCGTTATGGGTTTTCCGGTGTTCGTTATGCGTTGTGCATTATGCGTTATGGCGTTATGAAGTAAGGGTTATGGTTTATGCATTATGCGTTGTGCGCTATACGTTTGCGTTATGCGTTATGCGTTATGCGTTATACGGTATGCGTTATGCGTTATACGTTATGCGTTATGCGTTATGCGTTATGCGTTATGCGTTATGCATTATGCGTTATTCGGTATGCGTTATGCGTTATACGTTATGCGTTATGCGTTATGCGTTGTGCATTATGCGTTATGCGTTATGCGTTATGCGTTATTCGTTATGCTTTATGCGTCATGCGTGATCCGTTATGCCATATGCGTTATACGTTATGCGTTATGCGTTATGCGTTATGCGTTATGCGTTATGCATTATGCGTTATACGGTATGCGTTATGCGTTATGGTTATGCGTTATGCGTTATGCGTTATGCGTTATGCGTTATGCGTTATGCGTTATGCGTTATATGTTATGCGTTATGCGTTATGCGTTATGCGTTATGCGTTATGCGTTGTGCGTTATGCGTTATACGTTATACGTTATGCGTTATGCGTTATGCGTTATGCGTTGTGCGTTATACGTTTGCGTTATGCGTTATGCGTTATGCGTTATACGGTATGCGTTATGCGTTATACGTTATGTATTATGCGATATGCGTTATGCGTTATGCGTTATGCGTTATGCTTTATGCGTTATGCGTTATGAGTTACACGTTATGCGTTATGTGTTATGCGTTATGCGTTATGCGTTATGCGTTGTGCGTTATGCGTTATGCGTTATGAGTTATGCGTTATGCGTTATGCGTTATGCGTTATGCGTTTTGCGGTATTCGTTATGCGTTGTGCATTATGCGTTATGCGTTGTGCGTTATGGGTTATGATTTATGCGTTATGCGTTATGCGTTATGCGTTATGCGTTATGCGTTATGCGTTATGCGTTATGCGTTATGCGTTATGCGTTATGCATAATGCGTTATACGTTATGTATTATGCGTTATGCCTTATGCGTTATGCGATATGCTTCATGCATCAAGCCTTATGCGTTATGCGATATGCGATATGCGTCATGCATCAAGCATTATGCGTTATGAGTTATGCGTTAACGTTATGCGTTTTGCGTTATGCGTTGTGCGCTATACGTTTGCGTCATGCGTTATGCGTTATGCGTTATGCGTTATGCGTTATGCGTTATGCATTATGCGTTATACGGTATGCGTTATGCGTTATACGTTATGCGTTATGCGTTATGCGTTATGGGTTATGCGTTATGCGTTATGGTTATGCGTTATGCGTTATGCGTTATGCGTTATGCGTTATACGTTATGCGTTATGCGTTATGCGTTATGCGTTATGCGTTATGCGTTATGCGTTATGCGTTGTGCGTTATACGTTTGCGTTATGCGTTTTGCTTTATGCGTTATGCGTTATGCGTTATGCGTTATGCGTTATGCGTTATGCATTATACGTTATACGGTATGCGTTATGCGTTATACGTTATGCGTTATGCGTTATGCGTTATGGGTTATGCTTTATGCGTTATGGTTATGCGTTATGCGTTATGCGTTATGCGTTATGGTTATGCGTTATGCGTTATGCGTTATGGGTTATGCGTTATGCGTGATCCGTTATGCGTTAGGCGTTATGCGTTATGCGTTATGCGTTATGCGTTATGCGTTATGCTTTATGCGTTATGCATTATGCGTTATGCGTTATGGGTTTTCCGGTGTTCGTTATGCGTTGTGCATTATGCGTTATGGCGTTATGAAGTAAGGGTTATGGTTTATGCATTATGCGTTGTGCGCTATACGTTTGCGTTATGCGTTATGCGTTATGCGTTATACGGTATGCGTTATGCGTTATACGTTATGCGTTATGCGTTATGCGTTATGCGTTATGCATTATGCGTTATACGGTATGCGTTATGCATTGTGCGTTAATCGGTATGCGTTATGCGTTATACGTTATGCGTTATTCGTTATGCGTTATGGGTTATGCGTTATGCGTTATGGTTATGCGTTATGCGTTATGCGTTATGCGTTATGCGTTATGCGTTATGCGTTATGCGTTATACGTTATGCGTTATGCGTTATGCGTTATGCGTTATGCGTTATGCGTTATGCGTTATGCGTTATGCGTTATGCTTTATGTGTTATGCGTTATGCGTTATGCGTTATGCGTTATGCGTTACACGTTATGCGTTATGCGTTATGCGTTATGCGTTATGCGTTATGCGTTATGCGTTATGCGTTATGCTTTATGCGTTATGCGTTATGCGTTATGCGTTATGCTTTATACGTTTGCGTTATGCGTTATGCGTTATGCGTTATGCGTTATGCGTTATGCGTTATGCGTTATGCGTTATGCGTTATGCGTTATGCGTTATGCTTTATGCGTTATGCATTATGCGTTATACGGTATGCGTTATGCGTTATGCGTTATACGTTATGCGTTGTGCGTTATGCGTTATGGGTTATGCGTTATGCGTTATGGTTATGCGTTATGCCTTATGCGTTATGCGTTATGCGTTATGCGTTATGCGTTATGCGTTATGCGTTATGCGTTATGCGTTATGCGTTATACGTTATGCGTTATGAGTTATGCGTTATGCGTTATGCGTTGTGCGTTATACGTTTGCGTTATGCGTTATGCGTTATGCTTTATGCGTTATGCGTTATGAGTTATGCGTTATGCGTTATGCGTTATGCGTTATGCGTTATGCGTTATGTGTTATGCGTTATGCGTTATGCTATATGCGTTATGCGTTATGCGTTATGCGTTATGCGTTATATGTTATGCGTTATGCGTTATGCGTTATGCGTTGTGCGTTATACGTTTGCGTTATGCGTTATGCGTTATGCGTTATGCGTTATACGGTATGCGATATGCGTTATGCGTTATGCGTTATGCGTTATGCGTTGTGCGTTATGCGTTATGCGTTATGCGTTGTGCGTTATACGTTAAGTATTATGCGTTATGCGATATGCGTTATGCGTTATGCGTTATGCGTTATGCTTTATGCGTTATGCGTTATGAGTTACACGTTATGCGTTATGCGTTATGCGTTATGCGTTATGCGTTATGTGTTATGCGTTATGCGTTATGCGTTATGCGTTATGCGTTATGCGTTATGCGTTCTGCGTTATGTGTTATGCGTTATGTGTTATGCGTTATGCGTTATGCGTTATACGGTATGCGTTATGCGTTATGCGTTATGCGTTATGCGTTGTGCGTTATACGTTTGCGTTATGCGTTATGCGTTATGCGTTATACGGTATGCGTTATGCGTTATACGTTATGTATTATGCGATATGCGTTATGCGTTATGCGTTATGCGTTATGCTTTATGCGTTATGCGTTATGAGTTACACGTTATGCGTTATGTGTTATGCGTTATGCGTTATGCGTTATGCGTTATGCGTTATGCGTTATGCGTTATGAGTTATGCGTTATGCGTTATGCGTTATGCGTTATGCGTTTTGCGGTATTCGTTATGCGTTGTGCATTATGCGTTATGCGTTGTGCGTTATGGGTTATGATTTATGCGTTATGCGTTATGCGTTATGCGTTATGCGTTATGCGTTATGCGTTATGCGTTATGCATAATGCGTTATGCATAATGCGTTATACGTTATGTATTATGCGTTATGCCTTATGCGTTATGCGATATGCTTCATGCATCAAGCCTTATGCGTTATGCGATATGCGATATGCGTCATGCATCAAGCATTATGCGTTATGAGTTATGCGTTAACGTTATGCGTTTTGCGTTATGCGTTGTGCGCTATACGTTTGCGTCATGCGTTATGCGTTATGCGTTATGCGTTATGCGTTATGCGTTATGCATTATGCGTTATACGGTATGCGTTATGCGTTATACGTTATGCGTTATGCGTTATGCGTTATGGGTTATGCGTTATGCGTTATGGTTATGCGTTATGCGTTATGCGTTATGCGTTATGCGTTATGCGTTATGCGTTATACGTTATGCGTTATGCGTTATGCGTTATGCGTTATGCGTTATGCGTTATGCGTTGTGCGTTATACGTTTGCGTTATGCGTTTTGCTTTATGCGTTATGCGTTATGCGTTATGCGTTATGCGTTATGCGTTATGCATTATACGTTATACGGTATGCGTTATGCGTTATACGTTATGCGTTATGCGTTATGCGTTATGGGTTATGCTTTATGCGTTATGGTTATGCGTTATGCGTTATGCGTTATGCGTTATGGTTATGCGTTATGCGTTATGCGTTATGGGTTATGCGTTATGCGTGATCCGTTATGCGTTAGGCGTTATGCGTTATGCGTTATGCGTTATGCGTTATGCGTTATGCTTTATGCGTTATGCATTATGCGTTATGCGTTATGGGTTTTCCGGTGTTCGTTATGCGTTGTGCATTATGCGTTATGGCGTTATGAAGTAAGGGTTATGGTTTATGCATTATGCGTTGTGCGCTATACGTTTGCGTTATGCGTTATGCGTTATGCGTTATACGGTATGCGTTATGCGTTATACGTTATGCGTTATGCGTTATGCGTTATGCGTTATGCATTATGCGTTATACGGTATGCGTTATGCGTTATACGTTATGCGTTATGCGTTATGCGTTGTGCATTATGCGTTATGCGTTATGAAGTAAGGGTTATGGTTTATGCATTATGCGTTGTGCGCTATACGTTTGCGTTATGCGTTATGCGTTATGCGTTATACGGTATGCGTTATGCGTTATACGTTATGCGTTATGCGTTATGCGTTATGCGTTATGCGTTATGCATTGTGCGTTAATCGGTATGCGTTATGCGTTATAGGTTATGCGTTATTCGTTATGCGTTATGGGTTATGCGTTATGCGTTATGGTTATGCGTTATGCGTTATGCGTTATGCGTTATGCGTTATGCGTTATGCGTTATGCGTTATACGTTATGCGTTATGCGTTATGCGTTATGCGTTATGCGTTATGCGTTATGCGTTATGCGTTATGCGTTATGCTTTATGTGTTATGCGTTATGCGTTATGCGTTATGCGTTATGCGTTACACGTTATGCGTTATGCGTTATGCGTTATGCGTTATGCGTTATGCGTTATGCGTTATGCGTTATGCTTTATGCGTTATGCGTTATGCGTTATGCGTTATGCTTTATACGTTTGCGTTATGCGTTATGCGTTATGCGTTATGCGTTATGCGTTATGCGTTATGCGTTATGCGTTATGCGTTATGCGTTATGCGTTATGCTTTATGCGTTATGCATTATGCGTTATACGGTATGCGTTATGCGTTATGCGTTATGCGTTATACGTTATGCGTTGTGCGTTATGCGTTATGGGTTATGCGTTATGCGTTATGGTTATGCGTTATGCCTTATGCGTTATGCGTTATGCGTTATGCGTTATGCGTTATGCGTTATGCGTTATGCGTTATGCGTTATGCGTTATACGTTATGCGTTATGAGTTATGCGTTATGCGTTATGCGTTGTGCGTTATACGTTTGCGTTATGCGTTATGCGTTATGCTTTATGCGTTATGCGTTATGAGTTATGCGTTATGCGTTATGCGTTATGCGTTATGCGTTATGCGTTATGCGTTATGCGTTATGCGTTATGCGATATGCGTTATGCGTTATGCGTTATGCGTTATGCGTTATATGTTATGCGTTATGCGTTATGCGTTATGCGTTGTGCGTTATACGTTTGCGTTATGCGTTATGCGTTATGCGTTATGCGTTATACGGTATGCGATATGCGTTATGCGTTATGCGTTATGCGTTATGCGTTGTGCGTTATGCGTTATGCGTTATGCGTTGTGCGTTATACGTTAAGTATTATGCGTTATGCGATATGCGTTATGCGTTATGCGTTATGCGTTATGCTTTATGCGTTATGCGTTATGAGTTACACGTTATGCGTTATGCGTTATGCGTTATGCGTTATGCGTTATGCGTTATGTGTTATGCGTTATGCGTTATGCGTTATGCGTTATGCGTTATGCGTTCTGCGTTATGTGTTATGCGTTATGTGTTATGCGTTATGCGTTATGCGTTATGCGTTATACGGTATGCGTTATGCGTTATGCGTTATGCGTTATGCGTTGTGCGTTATACGTTTGCGTTATGCGTTATGCGTTATGCGTTATACGGTATGCGTTATGCGTTATACGTTATGTATTATGCGATATGCGTTATGCGTTATGCGTTATGCGTTATGCTTTATGCGTTATGCGTTATGAGTTACACGTTATGCGTTATGTGTTATGCGTTATGCGTTATGCGTTATGCGTTATGCGTTATGCGTTATGAGTTATGCGTTATGCGTTATGCGTTATGCGTTATGCGTTTTGCGGTATTCGTTATGCGTTGTGCATTATGCGTTATGCGTTGTGCGTTATGGGTTATGATTTATGCGTTATGCGTTATGCGTTATGCGTTATGCGTTATGCGTTATGCGTTATGCGTTATGCATAATGCGTTATACGTTATGTATTATGCGTTATGCCTTATGCGTTATGCGATATGCTTCATGCATCAAGCCTTATGCGTTATGCGATATGCGATATGCGTCATGCATCAAGCCTTATGCGTTATGAGTTATGCGTTAATTTTATGCGTTTTGCGTTATGCGTTGTGCGCTATACGTTTGCGTCATGCGTTATGCGTTATGCGTTATGCGTTATGCGTTATGCGTTATGCATTATGCGTTATACGGTATGCGTTATGCGTTATACGTTATGCGTTATGCGTTATGCGTTATGGGTTATGCGTTATGCGTTATGGTTATGCGTTATGCGTTATGCGTTATGCGTTATGCGTTATGCGTTATACGTTATGCGTTATGCGTTATGCGTTATGCGTTATGCGTTATGCGTTATGCGTTATGCGTTGTGCGTTATACGTTTGCGTTATGCGTTTTGCTTTATGCGTTATGCGTTATGCGTTATGCGTTATGCGTTATGCGTTATGCATTATGCGTTATACGGTATGCGTTATGCGTTATACGTTATGCGTTATGCGTTATGCGTTATGCGTTATGGGTTATGCGTTATGCGTTATGGTTATGCGTTATGCGTTATGCGTTATGCGTTATGGTTATGCGTTATGCGTTATGCGTTATGGGTTATGCGTTATGCGTGATCCGTTATGCGTTAGGCGTTATGCGTTATGCGTTATGCGTTATGCGTTATGCGTTATGCTTTATGCGTTATGCATTATGCGTTATGCGTTATGGGTTTTCCGGTGTTCGTTATGCGTTGTGCATTATGCGTTATGGCGTTATGAAGTAAGGGTTATGGTTTATGCATTATGCGTTGTGCGCTATACGTTTGCGTTATGCGTTATGCGTTATGCGTTATACGGTATGCGTTATGCGTTATACGTTATGCGTTATGCGTTATGCGTTATGCGTTATGCGTTATGCATTGTGCGTTAATCGGTATGCGTTATGCGTTATACGTTATGCGTTATTCGTTATGCGTTATGGGTTATGCGTTATGCGTTATGGTTATGCGTTATGCGTTATGCGTTATGCGTTATGCGTTATGCGTTATGCGTTATACGTTATGCGTTATGCGTTATGCGTTATGCGTTATGCGTTATGCGTTATGCGTTATGCGTTATGCGTTATGCTTTATGTGTTATGCGTTATGCGTTATGCGTTATGCGTTATGCGTTACACGTTATGCGTTATGCGTTATGCGTTATGCGTTATGCGTTATGCGTTATGCGTTATGCGTTATGCTTTATGCGTTATGCGTTATGCGTTATGCGTTATGCTTTATACGTTTGCGTTATGCGTTATGCGTTATGCGTTATGCGTTATGCGTTATGCGTTATGCGTTATGCGTTATGCGTTATGCGTTATGCTTTATGCGTTATGCATTATGCGTTATACGGTATGCGTTATGCGTTATGCGTTATACGTTATGCGTTGTGCGTTATGCGTTATGGGTTATGCGTTATGCGTTATGGTTATGCGTTATGCCTTATGCGTTATGCGTTATGCGTTATGCGTTATGCGTTATGCGTTATGCGTTATGCGTTATGCGTTATACGTTATGCGTTATGAGTTATGCGTTATGCGTTATGCGTTGTGCGTTATACGTTTGCGTTATGCGTTATGCGTTATGCTTTATGCGTTATGCGTTATGAGTTATGCGTTATGCGTTATGCGTTATGCGTTATGCGTTATGCGTTATGCGTTATGGGTTATGCGTTATGCGTTATGGTTATGCGTTATGCCTTATGCGTTATGCGTTATGCGTTATGCGTTATGCGTTATGCGTTATGCGTTATGCGTTATGCGTTATACGTTATGCGTTATGAGTTATGCGTTATGCGTTATGCGTTGTGCGTTATACGTTTGCGTTATGCGTTATGCGTTATGCTTTATGCGTTATGCGTTATGAGTTATGCGTTATGCGTTATGCGTTATGCGTTATGCGTTATGCGTTATGCGTTATGCGTTATGCGTTATGCGATATGCGTTATGCGTTATGCGTTATGCGTTATGCGTTATATGTTATGCGTTATGCGTTATGCGTTATGCGTTGTGCGTTATACGTTTGCGTTATGCGTTATGCGTTATGCGTTATGCGTTATACGGTATGCGATATGCGTTATGCGTTATGCGTTATGCGTTATGCGTTGTGCGTTATGCGTTATGCGTTATGCGTTGTGCGTTATACGTTAAGTATTATGCGTTATGCGATATGCGTTATGCGTTATGCGTTATGCGTTATGCTTTATGCGTTATGCGTTATGAGTTACACGTTATGCGTTATGCGTTATGCGTTGTGCGTTATGCGTTATGCGTTATGGGTTATGCGTAATGCGTTATGCGTTATGCGTTATGCGTTATGCGTTATGCGTTCTGCGTTATGTGTTATGCGTTATGTGTTATGCGTTATGCGTTATGCGTTATGCGTTATACGGTATGCGTTATGCGTTATGCGTTATGCGTTATGCGTTGTGCGTTATACGTTTGCGTTATGCGTTATGCGTTATGCTTTATGCGTTATGCGTTATGCGTTATGCGTTATGCGTTATGCGTTATGCGTTATGCGTTATGCGTTATGCGTTATGCGTTATGCGTTATGCGTTATGCGTTATGCGTTATGCGTTATGCGTTATGCTTTATGTGTTATGCGTTATGCGTTATGCGTTATGCGTTATGCGTTAGACGTTATGCGTTATGCGTTATGCGTTATGCGTTATGCGTTATGCTTTATGCGTTATGCGTTATGCGTTATGCGTTATGCTTTATGCGTTATACGGTATGCGTTATGCGTTATGCGTTATGCGTTATGCGTTATGCGTTATGCGTTATGCGTTGTGCGTTATACGTTATGCGTTATGCGTTGTGCGTTATACGTTTGCGTTATGCGTTATGCGTTATGCTTTATGCGTTATACGTTTGCGTTATGCGTTATGCGTTATGCTTTATGCGTTATGCGTTATGCGTTATGCGTTATGCGTTATGCGTTATGCGTTATGCGTTATGCGTTATGCGTTATGCGTTATGCTTTATGTGTTATGCGTTATGCGTTATGCGCTATGCGTTGTGCGTTATAAGTTTGCGTTATGCGATATGCGTTATGGGTTATGCGTTATGCGTTATGCGTTATGCGTTATGCGTTATGCGTTATGCGTTATGCGTTATCCGTTATGCGTTATGCGTTATGCGTTATGCGTTATGCGTTATGCGTTATGCGTTATGCTTTATGCGTTATGCGTTATGCGTTATGCGTTATGCTTTATGCGTTATGCATTATGCGTTATACGGTATGCGTTATGCGTTATGCGTTATACGTTATGCGTTGTGCGTTATGCGTTATGGGTTATGCGTTATGCGTTATGCGTTATGCGTTATGCGTTATGCGTTATGCGTTATGCGTTATGCGTTATGCGTTATGCGTTATGCGTTATGCGTTATGCGTTATGCGTTATGCGTGATCCGTTATGCGTTATGCGTTATGCGTTGTGCGTTATACGTTTGCGTTATGCGTTATGCGTTATGCGTTATACGGTATGCGTTATGCGTTATGCGTTATGCGTTATGCGTTATGCGTTATGCGTTATGCGTTATGCGTTATGCGTTATGCTTTATGTGTTATGCGTTATGCGTTATGCGTTATGCGTTATGCGTTATGCGTTACACGTTATGCGTTATGCGTTATGCGTTATGCGTTATGCGTTATGCGTTATGCGTTATGCGTTATACGTTATGCGTTATGAGTTATGCGTTATGCGTTATGCGTTGTGCGTTATGCGTTATGCGTTATGCGTTATGGGTTTTCCGGTGTTCGTTATGCGTTGTGCATTATGCGTTATGGCGTTATGAAGTAAGGGTTATGGTTTATGCATTATGCGTTGTGCGCTATACGTTTGCGTTATGCGTTATGCGTTATGCTTTATACGGTATGCGTTATGCGTTATACGTTATGCGTTATGCGTTATGCGTTATGCGTTATGCGTTATGCATTATGCGTTATACGGTATGCGTTATGCGTTATACGTTATGCGTTATGCGTTATGCGTTGTGCATTATGCGTTATGCGTTATGAAGTAAGGGTTATGGTTTATGCATTATGCGTTGTGCGCTATACGTTTGCGTTATGCGTTATGCGTTATGCGTTATACGGTATGCGTTATGCGTTATACGTTATGCGTTATGCGTTATGCGTTATGCGTTATGCATTATGCGTTATACGGTATGCGTTATGCGTTATACGTTATGCGTTATTCGTTATGCGTTATGGGTTATGCGTTATGCGTTATGGTTATGCGTTATGCGTTATGCGTTATGCGTTATGCGTTATGCGTTATACGTTATGCGTTATGCGTTATGCGTTATGCGTTATGCGTTATGCGTTATGCGTTATGCGTTATGCGTTATGCGTTATGCGTTATGCGTTATGCGTTATGCTTTATGTGTTATGCGTTATGCGTTATGCGTTATGCGTTATGCGTTACACGTTATGCGTTATGCGTTATGCGTTATGCGTTATGCGTTATGCGTTATGCTTTATGCGTTATGCGTTATGCGTTATGCTTTATACGTTTGCGTTATGCGTTATGCGTTATGCGTTATGCGTTATGCGTTATCCGTTATGCGTTATGCGTTATGCGTTATGCGTTATGCTTTATGCGTTATGCATTATGCGTTATACGGTATGCGTTATGCGTTATGCGTTATACGTTATGCGTTGTGCGTTATGCGTTATGGGTTATGCGTTATGCGTTATGGTTATGCGTTATGCGTTATGCGTTATGCGTTATGCGTTATGCGTTATGCGTTATGCGTTATGCGTTATGCGTTATGCGTTATGCGTTATGCGTTATGCGTTATACGTTATGCGTTATGAGTTATGCGTTATGCGTTATGCGTTGTGCGTTATACGTTTGCGTTATGCGTTATGCGTTATGCTTTATGCGTTATGCGTTATGAGTTATGCGTTATGCGTTATGCGTTATGCGTTATGCGTTATGCGTTATGCGTTATGCGTTATGCGTTATGCGATATGCGTTATGCGTTATGCGTTATGCGTTATGCGTTATATGTTATGCGTTATGCGTTATGCGTTATGCGTTGTGCGTTATACGTTTGCGTTATGCGTTATGCGTTATGCGTTATGCGTTATACGGTATGCGATATGCGTTATGCGTTATGCGTTATGCGTTATGCGTTGTGCGTTATGCGTTATGCGTTATGCGTTATGCGTTGTGCGTTATACGTTAAGTATTATGCCTTATGCGATATGCGTTATGCGTTATGCGTTATGCGTTATGCTTTATGCGTTATGCGTTATGAGTTACACGTTATGCGTTATGCGTTATGCGTTATGCGTTATGCGTTATGCGTTTGTGTTATGCGTTATGCGTTATGCGTTATGCGTTATGCGTTATGCGTTATGCGTTCTGCGTTATGTGTTATGCGTTATGTGTTATGCGTTATGCGTTATGCGTTATGCGTTATACGGTATGCGTTATGCGTTATGCGTTATGCGTTATGCGTTGTGCGTTATACGTTTGCGTTATGCGTTATGCGTTATGCTTTATGCGTTATGCGTTATGCGTTATGCGTTATGCGTTATGCGTTATGCGTTATGCGTTATGCGTTATGCGTTATGCGTTATGCGTTTTGCGTCATGCGTTATGCGTTATGCTTTATGTGTTATGCGTTATGCGTTATGCGATATGCGTTATGCGTTAGACGTTATGCGTTATGCGTTATGCGTTATGCGTTATGCGTTATGCTTTATGCGTTATGCTTTATGTGTTATGCGTTATGCGTTATGCGTTATGCGTTATGCGTTACACGTTATGCGTTATGCGTTATGCGTTATGCGTTATGCGTTATGCTTTATGCGTTATGCGTTATGCGTTATGCGTTATGCTTTATGCGTTATGCGTTATGCGTTATGCGTTAAGCGTTATGCGTTATGCGTTATGCGTTATGCGTGATCCGTTATGCGTTATGCGTTATGCGTTATGCGTTATGCGTTATGCGTTATGCGTTATGCGCTATGCGTTGTGCGTTATAAGTTTGCGTTATGCGTTATGCGTTATGCGTTATACTTTATGCGTTATACGTTATGCGTTATGCGTTATGCGTTATGGATTATTCGTTATGGGTTGTTCGTTATGCTTTATGCGTTGGACGTTATACGTTTGCATTATGCGTTATGCGTTATGCGTTATGCTTTATGCGTTATGCGTTATGCGTTATGCGTTATGCGTTATACGGTGTGCGTTATGCGTTATGCGTTATGCGTTATGCGTTATGCATTATGAGTTATACGGTATGCGTTATGCGTTATACGTTATGCGTTATGCGATATGCGTTATGGGTTATGCGTTATGCGTTATGGTTATGCGTTATGCGTTATGCGTTATGCGTTATGCGTTATGCGTTATGCGTTATGCGTTATACGTTATGCGTTATGCGTTCTGCGTTATGCGTTATGCGTTATGCGTTGTGCGTTATACGTTTGCGTTATGCGTTTTGCTTTATGCGTTATGCGTTATGCGTTATGCGTTATGCGTTATGCGTTATGCGTTATGCGTTATGCGTTATGCGTTACCCGTTATGCGTTATGCGTTATGCGTTATGCGTTATGCGTTATGCGTTATGCGTTATGCGTTATGCGTTATGCGTTATGCTTTATGCGTTATGCATTATGCGTTATACGGTATGCGTTATGCGTTATGCGTTATACGTTATGCGTTGTGCGTTATGCGTTATGGGTTATGCGTTATGCGTTATGGTTATGCGTTATGCGTTATGCGTTATGCGTTATGCGTTATGCGTTATGCGTTATACGTTATGCGTTATGAGTTATGCGTTATACGGTATGCGTTATGCGTTATGCGTTATGCGTTGTGCGTTATACGTTTGCGTTATGCGTTATGCGTTTTGCGTTATGCTTTATGCGTTATGCGTTATGCGTTATGCGTTATGCGTTATATGTTATGCGTTATGCGTTATGCGTTATGCGTTGTGCGTTATACGTTTGCGTTATGCGTTATGCGTTATGCGTTATGCGTTATGCGTTATGCGTTATTCGTTATGCGTTATGCGTTATGCGTTATGCTTTATGCGTTATGCATTATGCGTTATTCGTGATCCGTTATGCGTTAGGCGTTATGGGTTTTCCGGTGTTCGTTATGCGTTGTGCATTATGCGTTATGCGTTATGAAGTAAGGGTTATGGTTTATGCATTATGCGTTGTGCGCTATACGTTTGCGTTATGCGTTATGCGTTATGCGTTATGCATTATGCGTTATACGGTATGCGTTATGCGTTATACGTTATGCGTTATGCGCTATGCGTTATGGGTTATGCGTTATGCGTTATGGTTATGCGTTATGCGTTATGCGTTATGCGTTATGCGTTATGCGTTATGCGTTATGCGTTATACGTTATGCGTTATGCGTTATGCGTTATGCGTTATGCGTTATGCGTTATGCGTTTTGCGTTATACGTTTGCGTTATGCGTTTTGCTTTATGCGTTATGCGTTATGCGTTATGCGTTATGCGTTATGCGTTATGCGTTATGCGTTATGCGTTATGCGTTATGCGTTATGCGTTCTGCGTTATGCGTTATACGTTAAGTATTATGCGTTATGCGTTATGCGTTATGCGTTATGCGTTATGCGTTCTGCGTTATGTGTTATGCGTTATGCGTTATGCGTTATGCGTTATGCGTTATACGGTATGCGTTATGCGTTATGCGTTATGCGTTATGCGTTGTGCGTTATACGTTTGCGTTATGCGTTATGCGTTATGCGTTATGCATAATGCGTTATACGTTATGTATTATGCGTTATGCCTTATGCGTTATGCGATATGCTTCATGCATCAAGCCTTATGCGTTATGCGATATGCGATATGCGTCATGCATCAAGCCTTATGCGTTATGAGTTATGCGTTAACGTTATGCGTTTTGCGTTATGCGTTGTGCGCTATACGTTTGCGTCATGCGTTATGCGTTATGCGTTATACGGTATGCGTTATGCGTTATGCGTTATGCGTTATGCTTTATGCGTTATGCATTATGCGTTATACGGTATGCGTTATGCGTTATGCGTTATACGTTATGCGTTGTGCGTTATGCGTTATGGGTTATGCGTTATGCGTTATGGTTATGCGTTATGCGTTATGCGTTATGCGTTATGCGTTATGCGTTATGCGTTATACGTTATGCGTTATGAGTTATGCGTTATGCGTTATGCGTTGTGCGTTATACGTTTGCGTTATGCGTTATGCGTTATGCGTTATGCTTTATGCGTTATGCGTTATGAGTTATGCGTTATGCGTTATGCGTTATGCGTTATGCGTTATGCGTTATGCGTTATGCGTTATGCGTTATGCGTTATGCGTTATGCGTTTTGCGTTATGCTTTATGCGTTATGCGTTATGCGTTATGCGTTATGCGTTATGCGTTATATGTTATGCGTTATGCGTTATGCGTTATGCGTTGTGCGTTATACGTTTGCGTTATGCGTTATGCGTTATGCGTTATGCGTTATGCGTTATTCGTTATGCGTTATGCGTTATGCGTTATGCTTTATGCGTTATGCATTATGCGTTATTCGTGATCCGTTATGCGTTAGGCGTTATGGGTTTTCCGGTGTTCGTTATGCGTTGTGCATTATGCGTTATGCGTTATGAAGTAAGGGTTATGGTTTATGCATTATGCGTTGTGCGCTATACGTTTGCGTTATGCGTTATGCGTTATGCGTTATGCATTATGCGTTATACGGTATGCGTTATGCGTTATACGTTATGCGTTATGCGCTATGCGTTATGGGTTATGCGTTATGCGTTATGGTTATGCGTTATGCGTTATGCGTTATGCGTTATGCGTTATGCGTTATGCGTTATGCGTTATGCGTTATGCGTTATACGTTATGCGTTATGCGTTATGCGTTATGCGTTATGCGTTATGCGTTATGCGTTGTGCGTTATACGTTTGCGTTATGCGTTTTGCTTTATGCGTTATGCGTTATGCGTTATGCGTTATGCGTTATGCGTTATGCGTTATGCGTTATGCGTTATGCGTTCTGCGTTATGCGTTATACGTTAAGTATTATGCGTTATGCGTTATGCGTTATGCGTTATGCGTTCTGCGTTATGTGTTATGCGTTATGCGTTATGCGTTATGCGTTATACGGTATGCGTTATGCGTTATGCGTTATGCGTTATGCGTTGTGCGTTATACGTTTGCGTTATGCGTTATGCGTTATGCGTTATGCGTTATGCATAATGCGTTATACGTTATGTATTATGCGTTATGCCTTATGCGTTATGCGATATGCTTCATGCATCAAGCCTTATGCGTTATGCGATATGCGATATGCGTCATGCATCAAGCCTTATGCGTTATGAGTTATGCGTTAACGTTATGCGTTTTGCGTTATGCGTTGTGCGCTATACGTTTGCGTCATGCGTTATGCGTTATGCGTTATACGGTATGCGTTATGCGTTATACGTTATGCGTTATGCGTTATGCGTTATGCGTTATGCGTTATGCATTATGCGTTATACGGTATGCGTTATGCGTTATACGTTATGCGTTATGCGTTATGCGTTATGGGTTATGCGTTATGCGTTATGGTTATGCGTTATGCGTTATGCGTTATGCGTTATGCCTTATGCGTTATGCGTTATACGTTATGCGTTATGCGTTATGCGTTATGCGTTATGCGTTATGCGTTGTGCGTTATACGTTTGCGTTATGCGTTTTGCATTATGCGTTATGCGTTATGCGTTATGCGTTATGCGTTATGCGTTATGCATTATGCGTTATGCTTTATGCGTTATGCATTATGCGTTATGGGTTTTCCGGTGTTCGTTATGCGTTGTGCATTATGCGTTATGGCGTTATGAAGTAAGGGTTATGGTTTATGCATTATGCGTTGTGCGCTATACGTTTGCGTTATGCGTTATGCGTTATGCGTTATACGGTATGCGTTATGCGTTATACGTTATGCGTTATGCGTTATGCGTTATGCGTTATGCGTTATGCGTTATGCGTTATGCGTTATGCATTATGCGTTATACGGTATGCGTTATGCGTTATACGTTATGCGTTATGCGTTATGCGTTGTGCATTATGCGTTATGCGTTATGAAGTAAGGGTTATGGTTTATGCATTATGCGTTGTGCGCTATACGTTTGCGTTATGCATTATGCGTTATGGCGTTATGAAGTAAGGGTTATGGTTTATGCATTATGCGTTGTGCGCTATACGTTTGCGTTATGCGTTATGCGTTATGCGTTATACGGTATGCGTTATGCGTTATACGTTATGCGTTATGCGTTATGCGTCATGCGTTATGCGTTATGCATTATGCGTTATACGGTATGCGTTATGCGTTATACGTTATGCGTTATGCGTTATGCGTTATGCATTATGCGTTATGCGTTATGGGTTTTCCGGTGTTCGTTATGCGTTGTGCATTATGCGTTATGGCGTTATGAAGTAAGGGTTATGGTTTATGCATTATGCGTTGTGCGCTATACGTTTGCGTTATGCGTTATGCGTTATGCGTTATACGGTATGCGTTATGCGTTATACGTTATGCGTTATGCGTTATGCGTTATGCGTTATGCGTTATGCGTTATTCGTTATGCGTTATGGGTTATGCGTTATGCGTTATGGTTATGCGTTATGCGTTATGCGTTATGCGTTATGCGTTATGCGTTATGCGTTAAATGTTATGCGTTATGTGTTATGCGTTATGCGTTATGCGTTGTGCGTTATGCGTTATACGTTATATGTTATGCGTTATGCGTTATGCGTTATGCGTTGTGCGTTATACGTTTGCGTTATGCGTTATGCGTTATGCGTTATACGGTATGCGTTATGCGTTATGCGTTATGCGTTATGCGTTATATGTTATGCGTTATGCGTTATGCGTTATGCGTTATGCGTTATGCGTTGTGCGTTATGCGTTATACGTTATATGTTATGCGTTATGCGTTATGCGTTATGCGTTGTGCGTTATACGTTTGCGTTATGCGTTATGCGTTATGCGTTATACGGTATGCGTTATGCGTTATACGTTATGTATTATGCGTTATGCGATATGCGTTATGCGTTATGCGTTATGCTTTATGCGTTATGCGTTATGAGTTACACGTTATGAGTTATGTGTTATGCGTTATGCGTTATGCGTTATGCGTTATGCGTTATGCGTTATGCGTTATGCGTTATGCGTTATGCGTTATGCGTTATGCGTTATGCGTTATGAGTTATGCGTTATGCGTTATGCGTTTGCGTTATGCGTTATGCGTTATGCGTTTTGCGGTATTCGTTATGCGTTGTGCATTATGCGTTATGCGTTGTGCGTTATGGGTTATGATTTATGCGTTATGCGTTATGCGTTATGCGTTATGCGTTATGCGTTATGCGTTATTCGTTATGCTTTATGCGTCATGCGTGATCCGTTATGCGTTATGCGTTATACGTTATGCGTTATGCGTTATGCGTTATGCGTTATGCGTTATGCGATATGCATTATGCGTTATACGGTATGCGTTATGCGTTATACGTTATGCGTTATGCGTTATGCGTTATGCGTTGTGCATTATGCGTTATGCGTTATGAAGTAAGGGTTATGGTTTATGCATTATGCGTTGTGCGCTATACGTTTGCGTTATGCGTTATGCGTTATGCGTTATACGGTATGCGTTATGCGTTATACGTTATGCGTTATGCGTTATGCGTTATGCGTTATGCGTTATGCATTATGCGTTATACGGTATGCGTTATGCGTTATACGTTATGCGTTATTCGTTATGCGTTATGGGTTATGCGTTATGCGTTATGGTTATGCGTTATGCGTTATGCGTTATGCGTTATGCGTTATGCGTTATGCGTTATGCGTTATGCGTTATACGTTATGCGTTATGCGTTATGCGTTATGCGTTATGCGTTATGCGTTATGCGTTACGCGTTATGCGTTATGCGTTATGCGTTATGCGTTATGCGTTATGCGTTATGCGTTATGCGTTATGCGTTATGCGTTATGCGTTATGCGTTATGCGTTATGCGTTATGCGTTATGCGTTATTCGTTATGCGTTATGGGTTATGCGTTATGCGTTATGGTTATGCGTTATGCGTTATGCGTTATGCGTTATGCGTTATGCGTTATGCGTTATGCGTTATATGTTATGCGTTATGCGTTATGCGTTATGCGTTATGCGTTATGCGTTGTGCGTTATGCGTTATACGTTATATGTTATGCGTTATGCGTTATGCGTTATGCGTTGTGCGTTATACGTTTGCGTTATGCGTTAAGCGTTATGCGTTATACGGTATGCGTTATGCGTTATACGTTATGTATTATGCGATATGCGTTATGCGTTATGCGTTATGCGTTATGCTTTATGCGTTATGCGTTATGAGTTACACGTTATGCGTTATGTGTTATGCGTTATGCGTTATGCGTTATGCGTTATGCGTTATGCGTTATGCGTTATGCGTTATGCGTTATGAGTTATGCGTTATGCGTTATGCGTTATGCGTTATGCGTTTTGCGGTATTCGTTATGCGTTGTGCATTATGCGTTATGCGTTGTGCGTTATGGGTTATGATTTATGCGTTATGCGTTATGCGGTATGCGTTATGCGTTATGCGTTATGCGTTATTCGTTATGCTTTATGCGTCATGCGTGATCCGTTATGCGTTAGGCGTTATGCCATTTGCGGTATTCGTTAAGCGTTATGCATTATGCGTTATGCGTTATGCGTTAAGGGTTATGGGTTATGCGTTATGCTTTATGCGTTATTCATTTTGCGTTATGCGTTATTCGTTATGAGTTATGAGTTAAAAGTTATGCGTAATGCGTTATGCCTTATGCGTTATGCGTATGTGTTATGCGATATGCGTTATGCGTTATGCGTTATGCGTTATGCGTTATGCGTTATGCGTTATGCATAATGCGTTATACGTTATGTATTATGCGTTATGCCTTATGCGTTATGCGATATGCTTCATGCATCAAGCCTTATGCGTTATGCGATATGCGATATGCGTCATGCATCAAGCCTTATGCGTTATGAGTTATGCGTTAACGTTATGCGTTTTGCGTTATGCGTTGTGCGCTATACGTTTGCGTCATGCGTTATGCGTTATGCGTTATACGGTATGCGTTATGCGTTATACGTTATGCGTTATGCGTTATGCGTTATGCGTTATGCGTTATGCATTATGCATTATACGGTATGCGTTATGCGTTATACGTTATGCGTTATGCGTTATGCGTTATGGGTTATGCGTTATGCGTTATGGTTATGCGTTATGCGTTATGCGTTATGCGTTATGCGTTATGCGTTATACGTTATGCGTTATGCGTTATGCGTTATGCGTTATGCGTTATGCGTTATGCGTTATGCGTTGTGCGTTATACGTTTGCGTTATGCGTTTTGCTTTATGCGTTATGCGTTATGCGTTATGCGTTATGCGTTATGCATTATGCGTTATACGGTATGCGTTATGCGTTATACGTTATGCGTTATGCGTTATGCGTTATGCGTTATGGGTTATGCGTTATGCGTTATGGTTATGCGTTATGCGTTATGCGTTATGCGTTATGCGTTATGGTTATGCGTTATGCGTTATGCGTTATGGGTTATGCGTTATGCGTGATCCGTTATGCGTGATCCGTTATGCGTTAGGCGTTATGCGTTATGCGTTATGCGTTATGCGTTATGCGTTATGCTTTATGCGTTATGCATTATGCGTTATGCGTTATGGGTTTTCCGGTGTTCGTTATGCGTTGTGCATTATGCGTTATGGCGTTATGAAGTAAGGGTTATGGTTTATGCATTATGCGTTGTGCGCTATACGTTTGCGTTATGCGTTATGCGTTATGCGTTATACGGTATGCGTTATGCGTTATACGTTATGCGTTATGCGTTATGCGTTATGCGTTATGCGTTATGCATTATGCGTTATACGGTATGCGTTATGCGTTATACGTTATGCGTTATGCGTTATGCGTTGTGCATTATGCGTTATGCGTTATGCGTTATGCGTTATTCGTTATGCTTTATGCGTCATGCGTGATCCGTTATGCCATATGCGTTATACGTTATGCGTTATGCGTTATGCGTTATGCGTTATGCGTTATGCATTATGCGTTATACGGTATGCGTTATGCGTTATACGTTATGCGTTATGCGTTATGCGTTGTGCATTATGCGTTATGCGTTATGAAGTAAGGGTTATGGTTTATGCATTATGCGTTGTGCGCTATACGTTTGCGTTATGCGTTATGCGTTATGCGTTATACGGTATGCGTTATGCGTTATACGTTATGCGTTATGCGTTATGCGTTATGCGTTATGCGTTATGCGTTACGCATTATGCGTTATACGGTATGCGTTATGCGTTATACGTTATGCGTTATTCGTTATGCGTTATGGGTTATGCGTTATGCGTTATGGTTATGCGTTATGCGTTATGCGTTATGCGTTATGCGTTATGCGTTATGCGTTATGGGTTATACGTTATGCGTTATGCGTTATGCGTTATGCGTTATGCGTTATGCGTTATGCGTTACGCGTTATGCGTTATGCGTTATGCGTTATGCGTTATGCGTTATGCGTTATGCGTTATGCGTTATGCGTTATGCGTTATGCGTTATGCATTATGCGTTATGCGTTATGGGTTTTCCGGTGTTCGTTATGCGTTGTGCATTATGCGTTATGGCGTTATGAAGTAAGGGTTATGGTTTATGCATTATGCGTTGTGCGCTATACGTTTGCGTTATGCGTTATGCGTTATACGGTATGCGTTATGCGTTATACGTTATGCGTTATGCGTTATGCGTTATGCGTTATGCGTTATGCGTTATTCGTTATGCGTTATGGGTTATGCGTTATGCGTTATGGTTATGCGTTATGCGTTATGCGTTATGCGTTATGCGTTATGCGTTATGCGTTAAATGTTATGCGTTATGCGTTATGCGTTATGCGTTATGCGTTATGCGTTATGCGTTATGCGTTATGCATTATGCGTTATACGGTATGCGTTATGCGTTATACGTTATGCGTTATGCGTTATGCGTTGTGCATTATGCGTTATGCGTTATGCGTTATGCGTTATTCGTTATGCTTTATGCGTCATGCGTGATCCGTTATGCCATATGCGTTATACGTTATGCGTTATGCGTTATGCGTTATGCGTTATGCGTTATGCATTATGCGTTATACGGTATGCGTTATGCGTTATACGTTATGCGTTATGCGTTATGCGTTGTGCATTATGCGTTATGCGTTATGCGTTATGCGTTATTCGTTATGCTTTATGCGTCATGCGTGATCCGTTATGCCATATGCGTTATACGTTATGCGTTATGCGTTATGCGTTATGCGTTATGCGTTATGCATTATGCGTTATGCGTTATGCGTTATGCGTTATGCGTTATGCGTTATGCATTATGCGTTATACGGTATGCGTTATGCGTTATACGTTATGCGTTATGCGTTATGCGTTGTGCATTATGCGTTATGCGTTATGAAGTAAGGGTTATGGTTTATGCATTATGCGTTGTGCGCTATACGTTTGCGTTATGCGTTATGCGTTATGCGTTATGCGTTATGCGTTATACGTTATGCGTTATGCGTTATGCGTTATGCGTTATGCGTTATGCGTTATGCGTTATCCGTTATGCGTTATGCGTTATGCGTTATGCGTTATGCGTTATGCGTTATGCGTTATGCGTTATGCGTTATGCGTTATGCTTTATGCGTTATGCATTATGCGTTATACGGTATGCGTTATGCGTTATGCGTTATACGTTATGCGTTGTGCGTTATGCGTTATGGGTTATGCGTTATGCGTTATGGTTATGCGTTATGCGTTATGCGTTATGCGTTATGCGTTATGCGTTATACGTTATGCGTTATGAGTTATGCGTTATGCGTTATGCGTTGTGCGTTATACGTTTGCGTTATGCGTTATGCGTTATGCGTTATGCTTTATGCGTTATGCGTTATGAGTTATGCGTTATGCGTTATGCGTTATGCGTTATGCGTTATGCGTTATGCGTTATGCGTTATGCGTTATGCGTTATGCGTTTTGCGTTATGCTTTATGCGTTATGCGTTATGCGTTATGCGTTATGCGTTATGCGTTATATGTTATGCGTTATGCGTTATGCGTTATGCGTTGTGCGTTATACGTTTGCGTTATGCGTTATGCGTTATGCGTTATGCGTTATTCGTTATGCGTTATGCGTTATGCGTTATGCTTTATGCGTTATGCATTATGCGTTATTCTTGATCCGTTATGCGTTAGGCGTTATGGGTTTTCCGGTGTTCGTTATGCGTTGTGCATTATGCGTTATGCGTTATGAAGTAAGGGTTATGGTTTATGCATTATGCGTTGTGCGCTATACGTTTGTGTTATGCGTTATGCGTTATGCGTTATGCATTATGCGTTATACGGTATGCGTTATGCGTTATACGTTATGCGTTATGCGCTATGCGTTATGGGTTATGCGTTATGCGTTATGGTTATGCGTTATGCGTTATGCGTTATGCGTTATGCGTTATGCGTTATGCGTTATGCGTTATACGTTATGCGTTATGCGTTATGCGTTATGCGTTATGCGTTATGCGTTATGCGTTATGCGTTGTGCGTTATACGTTTGCGTTATGCGTTTTGCTTTATGCGTTATGCGTTATGCGTTATGCGTTATGCGTTATGCGTTATGCGTTATGCGTTATGCGTTATGCGTTATGCGTTATGCGTTCTGCGTTATGCGTTATACGTTAAGTATTATGCGTTATGCGTTATGCGTTATGCGTTATGCGTTATGCGTTCTGCGTTATGTGTTATGCGTTATGCGTTATGCGTTATGCGTTATGCGTTATACGGTATGCGTTATGCGTTATGCGTTATGCGTTATGCGTTGTGCGTTATACGTTTGCGTTATGCGTTATGCGTTATGCGTTATGCGTTATGCATAATGCGTTATACGTTATGTATTATGCGTTATGCCTTATGCGTTATGCGATATGCTTCATGCATCAAGCCTTATGCGTTATGCGATATGCGATATGCGTCATGCATCAAGCCTTATGCGTAATGAGTTATGCGTTAACGTTATGCGTTTTGCGTTATGCGTTGTGCGCTATACGTTTGCGTCATGCGTTATGCGTTATGCGTTATACGGTATGCGTTATGCGTTATACGTTATGCGTTATGCGTTATGCGTTATGCGTTATGCGTTATGCATTATGCGTTATACGGTATGCGTTATGCGTTATACGTTATGCGTTATGCGTTATGCGTTATGGGTTATGCGTTATGCGTTATGGTTATGCGTTATGCGTTATGCGTTATGCGTTATGCCTTATGCGTTATGCGTTATACGTTATGCGTTATGCGTTATGCGTTATGCGTTATGCGTTATGCGTTGTGCGTTATGCGTTATGCGTTATGCTTTATGTGTTATGCGTTATGCGTTATGCGTTATGCGTTATGCGTTACACGTTATGCGTTATGCGTTATGCGTTATGCGTTATGCGTTATGCATTATGCGTTATACGGTATGCTTTATGCGTTATGCGTTATGCGTTATGCGTTATGCGTTATGCGTTATGCATTATGCGTTATGCTTTATGCGTTATGCATTATGCGTTATGCGTTATGGGTTTTCCGGTGTTCGTTATGCGTTGTGCATTATGCGTTATGGCGTTATGAAGTAAGGGTTATGGTTTATGCATTATGCGTTGTGCGCTATACGTTTGCGTTATGCGTTATGCGTTATGCGTTATACGGTATGCGTTATGCGTTATACGTTATGCGTTATGCGTTATGCGTTATGCGTTATGCGTTATGCGTTATGCGTTATGCATTATGCGTTATACGGTATGCGTTATGCGTTATACGTTATGCGTTATGCGTTATGCGTTGTGCATTATGCGTTATGCGTTATGAAGTAAGGGTTATGGTTTATGCATTATGCGTTGTGCGCTATACGTTTGCGTTATGCATTATGCGTTATGGCGTTATGAAGTAAGGGTTATGGTTTATGCATTATGCGTTGTGCGCTATACGTTTGCGTTATGCGTTATGCGTTATGCGTTATACGGTATGCGTTATGCGTTATACGTTATGCGTTATGCGTTATGCGTTATGCGTTATGCGTTATGCGTTATGCGTTATGCGTTATGCGTTATGCGTTATGCATTATGCGTTACACGGTATGCGTTATGCGTTATACGTTATGCGTTATGCGTTATGCGTTATGCATTATGCGTTATGCTTTATGGGTTTTCCGGTGTTCGTTATGCGTTGTGCATTATGCGTTATGGCGTTATGAAGTAAGGGTTATGGTTTATGCATTATGCGTTGTGCGCTATACGTTTGCGTTATGCGTTATGCGTTATGCGTTATACGGTATGCGTTATGCGTTATACGTTATGCGTTATGCGTTATGCGTTATGCGTTATGCGTTATGCGTTATTCGTTATGCGTTATGGGTTATGCGTTATGCGTTATGGTTATGCGTTATGCGTTATGCGTTATGCGTTATGCGTTATGCGTTAAATGTTATGCGTTATGCGTTATGCGTTATGCATTATGCGTTATGCGTTGTGCGTTATGCGTTATACGTTATATGTTATGCGTTATGCGTTATGCGTTATGCGTTGTGCGTTATACGTTTGCGTTATGCGTTATGCGTTATGCGTTATACGGTATGCGTTATGCGTTATGCGTTATGCGTTATGCGTTATATGTTATGCGTTATGCGTTATGCGTTATGCGTTATGCGTTATGCGTTGTGCGTTATGCGTTATACGTTATATGTTATGCGTTATGCGTTATGCGTTATGCGTTGTGCGTTATACGTTTGCGTTATGCGTTATGCGTTATGCGTTATACGGTATGCGTTATGCGTTATACGTTATGTATTATGCGTTATGCGATATGCGTTATGCGTTATGCGTTATGCTTTATGCGTTATGCGTTATGAGTTACACGTTATGCGTTATGTGTTATGCGTTATGCGTTATGCGTTATGCGTTATGCGTTATGCGTTATGCGTTATGCGTTATGCGTTATACGTTTGCGTTATGCGTTATGCGTTATGCGTTATACGGTATGCGTTATGCGTTATGCGTTATGCGTTATGCGTTATATGTTATGCGTTATGCGTTATGCGTTATGCGTTATGCGTTATGCGTTGTGCGTTATGCGTTATACGTTATATGTTATGCGTTATGCGTTATGCGTTATGCGTTGTGCGTTATACGTTTGCGTTATGCGTTATGCGTTATGCGTTATACGGTATGCGTTATGCGTTATACGTTATGTATTATGCGTTATGCGATATGCGTTATGCGTTATGCGTTATGCGTTATGCGTTATGCGTTTTGCGGTATTCGTTATGCGTTGTGCATTATGCGTTATGCGTTGTGCGTTATGGGTTATGATTTATGCGTTATGCGTTATGCGTTATGCGTTATGCGTTATGCGTTATGCGTTATGCGTTATGCTTTATGCGTCATGCGTGATCCGTTATGCGTTATGCGTTATACGTTATGCGTTATGCGTTATGCGTTATGCGTTATGCGTTATGCGATATGCATTATGCGTTATACGGTATGCGTTATGCGTTATACGTTATGCGTTATGCGTTATGCGTTATGCGTTGTGCATTATGCGTTATGCGTTATGAAGTAAGGGTTATGGTTTATGCATTATGCGTTGTGCGCTATACGTTTGCGTTATGCGTTATGCGTTATGCGTTATACGGTTTGCGTTATGCGTTATACGTTATGCGTTATGCGTTATGCGTTATGCGTTATGCGTTATGCATTATGCGTTATACGGTATGCGTTATGCGTTATACGTTATGCGTTATTCGTTATGCGTTATGGGTTATGCGTTATGCGTTATGGTTATGCGTTATGCGTTATGCGTTATGCGTTATGCGTTATGCGTTATGCGTTATGCGTTATGCGTTATACGTTGTGCGTTATGCGTTATGCGTTATGCGTTATGCGTTATGCGTTATGCGTTACGCGTTATGCGTTATGCGTTATGCGTTATGCGTTATGCGTTATGCGTTATGCGTTATGCGTTATGCGTTATGCGTTATGCGTTATGCGTTATTCGTTATGCGTTATGGGTTATGCGTTATGCGTTATGGTTATGCGTTATGCGTTATGCGTTATGCGTTATGCGTTATGCGTTATGCGTTATGCGTTATATGTTATGCGTTATGCGTTATGCGTTATGCGTTATGCGTTATGCGTTGTGCGTTATGCGTTATACGTTATATGTTATGCGTTATGCGTTATGCGTTATGCGTTGTGCGTTATACGTTTGCGTTATGCGTTATGCGTTATGCGTTATACGGTATGCGTTATGCGTTATACGTTATGTATTATGCGATATGCGTTATGCGTTATGCGTTATGCGTTATGCTTTATGCGTTATGCGTTATGAGTTACACGTTATGCGTTATGTGTTATGCGTTATGCGTTATGCGTTATGCGTTATGCGTTATGCGTTATGCGTTATGCGTTATGCGTTATGAGTTATGCGTTATGCGTTATGCGTTATGCGTTTTGCGGTATTCGTTATGCGTTGTGCATTATGCGTTATGCGTTGTGCGTTATGGGTTATGATTTATGCGTTATGCGTTATGCGTTATGCGTTATGCGTTATGCGTTATTCGTTATGCTTTATGCGTCATGCGTGATCCGTTATGCGTTAGGCGTTATGCCATTTGCGGTATTCGTTAAGCGTTATGCATTATGCGTTATGCGTTATGCGTTAAGGGTTATGGGTTATGCGTTATGCTTTATGCGTTATTCATTTTGCGTTATGCGTTATGCGTTATGCGTTATGCGTTATGCGTTATGCGTTATGCGTTATGCGTTATGCGTATGTGTTATGCGATATGCGTTATGCGTTATGCGTTATGCGTTATGCGTTATGCGTTATGCGTTATGCGTTATGCATAATGCGTTATACGTTATGTATTATGCGTTATGTCTTATGCGTTATGCGATATGCTTCATGCATCAAGCCTTATGCGTTATGCGATATGCGATATGCGTCATGCATCAAGCCTTATGCGTTATGAGTTATGCGTTAACGTTATGCGTTTTGCGTTATGCGTTGTGCGCTATACGTTTGCGTCATGCGTTATGCGTTATGCGTTATACGGTATGCGTTATGCGTTATACGTTATGCGTTATGCGTTATGCGTTATGCGTTATGCGTTATGCGTTATACGGTATGCGTTATGCGTTATACGTTATGCGTTATGCGTTATGCGTTATGGGTTATGCGTTATGCGTTATGGTTATGCGTTATGCGTTATGCGTTATGCGTTATGCGTTATACGTTATGCGTTATGCGTTATGCGTTATGCGTTATGCGTTATGCGTTATGCGTTATGCGTTATGCATTATGCGTTATACGGTATGCGTTATGCGTTATACGTTATGCGTTATGCGTTATGCGTTATGCGTTATGGGTTATGCGTTATGCGTTATGGTTATGCGTTATGCGTTATGCGTTATGCGTTATGCGTTATGGTTATGCGTTATGCGTTATGCGTTATGGGTTATGCGTTATGCGTGATCCGTTATGCGTTAGGCGTTATGCGTTATGCGTTATGCGTTATGCGTTATGCGTTATGCTTTATGCGTTATGCATTATGCGTTATGCGTTATGGGTTTTCCGGTGTTCGTTATGCGTTGTGCATTATGCGTTATGGCGTTATGAAGTAAGGGTTATGGTTTATGCATTATGCGTTGTGCGCTATACGTTTGCGTTATGCGTTATGCGTTATGCGTTATACGGTATGCGTTATGCGTTATACGTTATGCGTTATGCGTTATGCGTTATGCGTTATGCGTTATGCATTATGCGTTATACGGTATGCGTTATGCGTTATACGTTATGCGTTATGCGTTATGCGTTGTGCATTATGCGTTATGCGTTATGCGTTATGCGTTATTCGTTATGCTTTATGCGTCATGCGTGATCCGTTATGCCATATGCGTTATACGTTATGCGTTATGCGTTATGCGTTATGCGTTATGCGTTATGCATTATGCGTTATACGGTATGCGTTATGCGTTATGGTTATGCGTTATGCGTTATGCGTTATGCGTTATGCGTTCTGCGTTATGCGTTATGCGTTATTTGTTATGCGTTATGCGTTATGCGTTATGCGTTATGCGTTATGCGTTGTGCGTTATGCGTTATACGTTATATGTTATGCGTTATGCGTTATGCGTTATGCGTTGTGCGTTATACGTTTGCGTTATGCGTTATGCGTTATGCGTTATACGGTATGCGTTATGCGTTATACGTTATGTATTATGCGATATGCGTTATGCGTTATGCGTTATGCGTTATGCTTTATGCGTTATGCGTTATGAGTTACACGTTATGCGTTATGTGTTATGCGTTATGCGTTATGCGTTATGCGTTGTGCGTTATGCGTTATGCGTTATGAGTTATGCGTTATGCGTTATGCGTTATGCGTTATGCGTTTTGCGGTATTCGTTATGCGTTGTGCATTATGCGTTATGCGTTGTGCGTTATGGGTTATGATTTATGCGTTATGCGTTATGCGTTATGCGTTATGCGTTATGCGTTATGCGTTATGCGTTATGCGTTATGCGTTATGCATAATGCGTTATACGTTATGTATTATGCGTTATGCCTTATGCGTTATGCGATATGCTTCATGCATCAAGCCTTATGCGTTATGCGATATGCGATATGCGTCATGCATCAAGCATTATGCGTTATGAGTTATGCGTTAACGTTATGCGTTTTGCGTTATGCGTTGTGCGCTATACGTTTGCGTCATGCGTTATGCGTTATGCGTTATGCGTTATGCGTTATGCGTTATGCATTATGCGTTATACGGTATGCGTTATGCGTTATACGTTATGCGTTATGCGTTATGCGTTATGGGTAATGCGTTATGCGTTATGGTTATGCGTTATGCGTTATGCGTTATGCGTTATGCGTTATGCGTTATACGTTATGCGTTATGCGTTATGCGTTATGCGTTATGCGTTATGCGTTATGCGTTGTGCGTTATACGTTTGCGTTATGCGTTTTGCTTTATGCGTTATGCGTTATGCGTTATGCGTTATGCGTTATGCGTTATGCGTTATGCGTTATACGGTATGCGTTATGCGTTATACGTTATGCGTTATGCGTTATGCGTTATGGGTTATGCTTTATGCGTTATGGTTATGCGTTATGCGTTATGCGTTATGCGTTATGGTTATGCGTTATGCGTTATGCGTTATGGGTTATGCGTTATGCGTGATCCGTTATGCGTTAGGCGTTATGCGTTATGCGTTATGCGTTATGCGTTATGCGTTATGCTTTATGCGTTATGCATTATGCGTTATGCGTTATGGGTTTTCCGGTGTTCGTTATGCGTTGTGCATTATGCGTTATGGCGTTATGAAGTAAGGGTTATGGTTTATGCATTATGCGTTGTGCGCTATACGTTTGCGTTATGCGTTATGCGTTATGCGTTATACGGTATGCGTTATGCGTTATACGTTATGCGTTATGCGTTATGCGTTATGCGTTATGCATTATGCGTTATACGGTATGCGTTATGCGTTATACGTTATGCGTTATGCGTTATGCGTTGTGCATTATGCGTTATGCGTTATGAAGTAAGGGTTATGGTTTATGCATTATGCGTTGTGCGCTATACGTTTGCGTTATGCGTTATGCGTTATGCGTTATACGGTATGCGTTATGCGTTATACGTTATGCGTTATGCGTTATGCGTTATGCGTTATGCGTTATGCATTGTGCGTTAATCGGTATGCGTTATGCGTTATACGTTATGCGTTATTCGTTATGCGTTATGGGTTATGCGTTATGCGTTATGGTTATGCGTTATGCGTTATGCGTTATGCGTTATGCGTTATGCGTTATGCGTTATGCGTTATACGTTATGCGTTATGCGTTATGCGTTATGCGTTATGCGTTATGCGTTATGCGTTATGCGTTATGCGTTATGCTTTATGTGTTATGCGTTATGCGTTATGCGTTATGCGTTACACGTTATGCGTTATGCGTTATGCGTTATGCGTTATGCGTTATGCGTTATGCGTTATGCATTATGCGTTATACGGTATGCGTTATGCGTTATACGTTATGCGTTATGCGTTATGCGTTTTGCGGTATTCGTTATGCGTTGTGCATTATGCGTTATGCGTTGTGCGTTATGGGTTATGATTTATGCGTTATGCGTTATGCGTTATGCGTTATGCGTTATGCGTTATGCGTTATGCGTTATGGGTTATGCGTTATGCGTTATGGTTATGCGTTATGCGTTATGCGTTATGCGTTATGCGTTATGGTTATGCGTTATGCGTTATGCGTTATGGGTTATGCGTTATGCGTGATCCGTTATGCGTTAGGCGTTATGCGTTATGCGTTATGCGTTATGCGTTATGCGTTATGCTTTATGCGTTATGCATTATGCGTTATGCGTTATGGGTTTTCCGGTGTTCGTTATGCGTTGTGCATTATGCGTTATGGCGTTATGAAGTAAGGGTTATGGTTTATGCATTATGCGTTGTGCGCTATACGTTTGCGTTATGCGTTATGCGTTATGCGTTATACGGTATGCGTTATGCGTTATACGTTATGCGTTATGCGTTATGCGTTATGCGTTATGCATTATGCGTTATACGGTATGCGTTATGCGTTATACGTTATGCGTTATGCGTTATGCGTTGTGCATTATGCGTTATGCGTTATGCGTTATGCGTTATTCGTTATGCTTTATGCGTCATGCGTGATCCGTTATGCCATATGCGTTATACGTTATGCGTTATGCGTTATGCGTTATGCGTTATGCGTTATGCGTTATGCATTATGCGTTATACGGTATGCGTTATGCGTTATGGTTATGCGTTATGCGTTATGCGTTATGCGTTATGCGTTCTGCGTTATGCGTTATGCGTTATATGTTATGCGTTATGCGTTATGCGTTATGCGTTATGCGTTATGCGTTGTGCGTTATGCGTTATACGTTATATGTTATGCGTTATGCGTTATGCGTTATGCGTTGTGCGTTATACGTTTGCGTTATGCGTTATGCGTTATGCGTTATACGGTATGCGTTATGCGTTATACGTTATGTATTATGCGATATGCGTTATGCGTTATGCGTTATGCGTTATGCTTTATGCGTTATGCGTTATGAGTTACACGTTATGCGTTATGTGTTATGCGTTATGCGTTATGCGTTATGCGTTGTGCGTTATGCGTTATGCGTTATGAGTTATGCGTTATGCGTTATGCGTTATGCGTTATGCGTTTTGCGGTATTCGTTATGCGTTGTGCATTATGCGTTATGCGTTGTGCGTTATGGGTTATGATTTATGCGTTATGCGTTATGCGTTATGCGTTATGCGTTATGCGTTATGCGTTATGCGTTATGCGTTATGCATAATGCGTTATACGTTATGTATTATGCGTTATGCCTTATGCGTTATGCGATATGCTTCATGCATCAAGCCTTATGCGTTATGCGATATGCGATATGCGTCATGCATCAAGCATTATGCGTTATGAGTTATGCGTTAACGTTATGCGTTTTGCGTTATGCGTTGTGCGCTATACGTTTGCGTCATGCGTTATGCGTTATGCGTTATGCGTTATGCGTTATGCGTTATGCGTTATGCATTATGCGTTATACGGTATGCGTTATGCGTTATACGTTATGCGTTATGCGTTATGCGTTATGGGTTATGCGTTATGCGTTATGCGTTATGGTTATGCGTTATGCGTTATGCGTTATGCGTTATGCGTTATGCGTTATACGTTATGCGTTATGCGTTATGCGTTATGCGTTATGCGTTATGCGTTATGCGTTGTGCGTTATACGTTTGCGTTATGCGTTTTGCTTTATGCGTTATGCGTTATGCGTTATGCGTTATGCGTTATGCGTTATGCATTATGCGTTATACGGTATGCGTTATGCGTTATACGTTATGCGTTATGCGTTATGCGTTATGGGTTATGCTTTATGCGTTATGGTTATGCGTTATGCGTTATGCGTTATGCGTTATGGTTATGCGTTATGCGTTATGCGTTATGGGTTATGCGTTATGCGTGATCCGTTATGCGTTAGGCGTTATGCGTTATGCGTTATGCGTTATGCGTTATGCGTTATGCGTTATGCGTTATGCGTTATGCGTTATGCGTTATGGGTTTTCCGGTGTTCGTTATGCGTTGTGCATTATGCGTTATGGCGTTATGAAGTAAGGGTTATGGTTTATGCATTATGCGTTGTGCGCTATACGTTTGCGTTATGCGTTATGCGTTATGCGTTATACGGTATGCGTTATGCGTTATACGTTATGCGTTATGCGTTATGCGTTATGCGTTATGCATTATGCGTTATACGGTATGCGTTATGCGTTATACGTTATGCGTTATGCGTTATGCGTTGTGCATTATGCGTTATGCGTTATGAAGTAAGGGTTATGGTTTATGCATTATGCGTTGTGCGCTATACGTTTGCGTTATGCGTTATGCGTTATGCGTTATACGGTATGCGTTATGCGTTATACGTTATGCGTTATGCGTTATGCGTTATGCGTTATGCGTTATGCGTTATGCATTGTGCGTTAATCGGTATGCGTTATGCGTTATACGTTATGCGTTATTCGTTATGCGTTATGGGTTATGCGTTATGCGTTATGGTTATGCGTTATGCGTTATGCGTTATGCGTTATGCGTTATGCGTTATGCGTTATGCGTTATACGTTATGCGTTATGCGTTATGCGTTATGCGTTATGCGTTATGCGTTATGCGTTATGCGTTATGCGTTATGCGTTATGCTTTATGTGTTATGCGTTATGCGTTATGCGTTATGCGTTATGCGTTACACGTTATGCGTTATGCGTTATGCGTTATGCGTTATGCGTTATGCGTTATGCGTTATGCGTTATGCTTTATGCGTTATGCGTTATGCGTTATGCGTTATGCTTTATACGTTTGCGTTATGCGTTATGCGTTATGCGTTATGCGTTATGCGTTATGCGTTATGCGTTATGCGTTATGCGTTATGCTTTATGCGTTATGCATTATGCGTTATACGGTATGCGTTATGCGTTATGCGTTATACGTTATGCGTTGTGCGTTATGCGTTATGGGTTATGCGTTATGCGTTATGGTTATGCGTTATGCCTTATGCGTTATGCGTTATGCGTTATGCGTTATGCGTTATGCGTTATGCGTTATGCGTTATGCGTTATGCGTTATGCGTTATGCGTTATGAGTTATGCGTTATGCGTTATGCGTTGTGCGTTATACGTTTGCGTTATGCGTTATGCGTTATGCTTTATGCGTTATGCGTTATGAGTTATGCGTTATGCGTTATGCGTTATGCGTTATGCGTTATGCGTTATGCGTTATGCGTTATGCGTTATGCGATATGCGTTATGCGTTATGCGTTATGCGTTATGCGTTATATGTTATGCGTTATGCGTTATGCGTTATGCGTTGTGCGTTATACGTTTGCGTTATGCGTTATGCGTTATGCGTTATGCGTTATACGGTATGCGATATGCGTTATGCGTTATGCGTTATGCGTTATGCGTTGTGCGTTATGCGTTATGCGTTATGCGTTGTGCGTTATACGTTAAGTATTATGCGTTATGCGATATGCGTTATGCGTTATGCGTTATGCGTTATGCTTTATGCGTTATGCGTTATGAGTTACACGTTATGCGTTATGCGTTATGCGTTATGCGTTATGCGTTATGTGTTATGCGTTATGCGTTATGCGTTATGCGTTATGCGTTATGCGTTATGCGTTCTGCGTTATGTGTTATGCGTTATGTGTTATGCGTTATGCGTTATGCGTTATGCGTTATACGGTATGCGTTATGCGTTATGCGTTATGCGTTATGCGTTGTGCGTTATACGTTTGCGTTATGCGTTATGCGTTATGCGTTATACGGTATGCGTTATGCGTTATACGTTATGTATTATGCGATATGCGTTATGCGTTATGCGTTATGCGTTATGCTTTATGCGTTATGCGTTATGAGTTACACGTTATGCGTTATGTGTTATGCGTTATGCGTTATGCGTTATGCGTTATGCGTTATGCGTTATGCGTTATGAGTTATGCGTTATGCGTTATGCGTTATGCGTTATGCGTTTTGCGGTATTCGTTATGCGTTGTGCATTATGCGTTATGCGTTGTGCGTTATGGGTTATGATTTATGCGTTATGCGTTATGCGTTATGCGTTATGCGTTATGCGTTATGCGTTATGCGTTATGCGTTATGCATAATGCGTTATACGTTATGTATTATGCGTTATGCCTTATGCGTTATGCGATATGCTTCATGCATCAAGCCTTATGCGTTATGCGATATGCGATATGCGTCATGCATCAAGCCTTATGCGTTATGAGTTATGCGTTAATGTTATGCGTTTTGCGTTATGCGTTGTGCGCTATACGTTTGCGTCATGCGTTATGCGTTATGCGTTATGCGTTATGCGTTATGCGTTATGCATTATGCGTTATACGGTATGCGTTATGCGTTATACGTTATGCGTTATGCGTTATGCGTTATGGGTTATGCGTTATGCGTTATGGTTATGCGTTATGCGTTATGCGTTATGCGTTATGCGTTATGCGTTATACGTTATGCGTTATGCGTTATGCGTTATGCGTTATGCGTTATGCGTTATGCGTTATGCGTTATGCGTTGTGCGTTATACGTTTGCGTTATGCGTTTTGCTTTATGCGTTATGCGTTATGCGTTATGCGTTATGCGTTATGCGTTATGCATTATGCGTTATACGGTATGCGTTATGCGTTATACGTTATGCGTTATGCGTTATGCGTTATGCGTTATGCGTTATGGGTTATGCGTTATGCGTTATGGTTATGCGTTATGCGTTATGCGTTATGCGTTATGGTTATGCGTTATGCGTTATGCGTTATGGGTTATGCGTTATGCGTGATCCGTTATGCGTTAGGCGTTATGCGTTATGCGTTATGCGTTATGCGTTATGCGTTATGCTTTATGCGTTATGCATTATGCGTTATGCGTTATGGGTTTTCCGGTGTTCGTTATGCGTTGTGCATTATGCGTTATGGCGTTATGAAGTAAGGGTTATGGTTTATGCATTATGCGTTGTGCGCTATACGTTTGCGTTATGCGTTATGCGTTATGCGTTATACGGTATGCGTTATGCGTTATACGTTATGCGTTATGCGTTATGCGTTATGCGTTATGCGTTATGCATTGTGCGTTAATCGGTATGCGTTATGCGTTATACGTTATGCGTTATTCGTTATGCGTTATGGGTTATGCGTTATGCGTTATGGTTATGCGTTATGCGTTATGCGTTATGCGTTATGCGTTATGCGTTATACGTTATGCGTTATGCGTTATGCGTTATGCGTTATGCGTTATGCGTTATGCGTTATGCGTTATGCGTTATGCTTTATGTGTTATGCGTTATGCGTTATGCGTTATGCGTTATGCGTTACACGTTATGCGTTATGCGTTATGCGTTATGCGTTATGCGTTATGCGTTATGCGTTATGCGTTATGCTTTATGCGTTATGCGTTATGCGTTATGCGTTATGCTTTATACGTTTGCGTTATGCGTTATGCGTTATGCGTTATGCGTTATGCGTTATGCGTTATGCGTTATGCGTTATGCTTTATGCGTTATGCATTATGCGTTATACGGTATGCGTTATGCGTTATGCGTTATACGTTATGCGTTTTGCGTTATGCGTTATGGGTTATGCGTTATGCGTTATGGTTATGCGTTATGCCTTATGCGTTATGCGTTATGCGTTATGCGTTATGCGTTATGCGTTATGCGTTATGCGTTATGCGTTATGCGTTATACGTTATGCGTTATGAGTTATGCGTTATGCGTTATGCGTTGTGCGTTATACGTTTGCGTTATGCGTTATGCGTTATGCGTTATGCGTTATGCGTTATGAGTTATGCGTTATGCGTTATGCGTTATGCGTTATGCGTTATGCGTTATGCGTTATGGGTTATGCGTTATGCGTTATGGTTATGCGTTATGCCTTATGCGTTATGCGTTATGCGTTATGCGTTATGCGTTATGCGTTATGCGTTATGCGTTATGCGTTATACGTTATGCGTTATGAGTTATGCGTTATGCGTTATGCGTTGTGCGTTATACGTTTGCGTTATGCGTTATGCGTTATGCGTTATGCGTTATGCGTTATGCGTTATGCGATATGCGTTATGCGTTATGCGTTATGCGTTATGCGTTATATGTTATGCGTTATGCGTTATGCGTTATGCGTTGTGCGTTATACGTTTGCGTTATGCGTTATGCGTTATGCGTTATGCGTTATACGGTATGCGATATGCGTTATGCGTTATGCGTTATGCGTTGTGCGTTATGCGTTATGCGTTATGCGTTGTGCGTTATACGTTAAGTATTATGCGTTATGCGATATGCGTTATGCGTTATGCGTTATGCGTTATGCTTTATGCGTTATGCGTTATGAGTTACACGTTATGCGTTATGCGTTATGCGTTGTGCGTTATGCGTTATGCGTTATGTGTTATGCGTAATGCGTTATGCGTTATGCGTTATGCGTTATGCGTTATGCGTTCTGCGTTATGTGTTATGCGTTATGTGTTATGCGTTATGCGTTATGCGTTATGCGTTATACGGTATGCGTTATGCGTTATGCGTTATGCGTTATGCGTTGTGCGTTATGCGTTATGCGTTATGCGTTATGCGTTATGCGTTATGCGTTATGCGTTATGCGTTGTGCGTTATACGTTTGCGTTATGCGTTTTGCTTTATGCGTTATGCGTTATGCGTTATGCGTTATGCGTTATGCGTTATGCATTATGCGTTATACGGTATGCGTTATGCGTTATACGTTATGCGTTATGCGTTATGCGTTATGCGTTATGCGTTATGGGTTATGCGTTATGCGTTATGGTTATGCGTTATGCGTTATGCGTTATGCGTTATGGTTATGCGTTATGCGTTATGCGTTATGGGTTATGCGTTATGCGTGATCCGTTATGCGTTAGGCGTTATGCGTTATGCGTTATGCGTTATGCGTTATGCGTTATGCTTTATGCGTTATGCATTATGCGTTATGCGTTATGGGTTTTCCGGTGTTCGTTATGCGTTGTGCATTATGCGTTATGGCGTTATGAAGTAAGGGTTATGGTTTATGCATTATGCGTTGTGCGCTATACGTTTGCGTTATGCGTTATGCGTTATGCGTTATACGGTATGCGTTATGCGTTATACGTTATGCGTTATGCGTTATGCGTTATGCGTTATGCGTTATGCATTGTGCGTTAATCGGTATGCGTTATGCGTTATACGTTATGCGTTATTCGTTATGCGTTATGGGTTATGCGTTATGCGTTATGGTTATGCGTTATGCGTTATGCGTTATGCGTTATGCGTTATGCGTTATACGTTATGCGTTATACGTTATGCGTTATGCGTTATGCGTTATGCGTTATGCGTTATGCGTTATGCGTTATGCTTTATGTGTTATGCGTTATGCGTTATGCGTTATGCGTTATGCGTTACACGTTATGCGTTATGCGTTATGCGTTATGCGTTATGCGTTATGCGTTATGCGTTATGCGTTATGCTTTATGCGTTATGCGTTATGCGTTATGCGTTATGCTTTATACGTTTGCGTTATGCGTTATGCGTTATGCGTTATGCGTTATGCGTTATGCGTTATGCGTTATGCGTTATGCTTTATGCGTTATGCATTATGCGTTATACGGTATGCGTTATGCGTTATGCGTTATACGTTATGCGTTGTGCGTTATGCGTTATGGGTTATGCGTTATGCGTTATGGTTATGCGTTATGCCTTATGCGTTATGCGTTATGCGTTATGCGTTATGCGTTATGCGTTATGCGTTATGCGTTATGCGTTATGCGTTATACGTTATGCGTTATGAGTTATGCGTTATGCGTTATGCGTTGTGCGTTATACGTTTGCGTTATGCGTTATGCGTTATGCTTTATGCGTTATGCGTTATGAGTTATGCGTTATGCGTTATGCGTTATGCGTTATGCGTTATGCGTTATGCGTTATGGGTTATGCGTTATGCGTTATGGTTATGCGTTATGCCTTATGCGTTATGCGTTATGCGTTATGCGTTATGCGTTATGCGTTATGCGTTATGCGTTATGCGTTATACGTTATGCGTTATGAGTTATGCGTTATGCGTTATGCGTTGTGCGTTATACGTTTGCGTTATGCGTTATGCGTTATGCGTTATGCGTTATGCGTTATGCGTTATGCGATATGCGTTATGCGTTATGCGTTATGCGTTATGCGTTATATGTTATGCGTTATGCGTTATGCGTTATGCGTTGTGCGTTATACGTTTGCGTTATGCGTTATGCGTTATGCGTTATGCGTTATACGGTATGCGATATGCGTTATGCGTTATGCGTTATGCGTTATGCGTTATGCGTTATGCGTTATGCGTTATGCGTTATGCGTTATGCGTTATGCTTTATGTGTTATGCGTTATGCGTTATGCGTTATGCGTTATGCGTTAGACGTTATGCGTTATGCGTTATGCGTTATGCGTTATGCGTTATGCTTTATGCGTTATGCGTTATGCGTTATGCGTTATGCTTTATGCGTTATACGGTATGCGTTATGCGTTATGCGTTATGCGTTATGCGTTATGCGTTATGCGTTATGCGTTGTGCGTTATACGTTATGCGTTATGCGTTGTGCGTTATACGTTTGCGTTATGCGTTATGCGTTATGCTTTATGCGTTATACGTTTGCGTTATGCGTTATGCGTTATGCTTTATGCGTTATGCGTTATGCGTTATGCGTTATGCGTTATGCGTTATGCGTTATGCGTTATGCGTTATGCGTTATGCTTTATGTGTTATGCGTTATGCGTTATGCGCTATGCGTTGTGCGTTATAAGTTTGCGTTATGCGATATGCGTTATGGGTTATGCGTTATGCGTTATGCGTTATGCGTTATGCGTTATGCGTTATGCGTTATCCGTTATGCGTTATGCGTTATGCGTTATGCGTTATGCGTTATGCGTTATGCTTTATGCGTTATGCGTTATGCGTTATGCGTTATGCTTTATGCGTTATGCATTATGCGTTATACGGTATGCGTTATGCGTTATGCGTTATACGTTATGCGTTGTGCGTTATGCGTTATGGGTTATGCGTTATGCGTTATGGTTATGCGTTATGCGTTATGCGTTATGCGTTATGCGTTATGCGTTATGCGTTATGCGTTATGCGTTATGCGTTATGCGTTATGCGTGATCCGTTATGCGTTATGCGTTATGCGTTGTGCGTTATACGTTTGCGTTATGCGTTATGCGTTATGCGTTATACGGTATGCGTTATGCGTTATGCGTTATGCGTTATGCGTTATGCGTTATGCGTTATGCGTTATGCTTTATGTGTTATGCGTTATGCGTTATGCGTTATGCGTTATGCGTTACACGTTATGCGTTATGCGTTATGCGTTATGCGTTATGCGTTATGCGTTATGCGTTATGCGTTATACGTTATGCGTTATGAGTTATGCGTTATGCGTTATGCGTTGTGCGTTATGCGTTATGCGTTATGCGTTATGCGTTATACGGTATGCGTTATGCGTTATACGTTATGCGTTATTCGTTATGCGTTATGGGTTATGCGTTATGCGTTATGGTTATGCGTTATGCGTTATGCGTTATGCGTTATGCGTTATGCGTTATACGTTATGCGTTATGCGTTATGCGTTATGCGTTATGCGTTATGCGTTATGCGTTATGCGTTATGCGTTATGCGTTATGCGTTATGCGTTATGCGTTATGCGTTATGCTTTATGTGTTATGCGTTATGCGTTATGCGTTATGCGTTATGCGTTACACGTTATGCGTTATGCGTTATGCGTTATGCGTTATGCGTTATGCGTTATGCTTTATGCGTTATGCGTTATGCGTTATGCGTTATGCTTTATACGTTTGCGTTATGCGTTATGCGTTATGCGTTATGCGTTATGCGTTATCCGTTATGCGTTATGCGTTATGCGTTATGCGTTATGCTTTATGCGTTATGCATTATGCGTTATACGGTATGCGTTATGCGTTATGCGTTATACGTTATGCGTTGTGCGTTATGCGTTATGGGTTATGCGTTATGCGTTATGGTTATGCGTTATGCGTTATGCGTTATGCGTTATGCGTTATGCGTTATGCGTTATGCGTTATGCGTTATGCGTTATGCGTTATGCGTTATGCGTTATACGTTATGCGTTATGAGTTATGCGTTATGCGTTATGCGTTGTGCGTTATACGTTTGCGTTATGCGTTATGCGTTATGCTTTATGCGTTATGCGTTATGAGTTATGCGTTATGCGTTATGCGTTATGCGTTATGCGTTATGCGTTATGCGTTATGCGTTATGCGTTATGCGATATGCGTTATGCGTTATGCGTTATGCGTTATGCGTTATATGTTATGCGTTATGCGTTATGCGTTATGCGTTGTGCGTTATACGTTTGCGTTATGCGTTATGCGTTATGCGTTATGCGTTATACGGTATGCGATATGCGTTATGCGTTATGCGTTATGCGTTATGCGTTGTGCGTTATGCGTTATGCGTTATGCGTTATGCGTTGTGCGTTATACGTTAAGTATTATGCGTTATGCGATATGCGTTATGCGTTATGCGTTATGCGTTATGCTTTATGCGTTATGCGTTATGAGTTACACGTTATGCGTTATGCGTTATGCGTTATGCGTTATGCGTTTGTGTTATGCGTTATGCGTTATGCGTTATGCGTTATGCGTTATGCGTTATGCGTTATGCGTTCTGCGTTATGTGTTATGCGTTATGTGTTATGCGTTATGCGTTATGCGTTATGCGTTATACGGTATGCGTTATGCGTTATGCGTTATGCGTTATGCGTTGTGCGTTATACGTTTGCGTTATGCGTTATGCGTTATGCTTTATGCGTTATGCGTTATGCGTTATGCGTTATGCGTTATGCGTTATGCGTTATGCGTTATGCGTTATGCGTTATGCGTTATGCGTTATGCGTTTTGCGTCATGCGTTATGCGTTATGCTTTATGTGTTATGCGTTATGCGTTATGCGATATGCGTTATGCGTTAGACGTTATGCGTTATGCGTTATGCGTTATGCGTTATGCGTTATGCTTTATGCGTTATGCTTTATGTGGTATGCGTTATGCGTTATGCGTTATGCGTTATGCGTTACACGTTATGCGTTATGCGTTATGCGTTATGCGTTATGCGTTATGCTTTATGCGTTATGCGTTATGCGTTATGCGTTATGCGTTATGCTTTATGCGTTATGCGTTATGCGTTATGCGTTAAGCGTTATGCGTTATGCGTTATGCGTTATGCGTGATCCGTTATGCGTTATGCGTTATGCGTTATGCGTTATGCGTTATGCGTTATGCGTTATGCGTTATGCGCTATGCGTTGTGCGTTATAAGTTTGCGTTATGCATTATGCGTTATGCGTTATACTTTATGCGTTATACGTTATGCGTTATGCGTTATGCGTTATGAATTATTCGTTATGGGTTGTTCGTTATGCTTTATGCGTTGGACGTTATACGTTTGCATTATGCGTTATGCGTTATGCGTTATGCTTTATGCGTTATGCGTTATGCGTTATGCGTTATGCGTTATACGGTGTGCGTTATGCGTTATGCGTTATGCGTTATGCGTTATGCATTATGAGTTATACGGTATGCGTTATGCGTTATACGTTATGCGTTATGCGATATGCGTTATGGGTTATGCGTTATGCGTTATGGTTATGCGTTATGCGTTATGCGTTATGCGTTATGCGTTATGCGTTATGCGTTATACGTTATGCGTTATGCGTTCTGCGTTATGCGTTATGCGTTATGCGTTGTGCGTTATACGTTTGCGTTATGCGTTTTGCTTTATGCGTTATGCGTTATGCGTTATGCGTTATGCGTTATGCGTTATGCGTTATGCGTTATGCGTTATGCGTTACCCGTTATGCGTTATGCGTTATGCGTTATGCGTTATGCGTTATGCGTTATGCGTTATGCGTTATGCGTTATGCGTTATGCTTTATGCGTTATGCATTATGCGTTATACGGTATGCGTTATGCGTTATGCGTTATACGTTATGCGTTGTGCGTTATGCGTTATGGGTTATGCGTTATGCGTTATGGTTATGCGTTATGCGTTATGCGTTATGCGTTATGCGTTATGCGTTATGCGTTATACGTTATGCGTTATGAGTTATGCGTTATACGGTATGCGTTATGCGTTATGCGTTATGCGTTATGCGTTGTGCGTTATACGTTTGCGTTATGCGTTATGCGTTTTGCGTTATGCTTTATGCGTTATGCGTTATGCGTTATGCGTTATGCGTTATATGTTATGCGTTATGCGTTATGCGTTATGCGTTGTGCGTTATACGTTTGCGTTATGCGTTATGCGTTATGCGTTATGCGTTATGCGTTATGCGTTATTCGTTATGCGTTATGCGTTATGCGTTATGCTTTATGCGTTATGCATTATGCGTTATTCGTGATCCGTTATGCGTTAGGCGTTATGGGTTTTCCGGTGTTCGTTATGCGTTGTGCATTATGCGTTATGCGTTATGAAGTAAGGGTTATGGTTTATGCATTATGCGTTGTGCGCTATACGTTTGCGTTATGCGTTATGCGTTATGCGTTATGCATTATGCGTTATACGGTATGCGTTATGCGTTATACGTTATGCGTTATGCGCTATGCGTTATGGGTTATGCGTTATGCGTTATGGTTATGCGTTATGCGTTATGCGTTATGCGTTATGCGTTATGCGTTATGCGTTATGCGTTATACGTTATGCGTTATGCGTTATGCGTTATGCGTTATGCGTTATGCGTTATGCGTTGTGCGTTATACGTTTGCGTTATGCGTTTTGCTTTATGCGTTATGCGTTATGCGTTATGCGTTATGCGTTATGCGTTATGCGTTATGCGTTATGCGTTATGCGTTCTGCGTTATGCGTTATACGTTAAGTATTATGCGTTATGCGTTATGCGTTATGCGTTATGCGTTATGCGTTATGCGTTATGTGTTATGCGTTATGCGTTATGCGTTATGCGTTATGCGTTATACGGTATGCGTTATGCGTTATGCGTTATGCGTTATGCGTTGTGCGTTATACGTTTGCGTTATGCGTTATGCGTTATGCGTTATGCGTTATGCATAATGCGTTATACGTTATGTATTATGCGTTATGCCTTATGCGTTATGCGATATGCTTCATGCATCAAGCCTTATGCGTTATGCGATATGCGATATGCGTCATGCATCAAGCCTTATGCGTTATGAGTTATGCGTTAACGTTATGCGTTTTGCGTTATGCGTTGTGCGCTATACGTTTGCGTCATGCGTTATGCGTTATGCGTTATACGGTATGCGTTATGCGTTATGCGTTATGCGTTATGCTTTATGCGTTATGCATTATGCGTTATACGGTATGCGTTATGCGTTATGCGTTATACGTTATGCGTTGTGCGTTATGCGTTATGGGTTATGCGTTATGCGTTATGGTTATGCGTTATGCGTTATGCGTTATGCGTTATGCGTTATGCGTTATGCGTTATACGTTATGCGTTATGAGTTATGCGTTATGCGTTATGCGTTGTGCGTTATACGTTTGCGTTATGCGTTATGCGTTATGCGTTATGCTTTATGCGTTATGCGTTATGAGTTATGCGTTATGCGTTATGCGTTATGCGTTATGCGTTATGCGTTATGCGTTATGCGTTATGCGTTATGCGTTATGCGTTTTGCGTTATGCTTTATGCGTTATGCGTTATGCGTTATGCGTTATGCGTTATGCGTTATATGTTATGCGTTATGCGTTATGCGTTATGCGTTGTGCGTTATACGTTTGCGTTATGCGTTATGCGTTATGCGTTATGCGTTATGCGTTATGCGTTATTCGTTATGCGTTATGCGTTATGCGTTATGCTTTATGCGTTATGCATTATGCGTTATTCGTGATCCGTTATGCGTTAGGCGTTATGGGTTTTCCGGTGTTCGTTATGCGTTGTGCATTATGCGTTATGCGTTATGAAGTAAGGGTTATGGTTTATGCATTATGCGTTGTGCGCTATACGTTTGCGTTATGCGTTATGCGTTATGCGTTATGCATTATGCGTTATACGGTATGCGTTATGCGTTATACGTTATGCGTTATGCGCTATGCGTTATGGGTTATGCGTTATGCGTTATGGTTATGCGTTATGCGTTATGCGTTATGCGTTATGCGTTATGCGTTATGCGTTATGCGTTATGCGTTATACGTTATGCGTTATGCGTTATGCGTTATGCGTTATGCGTTATGCGTTATGCGTTACGCGTTAGGCGTTATGCGTTATGCGTTATGCGTTATGCGTTATGCGTTATGCGTTATGCGTTATGCGTTATGCGTTATGCGTTATGCGTTATGCGTTATGCGTTATGCGTTATGCGTTATTCGTTATGCGTTATGGGTTATGCGTTATGCGTTATGGTTATGCGTTATGCGTTATGCGTTATGCGTTATGCGTTATGCGTTATGCGTTATGCGTTATATGTTATGCGTTATGCGTTATGCGTTATGCGTTATGCGTTATGCGTTGTGCGTTATGCGTTATACGTTATATGTTATGCGTTATGCGTTATGCGTTATGCGTTGTGCGTTATACGTTTGCGTTATGCGTTAAGCGTTATGCGTTATACGGTATGCGTTATGCGTTATACGTTATGTATTATGCGATATGCGTTATGCGTTAGGCGTTATGCCATTTGCGGTATTCGTTAAGCGTTATGCATTATGCGTTATGCGTTATGCGTTAAGGGTTATGGGTTATGCGTTTTGCGTTATGCGTTATGCGTTATGCGTTATGCGTTATATGTTATGCGTTATGCGTTATGCGTTATGCGTTGTGCGTTATACGTTTGCGTTATGCGTTATGCGTTATGCGTTATGCGTTATGCGTTATGCGTTATTCGTTATGCGTTATGCGTTATGCGTTATGCTTTATGCGTTATGCATTATGCGTTATTCGTGATCCGTTATGCGTTAGGCGTTATGGGTTTTCCGGTGTTCGTTATGCGTTGTGCATTATGCGTTATGCGTTATGAAGTAAGGGTTATGGTTTATGCATTATGCGTTGTGCGCTATACGTTTGCGTTATGCGTTATGCGTTATGCGTTATGCATTATGCGTTATACGGTATGCGTTATGCGTTATGCGTTATATGTTATGCGTTATGCGTTATGCGTTATGCGTTATGCGTTATGCGTTATGCGTTATGCGTTATGCGTTATGCGTTATGCGTTATGCGTTATGCGTTTTGCGTTATGCTTTATGCGTTATGCGTTATGCGTTATGCGTTATGCGTTATGCGTTATATGTTATGCGTTATGCGTTATGCGTTATGCGTTGTGCGTTATACGTTTGCGTTATGCGTTATGCGTTATGCGTTATGCGTTATGCGTTATGCGTTATTCGTTATGCGTTATGCGTTATGCGTTATGCTTTATGCGTTATGCATTATGCGTTATTCGTGATCCGTTATGCGTTAGGCGTTATGGGTTTTCCGGTGTTCGTTATGCGTTGTGCATTATGCGTTATGCGTTATGAAGTAAGGGTTATGGTTTATGCATTATGCGTTGTGCGCTATACGTTTGCGTTATGCGTTATGCGTTATGCGTTATGCATTATGCGTTATACGGTATGCGTTATGCGTTATACGTTATGCGTTATGCGTTATGCGTTATGGGTTATGCGTTATGCGTTATGGTTATGCGTTATGCGTTATGCGTTATGCGTTATGCGTTATGCGTTATGCGTTATGCGTTATGCGTTATACGTTATGCGTTATGCGTTATGCGTTATGCGTTATGCGTTATGCGTTATGCGTTACGCGTTATGCGTTATGCGTTATGCGTTATGCGTTATGCGTTATGCGTTATGCGTTATGCGTTATGCGTTATGCGTTATGCGTTATGCGTTATGCGTTATGCGTTATGCGTTATGCGTTATGCGTTATTCGTTATGCGTTATGGGTTATGCGTTATGCGTTATGGTTATGCGTTATGCGTTATGCGTTATGCGTTATGCGTTATACGTTATGCGTTGTGCGTTATGCGTTATGGGTTATGCGTTATGCGTTATGGTTATGCGTTATGCGTTATGCGTTATGCGTTATGCGTTATGCGTTATGCGTTATACGTTATGCGTTATGAGTTATGCGTTATGCGTTATGCGTTGTGCGTTATACGTTTGCGTTATGCGTTATGCGTTATGCGTTATGCTTTATGCGTTATGCGTTATGAGTTATGCGTTATGCGTTATGCGTTATGCGTTATGCGTTATGCGTTATGCGTTATGCGTTATGCGTTATGCGTTTTGCGTTATGCTTTATGCGTTATGCGTTATGCGTTATGCGTTATGCGTTATGCGTTATATGTTATGCGTTATGCGTTATGCGTTATGCGTTGTGCGTTATACGTTTGCGTTATGCGTTATGCGTTATGCGTTATGCGTTATGCGTTATGCGTTATTCGTTATGCGTTATGCGTTATGCGTTATGCTTTATGCGTTATGCGTTATGCGTTATTCGTGATCCGTTATGCGTTAGGCGTTATGGGTTTTCCGGTGTTCGTTATGCGTTGTGCATTATGCGTTATGCGTTATGAAGTAAGGGTTATGGTTTATGCATTATGCGTTGTGCGCTATACGTTTGCGTTATGCGTTATGCGTTATGCGTTATGCATTATGCGTTATACGGTATGCGTTATGCGTTATACGTTATGCGTTATGCGCTATGCGTTATGGGTTATGCGTTATGCGTTATGGTTATGCGTTATGCGTTATGCGTTATGCGTTATGCGTTATGCGTTATGCGTTATGCGTTATGCGTTATACGTTATGCGTTATGCGTTATGCGTTATGCGTTATGCGTTATGCGTTATGCGTTACGCGTTATGCGTTATGCGTTATGCGTTATGCGTTATGCGTTATGCGTTATGCGTTATGCGTTATGCGTTATGCGTTATGCGTTATGCGTTATGCGTTATGCGTTATGCGTTATTCGTTATGCGTTATGGGTTATGCGTTATGCGTTATGGTTATGCGTTATGCGTTATGCGTTATGCGTTATGCGTTATGCGTTATGCGTTATGCGTTATATGTTATGCGTTATGCGTTATGCGTTATGCGTTATGCGTTATGCGTTGTGCGTTATGCGTTATACGTTATATGTTATGCGTTATGCGTTATGCGTTATGCGTTGTGCGTTATACGTTTGCGTTATGCGTTAAGCGTTATGCGTTATACGGTATGCGTTATGCGTTATACGTTATGTATTATGCGATATGCGTTATGCGTTATGCGTTATGCGTTATGCTTTATGCGTTATGCGTTATGAGTTACACGTTATGCGTTATGTGTTATGCGTTATGCGTTATGCGTTATGCGTTATGCGTTATGCGTTATGCGTTATGCGTTATGAGTTATGCGTTATGCGTTATGCGTTATGCGTTATGCGTTTTGCGGTATTCGTTATGCGTTGTGCATTATGCGTTATGCGTTGTGCGTTATGGGTTATGATTTATGCGTTATGCGTTATGCGGTATGCGTTATGCGTTATGCGTTATGCGTTATTCGTTATGCTTTATGCGTCATGCGTGATCCGTTATGCGTTAGGCGTTATGCCATTTGCGGTATTCGTTAAGCGTTATGCATTATGCGTTATGCGTTATGCGTTAAGGGTTATGGGTTATGCGTTTTGCGTTATGCGTTATGCGTTATGCGTTATGCGTTATATGTTATGCGTTATGCGTTATGCGTTATGCGTTGTGCGTTATACGTTTGCGTTATGCGTTATGCGTTATGCGTTATGCGTTATGCGTTATGCGTTATTCGTTATGCGTTATGCGTTATGCGTTATGCTTTATGCGTTATGCATTATGCGTTATTCGTGATCCGTTATGCGTTAGGCGTTATGGGTTTTCCGGTGTTCGTTATGCGTTGTGCATTATGCGTTATGCGTTATGAAGTAAGGGTTATGGTTTATGCATTATGCGTTGTGCGCTATACGTTTGCGTTATGCGTTATGCGTTATGCGTTATGCATTATGCGTTATACGGTATGCGTTATGCGTTATGCGTTATATGTTATGCGTTATGCGTTATGCGTTATGCGTTATGCGTTATGCGTTATGCGTTATGCGTTATGCGTTATGCGTTATGCGTTTTGCGTTATGCTTTATGCGTTATGCGTTATGCGTTATGCGTTATGCGTTATGCGTTATATGTTATGCGTTATGCGTTATGCGTTATGCGTTGTGCGTTATACGTTTGCGTTATGCGTTATGCGTTATGCGTTATGCGTTATGCGTTATGCGTTATTCGTTATGCGTTATGCGTTATGCGTTATGCTTTATGCGTTATGCATTATGCGTTATTCGTGATCCGTTATGCGTTAGGCGTTATGGGTTTTCCGGTGTTCGTTATGCGTTGTGCATTATGCGTTATGCGTTATGAAGTATGGGTTATGGTTTATGCATTATGCGTTGTGCGCTATACGTTTGCGTTATGCGTTATGCGTTATGCGTTATGCATTATGCGTTATACGGTATGCGTTATGCGTTATACGTTATGCGTTATGCGCTATGCGTTATGGGTTATGCGTTATGCGTTATGGTTATGCGTTATGCGTTATGCGTTATGCGTTATGCGTTATGCGTTATGCGTTATGCGTTATGCGTTATACGTTATGCGTTATGCGTTATGCGTTATGCGTTATGCGTTATGCGTTATGCGTTACGCGTTATGCGTTATGCGTTATGCGTTATGCGTTATGCGTTATGCGTTATGCGTTATGCGTTATGCGTTATGCGTTATGCGTTATGCGTTATGCGTTATGCGTTATGCGTTATGCGTTATTCGTTATGCGTTATGGGTTATGCGTTATGCGTTATGGTTATGCGTTATGCGTTATGCGTTATGCGTTATGCGTTATGCGTTATGCGTTATATGTTATGCGTTATGCGTTATGCGTTATGCGTTATGCGTTATGCGTTGTGCGTTATGCGTTATACGTTATATGTTATGCGTTATGCGTTATGCGTTATGCGTTGTGCGTTATACGTTTGCGTTATGCGTTAAGCGTTATGCGTTATACGGTATGCGTTATGCGTTATACGTTATGTATTATGCGATATGCGTTATGCGTTATGCGTTATGCGTTATGCGTTATGCGTTATGCGTTATGAGTTACACGTTATGCGTTATGTGTTATGCGTTATGCGTTATGCGTTATGCGTTATGCGTTATGCGTTATGCGTTATGCGTTATGAGTTATGCGTTATGCGTTATGCGTTATGCGTTATGCGTTTTGCGGTATTCGTTATGCGTTGTGCATTATGCGTTATGCGTTGTGCGTTATGGGTTATGATTTATGCGTTATGCGTTATGCGGTATGCGTTATGCGTTATGCGTTATGCGTTATTCGTTATGCTTTATGCGTCATGCGTGATCCGTTATGCGTTAGGCGTTATGCCATTTGCGGTATTCGTTAAGCGTTATGCATTATGCGTTATGCGTTATGCGTTAAGGGTTATGGGTTATGCGTTATGCTTTATGCGTTATTCATTTTGCGTTATGCGTTATTCGTTATGAGTTATGAGTTAAAAGTTATGCGTAATGCGTTATGCCTTATGCGTTATGCGTATGTGTTATGCGATATGCGTTATGCGTTATGCGTTATGCGTTATGCGTTATGCGTTATGCGTTATGCATAATGCGTTATACGTTATGTATTATGCGTTATGCCTTATGCGTTATGCGATATGCTTCATGCATCAAGCCTTATGCGTTATGCGATATGCGATATGCGTCATGCATCAAGCCTTATGCGTTATGAGTTATGCGTTAACGTTATGCGTTTTGCGTTATGCGTTGTGCGCTATACGTTTGCGTCATGCGTTATGCGTTATGCGTTATACGGTATGCGTTATGCGTTATACGTTATGCGTTATGCGTTATGCGTTATGCGTTATGCGTTATGCATTATGCGTTATACGGTATGCGTTATGCGTTATACGTTATGCGTTATGCGTTATGCGTTATGGGTTATGCGTTATGCGTTATGGTTATGCGTTATGCGTTATGCGTTATGCGTTATGCGTTATGCGTTATACGTTATGCGTTATGCGTTATGCGTTATGCGTTATGCGTTATGCGTTATGCGTTGTGCGTTATACGTTTGCGTTATGCGTTTTGCTTTATGCGTTATGCGTTATGCGTTATGCGTTATGCGTTATGCATTATGCGTTATACGGTATGCGTTATGCGTTATACGTTATGCGTTATGCGTTATGCGTTATGCGTTATGGGTTATGCGTTATGCGTTATGGTTATGCGTTATGCGTTATGCGTTATGCGTTATGCGTTATGGTTATGCGTTATGCGTTATGCGTTATGGGTTATGCGTTATGCGTGATCCGTTATGCGTTAGGCGTTATGCGTTATGCGTTATGCGTTATGCGTTATGCGTTATGCTTTATGCGTTATGCATTATGCGTTATGCGTTATGGGTTTTCCGGTGTTCGTTATGCGTTGTGCATTATGCGTTATGGCGTTATGAAGTAAGGGTTATGGTTTATGCATTATGCGTTGTGCGCTATACGTTTGCGTTATGCGTTATGCGTTATGCGTTATACGGTATGCGTTATGCGTTATACGTTATGCGTTATGCGTTATGCGTTATGCGTTATGCGTTATGCATTATGCGTTATACGGTATGCGTTATGCGTTATACGTTATGCGTTATGCGTTATGCGTTGTGCATTATGCGTTATGCGTTATGCGTTATGCGTTATTCGTTATGCTTTATGCGTCATGCGTGATCCGTTATGCCATATGCGTTATACGTTATGCGTTATGCGTTATGCGTTATGCGTTATGCGTTATGCATTATGCGTTATACGGTATGCGTTATGCGTTATACGTTATGCGTTATGCGTTATGCGTTGTGCATTATGCGTTATGCGTTATGAAGTAAGGGTTATGGTTTATGCATTATGCGTTGTGCGCTATACGTTTGCGTTATGCGTTATGCGTTATGCGTTATACGGTATGCGTTATGCGTTATACGTTATGCGTTATGCGTTATGCGTTATGCGTTATGCGTTACGCATTATGCGTTATACGGTATGCGTTATGCGTTATACGTTATGCGTTATTCGTTATGCGTTATGGGTTATGCGTTATGCGTTATGGTTATGCGTTATGCGTTATGCGTTATGCGTTATGCGTTATGCGTTATGCGTTATGCGTTATACGTTATGCGTTATGCGTTATGCGTTATGCGTTATGCGTTATGCGTTATGCGTTACGCGTTATGCGTTATGCGTTATGCGTTATGCGTTATGCGTTATGCGTTATGCGTTATGCGTTATGCGTTATGCGTTATGCGTTATGCGTTATGCATTATGCGTTATGCGTTATGGGTTTTCCGGTGTTCGTTATGCGTTGTGCATTATGCGTTATGCGTTATGCGTTAAATGTTATGCGTTATGCGTTATGCGTTATGCGTTATGCGTTATGCGTTATGCGTTGTGCGTTATGCGTTATACGTTATATGTTATGCGTTATGCGTTATGCGTTATGCGTTGTGCGTTATACGTTTGCGTTATGCGTTATGCGTTATGCGTTATACGGTATGCGTTATGCGTTATGCGTTATGCGTTATGCGTTATATGTTATGCGTTATGCGTTATGCGTTATGCGTTATGCGTTATGCGTTGTGCGTTATGCGTTATACGTTATATGTTATGCGTTATGCGTTATGCGTTATGCGTTGTGCGTTATACGTTTGCGTTATGCGTTATGCGTTATGCGTTATACGGTATACGTTATGCGTTATGCGTTATGCGTTATGCGTTGTGCATTATGCGTTATGCGTTATGAAGTAAGGGTTATGGTTTATGCATTATGCGTTGTGCGCTATACGTTTGCGTTATGCGTTATGCGTTATGCGTTATACGGTATGCGTTATGCGTTATACGTTATGCGTTATGCGTTATGCGTTATGCGTTATGCGTTATGCGTTATGCGTTATGCATTATGCGTTATACGGTATGCGTTATGCGTTATACGTTATGCGTTATTCGTTATGCGTTATGGGTTATGCGTTATGCGTTATGGTTATGCGTTATGCGTTATGCGTTATGCGTTATGCGTTATGCGTTATGCGTTATGCGTTATACGTTATGCGTTATGCGTTATGCGTTATGCGTTATGCGTTATGCGTTATGCGTTACGCGTTATGCGTTATGCGTTATGCGTTATGCGTTATGCGTTATGCGTTATGCGTTATGCGTTATGCGTTATGCGTTATGCGTTATGCGTTATGCGTTATTCGTTATGCGTTATGGGTTATGCGTTATGCGTTATGGTTATGCGTTATGCGTTATGCGTTATGCGTTATGCGTTATGCGTTATGCGTTATGCGTTATATGTTATGCGTTATGCGTTATGCGTTATGCGTTATGCGTTATGCGTTGTGCGTTATGCGTTATACGTTATATGTTATGCGTTATGCGTTATGCGTTATGCGTTGTGCGTTATACGTTTGCGTTATGCGTTATGCGTTATGCGTTATACGGTATGCGTTATGCGTTATACGTTATGTATTATGCGATATGCGTTATGCGTTATGCGTTATGCTTTATGCGTTATGCGTTATGAGTTACACGTTATGCGTTATGTGTTATGCGTTATGCGTTATGCGTTATGCGTTATGCGTTATGCGTTATGCGTTATGAGTTATGCGTTATGCGTTATGCGTTATGCGTTATGCGTTTTGCGGTATTCGTTATGCGTTGTGCATTATGCGTTATGCGTTGTGCGTTATGGGTTATGATTTATGCGTTATGCGTTATGCGTTATGCGTTATGCGTTATGCGTTATGCGTTATTCGTTTGCGTCATGCGTTATGCGTTATGCGTTATACGGTATGCGTTATGCGTTATACGTTATGCGTTATGCGTTATGCGTTATGCGTTATGCGTTATGCATTATGCGTTATACGGTATGCGTTATGCGTTATACGTTATGCGTTATGCGTTATGCGTTATGGGTTATGCGTTATGCGTTATGGTTATGCGTTATGCGTTATGCGTTATGCGTTATGCGTTATGCGTTATACGTTATGCGTTATGCGTTATGCGTTATGCGTTATGCGTTATGCGTTGTGCGTTATACGTTTGCGTTATGCGTTTTGCTTTATGCGTTATGCGTTATGCGTTATGCGTTATGCGTTATGCATTATGCGTTATACGGTATGCGTTATGCGTTATACGTTATGCGTTATGCGTTATGCGTTATGCGTTATGGGTTATGCGTTATGCGTTATGGTTATGCGTTATGCGTTATGCGTTATGCGTTATGCGTTATGGTTATGCGTTATGCGTTATGCGTTATGGGTTATGCGTTATGCGTGATCCGTTATGCGTTAGGCGTTATGCGTTATGCGTTATGCGTTATGCGTTATGCGTTATGCTTTATGCGTTATGCATTATGCGTTATGCGTTATGGGTTTTCCGGTGTTCGTTATGCGTTGTGCATTATGCGTTATGGCGTTATGAAGTAAGGGTTATGGTTTATGCATTATGCGTTGTGCGCTATACGTTTGCGTTATGCGTTATGCGTTATGCGTTATACGGTATGCGTTATGCGTTATACGTTATGCGTTATGCGTTATGCGTTATGCGTTATGCGTTATGCATTATGCGTTATACGGTATGCGTTATGCGTTATACGTTATGCGTTATGCGTTATGCGTTGTGCATTATGCGTTATGCGTTATGCGTTATGCGTTATTCGTTATGCTTTATGCGTCATGCGTGATCCGTTATGCCATATGCGTTATACGTTATGCGTTATGCGTTATGCGTTATGCGTTATGCATTATGCGTTATACGGTATGCGTTATGCGTTATACGTTATGCGTTATGCGTTATGCGTTGTGCATTATGCGTTATGCGTTATGAAGTAAGGGTTATGGTTTATGCATTATGCGTTGTGCGCTATACGTTTGCGTTATGCGTTATGCGTTATGCGTTATACGGTATGCGTTATGCGTTATACGTTATGCGTTATGCGTTATGCGTTATGCGTTATGCGTTACGCATTATGCGTTATACGGTATGCGTTATGCGTTATACGTTATGCGTTATTCGTTATGCGTTATGGGTTATGCGTTATGCGTTATGGTTATGCGTTATGCGTTATGCGTTATGCGTTATGCGTTATGCGTTATGCGTTATGCGTTATACGTTATGCGTTATGCGTTATGCGTTATGCGTTACGCGTTATGCGTTATGCGTTACGCGTTATGCGTTATGCGTTATGCGTTATGCGTTATGCGTTATGCGTTATGCGTTATGCGTTATGCGTTATGCGTTATGCGTTATGCATTATGCGTTATGCGTTATGGGTTTTCCGGTGTTCGTTATGCGTTGTGCATTATGCGTTATGGCGTTATGAAGTAAGGGTTATGGTTTATGCATTATGCGTTGTGCGCTATACGTTTGCGTTATGCGTTATGCGTTATGCGTTATACGGTATGCGTTATGCGTTATACGTTATGCGTTATGCGTTATGCGTTATGCGTTATGCGTTATGCGTTATTCGTTATGCGTTATGGGTTATGCGTTATGCGTTATGGTTATGCGTTATGCGTTATGCGTTATGCGTTATGCGTTATGCGTTATGCGTTAAATGTTATGCGTTATGCGTTATGCGTTATGCGTTATGCGTTATGCGTTATGCGTTGTGCGTTATGCGTTATACGTTATATGTTATGCGTTATGCGTTATGCGTTATGCGTTGTGCGTTATACGTTTGCGTTATGCGTTATGCGTTATGCGTTATACGGTATGCGTTATGCGTTATGCGTTATGCGTTATGCGTTATATGTTATGCGTTATGCGTTATGCGTTATGCGTTATGCGTTATGCGTTGTGCGTTATGCGTTATACGTTATATGTTATGCGTTATGCGTTATGCGTTATGCGTTGTGCGTTATACGTTTGCGTTATGCGTTATGCGTTATGCGTTATACGGTATACGTTATGCGTTATGCGTTATGCGTTATGCGTTGTGCATTATGCGTTATGCGTTATGAAGTAAGGGTTATGGTTTATGCATTATGCGTTGTGCGCTATACGTTTGCGTTATGCGTTATGCGTTATGCGTTATACGGTATGCGTTATGCGTTATACGTTATGCGTTATGCGTTATGCGTTATGCGTTATGCGTTATGCGTTATGCATTATGCGTTATACGGTATGCGTTATGCGTTATACGTTATGCGTTATTCGTTATGCGTTATGGGTTATGCGTTATGCGTTATGGTTATGCGTTATGCGTTATGCGTTATGCGTTATGCGTTATGCGTTATGCGTTATGCGTTATACGTTATGCGTTATGCGTTATGCGTTATGCGTTATGCGTTATGCGTTATGCGTTACGCGTTATGCGTTATGCGTTATGCGTTATGCGTTATGCGTTATGCGTTATGCGTTATGCGTTATGCGTTATGCGTTATGCGTTATGCGTTATTCGTTATGCGTTATGGGTTATGCGTTATGCGTTATGGTTATGCGTTATGCGTTATGCGTTATGCGTTATGCGTTATGCGTTATGCGTTATGCGTTATGCGTTATGCGTTATGCGTTATGCGTTATGAGTTATGCGTTATGCGTTATGCGTTATGCGTTATGCGTTTTGCGGTATTCGTTATGCGTTGTGCATTATGCGTTATGCGTTGTGCGTTATGGGTTATGATTTATGCGTTATGCGTTATGCGTTATGCGTTATGCGTTATGCGTTATGCGTTATGCGTTATTCGTTATGCTTTATGCGTCATGCGTGATCCGTTATGCGTTAGGCGTTATGCCATTTGCCGTATTCGTTAAGCGTTATGCATTATGCGTTATGCGTTATGCGTTAAGGCTTATGGGTTATGCGTTATGCGTTATGCGTTATGGGTTATGCGTTATGCGTTATGGTTATGCGTTATGCGTTATGCGTTATGCGTTATGCGTTATGCGTTATGCGTTATACGTTATGCGTTATGCGTTATGCGTTATGCGTTATGCGTTATGCGTTATGCGTTGTGCGTTATACGTTTGCGTTATGCGTTTTGCTTTATGCGTTATGCGTTATGCGTTATGCGTTATGCGTTATGCGTTATGCATTATGCGTTATACGGTATGCGTTATGCGTTATACGTTATGCGTTATGCGTTATGCGTTATGCGTTATGGGTTATGCGTTATGCGTTATGGTTATGCGTTATGCGTTATGCGTTATGCGTTATGCGTTATGGTTATGCGTTATGCGTTATGCGTTATGGGTTATGCGTTATGCGTGATCCGTTATGCGTTAGGCGTTATGCGTTATGCGTTATGCGTTATGCGTTATGCGTTATGCGTTATGCATTATGCGTTATGCGTTATGCGTTATGCGTTATGCGTTATGCATTATGCGTTATGCGTTATGGGTTTTCCGGTGTTCGTTATGCGTTGTGCATTATGCGTTATGGCGTTATGATGTAAGGGTTATGGTTTATGCATTATGCGTTGTGCGCTATACGTTTGCGTTATGCGTTATGCGTTATGCGTTATACGGTATGCGTTATGCGTTATACGTTATGCGTTATGCGTTATGCGTTATGCGTTATGCGTTATGCGTTATTCGTTATGCGTTATGGGTTATGCGTTATGCGTTATGGTTATGCGTTATGCGTTATGCGTTATGCGTTATGCGTTATGCGTTATGCGTTATGCGTTAAATGTTATGCGTTATGCGTTATGCGTTATGCGTTGTGCGTTATGCGTTATACGTTATATGTTATGCGTTATGCGTTATGCGTTATGCGTTGTGCGTTATACGTTATATGTTATGCGTTATGCGTTATGCGTTATGCGTTGTGCGTTATACGTTTGCGTTATGCGTTATGCGTTGTGCATTATGCGTTATGCGTTATGAAGTAAGGGTTATGGTTTATGCATTATGCGTTGTGCGCTATACGTTTGCGTTGTGCGTTATGCGTTATGCGTTATACGGTATGCGTTATGCGTTATACGTTATGCGTTATGCGTTATGCGTTATGCGTTATGCGTTATGCATTATGCGTTATACGGTATGCGTTATGCGTTATACGTTATGCGTTATTCGTTATGCGTTATGGGTTATGCGTTATGCGTTATGGTTATGCGTTATGCGTTATGCGTTATGCGTTATGCGTTATGCGTTATGCGTTATGCGTTATGCGTTATACGTTATGCGTTATGCGTTATGCGTTATGCGTTATGCGTTATGCGTTATGCGTTACGCGTTATGCGTTATGCGTTATGCGTTATGCGTTATGCGTTATGCGTTATGCGTTATGCGTTATGCGTTATGCGTTATGCGTTATGCGTTATGCGTTATGCGTTATGCGTTATGCGTTATGCGTTATTCGTTATGCGTTATGGGTTATGCGTTATGCGTTATGGTTATGCGTTATGCGTTATGCGTTATGCGTTATGCGTTATGCGTTATGCGTTATGCGTTATGCGTTATATGTTATGCGTTATGCGTTATGCGTTATGCGTTATGCGTTATGCGTTGTGCGTTATGCGTTATACGTTATATGTTATGCGTTATGCGTTATGCGTTATGCGTTGTGCGTTATACGTTTGCGTTATGCGTTATGCGTTATGCGTTATACGGTATGCGTTATGCGTTATACGTTATGTATTATGCGATATGCGTTATGCGTTATGCGTTATGCGTTATGCTTTATGCGTTATGCGTTATGAGTTACACGTTATGCGTTATGTGTTATGCGTTATGCGTTATGCGTTATGCGTTATGCGTTATGCGTTATGCGTTATGCGTTATGAGTTATGCGTTATGCCTTATGCGTTATGCGTTATGCGTTTTGCGGTATTCGTTATGCGTTGTGCATTATGCGTTATGCGTTGTGCGTTATGGGTTATGATTTATGCGTTATGCGTTATGCGTTATGCGTTATGCGTTATGCGTTATGCGTTATTCGTTATGCTTTATGCGTCATGCGTGATCCGTTATGCGTTAGGCGTTATGCCATTTGCGGTATTCGTTAAGCGTTATGCATTATGCGTTATGCGTTATGCGTTAAGGGTTATGGGTTATGCGTTATGCTTTATGCGTTATTCATTTTGCGTTATGCGTTATTCGTTATGAGTTATGAGTTAAAAGTTATGCGTAATGCGTTATGCCTTATGCGTTATGCGTATGTGTTATGCGATATGCGTTATGCGTTATGCGTTATGCGTTATGCGTTATGCGTTATGCGTTATACGGTATGCGTTATGCGTTATACGTTATGTATTATGCGATATGCGTTATGCGTTATGCGTTATGCGTTATGCTTTATGCGTTATGCGTTATGAGTTACACGTTATGCGTTATGTGTTATGCGTTATGCGTTATGCGTTATGCGTTATGCGTTATGCGTTATGCGTAATGAGTTATGCGTTATGCGTTATGCGTTATGCGTTATGCGTTTTGCGGTATTCGTTATGCGTTGTGCATTATGCGTTATGCGTTGTGCGTTATGGGTTATGATTTATGCGTTATGCGTTATGCGTTATGCGTTATGCGTTATGCGTTATGCGTTATTCGTTATGCTTTATGCGTCATGCGTGATCCGTTATGCGTTAGGCGTTATGCCATTTGCGGTATTCGTTAAGCGTTATGCATTATGCGTTATGCGTTATGCGTTAAGGGTTATGGGTTATGCGTTATGCTTTATGCGTTATTCATTTTGCGTTATGCGTTATTCGTTATGAGTTATGAGTTAAAAGTTATGCGTAATGCGTTATGCCTTATGCGTTATGCGTATGTGTTATGCGATATGCGTTATGCGTTATGCGTTATGCGTTATGCGTTATGCGTTATGCGTTATGCGTTATGCATAATGCGTTATACGTTATGTATTATGCGTTATGCCTTATGCGTTATGCGATATGCTTCATGCATCAAGCCTTATGCGTTATGCGATATGCGATATGCGTCATGCATCAAGCCTTATGCGTTATGAGTTATGCGTTAACGTTATGCGTTTTGCGTTATGCGTTGTGCGCTATACGTTTGCGTCATGCGTTATGCGTTATGCGTTATACGGTATGCGTTATGCGTTATACGTTATGCGTTATGCGTTATGCGTTATGCGTTATGCATTATGCGTTATACGGTATGCGTTATGCGTTATACGTTATGCGTTATGCGTTATGCGTTATGGGTTATGCGTTATGCGTTATGGTTATGCGTTATGCGTTATGCGTTATGCGTTATGCGTTATGCGTTATACGTTATGCGTTATGCGTTATGCGTTATGCGTTATGCGTTATGCGTTATGCGTTATGCGTTGTGCGTTATACGTTTGCGTTATGCGTTTTGCTTTATGCGTTATGCGTTATGCGTTATGCGTTATGCGTTATGCGTTATGCATTATGCGGTATACGTTATGTATTATGCGTTATGCCTTATGCGTTATGCGATATGCTTCATGCATCAAGCCTTATGCGTTATGCGATATGCGATATGCGTCATGCATCAAGCCTTATGCGTTATGAGTTATGCGTTAACGTTATGCGTTTTGCGTTATGCGTTGTGCGCTATACGTTTGCGTCATGCGTTATGCGTTATGCGTTATACGGTATGCGTTATGCGTTATACGTTATGCGTTATGCGTTATGCATTATGCGTTATGCGTTATGCATTATGCGTTATACGGTATGCGTTATGCGTTATACGTTATGCGTTATGCGTTATGCGTTATGGGTTATGCGTTATGCGTTATGGTTATGCGTTATGCGTTATGCGTTATGCGTTATGCGTTATACGTTATGCGTTATGCGTTATGCGTTATGCGTTATGCGTTATGCGTTATGCGTTGTGCGTTATACGTTTGCGTTATGCGTTTTGCTTTATGCGTTATGCGTTATGCGTTATGCGTTATGCGTTATGCGTTATGCATTATGCGTTATACGGTATGCGTTATGCGTTATACGTTATGCGTTATGCGTTATGCGTTATGCGTTATGGGTTATGCGTTATGCGTTATGGTTATGCGTTATGCGTTATGCGTTATGCGTTATGCGTTATGGTTATGCGTTATGCGTTATGCGTTATGGGTTATGCGTTATGCGTGATCCGTTATGCGTTAGGCGTTATGCGTTATGCGTTATGCGTTATGCGTTATGCGTTATGCGTTATGCGTTATGCGTTATGCATTATGCGTTATGCGTTATGGGTTTTCCGGTGTTCGTTATGCGTTGTGCATTATGCGTTATGGCGTTATGAAGTAAGGGTTATGGTTTATGCATTATGCGTTGTGCGCTATACGTTTGCGTTATGCGTTATGCGTTATGCGTTATACGGTATGCGTTATGCGTTATACGTTATGCGTTATGCGTTATGCGTTATGCGTTATGCGTTATGCATTATGCGTTATACGGTATGCGTTATGCGTTATACGTTATGCGTTATGCGTTATGCGTTGTGCATTATGCGTTATGCGTTATGCGTTATGCGTTATTCGTTATGCTTTATGCGTCATGCGTGATCCGTTATGCCATATGCGTTATACGTTATGCGTTATGCGTTATGCGTTATGCGTTATGCGTTATGCATTATGCGTTATACGGTATGCGTTATGCGTTATACGTTATGCGTTATGCGTTATGCGTTGTGCATTATGCGTTATGCGTTATGAAGTAAGGGTTATGGTTTATGCATTATGCGTTGTGCGCTATACGTTTGCGTTATGCGTTATGCATTATGCGTTATACGGTATGCGTTATGCGTTATACGTTATGCGTTATGCGTTATGCGTTATGCGTTACGCATTATGCGTTATACGGTATGCGTTATGCGTTATACGTTATGCGTTATTCGTTATGCGTTATGGGTTATGCGTTATGCGTTATGGTTATGCGTTATGCGTTATGCGTTATGCGTTATGCGTTATGCGTTATGCGTTATGCGTTATGCGTTATACGTTATGCGTTATGCGTTATGCGTTATGCGTTATGCGTTATGCGTTATGCGTTACGCGTTATGCGTTATGCGTTATGCGTTATGCGTTATGCGTTATGCGTTATGCGTTATGCGTTATGCGTTATGCGTTATGCGTTATGCGTTATGCATTATGCGTTATGCGTTATGGGTTTTCCGGTGTTCGTTATGCGTTGTGCATTATGCGTTATGGCGTTATGAAGTAAGGGTTATGGTTTATGCATTATGCGTTGTGCGCTATACGTTTGCGTTATGCGTTATGCGTTATGCGTTATACGGTATGCGTTATGCGTTATACGTTATGCGTTATGCGTTATGCGTTATGCGTTATGCGTTATTCGTTATGCGTTATGGGTTATGCGTTATGCGTTATGGTTATGCGTTATGCGTTATGCGTTATGCGTTATGCGTTATGCGTTATGCGTTAAATGTTATGCGTTATGCGTTATGCGTTATGCGTTATGCGTTATGCGTTTTGCGTTATGCGTTATACGTTATATGTTATGCGTTATGCGTTATGCGTTATGCGTTGTGCGTTATACGTTTGCGTTATGCGTTATGCGTTATGCGTTATACGGTATGCGTTATGCGTTATGCGTTATGCGTTATGCGTTATATGTTATGCGTTATGCGTTATGCGTTATGCGTTATGCGTTATGCGTTATGCGTTGTGCGTTATGCGTTATACGTTATATGTTATGCGTTATGCGTTATGCGTTATGCGTTGTGCGTTATACGTTTGCGTTATGCGTTATGCGTTATGCGTTATACGTTATGCGTTATGCGTTATGCGTTATGCGTTATGCGTTGTGCATTATGCGTTATGCGTTATGAAGTAAGGGTTATGGTTTATGCATTATGCGTTGTGCGCTATACGTTTGCGTTATGCGTTATGCGTTATGCGTTATACGGTATGCGTTATGCGTTATACGTTATGCGTTATGCGTTATGCGTTATGCGTTATGCGTTATGCATTATGCGTTATACGGTATGCGTTATGCGTTATACGTTATGCGTTATTCGTTATGCGTTATGGGTTATGCGTTATGCGTTATGGTTATGCGTTATGCGTTATGCGTTATGCGTTATGCGTTATGCGTTATGCGTTATGCGTTATGCGTTATACGTTATGCGTTATGCGTTATGCGTTATGCGTTATGCGTTATGCGTTATGGTTATGCGTTATGCGTTATGCGTTATGCGTTATGCGTTATGCGTTATGCGTTATGCGTTATGCGTTATACGTTATGCGTTATTCGTTATGCGTTATGGGTTATGCGTTATGCGTTATGGTTATGCGTTATGCGTTATGCGTTATGCGTTATGCGTTATGCGTTATGCGTTATGCGTTATGCGTTATACGTTATGCGTTATGCGTTATGCGTTATGCGTTATGCGTTATGCGTTATGCGTTACGCGTTATGCGTTATGCGTTATGCGTTATGCGTTATGCGTTATGCGTTATGCGTTATGCGTTATGCGTTATGCGTTATACGGTATGCGTTATGCGTTATGCGTTATGCGTTATGCGTTATATGTTATGCGTTATGCGTTATGCGTTATGCGTTATGCGTTATGCGTTATGCGTTGTGCGTTATGCGTTATACGTTATATGTTATGCGTTATGCGTTATGCGTTATGCGTTGTGCGTTATACGTTTGCGTTATGCGTTATGCGTTATGCGTTATACGGTATACGTTATGCGTTATGCGTTATGCGTTATGCGTTGTGCATTATGCGTTATGCGTTATGAAGTAAGGGTTATTGTTTATGCATTATGCGTTGTGCGCTATACGTTTGCGTTATGCGTTATGCGTTATGCGTTATACGGTATGCGTTATGCGTTATACGTTATGCGTTATGCGTTATGCGTTATGCGTTATGCGTTATGCATTATGCGTTATACGGTATGCGTTATGCGTTATACGTTATGCGTTATTCGTTATGCGTTATGGGTTATGCGTTATGCGTTATGGTTATGCGTTATGCGTTATGCGTTATGCGTTATGCGTTATGCGTTATGCGTTATGCGTTATGCGTTATACGTTATGCGTTATGCGTTATGCGTTATGCGTTATGCGTTATGCGTTATGCGTTACGCGTTATGCGTTATGCGTTATGCGTTATGCGTTATGCGTTATGCGTTATGCGTTATGCGTTATGCGTTATGCGTTATGCGTTATGCGTTATGCGTTATGCGTTATGCGTTATGCGTTATGCGTTATGCGTTATGCGTTATTCGTTATGCGTTATGGGTTATGCGTTATGCGTTATGGTTATGCGTTATGCGGTATGCGTTATGCGTTATGCGTTATGCGTTATGCGTTATGCGTTATGCGTTATATGTTATGCGTTATGCGTTATGCGTTATGCGTTATGCGTTATGCGTTATGCGTTGTGCGTTATGCGTTATACGTTATATGTTATGCGTTATGCGTTATGCGTTATGCGTTGTGCGTTATACGTTTGCGTTATGCGTTATGCGTTATGCGTTATACGGTATGCGTTATGCGTTATACGTTATGTATTATGCGATATGCGTTATGCGTTATGCGTTATGCGTTATGCTTTATGCGTTATGCGTTATGAGTTACACGTTATGCGTTATGTGTTATGCGTTATGCGTTATGCGTTATGCGTTATGCGTTATGCGTTATGCGTTATGCGTTATGAGTTATGCGTTATGCGTTATGCGTTATGCGTTATGCGTTTTGCGGTATTCGTTATGCGTTGTGCATTATGCGTTATGCGTTGTGCGTTATGGGTTATGATTTATGCGTTATGCGTTATGCGTTATGCGTTATGCGTTATGCGTTATGCGTTATTCGTTATGCTTTATGCGTCATGCGTGATCCGTTATGCGTTAGGCGTTATGCCATTTGCGGTATTCGTTAAGCGTTATGCATTATGCGTTATGCGTTATGCGTTAAGGGTTATGGGTTATGCGTTATGCTTTATGCGTTATTCATTTTGCGTTATGCGTTATTCGTTATGAGTTATGAGTTAAAAGTTATGCGTAATGCGTTATGCCTTATGCGTTATGCGTATGTGTTATGCGATATGCGTTATGCGTTATGCGTTATGCGTTATGCGTTATGCGTTATGCGTTATGCGTTATGCGTTATGCATAATGCGTTATACGTTATGTATTATGCGTTATGCCTTATGCGTTATGCGATATGCTTCATGCATCAAGCCTTATGCGTTATGCGATATGCGATATGCGTCATGCATCAAGCCTTATGCGTTATGAGTTATGCGTTAACGTTATGCGTTTTGCGTTATGCGTTGTGCGCTATACGTTTGCGTCATGCGTTATGCGTTATGCGTTATACGGTATGCGTTATGCGTTATACGTTATGCGTTATGCGTTATGCGTTATGCGTTATGCGTTATGCATTATGCGTTATACGGTATGCGTTATGCGTTATACGTTATGCGTTATGCGTTATGCGTTATGGGTTATGCGTTATGCGTTATGGTTATGCGTTATGCGTTATGCGTTATGCGTTATGCGTTATGCGTTATACGTTATGCGTTATGCGTTATGCGTTATGCGTTATGCGTTATGCGTTATGCGTTGTGCGTTATACGTTTGCGTTATGCGTTTTGCTTTATGCGTTATGCGTTATGCGTTATGCGTTATGCGTTATGCGTTATGCATTATGCGTTATACGGTATGCGTTATGCGTTATACGTTATGCGTTATGCGTTATGCGTTATGCGTTATGGGTTATGCTTTATGCGTTATGGTTATGCGTTATGCGTTATGCGTTATGCGTTATGCGTTATGGTTATGCGTTATGCGTTATGCGTTATGGGTTATGCGTTATGCGTGATCCGTTATGCGTTAGGCGTTATGCGTTATGCGTTACGCGTTATGCGTTATGCGTTATGCTTTATGCGTTATGCATTATGCGTTATGCGTTATGGGTTTTCCGGTGTTCGTTATGCGTTGTGCATTATGCGTTATGGCGTTATGAAGTAAGGGTTATGGTTTATGCATTATGCGTTGTGCGCTATACGTTTGCGTTATGCGTTATGCGTTATGCGTTATACGGTATGCGTTATGCGTTATACTACGTTATGCGTTATGCGTTATGCGTTATGCGTTATGCGTTATGCATTATGCGTTATACGGTATGCGTTATGCGTTATACGTTATGCGTTATGCGTTATGCGTTGTGCATTATGCGTTATGCGTTATGCGTTATGCGTTATTCGTTATGCTTAATGCGTCATGCGTGATCCGTTATGCCATATGCGTTATACGTTATGCGTTATGCGTTATGCGTTATGCGTTATGCGTTATGCGTTATGCATTATGCGTTATACGGTATGCGTTATGCGTTATACGTTATGCGTTATGCGTTATGCGTTGTGCATTATGCGTTATGCGTTATGAAGTAAGGGTTATGGTTTATGCATTATGCGTTGTGCGCTATACGTTTGCGTTATGCGTTATGCGTTATGCGTTATACGGTATGCGTTATGCGTTATACGTTATGCGTTATGCGTTATGCGTTATGCGTTATGCGTTATGCATTATGCGTTATACGGTATGCGTTATGCGTTATACGTTATGCGTTATTCGTTATGCGTTATGGGTTATGCGTTATGCGTTATGGTTATGCGTTATGCGTTATGCGTTATGCGTTATGCGTTATGCGTTATGCGTTATGCGTTATGCGTTATACGTTATGCGTTATGCGTTATGCGTTATGCGTTATGCGTTATGCGTTATGCGTTATGCGTTACGCGTTATGCGTTATGCGTTATGCGTTATGCGTTATGCGTTATGCGTTATGCGTTATGCGTTATGCGTTATGCGTTATGCGTTATGCGTTATGCGTTATGCGTTATGCGTTATGCGTTATGCGTTATGCGTTATGCGTTATGCGTTATGCGTTATGCGTTATTCGTTATGCGTTATGGGTTATGCGTTATGCGTTATGGTTATGCGTTATGCGTTATGCGTTATGCGTTATGCGTTCTGCGTTATGCGTTATGCGTTATGCGTTATGCGTTATGCATAATGCGTTATACGTTATGTATTATGCGTTATGCCTTATGCGTTATGCGATATGCTTCATGCATCAAGCCTTATGCGTTATGCGATATGCGATATGCGTCATGCATCAAGCCTTATGCGTTATGAGTTATGCGTTAACGTTATGCGTTTAGCGTTATGCGTTGTGCGCTATACGTTTGCGTCATGCGTTATGCGTTATGCGTTATGCGTTATGCGTTATGCGTTATGCATTATGCGTTATACGGTATGCGTTATGCGGTATACGTTATGCGTTATGCGTTATGCGTTATGGGTTATGCGTTATGCGTTATGGTTATGCGTTATGCGTTATGCGTTATGCGTTATGCGTTATGCGTTATACGTTATGCGTTATGCGTTATGCGTTATGCGTTATGCGTTATGCGTTATGCGTTATGCGTTATGCGTTGTGCGTTATACGTTTGCGTTATGCGTTTTGCTTTATGCGTTATGCGTTATGCGTTATGCGTTATGCGTTATGCATTATGCGTTATACGGTATGCGTTATGCGTTATACGTTATGCGTTATGCGTTATGCGTTATGGGTTATGCGTTATGCGTTATGGTTATGCGTTATGCGTTATGCGTTATGCGTTATGCGTTATGGTTATGCGTTATGCGTTATGCGTTATGGGTTATGCGTTATGCGTGATCCGTTATGCGTTAGGCGTTATGCGTTATGCGTTATGCTTTATGCGTTATGCATTATGCGTTATACGGTATGCGTTATGCGTTATACGTTATGCGTTATGCGTTATGCGTTGTGCATTATGCGTTATGCGTTATGAAGTAAGGGTTATGGTTTATGCATTATGCGTTGTGCGCTATACGTTTGCGTTATGCGTTATGCGTTATGCGTTATACGGTATGCGTTATGCGTTATACGTTATGCGTTATGCGTTATGCGTTATGCGTTATGCGTTATGCATTGTGCGTTAATCGGTATGCGTTATGCGTTATACGTTATGCGTTATTCGTTATGCGTTATGGGTTATGCGTTATGCGTTATGGTTATGCGTTATGCGTTATACGTTATGCGTTATGCGTTATGCGTTATGCGTTATGCGTTATGCATTGTGCGTTAATCGGTATGCGTTATGCGTTATACGTTATGCGTTATTCGTTATGCGTTATGGGTTATGCGTTATGCGTTATGGTTATGCGTTATGCGTTATGCGTTATGCGTTATGCGTTATGCGTTATGCGTTATACGTTATGCGTTATGCGTTATGCGTTATGCGTTATGCGTTATGCGTTATGCGTTATGCGTTATGCGTTATGCTTTATGTGTTATGCGTTATGCGTTATGCGTTATGCGTTATGCGTTACACGTTATGCGTTATGCGTTATGCGTTATGCGTTATGCGTTATGCTTTATGCGTTATGCGTTATGCGTTATGCTTTATACGTTTGCGTTATGCGTTATGCGTTATGCGTTATGCGTTATGCCTTATGCGTTATGCGATATGCTTCATGCATCAAGCCTTATGCGTTATGCGATATGCGATATGCGTCATGCATCAAGCCTTATGCGTTATGAGTTATGCGTTAACGTTATGCGTTTTGCGTTATGCGTTGTGCGCTATACGTTTGCGTCATGCGTTATGCGTTATGCGTTATGCGTTATGCGTTATGCGTTATGCATTATGCGTTATACGGTATGCGTTATGCGGTATACGTTATGCGTTATGCGTTATGCGTTATGGGTTATGCGTTATGCGTTATGGTTATGCGTTATGCGTTATGCGTTATGCGTTATGCGTTATGCGTTATACGTTATGCGTTATGCGTTATGCGTTTTGCGGTATTCGTTATGCGTTGTGCATTATGCGTTATGCGTTGTGCGTTATGGGTTATGATTTATGCGTTATGCGTTATGCGTTATGCGTTATGCGTTATGCGTTATGCGTTATGCGTTATGCATAATGCGTTATACGTTATGTATTATGCGTTATGCCTTATGCGTTATGCGATATGCTTCATGCATCAAGCCTTATGCGTTATGCGATATGCGATATGCGTCATGCATCAAGCCTTATGCGTTATGAGTTATGCGTTAACGTTATGCGTTTAGCGTTATGCGTTGTGCGCTATACGTTTGCGTCATGCGTTATGCGTTATGCGTTATGCGTTATGCGTTATGCGTTATGCATTATGCGTTATACGGTATGCGTTATGCGGTATACGTTATGCGTTATGCGTTATGCGTTATGGGTTATGCGTTATGCGTTATGGTTATGCGTTATGCGTTATGCGTTATGCGTTATGCGTTATGCGTTATACGTTATGCGTTATGCGTTATGCGTTATGCGTTATGCGTTATGCGTTATGCGTTATGCGTTGTGCGTTATACGTTTGCGTTATGCGTTTTGCTTTATGCGTTATGCGTTATGCGTTATGCGTTATGCGTTATGCATTATGCGTTATACGGTATGCGTTATGCGTTATACGTTATGCGTTATGCGTTATGCGTTATGGGTTATGCGTTATGCGTTATGGTTATGCGTTATGCGTTATGCGTTATGCGTTATGCGTTATGGTTATGCGTTATGCGTTATGCGTTATGGGTTATGCGTTATGCGTGATCCGTTATGCGTTAGGCGTTATGCGTTATGCGTTATGCGTTATGCGTTATGCGTTATGCTTTATGCGTTATGCATTATGCGTTATGCGTTATGGGTTTTCCGGTGTTCGTTATGCGTTGTGCATTATGCGTTATGGCGTTATGAAGTAAGGGTTATGGTTTATGCATTATGCGTTGTGCGCTATACGTTTGCGTTATGCGTTATGCGTTATGCGTTATACGGTATGCGTTATGCGTTATACGTTATGCGTTATGCGTTATGCGTTATGCGTTATGCATTATGCGTTATACGGTATGCGTTATGCGTTATACGTTATGCGTTATGCGTTATGCGTTGTGCATTATGCGTTATGCGTTATGAAGTAAGGGTTATGGTTTATGCATTATGCGTTGTGCGCTATACGTTTGCGTTATGCGTTATGCGTTATGCGTTATACGGTATGCGTTATGCGTTATACGTTATGCGTTATGCGTTATGCGTTATGCGTTATGCGTTATGCATTGTGCGTTAATCGGTATGCGTTATGCGTTATACGTTATGCGTTATTCGTTATGCGTTATGGGTTATGCGTTATGCGTTATGGTTATGCGTTATGCGTTATGCGTTATGCGTTATGCGTTATGCGTTATGCGTTATACGTTATGCGTTATGCGTTATGCGTTATGCGTTATGCGTTATGCGTTATGCGTTATGCGTTATGCGTTATGCTTTATGTGTTATGCGTTATGCGTTATGCGTTATGCGTTATGCGTTACACGTTATGCGTTATGCGTTATGCGTTATGCGTTATGCGTTATGCTTTATGCGTTATGCGTTATGCGTTATGCTTTATACGTTTGCGTTATGCGTTATGCGTTATGCGTTATGCGTTATGCCTTATGCGTTATGCGATATGCTTCATGCATCAAGCCTTATGCGTTATGCGATATGCGATATGCGTCATGCATCAAGCCTTATGCGTTATGAGTTATGCGTTAACGTTATGCGTTTTGCGTTATGCGTTGTGCGCTATACGTTTGCGTCATGCGTTATGCGTTATGCGTTATGCGTTATGCGTTATGCGTTATGCATTATGCGTTATACGGTATGCGTTATGCGGTATACGTTATGCGTTATGCGTTATGCGTTATGGGTTATGCGTTATGCGTTATGGTTATGCGTTATGCGTTATGCGTTATGCGTTATGCGTTATGCGTTATGCGTTATACGTTATGCGTTATGCGTTATGCGTTATGCGTTATGCGTTATGCGTTATGCGTTGTGCGTTATACGTTTGCGTTATGCGTTTTGCTTTATGCGTTATGCGTTATGCGTTATGCGTTATGCGTTATGCATTATGCGTTATACGGTATGCGTTATGCGTTATACGTTATGCGTTATGCGTTATGCGTTATGGGTTATGCGTTATGCGTTATGGTTATGCGTTATGCGTTATGCGTTATGCGTTATGGTTATGCGTTATGCGTTATGCGTTATGGGTTATGCGTTATGCGTGATCCGTTATGCGTTAGGCGTTATGCGTTATGCGTTATGCGTTATGCGTTATGCGTTATGCTTTATGCGTTATGCATTATGCGTTATGCGTTATGGGTTTTCCGGTGTTCGTTATGCGTTGTGCATTATGCGTTATGGCGTTATGAAGTAAGGGTTATGGTTTATGCATTATGCGTTGTGCGCTATACGTTTGCGTTATGCGTTATGCGTTATGCGTTATACGGAATGCGTTATGCGTTATACGTTATGCGTTATGCGTTATGCGTTATGCGTTATGCATTATGCGTTATACGGTATGCGTTATGCGTTATACGTTATGCGTTATGCGTTATGCGTTGTGCATTATGCGTTATGCGTTATGAAGTAAGGGTTATGGTTTATGCATTATGCGTTGTGCGCTATACGTTTGCGTTATGCGTTATGCGTTATGCGTTATGCGGTATGCGTTATGCGTTATGCGTTATGCGTTATGCGTTATGCGTTATGCGTTATGCGTTATGCATTGTGCGTTAATCGGTATGCGTTATGCGTTATACGTTATGCGTTATTCGTTATGCGTTATGGGTTATGCGTTATGCGTTATGGTTATGCGTTATGCGTTATGCGTTATGCGTTATGCGTTATGCGTTATGCGTTATACGTTATGCGTTATGCGTTATGCGTTATGCGTTATGCGTTATGCGTTATGCGTTATGCGTTATGCTTTATGTGTTATGCGTTATGCGTTATGCGTTATGCGTTATGCGTTACACGTTATGCGTTATGCGTTATGCGTTATGCGTTATGCGTTATGCTTTATGCGTTATGCGTTATGCGTTATGCGTTATGCTTTATACGTTTGCGTTATGCGTTATGCGTTATGCGTTATGCGTTATGCGTTATGCGTTATGCGTTATGCGTTATGCGTTATGCGTTATGCTTTATGCGTTATGCATTATGCGTTATACGGTATGCGTTATGCGTTATGCGTTATACGTTATGCGTTGTGCGTTATGCGTTATGGGTTATGCGTTATGCGTTATGGTTATGCGTTATGCGTTATGCGTTATGCGTTATGCGTTATGCGTTATGCGTTATGCGTTATGCGTTATGCGTTATGCGTTATACGTTATGCGTTATGAGTTATGCGTTATGCGTTATGCGTTGTGCGTTATACGTTTGCGTTATGCGTTATGCTTTATGCGTTATGCGTTATGAGTTATGCGTTATGCGTTATGCGTTATGCGTTATGCGTTATGCGTTATGCGTTATGCGTTATGCGATATGCGTTATGCGTTATGCGTTATGCGTTATGCGTTATATGTTATGCGTTATGCGTTATGCGTTATGCGTTGTGCGTTATACGTTTGCGTTATGCGTTATGCGTTATGCGTTATGCGTTATACGGTATGCGATATGCGTTATGCGTTATGCGTTATGCGTTATGCGTTGTGCGTTATGCGTTATGCGTTATGCGTTGTGCGTTATACGTTAAGTATTATGCGTTATGCGATATGCGTTATGCGTTATGCGTTATGCGTTATGCATTATGCGTTATGCGTTATGAGTTACACGTTATGCGTTATGCGTTATGCGTTATGCGTTATGCGTTATGCGTTATGTGTTATGCGTTATGCGTTATGCGTTATGCGTTATGCGTTATGCGTTATGCGTTCTGCGTTATGTGTTATGCGTTATGTGTTATGCGTTATGCGTTATGCGTTATGCGTTATACGGTATGCGTTATGCGTTATGCGTTATGCGTTATGCGTTGTGCGTTATGCGTTATGCGTTATGCGTTATGCGTTATGCGTTATGCTTTATGTGTTATGCGTTATGCGTTATGCGTTATGCGTTATGCGTTAGACGTTATGCGTTATGCGTTATGCGTTATGCGTTATGCGTTATGCTTTATGCGTTATGCGTTATACTTTATGCGTTATACGTTATGCGTTATGCGTTATGCGTTATGGATTATTCGTTATGGGTTGTTCGTTATGCTTTATGCGTTGGACGTTATACGTTTGCATTATGCGTTATGCGTTATGCGTTATGCTTTATGCGTTATGCGTTATGCGTTATGCGTTATGCGTTATACGGTGTGCGTTATGCGTTATGCGTTATGCGTTATGCGTTATGCATTATGCGTTATACGGTATGCGTTATGCGTTATACGTTATGCGTTATGCGATATGCGTTATGGGTTATGCGTTATGCGTTATGGTTATGCGTTATGCGTTATGCGTTATGCGTTATGCGTTATGCGTTATGCGTTATGCGTTATGCGTTATGCGTTCTGCGTTATGCGTTATGCGTTATGCGTTGTGCGTTATACGTTTGCGTTATGCGTTTTGCTTTATGCGTTATGCGTTATGCGTTATGCGTTATGCGTTATGCGTTATGCGTTATGCGTTATGCGTTATCCGTTATGCGTTATGCGTTATGCGTTATGCGTTATGCGTTATGCGTTATGCGTTATGCTTTATGCGTTATGCGTTATGCGTTATGCGTTATGCGTTATGCTTTATGCGTTATGCATTATGCGTTATACGGTATGCGTTATGCGTTATGCGTTATACGTTATGCGTTGTGCGTTATGCGTTATGGGTTATGCGTTATGCGTTATGGTTATGCGTTATGCGTTATGCGTTATGCGTTATGCGTTATGCGTTATGCGTTATGCGTTATACGTTATGCGTTATGAGTTATGCGTTATGCGTTATGCGTTACACGTTATGCGTTATGCGTTATGCGTTATGCGTTATGCGTTATGCGTTATGCGTTATGCGTTATGCGTTATGCGTTATGCGTTATGCGTTATGCTTTATGTGTTATGCGTTATGCGTTATGCGTTATGCGTTATGCGTTACACGTTATGCGTTATGCGTTATGCGTTATGCGTTATGCGTTATGCTTTATGCGTTATGCGTTATGCGTTATGCTTTATACGTTTGCGTTATGCGTTATGCGTTATGCGTTATGCGTTATGCGTTATGCGTTATGCGTTATGCGTTATGCGTTATGCGTTATGCGTTATGCTTTATGCGTTATGCATTATGCGTTATACGGTATGCGTTATGCGTTATGCGTTATACGTTATGCGTTGTGCGTTATGCGTTATGGGTTATGCGTTATGCGTTATGGTTATGCGTTATGCCTTATGCGTTATGCGTTATGCGTTATGCGTTATGCGTTATGCGTTATGCGTTATGCGTTATGCGTTATGCGTTATACGTTATGCGTTATGAGTTATGCGTTATGCGTTATGCGTTGTGCGTTATACGTTTGCGTTATGCGTTATGCGTTATGCTTTATGCGTTATGCGTTATGCGTTATGCGTTATGCGTTATGCGTTATGCGTTATGCGTTATGCGTTATGCGTTATGCGATATGCGTTATGCGTTATGCGTTATGCGTTATGCGTTATATGTTATGCGTTATGCGTTATGCGTTATGCGTTATGCGTTATACGTTTGCGTTATGCGTTATGCGTTATGCGTTATGCGTTATACGGTATGCGTTATGCGTTATGCGTTATGCGTTATGCGTTATGCGTTGTGCGTTATGCGTTATGCGTTATGCGTTGTGCGTTATACGTTAAGTATTATGCGTTATGCGATATGCGTTATGCGTTATGCGTTATGCGTTATGCTTTATGCGTTATGCGTTATGCGTTATGCGTTATGCGTTATGCGTTATGCGTTATGCGTTATGCGTTATGTGTTATGCGTTATGCGTTATGCGTTATGCGTTATGCGTTATGCGTTATGCGTTCTGCGTTATGTGTTATGCGTTATGTGTTATGCGTTATGCGTTATGCGTTATGCGTTATACGGTATGCGTTAGGCGTTATGCGTTATGCGTTATGCGTTGTGCGTTATACGTTTGCGTTATGCGTTATGCGTTATGCTTTATGCGTTATGCGTTATGCGTTATGCGTTATGCGTTATGCGTTATGCGTTATGCGTTATGCGTTATGCGTTATGCGTTATGCGTTATGCGTTATGCTTTATGTGTTATGCGTTATGCGTTATGCGTTATGCGTTATGCGTTAGACGTTATGCGTTATGCGTTATGCGTTATGCGTTATGCGTTATGCTTTATGCGTTATGCGTTATGCGTTATGCGTTATGCGTTATGCGTTATGCGTTATGCGTTATGCTTTATGCGTTATGCGTTATGCGTTATGCGTTATGCTTTATGCGTTATGCGTTATGCGTTATGCGTTATGCGTTATGCGTTATGCGTTATGCGTTATGCGTGATCCGTTATGCGTTATGCGTTATGCGTTATGCGTTATGCGTTATGCGTTATGCGTTATGCGTTATGCGTTATGCGCTATGCGTTGTGCGTTATAAGTTTGCGTTATGCGTTATGCGTTATGCGTTATACTTTATGCGTTATACGTTATGCGTTATGCGTTATGCGTTATGGATTATTCGTTATGGGTTGTTCGTTATGCTTTATGCGTTGGACGTTATACGTTTGCATTATGCGTTATGCGTTATGCGTTATGCTTTATGCGTTATGCGTTATGCGTTATGCGTTATGCGTTATACGGTGTGCGTTATGCGTTATGCGTTATGCGTTATGCGTTATGCATTATGCGTTATACGGTATGCGTTATGCGTTATACGTTATGCGTTATGCGATATGCGTTATGGGTTATGCGTTATGCGTTATGGTTATGCGTTATGCGTTATGCGTTATGCGTTATGCGTTATGCGTTATGCGTTATACGTTATGCGTTATGCGTTCTGCGTTATGCGTTATGCGTTATGCGTTGTGCGTTATACGTTTGCGTTATGCGTTTTGCTTTATGCGTTATGCGTTATGCGTTATGCGTTATGCGTTATGCGTTATGCGTTATGCGTTATGCGTTATCCGATATGCGTTATGCGTTATGCGTTATGCGTTATGCGTTATGCGTTATGCGTTATGCTTTATGCGTTATGCGTTATGCGTTATGCGTTATGCTTTATGCGTTATGCATTATGCGTTATACGGTATGCGTTATGCGTTATGCGTTATACGTTATGCGTTGTGCGTTATGCGTTATGGGTTATGCGTTATGCGTTATGGTTATGCGTTATGCGTTATGCGTTATGCGTTATGCGTTATGCGTTATGCGTTATGCGTTATACGTTATGCGTTATGAGTTATGCGTTATGCGTTATGCGTTGTGCGTTATACGTTTGCGTTATGCGTTATGCGTTATGCGTTATGCTTTATGCGTTATGCGTTATGAGTTATGCGTTATGCGTTATGCTTTATGCGTTATGCGTTATGCGTTATGCGTTATGCGTTATGCGTTATGCGTTATGCGTTTTGCGTTATGCTTTATGCGTTATGCGTTATGCGTTATGCGTTATGCGTTATGCGTTATATGTTATGCGTTATGCGTTATGCGTTATGCGTTGTGCGTTATACGTTTGCGTTATGCGTTATGCGTTATGCGTTATGCGTTATGCGTTATTCGTTATGCGTTATGCGTTATGCGTTATGCTTTATGCGTTATGCATTATGCGTTATTCGTGATCCGTTATGCGTTAGGCGTTATGGGTTTTCCGGTGTTCGTTATGCGTTGTGCATTATGCGTTATGCGTTATGAGTTATGCGTTATGCGTTATGCGTTATGCGTTATGCGTTATGCGTTATGCGTTATGCGTTATGCGTTATGCGTTATGCGTTATGCGTTATGCGTTATGCGTTATGCGTTATGCTTTATGTGTTATGCGTTATGCGTTATGCGTTATGCGTTATGCGTTACACGTTATGCGTTATGCGTTATGCGTTATGCGTTATGCGTTATGCTTTATGCGTTATGCGTTATGCGTTATGCTTTATACGTTTGCGTTATGCGTTATGCGTTATGCGTTATGCGTTATGCGTTATGCATTATGCGTTATGCGTTATGCGTTATGCGTTATGCGTTATGCTTTATGCGTTATGCATTATGCGTTATACGGTATGCGTTATGCGTTATGCGTTATACGTTATGCGTTGTGCGTTATGCGTTATGGGTTATGCGTTATGCGTTATGGTTATGCGTTATGCCTTATGCGTTATGCGTTATGCGTTATGCGTTATGCGTTATGCGTTATGCGTTATGCGTTATGCGTTATGCGTTATACGTTATGCGTTATGAGTTATGCGTTATGCGTTATGCGTTGTGCGTTATACGTTTGCGTTATGCGTTATGCGTTATGCTTTATGCGTTATGCGTTATGCGTTATGCGTTATGCGTTATGCGTTATGCGTTATGCGTTATGCGTTATGCGTTATGCGTTATGCGTTATGCGTTATGCGATATGCGTTATGCGTTATGCGTTATGCGTTATGCGTTATATGTTATGCGTTATGCGTTATGCGTTATGCGTTATGCGTTATACGTTTGCGTTATGCGTTATGCGTTATGCGTTATGCGTTATACGGTATGCGATATGCGTTATGCGTTATGCGTTATGCGTTATGCGTTGTGCGTTATGCGTTATGCGTTATGCGTTGTGCGTTATACGTTAAGTATTATGCGTTATGCGATATGCGTTATGCGTTATGCGTTATGCGTTATGCTTTATGCGTTATGCGTTATGCGTTATGCGTTATGCGTTATGCGTTATGCGTTATGCGTTATGCGTTATGTGTTATGCGTTATGCGTTATGCGTTATGCGTTATGCGTTATGCGTTATGCGTTCTGCGTTATGTGTTATGCGTTATGTGTTATGCGTTATGCGTTATGCGTTATGCGTTATACGGTATGCGTTATGCGTTATGCGTTATGCGTTATGCGTTGTGCGTTATACGTTTGCGTTATGCGTTATGCGTTATGCTTTATGCGTTATGCGTTATGCGTTATGCGTTATGCGTTATGCGTTATGCGTTATGCGTTATGCGTTATGCGTTATGCGTTATGCGTTATGCTTTATGTGTTATGCGTTATGCGTTATGCGTTATGCGTTATGCGTTAGACGTTATGCGTTATGCGTTATGCGTTATGCGTTATGCGTTATGCTTTATGCGTTATGCGTTATGCGTTATGCGTTATGCGTTATGCGTTATGCGTTATGCGTTATGCTTTATGCGTTATGCGTTATGCGTTATGCGTTATGCTTTATGCGTTATGCGTTATGCGTTATGCGTTATGCGTTATGCGTTATGCGTTATGCGTTATGCGTTATCCGTTATGCGTTATGCGTTATGCGTTATGCGTTATGCGTTATGCGTTATGCGTTATGCGTTATGCGTTATGCGCTATGCGTTGTGCGTTATAAGTTTGCGTTATGCGTTATGCGTTATGCGTTATACTTTATGCGTTATACGTTATGCGTTATGCGTTATGCGTTATGGATTATTCGTTATGGGTTGTTCGTTATGCTTTATGCGTTGGGCGTTATACGTTTGCATTATGCGTTATGCGTTATGCGTTATGCTTTATGCGTTATGCGTTATGCGTTATGCGTTATGCGTTATACGGTGTGCGTTATGCGTTATGCGTTATGCGTTATGCGTTATGCATTATGCGTTATACGGTATGCGTTATGCGTTATACGTTATGCGTTATGCGATATGCGTTATGGGTTATGCGTTATGCGTTATGGTTATGCGTTATGCGTTATGCGTTATGCGTTATGCGTTATGCGTTATGCGTTATACGTTATGCGTTATGCGTTCTGCGTTATGCGTTATGCGTTATGCGTTGTGCGTTATACGTTTGCGTTATGCGTTTTGCTTTATGCGTTATGCGTTATGCGTTATGCGTTATGCGTTATGCGTTATGCGTTATGCGTTATGCGTTATCCGATATGCGTTATGCGTTATGCGTTATGCGTTATGCGTTATGCGTTATGCGTTATGCTTTATGCGTTATGCGTTATGCGTTATGCGTTATGCGTTATGCTTTATGCGTTATGCATTATGCGTTATACGGTATGCGTTATGCGTTATGCGTTATACGTTATGCGTTGTGCGTTATGCGTTATGGGTTATGCGTTATGCGTTATGGTTATGCGTTATGCGTTATGCGTTATGCGTTATGCGTTATGCGTTATGCGTTATGCGTTATACGTTATGCGTTATGAGTTATGCGTTATGCGTTATGCGTTGTGCGTTATACGTTTGCGTTATGCGTTATGCGTTATGCGTTATGCTTTATGCGTTATGCGTTATGAGTTATGCGTTATGCGTTATGCTTTATGCGTTATGCGTTATGCGTTATGCGTTATGCGTTATGCGTTATGCGTTATGCGTTTTGCGTTATGCTTTATGCGTTATGCGTTATGCGTTATGCGTTATGCGTTATGCGTTATATGTTATGCGTTATGCGTTATGCGTTATGCGTTGTGCGTTATACGTTTGCGTTATGCGTTATGCGTTATGCGTTATGCGTTATGCGTTATGCGTTATTCGTTATGCGTTATGCGTTATGCGTTATGCTTTATGCGTTATGCATTATGCGTTATTCGTGATCCGTTATGCGTTAGGCGTTATGGGTTTTCCGGTGTTCGTTATGCGTTGTGCATTATGCGTTATGCGTTATGAGTTATGCGTTATGCGTTATGCGTTATGCGTTATGCGTTATGCGTTATGCGTTATGCGTTATGCGTTATGCGTTATGCGTTATGCGTTATGCGTTTTGCGTTATGCTTTATGCGTTATGCGTTATGCGTTATGCGTTATGCGTTATGCGTTATATGTTATGCGTTATGCGTTATGCGTTATGCGTTGTGCGTTATACGTTTGCGTTATGCGTTATGCGTTATGCGTTATGCGTTATTCGTTATGCGTTATGCGTTATGCGTTATGCTTTATGCGTTATGCATTATGCGTTATTCGTGATCCGTTATGCGTTAGCCGTAATGGGTTTTCCGGTGTTCGTTATGCGTTGTGCATTATGCGTTATGCGTTATGAAGTAAGGGTTATGGTTTATGCATTATGCGTTCTGCGCTATACGTTTGCGTTATGCGTTATGCGTTATGCGTTATGCATTATGCGTTATACGGTATGCGTTATGCGTTATACGTTATGCGTTATGCGCTATGCGTTATGGGTTATGCGTTATGCGTTATGGTTATGCGTTATGCGTTATGCGTTATGCGTTATGCGTTATGCGTTATGCGTTATGCGTTATACGTTATGCGTTATGCGTTATGCGTTATGCGTTATGCGTTATGCGTTATGCGTTGTGCGTTATACGTTTGCGTTATGCGTTTTGCTTTATGCGTTATGCGTTATGCGTTATGCGTTATGCGTTATGCGTTATGCGTTATGCGTTATGCGTTATGCGTTATGCGTTCTGCGTTATGCGTTATACGTTAAGTATTATGCGTTATGCGTTATGCGTTATGCGTTATGCGTTCTGCGTTATGTGTTATGCGTTATGCGTTATGCGTTATGCGTTATGCGTTATACGGTATGCGTTATGCGTTATGCGTTATGCGTTATGCGTTGTGCGTTATACGTTTGCGTTATGCGTTATGCGTTAAGCTTTATGCGTTATGCGTTATGCGTTATGCGTTATGCGTTATGCGTTATGCGTTATGCGTTATGCGTTATGCGTTATGCGTTATGCGTTATGCGTTATGCCTTATGCGTTATGCGTTATGCGTTATGCGTTATATGTTATGCGTTATGCATTATGCGTTATGCGTTGTGCGTTATACGTTTGCGTTATGCGTTATGCGTTATGCGTTATGCGTTATGCGTTATGCGTTATGCGTTATGCGTTACACGTTATGCGTTATGCGTTATGCGTTATGCGTTATGCGTTATGCGTTATGCGTTATGCTTTATGCGTTATGCGTTATGCGTTATGCGTTATGCTTTATGCGTTATGCGTTATGCGTTATGCGTTATGCGTTATGCGTTATGCGTTATGCGTGATCCGTTATGCGTTATGCGTTATGCGTTATGCGTTATGCGTTATGCGTTATGCGTTATGCGTTATGCGCTATGCGTTGTGCGTTATAAGTATGCGTTATGCGTTATGCGTTATGCGTTATACTTTATGCGTTATACGTTATGCGTTATGCGTTATGCGTTATGGATTATTCGTTATGGGTTGTTCGTTATGCTTTATGCGTTGGACGTTATACGTTTGCATTATGCGTTATGCTTTATGCGTTATGCGTTATGCGTTATGCGTTATACGGTGTGCGTTATGGGTTATGCGTTATGCGTTATGGTTATGCGTTATGCGTTATGCGTTATGCGTTATGCGTTATGCGTTATGCGTTATGCGTTATACGTTATGCGTTATGCGTTCTGCGTTATGCGTTATGCGTTATGCGTTGTGCGTTATACGTTTGCGTTATGCGTTTTGCTTTATGCGTTATGCGTTATGCGTTATGCGTTATGCGTTATGCGTTATGCGTTATGCGTTATGCGTTATGCGTTTTGCGTTATGCTTTATGCGTTATGCGTTATGCGTTATGCGTTATGCGTTATATGTTATGCGTTATGCGTTATGCGTTATGCGTTGTGCGTTATACGTTTGCGTTATGCGTTATGCGTTATGCGTTATGCGTTATTCGTTATGCGTTATGCGTTATGCGTTATGCTTTATGCGTTATGCATTATGCGTTATTCGTGATCCGTTATGCGTTAGGCGTTATGGGTTTTCCGGTGTTCGTTATTCGTTGTGCATTATGCGTTATGCGTTATGAAGTAAGGGTTATGGTTTATGCGTTATGCGTTGTGCGCTATACGTTTGCGTTATGCGTTATGCGTTATGGGTTATGCATTATGCGTTATACGGTATGCGTTATGCGTTATACGTTATGCGTTATGCGCTATGCGTTATGGGTTATGCGTTATGCGTTATGGTTATGCGTTATGCGTTATGCGTTATGCGTTATGCGTTATGCGTTATGCGTTATGCGTTATACGTTATGCGTTATGCGTTATGCGTTATGCGTTATGCGTTATGCGTTATGCGTTATGCGTTGTGCGTTATACGTTTGCGTTATGCGTTTTGCTTTATGCGTTATGCGTTATGCGTTATGCGTTATGCGTTATGCGTTATGCGTTATGCGTTATGCGTTATGCGTTATGCGTTATGCGTTCTGCGTTATGCGTTATACGTTAAGTATTATGCGTTATGCGTTATGCGTTATGCGTTATGCGTTATGCGTTCTGCGTTATGTGTTATGCGTTATGCGTTATGCGTTATGCGTTATACGTTAAGTATTATGCGTTATGTGTTATGCGTTATGCGTTTTGCGTTATGCGTTCTGCGTTATGTGTTATGCGTTATGCGTTATGCGTTATGCGTTATGCGTTATACGGTATGCGTTATGCGTTATGCGTTATGCGTTATGCGTTATGCGTTGTGCGTTATACGTTTGCGTTATGCGTTATGCGTTAAGCTTTATGCGTTATGCGTTATGCGTTATGCGTTATGCGTTATGCGTTATGCGTTATGCGTTATGCGTTATGCGTTATGCGTTATGCGTTATGCGTTATGCGTTATGCCTTATGCGTTATGCGTTATGCGTTATGCGTTATATGTTATGCGTTATGCATTATGCGTTATGCGTTGTGCGTTATACGTTTGCGTTATGCGTTATGCGTTATACGGTATGCGTTATACGGTATGCGTTATGCGTTATGCGTTATGCTTTACGCGTTATGCGTTATGCGTTATGCGTTATGCTTTATGCGTTATGCGTTATGCGTTATGCGTTATGCGTTATGCGTTATGCGTTATGCGTTATGCGTTATGCGTTATGCGTTATGCGTTATGCGTTATGCGTTATGCGTTATGCGTGATCCGTTATGCGTTATGCGTTATGCGTTGTGCGTTATACGTTTGCGTTATGCGTTATGCGTTATGCGTTATACGGTATGCGTTATGCGTTATGCGTTATGCGTTATGCGTTATGCGTTATGCGTTATGCGTTATGCGTTATGCGTTATGCGTTATGCTTTATGTGTTATGCGTTATGCGTTACGCGTTATGCGTTATGCGTTACACGTTATGCGTTATGCGTTATGCGTTATGCGTTATGCGTTATGCGTTATGCGTTATACGTTATGCGTTATGAGTTATGCGTTATGCGTTATGCGTTGTGCGTTATGCGTTATGCGTTATGCGTTGTGCGTTATGCGTTATGCGTTATGCGTTATGCGTTGTGCGTTATACGTTAAGTATTATGCGTTATGTGTTATGCGTTATGCGTTATGCCTTATGCGTTATACGGTATGCGTTATGCGTTATGCGTTATGCGTTATGCGTTGTGCGTTATACGTTTGCGTTATGCGTTATGCGTTATGCGTTATGCGTTATGCGTTATGCGTTACACGTTATGCGTTATGCGTTATGCGTTATGCGTTATGCGTTATGCGTTATGCTTTATGCGTTATGCGTTATGCGTTATGCTTTATGCGTTATGCGTTATGCGTTATGCGTTATGCGTTATGCGTTATGCGTTATGCGTTATGCGTGATCCGTTATGCGTTATGCGTTATGCGTTATGCGTTATGCGTTATGCGTTATGCGTTATGCGCTATGCGTTGTGCGTTATAAGTTTGCGTTATGCGTTATGCGTTATGCGTTATACTTTATGCGTTATACGTTATGCGTTATGCGTTATGCGTTATGGATTATTCGTTATGGGTTGTTCGTTATGCTTTATGCGTTGGACGACATACGTTTGCATTATGCGTTATGCGTTATGCGTTATGCTTTATGCGTTATGCGTTATGCGTTATGCGTTATACGGTGTGCGTTATGCGTTATGCGTTATGCGTTATGCGTTATGCATTATGCGTTATACGGTATGCGTTATGCGTTATACGTTATGCGTTATGCGATATGCGTTATGGGTTATGCGTTATGCGTTATGGTTATGCGTTATGCGTTATGCGTTATGCGTTATGCGTTATGCGTTATGCGTTATACGTTATGCGTTATGCGTTCTGCGTTATGCGTTATGCGTTATGCGTTATGCGTTATGCGTTATGCGTTATACGTTATGCGTTATGCGTTCTGCGTTATGCGTTATGCGTTATGCGTTGTGCGTTATACGTTTGCGTTATGCGTTTTGCTTTATGCGTTATGCGTTATGCGTTATGCGTTATGCGTTATGCGTTATGCGTTATGCGTTATGCGTTATGCGTTATCCGTTATGCGTTATGCGTTATGCGTTATGCGTTATGCGTTATGCGTTATGCGTTATGCTTTATGCGTTATGCGTTATGCGTTATGCGTTATGCTTTATGCGTTATGCATTATGCGTTATACGGTATGCGTTATGCGTTATGCGTTATACGTTATGCGTTGTGCGTTATGCGTTATGGGTTATGCGTTATGCGTTATGGTTATGCGTTATGCGTTATGCGTTATGCGTTATGCGTTATGCGTTATGCGTTATGCGTTATACGTTATGCGTTATGAGTTATGCGTTATGCGTTATGCGTTGTGCGTTATACGTTTGCGTTATGCGTTATGCGTTATGCGTTATGCTTTATGCGTTATGCGTTATGAGTTATGCGTTATGCGTTATGCGTTATGCGTTATGCGTTATGCGTTATGCGTTATGCGTTATGCGTTATGCGTTATGCGTTATGCGTTATGCGTTATGCGTTTTGCGTTATGCTTTATGCGTTATGCGTTATGCGTTATGCGTTATGCGTTATATGTTATGCGTTATGCGTTATGCGTTATGCGTTGTGCGTTATACGTTTGCGTTATGCGTTATGCGTTATGCGTTATGCGTTATTCGTTATGCGTTATGCGTTATGCGTTATGCTTTATGCGTTATGCATTATGCGTTATTCGTGATCCGTTATGCGTTAGGCGTTATGGGTTTTCCGGTGTTCGTTATGCGTTGTGCATTATGCGTTATGCGTTATGAAGTAAGGGTTATGGTTTATGCATTATGCGTTGTGCGCTATACGTTTGCGTTATGCGTTATGCGTTATGCGTTATGCATTATGCGTTATACGGTATGCGTTATGCGTTATGCTTTATGCGTTATGCGTTATGAGTTACACGTTATGCGTTATGCGTTATGCGTTATGCGTTATGCGTTATGCGTTGTGCGTTATACGTTTGCGTTATGCGTTATGCGTTATACGGTATGCGTTATACGGTATGCGTTATGCGTTATGCGTTATGCTTTATGCGTTATGCGTTATGCGTTATGCGTTATGCTTTATGCGTTATGCGTTATGCGTTATGCGTTATGCGTTATGCGTTATGCGTTATGCGTTATGCGTTATGCGTTATGCGTTATGCGTTTTGCTTTATGCGTTATGCGTTATGCGTTGTGCGTTATACGTTTGCGTTATGCGTTATGCGTTATGCGTTATACGGTATGCGTTATGCGTTATGCGTTATGCGTTATGCGTTATGCGTTATGCGTTATGCGTTATGCGTTATGCTTTATGTGTTATGCGTTATGCGTTATGCGTTATGCGTTATGCGTTACACGTTATGCGTTATGCGTTATGCGTTATGCGTTATGCGTTATGCGTTATACGTTATGCGTTATGAGTTATGCGTTATGCGTTATGCGTTGTGCGTTATGCGTTATGCGTTATGCGTTGTGCGTTATGCGTTATGCGTTATGCGTTATGCGTTGTGCGTTATACGTTAAGTATTATGCGTTATGCGATATGCGTTATGCGTTATGCGTTATGTGTTATGCTTTATGCGTTATGCGTTATGAGTTACACGTTATGCGTTATGCGTTATGCGTTATGCGTTATGCGTTATGCGTTATGTGTTATGCGTTATGCGTTATGCGTTATGCGTTATGCGTTATGCGTTATGCGTTGTGCGTTATGCGTTATACGTTATATGTTATGCGTTATGCGTTATGCGTTATGCGTTGTGCGTTATACGTTTGCGTTATGCGTTATGCGTTATGCGTTATACGGTATGCGTTATGCGTTATACGTTATGTATTATGCGTTATGCGATATGCGTTATGCGTTATGCGTTATGCGTTATGCTTTATGCGTTATGCGTTATGAGTTACACGTTATGCGTTATGTGTTATGAGTTATGCGTTATGCGTTATGCGTTATGCGTTATGCGTTATGCGTTTTGCGGTATTCGTTATGCGTTGTGCATTATGCGTTATGCGTTGTGCGTTATGGGTTATGATTTATGCGTTATGCGTTATGCGTTATGCGTTATGCGTTATGCGTTATTCGTTATGCTTTATGCGTCATGCGTGATCCGTTATGCGTTAGGCGTTATGCGATTTGCGGTATTCGTTAAGCGTTATGCATTATGCGTTATGCGTTATGCGTTAAGGGATATGGGTTATGCGTTATGCTTTATGCGTTATTCATTTTGCGTTATGCGTTATTCGTTATGAGTTATGAGTTAAAAGTTATGCGTTATGCGTTATGCCTTATGCGTTATGCGTTATGCGTTATTCGTTATGCTTTATGCGTCATGCGTGATCCGTTATGCGTTAGGCGTTATGCGATTTGCGGTATTCGTTAAGCGTTATGCATTATGCGTTATGCGTTATGCGTTAAGGGATATGGGTTATGCGTTATGCTTTATGCGTTATTCATTTTGCGTTATGCGTTATTCGTTATGAGTTATGAGTTAAAAGTTATGCGTAATGCGTTATGCCTTATGCGTTATGCGTATGTGTTATGCGATATGCGTTATGCGTTATGCGTTATGCGTTATGCGTTATGCGTTATGCGTTATGCATAATGCGTTATACGTTATGTATTATGCGTTATGCCTTATGCGTTATGCGATATGCTTCATGCATCAAGCCTTATGCGTTATGCGATATGCGATATGCGTCATGCATCAAGCCTTATGCGTTATGAGTTATGCGTTAACGTTATGCGTTTTGCGTTATGCGTTGTGCGCTATACGTTTGCGTCATGCGTTATGCGTTATGCGTTATACGGTATGCGTTATGCGTTATACGTTATGCGTTATGCGTTATGCGTTATGCGTTATGCGTTATGCATTATGCGTTATACGGTATGCGTTATGCGTTATACGTTATGCGTTATGCGTTATGCGTTATGGGTTATGCGTTATGCGTTATGGTTATGCGTTATGCGTTATGCGTTATGCGTTATGCGTTATGCGTTATACGTTATGCGTTATGCGTTATGCGTTATGCGTTATGCGTTATGCGTTATGCGTTGTGCGTTATACGTTTGCGTTATGCGTTTTGCTTTATGCGTTATGCGTTATGCGTTATGCGTTATGCGTTATGCGTTATGCATTATGCGTTAAACGGTATGCGTTATGCGTTATACGTTATGCGTTATGCGTTATGCGTTATGGGTTATGCGTTATGCGTTATGGTTATGCGTTATGCGTTATGCGTTATGCGTTATGCGTTATGGTTATGCGTTATGCGTTATGCGTTATGGGTTATGCGTTATGCGTGATCCGTTATGCGTTAGGCGTTATGCGTTATGCGTTATGCGTTATGCGTTATGCGTTATGCTTTATGCGTTATGCATTATGCGTTATGCGTTATGGATTTCCGGTGTTCGTTATGCGTTGTGCATTATGCGTTATGGCGTTATGAAGTAAGGGTTATGGTTTATGCATTATGCGTTGTGCGCTATACGTTTGCGTTATGCGTTATGCGTTATGCGTTATGCGTTATGCGTTGTGCGTTATACGTATGCGTTATGCGTTATGCGTTATGCTTTATGCGTTATGCGTTATGCGTTATGCGTTATGCGTTATGCGTTATGCGTTATGCGTTATGCGTTATGCGTTATGCGTTATGCGTTATGCGTTATGCGTTATGCGTTATGCTTTATGCGTCATGCATTATGCGTTATTCGTGATCCGTTATGCGTTAGGCGTTATGTGTTTTCCGGTGTTCGTTATGCGTTGTGCATTATGCGTTATGCGTTATGAAGTAAGGGTTATGGTTTATGCATTATGCGTTGTGCGCTATACGTTTGCGTTATGCGTTATGCGTTATGCATTATGCGTTATACGGTATGCGTTATGCGTTATACGTTATGCGTTATGCGTTATGCCTTATGGGTTATGCGTTATGCGTTATGGTTATGCGTTATGCGTTATACGTTATGCGTTATGCGTTATGCGTTATACGTTATGCGTTATGCGTTATGCGTTATGCGTTATGCGTTATGCGTTGTGCGTTATACGTTTGCGTTATGCGTTTTGCTTTATGCGTTATGCGTTATGCGTTATGCGTTATGCGTTATGCGTTATGCGTTATGCGTTATATGTTATGCGTTATGCGTTATGCGTTATGCGTTATGCGTTGTGCGTTATGCGTTATACGTTATATGTTATGCTTTATGCGTTATGCGTTATGCGTTGTGCGTTATACGTTTGCGTTATGCGTTATGCGTTATGCGTTATACGGTATGCGTTATGCGTTATACGTTATGTATTATGCGTTATGCGATATGCGTTATGCGTTATGCGTTATGCTTTATGCGTTATGCGTTATGAGTTACACGTTATGCGTTATGTGTTATGCGTTATGCGTTATGCGTTATGTTTTTTATGCGTTATGCGTTATGCGTTATGCGTTATGCGTTATGCGTTATGCGTTATGCTTTATGCGTCATGCGTGATCCGTTATGCGTTAGGCGTTATGCGATTTGCGGTATTCGTTAAGCGTTATGCATTATGCGTTATGCGTTATGCGTTAAGGGATATGGGTTATGCGTTATGCTTTATGCGTTATTCATTTTGCGTTATGCGTTATTCGTTATGAGTTATGAGTTAAAAGTTATGCGTAATGCGTTATGCCTTATGCGTTATGCGTATGTGTTATGCGATATGCGTTATGCGTTATGCGTTATGCGTTATGCGTTATGCGTTATGCGTTATGCGTTATGCATAATGCGTTATACGTTATGTATTATGCGTTATGCCTTATGCGTTATGCGATATGCTTCATGCATCAAGCCTTATGCGTTATGCGATATGCGATATGCGTCATGCATCAAGCCTTATGCGTTATGAGTTATGCGTTAACGTTATGCGTTTTGCGTTATGCGTTGTGCGCTATACGTTTGCGTCATGCGTTATGCGTTATGCGTTATACGGTATGCGTTATGCGTTATACGTTATGCGTTATGCGTTATGCGTTATGCGTTATGCGTTATGCGTTATGCATTATGCGTTATACGGTATGCGTTATGCGTTATACGTTATGCGTTATGCGTTATGCGTTATGGGTTATGCGTTATGCGTTATGGTTATGCGTTATGCGTTATGCGTTATGCGTTATGCGTTATGCGTTATACGTTATGCGTTATGCGTTATGCGTTATGCGTTATGCGTTATGCGTTATGCGTTGTGCGTTATACGTTTGCGTTATGCGTTTTGCTTTATGCGTTATGCGTTATGCGTTATGCGTTATGCGTTATGCGTTATGCATTATGCGTTAAACGGTATGCGTTATGCGTTATACGTTATGCGTTATGCGTTATGCGTTATGGGTTATGCGTTATGCGTTATGGTTATGCGTTATGCGTTATGCGTTATGCGTTATGCGTTATGGTTATGCGTTATGCGTTATGCGTTATGGGTTATGCGTTATGCGTTATGGTTATGCGTTATGCGTTATGCGTTATGCGTTATGCGTTATGCGTTATACGTTATGCGTTATGCGTTATGCGTTATGCGTTATGCGTTATGCGTTATGCGTTATGCGTTATGCGTTATGCTTTATGCGTTATGCATTATGCGTTATGCGTTATGGGTTTTCCGGTGTTCGTTATGCGTTGTGCATTATGCGTTATGGCGTTATGAAGTAAGGGTTATGGTTTATGCATTATGCGTTGTGCGCTATACGTTTGCGTTATGCGTTATGCGTTATGCGTTGTGCGTTATGCGTTGTGCGTTATACGTATGCGTTATGCGTTATGCGTTATGCTTTATGCGTTATGCGTTATGCGTTATGCGTTATGCGTTATGCGTTATGCGTTATGCGTTATGCGTTATGCGTTATGCGTTATGCGTTATGCGTTATGCGTTATGCGTTATGCTTTATGCGTTATGCATTATGCGTTATTCGTGATCCGTTATGCGTTAGGCGTTATGGGTTTTCCGGTGTTCGTTATGCGTTGTGCATTATGCGTTATGCGTTATGAAGTAAGGGTTATGGTTTATGCATTATGCGTTGTGCGCTATACGTTTGCGTTATGCGTTATGCGTTATGCATTATGCGTTATACGGTATGCGTTATGCGTTATACGTTATGCGTTATGCGTTATGCCTTATGGGTTATGCGTTATGCGTTATGGTTATGCGTTATGCGTTATACGTTATGCGTTATGCGTTATGCGTTATACGTTATGCGTTATGCGTTATGCGTTATGCGTTATGCGTTATGCGTTGTGCGTTATACGTTTGCGTTATGCGATTTGCTTTATGCGTTATGCGTTATGCGTTATGCGTTATGCGTTATGCGTTATGCGTTGTGCGTTATGCGTTATACGTTATATGTTATGCTTTATGCGTTATGCGTTATGCGTTGTGCGTTATACGTTTGCGTTATGCGTTATGCGTTATGCGTTATACGGTATGCGTTATGCGTTATACGTTATGTATTATGCGTTATGCGATATGCGTTATGCGTTATGCGTTATGCTTTATGCGTTATGCGTTATGAGTTACACGTTATGCGTTATGTGTTATGCGTTATGCGTTATGCGTTATGCGTTATGTTTTTTATGCGTTATGCGTTATGCGTTATGCGTTATGCGTTATGCGTTATGCGTTATGCGTTATGAGTTATGCGTTATGCGTTATGCGTTATGCGTTATGCGTTTTGCGGTATTCGTTATGCGTTGTGCATTATGCGTTATGCGTTGTGCGTTATGGGTTATGATTTATGCGTTATGCGTTATGCGTTATGCGTTATGCGTTATGCGTTATGCGTTATGCGTTATTCGTTATGCTTTATGCGTCATGCGTGATCCGTTATGCGTTAGGCGTTATGCGATTTGCGGTATTCGTTAAGCGTTATGCATTATGCGTTATGCGTTATGCGTTAAGGGTTATGGGTTATGCGTTATGCTTTATGCGTTATTCATTTTGCGTTATGCGTTATTCGTTATGAGTTATGAGTTAAAAGTTATGCGTAATGCGTTATGCCTTATGCGTTATGCGTATGTGTTATGCGATATGCGTTATGCGTTATGCGTTATGCGTTATGCGTTATGCGTTATGCGTTATGCGTTATGCGTTATGCGTTATGCATAATGCGTTATACGTTATGTATTATGCGTTATGCCTTATGCGTTATGCGATATGCTTCTTGCATCAAGCCTTATGCGTTATGCGATATGCGATATGCGTCATGCATCAAGCCTTATGCGTTATGAGTTATGCGTTAACGTTATGCGTTTTGCGTTATGCGTAGTGCGCTATACGTTTGCGTCATGCGTTATGCGTTATGCGTTATACGGTATGCGTTATGCGTTATACGTTATGCGTTATGCGTTATGCGTTATGCGTTATGCGTTATGCGTTATGCATTATGCGTTATACGGTATGCGTTATGCGTTATACGTTATGCGTTATGCGTTATGCGTTATGGGTTATGCGTTATGCGTTATGGTTATGCGTTATGCGTTATGCGTTATGCGTTATGCGTTATTCGTTATACGTTATGCGTTATGCGTTATGCGTTATGCGTTATGCGTTATGCGTTGTGCGTTATACGTTTGCGTTATGCGTTTTGCTTTATGCGTTATGCGTTATGCGTTATGCGTTATGCGTTATGCATTATGCGTTATACGGTATGCGTTATGCGGTATACGTTATGCGTTATGCGTTATGCGTTATGGGTTATGCGTTATGCGTTATGGTTATGCGTTATGCGTTATGCGTTATGCGTTATGCGTTATGCGTTATGGTTATGCGTTATGCGTTATGCGTTATGGGTTATGCGTTATGCGTGATCCGTTATGCGTTAGGCGTTATGCGTTATGCGTTATGCGTTATGCGTTATGCGTTATGCTTTATGCGTTATGCATTATGCGTTATGCGTTATGGGTTTTCCGGTGTTCGTTATACGTTGTGCATTATGCGTTATGGCGTTATGAAGTAAGGGTTATGGTTTATGCATTATGCGTTGTGCGCTATACGTTTGCGTTATGCGTTATGCGTTATGAAGTAAGGGTTATGGTTTATGCATTATGCGTTGTGCGCTATATGTTTGCGTTATGCGTTATGCGTTATGCGTTATACGGTATGCGTTATGCGTTATACGTTATGCGTTATGCTTTATGCGTTATGCATTATGCGTTATACGGTATGCGTTATGCGTTATACGTTATGCGTTATGCGTTATGCGTTGTGCATTATGCGTTATGCGTTATGAAGTAAGGGTTATGGTTTATGCATTATGCGTTGTGCGCTATATGTTTGCGTTATGCGTTATGCGTTATGCGTTATACGGTATGCGTTATGCGTTATACGTTATGCGTTATGCTTTATGCGTTATGCGTTATGCGTTATGCATTATGCGTTATACGGTATGCGTTATGCGTTATACGTTATGCGTTATGCGTTATGCGTTATGGGTTATGCGTTATGCGTTATGGTTATGCGTTATGCGTTATGCGTTATGCGTTATGCGTTATGCGTTATGCGTTATGCGTTATGCGTTATGCGTTATGCGTTATGCGTTATGCGTTATGCGTTATGCGTTACGCGTTATGCGTTATGCGTTATGCGTTATGCGTTATGCGTTATGCGTTATGCGTTATGCGTTATGCGTTATGCTTTATGCGTTATGCATTATGCGTTATACGGTATGCGTTATGCGTTATACGTTATGCGTTATGCGTTATGCATAATGCGTTATACGTTATGTATTATGCGTTATGCCTTATGCGTTATGCGATATGCTTCATGCATCAAGCCTTATGCGTTATGCGATATGCGATATGCGTCATGCATCAAGCCTTATGCGTTATGAGTTATGCGTTAACGTTATGCGTTTTGCGTTATGCGTTGTGCGCTATACGTTTGCGTCATGCGTTATGCGTTATGCGTTATACGGTATGCGTTATGCGTTATACGTTATGCGTTATGCGTTATGCGTTATGCGTTATGCGTTATGCGTTATGCATTATGCGTTATACGGTATGCGTTATGCGTTATACGTTATGCGTTATGCGTTATGCGTTATGGGTTATGCGTTATGCGTTATGGTTATGCGTTATGCGTTATGCGTTATGCGTTATGCGTTATGCGTTATACGTTATGCGTTATGCGTTATGCGTTATGCGTTATGCGTTATGCGTTGTGCGTTATACGTTTGCGTTATGCGTTTTGCTTTATGCGTTATGCGTTATGCGTTATGCGTTATGCGTTATGCATTATGCGTTATACGGTATGCGTTATGCGGTATACGTTATGCGTTATGCGTTATGCGTTATGGGTTATGCGTTATGCGTTATGGTTATGCGTTATGCGTTATGCGTTATGCGTTATGCGTTATGCGTTATGGTTATGCGTTATGCGTTATGCGTTATGGGTTATGGGTTATACGTTATGCGTGATCCGTTATGCGTTAGGCGTTATGCGTTATGCGTTATGCGTTATGCGTTATGCGTTATGCTTTATGCGTTATGCATTATGCGTTATGCTTTATGGGTTTTCCGGTGTTCGTTATGCGTTGTGCATTATGCGTTATGGCGTTATGAAGTAAGGGTTATGGTTTATGCATTATGCGTTGTGCGCTATACGTTTGCGTTATGCGTTATGCGTTATGCGTTATACGGTATGCGTTATGCGTTATACGTTATGCGTTATGCGTTATGCGTTATGCGTTATGCGTTATGCATTATGCGTTATACGGTATGCGTTATGCGTTATACGTTATGCGTTATGCGTTATGCGTTGTGCATTATGCGTTATGCGTTATGAAGTAAGGGTTATGGTTTATGCATTATGCGTTGTGCGCTATACGTTTGCGTTATGCGTTATGCGTTATGCGTTATACGGTATGCGTTATGCGTTATACGTTATGCGTTATGCGTTATGCGTTATGCGTTATGCGTTATGCATTATGCGTTATACGGTATGCGTTATGCGTTATACGTTATGCGTTATGCGTTATGCGTTATGGGTTATGCGTTATGCGTTATGGTTATGCGTTATGCGTTATGCGTTATGCGTTATGCGTTATGCGTTATGCGTTATGCGTTATGCGTTATGCGTTATGCGTTATGCGTTATGCGTTATGCGTTACGCGTTATGCGTTATGCGTTATGCGTTATGCGTTATGCGTTATGCGTTATGCGTTATGCGTTATGCGTTATGCTTTATGCGTTATGCATTATGCGTTATACGGTATGCGTTATGCGTTATACGTTATGCGTTATGCGTTATGCGTTATGCGTTATGGGTTATGCGTTATATGTTATGGTTATGCGTTATGCGTTATGCGATATGCGTTATGCGTTATGCGTTATGCGTTATGCGTTATGCGTTATGCGTTATACGTTATGCGTTATGCGTTATGCGTTATGCGTTATGCGTTGTGCGTTATACGTTTGCGTTATGCGTTATGCGTTATGCTTTATGCGTTATGCGTTATGCGTTATGCGTTATGCGTTATGCGATATGCGTTATGCGTTATGCGTTATGCGTTATGCGTTATGCTTTATGCGTTATGCGTTATGCGTTATGCGTTATACGTTTGCGTTATGCGTTATGCGTTATGCGTTATGCGTTGTGCCTTATACGTTTGCGTTATGCGTTATGCGTTATGCGTTATACGGTATGCGTTATGCGTTATACGTTATGCGTTATGCGTTGTGCGATATGCGTTATGCGTTATGCGTTATGCGTTATGCGTTATGCGTTATGCGTTATGCGTTATGCGTTATGCGTTATGCGTTATGCGTTATGCGTTATGCGTTATGCGTTTTGCGGTATTCGTTATGCGTTGTGCATTATGCGTTATGCGTTGTGCGTTATGGGTTATGATTTATGCGTTATGCGATATGCGTTATGCGTTATGCGTTATGCGTTATGCTTTATGCGTCATGCGTGATCCGTTATGCGTTAGGCGTTATGCGATTTGCGGTATTCGTTAAGCGTTATGCGTTATGCGTTATGCATAATGCGTTATACGTTATGTATTATGCGTTATGCCTTATGCGTTATGCGATATGCGTCATGCATCAAGCCTTATGCGTCATGCGATAAGCGATATGCGTCATGCATCAAGCCTTATGCGTTATGGGATATGCGTTAACGTTATGCGTTTTGCGTTATGCGTTATGCGTTATGCGTTATGCGTTATGCGTTATGCGTTATGCGTTATGCGTTATGCGTTATGCGTTATGCGTTATGCGTTATGCGTTATGCGTTATGCGTTATGCGTTATGCGTTATGCGTTATGCGTTATGCGTTATGCGTTATGCGTTATGCGTTATGCGTTATGCTTTATGCGTTATGCATTATGCGTTATTCGTGATCCGTTATGCGTTAGGCGTTATGGGTTTTCCGATGTTCGTTATGCGTTATGCGTTATACGTTATGCGTTATGCGTTATGCGTTATGCGTTATGCGTTATGCGTTGTGCATTATGCGTTATACGGTATGCGTTATGCATTATGCGTTATACGTTATGCGTTATGCGTTATGCGTTATGGGTTATGCGTTATGCGTTATGGTTATGCGTTATGCGTTATGCGTTATGCGTTATGCGTTATGCGTTATACGTTATGCGTTATGCGTTATGCGTTATGCGTTATGCGTTATGCGTTATGCATTATGCGTTATACGGTATGGGTTATGCGTTATACGTTATGCGTTATGCGTTATGCGTTATGGGTTATGCGTTATGCGTTATGGTCATGCGTTATGCGTTATGCGTTATGCGTTATGCTTTATGCGTTATGCATTATGCGTTATGCGTTATGGGTTTTCCGGTGTTCGTTATGCGTTGTGCATTATGCGTTATGGCGTTATGAAGTAAGGGTTATGGTTTATGCATTATGCGTTGTGCGCTATACGTTTGCGTTATGCGTTATGCGTTATGCGTTATACGGTATGCGTTATGCGTTATACGTTATGCGTTATGCGTTATGCGTTATGCGTTATGCGTTATGCATTATGCGTTATGGGTTATGCGTTATGCGTTATGGTTATGCGTTATGCGTTATGCGTTATGCGTTATGCGTTATGCGTTATACGTTATGCGTTATGCGTGATCCGTTATGCGTTAGGCGTTATGCGTTATGCGTTATGCGTTATGCGTTATGCGTTATGCGTTATGCTTTATGCGTTATGCATTATGCGTTATGCGTTATGGGTTTTCCGGTGTTCGTTATGCGTTGTGCATTATGCGTTATGGCGTTATGAAGTAAGGGTTATGGTTTATGCATTATGCGTTGTGCGCTATACGTTTGCGTTATGCGTTATGCGTTATGCGTTATACGGTATGCGTTATGCGTTATACGTTATGCGTTATGCGTTATGCGTTATGCGTTATGCGTTATGCATTATGCGTTATACGGTATGCGATATGCGTTATACGTTATGCGTTATGCGTTATGCGTTGTGCATTATGCGTTATGCGTTATGAAGTAAGGGTTATGGTTTATGCATTATGCGTTGTGCGCTATACGTTTGCGTTATGCGTTATGCGTTATGCGTTATACGGTATGCGTTATGCGTTATACGTTATGCGTTATGCGTTATGCGTTATACGTTCTGCGTTATGCGTTATGCGTTATGGGTTATGCGTTATGCGTTATGGTTATGCGTTATGCGTTATGCGTTATGCGTTATGCGTTATGCGTTATGCGTTATGCGTTATGCGTTATGCGTTATGCGTTATGCGTTATGCGTTATGCGTTATGCGTTAGGCGTTATGCGTTACGCGTTATGCGTTATGCGTTATGCGTTATGCGTTATGCGTTATGCGTTATGCGTTATGCGTTATGCGTTATGCGTTATGCTTTATGCGTTATGCATTATGCGTTATACGGTATGCGTTATGCGTTATACGTTATGCGTTATGCGTTATGCGTTATGGGTTATGCGTTATATGTTATGGTTATGCGTTATGCGTTATGCGATATGCGTTATGCGTTATGCGTTATGCGTTATGCGTTATGCGTTATGCGTTATGCGTTATGCGTTGTGCGTTATACGTTTGCGTTATGCGTTATGCGTTATGCTTTATGCGTTATGCGTTATGCGTTATGCGTTATGCGTTATGCGTTATGCGATATGCGTTATGCGTTATGCGTTATGCGTTATGCGTTATGCTTTATGCGTTATGCGTTATGCGTTATGCGTTATGCGTTATATGTTATGCGTTATGCGTTATGCGTTATGCGTTGTGCCTTATACGTTTGCGTTATGCGTTATGCGTTATGCGTTATACGGTATGCGTTATGCGTTATACGTTATGCGTTATGCGTTGTGCGATATGCGTTATACGGTATGCGTTATGCGTTATACGTTATGCGTTATGCGTTATGCGTTATACGGTCTGCGTTATGCGTTATGCGTTATGGGTTATGCGTTATGCGTTATGGTTATGCGTTATGCGTTATGCGTTATGCGTTATGCGTTATGCGTTATGCGTTATGCGTTATGCGTTATGCGTTATGCGTTATGCGTTATGCGTTATGCGTTAGGCGTTATGCGTTACGCGTTATGCGTTATGCGTTATGCGTTATGCGTTATGCGTTATGCGTTATGCGTTATGCGTTATGCGTTATGCGTTATGCTTTATGCGTTGTGCATTATGCGTTATACGGTATGCGTTATGCGTTATACGTTATGCGTTATGCGTTATGCGTTATGGGTTATGCGTTATATGTTATGGTTATGCGTTATGCGTTATGCGATATGCGTTATGCGTTATGCGTTATGCGTTATGCGTTATGCGTTATGCGTTATGCGTTATGCGTTGTGCGTTATACGTTTGCGTTATGCGTTATGCGTTATGCTTTATGCGTTATGCGTTATGCGTTATGCGTTATGCGTTATGCGTTATGCGTTATACGTTATGCGTTATGCGTTATGCGTTGTGCATTATGCGTTATGCGTTATGAAGTAAGGGTTATGGTTTATGCATTATGCGTTGTGCGCTATACGTTTGCGTTATGCGTTATGCGTTATGCGTTATACGGTATGCGTTATGCGTTATACGTTATGCGTTATGCGTTATGCGTTATACGTTCTGCGTTATGCGTTATGCGTTATGGGTTATGCGTTATGCGTTATGGTTATGCGTTATGCGTTATGCGTTATGCGTTATGCGTTATGCGTTATGCGTTATGCGTTATGCGTTATGCGTTATGCGTTATGCGTTATGCGTTATGCGTTATGCGTTATGCGTTAGGCGTTATGCGTTACGCGTTATGCGTTATGCGTTATGCGTTATGCGTTATGCGTTATGCGTTATGCGTTATGCGTTATGCGTTATGCGTTATGCGTTATGCTTTATGCGTTATGCATTATGCGTTATACGGTATGCGTTATGCGTTATACGTTATGCGTTATGCGTTATGCGTTATGGGTTATGCGTTATATGTTATGGTTATGCGTTATGCGTTATGCGATATGCGTTATGCGTTATGCGTTATGCGTTATGCGTTATGCGTTATGCGTTATGCGTTATGCGTTGTGCGTTATACGTTTGCGTTATGCGTTATGCGTTATGCTTTATGCGTTATGCGTTATGCGTTATGCGTTATGCGTTATGCGTTATGCGATATGCGTTATGCGTTATGCGTTATGCGTTATGCGTTATGCTTTATGCGTTATGCGTTATGCGTTATGCGTTATATGTTATGCGTTATGCGTTATGCGTTATGCGTTGTGCCTTATACGTTTGCGTTATGCGTTATGCGTTATGCGTTATACGGTATGCGTTATGCGTTATACGTTATGCGTTATGCGTTGTGCGATATGCGTTATGCGTTATGCGTTATGCGTTATGCGTTATGCGTTATGCGTTATGCGTTATGCGTTATGCGTTATGCGTTATATGTTATGCGTTATGCGTTATGCGTTATGCGTTGTGCGTTATGCGTTTTCCGGTGTTCGTTATGCGTTATGCGTTATGCGTTATATGTTATGCGTTATGCGTTATGCGTTATGCGTTGTGCGTTATGCGTTTTCCGGTGTTCGTTATGCGTTGTGCATTATGCGTTATGGCGTTATGAAGTAAGGGTTATGGTTTATGCATTATGCGTTGTGCGCTATACGTTTGCGTTATGCGTTATGCGTTATGCGTTATACGGTTTGCGTTATGCGTTATACGTTATGCGTTATGCGTTATGCGTTATGCGTTATGCGTTATGCATTATGCGTTATGGGTTATGCGTTATGCGTTATGGTTATGCGTTATGCGTTATGCGTTATGCGTTATGCGTTATGCGTTATGCGTTATGCGTTATGCGTTATACGTTATGCGTTATGCGTGATCCGTTATGCGTTAGGCGTTATGCGTTATGCGTTATGCGTTATGCGTTATGCGTTATGCGTTATGCTTTATGCGTTATGCATTATGCGTTATGCGTTATGGGTTTTCCGGTGTTCGTTATGCGTTGTGCATTATGCGTTATGGCGTTATGAAGTAAGGGTTATGGTTTATGCATTATGCGTTGTGCGCTATACGTTTGCGTTATGCGTTATGCGTTATGCGTTATACGGTATGCGTTTTGCGTTATGCGTTATGCGTTGTGCGTTATACGTTTGCGTTATGCGTTATGCGTTATGCTTTATGCGTTATGCGTTATGCTTTATGCGTTATGCGTTATGCGTTATGCGTTATGCGTTATGCGATATGCGTTATGCGTTATGCGTTATGCGTTATGCGTTATGCTTTATGCGTTATGCGTTATGCGTTATGCGTTATATGTTATGCGTTATGCGTTATGCGTTATGCGTTGTGCCTTATACGTTTGCGTTATGCGTTATGCGTTATGCGTTATACGGTATGCGTTATGCGTTATACGTTATGCGTTATGCGTTGTGCGATATGCGTTATGCGTTATGCGTTATGCGTTATGCGTTATGCGTTATGCGTTATGCGTTATGCGTTATGCGTTATATATTATGCGTTATGCGTTATGCGTTATGCGTTGTGCGTTATGCGTTATGCGTTATGCGTTATGCGTTATGCGTTATGCGTTATATGTTATGCGTTATGCGTTATGCGTTATGCGTTGTGCGTTATACGTTTGCGTTATGCGTTATGCGTTATGCGTTATACGGTATGCGTTATGCGTTATACGTTATGTATTATGCGTTATGCGATATGCGTTATGCGTTATGCGTTATGCGTTATGCTTTATGCGTTATGCGTTATAGGTTACACGTTATGCGTTATGCGTTATGCGTTATGCGTTATGCGTTATGTGTTATGCGTTATGCGTTATGGGTTATGCGTTATGCGTTATGAGTTATGCGTTATGCGTTATGCGTTATGCGTTTTGCGGTATTCGTTATGCGTTGTGCATTATGCGTTATGCGTTGTGCGTTATGGGTTATGATTTATGCGTTATGCGATATGCGTTATGCGTTATGCGTTATGCGTTATGCTTTATGCGTCATGCGTGATCCGTTATGCGTTAGGCGTTATGCGATTTGCGGTATTCGTTAAGCGTTGTGCATTATGCGTTATGCGTTATGCGTTAAGGGTTATGGGTTATGCGTTATGCTTTATGCGTTATTCATTTTGCGTTATGCGTTATTCGTTATGAGTTATGAGTTAAAAGTTATGCGTAATGCGTTATGCCTTATGCGTTATGCGTATGTGTTATGCGATATGCGTTATGCGTTATGCGTTATGCGTTATGCGTTATGCATAATGCGTTATACGTTATGTATTATGCGTTATGCCTTATGCGTTATGCGATATGCGTCATGCATCAAGTCTTATGCGTCATGCGATAAGCGATATGCGTCATGCATCAAGCCTTATGCGTTATGGGATATGCGTTAACGTTATGCGTTTTGCGTTATGCGTTATGCGTTATGCGTTATGCGTTATGCGTTATGCGTTATGCCTTATGCGTTATGCGTTATGCGTTATGCGTTATGCGTTATGCGTTATGCGTTATGCGTTATGCGTTATGCGTTATGCGTTATGCGTTATGCGTTATGCATTATGCGTTATACGGTATGCGTTATGCGTTATGCGTTATACGTTATTCGTTGTGCGTTATGCGTTATGGGTTATGCGTTATGCGTTATGGTTATGCGTTATGCGTTATGCGTTATGCGTTATGCGTTATGCGTTATGCGTTATGCGTTATGCGTTATGCGTTATACGTTATGCGTTATGAGTTTTGCGTTATGCGTTATGCGTTGTGCGTTATACGTTTGCGTTATGCGTTATGCTTTACGCGTTATGCGTTATGAGTTATGCGTTATGCGTTATGCGTTATGCGTTATGCGTTATGCGTTATGCGATATGCGTTATGCGTTATGCGTTATGCGTTATGCGTTATGCGTTATATGTTATGCGTTATGCGTTATGCGTTATGCGTTGTGCGTTATACGTTTGCGTTATGCGTTATGCGTTATGCGTTATGCGTTATACGGTATGCGATATGCGTTATGCGTTATGCGTTATGCGTTATGCGTTATGCGTTATGCGTTCTGCGTTATGTGTTATGCGTTATTCGTTATGCGTTATGCGTTATGCGTTATGCGTTATACGGTATGCGTTATGCGTTATGCGTTATGCGTTATGCGTTATGCGTTATGCGTTGTGCGTTATACGTTTGCGTTATGCGTTATGCGTTATGCTTTATGCGTTATGCGTTATGCGTTATGCGTTATGCTTTAGGTGTTATGCGTTATGCGTTATGCGTTATGCGTTATGCGTTACACGTTATGCGTTATGCGTTATGCGTTATGCGTTATGCGTTATGCTTTATGCGTTATGCGTTATGCGTTATGCGTTATGCTTTATGCGTTATGCGTTATGCGTTATGCGTTATGCGTTATGCGTTATGCGTTATGCGTTATGCGTTATGCGTTATGCGTTATGTGTTATGCGTTATGCGTTATGCTTTATGCGTTATGCGTTATGAGTTATGCGTTATGCGTTATGCGTTATGCGTTATGCGTTATGCGATATGCGTTATGCGTTATGCATTATGCGTTATATGTTATGCGTTATGCGTTATGCGTTATGCGTTGTGCGTTATACGTTTGCGTTATGCGTTATGCGTTATGCGTTATGCGTTATACGGTATGCGATATGCGTTAAGCGTTATGCGTTATGCGTTATGCGTTATGCGTTGTGCGTTATGCGTTATGCGTTATGCGTTATGCGTTGTGCGTTATACGTTAAGTATTATGCGTTATGCGTTTTGCGTTATGCGTTATGCTTTATGCGTTATGCGTTATGCGTTATGCGTTATGCGTTATGCGTTATGCGTTATGCGTTATGCGTTATGCGTTATGCGTTATGCGTTATGCGTTATGCGTTATGCGTTATCCGTTATGCGTTATGCGTTAAGCGTTATGCGTTATGCGTTATGCGTTATGCGTTATGCGTTATGCGTTATGCGTTATGCGTTATGCTTTATGCGTTATGCATTATGCGTTATTCGTGATCCGTTATGCGTTAGGCGTTATGGGTTTTCCGGTGTTCGTTATGCGTTATGCGTTATACGGTATGCGTTATGCGTTATACGTTATGCGTTATGCGTTATGCGTTATGCGTTATGCGTTATGCATTATGCGTTATACGGTATGCGTTATGCGTTATGCGTTATACGTTATGCGTTATGCGTTATGCGTTATGGGTTATGCGTTATGCGTTATGGTTATGCGTTATGCGTTATGCGTTATACGTTATGCGTTATGCGTTATGCGTTATGCGTTATGCGTTGTGCGTTATACGTTTGCGTTATGCGTTTTGCTTTATGCGTTATGCGTTATGCGTTATGCGTTATGCGTTATGCGTTATGCGTTATGCGTTATGCGTTATGCGTTATGCGTTATGCGTTATGCGTTATGCGTTATGCGTTATGCGTTATGCGTTATGATTTATGCGTTATGCATTATGCGTTATACGGTATGCGTTATGCGTTATGCGTTATACGTTATGCGTTGTGCGTTATGCGTTATGGGTTATGCGTTATGCGTTATGGTTATGCGTTATGCGTTATGCGTTATGCGTTACGCGTTATGCGTTATGCGTTATGCGTTATGCGTTATGCGTTATGCGTTATGCGTTATGCGTTATACGTTATGCGTTATGAGTTATGCGTTATGCGTTATGCGTTGGGCGTTATACGTTTGCGTTATGCGTTATGCGATATGCTTTATGCGTTATGCGTTATGAGTTATGCGTTATGCGTTATGCGTTATGCGTTATGCGTTATGCGTTATGCGTTATGCGATATGCGTTATGCGTTATGCGTTATGCGTTATTCGTTATGCTTTATGCGTCATGCGTGATCCGTTATGCGTTAGGCGTTATGCGATTTGCGGTATTCGTTAAGCGTTATGCATTATGCGTTATGCGTTATGCCTTAAGGGTTATGGGTTATGCGTTATGCTTTATGCGTTATTCATTTTGCGTTATGCGTTATTCGTTATGAGTTATGAGTTAAAAGTTATGCGTAATGCGTTATGCCTTATGCGTTATGCGTATGTGTTATGCGATATGCGTTATGCGTTATGCGTTATGCGTTATGCGTTATGCGTTATGCGTTATGCGTTATGCGTTATGCATAATGCGTTATACGTTATGTATTATGCGTTATGCCTTATGCGTTATGCGATATGCTTCATGCATCAAGCCTTATGCGTTATGCGATATGCGATATGCGTCATGCATCAAGCCTTATGCGTTATGAGTTATGCGTTAACGTTATGCGTTTTGCGTTATGCGTTGTGCGCTATACGTTTGTGTCATGCGTTATGCGTTATGCGTTATACGGTATGCGTTATGCGTTATACGTTATGCGTTATGCGTTATGCGTTATGCGTTATGCGTTATGCATTATGCGTTATACGGTATGCGTTATGCGTTATACGTTATGCGTTATGCGTTATGCGTTATGGGTTATGCGTTATGCGTTATGGTTATGCGTTATGCGTTATGCGTTATGCGTTATGCGTTATGCGTTATGCGTTATACGTTATGCGTTATGCGTTATGCGTTATGCGTTATGCGTTATGCGTTGTGCGTTATACGTTTGCGTTATGCGTTTTGCTTTATGCGTTATGCGTTATGCGTTATGCGTTATGCGTTATGCATTATGCGTTATACGGTATGCGTTGTGCGTTATACGTTATGCGTTATGCGTTATGCGTTATGGGTTATGCGTTATGCGTTATGGTTATGCGTTATGCGTTATGCGTTATGCGTTATGGTTATGCGTTATGCGTTATGCGTTATGGGTTATGCGTTATGCGTGATCCGTTATGCGTTAGGCGTTATGCGTTATGCGTTATGCGTTATGCGTTATGCGTTATGCGTTATGCTTTATGCGTTATGCATTATGCGTTATGCGTTATGGGTTTTCCGGTGTTCGTTATGCGTTGTGCATTATGCGTTATGGCGTTATGAAGTAAGGGTTATGGTTTATGCATTATGCGTTGTGCGCTATACGTTTGCGTTATGCGTTATGCGTTATGCGTTATACGGTATGCGTTATGCGTTATACGTTATGCGTTATGCGTTATGCGTTATGCGTTATGCGTTATGCATTATGCGTTATACGGTATGCGTTATGCGTTATGCGTTATGCGTTATGCGTTATGCGTTGTGCATTATGCGTTATGCGTTATGAAGTAAGGGTTATGGTTTATGCATTATGCGTTGTGCGCTATACGTTTGCGTTATGCGTTATGCGTTATGCGTTATACGGTATGCGTTATGCGTTATACGTTATGCGTTATGCGTTATGCGTTATGCGTTATGCGTTATGCATTATGCGTTATACGGTATGCGTTATGCGTTATACGTTATGCGTTATGCGTTATGCGTTATGGGTTATGCGTTATGCGTTATGGTTATGCGTTATGCGTTATGCGTTATGCGTTATGCGTTATGCGTTATGCGTTATGCGTTATGCGTTATGCGTTATGCGTTATGCGTTATGCATTATGCGTTATGCGTTATGCGTTATGCGTTACGCGTTATGCGTTATGTGTTATGCGTTATGCGTTATGCGTTATGCGTTATGCGTTATGCGTTATGCTTTATGCGTTATGCATTATGCGTTATACGGTATGCGTTATGCGTTATACGTTATGCGTTATGCGTTATGCGTTATGGGTTATGCGTTATATGTTATGGTTATGCGTTATGCGTTATGCGATATGCGTTATGCGTTATGCGTTATGCGTTATGCGTTATGCGTTATGCGTTATACGTTATGCGTTATGCGTTATGCGTTATGCGTTATGCGTTATGCGTTATGCTTTATGCGTTATGCGTTATGCGTTATGCGTTATGCGTTATATGTTATGCGTTATGCGTTATGCGTTATGCGTTGTGCCTTATACGTTTGCGTTATGCGTTATGCGTTATGCGTTATACGGTATGCGTTATGCGTTATACGTTATGCGTTATGCGTTGTGCGATATGCGTTATGCGTTATGCGTTATGCGTTATGCGTTATGCGTTATGCGTTATGCGTTATGCGTTATATGTTATGCGTTATGCGTTATGCGTTATGCGTTGTGCGTTATGGTTATGCGTTATGCGTTATGGGTTATGCGTTATGCGTGATCCGTTATGCGTTAGGCGTTATGCGTTATGCGTTATGCGTTATACGGTATGCGTTGTGCGTTATACGTTATGCGTTATGCGTTATGCGTTATGCGTTATGCGTTATGGTTATGCGTTATGCGTTATGCGTTATGGGTTATGCGTTATGCGTGATCCGTTATGCGTTAGGCGTTATGCGTTATGCGTTATGCGTTATGCGTTATGCGTTATGCTTTATGCGTTATGCATTATGCGTTATGCGTTATGGGTTTTCCGGTGTTCGTTATGCGTTGTGCATTATGCGTTATGGCGTTATGAAGTAAGGGTTATGGTTTATGCATTATGCGTTGTGCGCTATACGTTTGCGTTATGCGTTATGCGTTATGCGTTATACGGTATGCGTTATGCGTTATACGTTATGCGTTATGCGTTATGCGTTATGCGTTATGCGTTATGCATTATGCGTTATACGGTATGCGTTATGCGTTATACGTTATGCGTTATGCGTTATGCGTTGTGCATTATGCGTTATGCGTTATGAAGTAAGGGTTATGGTTTATGCATTATGCGTTGTGCGCTATACGTTTGCGTTATGCGTTATGCGTTATGCGTTATACGGTATGCGTTATGCGTTATACGTTATGCGTTATGCGTTATGCGTTATGCGTTATGCGTTATGCGTTATGCATTATGCGTTATACGGTATGCGTTATGCGTTATACGTTATGCGTTATGCGTTATGCGTTATGGGTTATGCGTTATGCGTTATGGTTATGCGTTATGCGTTATGCGTTATGCGTTATGCGTTATGCGTTATGCGTTATGCGTTATGCGTTATGCGTTATGCGTTATGCGTTATGCGTTATGCGTTATGCGTTATGCGTTATGCGTTATGCGTTACGCGTTATGCGTTATGCGTTATGCGTTATGCGTTATGCGTTATGCGTTATGCGTTATGCGTTATGCTTTATGCGTTATGCGTTATGCGTTATGCGTTATGCGTTATATGTTATGCGTTATGCGTTATGCGTTATGCGTTGTGCCTTATACGTTTGCGTTATGCGTTATGCGTTATGCGTTATACGGTATGCGTTATGCGTTATACGTTATGCGTTATGCGTTGTGCGATATGCGTTATGCGTTATGCGTTATGCGTTATGCGTTATGCGTTATGCGTTATGCGTTATGCGTTATATGTTATGCGTTATGCGTTATGCGTTATGCGTTGTGCGTTATGCGTTATGCGTTATGCGTTATGCGTTATGCGTTATGCGTTATGCGTTATATGTTATGCGTTATGCGTTATGCGTTATGCGTTATGCGTTGTGCGTTATACGTTTGCGTTATGCGTTATGCGTTATGCGTTATACGGTATGCGTTATGCGTTATACGTTATGTATTATGCGTTATGCGATATGCGTTATGCGTTATGCGTTATGCGTTATGCTTTATGCGTTATGCGTTATAGGTTACACGTAATGCGTTATGCGTTATGCGTTATGCGTTATGCGTTATGCGTTATGCGTTATGCGTTATGCGTTATGGGTTATGCGTTATGCGTTATGAGTTATGCGTTATGCGTTATGCGTTATGCGTTTTGCGGTATTCGTTATGCGTTGTGCATTATGCGTTATGCGTTGTGCGTTATGGGTTATGATTTATGCGTTATGCGATATGCGTTATGCGTTATGCGTTATGCGTTATGCTTTATGCGTCATGCGTGATCCGTTATGCGTTAGGCGTTATGCGATTTGCGGTATTCGTTAAGCGTTGTGCATTATGCGTTATGCGTTATGCGTTAAGGGTTATGGGTTATGCGTTATGCTTTATGCGTTATTCATTTTGCGTTATGCGTTATTCGTTATGAGTTATGAGTTAAAAGTTATGCGTAATGCGTTATGCCTTATGCGTCATGCGTATGTGTTATGCGATATGCGTTATGCGTTATGCGTTATGCGTTATGCGTTATGCGTTATGCGTTATGCGTTATGCATAATGCGTTATACGTTATGTATTATGCGTTATGCCTTATGCGTTATGCGATATGCGTCATGCATCAAGCCTTATGCGTCATGCGATAAGCGATATGCGTCATGCATCAAGCCTTATGCGTTATGGGATATGCGTTAACGTTATGCGTTTTGCGTTATGCGTTATGCGTTATGCGTTATGCGTTATGCGTTATGCGTTATGCCTTATGCGTTATGCGTTATGCGTTATGCGTTATGCGTTATGCGTTATGCGTTATGCGTTATGCGTTATGCATTATACGTTATACGGTATGCGTTATGCGTTATGCGTTATACGTTATGCGTTGTGCGATATGCGTTATGGGTTATGCGTTATGCGTTATGCGTTATGCGTTATGCGTTATGCGATATGCGTTATGCGTTATGCGTTATGCGTTATATGTTATGCGTTATGCGTTATGCGTTATGCGTTGTGCGTTATACGTTTGCGTTATGCGTTATGCGTTATACGGTATGCGATATGCGTTATGCGTTATGCGTCATGCGTTATGCGTTATGCGTTGTGCGTTATGCGTTATGCGTTATGCGTTATGCGTTGTGCGTTATACGTTAAGTATTATGCGTTATGCGTTATGCGTTATGCGTTATGCGTTATGCTTTATGCGTTATGCGTTATGCGTTATGCGTTATGCGTTATGCGTTATGCGTTATGCGTTATGCGTTATGCGTTATGCGTTATGCGTTATGCGTTATGCGTTATGCGTTATCCGTTATGCGTTATGCGTTATGCGTTATGCGTTATACGTTATATGTTATGCGTTATGCGTTATGCGTTATGCGTTGTGCGTTATACGTTTGCGTTATGCGTTATGCGTTATGCGTTATACGGTATGCGTTATGCGTTATACGTTATGTATTATGCGTTATGCGATATGCGTTATGCGTTATGCGTTATGCGTTATGCTTTATGCGTTATGCGTTATGAGTTACACGTTATGCGTTATGTGTTATGCGTTATGCGTTATGCGTTATGTGTTATGCGTTATGCGTTATGCGTTATGCGTTATGCGTTATGCGTTATGAGTTATGCGTTATGCGTTATGCGTTATGCGTTATGCGTTTTGCGGTATTCGTTATGCGTTGTGCATTATGCGTTATGCGTTGTGCGTTATGGGTTATGATTTATGCGTTATGCGTTATGCGTTATGCGTTATGCGTTATGCGTTATGCGTTATGCGTTATTCGTTATGCTTTATGCGTCATGCGTGATCCGTTATGCGTTAGGCGTTATGCGATTTGCGGTATTCGTTAAGCGTTATGCATTATGCGTTATGCGTTATGCGTTAAGGGTTATGGGTTATGCGTTATGCTTTATGCGTTATTCATTTTGCGTTATGCGTTATTCGTTATGAGTTATGAGTTAAAAGTTATGCGTAATGCGTTATGCCTTATGCGTTATGCGTATGTGTTATGCAATATGCGTTATGCGTTATGCGTTATGCGTTATGCGTTATGCGTTATGCATAATGCGTTATACGTTATGTATTATGCGTTATGCCTTATGCGGTATGCGATATGCTTCATGCATCAAGCCTTATGCGTTATGCGATATGCGATATGCGTCATGCATCAAGCCTTATGCGTTATGAGTTATGCGTTAACGTTATGCGTTTTGCGTTATGCGTTGTGCGCTATACGTTTGCGTCATGCGTTATGCGTTATGCGTTATACGGTATGCGTTATGCGTTATACGTTATGCATTATGCGTTCTACGGTATGCGTTATGCGTTATACGTTATGCGTTATGCGTTATGCGTTATGGGTTATGCGTTATGCGTTATGGTTATGCGTTATGCGTTATGCGTTATGCGTTATGCGTTATGCGTTATGCGTTATACGTTATGCGTTATGCGTGATCCGTTATGCGTTAGGCGTTATGCGTTATGCGTTATGCGTTATGCGTTATGCGTTATGCTTTATGCGTTATGCATTATGCGTTATGCGTTATGGGTTTTCCGGTGTTCGTTATGCGTTGTGCATTATGCGTTATGGCGTTATGAAGTAAGGGTTATGGTTTATGCATTATGCGTTGTGCGCTATACGTTTGCGTTATGCGTTATGCGTTATGCGTTATACGGTATGCGTTATGCGTTATACGTTATGCGTTATGCGTTATGCGTTATGCGTTATGCGTTATGCATTATGCGTTATACGGTATGCGTTATGCGTTATGCGTTATGCGTTATGCGTTATGCGTTGTGCATTATGCGTTATGCGTTATGAAGTAAGGGTTATGGTTTATGCATTATGCGTTGTGCGCTATACGTTTGCGTTATGCGTTATGCGTTATGCGTTATACGGTATGCGTTATGCGTTATACGTTATGCGTTATGCGTTATGCGTTATGCGTTATGCGTTATGCATTATGCGTTATACGGTATGCGTTATGCGTTATACGTTCTGCGTTATGCGTTATGCGTTATGGGTTATGCGTTATGCGTTATGGTTATGCGTTATGCGTTATGCGATATGCGTTATGCGTTATGCGTTATGCGTTATGCGTTATGCGTTATGCGTTATACGTTATGCGTTATGCGTTATGCGTTATGCGTTATGCGTTGTGCGTTATACGTTTGCGTTATGCGTTATGCGTTATGCTTTATGCGTTATGCGTTATGCGTTATGCGTTATGCGTTATGCGTTATGCGTTATGCGTTATTCGTTATGAGTAATGAGTTACAAGTTATGCGTTATGCGTAATGCGTTACGCGTTATGCGTTATGCGTTATGCTTTATGCGTTATGCGTTATGCGTTATGCTTTATGCGTTATTCGTTATGCGTTATGAGTTATGCGTTATGCGTTATGCGTTATGCGTTATGCGTTATGCGTTATGCGTTACGCGTTATGCGTTATGCGTTATGCTTTATGCGTTATGCGTTACTCCTTATGAGTTATGAGTTATTAGTTATGCGTAATGCGTTATGCGTTATGCATTATGCGTTATGCGTTATGCGATATGCGTTATCCGTTATGCGTTATGCGTTATGCGTTATTCGTTATGAGTAATGAGTTATAAGTTATGCGTTATGCGTTATGCTTTATGCGTTATGCGTTATGCCTTATGCGTTATGCGTTATGCGTTATGCGTTTTGCGTTATGCGTTATGCGTTATGCGTTGTGCGTTATACGTTTGCGTTATGCGTTATGCGTTATGCTTTATGCGTTATGCGTTATGCGTTATGCGTTATGCGTTATGCGTTATGCGTTATGCGTTATGCGTTATGCGTTATGCGTTATGCGTTATGCGTTATGCGTTATGCGTTATGCCTTATGCTTTATGCGTTATGCATTATGCGTTATGCGTTATGCAATATGCGTTATGCGTTATGCGTTATTCGTTATGAGTAATGAGTTATAAGTTATGCGTTATGAGTTATGCGTTATGCGTTATGCGTTATGCGTTATGCGTTATGCGTTACGCGTTATGCGTTATGCGTTATGCGTTATGCGTTATGCGTTATGCGTTATGCTTTATACGTTATGCGTTACTCCTTATGAGTTATGAGTTATAAGTTATGCGTAATGCGTTATGCGTTATGCGTTATGCTTTATGCGTTATGCGTTATGCGTTATGCGTTATGCGTTATGCGTTATGCGTTATGCGTTATGCGTTATGCGTTATGCGTTATGCGTTATGCGTTATGCTTTATGCGTTATGCGTTATGCGTTATGCGTTATGCGTTATGCGTTATGCGTTATGCGTTATGCGTTATGCGTTATGCGTTATACGGTATGCGTTATGCGTTATGCGTTATGCGTTATGCGTTATGCGTTATGCGTTATGCGTTATGCGTTATGCGTTATGCGTTATGCGTTATGCGTTATACGGTATGCGTTATGCGTTATGCGTTATGCGTTATGCGTTATGCGTTATGCGTTATGCGTTATGCGTTATGCGTTATGCGTTATGCGTTATGCGTTATGCGTTATTCGTTATGCGTTATGCGTTATGATTTATGCGTTATGCGTTATGCGTTATGCTTTATGCGTTATGCGTTACTCCTTATGAGTTATGAGTTATAAGTTATGCGTAATGCGTTATGCGTTATGCGTTATGCGTTATGCGTTATACGGCATGCGTTATGCGTTATGCGTTATGCGTTATGCGTTATGCGTTATGCGTTATGCGTTAAGCGTTATGCTTTATGCGTTATGCGTCATGCGTTATGCTTTATGCGTTATGCGTTACTCCTTATGAGTTATGAGTTATAAGTTATGCGTAATGCGTTATGCGTTATGCGTTATGCATTATGCTTTATCCGTTATGCGTTATGCGTTATGCGTTATTCGTTATGAGTAATGAGTTATAAGTTATGCGTTATGCGTTATGCTTTATGCGTTATGCGTTATGCGTTATGCGTTATGCGTTATGCGTTATGCGTTATACGGTATGCGTTATGCGTTATGCGTTATGCGTTATGCGTTATGCGTTATGCGTTATGCGTTATGCGTTATGCTTTATGCGTTATGCGTCATGCGTTATGCTTTATGAGTTATGCGTTATGCGTTATGCGTTATGCGTTATGCGTTATGCGTTATGCGTTATGCTTTATGCGTTATGCGTTATGCGTTATGCGTTATGCCTTATGCGTTATGCGTTATTCGTTATGAGTAATGAGTTATAAGTTATGCGTTATGCGTTATGCTTTATGCGTTATGCGTTATGCGTTATGCGTTATGCGTTATGCGTTATGCGTTATGCGTTATGCGTTATGCGTTATGCGTTATGCGTTATACGGTATGCGTTATGCGTTATGCGTTATGCGTTATGCGTTATGCGTTATGCGTTATGCGTTATGCGTTATGCGTTATGCGTTATGCGTTATGCGTTAAGCGTTATGCTTTATGCGTTATGCGTCATGCGTTATGCTTTATGCGTTATGCGTTACTCCTTATGAGTTATGAGTTATAAGTTATGCGTAATGCGTTATGCATTATGCGTTATGCATTATGCTTTATCCGTTATGCGTTATGCGTTATGCTTTATGCGTTATGAGTTATGCGTTATGCGTTATGAGTAATGAGTTATAAGTTATGCGTTATGCGTTATTCGTTATGAGTAATGAGTTATAAGTTATGCGTTATGCGTTATGCATTATGCTTTATCCGTTATGCGTTATGCGTTATGCTTTATGCGTTATGCGTTATGCGTTATGCGTTATGAGTAATGAGTTATAAGTTATGCGTTATGCGTTATTCGTTATGAGTAATGAGTTATAAGTTATGCGTTATGCGTTATGCTTTATGCGTTATGCGTTATGCTTTATGCATTATGCGTTACTCCTTATGAGTTATGAGTTATAAGTTATGCGTAATGCGGTATGCGTTATACGTTATACGTTATGCATTATGCTTTATGCGTTATGCATTATGCGTTATGCGTTATGCGATATGCGTTATGCGGTATGCGTTATGCGTTATGCGTTATGCGTTATGCGTTATGCGTTATGCGTTATGCGGTATGCGTTATGCGTTATGCGTTATGCGTTATGCGTTATGCGTTATGCGTTATGCGTTATGCGTTATGCGTTATGCGTTATGCGTTATGCGTTATGCGTTATGCGTTATGCGTTATGCGTTATGCGTTATGCGTTATGCGTTATGCGTTATGCGTTATGCGTTATGCGTTATGCGTTATGCGTTATGCGTTATGCGTTATGCGTTATGCGTTATGCGTTATGCGTTATGCGTTATGCGTTATGCGTTATGCGTTATGCTTTATGCGTTATGCATTATGCATTATGCGTTATGCGTTATGCGATATGCGTTATGCGTTATGCGTTATTCGTTATGAGTAATGAGTTATAAGTTATGCGTTATGAGTTATGCGTCATGCGTTATGCGTTATGCGTTATGCGTTATGCGTTTTGCGGTATTCGTTATGCGTTGTGCATTATGAGTTATGCGTTATGCGTTATGCGTTATGCGTTATGCGTTATGCGTTATGCGTTATGCGTTATGCGTTATGCGATATGCGTTATGCGTTATGCGTTATTCGTTATGAGTAATGAGTTATAAGTTATGCGTTATGAGTTATGCGTCATGCGTTATGCGTTATGCGTTATGCGTTATGCGTTTTGCGGTATTCGTTATGCGTTGTGCATTATGAGTTATGCGTTATGGGTTATGATTTATGCGTTATGCGATATGAGTTATGCGTTATGCGTTATGCGTTATGCGTTATGCGTTATGCGTTATGCGTTATGCGTTATGCATTATGCGTTATGCGTTATGCTTTATGCGTCATGCGTGATCCGTTATGCGTTTGGCGTTATGCGATTTGCGGTATTCGTTAAGCGTTGTGCATTATGTGTTATGCGTTATGCGTTAAGGGTTATGGGTTATGCGTTATGCTTTATGCGTTATTCATTTTGCGTTATGCGTTATGCGTTATGCGTTATGCTTTATGCGTTATGCATTATGCGTTATGCGTTATGCGATATGCGTTATGCATTATGCATTATGCGTTATTCGTTATGCGTTATGCGTGATCCGTTATGCGTTATGCGTTATGCGTTATGCGTTATGAGTTATGCGTTATGCGTTATGCTTTATGCGTTATGCGTTACTCCTTATGAGTTATGAGTTATAAGTTATGCGTAATGCGTTATGCTTTATGCGTTATGCGTTATGCGTTATGCGTTATGCGTTATGCGTTATGCGTGATCCGTTATGCGTTATGCGTTATGCGTTATGCTTTATGCGTTATGCGTTATGCGTTATGCGTTATGCGTTATACGGTGTGCGTTATGCGTTGTGCGTTATGCGTTATGAGTTATGCGGTATGCGTTATGCGTTATGCGTCATGCGTTTTGCGGTATTCGTTATGCGTTGTGCATTATGCGTTATGCGTTGTGCGTTATGGGTTATGATTTATGCGTTATGCGATATGAGTTATGCGTTATGCGTTATGCGTTATGCGTTATGCGTTATGCGTTATGCGTTGTGCGTTATTAGTTACACGTTATGCGTTGTGCATTATGCGTTATGCGTTATGCGTTATGCGTTATGCGTTATGCGTTATGCGTTATGCGTTATGCCTTATGCGTTATGCGTTATTCGTTATGAGTAATGAGTTATAAGTTATGCGTTATGCGTTATGGGTTATGCGTTATGCGTTATGGTTATGCGTTATGCGTTATGCGTTATGCGTTATGCGTTATGCGTTATACGGCATGCGTTATGCGTTATGCGTTATGCGTTATGCGTTATGCGTTATGCGTTATGCGTTAAGCGTTATGCTTTATGCGTTATGCGTCATGCGTTATGCTTTATGCGTTATGCGTTACTCCTTATGAGTTATGAGTTATAAGTTATGCGTAATGCGTTATGCGTTATGCGTTATGCATTATGCTTTATCCGTTATGCGTTATGCGTTATGCGTTATTCGTTATGAGTAATGAGTTATAAGTTATGCGTTATGCGTTATGCTTTATGCGTTATGCGTTATGCGTTATGCGTTATGCGTTATGCGTTATGCGTTATACGGCATGCGTTATGCGTTATGCGTTATGCGTTATGCGTTATGCGTTATGCGTTATGCGTTAAGCGTTATGCTTTATGCGTTATGCGTCATGCGTTATGCTTTATGAGTTATGCGTTATGCGTTATGCGTTATGCGTTATGCGTTATGCGTTATGCGTTATGCTTTATGCGTTATGCGTTATGCGTTATGCGTTATGCCTTATGCGTTATGCGTTATTCGTTATGAGTAATGAGTTATAAGTTATGCGTTATGCGTTATGCTTTATGCGTTATGCGTTATGCGTTATGCGTTATGCGTTATGCGTTATGCGTTATGCGTTATGCGTTATGCGTTATGCGTTATGCGTTATACGGTATGCGTTATGCGTTATGCGTTATGCGTTATGCGTTATGCGTTATGCGTTATGCGTTATGCGTTATGCGTTATGCGTTATGCGTTAAGCGTTATGCTTTATGCGTTATGCGTCATGCGTTATGCTTTATGCGTTATGCGTTACTCCTTATGAGTTATGAGTTATAAGTTATGCGTAATGCGTTATGCATTATGCGTTATGCATTATGCTTTATCCGTTATGCGTTATGCGTTATGCTTTATGCGTTATGAGTTATGCGTTATGCGTTATGAGTTATGAGTTATAAGTTATGCGTTATGCGTTATTCGTTATGAGTAATGAGTTATAAGTTATGCGTTATGCGTTATGCATTATGCTTTATCCGTTATGCGTTATGCGTTATGCTTTATGCGTTATGCGTTATGCGTTATGCGTTATGAGTAATGAGTTATAAGTTATGCGTTATGCGTTATTCGTTATGAGTAATGAGTTATAAGTTATGCGTTATGCGTTATGCTTTATGCGTTATGCGTTATGCTTTATGCATTATGCGTTACTCCTTATGAGTTATGAGTTATAAGTTATGCGTAATGCGGTATGCGTTATACGTTATACGTTATGCATTATGCTTTATGCGTTATGCATTATGCGTTATGCGTTATGCGATATGCGTTATGCGGTATGCGTTATGCGTTATGCGTTATGCGTTATGCGTTATGCGTTATGCGTTATGCGGTATGCGTTATGCGTTATGCGTTATGCGTTATGCGTTATGCGTTATGCGTTATGCGTTATGCGTTATGCGGTATTCGTTATGCGTTATGCGTTATGCGTTATGCGTTATGCGTTATGCGTTATGCGTTATGCGTTATGAGTTATGCGTTATGCGTTATGCGTTATGCGTTATGCGTTATGCGTTATGCGTTATGCGTTATGCGTTATGCGTTATGCGTTATGCGTTATGCGTTATGCGTTATGCGTTATGCGTTATGCGTTATGCGTTATGCGTTATGCGTTATGCTTTATGCGTTATGCATTATGCATTATGCGTTATGCGTTATGCGTTATGCGTTATGCGTTATGCGTTATTCGTTATGAGTAATGAGTTATAAGTTATGCGTTATGAGTTATGCGTCATGCGTTATGCGTTATGCGTTATGCGTTATGCGTTTTGCGGTATTCGTTATGCGTTGTGCATTATGAGTTATGCGTTATGCGTTATGCGTTATGCGTTATGCGTTATGCGTTATGCGTTATGCGTTATGCGTTATGCGATATGCGTTATGCGTTATGCGTTATTCGTTATGAGTAATGAGTTATAAGTTATGCGTTATGAGTTATGCGTCATGCGTTATGCGTTATGCGTTATGCGTTATGCGTTTTGCGGTATTCGTTATGCGTTGTGCATTATGAGTTATGCGTTATGGGTTATGATTTATGCGTTATGCGATATGAGTTATGCGTTATGCGTTATGCGTTATGCGTTATGCGTTATGCGTTATGCGTTATGCGTTATGCATTATGCGTTATGCGTTATGCTTTATGCGTCATGCGTGATCCGTTATGCGTTTGGCGTTATGCGATTTGCGGTATTCGTTAAGCGTTGTGCATTATGTGTTATGCGTTATGCGTTAAGGGTTATGGGTTATGCGTTATGCTTTATGCGTTATTCATTTTGCGTTATGCGTTATGCGTCATGCGTTATGCTTTATGCGTTATGCATTATGCGTTATGCGTTATGCGATATGCGTTATGCATTATGCATTATGCGTTATTCGTTATGCGTTATGCGTGATCCGTTATGCGTTATGCGTTATGCGTTATGCGTTATGAGTTATGCGTTATGCGTTATGCTTTATGCGTTATGCGTTACTCCTTATGAGTTATGAGTTATAAGTTATGCGTAATGCGTTATGCTTTATGCGTTATGCGTTATGCGTTATGCGTTATGCGTTATGCGTTATGCGTGATCCGTTATGCGTTATGCGTTATGCGTTATGCTTTATGCGTTATGCGTTATGCGTTATGCGTTATGCGTTATACGGTGTGCGTTATGCGTTGTGCGTTATGCGTTATGAGTTATGCGGTATGCGTTATGCGTTATGCGTCATGCGTTTTGCGGTATTCGTTATGCGTTGTGCATTATGCGTTATGCGTTATGCGTTATGCGTTATGCCTTATGCGTTATGCGTTATTCGTTATGAGTAATGAGTTATAAGTTATGCGTTATGCGTTATGCTTTATGCGTTATGCGTTATGCGTTATGCGTTATGCGTTATGCGTTATACGGTATGCGTTATGCGTTATGCGTTATGCGTTATGCGTTATGCGTTATGCGTTATGCGTTATGCGTTATGCGTTATGCGTTATGCGTTATGCTTTATGCGTTATGCGTCATGCGTTATGCTTTATGCGTTATGCGTTACTCCTTATGAGTTATGAGTTATAAGTTATGCGTTATGCGTTATGCGTTATGCGTTATGCGTTATGCGTTATGCGTTATGCGTTATGCGTTATGCGTTATGCGTTATGCGTTATGCGTTATGCGTTATGCGTTACGCTTTATGCGTTATGCATTATGCGTTATGCGTTATGCGTTATGCGTTATGCATTATGCGTTATGCGTTATGCGTGATCCGTTATGCGTTAAGCGTTATGCGTTTTGCTGTATTCGTAATGCGTTGTGCATTATGCGTTATGCGTTATGTGTTACGCGTTATGCGTTATGCGTTATACGTTATGCGTTATGCGTTATGCGTGATCCGTTATGTGTTAGGCGATATACGTTTTGCGGTATTCGTTATGCGTTATGCGTTATGCGTTATGCGTTATCCGTTGTTCGTTATGCGTTATGCGTTGTGCGTTATTAGTTACACGTTATGCGTTGTGCATTATGCGTTATGCGTTGTGCGGTATGGGTTATGATTTATGCGTTATGCGATATGAGTTATGCGTTATGCGTTATGCGTTATGCGTTATGCGTTATGCGTTATGCGTTATGCGTTATGCGTTATGCGTTATGCGTTATGCGTTATGCGTTATGCGTTATGCGTTATGCGTTATGCGTTATGCGTTATGCTTTATGCGTTATGCATTATGCATTATGCGTTATGCGTTATGCGATATGCGTTATGCGTTATGCGTTATTCGTTATGAGTAATGAGTTATAAGTTATGCGTTATGAGTTATGCGTCATGCGTTATGCGTTATGCGTTATGCGTTATGCGTTTTGCGGTATTCGTTATGCGTTGTGCATTATGAGTTATGCGTTATGCGTTATGCGTTATGCGTTATGCTTTATGCGTTATGCATTATGCGTTATGCGTTATGCGATATGCGTTATGCGTTATGCGTTATTCGTTATGAGTAATGAGTTATAAGTTATGCGTTATGAGTTATGCGTCATGCGTTATGCGTTATGCGTTATGCGTTATGCGTTTTGCGGTATTCGTTATGCGTTGTGCATTATGAGTTATGCGTTATGGGTTATGATTTATGCGTTATGCGATATGAGTTATGCGTTATGCGTTATGCGTTATGCGTTATGCGTTATGCGTTATGCGTTATGCGTTATGCATTATGCGTTATGCGTTATGCTTTATGCGTCATGCGTGATCCGTTATGCGTTTGGCGTTATGCGATTTGCGGTATTCGTTAAGCGTTGTGCATTATGTGTTATGCGTTATGCGTTAAGGGTTATGGGTTATGCGTTATGCTTTATGCGTTATTCATTTTGCGTTATGCGTTATGCGTCATGCGTTATGCTTTATGCGTTATGCATTATGCGTTATGCGTTATGCGATATGCGTTATGCATTATGCATTATGCGTTATTCGTTATGCGTTATGCGTGATCCGTTATGCGTTATGCGTTATGCGTTATGCGTTATGAGTTATGCGTTATGCGTTATGCTTTATGCGTTATGCGTTACTCCTTATGAGTTATGAGTTATAAGTTATGCGTAATGCGTTATGCTTTATGCGTTATGCGTTATGCGTTATGCGTTATGCGTTATGCGTTATGCGTTATGCGTTATGCGTGATCCGTTATGCGTTATGCGTTATGCGTTATGCTTTATGCGTTATGCGTTATGCGTTATGCGTTATGCGTTATACGGTGTGCGTTATGCGTTGTGCGTTATGCGTTATGAGTTATGCGGTATGCGTTATGCGTTATGCGTTATGCGTTTTGCGGTATTCGTTATGCGTTGTGCATTATGCGTTATGCGTTATGCGTTATGCGTTATGCCTTATGCGTTATGCGTTATTCGTTATGAGTAATGAGTTATAAGTTATGCGTTATGCGTTATGCTTTATGCGTTATGCGTTATGCGTTATGCGTTATACGGTATGCGTTATGCGTTATGCGTTATGCGTTATGCGTTATGCGTTATGCGTTATGCGTTATGCGTTATGCGTTATGCGTTATGCGTTATGCTTTATGCGTTATGCGTCATGCGTTATGCTTTATGCGTTATGCGTTACTCCTTATGAGTTATGAGTTATAAGTTATGCGTTATGCGTTATGCGTTATGCGTTATGCGTTATGCGTTATGCGTTATGCGTTATGCGTTATGCGTTATGCGTTATGCGTTATGCGTTATGCGTTATGCGTTACGCTTTATGCGTTATGCATTATGCGTTATGCGTTATGCGTTATGCGTTATGCATTATGCGTTATGCGTTATGCGTGATCCGTTATGCGTTAAGCGTTATGCGTTTTGCTGTATTCGTAATGCGTTGTGCATTATGCGTTATGCGTTATGTGTTACGCGTTATGCGTTATGCGTTATACGTTATGCGTTATGCGTTATGCGTGATCCGTTATGTGTTAGGCGATATACGTTTTGCGGTATTCGTTATGCGTTATGCGTTATGCGTTATGCGTTATCCGTTGTTCGTTATGCGTTATGCGTTGTGCGTTATTAGTTACACGTTATGCGTTGTGCATTATGCGTTATGCGTTGTGCGGTATGGGTTATGATTTATGCGTTATGCGATATGAGTTATGCGTTATGCGTTATGCGTTATGCGTTATGCGTTATGCGTTATGCGTTATGCTTTATGCGTTATGCGTTATGCGTTATGCGTTATGCCTTATGCGTTATGCGTTATTCGTTATGAGTAATGAGTTATAAGTTATGCGTTATGCGTTATGCTTTATGCGTTATGCGTTATGCGTTATGCGTTATGCGTTATGCGTTATGCGTTATGCGTTATGCGTTATGCGTTATGCGTTATGCGTTATGCGTTATGCGTTATGCGTTATACGGTATGCGTTATGCGTTATGCGTTATGCGTTATGCGTTATGCGTTATGCGTTATGCGTTATGCCTTATGCGTTATGCGTTATTCGTTATGAGTAATGAGTTATAAGTTATGCGTTATGCGTTATGCTTTATGCGTTATGCGTTATGCGTTATGCGTTATGCGTTATGCGTTATGCGTTTTGCGTTATGCGTTATGCGTTATGCGTTATACGGTATGCGTTATGCGTTATGCGTTATGCGTTATGCGTTATGCGTTATGCGTTATGCGTTAAGCGTTATGCTTTATGCGTTATGCGTCATGCGTTATGCTTTATGCGTTATGCGTTACTCCTTATGAGTTATGAGTTATAAGTTATGCGTAATGCGTTATGCGTTATGCATTATGCTTTATCCGTTATGCGTTATGCGTTATGCTTTATGCGTTATGAGTTATGCGTTATGCGGTATGAGTAATGAGTTATAAGTTATGCGTTATGCGTTATTCGTTATGCGTTATGCGTTATGTGTTACGCGTTATGCGTTATGCGTTATACGTTATGCGTTATGCGTTATGCGTGATCCGTTATGTGTTAGGCGATATACGTTTTGCGGTATTCGTTATGCGTTATGCGTTATGCGTTATGCGTTATCCGTTGTTCGTTATGCGTTATGCGTTGTGCGTTATTAGTTACACGTTATGCGTTATGCGTTATGCGTTATGCGTTAGGGGTTATGCGTTATGCGTTATGCGTTAGGCGTTATGAGTTATGCGTTATGCGTTATGCGTTATTAGTTATACGTTATGCGTTATGCGTTAGGGGTTATGCGTTATGCGTTATGCGTTATGCTTTATGCGTTATGCATTATGCGTTATGCGTTATGCGATATGCGTTATCCGTTATGCGTTATGCGTTATGCGTTATTCGTTATGAGTAATGAGTTATAAGTTATGCGTTATGCGTTATGCGTTATGCCTTATGCGTTATGCGTTATGCGTTATGCGTTATTCGTTATGCGTTATGCGTTATGCGTTTTGCGTTATGCGTTATGCGTTATGCGTTGTGCGTTATACGTTACGCGTTATGCGTTATACGGTATGCGTTATGCGTTATGCGTTATGCGTTATGCGTTTTGCGTTATGCGTTATGCGTTATGCGTTATGCGTTATGCGTTATGCGTTATGCGTTATGCGTTATGCGTTATGCGTTATGCTTTATGCGTTATGCGTCATGCGTTATGCTTTATGCGTTATGCGTTACTCCTTATGAGTTATGAGTTATAAGTTATGCGTAATGCGGTATGCGTTATACGTTATACGTTATGCGTTATGCGTTATGCGTTATGCGTTATGCGTTATGCGTTATGCGTTATGCGTTATGCGTTATGCGTTATGCGCTATGCGTTATGCATTATGCGTTATGCGTTATGCGTTATGCGTTATGCGTTATGCGTTATGCGTTATGCGTTATGCGTTATGCGTTATGCTTTATGCGTTATGCGTCATGCGATATGCTTTATGCGTTATGCGTTACTCCTTAAGAGTTATGAGTTATAAGTTATGCGTAATGCGTTATGCGTTATGCGTTATGCATTATGCTTTATCCGTTATGCGTTATGCGTTATGCTTTATGCGTTATGCGTTATGCGTTATGAGTAATGAGTTATAAGTTATGCGTTATGCGTTATTCGTTATGAGTAATGAGTTATAAGTTATGCGTTATGCGTTATGCTTTATGCGTTATGAGTTATGCGTTATGCTTTATGCGTTATGCGTTAATCCTTATGAGTTATGAGTTATAAGTTATGCGTAATGCGGTATGCGTTATGCGTTATGCGTTAAGCGTTATGCTTTTTGCTGTATTCGTTATGCGTTGTGCATTATGCGTTATGCGTTACGTGTTATGCTTTATGCGTTATGCGTTATGCGTTACGCTTTATGCGTTATGCATTATGCGTTATGCGTTATGCGTTATACATTATGCGTTATGCGTTATGCGTGATCCGTTATGCGTTAAGCGTTATGCGTTTTGCTGTATTCGTAATGCGTTGTGCATTATGCGTTATGCGTTATGCGTTATGCGTTATGCGTTATGCGTTATGCTTTATGCGTTATGCGTCATGCGTTATGCTTTATGCGTTATGCGTTACTCCTTATGAGTTATGAGTTAAAAGTTATGCGTAATGCGGTATGCGTTATACGTTATACGTTATGCGTTATGCGTTATGCGTTATGCGTTATGCGTTATGCGTTATGCGTTATGCGTTATGCGTTATGCGTTATGCGCTATGCGTTATACATTATGCGTTATGCGTTATGCGTTATGCGTTATGCGTTATGCGTTATGCGTTATGCGTTATGCGTTATGCGTTATGCGTTATGCTTTATGCGTTATGCGTCATGCGATATGCTTTATGCGTTATGCGTTACTCCTTATGAGTTATGAGTTATAAGTTATGCGTAATGCGTTATACGTTATACGTTATGCGTTATGCGTTATGCGTTATGCGTTATGCGTTATGCGTTATGCGTTATGCGTTATGCGTTATGCGTTATGCGTTATGCGTTATGCGTTATGCGTTATGCGCTATGCGTTATGCATTATGCGTTATGCGTTATGCGTTATGCGTTAAGCGTTATGCTTTTTGCTGTATTCGTTATGCGTTGTGCATTATGCGTTATGCGTTACGTGTTATGCTTTATGCGTTATGCGTTATGCGTTACGCTTTATGCGTTATGCATTATGCGTTATGCGTTATGCGTTATACATTATGCGTTATGCGTTATGCGTGATCCGTTATGCGTTAAGCGTTATGCGTTTTGCTGTATTCGTAATGCGTTGTGCATTATGCGTTATGCGTTATGTGTTATGCGTTATGCGTTATGCGTTATGCGTTATGCGTTATGCGTTATGCGTAATGCGTTATGCGTTATGCGTTATGCATTATGCTTTATCCGTTATGCGTTATGCGTTATGCTTTATGCGTTATGCGTTATGCGTTATGAGTAATGAGTTATAAGTTATGCGTTATGCGTTATTCGTTATGAGTAATGAGTTATAAGTTATGCGTTATGCGTTATGCTTTATGCGTTATGCGTTATGCTTTATGCATTATGCGTTACTCCTTATGAGTTATGAGTTATAAGTTATGCGTAATGCGGTATGCGTTATACGTTATACGTTATGCGTTATGCTTTATGCGTTATGCGTTAATCCTTATGAGTTATGAGTTATAAGTTATGCGTAATGCGGTATGCGTTATACGTTATACGTTATGCGTTATGCGTTATGCGTTATGCGTTATGCGTTATGCGTTATGCGTTATGCGTTATGCGTTATGCGTTATGCGTTATGCGTTATGCGTTATGCGTTATGCGCTATGCGTTATGCATTATGCGTTATGCGTTATGCGTTATGCGTTAAGCGTTATGCTTTTTGCTGTATTCGTTATGCGTTGTGCATTATGCGTTATGCGTTACGTGTTATGCTTTATGCGTTATGCGTTATGCGTTACGCTTTATGCGTTATGCATTATGCGTTATGCGTTATGCGTTATACATTATGCGTTATGCGTTATGCGTGATCCGTTATGCGTTAAGCGTTATGCGTTTTGCTGTATTCGTAATGCGTTGTGCATTATGCGTTATGCGTTATGTGTTATGCGTTATGCGTTATGCGTTATACGTTATGCGTTATGCGTTATGCGTGATCCGTTATGTGTTAGGCGATATACGTTTTGCGGTATTCGTTATGCGTTATGCGTTATGCGTTATGCGTTATGCGTTATGCGTTATCCGTTGTCCGTTATGCGTTATGCGTTGTGCGTTATTAGTTACACGTTATGCGTTATGCGTTATGCGTTATGCGTTAGGGGTTATGCGTTATGCGTTATGCGTTAGGCGTTATGCGTTATGCGTTATGCGTTATGCGTTATGAGTTATACGTTATGCGTTATGCGTTAGGGGTTATGCGTTATGCGTTATGCGTTATGCTTTATGCGTTATGCATTATGCGTTATGCGTTATGCGATATGCGTTATCCGTTATGCGTTATGCGTTATGCGTTATTCGTTATGAGTAATGAGTTATAAGTTATGCGTTATGCGTTATGCTTTATGCCTTATGCGTTATGCGTTATGCGTTATGCGTTATGCGTTATGCGTTATGCGTTTTGCGTTATGCGTTATGCGTTATGCGTTGTGCGTTATACGTTTGCGTTATGCGTTATGCGTTATGCTTTATGCGTTATGCGTTATGCGTTATGCGTTATGCGTTATGCGTTATGCGTTATGCGTTATGCGTTATGCGTTATGCGTTATGCGTTATGCGTTATGCGTTATGCGTTATGCGTTATGCGTTATGCGTTATGCGTTATGCGCTATGCGTTATACGGTATGCGTTATGAGTAATGAGTTATAAGTTATGCGTTATGCGTTATGCGTTATGCGTTATGCGTTATGCGTTATGCGTTATGCGTTATGCGTTATGCGTTATGCGTTATGCGTTATGCGTTATGCGTTATGCGTTATGCGTTAAGCGTTATGCGTTTTGCTGTATTCGTTATGCGGTGTGCATTATGAGTTATGCGTTATGTGTTATGCTTTATGCGTTATGCGTTATGTGTTACGCTTTATGCGTTATGCATTATGCGTTATGCGTTATGCGTTATGCATTATGCGTTATGCGTTATGCGTGATCCGTTATGCGTTAAGCGTTATGCGTTTAGCTGTATTCGTAATGCGTTGTGCATTATGTGTTATGCGTTATGTGTTATGCGTTATGCGTTATGCGTTATACGTTATGCGTTATGCGTTATGCGTGATCCGTTATATGTTAGGCGATATACGTTTTGCGGTATTCGTTATGCGTTATGCGTTATGCGTTATGCGTTATGCGTTATCCGTTGTTCGTTATGCGTTATGCGTTGTGCGTTATACGTTTGCGTTATGCGTTATGCGTTATGCGTTATTCGTTATGAGTAATGAGTTATAAGTTATGCGTTATGCGTTATGCGTTATGCGTTATGCTTTATGCGTTATGCATTATGCGTTATGCGTTATGCGATATGCGTTATGCGTTATGCGTTATTCGTTATGAATAATGAGTTATAAGTTATGCGTTATGAGTTATGCGTTATGCGTTATGCGTTATGCGTTATGCGTTTTGCGGTATTCGTTATGCGTTGTGCAATATGAGTTATGCGTTGTGCGTTATGGGTTATGATTTATGCGTTATGCGATATGAGTTATGCGTTATGCGTTATGCGTTATGCGTTATGCGTTATGCGTTATGCATTATGCGTTATGCGTTATGCTTTATGCGTCATGCGTGATCCGTTATGCGTTAGGCGTTATGCGTTATGCTTTATGCGTTATGCGTTATGCGTTATGCGTTATGCGTTATGCGTTATGCGTTATGCGTTATGCGTTATGCGTTATGCGTTATGCGTTATCCGTTATGCGTTATGCGTTATGCGTTATGCGTTATGCGTTATGCGTTATGCGTTATGCGTTATGCGTTATGCGTTATGCGTTATGCTTTATGCGTTATGCATTATGCGTTATTCGTGATCCGTTATGCGTTAGGCGTTATGGGTTTTCCGGTGTTCGTTATGCGTTATGCGTTATACGGTATGCGTTATGCGTTATACGTTATGCGTTATGCGTTATGCGTTATGCGTTATGCGTTATGCATTATGCGTTATACGGTATGCGTTATGCGTTATGCGTTATACGTTATGCGTTATGCGTTATGCGTTATGGGTTATGCGTTATGCGTTATGGTTATGCGTTATGCGTTATGCGTTATACGTTATGCGTTATGCGTTATGCGTTATGCGTTATGCGTTATGCGTTGTGCGTTATACGTTTGCGTTATGCGTTTTGCTTTGTGCGTTATGCGTTATGCGTTATGCGTTATGCGTTATGCGTTATGCGTTATGCGTTATGCGTTATGCGTTATGCGTTATGATTTATGCGTTATGCATTATGCGTTATACGGTATGCGTTATGCGTTATGCGTTATACGTTATGCGTTGTGCGTTATGCGTTATGGGTTATGCGTTATGCGTTATGGTTATGCGTTATGCGTTATGCGTTATGCGTTACGCGTTATGCGTTATGCGTTATGCGTTATGCGTTATGCGTTATGCGTTATGCGTTATGCGTTATGCGTTATACGTTATGCGTTATGAGTTATGCGTTATGCGTTATGCGTTGGGCGTTATACGTTTGCGTTATGCGTTATGCGATATGCTTTATGCGTTATGCGTTATGAGTTATGCGTTATGCGTTATGCGTTATGCGTTATGCGTTATGCGTTATGCGTTATGCGATATGCGTTATGCGTTATGCGTTATGCGTTATTCGTTATGCTTTATGCGTCATGCGTGATCCGTTATGCGTTAGGCGTTATGCGATTTGCGGTATTCGTTAAGCGTTATGCATTATGCGTTATGCGTTATGCCTTAAGGGTTATGGGTTATGCGTTATGCTTTATGCGTTATTCATTTTGCGTTATGCGTTATTCGTTATGAGTTATGAGTTAAAAGTTATGCGTAATGCGTTATGCCTTATGCGTTATGCGTATGTGTTATGCGATATGCGTTATGCGTTATGCGTTATGCGTTATGCGTTATGCGTTATGCGTTATGCGTTATGCGTTATGCATAATGCGTTATACGTTATGTATTATGCGTTATGCCTTATGCGTTATGCGATATGCTTCATGCATCAAGCCTTATGCGTTATGCGATATGCGATATGCGTCATGCATCAAGCCTTATGCGTTATGAGTTATGCGTTAACGTTATGCGTTTTGCGTTATGCGTTGTGCGCTATACGTTTGTGTCATGCGTTATGCGTTATGCGTTATACGGTATGCGTTATGCGTTATACGTTATGCGTTATGCGTTATGCGTTATGCGTTATGCGTTATGCATTATGCGTTATACGGTATGCGTTATGCGTTATACGTTATGCGTTATGCGTTATGCGTTATGGGTTATGCGTTATGCGTTATGGTTATGCGTTATGCGTTATGCGTTATGCGTTATGCGTTATGCGTTATGCGTTATGCGTTATACGTTATGCGTTATGCGTTATGCGTTATGCGTTATGCGTTATGCGTTGTGCGTTATACGTTTGCGTTATGCGTTTTGCTTTATGCGTTATGCGTTATGCGTTATGCGTTATGCGTTATGCATTATGCGTTATACGGTATGCGTTGTGCGTTATACGTTATGCGTTATGCGTTATGCGTTATGGGTTATGCGTTATGCGTTATGGTTATGCGTTATGCGTTATGCGTTATGCGTTATGGTTATGCGTTATGCGTTATGCGTTATGGGTTATGCGTTATGCGTGATCCGTTATGCGTTAGGCGTTATGCGTTATGCGTTATGCGTTATGCGTTATGCGTTATGCTTTATGCGTTATGCATTATGCGTTATGCGTTATGGGTTTTCCGGTGTTCGTTATGCGTTGTGCATTATGCGTTATGGCGTTATGAAGTAAGGGTTATGGTTTATGCATTATGCGTTGTGCGCTATACGTTTGCGTTATGCGTTATGCGTTATGCGTTATACGGTATGCGTTATGCGTTATACGTTATGCGTTATGCGTTATGCGTTATGCGTTATGCGTTATGCATTATGCGTTATACGGTATGCGTTATGCGTTATACGTTATGCGTTATGCGTTATGCGTTGTGCATTATGCGTTATGCGTTATGAAGTAAGGGTTATGGTTTATGCATTATGCGTTGTGCGCTATACGTTTGCGTTATGCGTTATGCGTTATGCGTTATACGGTATGCGTTATGCGTTATACGTTATGCGTTATGCGTTATGCGTTATGCGTTATGCGTTATGCATTATGCGTTATACGGTATGCGTTATGCGTTATACGTTATGCGTTATGCGTTATGCGTTATGGGATATGCGTTATGCGTTATGGTTATGCGTTATGCGTTATGCGTTATGCGTTATGCGTTATGCGTTATGCGTTATGCGTTATGCGTTATGCGTTATGCGTTATGCGTTATGCGTTATGCGTTATGCGTTATGCGTTATGCGTTACGCGTTATGCGTTATGCGTTATGCGTTATGCGTTATGCGTTATGCGTTATGCGTTATGCGTTATGCTTTATGCGTTATGCATTATGCGTTATACGGTATGCGTTATGCGTTATACGTTATGCGTTATGCGTTATGCGTTATGGGTTATGCGTTATATGTTATGGTTATGCGTTATGCGTTATGCGATATGCGTTATGCGTTATGCGTTATGCGTTATGCGTTATGCGTTATGCGTTATACGTTATGCGTTATGCGTTATGCGTTATGCGTTATGCGTTATGCGTTATGCTTTATGCGTTATGCGTTATGCGTTATGCGTTATGCGTTATATGTTATGCGTTATGCGTTATGCGTTATGCGTTGTGCCTTATACGTTTGCGTTATGCGTTATGCGTTATGCGTTATACGGTATGCGTTATGCGTTATACGTTATGCGTTATGCGTTGTGCGATATGCGTTATGCGTTATGCGTTATGCGTTATGCGTTATGCGTTATGCGTTATGCGTTATGCGTTATATGTTATGCGTTATGCGTTATGCGTTATGCGTTGTGCGTTATGGTTATGCGTTATGCGTTATGCGTTATGGGTTATGCGTTATGCGTGATCCGTTATGCGTTAGGCGTTATGCGTTATGCGTTATGCGTTATACGGTATGCGTTGTGCGTTATACGTTATGCGTTATGCGTTATGCGTTATGCGTTATGCGTTATGGTTATGCGTTATGCGTTATGCGTTATGGGTTATGCGTTATGCGTGATCCGTTATGCGTTAGGCGTTATGCGTTATGCGTTATGCGTTATGCGTTATGCGTTATGCTTTATGCGTTATGCATTATGCGTTATGCGTTATGGGTTTTCCGGTGTTCGTTATGCGTTGTGCATTATGCGTTATGGCGTTATGAAGTAAGGGTTATGGTTTATGCATTATGCGTTGTGCGCTATACGTTTGCGTTATGCGTTATGCGTTATGCGTTATACGGTATGCGTTATGCGTTATGCGTTATGCGTTATGCGTTATGCGTTATGCGTTATGCGTTATGCGTTATGCATTATGCGTTATACGGTATGCGTTATGCGTTATACGTTATGCGTTATGCGTTATGCGTTGTGCATTATGCGTTATGCGTTATGAAGTAAGGGTTATGGTTTATGCATTATGCGTTGTGCGCTATACGTTTGCGTTATGCGTTATGCGTTATGCGTTATACGGTATGCGTTATGCGTTATACGTTATGCGTTATGCGTTATGCGTTATGCGTTATGCGTTATGCGTTATGCATTATGCGTTATACGGTATGCGTTATGCGTTATACGTTATGCGTTATGCGTTATGCGTTATGGGTTATGCGTTATGCGTTATGGTTATGCGTTATGCGTTATGCGTTATGCGTTATGCGTTATGCGTTATGCGTTATGCGTTATGCGTTATGCGTTATGCGTTATGCGTTATGCGTTATGCGTTATGCGTTATGCGTTATGCGTTACGCGTTATGCGTTATGCGTTATGCGTTATGCGTTATGCGTTATGCGTTATGCGTTATGCGTTATGCGTTATGCTTTATGCGTTATGCGTTATGCGTTATGCGTTATGCGTTATATGTTATGCGTTATGCGTTATGCGTTATGCGTTGTGCCTTATACGTTTGCGTTATGCGTTATGCGTTATGCGTTATACGGTATGCGTTATGCGTTATACGTTATGCGTTATGCGTCGTTCGATATGCGTTATGCGTTATGCGTTATGCGTTATGCGTTATGCGTTATGCGTTATGCGTTATGCGTTATATGTTATGCGTTATGCGTTATGCGTTATGCGTTGTGCGTTATGCGTTATGCGTTATGCGTTATGCGTTATGCGTTATGCGTTATGCGTTATATGTTATGCGTTATGCGTTATGCGTTATGCGTTATGCGTTGTGCGTTATACGTTTGCGTTATGCGTTATGCGTTATGCGTTATACGGTATGCGTTATGCGTTATACGTTATGTATTATGCGTTATGCGATATGCGTTATGCGTTATGCGTTATGCGTTATGCTTTATGCGTTATGCGTTATAGGTTACACGTAATGCGTTATGCGTTATGCGTTATGCGTTATGCGTTATGCGTTATGCGTTATGCGTTATGCGTTATGGGTTATGCGTTATGCGTTATGAGTTATGCGTTATGCGTTATGCGTTATGCGTTTTGCGGTATTCGTTATGCGTTGTGCATTATGCGTTATGCGTTGTGCGTTATGGGTTATGATTTATGCGTTATGCGATATGCGTTATGCGTTATGCGTTATGCGTTATGCTTTATGCGTCATGCGTGATCCGTTATGCGTTAGGCGTTATGCGATTTGCGGTATTCGTTAAGCGTTGTGCATTATGCGTTATGCGTTATGCGTTAAGGGTTATGGGTTATGCGTTATGCTTTATGCGTTATTCATTTTGCGTTATGCGTTATTCGTTATGAGTTATGAGTTAAAAGTTATGCGTAATGCGTTATGCCTTATGCGTCATGCGTATGTGTTATGCGATATGCGTTATGCGTTATGCGTTATGCGTTATGCGTTATGCGTTATGCGTTATGCGTTATGCGTTATGCATAATGCGTTATACGTTATGTATTATGCGTTATGCCTTATGCGTTATGCGATATGCGTCATGCATCAAGCCTTATGCGTCATGCGATAAGCGATATGCGTCATGCATCAAGCCTTATGCGTTATGGGATATGCGTTAACGTTATGCGTTTTGCGTTATGCGTTATGCGTTATGCGTTATGCGTTATGCGTTATGCGTTATGCCTTATGCGTTATGCGTTATGCGTTATGCGTTATGCGTTATGCGTTATGCGTTATGCGTTATGCGTTATGCGTTATGCGTTATGCATTATACGTTATACGGTATGCGTTATGCGTTATGCGTTATACGTTATGCGTTGTGCGTTATGCGTTATGGGTTATGCGTTATGCGTTATGCGTTATGCGTTATGCGTTATGCGATATGCGTTATGCGTTATGCGTTATGCGTTATATGTTATGCGTTATGCGTTATGCGTTATGCGTTGTGCGTTATACGTTTGCGTTATGCGTTATGCGTTATACGGTATGCGATATGCGTTATGCGTTATGCGTCATGCGTTATGCGTTATGCGTTGTGCGTTATGCGTTATGCGTTATGCGTTATGCGTTGTGCGTTATACGTTAAGTATTATGCGTTATGCGTTATGCGTTATGCGTTATGCGTTATGCGTTATGCTTTATGCGTTATGCGTTATGCGTTATGCGTTATGCGTTATGCGTTATGCGTTATGCGTTATGCGTTATGCGTTATGCGTTATGCGTTATGCGTTATGCGTTATGCGTTATGCGTTATCCGTTATGCGTTATGCGTTATGCGTTATGCGTTATACGTTATATGTTATGCGTTATGCGTTATGCGTTGTGCGTTATACGTTTGCGTTATGCGTTATGCGTTATGCGTTATACGGTATGCGTTATGCGTTATACGTTATGTATTATGCGTTATGCGATATGCGTTATGCGTTATGCGTTATGCGTTATGCTTTATGCGTTATGCGTTATGAGTTACACGTTATGCGTTATGTGTTATGCGTTATGCGTTATGCGTTATGTGTTATGCGTTATGCGTTATGCGTTATGCGTTATGCGTTATGCGTTATGCGTTATGAGTTATGCGTTATGCGTTATGCGTTATGCGTTATGCGTTTTGCGGTATTCGTTATGCGTTGTGCATTATGCGTTATGCGTTGTGCGTTATGGGTTATGATTTATGCGTTATGCGTTATGCGTTATGCGTTATGCGTTATGCGTTATGCGTTATGCGTTATTCGTTATGCTTTATGCGTCATGCGTGATCCGTTATGCGTTAGGCGTTATGCGATTTGCGGTATTCGTTAAGCGTTATGCATTATGCGTTATGCGTTATGCGTTAAGGGTTATGGGTTATGCGTTATGCTTTATGCGTTATTCATTTTGCGTTATGCGTTATTCGTTATGAGTTATGAGTTAAAAGTTATGCGTAATGCGTTATGCCTTATGCGTTATGCGTATGTGTTATGCGATATGCGTTATGCGTTATGCGTTATGCGTTATGCGTTATGCGTTATGCTTTATGCGTTATGCGTTATGCGTTATGCGTTATGCGTTATGCGTTATGCGTTATGCGTTATGCGATATGCGTCATGCGTTATGCGTTATGCGTTATGCGTTATGCGTTATGCTTTATGCGTTATGCGTTATGCGTTATGCGTTATATGTTATGCGTTATGCGTTATGCGTTGTGCCTTATACGTTTGCGTTATGCGTTATGCGTTATGCGTTATACGGTATGCGTTATGCGTTATACGTTATGCGTTATGCGTTGTGCGATATGCGTTATGCGTTATGCGTTATGCGTTATGCGTTATGCGTTATGCGTTATGCGTTATGCGTTATGCGTTATATGTTATGCGTTATGCGTTATGCGTTATGCGTTGTGCGTTATGCGTTATGCGTTATGCGTTATGCGTTATGCGTTATGCGTTATGCGTTATATGTTATGCGTTATGCGTTATGCGTTATGCGTTGTGCGTTATACGTTTGCGTTATGCGTTATGCGTTATGCGTTATACGGTATGCGTTATGCGTTATACGTTATGTATTATGCGTTATGCGATATGCGTTATGCGTTATGCGTTATGCGTTATGCTTTATGCGTTATGCGTTATAGGTTACACGTTATGCGTTATGCGTTATGCGTTATGCGTTATGCGTTATGCGTTATGTGTTATGCGTTATGCGTTATGGGTTATGCGTTATGCGTTATGAGTTATGCGTTATGCGTTATGCGTTATGCGTTTTGCGGTATTCGTTATGCGTTGTGCATTATGCGTTATGCGTTGTGCGTTATGGGTTATGATTTATGCGTTATGCGATATGCGTTATGCGTTATGCGTTATGCGTTATGCGTTATGCTTTATGCGTTATGCGTTATAGGTTACACGTTATGCGTTATGCGTTATGCGTTATGCGTTATGCGTTATGCGTTATGTGTTATGCGTTATGCGTTATGGGTTATGCGTTATGCGTTATGAGTTATGCGTTATGCGTTATGCGTTATGCGTTACGCGTTATGCGTTATGCGTTATGCGTTATGCGTTATGCGTTATGCTTTATGCGTTATGCGTTACTCCTTATGAGTTATGAGTTATAAGTTATGCGTAATGCGTTATGCGTTATGCGTTATGCTTTATGCGTTATGCGTTATGCGTTATGCGTTATGCGTTATGCGTTATGCGTTATGCGTTATGCGTTATGCGTTATGCGTTATGCGTTATGCGTTATGCGTTATGCGTTATGCGTTATGCGTTATGCTTTATGCGTTATGCGTTATGCGTTATGCGTTATGCGTTATTCGTTATGAGTAATGAGTTATAAGTTATGCGTTATGCGTTATGCTTTATGCGTTATGCGTTATGCGTTATGCGTTATGCGTTATGCGTTATGCGTTATGCGTTATGCGTTATGCGTTATGCGTTATGCGTTATGCGTTATACGGTATGCGTTATGCGTTATGCGTTATGCGTTATGCGTTATGCGTTATGCGTTATGCGTTATGCGTTATGCGTTATGCGTTATGCGTTATGCGTTATGCGTTATGCGTTATGCGTTATGCGTTATGCGTTATACGGTATGCGTTATGCGTTATGCGTTATGCGTTATGCGTTATGAGTTATGCTTTATGCGTTATGCGTTATGCGTTATGCGTTATGCGTTATGCGTTATGCGTTATGCGTTATGCGTTATGCGTTATGCGTTATGCGTTATGCGTTATACGGTATGCGTTATGCGTTATGCGTTATGCGTTATGCGTTATGCGTTATGCGTTATGCGTTATGCGTTATGCGTTATGCGTTATGCGTTATGCGTTATGCGTTATGCGTTATGCGTTATACGGTATGCGTTATGCGTTATGCGTTATGCGTTATGCGTTATGCGTTATGCGTTATGCGTTATGCGTTATGCGTTATGCGTTATGCGTTATGCGTTATGCGTTATGCGTTATGCGTTATGCGTTATGCGTTATGCGTTATGCGTTATGCGTTATGATTTATGCGTTATGCGTTATGCGTTATGCTTCATGCGTTATGCGTTACTCCTTATGAGTTATGAGTTATAAGTTATGCGTAATGCGTTATGCGTTATGCGTTATGCATTATGCTTTATGCGTAATGCGGTATGCGTTATACGTTATGCGTTATGCGTTATGCGTTATGCGTTATGCGTTATGCGTTATGCGTTATGCGTTATGCGTTATGCGTTATGCGTTATGCGCTATGCGTTATGCATTATGCGTTATGCGTTATGCGTTATGCGTTAAGCGTTATGCGTTTTGCTGTATTCGTTATGCGTTGTGCATGATGCGTTATGCGTTATGTGTTACGCTTTATGCGTTATGCGTCATGCGTTACGCTTTATGCGTTATGCGTTATGCGTTATGCGTTATGCGTTATGCGTTATGCGTTATGCGTTATGCGTTATGCGTGATGCGTTATGTGTTAGGCGATATACGTTTTGCGGTATTCGTTATGCGTTATGATTTATGCTTTATGCGTTATGCGTTTTGCGTGATCCGACATGCGTTATGCATTTTGCGTTATGCGTTATTCGTTATGAGTTATGAGTTATAAGTTATGCGTAATGCGTTATGCGTTAGGCGTTATGCATTATGCTTTATCCGTTATGCGTTATGCGTTATGCTGTATGCGTTATGCGTTATGCGTTATGCATTTTGCGTTATGCGTTATTCGTTATGAGTTATGAGTTATAAGTAATGCGTAATGCGTTATGCGTTATGCGTTATACATTATGCTTTATCCGTTATGCGTTATGCGGTATGCTTTATGCGTTATGCGTTATGCGTTATGCGTTATGCGTTATGCGTTATGCGTTATTCGTTATGAGTAATGAGTTACAAGTTATGCGTTATGCGTAATGCGTTACGCGTTATGCGTTATGCGTTATGCTTTATGCGTTATGCGTTATGCGTTATGCTTTATGCGTTATTCGTTATGCGTTATGAGTTATGCGTTATCCGTTATGCGTTATGCGTTATGCGTTATGCGTTATGCGTTACGCGTTATGCGTTATGCGTTATGCGTTATGCGTTATGCTTTATGCGTTATGCGTTACTCCTTATGAGTTATGAGTTATTAGTTATGCGTAATGCGTTATGCGTTATGCATTATGCGTTATGCGTTATGCGATATGCGTTATCCGTTATGCGTTATGCGTTATGCGTTATTCGTTATGAGTAATGAGTTATAAGTTATGCGTTATGCGTTATGCTTTATGCGTTATGCGTTATGCCTTATGCGTTATGCGTTATGCGTTATGCGTTTTGCGTTATGCGTTATGCGTTATGCGTTGTGCGTTATACGTTTGCGTTATGCGTTATGCGTTATGCTTTATGCGTTATGCGTTATGCGTTATGCGTTATGCGTTATGCGTTATGCGTTACGCGTTATGCGTTATGCGTTATGCGTTATGCGTTATGCGTTATGCGTTATGCTTTATGCGTTATGCGTTACTCCTTATGAGTTATGAGTTATAAGTTATGCGTAATGCGTTATGCGTTATGCGTTATGCTTTATGCGTTATGCGTTATGCGTTATGCGTTATGCGTTATGCGTTATGCGTTATGCGTTATGCGTTATGCGTTATGCGTTATGCGTTATGCGTTATGCTTTATGCGTTATGCGTTATGCGTTATGCGTTATGCGTTATGCGTTATGCGTTATGCGTTATGCGTTATGCGTTATGCGTTATACGGTATGCGTTATGCGTTATGCGTTATGCGTTATGCGTTATGCGTTATGCGTTATGCGTTATGCGTTATGCGTTATGCGTTATGCGTTATGCGTTATGCGTTATACGGTATGCGTTATGCGTTATGCGTTATGCGTTATGCGTTATGCGTTATGCGTTATGCGTTATGCGTTATGCGTTATGCGTTATGCGTTATGCGTTATGCGTTATGCGTTATGATTTATGCGTTATGCGTTATGCGTTATGCTTTATGCGTTATGCGTTACTCCTTATGAGTTATGAGTTATAAGTTATGCGTAATGCGTTATGCGTTATGCGTTATGCGTTATGCGTTATACGGCATGCGTTATGCGTTATGCGTTGTGCGTTATGCGTTATGCGTTATGCGTTATGCGTTAAGCGTTATGCTTTATGCGTTATGCGTCATGCGTTATGCGTTATGCGTTATGCGTTATGCGTTATGCGTTATGCGTTATGCGTTAAGCGTTATGCTTTATGCGTTATGCGTCATGCGTTATGCTTTATGAGTTATGCGTTATGCGTTATGCGTTATGCGTTATGCGTTATGCGTTATGCGTTATGCTTTATGCGTTATGCGTTATGCGTTATGCGTTATGCGTTATACGGCATGCGTTATGCGTTATGCGTTATGCGTTATGCGTTATGCTTTATGCGTTATGCGTTACTCCTTATGAGTTATGAGTTATAAGTTATGCGTAATGCGTTATGCGTTATGCGTTATGCATTATGCTTTATCCGTTATGCGTTATGCGTTATGCGTTATTCGTTATGAGTAATGAGTTATAAGTTATGCGTTATGCGTTATGCTTTATGCGTTATGCGTTATGCGTTATGCGTTATGCGTTATGCGTTATGCGTTATACGGCATGCGTTATGCGTTATGCGTTATGCGTTATGCGTTATGCGTTATGCGTTATGCGTTAAGCGTTATGCTTTATGCGTTATGCGTCATGCGTTATGCTTTATGAGTTATGCGTTATGCGTTATGCGTTATGCGTTATGCGTTATGCGTTATGCGTTATGCTTTATGCGTTATGCGTTATGCGTTATGCGTTATGCCTTATGCGTTATGCGTTATTCGTTATGAGTAATGAGTTATAAGTTATGCGTTATGCGTTATGCTTTATGCGTTATGCGTTATGCGTTATGCGTTATGCGTTATGCGTTATGCGTTATGCGTTATGCGTTATGCGTTATGCGTTATGCGTTATACGGTATGCGTTATGCGTTATGCGTTATGCGTTATGCGTTATGCGTTATGCGTTATGCGTTATGCGTTATGCGTTATGCGTTATGCGTTATGCGTTAAGCGTTATGCTTTATGCGTTATGCGTCATGCGTTATGCTTTATGCGTTATGCGTTACTCCTTATGAGTTATGAGTTATAAGTTATGCGTAATGCGTTATGCATTATGCGTTATGCATTATGCTTTATCCGTTATGCGTTATGCGTTATGCTTTATGCGTTATGAGTTATGCGTTATGCGTTATGAGTAATGAGTTATAAGTTATGCGTTATGCGTTATTCGTTATGAGTAATGAGTTATAAGTTATGCGTTATGCGTTATGCATTATGCTTTATCCGTTATGCGTTATGCGTTATGCTTTATGCGTTTTGCGTTATGCGTTATGCGTTATGAGTAATGAGTTATAAGTTATGCGTTATGCGTTATTCGTTATGAGTAATGAGTTATAAGTTATGCGTTATGCGTTATGCTTTATGCGTTATGCGTTATGCTTTATGCATTATGCGTTACTCCTTATGAGTTATGAGTTATAAGTTATGCGTAATGCGGTATGCGTTATACGTTATACGTTATGCATTATGCTTTATGCGTTATGCATTATGCGTTATGCGTTATGCGATATGCGTTATGCGGTATGCGTTATGCGTTATGCGTTATGCGTTATGCGTTATGCGTTATGCGGTATGCGTTATGCGTTATGCGTTATGCGTTATGCGTTATGCGTTATGCGTTATGCGTTATGCGTTATGCGTTATGCGTTATGCGTTATGCGTTATGCGTTATGCGTTATGCGTTATGCGTTATGCGTTATGCGTTATGCGTTATGCGTTATGCGTTATGCGTTATGCGTTATGCGTTATGCGTTATGCGTTATGCGTTATGCGTTATGCGTTATGCGTTATGCGTTATGCGTTATGCGTTATGCGTTATGCTTTATGCGTTATGCATTATGCATTATGCGTTATGCGTTATGCGATATGCGTTATGCGTTATGCGTTATTCGTTATGAGTAATGAGTTATAAGTTATGCGTTATGAGTTATGCGTCATGCGTTATGCGTTATGCGTTATGCGTTATGCGTTTTGCGGTATTCGTTATGCGTTGTGCATTATGAGTTATGCGTTATGCGTTATGCGTTATGCGTTATGCTTTATGCGTTATGCATTATGCGTTATGCGTTATGCGATATGCGTTATGCGTTATGCGTTATTCGTTATGAGTAATGAGTTATAAGTTATGCGTTATGAGTTATGCGTCATGCGTTATGCGTTATGCGTTATGCGTTATGCGTTATGCGTTTTGCGGTATTCGTTATGCGTTGTGCATTATGAGTTATGCGTTATGGGTTATGATTTATGCGTTATGCGATATGAGTTATGCGTTATGCGTTATGCGTTATGCGTTATGCGTTATGCGTTATGCGTTATGCGTTATGCATTATGCGTTATGCGTTATGCTTTATGCGTCATGCGTGATCCGTTATGCGTTTGGCGTTATGCGATTTGCGGTATTCGTTAAGCGTTGTGCATTATGTGTTATGCGTTATGCGTTAAGGGTTATGGGTTACTCGTTATGCTTTATGCGTTATTCATTTTGCGTTATGCGTTATGCGTTATGCTTTATGCGTTATGCATTATGCGTTATGCGTTATGCGATATGCGTTATGCATTATGCATTATGCGTTATTCGTTATGCGTTATGCGTGATCCGTTATGCGTTATGCGTTATGCGTTATGCGTTATGAGTTATGCGTTATGCGTTATGCTTTATGCGTTATGCGTTACTCCTTGTGAGTTATGAGTTATAAGTTATGCGTAATGCGTTATGCTTTATGCGTTATGCGTTATGCGTTATGCGTTATGCGTTATGCGTTATGCGTTATGCGTGATCCGTTATGCGTTATGCGTTATGCGTTATGCTTTATGCGTTATGCGTTATGCGTTATGCGTTATGCGTTATACGGTGTGCGTTATGCGTTGTGCGTTATGCGTTATGAGTTATGCGGTATGCGTTATGCGTTATGCGTCATGCGTTTTGCGGTATTCGTTATGCGTTGTGCATTATGCGTTATGCGTTGTGCGTTATGGGTTATGATTTATGCGTTATGCGATATGAGTTATGCGTTATGCGTTATGCGTTATGCGTTATGCGTTATGCGTTATGCGTTGTGCGTTATTAGTTACACGTTATGCGTTGTGCATTATGCGTTATGCGTTATGCGTTATGCGTTATGCGTTATGCGTTATGCGTTATGCGTTATGCGTTATGCGTTATGCGTTATTCGTTATGAGTAATGAGTTATAAGTTATGCGTTATGCGTTATGCTTTATGCGTTATGCGTTATGCGTTATGCGTTATGCGTTATGCGTTATGCGTTATGCGTTATGCGTTATGCGTTATACGGCATGCGTTATGCGTTATGCGTTATGCGTTATGCGTTATGCGTTATGCGTTATGCGTTAAGCGTTATGCTTTATGCGTTATGCGTCATGCGTTATGCTTTATGCGTTATGCGTTACTCCTTATGAGTTATGAGTTATAAGTTATGCGTAATGCGTTATGCGTTATGCGTTATGCATTATGCTTTATCCGTTATGCGTTATGCGTTATGCGTTATTCGTTATGAGTAATGAGTTATAAGTTATGCGTTATGCGTTATGCTTTATGCGTTATGCGTTATGCGTTATGCGTTATGCGTTATGCGTTATACGGCATGCGTTATGCGTTATGCGTTATGCGTTATGCGTTATGCGTTATGCGTTAAGCGTTATGCTTTATGCGTTATGCGTCATGCGTTATGCTTTATGAGTTATGCGTTATGCGTTATGCGTTATGCGTTATGCGTTATGCGTTATGCGTTATGCTTTATGCGTTATGCGTTATGCGTTATGCGTTATGCCTTATGCGTTATGCGTTATTCGTTATGAGTAATGAGTTATAAGTTATGCGTTATGCGTTATGCTTTATGCGTTATGCGTTATGCGTTATGCGTTATGCGTTATGCGTTATGCGTTATGCGTTATGCGTTATGCGTTATGCGTTATGCGTTATACGGTATGCGTTATGCGTTATGCGTTATGCGTTATGCGTTATGCGTTATGCGTTATGCGTTATGCGTTATGCGTTATGCGTTATGCGTTATGCGTTAAGCGTTATGCTTTATGCGTTATGCGTCATGCGTTATGCTTTATGCGTTATGCGTTACTCCTTATGAGTTATGAGTTATAAGTTATGCGTAATGCGTTATGCATTATGCGTTATGCATTATGCTTTATCCGTTATGCGTTATGCGTTATGCTTTATGCGTTATGAGTTATGCGTTATGCGTTATGAGTAATGAGTTATAAGTTATGCGTTATGCGTTATTTGTTATGAGTAATGAGTTATAAGTTATGCGCTATGCGTTATGCTTTATGCGGTGTGCGTTATGCGTTATGCGTTATGCGTTATGCGTTATGCGTTATGCGTTATGCGTTATGAGTAATGAGTTATAAGTTATGCGTTATGCGTTATTCGTTATGAGTAATGAGTTATAAGTTATGCGTTATGCGTTATGCTTTATGCGTTATGCGTTATGCTTTATGCATTATGCGTTACTCCTTATGAGTTATGAGTTATAAGTTATGCGTAATGCGGTATGCGTTATACGTTATACGTTATGCATTATGCTTTATGCGTTATGCATTATGCGTTATGCGTTATGCGATATGCGTTATGCGGTATGCGTTATGCGTTATGCGTTATGCGTTATGCGTTATGCGTTATGCGGTATGCGTTATGCGTTATGCGTTATGCGTTATGCGTTATGCGTTATGCGTTATGCGTTATGCGATATGCGTTATGCGTTATGCGTTATGCGTTATGCGTTATGCGTTATGCGTTATGCGTTATGCGTTATGCGTTATGCGTTATGCGTTATGCGTTATGCGTTATGCGTTATGCGTTATGCGTTATGCGTTATGCGTTATGCGTTATGCGTTATGCGTTATGCGTTATGCGTTATGCGTTATGCTTTATGCGTTATGCATTATGCATTATGCGTTATGCGTTATGCGATATGCGTTATGCGTTATGCGTTATTCGTTATGAGTAATGAGTTATAAGTTATGCGTTATGAGTTATGCGTCATGCGTTATGCGTTATGCGTTATGCGTTATGCGTTTTGCGGTATTCGTTATGCGTTGTGCATTATGAGTTATGCGTTATGCGTTATGCGTTATGCGTTATGCTTTATGCGTTATGCATTATGCGTTATGCGTTATGCGTTATGCGTTATGCGTTATTCGTTATGAGTAATGAGTTATAAGTTATGCGTTATGAGTTATGCGTCATGCGTTATGCGTTATGCGTTATGCGTTATGCGTTTTGCGGTATTCGTTATGCGTTGTGCATTATGAGTTATGCGTTATGGGTTATGATTTATGCGTTATGCGATATGAGTTATGCGTTATGCGTTATGCGTTATGCGTTATGCGTTATGAGTTATGCGTTATGCGTTATGCATTATGCGTTATGCGTTATGCTTTATGCGTCATGCGTGATCCGTTATGCGTTTTGCGTTATGCGATTTGCGGTATTCGTTAAGCGTTGTGCATTATGTGTTATGCGTTATGCGTTAAGGGTTATGGGTTATGCGTTATGCTTTATGCGTTATTCATTTTGCGTTATGCGTTATGCGTTATGCGTTATGCTTTATGCGTTATGCATTATGCGTTATGCGTTATGCGATATGCGTTATGCATTATGCATTATGCGTTATTCGTTATGCGTTATGCGTGATCCGTTATGCGTTATGCGTTATGCGTTATGCGTTATGAGTTATGCGTTATGCGTTATGCTTTATGCGTTATGCGTTACTCCTTATGAGTTATGAGTTATAAGTTATGCGTAATGCGTTATGCTTTATGCGTTATGCGTTATGCGTTATGCGTTATGCGTTATGCGTTATGCGTTATGCGTGATCCGTTATGCGGTATGCGTTATGCGTTATGCGTCATGCGTTTTGCGGTATTCGTTATGCGTTGTGCATTATGCGTTATGCGTTGTGCGTTATGGGTTATGATTTATGCGTTATGCGATATGAGTTATGCGTTATGCGTTATGCGTTATGCGTTATGCGTTATGCGTTATGCGTTATGCGTTATGCTTTATGCGTTATGCGTTATGCGTTATGCGTTATGCGTTATGCGTTATGCGTTATGCGTTATGCGTTATGCGTTATGCGTTATGCTTTATGCGTTATGCGTTATGCGTTATGCGTTATGCCTTATGCGTTATGCGTTATTCGTTATGAGTAATGAGTTATAAGTTATGCGTTATGCGTTATGCTTTATGCGTTATGAGTTATGCGTTATGCGTTATGCGTTATGCGTTATACGGTATGCGTTATGCGTTATGCGTTATGCGTTATGCGTTATGCGTTATGCGTTATGCGTTATGCGTTATGCGTTATGCGTTATGCATTATGCATTATGCGTTATGCGTTATGCTTTATGCGTCATGCGTGATCCGTTATGCGTTTGGCGTTATGCGATTTGCGGTATTCGTTAAGCGTTGTGCATTATGTGTTATGCGTTATGCGTTAAGGGTTATGGGTTATGCGTTATGCTTTATGCGTTATTCATTTTGCGTTATGCGTTATGCGTTATGCTTTATGCGTTATGCATTATGCGTTATGCGTTATGCGATATGCGTTATGCATTATGCATTATGCGTTATTCGTTATGCGTTATGCGTGATCCGTTATGCGTTATGCGTTATGCGTTATGCGTTATGAGTTATGCGTTATGCGTTATGCTTTATGCGTTATGCGTTACTCCTTATGAGTTATGAGTTATAAGTTATGCGTAATGCGTTATGCTTTATGCGTTATGCGTTATGCGTTATGCGTTATGCGTTATGCGTTATGCGTTATGCGTGATCCGTTATGCGTTATGCGTTATGCGTTATGCTTTATGCGTTATGCGTTATGCGTTATGCGTTATGCGTTATACGGTGTGCGTTATGCGTTGTGCGTTATGCGTTATGAGTTATGCGTTATGCGTTATGCGTTATGCGTCATGCGTTTTGCGGTATTCGTTATGCGTTGTGCATTATGCGTTATGCGTTGTGCGTTATGGGTTATGATTTATGCGTTATGCGATATGAGTTATGCGTTATGCGTTATGCGTTATGCGTTATGCGTTATGCGTTATGCGTTGTGCGTTATTAGTTACACGTTATGCGTTGTGCATTATGCGTTATGCGTTATGCGTTATGCGTTATGCGTTATGCGTTATGCGTTATGCGTTATGCCTTATGCGTTATGCGTTATTCGTTATGAGTAATGAGTTATAAGTTATGCGTTATGCGTTATGCTTTATGCGTTATGCGTTATGCGTTATGCGTTATGCGTTATGCGTTATGCGTTATGCGTTATGCGTTATGCGTTATGCGTTATACGGCATGCGTTATGCGTTATGCGTTATGCGTTATGCGTTATGCGTTATGCGTTATGCGTTAAGCGTTATGCTTTATGCGTTATGCGTCATGCGTTATGCTTTATGCGTTATGCGTTACTCCTTATGAGTTATGAGTTATAAGTTATGCGTAATGCGTTATGCGTTATGCGTTATGCATTATGCTTTATCCGTTATGCGTTATGCGTTATGCGTTATTCGTTATGAGTAATGAGTTATAAGTTATGCGTTATGCGTTATGCTTTATGCGTTATGCGTTATGCGTTATGCGTTATGCGTTATGCGTTATACGGCATGCGTTATGCGTTATGCGTTATGCGTTATGCGTTATGCGTTATGCGTTATGCGTTATGCGTTATGCGTTATGCGTTATGCGTTATGCGTTATGCTTTATGAGTTATGCGTTATGCGTTATGCGTTATGCGTTATGCGTTATGCGTTATGCGTTATGCTTTATGCGTTATGCGTTATGCGTTATGCGTTATGCCTTATGCGTTATGCGTTATTCGTTATGAGTAATGAGTTATAAGTTATGCGTTATGCGTTATGCTTTATGCGTTATGCGTTATGCGTTATGCGTTATGCGTTATGCGTTATGCGTTATGCGTTATGCGTTATGCGTTATGCGTTATGCGTTATACGGTATGCGTTATGCGTTATGCGTTATGCGTTATGCGTTATGCGTTATGCGTTATGCGTTATGCGTTATGCGTTATGCGTTATGCGTTATGCGTTAAGCGTTATGCTTTATGCGTTATGCGTCATGCGTTATGCTTTATGCGTTATGCGTTACTCCTTATGAGTTATGAGTTATAAGTTATGCGTAATGCGTTATGCATTATGCGTTATGCATTATGCTTTATCCGTTATGCGTTATGCGTTATGCTTTATGCGTTATGAGTTATGCGTTATGCGTTATGAGTAATGAGTTATAAGTTATGCGTTATGCGTTATTTGTTATGAGTAATGAGTTATAAGTTATGCGCTATGCGTTATGCATTATGCTTTATGCGTTATGCGTTATGCGTTATGCGTTATGCGTTATGCGTTATGCGTTATGCGTTATGAGTAATGAGTTATAAGTTATGCGTTATGCGTTATTCGTTATGAGTAATGAGTTATAAGTTATGCGTTATGCGTTATGCTTTATGCGTTATGCGTTATGCTTTATGCATTATGCGTTACTCCTTATGAGTTATGAGTTATAAGTTATGCGTAATGCGGTATGCGTTATACGTTATACGTTATGCATTATGCTTTATGCGTTATGCATTATGCGTTATGCGTTATGCGATATGCGTTATGCGGTATGCGTTATGCGTTATGCGTTATGCGTTATGCGTTATGCGTTATGCGTTATGCGGTATGCGTTATGCGTTATGCGTTATGCGTTATGCGTTATGCGTTATGCGTTATGCGTTATGCGTTATGCGTTATGCGTTATGCGTTATGCGTTATGCGTTATGCGTTATGCGTTATGCGTTATGCGTTATGCGTTATGCGTTATGCGTTATGCGTTATGCGTTATGCGTTATGCGTTATGCGTTATGCGTTATGCGTTATGCGTTATGCGTTATGCGTTATGCGTTATGCGTTATGCGTTATGCGTTATGCGTTATGCTTTATGCGTTATGCATTATGCATTATGCGTTATGCGTTATGCGATATGCGTTATGCGTTATGCGTTATTCGTTATGAGTAATGAGTTATAAGTTATGCGTTATGAGTTATGCGTTATGCGTTATGCGTTATGCGTTATGCGTTATGCGTTTTGCGGTATTCGTTATGCGTTGTGCATTATGAGTTATGCGTTATGCGTTATGCGTTATGCGTTATGCTTTATGCGTTATGCGTTATGCGTTATGCGTTATGCGTTATGCGTTATGCGTTATTCGTTATGAGTAATGAGTTATAAGTTATGCGTTATGAGTTATGCGTCATGCGTTATGCGTTATGCGTTATGCGTTATGCGTTTTGCGGTATTCGTTATGCGTTGTGCATTATGAGTTATGCGTTATGGGTTATGATTTATGCGTTATGCGATATGAGTTATGCGTTATGCGTTATGCGTTATGCGTTATGCGTTATGCGTTATGCGTTATGCGTTATGCATTATGCGTTATGCGTTATGCTTTATGCGTCATGCGTGATCCGTTATGCGTTTGGCGTTATGCGATTTGCGGTATTCGTTAAGCGTTGTGCATTATGTGTTATGCGTTATGCGTTAAGGGTTATGGGTTATGCGTTATGCTTTATGCGTTATTCATTTTGCGTTATGCGTTATGCGTTATGCGTTATGCTTTATGCGTTATGCATTATGCGTTATGCGTTATGCGATATGCGTTATGCATTATGCATTATGCGTTATTCGTTATGCGTTATGCGTGATCCGTTATGCGTTATGCGTTATGCGTTTTGCGGTATTCGTTATGCGTTGTGCATTATGAGTTATGCGTTATGGGTTATGATTTATGCGTTATGCGATATGAGTTATGCGTTATGCGTTATGCGTTATGCGTTATGCGTTATGCGATATGAGTTATGCGTTATGCGTTATGCGTTATGCGTTATGCGTTATGCGTTATGCGTTATGCGTTATGCGTTATGCGTTATGCGTTGTGCGTTATTAGTTACACGTTATGCGTTGTGCATTATGCGTTATGCGTTATGCGTTATGCGTTATGCGTTATGCGTTATGCGTTATGCGTTATGCCTTATGCGTTATGCGTTATTCGTTATGAGTAATGAGTTATAAGTTATGCGTTATGCGTTATGCTTTATGCGTTATGCGTTATGCGTTATGCGTTATGCGTTATGCGTTATGCGTTATGCGTTATGCGTTATGCGTTATACGGCATGCGTTATGCGTTATGCGTTATGCGTTATGCGTTATGCGTTATGCGTTATGCGTTAAGCGTTATGCTTTATGCGTTATGCGTCATGCGTTATGCTTTATGCGTTATGCGTTACTCCTTATGAGTTATGAGTTATAAGTTATGCGTAATGCGTTATGCGTTATGCGTTATGCATTATGCTTTATCCGTTATGCGTTATGCGTTATGCGTTATTCGTTATGAGTAATGAGTTATAAGTTATGCGTTATGCGTTATGCTTTATGCGTTATGCGTTATGCGTTATGCGTTATGCGTTATGCGTTATACGGCATGCGTTATGCGTTATGCGTTATGCGTTATGCGTTATGCGTTATGCGTTATGCGTTAAGCGTTATGCTTTATGCGTTATGCGTCATGCGTTATGCTTTATGAGTTATGCGTTATGCGTTATGCGTTATGCGTTATGCGTTATGCGTTATGCGTTATGCTTTATGCGTTATGCGTTATGCGTTATGCGTTATGCCTTATGCGTTATGCGTTATTCGTTATGAGTAATGAGTTATAAGTTATGCGTTATGCGTTATGCTTTATGCGTTATGCGTTATGCGTTATGCGTTATGCGTTATGCGTTATGCGTTATGCGTTATGCGTTATGCGTTATGCGTTATGCGTTATACGGTATGCGTTATGCGTTATGCGTTATGCGTTATGCGTTATGCGTTATGCGTTATGCGTTATGCGTTATGCGTTATGCGTTATGCGTTATGCGTTAAGCGTTATGCTTTATGCGTTATGCGTCATGCGTTATGCTTTATGCGTTATGCGTTACTCCTTATGAGTTATGAGTTATAAGTTATGCGTAATGCGTTATGCGTTATGCGTTATGCATTATGCTTTATCCGTTATGCGTTATGCGTTATGCTTTATGCGTTATGAGTTATGCGTTATGCGTTATGAGTAATGAGTTATAAGTTATGCGTTATGCGTTATTTGTTATGAGTAATGAGTTATAAGTTATGCGTTATGCGTTATGCATTATGCTTTATCCGTTATGCGTTATGCGTTATGCTTTATGCGTTATGCGTTATGCGTTATGCGTTATGAGTAATGAGTTATAAGTTATGCGTTATGCGTTATTCGTTATGAGTAATGAGTTATAAGTTATGCGTTATGCGTTATGCTTTATGCGTTATGCGTTATGCTTTATGCGTTATGCGTTACTCCTTATGAGTTATGAGTTATAAGTTATGCGTAATGCGGTATGCGTTATACGTTATACGTTATGCATTATGCTTTATGCGTTATGCATTATGCGTTATGCGTTATGCGATATGCGTTATGCGGTATGCGTTATGCGTTATGCGTTATGCGTTATGCGTTATGCGTTATGCGTTATGCGGTATGCGTTATGCGTTATGCGTTATGCGTTATGCGTTATGCGTTATGCGTTATGCGTTATGCGTTATGCGTTATGCGTTATGCGTTATGCGTTATGCGTTATGCGTTATGCGTTATGCGTTATGCGTTATGCGTTATGCGTTATGCGTTATGCGTTATGCGTTATGCGTTATGCGTTATGCGTTATGCGTTATGCGTTATGCGTTATGCGTTATGCGTTATGCGTTATGCGTTATGCGTTATGCGTTATGCGTTATGCTTTATGCGTTATGCATTATGCATTATGCGTTATGCGTTATGCGATATGCGTTATGCGTTATGCGTTATTCGTTATGAGTAATGAGTTATAAGTTATGCGTTATGAGTTATGCGTCATGCGTTATGCGTTATGCGTTATGCGTTATGCGTTTTGCGGTATTCGTTATGCGTTGTGCATTATGAGTTATGCGTTATGCGTTATGCGTTATGCGTTATGCTTTATGCGTTATGCGTTATGCGTTATGCGTTATGCGTTATGCGTTATGCGTTATTCGTTATGAGTAATGAGTTATAAGTTATGCGTTATGAGTTATGCGTCATGCGTTATGCGTTATGCGTTATGCGTTATGCGTTTTGCGGTATTCGTTATGCGTTGTGCATTATGAGTTATGCGTTATGGGTTATGATTTATGCGTTATGCGATATGAGTTATGCGTTATGCGTTATGCGTTATGCGTTATGCGTTATGCGTTATGCGTTATGCGTTATGCATTATGCGTTATGCGTTATGCTTTATGCGTCATGCGTGATCCGTTATGCGTTTGGCGTTATGCGATTTGCGGTATTCGTTAAGCGTTGTGCATTATGTGTTATGCGTTATGCGTTAAGGGTTATGGGTTATGCGTTATGCTTTATGCGTTATTCATTTTGCGTTATGCGTTATGCGTTATGCGTTATGCTTTATGCGTTATGCATTATGCGTTATGCGATATGCGTTATGCATTATGCATTATGCGTTATTCGTTATGCGTTATGCGTGATCCGTTATGCGTTATGCGTTATGCGTTATGCGTTATGAGTTATGCGTTATGCGTTATGCTTTATGCGTTATGCGTTACTCCTTATGAGTTATGAGTTATAAGTTATGCGTAATGCGTTATGCTTTATGCGTTATGCGTTATGCGTTATGCGTTATGCGTTATGCGTTATGCGTTATGCGTGATCCGTTATGCGGTATGCGTTATGCGTTATGCGTCATGCGTTTTGCGGTATTCGTTATGCGTTGTGCATTATGCGTTATGCGTTGTGCGTTATGGGTTATGATTTATGCGTTATGCGATATGAGTTATGCGTTATGCGTTATGCGTTATGCGTTATGCGTTATGCGTTATGCGTTATGCGTTATGCTTTATGCGTTATGCGTTATGCGTTATGCGTTATGCCTTATGCGTTATGCGTTATTCGTTATGAGTAATGAGTTATAAGTTATGCGTTATGCGTTATGCTTTATGCGTTATGAGTTATGCGTTATGCGTTATGCGTTATGCGTTATACGGTATGCGTTATGCGTTATGCGTTATGCGTTATGCGTTATGCGTTATGCGTTATGCGTTATGCGTTATGCGTTATGCGTTATGCGTTATGCGTTATGCGTTATGCTTTATGCGTTATGCGTCATGCGTTATGCTTTATGCGTTATGCGTTACTCCTTATGAGTTATGAGTTATAAGTTATGCGTAATGCGTTATGCGTTATGCGTTATGCATTATGCTTTATCCGTTATGCGTTATGCGTTATGCTTTATGCGTTATGCGTTATGCGTTATGAGTAATGAGTTATAAGTTATGCGTTATGCGTTATTCGTTATGAGTAATGAGTTATAAGTTATGCGTTATGCGTTATGCTTTATGCGTTATGCGTTATGCTTTATGCATTATGCGTTACTCCTTATGAGTTATGAGTTATAAGTTATGCGTAATGCGGTATGCGTTATACGTTATACGTTATGCGTTATGCGTTATGCGTTATGCGTTATGCGTTATGCGTTATGCGTTATGCGTTATGCATTATGCGTTATGCGTTATGCTTTATGCGTCATGCGTGATCCGTTATGCGTTTGGCGTTATGCGATTTGCGGTATTCGTTAAGCGTTGTGCATTATGTGTTATGCGTTATGCGTTAAGGGTTATGGGTTATGCGTTATGCTTTATGCGTTATTCATTTTGCGTTATGCGTTATGCGTTATGCGTTATGCTTTATGCGTTATGCATTATGCGTTATGCGTTATGCGATATGCGTTATGCATTATGCATTATGCGTTATTCGTTATGCGTTATGCGTGATCCGTTATGCGTTATGCGTTATGCGTTATGCGTTATGAGTTATGCGTTATGCGTTATGCTTTATGCGTTATGCGTTATGCTTTATGCGTTATGCGTTATGCTTTATGCATTATGCGTTACTCCTTATGAGTTATGAGTTATAAGTTATGCGTAATGCGTTATGCGTTATGCGTTATGCGTGATCCGTTATGCGGTATGCGTTATGCGTTATGCGTCATGCGTTTTGCGGTATTCGTTATGCGTTGTGCATTATGCGTTATGCGTTGTGCGTTATGGGTTATGATTTATGCGTTATGCGATATGAGTTATGCGTTATGCGTTATGCGTTATGCGTTATGCGTTATGCGTTATGCGTTATGCGTTATGCTTTATGCGTTATGCGTTATGCGTTATGCGTTATGCCTTATGCGTTATGCGTTATTCGTTATGAGTAATGAGTTATAAGTTATGCGTTATGCGTTATGCTTTATGCGTTTTGAGTTATGCGTTATGCGTTATGCGTTATGCGTTATACGGTATGCGTTATGCGTTATGCGTTATGCGTTATGCGTTATGCGTTATGCGTTATGCGTTATGCGTTATGCGTTATGCGTTATGCGTTATGCGTTATGCGTTATGCTTTATGCGTTATGCGTCATGCGTTATGCTTTATGCGTTATGCGTTACTCCTTATGAGTTATGAGTTATAAGTTATGCGTAATGCGTTATGCGTTATGCGTTATGCATTATGCTTTATCCGTTATGCGTTATGCGTTATGCTTTATGCGTTATGCGTTATGCGTTATGAGTAATGAGTTATAAGTTATGCGTTATGCGTTATTCGTTATGAGTAATGAGTTATAAGTTATGCGTTATGCGTTATGCTTTATGCGTTATGCGTTATGCTTTATGCATTATGCGTTACTCCTTATGAGTTATGAGTTATAAGTTATGCGTAATGCGGTATGCGTTATACGTTATACGTTATGCGTTATGCGTTATGCGTTATGCGTTATGCGTTATGCGTTATGCGTTATGCGTTATGCGTTATGCGTTATGCGTTATGCGTTATGCGTTACGCTTTATGCGTTATGCATTATGCGTTATGCGTTATGCGTTATGCGTTATGCATTATGCGTTATGCGTTATGCGTGATCCGTTATGCGTTAAGCGTTATGCGTTTTGCTGTATTCGTAATGCGTTGTGCATTATGCGTTATGCGTTATGTGTTACGCGTTATGCGTTATGCGTTATACGTTATGCGTTATGCGTTATGCGTGATCCGTTATGTGTTAGGCGATATACGTTTTGCGGTATTCGTTATGCGTTATGCGTTATGCGTTATGCGTTATCCGTTGTTCGTTATGCGTTATGCGTTGTGCGTTATTAGTTACACGTTATGCGTTGTGCATTATGCGTTATGCGTTGTGCGGTATGGGTTATGATTTATGCGTTATGCGATATGAGTTATGCGTTATGCGTTATGCGTTATGCGTTATGCGTTATGCGTTATGCTTTATGCGTTATGCGTTATGCGTTATGCGTTATGCCTTATGCGTTATGCGTTATTCGTTATGAGTAATGAGTTATAAGTTATGCGTTATGCGTTATGCTTTATGCGTTATGCGTTATGCGTTATGCGTTATGCGTTATGCGTTATGCGTTATGCGTTATGCGTTATGCGTTATGCGTTATGCGTTATACGGTATGCGTTATGCGTTATGCGTTATGCGTTATGCGTTATGCGTTATGCGTTATGCGTTATGCCTTATGCGTTATGCGTTATTCGTTATGAGTAATGAGTTATAAGTTATGCGTTATGCGTTATGCTTTATGCGTTATGCGTTATGCGTTATGCGTTATGCGTTATGCGTTATGCGTTATGCGTTTTGCGTTATGCGTTATGCGTTATGCGTTATACGGTATGCGTTATGCGTTATGCGTTATGCGTTATGCGTTATGCGTTATGCGTTATGCGTTATGCGTTATGCGTTAAGCGTTATGCTTTATGCGTTATGCGTCATGCGTTATGCTTTATGCGTTATGCGTTACTCCTTATGAGTTATGAGTTATAAGTTATGCGTAATGCGTTATGCGTTATGCATTATGCTTTATCCGTTATGCGTTATGCGTTATGCTTTATGCGTTATGAGTTATGCGTTATGCGGTATGAGTAATGAGTTATAAGTTATGTGTTATGCGTTATTCGTTATGCGTTATGCGTTATGTGTTACGCGTTATGCGTTATGCGTTATACGTTATGCGTTATGCGTTATGCGTGATCCGTTATGTGTTAGGCGATATACGTTTTGCGGTATTCGTTATGCGTTATGCGTTATGCGTTATGCGTTATCCGTTGTTCGTTATGCGTTATGCGTTGTGCGTTATTAGTTACACGTTATGCGTTATGCGTTATGCGTTATGCGTTAGGGGTTATGCGTTATGCGTTATGCGTTAGGCGTTATGAGTTATGCGTTATGCGTTATGCGTTATTAGTTATACGTTATGCGTTATGCGTTAGGGGTTATGCGTTATGCGTTATGCGTTATGCTTTATGCGTTATGCATTATGCGTTATGCGTTATGCGATATGCGTTATCCGTTATGCGTTATGCGTTATGCGTTATTCGTTATGAGTAATGAGTTATAAGTTATGCGTTATGCGTTATGCTTTATGCGTTATGCGTTATGCGTTATGCGTTATGCGTTATTCGTTATGCGTTATGCGTTATGCGTTTTGCGTTATGCGTTATGCGTTATGCGTTGTGCGTTATACGTTACGCGTTATGCGTTATACGGTATGCGTTATGCGTTATGCGTTATGCGTTATGCGTTTTGCGTTATGCGTTATGCGTTATGCGTTATGCGTTATGCGTTATGCGTTATGCGTTATGCGTTATGCGTTATGCGTTATGCTTTATGCGTTATGCGTCATGCGTTATGCTTTATGCGTTATGCGTTACTCCTTATGAGTTATGAGTTATAAGTTATGCGTAATGCGGTATGCGTTATACGTTATACGTTATGCGTTATGCGTTATGCGTTATGCGTTATGCGTTATGCGTTATGCGTTATGCGTTATGCGTTATGCGTTATGCGCTATGCGTTATGCATTATGCGTTATGCGTTATGCGTTATGCGTTATGCGTTATGCGTTATGCGTTATGCGTTATGCGTTATGCGTTATGCGTTATGCGTTACGCTTTATGCGTTATGCATTATGCGTTATGCGTTATGCGTTATACATTATGCGTTATGCGTTATGCGTGATCCGTTATGCGTTAAGCGTTATGCGTTTTGCTGTATTCGTAATGCGTTGTGCATTATGCGTTATGCGTTATGCGTTATGCGTTATGCGTTATGCGTTATGCTTTATGCGTTATGCGTCATGCGTTATGCTTTATGCGTTATGCGTTACTCCTTATGAGTTATGAGTTAAAAGTTATGCGTAATGCGGTATGCGTTATACGTTATACGTTATGCGTTATGCGTTATGCGTTATGCGTTATGCGTTATGCGTTATGCGTTATGCGTTATGCGTTATGCGTTATGCGCTATGCGTTATACATTATGCGTTATGCGTTATGCGTTATGCGTTATGCGTTATGCGTTATGCGTTATGCGTTATGCGTTATGCGTTATGCTTTATGCGTTATGCGTCATGCGATATGCTTTATGCGTTATGCGTTACTCCTTATGAGTTATGAGTTATAAGTTATGCGTAATGCGTTATGCGTTATGCGTTATGCATTATGCTTTATCCGTTATGCGTTATGCGTTATGCTTTATGCGTTATGCGTTATGCGTTATGAGTAATGAGTTATAAGTTATGCGTTATGCGTTATTCGTTATGAGTAATGAGTTATAAGTTATGCGTTATGCGTTATGCTTTATGCGTTATGAGTTATGCGTTATGCTTTATGCGTTATGCGTTAATCCTTATGAGTTATGAGTTATAAGTTATGCGTAATGCGGTATGCGTTATACGTTATACGTTATGCGTTATGCGTTATGCGTTATGCGTTATGCGTTATGCATTATGCGTTATGCGTTATGCGTTATGCGTTATGCGTTATGCGTTATGCGTTATGCGTTATGCGTTATGCGCTATGCGTTATGCATTATGCGTTATGCGTTATGCGTTATGCGTTAAGCGTTATGCTTTTTGCTGTATTCGTTATGCGTTGTGCATTATGCGTTATGCGTTACGTGTTATGCTTTATGCGTTATGCGTTATGCGTTACGCTTTATGCGTTATGCATTATGCGTTATGCGTTATGCGTTATACATTATGCGTTATGCGTTATGCGTGATCCGTTATGCGTTAAGCGTTATGCGTTTTGCTGTATTCGTAATGCGTTGTGCATTATGCGTTATGCGTTATGTGTTATGCGTTATGCGTTATGCGTTATGCGTTATGCGTTATGCGTTATGCGTTATGCGTAATGCGTTATGCGTTATGCGTTATGCATTATGCTTTATCCGTTATGCGTTATGCGTTATGCTTTATGCGTTATGCGTTATGCGTTATGAGTAATGAGTTATAAGTTATGCGTTATGCGTTATTCGTTATGAGTAATGAGTTATAAGTTATGCGTTATGCGCTATGCGTTATGCATTATGCGTTATGCGTTATGCGTTATGCGTTAAGCGTTATGCTTTTTGCTGTATTCGTTATGCGTTGTGCATTATGCGTTATGCGTTACGTGTTATGCTTTATGCGTTATGCGTTATGCGTTACGCTTTATGCGTTATGCATTATGCGTTATGCGTTATGCGTTATACATTATGCGTTATGCGTTATGCGTGATCCGTTATGCGTTAAGCGTTATGCGTTTTGCTGTATTCGTAATGCGTTGTGCATTATGCGTTATGCGTTATGTGTTATGCGTTATGCGTTATGCGTTATACGTTATGCGTTATGCGTTATGCGTGATCCGTTATGTGTTAGGCGATATACGTTTTGCGGTATTCGTTATGCGTTATGCGTTATGCGTTATGCGTTATGCGTTATGCGTTATCCGTTGTCCGTTATGCGTTATGCGTTGTGCGTTATTAGTTACACGTTATGCGTTATGCGTTATGCGTTATGCGTTAGGGGTTATGCGTTATGCGTTATGCGTTAGGCGTTATGCGTTATGCGTTATGCGTTATGCGTTATGAGTTATACGTTATGCGTTATGCGTTAGGGGTTATGCGTTATGCGTTATGCGTTATGCTTTATGCGTTATGCATTATGCGTTATGCGTTATGCGATATGCGTTATCCGTTATGCGTTATGCGTTATGCGTTATTCGTTATGAGTAATGAGTTATAAGTTATGCGTTATGCGTTATGCTTTATGCCTTATGCGTTATGCGTTATGCGTTATGCGTTATGCGTTATGCGTTATGCGTTTTGCGTTATGCGTTATGCGTTATGCGTTGTGCGTTATACGTTTGCGTTATGCGTTATGCGTTATGCTTTATGCGTTATGCGTTATGCGTTATGCGTTATGCGTTATGCGTTATGCGTTATGCGTTATGCGTTATGCGTTATGCGTTATGCGTTATGCGTTATGCGTTATGCGTTATGCGTTATGCGTTATGCGTTATGCGTTATGCGTTATGCGTTATGCGCTATGCGTTATACGGTATGCGTTATGAGTAATGAGTTATAAGTTATGCGTTATGCGTTATGCGTTATGCGTTATGCGTTATGCGTTATGCGTTATGCGTTATGCGTTATGCGTTATGCGCTATGCGTTATGCGTTATGCGTTATGCGTTATGCGTTAAGCGTTATGCGTTTTGCTGTATTCGTTATGCGGTGTGCATTATGAGTTATGCGTTATGTGTTATGCTTTATGCGTTATGCGTTATGTGTTACGCTTTATGCGTTATGCATTATGCGTTATGCGTTATGCGTTATGCATTATGCGTTATGCGTTATGCGTTATCCGTTGTCCGTTATGCGTTATGCGTTGTGCGTTATTAGTTACACGTTATGCGTTATGCGTTATGCGTTATGCGTTAGGGGTTATGCGTTATGCGTTATGCGTTATGCGTTATGCGTTATGCGTTTTGCGTTATGCGTTATGCGTTATGCGTTGTGCGTTATACGTTTGCGTTATGCGTTATGCGTTATGCTTTATGCGTTATGCGTTATGCGTTATGCGTTATGCGTTATGCGTTATGCGTTATGCGTTATGCGTTATGCGTTATGCGTTATGCGTTATGCGTTATGCGTTATGCGTTATGCGTTATGCGTTATGCGCTATGCGTTATACGGTATGCGTTATGAGTAATGAGTTATAAGTTATGCGTTATGCGTTATGCGTTATGCGTTATGCGTTATGCGTTATGCGTTATGCGTTATGCGTTATGCGTTATGCGTTATGCGTTATGCGTTATGCGTTATGCGTTATGCGTTAAGCGTTATGCGTTTTGCTGTATTCGTTATGCGGTGTGCATTATGAGTTATGCGTTATGTGTTATGCTTTATGCGTTATGCGTTATGTGTTACGCTTTATGCGTTATGCATTATGCGTTATGCGTTATGCGTTATGCATTATGCGTTATGCGTTATGCGTGATCCGTTGTGCGTTAAGCGTTATGCGTTTAGCTGTATTCGTAATGCGTTGTGCATTATGTGTTATGCGTTATGTGTTATGCGTTATGCGTTATGCGTTATACGTTATGCGTTATGCGTTATGCGTGATCCGTTATATGTTAGGCGATATACGTTTTGCGGTATTCGTTATGCGTTATGCGTTATGCGTTATGCGTTATCCGTTGTTCGTTATGCGTTATGCGTTGTGCGTTATACGTTTGCGTTATGCGTTATGCGTTATGCGTTATGCGTTATTCGTTATGAGTAATGAGTTATAAGTTATGCGTTATGCGTTATGCGTTATGCGTTATGCTTTATGCGTTATGCATTATGCGTTATGCGTTATGCGATATGCGTTATGCGTTATGCGTTATTCGTTATGAATAATGAGTTATAAGTTATGCGTTATGAGTTATGCGTTATGCGTTATGCGTTATGCGTTATGCGTTTTGCGGTATTCGTTATGCGTTGTGCAATATGAGTTATGCGTTGTGCGTTATGGGTTATGATTTATGCGTTATGCGATATGAGTTATGCGTTATGCGTTATGCGTTATGCGTTATGCGTTATGCGTTATGCATTATGCGTTATGCGTTATGCTTTATGCGTCATGCGTGATCCGTTATGCGTTAGGCGTTATGCGATTTGCGGTATTCGTTAAGCGTTGTGCATTATGTGTTATGCGTTATGCGTTAAGGGTTATGGGTTATGCGTTATGCGTTATGCGTTATGCGTTTTGCGTTATGCGTTATGCGTTATGCGTTGTGCGTTATACGTTTGCGTTATGCGTTATGCGTTATGCTTTATGCGTTATGCGTTATGCGTTATGCGTTATGCGTTATGCGTTATGCGTTATGCGTTATGCGTTATGCGTTATGCGTTATGCGTTATGCGTTATGCGTTATGCGTTATGCGTTATGCGTTATGCATTATGCGCTATGCGTTATACGGTATGCGTTATGAGTAATGAGTTATAAGTTACGCGTTATGCGTTATGCGTTATGCGTTATGCGTTATGCGTTATGCGTTATGCGCTATGCGTTATGCATTATGCGTTATGCGTTATGCGTTATGCGTTAAGCGTTATGCGTTTTGCTGTATTCGTTATGCGGTGTGCATTATGAGTTATGCGTTATGCGTGATCCGTTATATGTTAGGCGATATACGTTTTGCGGTATTCGTTATGCGTTATGCGTTATGCGTTATGCGTTATCCGTTGTTCGTTATGCGTTATGCGATGTGCGTTATACGTTTGCGTTATGCGTTATGCGTTATGCGTTATTCGTTATGAGTAATGAGTTATAAGTTATGCGTTATGCGTTATGCGTTATGCGTTATGCTTTATGCGTTATGCATTATGCGTTATGCGTTATGCGATATGCGTTATGCGTTATGCGTTATTCGTTATGAATAATGAGTTATAAGTTATGCGTTATGAGTTATGCGTTATGCGTTATGCGTTATGCGTTATGCGTTATGCGTTATGCGTTTTGCGGTATTCGTTATGCGTTGTGCATTATGAGTTATGCGTTGTGCGTTATGGGTTATGATTTATGCGTTATGCGATATGAGTTATGCGTTATGCGTTATGCGTTATGCGTTATGCGTTATGCGTTATGCATTATGCGTTATGCGTTATGCTTTATGCGTCATGCGTGATCCGTTATGCGTTAGGCGTTATGCGATTTGCGGTATTCGTTAAGCGTTGTGCATTATGTGTTATGCGTTATGCGTTAAGGGTTATGGGTTATGCGTTATGCTTTATGCGTTATTCATTTTGCGTTATGCGTTATGCGTTATGCGTTATGCTTTATGCGTTATGCATTATGCGTTATGAATTATGCGATATGCGTTATGCATTATGCATTATGCGTTATTCGTTATGCGTTATGCGTGATCCGTTATGCGTTATGCGTTATGCGTTATGCGTTATGCGTTATGCGTTATGCGTTATGCTTTATGCGTTATGCGTTACTCCTTATGAGTTATGAGTTATAAGTTATGCGTAATGCGTTATGCTTTATGCGTTATGCGTTATGCGTTATGCGTTATGCGTTATGCGTTATGCGTTATGCGTTATGCGTTATGCGTGATCCGTTATGCGTTATGCGTTATGCGTTATGCTTTATGCGTTATGCGTTTTGCGTTATGCGTTATGCGTTATACGGTGTGCGTTATGCGTTGTGCGTTATGCGTTATGAGTTATGCGGTATGCGTTATGCGTTATGCGTTATGCGTTTTGCGGTATTCGTTATGCGTTAGGCGTTATGCGTTATGCTTTATGCGTTATGCGTTATGCGTTATGCGTTATGCGTTATACGGTGTGCGTTATGCGTTGTGCGTTATGCGTTATGAGTTATGCGTTATGCGTTATGCGCTATGCGTTATGCATTATGCGTTATGCGTTATGCGTTATGCGTTAAGCGTTATGCTTTTTGCTGTATTCGTTATGCGTTGTGCATTATGCGTTATGCGTTATGTGTTATGCTTTATGCGTTATGCGTTATGCGTTACGCTTTATGCGTTATGCATTATGCGTTATGCGTTATGCGTTATGCATTATGCGTTATGCGTTATGCGTGATCCGTTATGCGTTAAGCGTTATGCGTTTTGCTGTATTCGTGATGCGTTGTGCATTATGCGTTATGCGTTATGTGTTATGCGTTATGCGTTATGCGTTATACGTTATGCGTTATGCGTTATGCGTGATCCGTTATGTGTTAGGCGATATACGTTTTGCGGTATTCGTTATGCGTTATGCGTTATGCGTTATGCGTTATCCGTTGTCCGTTATGCGTTATGCGTTGTGCGTTATTAGTTACACGTTATGAGTTATGCGTTATGCGTTATGCGTTATGCGTTATGCGTTATGCGTTATGCGTTATGCGTTAGGCGTTATGCGTTATGCGTTATGCGTTGTGCGTTATACGTTTGCGTTATGCGTTATGCGTTATGCGTTATGCTTTATGCGTTATGCGTTATGCGTTATGCGTTATGCGTTATGCGTTATGCGTTATGCGTTATGCGTTATGCGTTATGCGTTATGCGTTATGCGTTATGCGTTATGCGTTATGCGTTATGCGTTATGCGTTATGCGTAATGCGTTATGCGTTATGCGTTATGCGTTATGCGTTATGCGCTATGCGTTATACGGTATGCGTTATGAGTTATAAGTTATGCGTAATGCGTTATGCGTTATGCGTTATGCATTATGCTTTATCCGTTATGCGTTATGCGTTATGCTTTATGCGTTATGCGTTATGCGTTATGAGTAATGAGTTATAAGTTATGCGTTATGCATTATTCGTTATGAGTAATGAGTTATAAGTTATGCGTTATGCGTTATGCTTTATGCGTTATGCGTTATGCGTTATGCGTTATGCGTTATGCTTTATGCGTTATGCGTTACTCCTTATGAGTTATGAGTTATAAGTTATGCGTAATGCGGTATGCGTTATACGTTATACGTTATGCGTTATGCGTTATGCGTTATGCGTTATGCGTTATGCGTTATGCGTTATGCGCTATGCGTTATGCATTATGCGTTATGCGTTATGCGTTATGCGTTAAGCGTTATGCGTTTTGCTGTATTCGTTATGCGGTGTGCATTATGAGTTATGCGTTATGTGTTATGCTTTATGCGTTATGCGTTATGCGTTACGCTTTATGCGTTATGCATTATGCGTTATGCGTTATGCGTTATGCGTTATGCATTATGCGTTATGCGTTATGCGTGATCCGTTATGCGTTAAGCGTTATGCGTTTTAGTGTATTCGTAATGCGTTGTGCATTATGTGTTATGCGTTATGTGTTATGCGTGATGCGTTATGCGTTATACGTTATGCGTTATGCGTTATGCGTGATCCGTTATATGTTAGGCGATATACGTTTTGCGGTATTCGTTATGCGTTATGCATTATGCGTTATGCGTTATCCGTTGTTCGTTATGCGTTATGCGTTGTGCGTTGTACGTTTGCGTTATGCGTTATGCGTTATACGGTATGCGTTATGCGTTATACGTTATGCGTATGCGTTATGCGATATGCGTTATGCGTTATGCGTTATGCTTTATGCGTTGTGCGTTATTAGTTACACGTTATGCGTTATGCGTTATGCGTTATGCATTATGCGTTATGCGTTATGCTTTATGCGTCATGCGTGATCCGTTATGCGTTAGGCGTTATGCGATTTGCGGTATTCGTTAAGCGTTGTGCATTATGTGTTATGCGTTATGCGTTAAGGGTTATGGGTTATGCGTTATGCGTTATGCGTTATGCGTTTTGCGTTATGCGTTATGCGTTATGCGTTGTGCGTTATACGTTTGCGTTATGCGTTATGCGTTATGCTTTATGCGTTATGCGTTATGCGTTATGCGTTATGCGTTATGCGTTATGCGTTATGCGTTATGCGTTATGCGTTATGCGTTATGCGTTATGCGTTATGCATTATGCGCTATGCGTTATACGGTATGCGTTATGAGTAATGAGTTATAAGTTATGCTTTATGCGTTATGCGTTATGCGTTACGCTTTATGCGTTATGCATTATGCGTTATGCGTTATGCGTTATGCATTATGCGTTATGCGTTATGCGTGATCCGTTATGCGTTAAGCGTTATGCGTTTTGCTGTATTCGTAATGCGTTGTGCATTATGTGTTATGCGTTATGTGTTATGCGTTATGCGTTATGCGTTATACGTTATGCGTTATGCGTTATGCGTGATCCGTTATATGTTAGGCGATATACGTTTTGCGGTATTCGTTATGCGTTATGCGTTATGCGTTATGCGTTATCCGTTGTTCGTTATGCGTTATGCGATGTGCGTTATACGTTTGCGTTATGCGTTATGCGTTATGCGTTATTCGTTATGAGTAATGAGTTATAAGTTATGCGTTATGCGTTATGCGTTATGCGTTATGCGTTATGCTTTATGCGTTATGCATTATGCGTTATGCGTTATGCGATATGCGTTATGCGTTATGCGTTATTCGTTATGAATAATGAGTTATAAGTTATGCGTTATGAGTTATGCGTTATGCGTTATGCGTTATGCGTTATGCGTTATGCGTTTTGCGGTATTCGTTATGCGTTGTGCATTATGAGTTATGCGTTGTGCGTTATGGGTTATGATTTATGCGTTATGCGATATGAGTTATGCGTTATGCGTTATGCGTTATGCGTTATGCGTTATGCGTTATGCATTATGCGTTATGCGTTATGCTTTATGCGTCATGCGTGATCCGTTATGCGTTAGGCGTTATGCGATTTGCGGTATTCGTTAAGCGTTGTGCATTATGTGTTATGCGTTATGCGTTAAGGGTTATGGGTTATGCGTTATGCTTTATGCGTTATTCATTTTGCGTTATGCGTTATGCGTTATGCTTTATGCGTTATGCATTATGCGTTATGAATTATGCGATATGCGTTATGCATTATGCATTATGCGTTATTCGTTATGCGTTATGCGTGATCCGTTATGCGTTATGCGTTATGCGTTATGCGTTATGCGTTATGCGTTATGCGTTATGCTTTATGCGTTATGCGTTGCTCCTTATGAGTTATGAGTTATAAGTTATGCGTAATGCGTTATGCTTTATGCGTTATGCGTTATGCGTTATGCGTTATGCGTTATGCGTTATGCGTTATGCGTTATGCGTTATGCGTGATCCGTTATGCGTTATGCGTTATGCGTTATGCTTTATGCGTTATGCGTTATGCGTTAGGCGTTATGCGTTATGCTTTATGCGTTATGCGTTATGCGTTATGCGTTATGCGTTATACGGTGTGCGTTATGCGTTGTGCGTTATGCGTTATGAGTTATGCGTTATGCGTTATGCGTTATGCGCTATGCGTTATGCATTATGCGTTATGCGTTATGCGTTATGCGTTAAGCGTTATGCTTTTTGCTGTATTCGTTATGCGTTGTGCATTATGCGTTATGCGTTATGTGTTATGCTTTATGCGTTATGCGTTATGCGTTACGCTTGATGCGTTATGCATTATGCGTTATGCGTTATGCGTTATGCATTATGCGTTATGCGTTATGCGTGATCCGTTATGCGTTAAGCGTTATGCGTTTTGCTGTATTCGTGATGCGTTGTGCATTATGCGTTATGCGTTATGTGTTATGCGTTATGCGTTATGCGTTATACGTTATGCGTTATGCGTTATGCGTGATCCGTTATGTGTTAGGCGATATACGTTTTGCGGTATTCGTTATGCGTTATGCGTTATGCGTTATGCGTTATCCGTTGTCCGTTATGCGTTATGCGTTGTGCGTTATTAGTTACACGTTATGCGTTATGCGTTATGCGTTATGCGTTATGCGTTATGCGTTATGCGTTATGCGTTATGCGTTATGCGTTAGGCGTTATGCGTTATGCGTTATGCGTTGTGCGTTATACGTTTGCGTTATGCGTTATGCGTTATGCTTTATGCGTTATGCGTTATGCGTTATGCGTTATGCGTTATGCGTTATGCGTTATACGTTATGCGTTATGCGTTATGCGTGATCCGTTATGTGTTAGGCGATATACGTTTTGCGGTATTCGTTATGCGTTATGATTTATGCTTTATGCTTTATGCGTTATGCGTTATGCGTTATGCGTTATGAGTTATGCGTTTTGCGGTATTCGTTATGAGTAATGAGTTATAAGTTATGCGTTATGCGTAATGCGTTATGCGTTATGCGTTATGCGTTATGCTTTATGCGTTATGCGTTATGCGTTATGCGTTATGCGTTATGCTTTATGCGTTATTCGTTATGCGTTATGCGTTATGCGTTATGCGTTATGCGTTATGCGTGATCCGACATGCATTATGCATTTTGCGTTATGCGTGATCCGACATGCATTATGCATTTTGCGTTATGCGTTATTCGTTATGAGTTATGAGTTATAAGTTATGCGTAATGCGTTATGCGTTATGCGTTATGCATTATGCTTTATCCGTTATGCGTTATGCGTTATGCTTTATGCGTTATGCGTTATGCGTTATGCGTTATGCGTTATGCCTTATGCGTTATGCGTTATTCGTTATGAGTAATGAGTTATAAGTTATGCGTTATGCGTTATGCTTCATGCGTTATGCGTTATGCGTTATGCGTTATGCGTTATGCGTTATGCGTTATGCGTTATGCGTTATGCGTTATGCGCTATGCGTTATACGGTATGCGTTATGCGTTATGCGTTATGCGTTATGCGTTATGCGTTATGCTTTATGCGTTATGCTTTATGCGTTATGCGTTACTCCTTATGAGTTATGAGTTATAAGTTATGCGTAATGCGGTATGCGTTATACGTTATACGTTATGCGTTATGCGTTATGCGTTATGCGTTATGCGTTATGCATTATGTGTTATGCGTTATGCGTTATGCGTTAAGCGTTATGCGTTTTGCTGTATTCGTTATGCGTTGTGCATTATGAGTTATGCGTTATGTGTTATGCTTTATGCGTTATGCGTTATGCGTTACGCTTTATGCGTTATGCATTATGCGTTATGCGTTATGCGTTATGCATTATGCGTTATGCGTTATGCGTGATCTGTTATGCGTTAAGCGTTATGCGTTTTGCTGTATTCGTAATGCGTTGTGCATTATGTGTTATGCGTTATGTGTTATGCGTTATGCGTTATGCGTTATGCGTTATACGTTATGCGTTATGCGTTATGCGTGATCCGTTATGTGTTAGGCGATATACGTTTTGCGGTATTCGTTATGCGTTATGCGTTATGCGTTATCCGTTGTTCGTTATGCGTTATGCGTTGTGCGTTATACGTTTGCGTTATGCGTTATGCGTTATACGGTATGCGTTATACGTTATGCGTTATGCGTTATGAGTTATACGTTATGCGTTATGCGTTAGGGGTTATGCGTTATGCGTTATGCGTTATGCGTTATGCTTTATGCGTTATGCATTATGCGTTATGCGTTATGCGATATGCGTTATCCGTTATGCGTTATGCGTTATGCGTTATGCGTTATGCGTTATGCGTTATGCGTTATGCGTTATGCGTTATGCGTTATGCGTTATGCGTTATGCTTTATGCGTTATGCGTCATGCGTTATGCTTTATGCGTTATGCGTTATGAGTTATGAGTAATGAGTTATAAGTTATGCGTTATGCGTTATACGTTATACGTTATGCGTTATGCGTTATGCGTTATGCGTTATGCGTTATGTGTTATGCGTTATGCGTTATGCATTATGCGTTATGCGTTATGCTTTATGCGTTATGCGTTATGCTTTATGCGTTATGCGTTACTCCTTATGAGTTATGAGTTATAAGTTATGCGTAATGCGGTATGCGTTATACGTTATACGTTATGCGTTATGCGTTATGCGTTATGCGTTATGCGTTATGCGTTAAGCGTTATGCGTTTTGCTGTATTCGTTATGCGTTGTGCATTATGAGTTATGCGTTATGTGTTATGCTTTATGCGTTATGCGTTAAGCGTTACGCTTTATGCGTTATGCATTATGCGTTATGCATTATGCGTTATGCATTATGCGTTATGCGTTATGCGTGATCCGTTATGCGTTAAGCGTTATGCGTTTTGCTGTATTCGTAATGCGTTGTGCATTATGTGTCATGCGTTATGTGTTATGCGTTATGCGTTATGCGTTATGCGTTAAGCGTTATGCGTTATGCGTTATGCGTTATGCGTTATGCGTTATGCGTTATGCGTTATGCTTTATGCGTTATGCGTCATGCGTTATGCTTTATGCGTTATGCGTTACTCCTTATGAGTTATGGGTTATATGTTATGCGTAATGCGTTATGCGTTATGCGTTATGCATTATGCTTTATCCGTTATGCGTTATGCGTTATGCTTTATGCGTTATGCGTTATGAGTTATGAGTAATGAGTTATAAGTTATGCGTTATGCGTTATTCGTTATGAGTAATGAGTTATAAGTTATGCGTTATGCGTTATGCTTTATGCGTTATGCGTTATGCGTTATGCGTTATGCGTTATGCGTTATGCGTTATGCGTTATGCGTTATGCGTTATGCGTTATGCGTTTTGCGTTATGCGTTATGCGTTATGCGTTGTGCGTTATACGTTTGCGTTATGCGTTATGCGTTATGCTTTATGCGTTATGCGTTATGCGTTATGCGTTATGCGTTATGCGTTATGCGATATGCGTAATGCGTTATGCGTTATGCGTTATGCGTTATGCGTTATGCGTTATGCGTTATGCGTTATGCGTTATGCGTTATGCGTTATGCGTTATGCGTAATGCGTTATGCGTTATGCATTATGCGCTATGCGTTATGCGTTATGCATTATGCGCTATGCGTTATGCGTTATGCGTTATGCGTTATTCGTTATGAGTAATGAGTTATAAGTTATGCGTTATGCGTTATGCTTTATGCATTATGCGTTATGCGTTATGCGTTGTGCGTTATACGTTTGCGTTATGCGTTATGCGTTATACGGTATGCGTTATGCGTTATACGTTATGCGTCATGCGTTATGCGATATGCGTTATGCGTTATGCGTTATGAGTTATGCGTTATGCGTTATGCCTTATGCGTTATGCGTTATTCGTTATGAGTAATGAGTTATAAGTTATGCGTTATGCGTTATGCTTCATGCGTTATGCGTTATGCGTTATGCGTTATGCGTTATGCGTTATGCGTTATGCGTTATGCGTTAAGCGTTATGCGTTATGCGTTATGCGTTATGCGTTATGCGTTATGCGTTATGCGTTATGCGTTATGCGTTATGCGTTATGAGTAATGAGTTATAAGTTATGCGTTATGCGTTATGCTTTATGCATTATGCGTTATGCGTTATGCGTTATGCGTTATGCGTTATGCGTTATGCGTTATGCGTTATGCGTTATGCGTTATGCGTTATGCCTTATGCGTTATGCCTTATGCGTTATGCGTTATTCGTTATGAGTAATGAGTTATAAGTTATGCGTTATGCGTTATGCTTCATGCGTTATGCGTTATGCGTTATGCGTTATGTGTTATGCGTTATGCGTTATGCGTTATGCGCTATGCGTTATACGGCATGCGTTATGCGTTATGCGTTATGCGTTATACGTTATGCGTTATGCGTTATGCGTTATGCGTTATGCGTTATGCTTTATGCGTTATGCGTCATGCGTTATGCTTTATGCGTTATGCGTTATGAGTTATGAGTAATGAGTTATAAGTTATGCGTTATGCGTTATACGTTTTACGTTATGCGTTATGCGTTATGCGTTATGCGTTATGCGTTATGCGTTATGCGTTATGCGTTATGCGTTATGCGTTATGCTTTATGCGTTATGCGTTATGCTTTATGCGTTATGCGTTACCCCTTATGAGTTATGAGTTATAAGTTATGCGTAATGCGGTATGCGTTATACGTTATACGTTATGCGTTATGCGTTATGCGTTATGCGTTATGCGTTATGCGTTATGCGTTATGCATTATGCGTTATGCGTTATGCGTTATGCGTTAAGCGTTATGCGTTTTGCTGTATTCGTTATGCGTTGTGCATTATGAGTTATGCGTTATGTGTTATGCTTTATGCGTTATGCGTTATGCGTTACGCTTTATGCGTTATGCATTATGCGTTATGCGTTATGCGTTATGCATTATGCGTTATGCGTTATGCGTGATACGTTATGCGTTAAGCGTTATGCGTTTTGCTGTATTCGTAATGCGTTGTGCATTATGTGTTATGCGTTATGTGTTATGCGTTATGCGTTATGCGTTATACGTTATGCGTTATGCGCTATGCGTGATCCGTTATGTGTTAGGCGATATACGTTTTGCGGTATTCGTTATGCGTTATGCGTTATGCGTTATGCGTTATCCGTTGTTCGTTATGCGTTATGCGTTGTGCGTTATACGTTTGCGTTATGCGTTATGCGTTATACGGTATGCGTTATTCGTTATACGTTATGCGTTATGCGTTATGCGATATGCGTTATGCGTTATGCGTTATGCGTTATGCGTTATGCGTTATGCCTTATGCGTTATGCGTTATTCGTTATGAGTAATGAGTTATAAGTTATGCGTTATGCGTTATGCTTCATGCGTTATGCGTTATGCGTTATGCGTTATGCGTTATGCGTTATGCGTTATGCGTTATGCGTTATGCGTTATGCGTTATGCGTTATGCGTTATGCGCTATGCTTTATGCGTTATGCGTCATGCGTTATGCTTTCTGCGTTATGCGTTACTCCTTATGAGTTATGGGTTATAAGTTATGCGTAATGCGTTATGCGTTATGCGTTATGCATTATGCTTTATCCGTTATGCGTTATGCGTTATGCTTTATGCGTTATGCGTTATGAGTTATGAGTAATGAGTTATAAGTTATGCGTTATGCGTTATTCGTTATGAGTAATGAGTTATAAGTTATGCGTTATGCGTTATGCTTTATGCGTTATGCGTTATGCGTTATGCGTTATGCGTTATGCGTTATGCGTTATGCGTTATGCGTTATGCGTTATGCGTTATGCGTTATGCGTTTTGCGTTATGCGTTATGCGTTATGCGTTGTGCGTTATACGTTTGCGTTATGCGTTATGCGTTATGCTTTATGCGTTATGCGTTATGCGTTATGCGTTATGCGTTATGCGTTATGCGATATGCGTAATGCGTTATGCGTTATGCGTTATGCGTTATGCGTTATGCGTTATGCGTTATGCGTTATGCGTTATGCGTTATGCGTTATGCGTTATGCGTTATGCGTTATGCGTTATGCTTTATGCGTTATGCGTTATGCGTTATGCGTTATGCCTTATGCGTTATGCGTTATTCGTTATGAGTAATGAGTTATAAGTTATGCGTTATGCGTTATGCTTCATGCGTTATGCGTTATGCGTTATACGTTATGTGTTATGCGTTATGCGTTATGCGTTATGCGCTATGCGTTATGCGTTATGCGTTATGCGTTATTCGTTATGAGTAATGAGTTATAAGTTATGCGTTATGCGTTATGCTTTATGCGTTATGCGTTATGCGTTATGCGTTGTGCGTTATACGTTTGCGTTATGCGTTATGCGTTATACGGTATGCGTTATGCGTTATACGTTATGCGTCATGCGTTATGCGATATGCGTTATGCGTTATGCGTTATGAGTTATGCGTTATGCGTTATGCCTTATGCGTTATGCGTTATTCGTTATGAGTAATGAGTTATAAGTTATGCGTTATGCGTTATGCGTTATGCGATATGCGTTATGCGTTATGCGTTATGCGTTATGCGTTATGCGTTATGCCTTATGCGTTATGCGTTATTCGTTATGAGTAATGAGTTATAAGTTATGCGTTATGCGTTATGCTTCATGCGTTATGCGTTATGCGTTATGCGTTATGCGTTATGCGTTATGCGTTATGCGTTATGCGTTATGCGTTATGCGTTATGCGTTATGCGTTATGCGTTATGCTTTATGCGTTATGCGTCATGCGTTATGCTTTATGCGTTATGCGTTACTCCTTATGAGTTATGGGTTATAAGTTATGCGTAATGCGTTATGCGTTATGCGTTATGCATTATGCTTTATCCGTTATGCGTTATGCGTTATGCTTTATGCGTTATGCGTTATTCGTTATGAGTAATGAGTTATAAGTTATGCGTTATGCGTTATGCTTCATGCGTTATGCGTTATGCGTTATACGTTATGTGTTATGCGTTATGCGTTATGCGTTATGCGCTATGCGTTATGCGTTATGCGTTATGCGTTATTCGTTATGAGTAATGAGTTATAAGTTATGCGTTATGCGTTATGCTTTATGCATTATGCGTTATGCGTTATGCGTTGTGCGTTATACGTTTGCGTTATGCGTTATGCGTTATACGGTATGCGTTATGCGTTATACGTTATGCGTCATGCGTTATGCGATATGCGTTATGCGTTATGCGTTATGAGTTATGCGTTATGCGTTATGCCTTATGCGTTATGCGTTATTCGTTATGAGTAATGAGTTATAAGTTATGCGTTATGCGTTATGCGTTATGCGATATGCGTTATGCGTTATGCGTTATGCGTTATGCGTTATGCGTTATGCCTTATGCGTTATGCGTTATTCGTTATGAGTAATGAGTTATAAGTTATGCGTTATGCGTTATGCTTCATGCGTTATGCGTTATGCGTTATGCGTTATGCGTTATGCGTTATGCGTTATGCGTTATGCGTTATGCGTTATGCGTTATGCGTTATGCGTTATGCGTTATGCTTTATGCGTTATGCGTCATGCGTTATGCTTTATGCGTTATGCGTTACTCCTTATGAGTTATGGGTTATAAGTTATGCGTAATGCGTTATGCGTTATGCGTTATGCATTATGCTTTATCCGTTATGCGTTATGCGTTATGCTTTATGCGTTATGCGTTATGAGTTATGAGTAATGAGTTATAAGTTATGCGTTATGCGTTATTCGTTATGAGTAATGAGTTATAAGTTATGCGTTATGCGTTATGCTTTATGCGTTATGCGTTATGCGTTATGCGTTATGCGTTATGCGTTATGCGTTATGCGTTATGCGTTATGCGTTATGCGTTATGCGTTTTGCGTTATGCGTTATGCGTTATGCGTTGTGCGTTATACGTTTGCGTTATGCGTTATGCGTTATGCTTTATGCGTTATGCGTTATGCGTTATGCGTTATGCGTTATGCGTTATGCGATATGCGTAATGCGTTATGCGTTATGCGTTATGCGTTATGCGTTATGCGTTATGCGTTATGCGTTATGCGTTATGCGTTATGCGTTATGCGTAATGCGTTATGCGTTATGCATTATGCGCTATGCGTTATGCGTTATGCGTTATGCGTTATGCGTTATTCGTTATGAGTAATGAGTTATAAGTTATGCGTTATGCGTTATGCTTTATGCATTATGCGTTATGCGTTATGCGTTATGCGTTATGCGTTATGCGTTATGCGTTATGCGTTATGCGTTATGCGTTATGCGTTATGCTTTATGCGTTATGCGTTATGCGTTATGCGTTATGCCTTATGCGTTATGCGTTATTCGTTATGAGTAATGAGTTATAAGTTATGCGTTATGCGTTATGCTTCATGCGTTATGCGTTATGCGTTATACGTTATGTGTTATGCGTTATGCGTTATGCGTTATGCGCTATGCGTTATACGGTATGCGTTATGCGTTATGCGTTATGCGTTATGCGTTATGCGTTATGCGTTATGCGTTATACGGTATGCGTTATGCGTTATGCGTTATGCGTTATGCGTTATGCGTTATGCGTTATGCGTTATGCGTTATGCGTTATGCGTTATGCGTTATGCGTTATGCGTTATGCGTTATGCGTTATGCGTTATGCGTTATGCGTTATGCGTCATGCGTTATGCGTTATGAGTTATGAGTAATGAGTTATAAGTTATGCGTTATGCGTTATACGTTATGCGTTATGCGTTATGCGTTATGCGTTATGCGTTATGCGTTATGCGTTATGCGTTATGCGTTATGCGTTATGCGTTATGCGTTATGCGTTATGCTTTATGCGTTATGCGTCATGCGTTATGCTTTATGCGTTATGCGTTATGAGTTATGAGTAATGAGTTATATGTTATGCGTTATGCGTTATACGTTATACGTTATGCGTTATGCGTTATGCGTTATGCGTTATGCGTTATGCGTTATGCGTTATGCTTTATGCGTTATGCGTCATGCGTTATGCTTTATGCGTTATGCGTTATGAGTTATGAGTAATGAGTTATAAGTTATGCGTTATGCGTTATACGTTATACGTTATGCGTTATGCGTTATGCGTTATGCGTTATGCGTTATGTGTTATGCGTTATGCGTTATGCATTATGCGTTATGCGTTATGCTTTATGCGTTATGCGTTATGCTTTATGCGTTATGCGTTACTCCTTATGAGTTATGAGTTATAAGTTATGCGTAATGCGGTATGCGTTATACGTTATACGTTATGCGTTATGCGTTATGCGTTATGCGTTATGCGTTATGCGTTATGCGTTATGCATTATGCGTTATGCGTTATGCGTTTTGCTGTATTCGTTATGCGTTGTGCATTATGAGTTATGCGTTATGTGTTATGCTTTATGCGTTATGCGTTAAGCGTTACGCTTTATGCGTTATGCATTATGCGTTATGCATTATGCGTTATGCATTATGCGTTATGCGTTATGCGTGATCCGTTATGCGTTAAGCGTTATGCGTTTTGCTGTATTCGTAATGCGTTGTGCATTATGTGTTATGCGTTATGTGTTATGCGTTATGCGTTATGCGTTATACGTTATGCGTTATGCGTTATGCGTGATCCGTTATGTGTTAGGCGATATACGTTTTGCGGTATTCGTTATGCGTTATGCGTTATGCGTTATGCGTTATCCGTTGTTCGTTATGCGTTATGCGTTGTGCGTTATACGTTTGCGTTATGCGTTATGCGTTATACGGTATGCGTTATGCGTTATACGTTATGCGTCATGCGTTATGCGTTATGCGTTATGCGTTATGCGTTATGCGTTATGCGTTATGCGTTATGCGTTATGCGTTATGCGTTATGCGTTATGAGTAATGAGTTATAAGTTATGCGTTATGCGTTATGCTTTATGCATTATGCGTTATGCGTTATGCGTTATGCGTTATGCGTTATGCGTTATGCGTTATGCGTTATGCGTTATGCGTTATGCGTTATGCGTTATGCGTTATGCGTTATGCGTTATGCTTTATGCGTTATGCGTTATGCTTCATGCGTTATGCGTTACTCCTTATGAGTTATGAGTTATAAGTTATGCGTAATGCGGTATGCGTTATACGTTATACGTTATACGTTATGCGTTATGCGTTATGCGTTATGCGTTATGCGTTATGCGTTATGCGTTATGCGCTATGCGTTATACGGTATGCGTTATGCGTTATGCGTTATGCGTTATGCGTTATGCGTTATGCGTTATGCGTTATGCGTTATGCGTTATGCGTTATGCGTTATGCGTTATGCTTTATGCGTTATGCGTCATGCGTTATGCTTTATGCGTTATGCGTTATGAGTTATGAGTAATGAGTTATAAGTTATGCGTTATGCGTTATACGTTATACGTTATGCGTTATGCGTTATGCGTTATGCGTTATGCGTTATGCGTTATGCGTTATGCGTTATGCGTTATGCGTTATGCGTTATGCTTTATGCGTTATGCGTTATGCTTCATGCGTTATGCGTTACTCCTTATGAGTTATGAGTTATAAGTTATGCGTAATGCGGTATGCGTTATACGTTATACGTTATACGTTATGCGTTATGCGTTATGCGTTATGCGTTATGCGTTATGCGTTATGCGTTATGCATTATGCGTTATGCGCTATGCGTTATACGGTATGCGTTATGCGTTATGCGTAATGCGTTATGCGTTATGCGTTATGCGTTATGCGTTATGCGTTATGCGTTATGCGTTATGCGTTATGCGTTATGCTTTATGCGTTATGCGTCATGCGTTATGCTTTATGCGTTATGCGTTATGAGTTATGAGTAATGAGTTATAAGTTATGCGTTATGCGTTATGCGTTATACGTTATACGTTATGCGTTATGCGTTATGCGTTATGCGTTATGCGTTATGCGTTATGCGTTATGCGTTATGCGTTATGCGTTATGCTTTATGCGTTATGCGTTATGCTTCATGCGTTATGCGTTACTCCTTATGAGTTATGAGTTATAAGTTATGCGTAATGCGGTATGCGTTATACGTTATACGTTATGCGTTATGCGTTATGCGTTATGCGTTATGCGTTATGCGTTATGCGTTATGCATTATGCGTTATGCGTTATGCGTTAAGCGTTATGCGTTTTGCTGTATTCGTTATGCGTTGTGCATTATGAGTTATGCGTTATGTGTTATGCTTTATGCGTTATGCGTTATGCGTTACGCTTTATGCGTTATGCATAAGGCGTTATGCGTTATGCGTGATACGTTATGCGTTAAGCGTTATGCGTTTTGCTGTATTCGTAATGCGTTGTGCATTATGTGTTATGCGTTATGTGTTATGCGTTATGCGTTATGCGTTATACGTTATGCGTTATGCGCTATGCGTGATCCGTTATGTGTTAGGCGATATACGTTTTGCGGTATTCGTTATGCGTTATGCGTTATGCGTTATCCGTTGTTCGTTATGCGTTATGCGTTGTGCGTTATACGTTTGCGTTATGCGTTATGCGTTATACGGTATGCGTTATTCGTTATACGTTATGCGTTATGCGTTATGCGATATGCGTTATGCGTTATGCGTTATGCGTTATGCGTTATGCGTTATGCGTTATGCCTTATGCGTTATGCGTTATTCGTTATGAGTAATGAGTTATAAGTTATGCGTTATGCGTTATGCTTCATGCGTTATGCGTTATGCGTTATGCGTTATGCGTTATGCGTTATGCGTTATGCGTTATGCGTTATGCGTTATGCGTTATGCGTTATGCTTTATGCGTTATGCGTCATGCGTTATGCTTTATGCGTTATGCGTTATTCCTTATGAGTTATGGGTTATAAGTTATGCGTAATGCGTTATGCGTTATGCGTTATGCATTATGCTTTATCCGTTATGCGTTATGCTTTATGCGTTATGCGTTATGAGTTATGAGTAATGAGTTATAAGTTATGCGTTATGCGTTATTCGTTATGAGTAATGAGTTATAAGTTATGCGTTATGCGTTATGCTTTATGCGTTATGCGTTATGCGTTATGCGTTATGCGTTATGCGTTATGCGTTATGCGTTATGCGTTATGCGTTATGCGCTATGCGTTTTGCGTTATGCGTTATGCGTTATGCGTTGTGCGTTATACGTTTGCGTTATGCGTTATGCGTTATGCTTTATGCGTTATGCGTTATGCGTTATGCGTTATGCGTTATGCGTTATGCGATATGCGTAATGCGTTATGCGTTATGCGTTATGCGTTATGCGTTATGCGTTATGCGTTATGCGTTATGCGTTATGCGTTATGCGTTATGCGTTATGCGTAATGCGTTATGCGTTATGCATTATGCGCTATGCGTTATGCGTTATGCGTTATGCGTTATTCGTTATGAGTAATGAGTTATAAGTTATGCGTTATGCGTTATGCTTTATGCATTATGCGTTATGCGTTATGCGTTATGCGTTATGCGTTATGCGTTATGCGTTATGCGTTATGCGTTATGCGTTATGCGTTATGCGTTATGCGTTATGCGTTATGCGTTATGCCTTATGCGTTATGCGTTATTCGTTATGAGTAATGAGTTATAAGTTATGCGTTATGCGTTATGCTTCATGCGTTATGCGTTATGCGTTATGCGTTATGTGTTATGCGTTATGCGTTATGCGTTATGCGCTATGCGTTATACGGTATGCGTTATGCGTTATGCGTTATGCGTTATGCGTTATGCGTTATGCGTTATGCGTTATGCGTTATGCGTTATGCGTTATGCGTTATGCGTTATGCGTTATGCGTTATGCGTTATGCGTTATGCGTTATGCTTTATGCGTTATGCGTCATGCGTTATGCTTTATGCGTTATGCGTTATGAGTTATGAGTAATGAGTTATAAGTTATGCGTTATGCGTTATACGTTATACGTTATGCGTTATGCGTTATGCGTTATGCGTTATGCGTTATGCGTTATGCGTTATGCATTATGCGTTATGCGTTATGCTTTATGCGTTATGCGTTATGCTTTATGCGTTATGCGTTACTCCTTATGAGTTATGAGTTATAAGTTATGCGTAATGCGGTATGCGTTATACGTTATACGTTATGCGTTATGCGTTATGCGTTATGCGTTATGCGTTATGCGTTATGCGTTATGCGTTATGCATTATGCGTTATGAGTTATGCGTTATGCGTTAAGCGTTATGCGTTTTGCTGTATTCGTTATGCGTTGTGCATTATGAGTTATGCGTTATGTGTTATGCTTTATGCGTTATGCGTTATGCGTTACGCTTTATGCGTTATGCATTATGCGTTATGCGTTATGCGTTATGCATTATGCGTTATGCGTTATGCGTGATCCGTTATGCGTTAAGCGTTATGCGTTTTGCTGTATTCGTAATGCGTTGTGCATTATGTGTTATGCGTTATGTGTTATGCGTTATGCGTTATGCGTTATACGTTATGCGTTATGCGTTATGCCTGATCCGTTATGTGTTAGGCGATATACGTTTTGCGGTATTCGTTATGCGTTATGCGTTATGCGTTATGCGTTATCCGTTGTTCGTTATGCGTTATGCGTTGTGCGTTATACGTTTGCGTTATGCGTTATGCGTTATACGGTATGCGTTATGCGTTATACGTTATGCGTTATGCGTTATGCGATATGCGTTATGCGTTATGCGTTATGCTTTATGCGTTGTGCGTTATTAGTTACACGTTATGCGTTATGCGTTATGCGTTATGCGTTAGGGGTTATGCGTTATGCGTTATGCGTTAGGCGTTATGCGTTATGTGTTATGCGTTATGCGTTATGCGTTATGAGTTATACGTTATGCGTTATGCGTTAGGGGTTATGCGTAATGCGTTATGCGTTATGCTTTATGCGTTATGCATTATGCGTTATGCGTTATGCGATATGCGTTATCCGTTACGCGTTATGCGTTATTCGTTATGAGTAATGAGTTATAAGTTATGCGTTATGCGTTATGCTTTATGCGTTATGCGTTATGCGTTATGCGTTATGCGTTATGCGTTATGCGTTATGCGTTTTGCGTTATGCGTTATGCGTTATGCGTTGTGCGTTATACGTTTGCGTTATGCGTTATGCGTTATGCTTTATGCGTTATGCGTTATGCGTTATGCTTTATGCGTTATGCGTTATGCGTTATGCGATATGCGTTATGCGTTATGCGTTATGCGTTATGCGTTATGCGTTATGCGTTATGCGTTATGCGTTATGCGTTATGCGTTATGCGTTATGCATTATGCGTTATGCGTTATGCGTTATGCGTTATGCGTTATTCGTTATGAGTAATGAGTTATGCGTTATGCGTTATGCGTTATGCTTTATGCATTATGCGTTATGCGTTATGCGTTATGCGTTATGCGTTATGCGTTATGCGTTATGCGTTATGCGTTATGCTTTATGCGTTATGCGTTACTCCTTATGAGTTATGAGTTATAAGCTATGCGTAATGCGTTATGCGTTATGCGTTATGCTTTATGCGTTATGCGTTATGCGTTATGCGTTATGCGTTATGCGTTATGCGTTATGCGTGATCCGTTATGCGTTATGCGTTATGCGTAATGCGTTATGCGTTATGCGTTATGCGTTATGCGTTATGCGTTATGCGTTATGCGTTATGCGTTATGCGTTATTCGTTATGAGTAATGAGTTATAAGTTATGCGTTATGCGTTATGCTTTATGCATTATGCGTTATGCGTTATGCGTTATGCGTTTTGCGTTATGCGTTATGCGTTATGCGTTATGCGTTATGCTTTATGCGTTATGCTTTATGCGTTATGCGATATGAGTTATACGTTATGCGTTATGCATTATGCGTTATGCGTTATGCGTTATGCGTTATGCGTTATATGTTATGCGTTATGCGTTATGCGTTATGCGTTATGCGTTATGCGTTATGCGTTGTGCGTTATACGTTTGCGTTATGCGTTATGCGTTATGCGTTATACGGTATGCGTTATGCGTTATGCTTTATGCGTTATGTGTTATGCGTTATGCGTTATGCGTTATGCGTTATGCGTTATGCGTTATGCGTTATGCGTTATGCGTTATGCGTTATGCGTTATGCGTTATGCGTTATGCGTTATGCGTTATGCGTTATGCGTTATGCTTTATGCGTTATGCGTCATGCGTTATGCGTTATACGTTATGCGTTATGCGTTATGCGTGATCCGTTATGTGTTAGGCGATATACGTTTTGCGGTATTCGTTATGCGTTATGCGTTATGCGTCATGCGTTATGCGTTATCCGTTGTTCGTTATGCGTTATGCGTTGTGCGTTATACGTTTGCGTTATGCGTTATGCGTTATACGGTATGCGTTATGCGTTATACGTTATGCGTTATGCGTTATGCGATATGCGTTATGCGTTATGCGTTATGCTTTATGCGTTGTGCGTTATTAGTTACACGTTATGCGTTATGCGTTATGCGTTATGCGTTATGCGTTAGGGGTTATGCGTTATGCGTTATGCGTTAGGCGTTATGCGTTATGCGTTATGCGTTATGCGTTATGCGTTATGAGTTATACGTTATGCGTTATGCGTTAGGGGTTATGCTTAATGCGTTATGCGTTATGCTTTATGCGTTATGCATTATGCGTTATGCGTTATGCGTTATGCGATAAGCGTTATCCGTTATGCGTTATGCGTTATGCGTTATTCGTTATGAGTAATGAGTTATAAGTTATGCGTTATGCGTTATGCTTTATGCGTTATGCGTTATGCGTTATGCGTTATGCTTTATGCGTTATGCGTTATGCGTTATGCGTTATGCGTTATGCGTTATGCGATATGCGTTATGCGTTATGCGTTATGCGTTATGCGTTATGCGTTATGCGTTATGCGTTACGCGTTATGCGTTATGCGTTATGCGTTATGCGTTATGCGTTATGCGTTATGCGTTATACGGTATGCGTTATGCGTTATGCGTTTGCGTTATGCGTTATGCGTTATGCGTTATGCGTTATGCGTTATGCTTTATGCATTATGCGTTATGCGTTATGCGTTATGCGTTATGCGTTATGCGTTATGCGTTATGCGTTATGCTTTATGCGTTATGCGTTATGCGTTATGCGTTATGCGTTATGCGTTATGCATTATGCGTTATGCGTTATGCTTTATGCGTTATGCGTTATGCTTTATGCGTTATGCGTTACTCCTTATGAGTTATGAGTTATAAGTTATGCGTAATGCGGTATGCGTTATACGTTATACGTTATGCGTTATGCGTTGTGCGTTATGCGTTATGCGTTATGCGTTATGCATTATGCGTTATGCGTTATGCGTTATGCGTTAAGCGTTATGCGTTTTGCTGTATTCGTTATGCGTTGTGCATTATGAGTTATGCGTTATGTGTTATGCTTTATGCGTTAAGCGTTATGCGTTACGCTTTATGCGTTATGCATTATGCGTTATGCGTTATGCGTTATGCATTATGCGTTATGCGTTATGCGTGATCCGTTATGCGTTAAGCGTTATGCGTTTTGCTGTATTCGTAATGCGTTGTGCATTATGTGTTATGCGTTATGTGTTATGCGTTATGCGTTATGCGTTATACGTTATGCGTTATGCGTTATGCGTGATCCGTTATGTGTTAGGCGATATACGTTTTGCGGTATTCGTTATGCGTTATGCGTTATGCGTCATGCGTTATGCGTTATCCGTTGTTCGTTATGCGTTATGCGTTGTGCGTTATACGTTTGCGTTATGCGTTATGCGTTATACGGTATGCGTTATGCGTTATACGTTATGCGTTATGCGTTATGCGATATGCGTTATGCGTTATGCGTTATGCTTTATGCGTTGTGCGTTATTAGTTACACGTTATGCGTTATGCGTTATGCGTTATGCGTTATGCGTTAGGGGTTATGCGTTATGCGTTATGCGTTAGGCGTTATGCGTTATGCGTTATGCGTTATGCGTTATGAGTTATACGTTATGCGTTATGCGTTAGGGGTTATGCTTAATGCGTTATGCGTTATGCTTTATGCGTTATGCATTATGCGTTATGCGTTATGCGTTATGCGATAAGCGTTATCCGTTATGCGTTATGCGTTATGCGTTATTCGTTATGAGTAATGAGTTATAAGTTATGCGTTATGCGTTATGCTTTATGCGTTATGCGTTATGCGTTATGCGTTATGCTTTATGCGTTATGCGTTATGCGTTATGCGTTATGCGTTATGCGTTATGCGATATGCGTTATGCGTTATGCGTTATGCGTTATGCGTTATGCGTTATGCGTTATGCGTTACGCGTTATGCGTTATGCGTTATGCGTTATGCGTTATGCGTTATGCGTTATGCGTTATACGGTATGCGTTATGCGTTATGCGTTTGCGTTATGCGTTATGCGTTATGCGTTATGCGTTATGCGTTATGCGTTATGCTTTATGCATTATGCGTTATGCGTTATGCGTTATGCGTTATGCGTTATGCGTTATGCGTTATGCGTTATGCTTTATGCGTTATGCGTTACTCCTTATGAGTTATGAGTTATAAGTTATGCGTAATGCGTTATGCGTTATGCGTTATGCTTTATGCGTTATGCGTTATGCGTTATGCGTTATGCGTTATGCGTTATGCGTTATGCGTGATCCGTTATGCGTTATGCGTTATGCGTTATGCGTTATGCGTTATGCGTTATGCGTTATGCGTTATGCGTTATGCGTTATGCGTTATTCGTTATGAGTAATGAGTTATAAGTTATGCGTTATGCGTTATTCTTTATGCATTATGCGTTATGCGTTATGCGTTTTGCGTTATGCGTTATGCGTTATGAGTTATGCGTTATGCGTTATGCTTTATGCGTTATGCTTTATGCGTTATGCGTTATGAGTTATACGTTATGCGTTATGCATTATGCGTTATGCGTTATGCGTTATGCGTTATGCGTTATGCGTTACGCTTTATGCGTTATGCATTATGCGTTATGCGTTATGCGTTATGCATTATGCGTTATGCGTTATGCGTGATGCGTTATGCGTTAAGCGTTATGCGTTTTGCTGTATTCGTTATGCGTTGAGCATTATGCGTTATGCGTTATGTGTTATGCGTTATGCGTTATGCGTTATACGTTATGCGTTATGCGTTATGCGTTATCCGTTATATGTTAGGCGATATACGTTTTGCGGTATTCGTTATGCGTTATGATTTATGCTTTATGCTTTATGCGTTATGCGTTATGCGTTATGCGTTATGAGTTATGCGTTATGAGTTATGCGTTATGCGTTATGCGTTATGCGTTATGCGTTATGCGTTATGCGTTATGCGTTATGCGTTATGCGTTATGCGTTATGCGTTATGCGCTATGCGTTATACGGTATGCGTTATGCGTTATGCGTTATGCGTTATGCGTTATGCGTTATGCGTTATGCGTTATGCGTTATGCGTTATGCGTTATGCTTTATGAGTTATGCGTCATGCGTTATGCTTTATGAGTTATGCGTTACTCCTTATGAGTTATGGGTTATAAGTTATGCGTAATGCGTTATGCGTTATGCGTTATGCATTATGCTTTATCCGTTATGCGTTATGCGTTATGCTTTATGCGTTATGCGTTATGAGTTATGCGTTATGAGTTATGAGTTATAAGTTATGCGTAATGCGTTATGCGTTATGCGTTATGCGTTATGCGTTATGCGTTATGCGTTATGCGTTATGCGTTATGCGTTATGCGTTATGCGTTATGCGCTATGCGTTATACGGTATGCGTTATGCGTTATGCGTTATGCGTTATGCGTTATGCGTTATGCGTTATGCGTTATGCGTTATGCGTTATGCGTTATGCTTTATGCGTTATGCGTCATGCGTTATGCTTTATGCGTTATGCGTTACTCCTTATGAGTTATGGGTTATAAGTTATGCGTAATGCGTTATGCGTTATGCGTTATGCATTATGCTTTATCCGTTATGCGTTATGCGTTATGCTTTATGCGTTTTGCGTTATGAGTTATGAGTAATGAGTTATAAGTTATGCGTTATGCGTTATTCGTTATGAGTAATGAGTTATAAGTTATGCGTTATGCGTTATGCTTTATGCGTTATGCGTTACTCCTTATGAGTTATGAGTTATAAGTTATGCGTAATGCGGTATGCGTTATACGTTATACGTTATGCGTTATGCGTTATGCGTTATGCGTTATGCGTTATGCATTATGCGTTATGCGTTATGCGTTATGCGTTAAGCGTTATGCGTTTTGCTGTATTCATTATGCGTTGTGCATTATGAGTTATGCGTTATGTGTTATGCTTTATGCGTTATGCGTTATGCGTTACGCTTTATGCGTTATGCATTATGCGTTATGCGTTATGCGTTATGCATTATGCGTTATGCGTTATGCGTGATCCGTTATGCGTTAAGCGTTATGCGTTTTGCTGTATTCGTAATGCGTTGTGCATTATGTGTTATGCGTTATGTGTTATGCGTTATGCGTTATGCGTTATACGTTATGCGTTATGCGTTATGCGTTATACGGTATGCGTTATGCGTTATACGTTATGCGTTATGCGCTATGCGATATGCGTTATGTGTTATGCGTTATGCTTTATGCGTTGTGCGTTATTAGTTACACGTTATGCGTTATGCGTTATGCGTTATGCGTTATGCGATATGCGTTATCCGTTATGCGTTATGCGTTATTCGTTATGAGTAATGAGATATAAGTTATGCGTTATGCGTTATGCTTTATGCGTTAGGCATTATGCGTTATGCGTTATGCGTTATGCGTTATGCGTTATGCGTTTTGCGTTAGGCGTTATGCGTTATGCGTTGTGCGTTATACGTTTGCGTTATGCGTTATGCGTTATGCTTTATGCGTTATGCGTTATGCGTTATGCGTTATGCGATATGCGTTATGCGTTATGCGTTATGCGTTATGCGTTATGCGTTATGCGTTATGCGTTATGCGTTATGCGATATGCGTTATGCGTTATGCGTTATGCGTTATGCGTTATGCGTTATGCGATATGCGTTATGCGTTATGCGATATGCGTTATGCGTTATGCGTTATGCGTTATGCGTTATGCGTTATGCGTTATGCGTTATGCGTTATGCGTTATGCGTTATGCGTTATGCGTTATGCGTTATGCGTTATGCGTTATGCGTTATGCGTTATGCATTATGCGTTATGCGTTATGCGTTATGCGTTATGACTTATGCGTTATTCGTTATGAGTAATGAGTTATAAGTTATGCGTTGTGCGTTATGCTTTATGCATTATGCGTTATGCGTTATGCGTTATGCGTTATGCGTTATGCGTTATGTTTTATGCGTTATGCGTTACTCCTTATGAGTTATGAGTTATAAGTTATGCGTAATGCGTTATGCGTTATGCGTTATGCTTTATGCGTTATGCGTTATGCGTTATGCGTTATGCGTTATGCGTGATCCGTTATGCGTTATGCGTTATGCGTTATGCGTTATGCGTTATGCGTTATGCGTTATGCGTTATTCGTTATGAGTAATGAGTTATAAGTTATGCGTTATGCGTTATGCTTTATGCATTATGCGTTATGCGTTATGCGTTATGCGTTTTGCGTTATGCGTTATGCGTTATGCGTTATGCTTTATGCGTTATGCTTTATGCGTTATGCGTTATGAGTTATACGTTATGCGTTATGCATTATGCGTTATGCGTTATGCGTTATGCGTTATGCGTTATATGTTATGCGTTATGCGTTATGCGTTATGCGTTATGCGTTATGCGTTATGCGTTGTGCGTTATACGTTTGCGTTATGCGTTATGCGTTATGCGTTATACGGTATGCGTTATGCGTTATGCTTTATGCGTTATGCGTTATGCGTTATGCGTTATGCGTTATGCGTTATGCGTTATGCGTTATGCGTTATGCGTTATGCGTTATGCGTTATGCGTTATGCGTTATGCGTTATGCGTTATGCGTTATGCTTTATGCGTTATGCGTCATGCGTTATGCTTTATGCGTTATGCGTTATGAGTTATGAGTAATGAGTTATAAGTTATGCGTTATGCGTTATACGTTATACGTTATGCGTTATGCGTTATGCGTTACGCTTTATGCGTTATGCATTATGCGTTATGCGTTATGCGTTATGCATTATGCGTTATGCGTTATGCGTGATCCGTTATGCGTTAAGCGTTGTGCGTTATTAGTTACACGTTTTGCGGTATTCGTTATGCGTTATGCGTTATGCGTTATGCGTTATCCGTTGTTCGTTATGCGTTATGCGTTGTGCGTTATACGTTTGCGTTATGCGTTATGCGTTATACGGTATGCGTTATGCGTTATACGTTATGCGTTATGCGTTATGCGATATGCGTTATGCGTTATGCGTTATGCTTTATGCGTTGTGCGTTATTAGTTACACGTTATGCGTTATGCGTTATGCGTTATGCGTTATGCGTTAGGGGTTATGCGTTATGCGTTATGCGTTAGGCGTTATGCGTTATGCGTTATGCGTTATGCGTTATGCGTTATGAGTTATACGTTATGCGTTATGCGTTAGGGGTTATGCTTAATGCGTTATGCGTTATGCTTTATGCGTTATGCATTATGCGTTATGCGTTATGCGTTATGCGATAAGCGTTATCCGTTATGCGTTATGCGTTATGCGTTATTCGTTATGAGTAATGAGTTATAAGTTATGCGTTATGCGTTATGCTTTATGCGTTATGCGTTATGCGTTATGCGTTATGCGTTATGCGTTATGCGTTATGCGTTTTGCGTTATGCGTTATGCGTTATGCGTTGTGCGTTATACGTTTGCGTTATGCGTTATGCGTTATGCTTTATGCGTTATGCGTTATGCGTTATGCGTTATGCGTTATGCGTTATGCGATATGCGTTATGCGTTATGCGTTATGCGTTATGCGTTATGCGTTATGCGTTATGCGTTATGCGTTATGCGTTATGCGTTATGCGTTATGCGTTATGCGTTATGCGTTATGCGTTATACGGTATGCGTTATGCGTTATGCGTTTGCGTTATGCGTTATGCGTTATGCGTTATGCGTTATGCGTTATGCGTTATGCGTTATGCTTTATGCATTATGCGTTATGCGTTATGCGTTATGCGTTATGCGTTATGCGTTATGCGTTATGCGTTATGCTTTATGCGTTATGCGTTACTCCTTATGAGTTATGAGTTATAAGTTATGCGTAATGCGTTATGCGTTATGCGTTATGCTTTATGCGTTATGCGTTATGCGTTATGCGTTATGCGTTATGCGTTATGCGTGATCCGTTATGCGTTATGCGTTATATGTTATGCGTTATGCGTTATGCGTTATGCGTTATGCGTTATGCGTTATGCGTTATTCGTTATGAGTAATGAGTTATAAGTTATGCGTTATGCGTTATGCTTTATGCATTATGCGTTATGCGTTATGCGTTTTGCGTTATGCGTTATGCGTTATGAGTTATGCGTTATGCGTTATGCTTTATGCGTTATGCTTTATGCGTTATGCGTTATGAGTTATACGTTATGCGTTATGCATTATGCGTTATGCGTTATGCGTTATGCGTTATGCGTTATGCGTTACGCTTTATGCGTTATGCATTATGCGTTATGCGTTATGCGTTATGCATTATGCGTTATGCGTTATGCGTGATGCGTTATGCGTTAAGCGTTATGCGTTTTGCTGTATTCGTTATGCGTTGAGCATTATGCGTTATGCGTTATGTGTTATGCGTTATGCGTTATGCGTTATACGTTATGCGTTATGCGTTATGCGTTATCCGTTATGTGTTAGGCGATATACGTTTTGCGGTATTCGTTATGCGTTATGATTTATGCTTTATGCTTTATGCGTTATGCGTTATGCGTTATGCGTTATGAGTTATGCGTTATGAGTTATGCGTTATGCGTTATGCGTTATGCGTTATGCGTTATGCGTTATGCGTTATGCGTTATGCGTTATGCGTTATGCGTTATGAGTTATGCGTTATGCGTTATGCTTTATGCGTTATGCTTTATGCGTTATGCGTTATGAGTTATACGTTATGCGTTATGCATTATGCGTTATGCGTTATGCGTTATGCGTTATGCGTTATGCGTTACGCTTTATGCGTTATGCATTATGCGTTATGCGTTATGCGTTATGCATTATGCGTTATGCGTTATGCGTGATGCGTTATGCGTTAAGCGTTATGCGTTTTGCTGTATTCGTTATGCGTTGAGCATTATGCGTTATGCGTTATGTGTTATGCGTTATGCGTTATGCGTTATACGTTATGCGTTATGCGTTATGCGTTATCCGTTATGTGTTAGGCGATATACGTTTTGCGGTATTCGTTATGCGTTATGATTTATGCTTTATGCTTTATGCGTTATGCGTTATGCGTTATGCGTTATGAGTTATGCGTTATGAGTTATGCGTTATGCGTTATGCGTTATGCGTTATGCGTTATGCGTTATGCGTTATGCGTTATGCGTTATGCGTTATGCGTTATGCGTTATGCGTTATGCGTTATGCGCTATGCGTTATACGGTATGCGTTATGCGTTATGCGTTATGCGTTATGCGTTATGCGTTATGCGTTATGCGTTATGCGTTATGCGTTATGCGTTATGCGTTATGCGTTATGCGTTATGCTTTATGCGTTATGCGTCATGCGTTATGCTTTATGCGTTATGCGTTACTCCTTATGAGTTATGGGTTATAAGTTATGCGTAATGCGTTATGCGTTATGCGTTATGCATTATGCTTTATCCGTTATGCGTTATGCGTTATGCTTTATGCGTTATGCGTTATGAGTTATGCGTTATGAGTTATGAGTTATAAGTTATGCGTAATGCGTTATGCGTTATGCGTTATGCGTTATGCGTTATGCGTTATGCGTTATGCGTTATGCGTTATGCGTTATGCGTTATGCGTTATGCGTTATGCGTTATGCGCTATGCGTTATACGGTATGCGTTATGCGTTATGCGTTATGCGTTATGCGTTATGCGTTATGCGTTATGCGTTATGCGTTATCCGTTATGTGTTAGGCGATATACGTTTTGCGGTATTCGTTATGCGTTATGATTTATGCTTTATGCTTTATGCGTTATGCGTTATGCGTTATGCGTTATGAGTTATGCGTTATGAGTTATGCGTTATGCGTTATGCGTTATGCGTTATGCGTTATGCGTTATGCGTTATGCGTTATGCGTTATGCGTTATGCGTTATGAGTTATGCGTTATGCGTTATGCTTTATGCGTTATGCTTTATGCGTTATGCGTTATGAGTTATACGTTATGCGTTATGCATTATGCGTTATGCGTTATGCGTTATGCGTTATGCGTTATGCGTTACGCTTTATGCGTTATGCATTATGCGTTATGCGTTATGCGTTATGCATTATGCGTTATGCGTTATGCGTGATGCGTTATGCGTTAAGCGTTATGCGTTTTGCTGTATTCGTTATGCGTTGAGCATTATGCGTTATGCGTTATGTGTTATGCGTTATGCGTTATGCGTTATACGTTATGCGTTATGCGTTATGCGTTATCCGTTATGTGTTAGGCGATATACGTTTTGCGGTATTCGTTATGCGTTATGATTTATGCTTTATGCTTTATGCGTTATGCGTTATGCGTTATGCGTTATGAGTTATGCGTTATGAGTTATGCGTTATGCGTTATGCGTTATGCGTTATGCGTTATGCGTTATGCGTTATGCGTTATGCGTTATGCGTTATGCGTTATGCGTTATGCGTTATGCGTTATGCGCTATGCGTTATACGGTATGCGTTATGCGTTATGCGTTATGCGTTATGCGTTATGCGTTATGCGTTATGCGTTATGCGTTATGCGTTATGCGTTATGCGTTATGCGTTATGCGTTATGCTTTATGCGTTATGCGTCATGCGTTATGCTTTATGCGTTATGCGTTACTCCTTATGAGTTATGGGTTATAAGTTATGCGTAATGCGTTATGCGTTATGCGTTATGCATTATGCTTTATCCGTTATGCGTTATGCGTTATGCTTTATGCGTTATGCGTTATGAGTTATGCGTTATGAGTTATGAGTTATAAGTTATGCGTAATGCGTTATGCGTTATGCGTTATGCGTTATGCGTTATGCGTTATGCGTTATGCGTTATGCGTTATGCGTTATGCGTTATGCGTTATGCGTTATGCGTTATGCGCTATGCGTTATACGGTATGCGTTATGCGTTATGCGTTATGCGTTATGCGTTATGCGTTATGCGTTATGCGTTATGCGTTATGCGTTATGCGTTATGCGTTATGCTTTATGCGTTATGCGTCATGCGTTATGCTTTATGCGTTATGCGTTACTCCTTATGAGTTATGGGTTATAAGTTATGCGTAATGCGTTATGCGTTATGCGTTATGCATTATGCTTTATCCGTTATGCGTTATGCGTTATGCTTTATGCGTTTTGCGTTATGAGTTATGAGTAATGAGTTATAAGTTATGCGTTATGCGTTATTCGTTATGAGTAATGAGTTATAAGTTATGCGTTATGCGTTATGCGATATGCGTTATCCGTTATGCGTTATGCGTTATTCGTTATGAGTAATGAGATATAAGTTATGCGTTATGCGTTATGCTTTATGCGTTAGGCATTATGCGTTATGCGTTATGCGTTATGCGTTATGCGTTTTGCGTTAGGCGTTATGCGTTATGCGTTGTGCGTTATACGTTTGCGTTATGCGTTATGCGTTATGCTTTATGCGTTATGCGTTATGCGTTATGCGTTATGCGTTATGCGATATGCGTTATGCGTTATGCGTTATGCGTTATGCGTTATGCGTTATGCGTTATGCGTTATGCGATATGCGTTATGCGTTATGCGTTATGCGTTATGCGTTATGCGTTATGCGATATGCGTTATGCGTTATGCGATATGCGTTATGCGTTATGCGTTATGCGTTATGCGTTATGCGTTATGCGTTATGCGTTATGCGTTATGCGTTATGCGTTATGCGTTATGCGTTATGCGTTATGCGTTATGCGTTATGCGTTATGCGTTATGCGTTATGCGTTATGCATTATGCGTTATGCGTTATGCGTTATGCGTTATGACTTATGCGTTATTCGTTATGAGTAATGAGTTATAAGTTATGCGTTATGCGTTATGCGTTATGCGTTATCCGTTGTTCGTTATGCGTTATGCGTTGTGCGTTATACGTTTGCGTTATGCGTTATGCGTTATACGGTATGCGTTATGCGTTATACGTTATGCGTTATGCGTTATGCGATATGCGTTATGTGTTATGCGTTATGCTTTATGCGTTGTGCGTTATTAGTTACACGTTATGCGTTATGCGTTGTGCGTTATGCGTTAGGGGTTATGCGTTATGCGTTATGCGTTAGGCGTTATGCGTTATGCGTTATGTGTTATGCGTTATGAGTTATACGTTATGCGTTATGCGTTAGGGGTTATGCGTTATGCGTTATGCGTTATGCTTTATGCGTTATGCATTATGCGTTATGCGTTATGCGATATGCGTTATCCGTTATGCGTTATGCGTTATGCGTTATTCGTTATGAGTAATGAGTTATAAGTTATGCGTTATGCGTTATGCTTTATGCGTTAGGCGTTATGCGTTATGCGTTATGCGTTATGCGTTATGCGTTTTGCGTTAGGCGTTATGCGTTATGCGTTGTGCGTTATACGTTTGCGTTATGCGTTATGCGTTATGCTTTATGCGTTATGCGTTATGCGTTATGCGTTATGCGTTATGCGATATGCGTTATGCGTTATGAGTTATGCGTTATGCGTTATGCGTTATGGGTTATGCGTTATGCGTTATGCGATATGCGTTATGCGTTATGCGTTATGCGTTATGCGTTATGCGTTATGCGTTATGCGTTATGCGTTATGCGTTATGCGTTATGCGTTATGCGTTATGCATTATGCGTTATGCGTTATGCGTTATGCGTTATGCGTTATTCGTTATGAGTAATGAGTTATAAGTTATGCGTTATGCGTTGTGCGCTATACGTTTGCGTTATGCGTTATGCGTTATGCTTTATGCGTTATGCGTTATGCGTTATGCGTTATGCGTTATGCGTTATGCGATATGCGTTATGCGTTATGCGTTATGCGTTATGCGTTATGCGTTATGCGTTATGCGTTATGCGTTATGCGTTATGCATTATGCGTTACGCGTTATGCGTTATGCGTTATGCGTTATTCGTTATGAGTAATGAGTTATAAGTTATGCGTTATGCGTTATGCTTTATGCGTTATGCGTTATGCGTTATGCGTTATGCGTTATGCGTTATGCGTTATGCGTTATGTTTTATGCGTTATGCGTTACTCCTTATGAGTTATGAGTTATAAGTTATGCGTAATGCGTTATGCGTTATGCGTTATGCTTTATGCGTTATGCGTTATGCGTTATGCGTTATGCGTTATGCGTTATGCGTGATCCGTTATGCGTTATGCGTTATGCGTTATGCGTTATGCGTTGTGCGTTATACGTTTGCGTTATGCGTTATGCGTTATGCGTTATACGGTATGCGTTATGCGTTATGCGTTTGCGTTATGCGTTATGCTTTATGCGTTATGCGTTATGAGTTATGAGTAATGAGTTATAAGTTATGCGTTATGCGTTATTCGTTATGAGTAATGAGTTATAAGTTATGCGTTATGCGTTATGCTTTATGCGTTATGCGTTATGCTTTATGCGTTATGCGTTACTCCTTATGAGTTATGAGTTATAAGTTATGCGTAATGCGGTATGCGTTATACGTTATACGTTATGCGTTATGCGTTATGCGTTATGCGTTATGCGTTATGCGTTATGCGTTATGCGTTATGCGTTATGCGTTATGCGTTATTCGTTATGAGTAATGAGTTATAAGTTATGCGTTATGCGTTGTGCGTTATACGTTTGCGTTATGCGTTATGCGTTATGCGTTATGCGTTATGCGTTATGCGTTATGCGTTATGCGTTATGCGTTATGCGATATGCGTTATGCGTTATGCCATATGCGTTATGCGTTGTGCGTTATGCGTTATGCGTTATGCGTTATGCGTTATGCGTTATGCGTTATGCGTTATGCGTTATGCGTTATGCGTTATGCGTTATGCGTTATGCGTTATGCGTTATGCGTTATGCGTTATGCATTATGCGTTATGCGTTATGCGTTGTGCGTTATGACTTATGCGTTATTCGTTATGAGTAATGAGTTATAAGTTATGCGTTATGCGTTATGCTTTATGCATTATGCGTTATGCGTTATGCGTTATGCGTTATGCGTTATGCGTTATGTTTTATGCGTTATGCGTTACTCCTTATGAGTTATGAGTTATAAGTTATGCGTAATGCGTTATGCGTTATGCGTTATGCTTTATGCGTTATGCGTTATGCGTTATGCGTTATGCGTTATGCGTTATGCATTATGCGTTATGCGTTATGCGTTATGCGTTAAGCGTTATGCGTTTTGCTGTATTCATTATGCGTTGTGCATTATGAGTTATGCGTTATGTGTTATGCTTTATGCGTTATGCGTTATGCGTTACGCTTTATGCGTTATGCATTATGCGTTATGCGTTATGCGTTATGCATTATGCGTTATGCGTTATGCGTGATCCTTTATGCGTTAAGCGTTATGCGTTTTGCTGTATTCATAATGCGTTGTGCATTATGTGTTATGCGTTATGTGTTATGCGTTATGCGTTATGCGTTATACGTTATGCGTTATGCGTTATGCTTTATGCGTTGTGCGTTATTAGTTACACGTTATGCGTTATGCGTTATGCGTTATGCGTTATGCGTTACGCTTTATGCGTTATGCATTATGCGTTATGCGTTATGCGTTATGCGTTATGCGTTATGCGTTATGTTTTATGCGTTATGCGTTACTCCTTATGAGTTATGAGTTATAAGTTATGCGTAATGCGTTATGCGTTATGCGTTATGCTTTATGCGTTATGCGTTATGCGTTATGCGTTATGCGTTATGCGTTATGCATTATGCGTTATGCGTTATGCGTTATGCGTTAAGCGTTATGCGTTTTGCTGTATTCATTATGCGTTGTGCATTATGAGTTATGCGTTATGTGTTATGCTTTATGCGTTATGCGTTATGCGTTACGCTTTATGCGTTATGCATTATGCGTTATGCGTTATGCGTGATCCTTTATGCGTTAAGCGTTATGCGTTTTGCTGTATTCATAATGCGTTGTGCATTATGTGTTATGCGTTATGTGTTATGCGTTATGCGTTATGCGTTATGTGTTATGCGTTATGCGTTATGCGTTATACGTTATGCGTTATGCGTTATCCGTTGTTCGTTATGCGTTATGCGTTGTGCGTTATACGTTTGCGTTATGCGTTATGCGTTATACGGTATGCGTTATGCGTTATACGATATGCGTTATGCGTTATGCGATATGCGTTATGTGTTATGCGTTATGCTTTATGCGTTGTGCGTTATTAGTTACACGTTATGCGTTATGCGTTATGCGTTATGCGTTAGGGGTTATGCGTTATGCGTTATGCGTTAGGCGTTATGCGTTATGCGTTATGTGTTATGCGTTATGAGTTATACGTTATGCGTTATGCGTTAGGGGTTATGCGTTATGCGTTATGCGTTATGCTTTATGCGTTATGCATTATGCGTTATGCGTTATGCGATATGCGTTATCCGTTATGCGTTATGCGTTATGCGTTATTCGTTATGAGTAATGAGTTATAAGTTATGCGTTATGCGTTATGCTTTATGCGTTAGGCGTTATGCGTTATGCGTTATGCGTTATGCGTTATGCGTTATGCGTTTTGCGTTAGGCGTTATGCGTTATGCGTTGTGCGTTATACGTTTGCGTTATGCGTTATGCGTTATGCTTTATGCGGTATGCGTTATGCGTTATGCGTTATGCGTTATGCGTTATGCGATATGCGGTATTCGTTAAGCGTTGTGCATTATGCGTTATGCGTTATGCGTTAAGGGTTATGGGTTATGCGTTATGCTTATGCGTTATGCGTTATGCGTTATGCGTATGTGTTATGCGATATGCGTTATGCGTTATGCGTTATGCGTTATGCGTTATGCGTTATGCGTTATGCGTTATGCGTTATGCGTTATGCATAATGCGTTATACGTTACGTATTATGCGTTATGCCTTATGCGTTATGCGATATGCGTCATGCATCAAGCCTTATGCGTTATGCGATATGCGATATGCGTCATGCATCAAGCCTTATGCGTTATGTGTTATGCGTTAACGTTATGCGTTTTGCGTTATGCGTTATGCGTTATGCGTTATGCGTTATGCGTTATGCGTTATGCGTTATGCGTTATGCGTTATGCGTTATGCGTTATGCGTTATGCGTTATGCTTTATGCGTTATTCGTGATCCGTTATGCGTTAGGCGTTATGGGTTTTCCGGTGTTCGTTATGCGTTGTGCATTATGCGTTATGCGTTATCAAGTAAGGGTTATGGTTTATGCATTATGCGTTGTGCGCTATACGTTTGCGTTATGCGTTATGCGTTATACGGTATGCGTTATGCGTTATACGTTATGCGTAATGCGTTATGCGTTATGCGTTATGCGTTATGCGTTATGCATTATGCGTTATACGGTATGCGTTATGCGTTATACGTTATGCGTTATGCGTTATGCGTTATGGGTTATGCGTTATGCGTTATGGTTATGTGTTATGCGTTATGCGTTATGCGTTATGCGTTATGCGTTATGCGTTATACGTTATACGTTATGCGTTATGCGTTATGCGATATGCGTTATGCGTTATGCGTTATGCGTTATGCGTTATGCGTTATGCGTTATATGTTATGCGTTATGCGTTATACGTTATGCGTTGTGCGTTATACGTTTGCGTTATGCGTTATGCGTCATGCGTTATACGGTATGCGTTATGCGTTATGCGTTATGCGTTATGCGTTATGCGTTATGCGTTATGGGTTATGCGTTATGCGTTATGCGATATGCGTTATGCGTTATGCGTTATGCGTTATGCGTTATGCGTTATGCGTTATGCGTTATGCGTTATGCGTTATGCGTTATGCGTTATGCATTATGCGTTATGCGTTATGCGTTATGCGTTATGCGTTATTCGTTATGAGTAATGAGTTATAAGTTATGCGTTATGCGTTGTGCGCCATACGTTTGCGTTATGCGTTATGCGTTATGCTTTATGCGTTATGCGTTATGCGTTATGCGTTATGCGTTATGCGTTATGCGATATGCGTTATGCGTTATGCGTTATGCGTTATGCGTTATGCGTTATGCGTTATGCGTTATGCGTTATGCGTTATGCGTTATGCATTATGCGTTATGCGTTATGCGTTATGCGTTATGCGTTATTCGTTATGAGTAATGAGTTATAAGTTATGCGTTATGCGTTATGCTTTATGCGTTATGCGTTATGCGTTATGGGTTATGCGTTATGCGTTATGCGATATGCGTTATGCGTTATGCGTTATGCGTTATGCGTTATGCGTTATGCGTTATGCGTTATGCGTTATGCGTTATGCGTTATGCATTATGCGTTATGCGTTATGCGTTATGCGTTATGCGTTATTCGTTATGAGTAATGAGTTATAAGTTATGCGTTATGCGTTGTGCGCTATACGTTTGCGTTATGCGTTATGCGTTATGCGTTATGCGTTATGCGTTATGCGTTATGCGTTATGCGTTATGCGTTATGCGATATGCGTTATGCGTTATGCGTTATGCGTTATGCGTTATGCGTTATGCGTTATGCGTTATGCGTTATGCGTTATGCGTTATGCGTTATGCATTATGCGTTATGCGTTATGCGTTATGCGTTATGCGTTATTCGTTATGAGTAATGAGTTATAAGTTATGCGTTATGCGTTATGCTTTATGCGTTATGCGTTATGCGTTATGCGTTATGCTTTATGCGTTATGCGTTATGCGTTATGCGTTATGTTTTATGCGTTATGCGTTACTCCTTATGAGTTATGAGTTATAAGTTATGCGTAATGCGTTATGCGTTATGCGTTATGCTTTATGCGTTATGCGTTATGCGTTATGCGTTATGCGTTATGCGTTATGCGTGATCCGTTATGCGTTATGCGTTATGCGTTATGCGTTGTGCGTTATACGTTTGCGTTATGCGTTATGCGTTATGCGTTATACGGTATGCGTTATGCGTTATGCGTTTGCGTTATGCGTTATGCTTTATGCGTTATGCGTTATGAGTTATGAGTAATGAGTTATAAGTTATGCGTTATGCGTTATTCGTTATGAGTAATGAGTTATAAGTTATGCGTTATGCGTTATGCTTTATGCGTTATGCGTTATGCTTTATGCGTTATGCGTTACTCCTTATGAGTTATGAGTTATAAGTTATGCGTAATGCGGTATGCGTTATACGTTATACGTTATGCGTTATGCGTTATGCGTTATGCGTTATGCGTTATGCGTTATGCGTTATGCGTTATGCGTTATGCGTTATTCGTTATGAGTAATGAGTTATAAGTTATGCGTTATGCGTTGTGCGTTATACGTTTGCGTTATGCGTTATGCGTTATGCTTTATGCGTTATGCGTTATGCGTTATGCGTTATGCGTTATGCGTTATGCGATATGCGTTATGCGTTATGCCATATGCGTTATGCGTTGTGCGTTATGCGTTATGCGTTATGCGTTATGAATTATGCGTTATGCGTTATGCGTTATGCGTTATGCGTTATGCGTTATGCGTTATGCCTTATGCGTTATGCGTTATGCATTATGCGTTATGCGTTATGCGTTGTGCGTTATGACTTATGCGTTATTCGTTATGAGTAATGAGTTATAAGTTATGCGTTATGCGTTATGCTTTATGCATTATGCGTTATGCGTTATGCGTTATGCGTTATGCGTTATGCGTTATGTTTTATGCGTTATGCGTTACTCCTTATGAGTTATGAGTTATAAGTTATGCGTAATGCGTTATGCGTTATGCGTTATGCTTTATGCGTTATGCGTTATGCGTTATGCGTTATGCGTTATGCGTGATCCGTTATGCGTTATGCGTTATGCGTTATGCGTTATGCGTTATACGTTATGCGTTATGCGTTATGCGTTATGCTTTATGCGTTATGCGTTATGAGTTATGAGTAATGAGTTATAAGTTATGCGTTATGCGTTATTCGTTATGAGTAATGAGTTATAAGTTATGCGTTATGCGTTATGCTTTATGCGTTATGCGTTATGCTTTATGCGTTATGCGTTACTCCTTATGAGTTATGAGTTATAAGTTATGCGTAATGCGGTATGCGTTATACGTTATGCGTTATGCGTTATGCGTTATGCGTTATGCGTTATGCGTTATGCGTTATGCGTTATGCGTTATGCGTTATGCGTTAAGCGTTATGCGTTTTGCTGTATTCATTATGCATTGTGCATTATGAGTTATGCGTTATGTGTTATGCTTTATGCGTTATGCGTTATGCGTTACGCTTTATGCGTTATGCATTATGCGTTATGCGTTATGCGTTATGCATTATGCGTTATGCGTTATGCGTGATCCTTTATGCGTTAAGCGTTATGCGTTTTGCTGTATTCATAATGCGTTGTGCATTATGTGTTATGCGTTATGTGTTATGCGTTATGCGTTATGCGTTATACGTTATGCGTTATGCGTTTTGCGGTATTCGTTATGCGTTATGCGTTATGCGTTATGCGTTATCCGTTGTTCGTTATGCGTTATGCGTTGTGCGTTATACGTTTGCGTTATGCGTTATGCGTTATACGGTATGCGTTATGCGTTATACGATATGCGTTATGCGTTATGCGATATGCGTTATGTGTTATGCGTTATGCTTTATGCGTTGTGCGTTATTAGTTACACGTTATGCGTTATGCGTTATGCGTTATGCGTTAGGGGTTATGCGTTATGCGTTATGCGTTAGGCGTTATGCGTTATGCGTTATGTGTTATGCGTTATGAGTTATACGTTATGCGTTATGCGTTAGGGGTTATGCGTTATGCGTTATGCGTTATGCTTTATGCGTTATGCATTATGCGTTATGCGTTATGCGATATGCGTTATCCGTTATGCGTTATGCGTTATGCGTTATTCGTTATGAGTAATGAGTTATAAGTTATGCGTTATGCGTTATGCTTTATGCGTTAGGCGTTATGCGTTATGCGTTATGCGTTATGCGTTATGCGTTTTGCGTTAGGCGTTATGCGTTATGCGTTATGCGTTATACGTTTGCGTTATGCGTTATGCGTTATGCGTTATGCGTTATGCGTTATGCGTTATGCGTTATGCGTTATGCGTTATGCGTTATGCGATATGCGGTATTCGTTAAGCGTTGTGCATTATGCGTTATGCGTTATGCGTTAAGGGTTATGGGTTATGCGTTATGCTTTATGCGTTATGCGTTATGCGTTATGCGTATGTGTTATGCGATATGCGTTATGCGTTATGCGTTATGCGTTATGCGTTATGCGTTATGCGTTATGCATAATGCGTTATACGTTACGTATTATGCGTTATGCCTTATGCGTTATGCGATATGCGTCATGCATCAAGCCTTATGCGTTATGCGATATGCGATATGCGTCATGCATCAAGCCTTATGCGTTATGTGTTATGCGTTAACGTTATGCGTTTTGCGTTATGCGTTATGCGTTATGCGTTATGCGTTATGCGTTATGCGTTATGCGTTATGCGTTATGCGTTATGCGTTATGCGTTATGCGTTATGCGTTATGCGTTATGCGTTATGCTTTATGCGTTATGCGTGATCCGTTATGCGTAAGGCGTTATGGGTTTTCCGGTGTTCGTTATGCGTTGTGCATTATGCGTTATGCGTTATCAAGTAAGGGTTATGGTTTATGCATTATGCGTTGTGCGCTATACGTTTGCGTTATGCGTTATGCGTTATACGGTATGCGTTATGCGTTATACGTTATGCGTTATGCGTTATGCGTTATGCGTTATGCGTTATGCGTTATGCATTATGCGTTATACGGTATGCGTTATGCGTTATACGTTATGCGTTATGCGTTATGCGTTATGGGTTATGCGTTATGCGTTATGGTTATGCGTTATGCGTTATGCGTTATGCGTTATGCGTTATGCGTTATGCGTTATACGTTATGCGTTATGCGTTATGCGATATGCGTTATGCGTTATGCGTTATGCGTGATGCGTTATGCGTTATATGTTATGCGTTATGCGTTATACGTTATGCGTTGTGCGTTATACGTTTGCGTTATGCGTTATGCGTCATGCGTTATACGGTATGCGTTATGCGTTATGCGTTATGCGTTATGCGTTATGCGTTATTCGTCTTGCGGTATTCGTTATGCTTTGTGCATTATGCGTTGTGCGTTATGGGTTATGATTTATGCGTTATGCGTTATGCGTTGTGCGTTATACGTTTGCGTTATGCGTTATGCGTTATGCGTTATACGGTATGCGTTATGCGTTATGCGTTATGCGTTATGCGTTATGCGTTATGCGTTATGCGTTATGCGTTATGCGTTATGCGTTATGCGTTATGCGTTATGCGTTATGCGTTATGCGTTATGCGTTATGCGTTATGCGTTATGCGTTATGCGTTATGCGTTATGCGTTATGCGTTATGCGTTATGCTTTATGCGTTATTCGTGATCCGTTATGCGTTAGGCGTTATGGGTTTTCCGGTGTTCGTTATGCGTTGTGCATTATGCGTTATGCGTTATTAAGTAAGGGTTATGGTTTATGCATTATGCGTTGTGCGCTATACGTTTGCGTTATGCGTTATGCGTTATGCGTTATACGGTATGCGTTATGCGTTATACGTTATGCGTTATGCGTTATGCGTTATGCGTTATTCGTTATGCATTATGCGTTATACGGTATGCGTTATGCGTTATACGTTATGCGTTATGCGTTATGCGTGATGGGTTATGCGTTATGCGTTATGGTTATGCGTTATGCGTTATACGGTATGCGTTATGCGTTATACGTTATGCGTTATGCGTTAGGCGTTATGCGATTTGCGGTATTCGTTAAGCGTTGTGCATTATGCGTTATGCGTTATGCGTTAAGGGTTATGGGTTATGCGTTATGCTTTATGCGTTATGCGTTATGCGTTATGCGTATGTGTTATGCGATATGCGTTATGCGTTATGCGTTATGCGTTATGCGTTATACGTTATGCCGTATGCGTTATGCGTTATGCATAATGCGTTATACGTTACGTATTATGCGTTATGCCTTATGCGTTATGCGATATGCGTCATGCATCAAGCCTTATGCGTTATGCGATATGCGATATGCGTCATGCATCAAGCCTTATGCGTTATGTGTTATGCGTGATCCGTTATGCGTTATGCGTTATGCGTTATGCGTTATGCGTTATGCGTTATGCGTTATGCGTTATACGGTGTGCGTTATGCGTTATGCGTTATGAGTTATGCGTTATGCGTTATGCGTTATGCGTCTTGCGGTATTCGTTATGCTTTGTGCATTATGGGTTATGCGTTGTGCGTTATGGGTTATGATTTATGCGTTATGCGAATTGCGTTATGCGTTATGCGTTATGCGTTATGCGTTATGCGTTATGCTTTATGCGTCATGCGTGATCCGTTATGCGTTAGGCGTTATGCGATTTGCGGTATTCGTTAAGCGTTGTGCATTATGCGTTATGCGTTATGCGTTAAGGGTTATGGGTTATGCGTTATGCTTTATGCGTTATTCACTTTGCGTTATGCGTTATTCGTTATGAGTTATGAGTTATAAGTTATGCGTAATGCGTTATGCCTTATGCGTTATGCGTTATGCGTTATGCGTTATGCGTTATGCGTTATGCGTTATGCGTTATGCGTTGTGCGTTATACGTTTGCTTTATGCGTTATGCGTTATGCGTTATGCGTTATGAGTTATGCGTTATGCGTTATGCGTTATGCGATATGCGTTATGCGTTATGCGTTATGCGTTATGCGTTATGCGTTATGCGTTATGCGTTATGCGTTATGCTTTATGCGTTATGCATTATGCGTTATACGGTATGCGTTATGCGTTATACGTTATGCGTTATGCGTTATGCGTTATGGGTTATGCGTTATGCGTTATGGTTATGCGTTATGCGTTATGCGTTATGCGTTATGTGTTATGCGTTATGCGTTATGCGTTATGCGTTATACGTTATGCGTTATGCGTTATGCGTTATGCGTTATGCGTTGTGCGTTGCGCGTTATACGTTTGCGTTATGCGTTATGCGTTATGCTTTATGCGTTATGCGTTATGCGTTATGCGTTATGCGTTATGCGTTATGCGTTATGCTTTATGCGTTATGCGTTATGCGTTATGCGTTATGCGATATGCGTTATATGTTGTGCGTTATGCGTTATGCGTTATGCGTTATATGTTATGCGTTATGCGTTATGCGTTATGCGTTATGCGTTATGCGTTATGCGATATGCGTTATATGTTGTGCGTTATGCGTTATGCGTTATGCGTTATGCGTTATGCGTTATGCGTTTTGCGTTATACGGTATGCGTTATGCGTTATACGTTATGCGTTATGCGTTATGCGTTATGCGTTATGCGTTATGCGTTATGCGTTATGCGTTATGCGTTATATGTTATTCGTTATGCGTTATGCGTTATGCGTTGTGCGTTATACTTTTGCGTTATGCGTTATGCGTTATGCGTTATGCGTTTGGCGTTAGGCGTTATGCGATATGCGTTATGCGTTATGTGTTTTGCTTTATGCGTTATGCGTTATGCGTTATGCTTTATGCGTTATGCTTTATGCGTTATGCGTTATGCGTTATGCGTTATGCGTTATGCGTTATGCTTTATGCTTATGCGTTATGCGTTATGCGATATGCGTTATATGTTGTGCGTTATGCGTTATGCGTTATGCGTTATATGTTATGCGTTATGCGTTATGCGTTATGCGTTATGCGTTATGCGTTGTGCGTTATACGTTTGCGTTATGCGTTTTGCGTTATACGGTATGCGTTATGCGTTATACGTTATGCGTTATGCGTTATGCGTTATGCGTTATGCGTTATGCGTTATGCGTTATGCGTTATGCGTTATATGTTATTCGTTATGCGTTATGCGTTATGCGTTATGCGTTATGCTTTTGCGTTATGCGTTATGCGTTATGCGTTATACGGTATGCGTTATGCGTTATGCGTTATGCGTTATGCGTAATGCGTTGTGCGTTATACGTTTGCTTTATGCGTTATGCGTTATGCGTTATGCGTTATGCGTTATGCGTTATGCGATATGCGTTATGCGTTATGCGTTATGGGTAATGCGTTATGCGTTATGCGATATGCGTTATTCGTTATGCGTTATGCGTTATGCGTTATGCGTTATGCGTTATGCGTTATGCGTTATATGTTATTCGTTATGCGTTATGCGTTATGCGATATGCGTTATGCGTTATGCGTTATGCGTTATGCGTTATGCGTTATGCGTTATGCGTTATGCGTTATGCGTTATGCGTTATGCGTTATGCGTTATGCGTTATGCGTTATGCGTTATTCGTTATGAGTAATGAGTTATAAGTTATGCGTTATGCGTTATGCTTTATGCGTTATGCGTTATGCGTTATGGGTTATGCGTTATGCGTTATGCGATATGCGTTATGCGTTATGCGTTATGCGTTATGCGTTATGCGTTATGCGTTATGCGTTATGCGTTATGCGTTATGCGTTATGCGTTATGCGTTATGCATTATGCGTTATACGTTATGCGTTATGCGTTATGCGTTATTCGTTATGAGTAATGAGTTATAAGTTATGCGTTATGCGTTGTGCGCTATACGTTTGCGTTATGCGTTATGCGTTATGCTTTATGCGTTATGCGTTATGCGTTATGCGTTATGCGTTATGCGTTATGCGTTATGCGTTATGCGTTATGCGTTATGCGTTATGCGTTATGCGTTATGCGTTATGCGTTATGCGTTATGCGTTATGCGTTATGCATTATGCGTTATGCGTTATGCGTTATGCGTTATGCGTTATTCGTTATGAGTAATGAGTTATAAGTTATGCGTTATGCGTTATGCTTTATGCGTTATGCGTTATGCGTTATGCGTTATGCGTTATGCGTTATGCGTTATGCGTTATGCGTTATGTTTTATGCGTTATGCGTTACTCCTTATGAGTTATGAGTTATAAGTTATGCGTAATGCGTTATGCGTTATGCGTTATGCTTTATGCGTTATGCGTTATGCGTTATGCGTTATGCGTTATGCGTTATGCGTGATCCGTTATGCGTTATGCGTTATGCGTTATGCGTTGTGCGTTATACGTTTGCGTTATGCGTTATGCGTTATGCGTTATACGGTATGCGTTATGCGTTATGCGTTTGCGTTATGCGTTATTGTTTATGCGTTATGCGATATGAGTTATGAGTAATGAGTTATAAGTTATGCGTTATGCGTTATTCGTTATGAGTAATGAGTTATAAGTTATGCGTTATGCGTTATGCTTTATGCGTTATGCGTTATGCTTTATGCGTTATGCGTTACTCCTTATGAGTTATGAGTTATAAGTTATGCGTAATGCGGTATGCGTTATACGTTATACGTTATGCGTTATGCGTTATGCGTTATGCGTTATGCGTTATGCGTTATGCGTTATGCGTTATGCGTTATGCGTTATTCGTTATGAGTAATGAGTTATAAGTTATGCGTTATGCGTTGTGCGTTATACGTTTGCGTTATGCGTTATGCGTTATGCGTTATGCGTTATGCGTTATGCGTTATGCGTTATGCGTTATGCGTTATGCGATATGCGTTATGCGTTATGCCATATGCGTTATGCGTTGTGCGTTATGCGTTATGCGTTATGCGTTATGCGTTATGCGTTATGCGTTATGCGTTATGCGTTATGCGTTATGCGTTATGCGTTATGCGTTATGCGTTATGCGTTATGCGTTATGCGTTATGCGTTATGCGTTATGCGTTATGCGTTATGCGTTATGTTTTATGCGTTATGCGTTACTCCTTATGAGTTATGAGTTATAAGTTATGCGTTATGCGTTATGCGTTATGCTTTATGCGTTATGCGTTATGCGTTATGCGTTATGCGTTATGCGTGATCCGTTATGCGTTATGCGTTATGCGTTATGCGTTATGCGTTATACGTTATGCGTTATGCGTTATGCGTTATGCTTTATGCGTTATGCGTTATGCGTTATGAGTTATGAGTAATGAGTTATAAGTTATGCGTTATGCGTTATTCGTTATGAGTAATGAGTTATAAGTTATGCGTTATGCGTTATGCTTTATGCGATATGCGTTATGCTTTATGCGTTATGCGTTACTCCTTATGAGTTATGAGTTATAAGTTATGCGTAATGCGGTATGCGTTATACGTTATACGTTATGCGTTATGCGTTATGCGTTATGCGTTATGCGTTATGCGTTATGCATTATGCGTTATGCGTTATGCGTTATGCGTTAAGCGTTATGCGTTTTGCTGTATTCATTATGCGTTGTCCATTATGAGTTATGCGTTATGTGTTATGCTTTATGCGTTATGCGTTATGCGTTACGCTTTATGCGTTATGCATTATGCGTTATGCGTTATGCGTTATGCATTATGCGTTATGCGTTATGCGTGATCCTTTATGCGTTAAGCGTTATGCGTTTTGCTGTATTCATAATGCGTTGTGCATTATGTGTTATGCGTTATGTGTTATGCGTTATGCGTTATGCGTTATACGTTATGCGTTATGCGTTTTGCGGTATTCGTTATGCGTTATGCGTTATGCGTTATGCGTTATCCGTTGTTCGTTATGCGTTATGCGTTGTGCGTTATACGTTTGCGTTATGCGTTATGCGTTATACGGTATGCGTTATGCGTTATACGATATGCGTTATGCGTTATGCGTTATGCGTTATGTGTTATGCGTTATGCTTTATGCGTTGTGCGTTATTAGTTACACGTTATGCGTTATGCGTTATGCGTTATGCGTTAGGGGTTATGCGTTATGCGTTATGCGTTAGGCGTTATGCGTTATGCGTTATGTGTTATGCGTTATGAGTTATACGTTATGCGTTATGCGTTAGGGGTTATGCGTTATGCGTTATGCGTTATGCTTTATGCGTTATGCATTATGCGTTATGCGTTATGCGATATGCGTTATCCGTTATGCGTTATGCGTTATGCGTTATTCGTTATGAGTAATGAGTTATAAGTTATGCGTTATGCGTTATGCTTTATGCGTTAGGCGTTATGCGTTATGCGTTATGCGTTATGCGTTATGCGTTTTGCGTTAGGCGTTATGCGTTATGCGTTGTGCGTTATACGTTTGCGTTATGCGTTATGCGTTATGCGTTATGCGTTATGCGTTATGCGTTATGCGTTATGCGTTATGCGTTATGCGTTATGCGTTATGCGATATGCGGTATTCGTTAAGCGTTGTGCATTATGCGTTATGCGTTATGCGTTAAGGGTTATGGGTTATGCGTTATGCTTTATGCGTTATGCGTTATGCGTTATGCGTTATGCGATATGCGTTATGCGTTATGCGTTATGCGTTATGCGTTATGCGTTATGCGTTATGCGTTATGCGTTATGCGTTATGCGTAATGCGTTATACGTTACGTATTATGCGTTATGCCTTATGCGTTATGCGATATGCGTCATGCATCAAGCCTTATGCGTTATGCGATATGCGATATGCGTCATGCATCAAGCCTTATGCGTTATGTGTTATGCGTTATGCGTTATGCGTTATGCGTTATGCGTTATGCGTTATGCGTTATGCGTTATGCGTTATGCGTTATGCGTTATGCGTTATGCTTTATGCGTTATTCGTGATCCGTTATGCGTTAGGCGTTATGGGTTTTCCGGTGTTCGTTATGCGTTGTGCATTATGCGTTATGCGTTATCAAGTAAGGGTTATGGTTTATGCATTATGCGTTGTGCGCTATACGTTTGCGTTATGCGTTATGCGTTATACGGTATGCGTTATGCGTTATACGTTATGCGTAATGCGTTATGCGTTATGCGTTATGCGTTATGCGTTATGCATTATGCGTTATACGGTATGCGTTATGCGTTATACGTTATGCGTTATGCGTTATGCGTTATGGGTTATGCGTTATGCGTTATGGTTATGCGTTATGCGTTATGCGTTATGCGTTATGCGTTATGCGTTATGCGTTATACGTTATACGTTATGCGTTATGCGTTATGCGATATGCGTTATGCGTTATGCGTTATGCGTTATGCGTTATGCGTTATGTGTTATGCGTTATGCGTTATACGTTATGCGTTGTGCGTTATACGTTTGCGTTATGCGTTATGCGTCATGCGTTATACGGTATGCGTTATGCGTTATGCGTTATGCGTTATGCGTTATGCGTTATGCGTTATGCGTCTTGCGGTATTCGTTATGCTTTGTGCATTATGCGTTGTGCGTTATGGGTTATGATTTATGCGTTATGCGTTATGCGTTGTGCGTTATACGTTTGCGTTATGCGTTATGCGTTATGCGTTATACGGTATGCCTTATGCGTTATGCGTTATGCGTTATGCGTTATGCGTTATGCGTTATGCGTTATGCGTTATGCGTTATGCGTTATGCGTTATGCGTTATGCGTTATGCGTTATGCGTTATGCGTTATGCGTTATGCGTTATGCGTTATGCGTTATGCGTTATGCGTTATGCGTTATGCGTTATGCGTTATGCGTTATGCGTTATGCGTTATGCGTTATGCGTTATGCGTTATCCGTTATGCGTTAGGCGTTATTGGTTTTCCGGTGTTCGTTATGCGTTGTGCATTATGCGTTATGCGTTATTAAGTAAGGGTTATGGTTTATGCATTATGCGTTGTGCGCTATACGTTTGCGTTATGCGTTATGCGTTATGCGTTATACGGTATGCGTTATGCGTTATACGTTATGCGTTATGCGTTATGCGTTATGCGTTATTCGTTATGCATTATGCGTTATACGGTATGCGTTATGCGTTATACGTTATGCGTTATGCGTTATGCGTTATGGGTTATGCGTTATGCGTTATGGTTATGCGTTATGCGTTATGTGTTTTGCTTTATGCGTTATGCGTTATGCGTTATGCGTTATGGTTATGCGTTATGCATTATGCGTTGTGCGTTATACGTTTGCTTTATGCGTTATGCGTTATGCGTTATGCGTTATGCGTTATGCGTTATGCGTTATGCGTTATACTTTATGCGTTATGCGTTATGCGTTATGCGTTATACGTTATGCGTTATGCGTTATGCGTTATGCGTTATGCGTTATGCGTTGCGCGTTATACGTTTGCGTTATGCGTTATGCGTTATGCTTTATGCGTTATGCGTTATGCGTTATGCGTTATGCGTTATGCGTTATGCGTTATGCGTTATGCTTTATGCGTTATGCGTTATGCGTTATGCGATATGCGTTATATGTTGTGCGTTATGCGTTATGCGTTATGCGTTATATGTTATGCGTTATGCGTTATGCGTTATGCGTTATGCGTTATGCGTTGTGCGTTATACGTTTGCGTTATGCGTTTTGCGTTATACGGTATGCGTTATGCGTTATACGTTATGCGTTATGCGTTATGCGTTATGCGTTATGCGTTATGCGTTATGCGTTATGCGTTATGCGTTATGCGTTATATGTTATTCGTTATGCGTTATGCGTTATGCGTTATGCGTTATGCTTTTGCGTTATGGGTTATGCGTTATGCGTTATGCGTTACGCGTTATGCGTTATGCGTTATGCGTTATGGGTTATGCGTTATGCGTTATGGTTATGCGTTATGCATTATGCGTTGTGCGTTATACGTTTGCTTTATGCGTTATGCGTTATGCGTTATGCGTTATGCGTTATGCGTTATGCGTTATGCGTTATACTTTATGCGTTATGCGTTATGCGTTATGCGTTATGGATTATGCGTTATGGGTTGTTCGTTATGCTTTATGCGTTATGCGTTATGCGTTATGCGTTATGCGTTATGCGTTATGCGATATGCGTTATGCGTTATGCCATATGCGTTATGCGTTGTGCGTTATGCGTTATGCGTTATGCGTTATGCGTTATGCGTTATGCGTTATGCGTTATGCGTTATGCGTTATGCGTTATGCGTTATGCGTTATGCGTTATGCGTTATGCGTTATGCGTTATGCGTTATGCGTTATGCGTTATGCGTTATGTTTTATGCGTTATGCGTTACTCCTTATGAGTTATGAGTTATAAGTTATGCGTTATGCGTTATGCGTTATGCTTTATGCGTTATGCGTTATGCGTTATGCGTTATGCGTTATGCGTGATCCGTTATGCGTTATGCGTTATGCGTTATGCGTTATGCGTTATACGTTATGCGTTATGCGTTATGCGTTATGCTTTATGCGTTATGCGTTATGCGTTATGAGTTATGAGTAATGAGTTATAAGTTATGCGTTATGCGTTATTCGTTATGAGTAATGAGTTATAAGTTATGCGTTATGCGTTATGCTTTATGCGTTATGCGTTATGCTTTATGCGTTATGCGTTACTCCTTATGAGTTATGAGTTATAAGTTATGCGTAATGCGGTATGCGTTATACGTTATACGTTATGCGTTATGCGTTATGCGTTATGCGTTATGCGTTATGCGTTATGCGTTATGCATTATGCGTTATGCGTTATGCGTTATGCGTTAAGCGTTATGCGTTTTGCTGTATTCATTATGCGTTGTCCATTATGAGTTATGCGTTATGTGTTATGCTTTATGCGTTATGCGTTATGCGTTACGCTTTATGCGTTATGCATTATGCGTTATGCGTTATGCGTTATGCATTATGCGTTATGCGTTATGCGTGATCCTTTATGCGTTAAGCGTTATGCGTTTTGCTGTATTCATAATGCGTTGTGCATTATGTGTTATGCGTTATGTGTTATGCGTTATGCGTTATGCGTTATACGTTATGCGTTATGCGTTTTGCGGTATTCGTTATGCGTTATGCGTTATGCGTTATGCGTTATCCGTTGTTCGTTATGCGTTATGCGTTGTGCGTTATACGTTTGCGTTATGCGTTATGCGTTATACGGTATGCGTTATGCGTTATACGATATGCGTTATGCGTTATGCGATATGCGTTATGTGTTATGCGTTATGCTTTATGCGTTGTGCGTTATTAGTTACACGTTATGCGTTATGCGTTATGCGTTATGCGTTAGGGGTTATGCGTTATGCGTTATGCGTTAGGCGTTATGCGTTATGCGTTATGTGTTATGCGTTATGAGTTATACGTTATGCGTTATGCGTTAGGGGTTATGCGTTATGCGTTATGCGTTATGCTTTATGCGTTATGCATTATGCGTTATGCGTTATGCGATATGCGTTATCCGTTATGCGTTATGCGTTATGCGTTATTCGTTATGAGTAATGAGTTATAAGTTATGCGTTATGCGTTATGCTTTATGCGTTAGGCGTTATGCGTTATGCGTTATGCGTTATGCGTTATGCGTTTTGCGTTAGGCGTTATGCGTTATGCGTTGTGCGTTATACGTTTGCGTTATGCGTTATGCGTTATGCATTATGCGTTATGCGTTATGCGTTATGCGTTATGCGTTATTCGTTATGAGTAATGAGTTATAAGTTATGCGTTATGCGTTGTGCGCTATACGTTTGCGTTATGCGTTATGCGTTATGCTTTATGCGTTATGCGTTATGCGTTATGCGTTATGCGTTATGCGTTATGCGATATGCGTTATGCGTTATGCGTTATGCGTTATGCGTTATGCGTTATGCGTTATGCGTTATGCGTTATGCGTTATGCGTTATGCGTTATGCATTATGCGTTATGCGTTATGCGTTATGCGTTATGCGTTATTCGTTATGAGTAATGAGTTATAAGTTATGCGTTATGCGTTATGCTTTATGCGTTATGCGTTATGCGTTATGCGTTATGCGTTATGCGTTATGCGTTATGCGTTATGCGTTATGTTTTATGCGTTATGCGTTACTCCTTATGAGTTATGAGTTATAAGTTATGCGTAATGCGTTATGCGTTATGCGTTATGCTTTATGCGTTATGCGTTATGCGTTATGCGTTATGCGTTATGCGTTATGCGTGATCCGTTATGCGTTATGCGTTATGCGTTATGCGTTGTGCGTTATACGTTTGCGTTATGCGTTATGCGTTATGCGTTATACGGTATGCGTTATGCGTTATGCGTTTGCGTTATGCGTTATGCTTTATGCGTTATGCGTTATGAGTTATGAGTAATGAGTTATAAGTTATGCGTTATGCGTTATTCGTTATGAGTAATGAGTTATAAGTTATGCGTTATGCGTTATGCTTTATGCGTTATGCGTTATGCTTTATGCGTTATGCGTTACTCCTTATGAGTTATGAGTTATAAGTTATGCGTAATGCGGTATGCGTTATACGTTATACGTTATGCGTTATGCGTTATGCGTTATGCGTTATGCGTTATGCGTTATGCGTTATGCGTTATGCGTTATGCGTTATTCGTTATGAGTTATGAGTTATAAGTTATGCGTTATGCGTTGTGCGTTATACGTTTGCGTTATGCGTTATGCGTTATGCTTTATGCGTTATGCGTTATGCGTTATGCGTTATGCGTTATGCGTTATGCGATATGCGTTATGCGTTATGCCATATGCGTTATGCGTTGTGCGTTATGCGTTATGCGTTATGCGTTATGAATTATGCGTTATGCGTTATGCGTTATGCGTTATGCGTTATGCGTTATGCGTTATGCCTTATGCGTTATGCGTTATGCATTATGCGTTATGCGTTATGCGTTGTGCGTTATGACTTATGCGTTATTCGTTATGAGTAATGAGTTATAAGTTATGCGTTATGCGTTATGCTTTATGCGTTATGCGTTATGCGTTATGCGTTATGCGTTATGCGTTATGCGTTATGTTTTATGCGTTATGCGTTAATCCTTATGAGTTATGAGTTATAAGTTATGCGTAATGCGTTATGCGTTATGCGTTATGCTTTATGCGTTATGCGTTATGCGTTATGCGTTATGCGTTATGCGTGATCCGTTATGCGTTATGCGTTATGCGTTATGCGTTATGCGTTATACGTTATGCGTTATGCGTTATGCGTTATGCTTTATGCGTTATGCGTTATGAGTTATGAGTAATGAGTTATAAGTTATGCGTTATGCGTTATTCGTTATGAGTAATGAGTTATAAGTTATGCGTTATGCGTTATGCTTTATGCGTTATGCGTTATGCTTTATGCGTTATGCGTTACTCCTTATGAGTTATGAGTTATAAGTTATGCGTAATGCGGTATGCGTTATACGTTATGCGTTATGCGTTATGCGTTATGCGTTATGCGTTATGCGTTATGCATTATGCGTTATGCGTTATGCGTTATGCGTTAAGCGTTATGCGTTTTGCTGTATTCATAATGCATTGTGCATTATGAGTTATGCGTTATGTGTTATGCTTTATGCGTTATGCGTTATGCGTTACGCTTTATGCGTTATGCATTATGCGTTATGCGTTATGCGTTATGCATTATGCGTTATGCGTTATGCGTGATCCTTTATGCGTTAAGCGTTATGCGTTTTGCTGTATTCATAATGCGTTGTGCATTATGTGTTATGCGTTATGTGTTATGCGTTATGCGTTATGCGTTATACGTTATGCGTTATGCGTTTTGCGGTATTCGTTATGCGTTATGCGTTATGCGTTATGCGTTATCCGTTGTTCGTTATGCGTTATGCGTTGTGCGTTATACGTTTGCGTTATGCGTTATGCGTTATACGGTATGCGTTATGCGTTATACGATATGCGTTATGCGTTATGCGATATGCGTTATGTGTTATGCGTTATGCTTTATGCGTTGTGCGTTATTAGTTACACGTTATGCGTTATGCGTTATGCGTTATGCGTTAGGGGTTATGCGTTATGCGTTATGCGTTAGGCGTTATGCGTTATGCGTTATGTGTTATGCGTTATGAGTTATACGTTATGCGTTATGCGTTAGGGGTTATGCGTTATGCGTTATGCGTTATGCTTTATGCGTTATGCATTATGCGTTATGCGTTATGCGATATGCGTTATCCGTTATGCGTTATGCGTTATGCGTTATTCGTTATGAGTAATGAGTTATAAGTTATGCGTTATGCGTTATGCTTTATGCGTTAGGCGTTATGCGTTATGCGTTATGCGTTATGCGTTATGCGTTTTGCGTTATGCGTTATGCGTTATGCGTTGTGCGTTATACGTTTGCGTTATGCGTTATGCGTTATGCGTTATGCGTTATGCGTTATGCGTTATGCGTTATGCGTTATGCGTTATGCGTTATGCGATATGCGGTATTCGTTAAGCGTTGTGCATTATGCGTTATGCGTTATGCGTTAAGGGTTATGGGTTATGCGTTATGCTTTATGCGTTATGCGTTATGCGTTATGCGTATGTGTTATGCGATATGCGTTATGCGTTATGCGTTATGCGTTATGCGTTATGCGTTATGCGTTATGCATAATGCGTTATACGTTACGTATTATGCGTTATGCCTTATGCGTTATGCGATATGCGTCATGCATCAAGCCTTATGCGTTATGCGATATGCGATATGCGTCATGCATCAAGCCTTATGCGTTATGTGTTATGCGTTAACGTTATGCGTTTTGCGTTATGCGTTATGCGTTATGCGTTATGCGTTATGCGTTATGCGTTATGCGTTATGCGTTATGCGTTATGCGTTATGCGTTATGCGTTATGCGTTATGCGTTATGCGTTATGCTTTATGCGTTATTCGTGATCCGTTATGCGTTAGGCGTTATGGGTTTTCCGGTGTTCGTTATGCGTTGTGCATTATGCGTTATGCGTTATCAAGTAAGGGTTATGGTTTATGCATTATGCGTTGTGCGCTATACGTTTGCGTTATGCGTTATGCGTTATACGGTATGCGTTATGCGTTATACGTTATGCGTAATGCGTTATGCGTTATGCGTTATGCGTTATGCGTTATGCATTATGCGTTATACGGTATGCGTTATGCGTTATACGTTATGCGTTATGCGTTATGCGTTATGGGTTATGCGTTATGCGTTATGGTTATGCGTTATGCGTTATGCGTTATGCGTTATGCGTTATGCGTTATGCGTTATACGTTATGCGTTATGCGTTATGCGATATGCGTTATGCGTTATGCGTTATGCGTGATGCGTTATGCGTTATATGTTATGCGTTATGCGTTATACGTTATGCGTTGTGCGTTATACGTTTGCGTTATGCGTTATGCGTCATGCGTTATACGGTATGCGTTATGCGTTATGCGTTATGCGTTATGCGTTATGCGTTATTCGTCTTGCGGTATTCGTTATGCTTTGTGCATTATGCGTTGTGCGTTATGGGTTATGATTTATGCGTTATGCGTTATGCGTTGTGCGTTATACGTTTGCGTTATGCGTTATGCGTTATGCGTTATACGGTATGCGTTATGCGTTATGCGTTATGCGTTATGCGTTATGCGTTATGCGTTATGCGTTATGCGTTATGCGTTATGCGTTATGCGTTATGCGTTATGCGTTATGCGTTATGCGTTATGCGTTATGCGTTATGCGTTATGCGTTATGCGTTATGCGTTATGCGTTATGCGTTATGCGTTATGCTTTATGCGTTATTCGTGATCCGTTATGCGTTAGGCGTTATGGGTTTTCCGGTGTTCGTTATGCGTTGTGCATTATGCGTTATGCGTTATTAAGTAAGGGTTATGGTTTATGCATTATGCGTTGTGCGCTATACGTTTGCGTTATGCGTTATGCGTTATGCGTTATACGGTATGCGTTATGCGTTATACGTTATGCGTTATGCGTTATGCGTTATGCGTTATTCGTTATGCATTATGCGTTATACGGTATGCGTTATGCGTTATACGTTATGCGTTATGCGTTATGCGTGATGGGTTATGCGTTATGCGTTATGGTTATGCGTTATGCGTTATACGGTATGCGTTATGCGTTATACGTTATGCGTTATGCGTTAGGCGTTATGCGATTTGCGGTATTCGTTAAGCGTTGTGCATTATGCGTTATGCGTTATGCGTTAAGGGTTATGGGTTATGCGTTATGCTTTATGCGTTATGCGTTATGCGTTATGCGTATGTGTTATGCGATATGCGTTATGCGTTATGCGTTATGCGTTATGCGTTATACGTTATGCCGTATGCGTTATGCGTTATGCATAATGCGTTATACGTTACGTATTATGCGTTATGCCTTATGCGTTATGCGATATGCGTCATGCATCAAGCCTTATGCGTTATGCGATATGCGATATGCGTCATGCATCAAGCCTTATGCGTTATGTGTTATGCGTGATCCGTTATGCGTTATGCGTTATGCGTTATGCGTTATGCGTTATGCGTTATGCGTTATGCGTTATACGGTGTGCGTTATGCGTTATGCGTTATGAGTTATGCGTTATGCGTTATGCGTTATGCGTCTTGCGGTATTCGTTATGCTTTGTGCATTATGGGTTATGCGTTGTGCGTTATGGGTTATGATTTATGCGTTATGCGAATTGCGTTATGCGTTATGCGTTATGCGTTATGCGTTATGCGTTATGCTTTATGCGTCATGCGTGATCCGTTATGCGTTAGGCGTTATGCGATTTGCGGTATTCGTTAAGCGTTGTGCATTATGCGTTATGCGTTATGCGTTAAGGGTTATGGGTTATGCGTTATGCTTTATGCGTTATTCACTTTGCGTTATGCGTTATTCGTTATGAGTTATGAGTTATAAGTTATGCGTAATGCGTTATGCCTTATGCGTTATGCATTATGCGTTATGCGTTATGCGTTATGCGTTATGCGTTATGCGTTATGCGTTGTGCGTTATACGTTTGCTTTATGCGTTATGCGTTATGCGTTATGCGTTATGAGTTATGCGTTATGCGTTATGCGTTATGCGATATGCGTTATGCGTTATGCGTTATGCGTTATGCGTTATGCGTTATGCGTTATGCGTTATGCGTTATGCTTTATGCGTTATGCATTATGCGTTATACGGTATGCGTTATGCGTTATACGTTATGCGTTATGCGTTATGCGTTATGGGTTATGCGTTATGCGTTATGGTTATGCGTTATGCGTTATGCGTTATGCGTTATGTGTTATGCGTTATGCGTTATGCGTTATGCGTTATGCGTTATGCGTTATGCGTTATGCGTTATGCGTTATGCGTTGTGCGTTGCGCGTTATACGTTTGCGTTATGCGTTATGCGTTATGCTTTATGCGTTATGCGTTATGCGTTATGCGTTATGCGTTATGCGTTATGCGTTATGCTTTATGCGTTATGCGTTATGCGTTATGCGTTATGCGATATGCGTTATATGTTGTGCGTTATGCGTTATGCGTTATGCGTTATATGTTATGCGTTATGCGTTATGCGTTATGCGTTATGCGTTATGCGTTATGCGATATGCGTTATATGTTGTGCGTTATGCGTTATGCGTTATGCGTTATGCGTTATGCGTTATGCGTTTTGCGTTATACGGTATGCGTTATGCGTTATACGTTATGCGTTATGCGTTATGCGTTATGCGTTATGCGTTATGCGTTATGCGTTATGCGTTATGCGTTATATGTTATTCGTTATGCGTTATGCGTTATGCGTTGTGCGTTATACTTTTGCGTTATGCGTTATGCGTTATGCGTTATGCGTTTGGCGTTAGGCGTTATGCGATATGCGTTATGCGTTATGTGTTTTGCTTTATGCGTTATGCGTTATGCGTTATGCTTTATGCGTTATGCTTTATGCGTTATGCGTTATGCGTTATGCGTTATGCGTTATGCGTTATGCTTTATGCTTATGCGTTATGCGTTATGCGATATGCGTTATATGTTGTGCGTTATGCGTTATGCGTTATGCGTTATGCGTTATGCGTTATGCGTTATGCGTTATGCGTTATGCGTTATGCGTTATGCGTTATGCGTTTGCGTTATGCGTTTTGCGTTATACGGTATGCGTTATGCGTTATACGTTATGCGTTATGCGTTATGCGTTATGCGTTATGCGTTATGCGTTATGCGTTATGCGTTATGCGTTATATGTTATTCGTTATGCGTTATGCGTTATGCGTTATGCGTTATGCTTTTGCGTTATGCGTTATGCGTTATGCGTTATACGGTATGCGTTATGCGTTATGCGTTATGCGTTATGCGTAATGCGTTGTGCGTTATACGTTTGCTTTATGCGTTATGCGTTATGCGTTATGCGTTATGCGTTATGCGTTATGCGATATGCGTTATGCGTTATGCGTTATGGGTAATGCGTTATGCGTTATGCGATATGCGTTATTCGTTATGCGTTATGCGTTATGCGTTATGCGTTATGCGTTATGCGTTATGCGTTATATGTTATTCGTTATGCGTTATGCGTTATGCGATATGCGTTATGCGTTATGCGTTATGCGTTATGCGTTATGCGTTATGCGTTATGCGTTATGCGTTATGCGTTATGCATTATGCGTTATGCGTTATGCGTTATGCGTTATGCGTTATTCGTTATGAGTAATGAGTTATAAGTTATGCGTTATGCGTTATGCTTTATGCGTTATGCGTTATGCGTTATGGGTTATGCGTTATGCGTTATGCGATATGCGTTATGCGTTATGCGTTATGCGTTATGCGTTATGCGTTATGCGTTATGCGTTATGCGTTATGCGTTATGCGTTATGCGTTATGCGTTATGCATTATGCGTTATACGTTATGCGTTATGCGTTATGCGTTATTCGTTATGAGTAATGAGTTATAAGTTATGCGTTATGCGTTGTGCGCTATACGTTTGCGTTATGCGTTATGCGTTATGCTTTATGCGTTATGCGTTATGCGTTATGCGTTATGCGTTATGCGTTATGCGATATGCGTTATGCGTTATGCGTTATGCGTTATGCGTTATGCGTTATGCGTTATGCGTTATGCGTTATGCGTTATGCGTTATGCATTATGCGTTATGCGTTATGCGTTATGCGTTATGCGTTATTCGTTATGAGTAATGAGTTATAAGTTATGCGTTATGCGTTATGCTTTATGCGTTATGCGTTATGCGTTATGCGTTATGCGTTATGCGTTATGCGTTATGCGTTATGCGTTATGTTTTATGCGTTATGCGTTACTCCTTATGAGTTATGAGTTATAAGTTATGCGTAATGCGTTATGCGTTATGCGTTATGCTTTATGCGTTATGCGTTATGCGTTATGCGTTATGCGTTATGCGTTATGCGTGATCCGTTATGCGTTATGCGTTATGCGTTATGCGTTGTGCGTTATACGTTTGCGTTATGCGTTATGCGTTATGCGTTATACGGTATGCGTTATGCGTTATGCGTTTGCGTTATGCGTTATTGTTTATGCGTTATGCGATATGAGTTATGAGTAATGAGTTATAAGTTATGCGTTATGCGTTATTCGTTATGAGTAATGAGTTATAAGTTATGCGTTATGCGTTATGCTTTATGCGTTATGCGTTATGCTTTATGCGTTATGCGTTACTCCTTATGAGTTATGAGTTATAAGTTATGCGTAATGCGGTATGCGTTATACGTTATACGTTATGCGTTATGCGTTATGCGTTATGCGTTATGCGTTATGCGTTATGCGTTATGCGTTATGCGTTATGCGTTATTCGTTATGAGTAATGAGTTATAAGTTATGCGTTATGCGTTGTGCGTTATACGTTTGCGTTATGCGTTATGCGTTATGCTTTATGCGTTATGCGTTATGCGTTATGCGTTATGCGTTATGCGTTATGCGATATGCGTTATGCGTTATGCCATATGCGTTATGCGTTGTGCGTTATGCGTTATGCGTTATGCGTTATGCGTTATGCGTTATGCGTTATGCGTTATGCGTTATGCGTTATGCGTTATGCGTTATGCGTTATGCGTTATGCGTTATGCGTTATGCGTTATGCGTTATGCGTTATGCGTTATGCGTTATGCGTTATGTTTTATGCGTTATGCGTTACTCCTTATGAGTTATGAGTTATAAGTTATGCGTTATGCGTTATGCGTTATGCTTTATGCGTTATGCGTTATGCGTTATGCGTTATGCGTTATGCGTGATCCGTTATGCGTTATGCGTTATGCGTTATGCGTTATGCGTTATACGTTATGCGTTATGCGTTATGCGTTATGCTTTATGCGTTATGCGTTATGCGTTATGAGTTATGAGTAATGAGTTATAAGTTATGCGTTATGCGTTATTCGTTATGAGTAATGAGTTATAAGTTATGCGTTATGCGTTATGCTTTATGCGTTATGCGTTATGCTTTATGCGTTATGCGTTACTCCTTATGAGTTATGAGTTATAAGTTATGCGTAATGCGGTATGCGTTATACGTTATACGTTATGCGTTATGCGTTATGCGTTATGCGTTATGCGTTATGCGTTATGCATTATGCGTTATGCGTTATGCGTTATGCGTTAAGCGTTATGCGTTTTGCTGTATTCATTATGCGTTGTCCATTATGAGTTATGCGTTATGTGTTATGCTTTATGCGTTATGCGTTATGCGTTACGCTTTATGCGTTATGCATTATGCGTTATGCGTTATGCGTTATGCATTATGCGTTATGCGTTATGCGTGATCCTTTATGCGTTAAGCGTTATGCGTTTTGCTGTATTCATAATGCGTTGTGCATTATGTGTTATGCGTTATGTGTTATGCGTTATGCGTTATGCGTTATGCGTTATGCGTTATGCGTTTTGCGGTATTCGTTATGCGTTATGCGTTATGCGTTATGCGTTATCCGTTGTTCGTTATGCGTTATGCGTTGTGCGTTATACGTTTGCGTTATGCGTTATTCGTTATACGGTATGCGTTATGCGTTATACGATATGCGTTATGCGTTATGCGATATGCGTTATGTGTTATGCGTTATGCTTTATGCGTTGTGCGTTATTAGTTACACGTTATGCGTTATGCGTTATGCGTTATGCGTTAGGGGTTATGCGTTATGCGTTATGCGTTAGGCGTTATGCGTTATGCGTTATGTGTTATGCGTTATGAGTTATACGTTATGCGTTATGCGTTAGGGGTTATGCGTTATGCGTTATGCGTTATGCTTTATGCGTTATGCATTATGCGTTATGCGTTATGCGATATGCGTTATCCGTTATGCGTTATGCGTTATGCGTTATTCGTTATGAGTAATGAGTTATAAGTTATGCGTTATGCGTTATGCTTTATGCGTTAGGCGTTATGCGTTATGCGTTATGCGTTATGCGTTATGCGTTTTGCGTTAGGCGTTATGCGTTATGCGTTGTGCGTTATACGTTTGCGTTATGCGTTATGCGTTATGCTTTATGCGTTATGCGTTATGCGTTATGCGTTATGCGTTATGCGTTATGCGTTATGCGTTATGCGATATGCGGTATTCGTTAAGCGTTGTGCATTATGCGTTATGCGTTATGCGTTAAGGGTTATGGGTTATGCGTTATGCTTTATGCGTTATGCGTTATGCGTTATGCGTATGTGTTATGCGATATGCGTTATGCGTTATGCGTTATGCGTTATGCGTTATGCGTTATGCGTTATGCGTTATGCGTTATGCGTTATGCATAATGCGTTATACGTTACGTATTATGCGTTATGCCTTATGCGTTATGCGATATGCGTCATGCATCAAGCCTTATGCGTTATGCGATATGCGATATGCGTCATGCATCAAGCCTTATGCGTTATGTGTTATGCGTTAACGTTATGCGTTTTGCGTTATGCGTTATGCGTTATGCGTTATGCGTTATGCGTTATGCTTTATGCGTTATGCGTTATGCGTTATGCGTTATGCTTTATGCGTTATTCGTGATCCGTTATGCGTTAGGCGTTATGGGTTTTCCGGTGTTCGTTATGCGTTGTGCATTATGCGTTATGCGTTATCAAGTAAGGGTTATGGTTTATGCATTATGCGTTGTGCGCTATACGTTTGCGTTATGCGTTATGCGTTATACGGTATGCGTTATGCGTTATACGTTATGCGTAATGCGTTATGCGTTATGCGTTATGCGTTATGCGTTATGCATTATGCGTTATACGGTATGCGTTATGCGTTATACGTTATGCGTTATGCGTTATGCGTTATGGGTTATGCGTTATGCGTTATGGTTATGCGTTATGCGTTATGCGTTATGCGTTATGCGTTATGCGTTATGCGTTATACGTTATACGTTATGCGTTATGCGTTATGCGATATGCGTTATGCGTTATGCGTTATGCGTTATGCGTTATGCGTTATATGTTATGCGTTATGCGTTATACGTTATGCGTTGTGCGTTATACGTTTGCGTTATGCGTTATGCGTTATGCGTTATACGGTATGCGTTATGCGTTATGCGTTATGCGTTATGCGTTATGCGTTATGCGTTATGCGTCTTGCGGTATTCGTTATGCTTTGTGCATTATGCGTTGTGCGTTATGGGTTATGATTTATGCGTTATGCGTTATGCGTTGTGCGTTATACGTTTGCGTTATGCGTTATGCGTTATGCGTTATACGGTATGCCTTATGCGTTATGCGTTATGCGTTATGCGTTATGCGTTATGCGTTATGCGTTATGCGTTATGCGTTATGCGTTATGCGTTATGCGTTATGCGTTATGCGTTATGCGTTATGCGTTATGCGTTATGCGTTATGCGTTATGCGTTATGCGTTATGCGTTATGCGTTATGCGTTATGCGTTATGCGTTATGCGTTATGCGTTATGCGTTATGCGTTATTCGTGATCCGTTATGCGTTAGGCGTTATTGGTTTTCCGGTGTTCGTTATGCGTTGTGCATTATGCGTTATGCGTTATTAAGTAAGGGTTATGGTTTATGCATTATGCGTTGTGCGCTATACGTTTGCGTTATGCGTTATGCGTTATGCGTTATACGGTATGCGTTATGCGTTATACGTTATGCGTTATGCGTTATGCGTTATGCGTTATTCGTTATGCGTTATGCGTTATACGGTATGCGTTATGCGTTATACGTTATGCGTTATGCGTTATGCGTTATGGGTTATGCGTTATGCGTTATGGTTATGCGTTATGCGTTATGTGTTTTGCTTTATGCGTTATGCGTTATGCGTTATGCGTTATGGTTATGCGTTATGCATTATGCGTTGTGCGTTATACGTTTGCGTTATGCGTTATGCGTTATGCGTTATGCGTTATGCGTTATGCGTTATGCGTTATGCGTTATACTTTATGCGTTATGCGTTATGCGTTATGCGTTATACGTTATGCGTTATGCGTTATGCGTTATGCGTTATGCGTTATGCGTTGTGCGTTATACGTTTGCGTTATGCGTTATGCGTTATGCTTTATGCGTTATGCGTTATGCGTTATGCGTTATGCGTTATGCGTTATGCGTTATGCGTTATGCGTTATGCGTTATGCGTTATGCGTTATGCGATATGCGTTATATGTTGTGCGTTATGCGTTATGCGTTATGCGTTATATGTTATGCGTTATGCGTTATGCGTTATGCGTTATGCGTTATGCGTTGTGCGTTATACGTTTGCGTTATGCGTTTTGCGTTATACGGTATGCGTTATGCGTTATACGTTATGCGTTATGCGTTATGCGTTATGCGTTATGCGTTATGCGTTATGCGTTATGCGTTATGCGTTATGCGTTATATGTTATTCGTTATGCGTTATGCGTTATGCGTTATGCGTTATGCTTTTGCGTTATGGGTTATGCGTTATGCGTTATGCGTTACGCGTTATGCGTTATGCGTTATGCGTTATGGGTTATGCGTTATGCGTTATGGTTATGCGTTATGCATTATGCGTTGTGCGTTATACGTTTGCTTTATGCGTTATGCGTTATGCGTTATGCGTTATGCGTTATGCGTTATGCGTTATGCGTTATACTTTATGCGTTATGCGTTATGCGTTATGCGTTATGGATTATGCGTTATGGGTTGTTCGTTATGCTTTATGCGTTATGCGTTATGCGTTATGCGTTATGCGTTATGCGTTATGCGTTATGCGTTATGCGTTATGCCATATGCGTTATGCGTTGTGCGTTATGCGTTATGCGTTATGCGTTATGCGTTATGCGTTATGCGTTATGCGTTATGCGTTATGCGTTATGCGTTATGCGTTATGCGTTATGCGTTATGCGTTATGCGTTATGCGTTATGCGTTATGCGTTATGCGTTATGCGTTATGTTTTATGCGTTATGCGTTACTCCTTATGAGTTATGAGTTATAAGTTATGCGTTATGCGTTATGCGTTATGCTTTATGCGTTATGCGTTATGCGTTATGCGTTATGCGTTATGCGTGATCCGTTATGCGTTATGCGTTATGCGTTATGCGTTATGCGTTATACGTTATGCGTTATGCGTTATGCGTTATGCTTTATGCGTTATGCGTTATGCGTTATGAGTTATGAGTAATGAGTTATAAGTTATGCGTTATGCGTTATTCGTTATGAGTAATGAGTTATAAGTTATGCGTTATGCGTTATGCTTTATGCGTTATGCGTTATGCTTTATGCGTTATGCGTTACTCCTTATGAGTTATGAGTTATAAGTTATGCGTAATGCGGTATGCGTTATACGTTATACGTTATGCGTTATGCGTTATGCGTTATGCGTTATGCGTTATGCGTTATGCGTTATGCATTATGCGTTATGCGTTATGCGTTATGCGTTAAGCGTTATGCGTTTTGCTGTATTCATTATGCGTTGTCCATTATGAGTTATGCGTTATGTGTTATGCTTTATGCGTTATGCGTTATGCGTTACGCTTTATGCGTTATGCATTATGCGTTATGCGTTATGCGTTATGCGTTATGCGTTATGCGTTATGCGTGATCCTTTATGCGTTAAGCGTTATGCGTTTTGCTGTATTCATAATGCGTTGTGCATTATGTGTTATGCGTTATGTGTTATGCGTTATGCGTTATGCGTTATGCGTTATGCGTTATGCGTTTTGCGGTATTCGTTATGCGTTATGCGTTATGCGTTATGCGTTATCCGTTGTTCGTTATGCGTTATGCGTTGTGCGTTATACGTTTGCGTTATGCGTTATGCGTTATACGGTATGCGTTATGCGTTATACGATATGCGTTATGCGTTATGCGATATGCGTTATGTGTTATGCGTTATGCTTTATGCGTTGTGCGTTATTAGTTACACGTTATGCGTTATGCGTTATGCGTTATGCGTTAGGGGTTATGCGTTATGCGTTATGCGATATGCGTTATGCGTTATGCGTTATGTGTTATGCGTTATGAGTTATACGTTATGCGTTATGCGTTAGGGGTTATGCGTTATGCGTTATGCGTTATGCTTTATGCGTTATGCATTATGCGTTATGCGTTATGCGATATGCGTTATCCGTTATGCGTTATGCGTTATGCGTTATTCGTTATGAGTAATGAGTTATAAGTTATGCGTTATGCGTTATGCTTTATGCGTTAGGCGTTATGCGTTATGCGTTATGCGTTATGCGTTATGCGTTTTGCGTTAGGCGTTATGCGTTATGCGTTGTGCGTTATACGTTTGCGTTATGCGTTATGCGTTATGCTTTATGCGTTATGCGTTATGCGTTATGCGTTATGCGTTATGCGTTATGCGTTATGCGTTATGCGATATGCGGTATTCGTTAAGCGTTGTGCATTATGCGTTATGCGTTATGCGTTAAGGGTTATGGGTTATGCGTTATGCTTTATGCGTTATGCGTTATGCGTTATGCGTATGTGTTATGCGATATGCGTTATGCGTTATGCGTTATGCGTTATGCGTTATGCGTTATGCGTTATGCGTTATGCGTTATGCGTTATGCATAATGCGTTATACGTTACGTATTATGCGTTATGCCTTATGCGTTATGCGATATGCGTCATGCATCAAGCCTTATGCGTTATGCGATATGCGATATGCGTCATGCATCAAGCCTTATGCGTTATGTGTTATGCGTTAACGTTATGCGTTTTGCGTTATGCGTTATGCGTTATGCGTTATGCGTTATGCGTTATGCGTTATGCGTTATGCGTTATGCGTTATGCGTTATGCTTTATGCGTTATTCGTGATCCGTTATGCGTTAGGCGTTATGGGTTTTCCGGTGTTCGTTATGCGTTGTGCATTATGCGTTATGCGTTATCAAGTAAGGGTTATGGTTTATGCATTATGCGTTGTGCGCTATACGTTTGCGTTATGCGTTATGCGTTATACGGTATGCGTTATGCGTTATACGTTATGCGTAATGCGTTATGCGTTATGCGTTATGCGTTATGCGTTATGCTTTATGCGTTATACGGTATGCGTTATGCGTTATACGTTATGCGTTATGCGTTATGCGTTATGGGTTATGCGTTATGCGTTATGGTTATGCGTTATGCGTTATGCGTTATGCGTTATGCGTTATGCGTTATGCGTTATACGTTATACGTTATGCGTTATGCGTTATGCGATATGCGTTATGCGTTATGCGTTATGCGTTATGCGTTATGCGTTATATGTTATGCGTTATGCGTTATACGTTATGCGTTGTGCGTTATACGTTTGCGTTATGCGTTATGCGTCATGCGTTATACGGTATGCGTTATGCGTTATGCGTTATGCGTTATGCGTTATGCGTTATGCGTTATGCGTCTTGCGGTATTCGTTATGCTTTGTGCATTATGCGTTGTGCGTTATGGGTTATGATTTATGCGTTATGCGTTATGCGTTGTGCGTTATACGTTTGCGTTATGCGTTATGCGTTATGCGTTATACGGTATGCCTTATGCGTTATGCGTTATGCGTTATGCGTTATGCGTTATGCGTTATGCGTTATGCGTTATGCGTTATGCGTTATGCGTTATGCGTTATGCGTTATGCGTTATGCGTTATGCGTTATGCGTTATGCGTTATGCGTTATGCGTTATGCGTTATGCGTTATGCGTTATGCGTTATGCGTTATGCGTTATGCGTTATGCGTTATGCGTTATGCGTTATTCGTGATCCGTTATGCGTTAGGCGTTATTGGTTTTCCGGTGTTCGTTATGCGTTGTGCATTATGCGTTATGCGTTATTAAGTAAGGGTTATGGTTTATGCATTATGCGTTGTGCGCTATACGTTTGCGTTATGCGTTATGCGTTATGCGTTATACGGTATGCGTTATGCGTTATACGTTATGCGTTATGCGTTATGCGTTATGCGTTATTCGTTATGCATTATGCGTTATACGGTATGCGTTATGCGTTATACGTTATGCGTTATGCGTTATGCGTTATGGGTTATGCGTTATGCGTTATGGTTATGCGTTATGCGTTATGTGTTTTGCTTTATGCGTTATGCGTTATGCGTTATGCGTTATGGTTATGCGTTATGCATTATGCGTTGTGCGTTATACGTTTGCTTTATGCGTTATGCGTTATGCGTTATGCGTTATGCGTTATGCGTTATGCGTTATGCGTTATACTTTATGCGTTATGCGTTATGCGTTATGCGTTATACGTTATGCGTTATGCGTTATGCGTTATGCGTTATGCGTTATGCGTTGCGCGTTATACGTTTGCGTTATGCGTTATGCGTTATGCTTTATGCGTTATGCGTTATGCGTTATGCGTTATGCGTTATGCGTTATGCGTTATGCGTTATGCTTTATGCGTTATGCGTTATGCGTTATGCGATATGCGTTATATGTTGTGCGTTATGCGTTATGCGTTATGCGTTATATGTTATGCGTTATGCGTTATGCGTTATGCGTTATGCGTTATGCGTTGTGCGTTATACGTTTGCGTTATGCGTTTTGCGTTATACGGTATGCGTTATGCGTTATACGTTATGCGTTATGCGTTATGCGTTATGCGTTATGCGTTATGCGTTATGCGTTATGCGTTATGCGTTATGCGTTATATGTTATTCGTTATGCGTTATGCGTTATGCGTTATGCGTTATGCTTTTGCGTTATGGGTTATGCGTTATGCGTTATGCGTTACGCGTTATGCGTTATGCGTTATGCGTTATGGGTTATGCGTTATGCGTTATGGTTATGCGTTATGCATTATGCGTTGTGCGTTATACGTTTGCTTTATGCGTTATGCGTTATGCGTTATGCGTTATGCGTTATGCGTTATGCGTTATGCGTTATACTTTATGCGTTATGCGTTATGCGTTATGCGATATGGATTATGCGTTATGGGTTGTTCGTTATGCTTTATGCGTTGGGCGTTATACGTTTGCATTATGCGTTATGCGTTATGCTTTATGCGTTATGCGTTATGCGTTATGCGTTATACGGTGTGCGTTATGCGTTATGCGTTATGCGTTATGAGTTACGCGTTATGCGTTATGCGTTTTGCGGTATTCGTTATGCGTTGTGCATTATGCCTTATGCGTTGTGCGTTATAGGTTATGGGTTATGCGTTATGCTTTATGCGTTATTCATTTTGCGTTATGCGTTATTCGTTATGAGTTATGAGTTATAAGTTATGCGTAATTCGTTTTGCCTTATGCGTTATGCGTATGTGTTATGCGATATGCGTTATGCGTTATGCGTTATGCGTTATGCGTTCTGCATAATGCGTTATACGTTATGTATTATGCGTTATGCCTTATGCGTTATGCGATATGCGTCATGCATCAAGCCTTATGCGTTATGCGATATGCGATATGCGTCATGCATCAAGCCTTATGCGTTATGGGTTGTGCGTTAACGTTATGCGTTTTGCGTTATGCGTTATGCGTTATGCGTTATACGTTATGCGTTATGCGTTATGCGTTATGCGTTATGCGTTATGCGTTATGCGTTATGCGTCATGCGTTATGCGTTATGCGTTATGCGTTATGCGTTATGCGTTATGTGTTATGCGTTATGCGTTATGCGTTATGCGTTATGCGTTATGCGTTATGCGTTATGCTTTATGCGTTATGCATTATGCGTTATTCGTGATCCGTTATGCGTTAGGCGTTATGGGTTTTCCGGTGTTCGTTATGCGTTGTGCATTATGCGTTATGCGTTATGAAGTAAGGGTTATGGTTTATGCATTATGCGTTGTGCGCTATACGTTTGCGTTATGCGTTATGCGTTATGCGTTATACGGTATGCGTTATGCGTTATACGTTATGCGTTATGCGTTATGCGTTATGCGTTATGCGTTATGCGTTATGCATTATGCGTTATACGGTATGCGTTATGCGTTATACGTTATGCGTTATGCGTTATGCGTTATGGGTTATGCGTTATGCGTTATGGTTATGCGTTATGCGTTATGCGTTATGCGTTATGCGTTAAGCGTTTTGCTTTATGCGTTATGCGTTATGCGTTATGCGTTATGCGTTATGCGTTATGCGTTATGCGTTATGCGTTATGCGTTATGCGTTATGCGTTATGCGTTATGCGTTATGCGTTATGCGTTATGCGTTATGCGTTATGCGTTATGCGTTATGCGTTATGCGTTATGCGTTATGCGTTATGCGTTATACGTTATGCGTTATGCGTTATGCGTTATGCTTTATGCGTTATGCGTTATGCGTTATACGGTATGCGTTATGCGTTATACGTTATGCGTTATGCGTTATGCGTTATGGGTTATGCGTTATGCGTTATGCGTTATGCGTTATGCGTTATGCGTTATGCGTTATGCGTTATGCGTTATGCGTTATGCGTTATGCGTTATGCTTTATGCGTTATGCATTATGCGTTATACGGTATGCGTTATGCGTTATACGTTATGCGTTATGCGTTATGCGTCATGGGTTATGCGTTATGCGTTATGCGTTATGCGTTATGCGTTATGCGTTATGCGTTGTGCGTTATACGTTTGCGTTATGCGTTATGCGTTATGCTTTATGCGTTATGCGTTATGAGTTATGCGTTATGCGTTGTGCGTCATGCGTTATGCGTTATGCGTTATGCGTTATGCGTTATGCGTTATGCCTTATGCGTTATGCTTTATGCGTTATGCGTTATGCGTTATGCGTTATGCGTTATGCGTTATATGTTATGCGTTATGCGTTATGCGTTATGCGTTGTGCGTTATACGTTTGCGTTATGCGTTATGCGTTATGCGTTATACGGTATGCGTTATGCGTTATGCTTTATGCGTTATGCGTTATGCGTTATGCGTTATACGGTGTGCGTTATGCGTTATGCGTTATGAGTTATGCGTTGTGCGTTATACGTTTGCGTTATGCGTTATGCTTTATGCGTTATGCGTTGTGCGTTATGCGTTATGCGTTATGCGTTATGCGTTATGCGTTATGCGTTATGCGTTATGCGTTATGCGTTATGCGTTATGCGTTATACGGTGTGCGTTATGCGTTATGCGTTATGAGTTATGCGTTGTGCGTTATACGTTTGCGTTATGCGTTATGCGTTATGCTTTATGCGTTATGCGTTATGCGTTATGCGTTATGCGTTATACGGTACGCGTTATGCGTTATACGTTATGCGTTATGCGTTATGCGTTATGGGTTATGCGTTATGCGTTATGGTTATGCGTTATGCGTTATGCTTTATGCGTTATGCGTTATGCGTTATGCGTTATACGTTATGCGTTATGCGTTATGCGTTATGCGTTATGCGTTATGCGTTATGCGTTATGCGTTATGCGTTATGCGTTATGCGTTATGCGTTGTGCGTTATACGTTTGCGTCATGCGTTATGCGTTATGCTTTATGCGTTATGCGTTATGAGTTATGCGTTATGCGTTGTGCGTTATGCGTTATGCGTTATACGGTATGCGTTATGCGTTATGCGTTATGCGTTATACGGTATGCATTATGCGTTATGCTTTATGCGTTATGCGTTATGCGTTATGCGTTATACGGTGTGCGTTATGCGTTATGCGTTATGAGTTATGCGTTATGCGTTATGCGTTATGCGTTATGCGTTATGCGTTTTGCGGTATTCGTTATGCGTTGTGCATTATGCCTCATGCGTTGTGCGTTATGGGTTATGATTTATGCGTTATGCGATATGCTTTATGCGATATGCGTTATGCGTTATGCGTTATGCGTTATGCGTTATGCGTTATGCGTTATGCGTTATGCGTTATATGTTATGCGTTATGCGTTATGCGTTATGCGTTGTGCGTTATACGTTTGCGTTATGCGTTATGCGTTATGCGTTATACGGTATGCGTTATGCGTTATGCTTTATGCGTTATGCGTTATGCGTTATGCGTTATGCGTTATACGGTGTGCGTTATGCGTTATGCGTTATGAGTTATGCGTTATGCGTTATGCGTTATGCGTTATGCGTTATGCGTTTTGCGGTATTCGTTATGCGTTGTGCATATGCCTTATGCGTTGTGCGTTATGGGTTATGATTTATGCGTTATGCGATATGCGTTAGGCGTTATGCGATTTGCGGTATTCGTTAAGCGTTGTGCATTATGCGTTATGCGTTATGCGTTAAGGGTTATGGGTTATGCGTTATGCTTTATGCGTTATGCGTTATGCGTTATGCGATATGCTTTATGCGATATGCGTTATGCGTTATGCGTTATGCGTTATGCGTTATGCGTTATGCGTTATGCGTTATGCGTTATATGTTATGCGTTATGCGTTATGCGTTATGCGTTGTGCGTTATACGTTTGCGTTATGCGTTATGCGTTATGCGTTATACGGTATGCGTTATGCGTTATGCTTTATGCGTTATGCGTTATGCGTTATGCGTTATGCGTTATACGGTGTGCGTTATGCGTTATGCGTTATGAGTTATGCGTTATGCGTTATGCGTTATGCGTTATGCGTTATGCGTTTTGCGGTATTCGTTATGCGTTGTGCATATGCCTTATGCGTTGTGCGTTATGGGTTATGATTTATGCGTTATGCGATATGCGTTAGGCGTTATGCGATTTGCGGTATTCGTTAAGCGTTGTGCATTATGCGTTATGCGTTATGCGTTAAGGGTTATGGGTTATGCGTTATGCTTTATGCGTTATGCGTTATGCGTTATGCGTATGTGTTATGCGATATGCGTTATGCGTTATGCGTTATGCGTTATGCGTTATGCGTTATGCGTTATGCGTTATGCATAATGCGTTATACGTTATGTATTATGCGTTATGCCTTATGCGTTATGCGATATGCGTCATGCATCAAGCCTTATGCGTTATGCGATATGCGATATGCGTCATGCATCAAGCCTTATGCGTTATGGGTTATGCGTTAACGTTATGCGTTTTGCGTTATGCGTTATGCGTTATGCGTTATGCGTTATGCATTATGCGTTATACAGTATGCGTTATGCGTTATACGTTATGCGTTATGCGTTATGCGTTATGGGTTATGCGTTATGCGTTATGGTTATGCGTTATGCGTTATGCGTTTTGCTTTATGCGTTATGCGTTATGCGGTATGCGTTATGCGTTATGCGTTATGCGTTATGCGTTATGCGTTATGCGTTATGCGTTATGCGTTATGCGTTATGCGTTATGCGTTATGCGTTATGCGTTATGCGTTGTGCGTTACACGTTTGCGTTATGCGTTTTGCTTTATGCGTTATGCGTTATGCATTATGCGTTATGCGTTATGCGTTATGCGTTATGCGTTATGCGTTATGCGTTATGCGTTATGCGTTATGCGTTATGCGTTATGCGTTATGCGTTATGCGTTATGCGTTATGCGTTATGCGTTATGCGTTATGCGTTATGCGTTATGCGTTATGCGTTATGCTTTATGCGTTATGCATTATGCGTTATTCGTGATCCGTTATGCGTTAGGCGTTATGGGTTTTCCGGTGTTCGTTATGCGTTGTGCATTATGCGTTATGCGTTATGAAGTAAGGGTTATGGTTTATGCATTATGCGTTGTGCGCTATACGTTTGCGTTATGCGTTATGTGTTATGCGTTATACGGTATGCGTTATGCGGTATACGTTATGCGTTATGCGTTATGCGTTATGCGTTATGCGTTATGCGTTATGCATTATGCGTTATACGGTATGCGTTATGCGTTATACGTTATGCGTTATGCGTTATGCGTTATGGGTTATACGGTATGCGTTATGCGTTATACGTTATGCGTTATGCGTTATGCGTTATGGGTTATGCGTTATGCGTTATGGTTATGCGTTATGCGTTTTGCTTTATGCGTTATGCGTTATGCGGTATGCGTTATGCGTTATGCGTTATGCGTTATGCGTTATGCGTTATGCGTTATGCGTTATGCGTTATGCGTTATGCGTTATGCGTTATGCGTTGTGCGTTATACGTTTGCTTTATGCGTTATGCGTTATGCGTTATGCGTTATGCGTTATGCGTTATGCGTTATGCGTTATGCGTTATGCGTTATGCGTTATGCGTTATGCGTTATGCGTTATGCGTTATGCGTTATGCTTTATGCGTTATGCATTATGCGTTATACGGTATGCGTTATGCGTTATACGTTATGCGTTATGCGTTATGCGTTATGGGTTATGCGTTATGCGTTATGGTTATGCGTTATGCGTTATGCGTTATGCGTTATGTGTTATGCGTTATGCGTTATGCGTTATGCGTTATACGTTATGCGTTATGCGTTATGCGTTATGCGTTATGCGTTATGCGTTGTGCGTTATACGTTTGCGTTATGCGTTATGCGTTATGCTTTATGCGTTATGCGTTATGCGTTATGCTTTATGCGTTATGCGTTATGCGTTATGCGTTATGCGTTATGCGTTATGCTTTATGCGTCATGCGTGATCCGTTATGCGTTAGGCGTTATGCGATTTGCGGTATTCGTTAAGCGTTGTGCATTATGCGTTATGCGTTATGCGTTATGCGTTATGCGTTATGCGTTATGCGTTATGCGTTATTCATTTTGCGTTATGCGTTATGCGTTATGCGTTATGCGTTATGCGTTATGCGTTATGCGTTATGCGTTATGCGTTATGCGTTATGCGTTATGCGTTATGCGTTATGGGTTATGCGTTATGCGTTATGCGTTATGCGTTATGCGTTATGCGTTATGCGTTATGCGTTGTGCGTTATACGTTTGCGTTATGCGTTATGCGTTATGCTTTATGCGTTATGCGTTATGCGTTATGCGTTATGCGTTATGCGTAATGCGTTATGCGTTATGCGTTATGCCTTATGCGTCATGCGTGATCCGTTATGCGTTAGGCGTTATGCGATTTGCGGTATTCGTTAAGCGTTGTGCATTATGCGTTATGCGTTATGCGTTAAGGGTTATGGGTTATGCGTTATGTTTTATGCGTTATGCGTTATGCGTTATGCGTTATGCGTATGTGTTATGCGATATGCGTTATGCGTTATGCGTTATACGGTATGCGTTATGCGTTATACGTTATGTGTTATCCGTTATGCGTTATGCGTTATGCGTTATACGGTATGCGTTATGCTTTATACGTTATGCGTTATGCGTTATGCGTTATGGGTTATGCGTTGTGCGTTATGCGTTATGCGTTATACGTTATGCGTTATGCGTTATGCGTTATGGGTTATGCGTTATGCGTTATGGTTATGCGTTATGCGTTATGCGTTATGCGTTATGTGTTATGCGTTATGCGTTATGCGTTATGCGTTATACGTTATGCGTTATGCGTTATGCGTTATGCGTTATGCGTTATGCGTTGTGCGTTATACGTTTGCGTTATGCGTTATGCGTTATGCTTTATGCGTTATGCGTTATGCGTTATGCGTTATGCGTTATGCGTTATGCGTTATGCGTTATGCGTTATGCTTTATGCGTCATGCGTGATCCGTTATGCGTTAGGCGTTATGCGATTTGCGGTATTCGTTAAGCGTTGTGCATTATGCGTTATGCGTTATGCGTTAAGGGTTATGGGTTATGCGTTATGCTTCATGCGTTATGCGTTATGCGTTATGCGTATGTGTTATGCGATATGCGTTATGCGTTATGCGTTATACGGTATGCGTTATGCGTTATACGTTATGTGTTATGCGTTATGCGTTATGCGTTATGCGTTATGCATTATGCGTTATACGGTATGCGTTATGCGTTATACGTTATGCGTTATGCGTTATGCGTTATGGGTTATGCGTTATGCGTTATGGTTATGCGTTATGCGTTATGCGTTATGCGTTATGCGTTATGGTTATGCGTTATGCGTTATGCGTTATGCGTTATGCGTTATGCGTTATGCGTTATGCATTATGCGTTATACGGTATGCGTTATGCGTTATACGTTATGCGTTATGCGTTATGCGTTATGGGTTATGCGTTATGCGTTATGGTTATGCGTTATACGTTATGCGTTATGCGTTATGCGTTATGCGTTATGCGTTATGCATTATGCGTTATACGGTATGCGTTATGCGTTATACGTTATGCGTTATGCGTTATGCGTTATGGGTTATGCGTTATGCGTTATGGTTATGCGTTATGCGTTATACGTTATGTGTTATGCGTTATGCGTTATGCGTTATGCGTTATGCTTTATGCGTTATGCGTTATGCGTTATGCGTTATACGGTGTGCGTTATGCGTTATGCGTTATGCGTTATGAGTTACGCGTTATGCGTTATGCTTTTTGCGATATTCGTTATGCGTTGTGCATTATGCCTTATGCGTTGTGCGTTATGGGTTATGCGTTATGCTTTATGCGTTATTCATTTTGCGTTATGCGTTATTCGTTAGTAGTTATGAGTTATAAGTTATGCGTAATGCGTTATGCCTTATGCGTTATGCGGATGTGTTATGCGATATGCGTTATGCGTTATGCGTTATGCGTTATGCGTTATGCGTTATGCGTTATGCGTTCTGCATAATGCGTTATACGTTATGTATTATGCGTTATGCCTTATGCGTTATGCGATATGCGTCATGCATCAAGCCTTATGCGTTATGCGATATGCGATATGCGTCATGCATCAAGCCTTATGCGTTATGGGTTGTGCGTTAACGTTATGCGTTTTGCGTTATGCGTTATGCGTTATGCGTTATGCGTTATGCGTTATGCGTTATGCGTTATGCGTTATGCGTTATGCGTTATGAATTATGCGTTATGCGTTATGCGTTATGCGTTATGCGTTATGCGTTATGCGTTATGCGTTATGCTTTATGCGTTATGCATTATGCGTTATTCGTGATCCGTTATGCGTTAGGCGTTATGGGTTTTCCGGTGTTCGTTATGCGTTGTGCATTATGCGTTATGCGTTATGAAGTAAGGGTTATGGTTTATGCATTATGCGTTGTGCGCTATACGTTTGCGTTATGCGTTATGCGTTATACGGTATGCGTTATGCGTTATACGTTATGCGTTATGCGTTATGCGTTATGCGTTATGCGTTATGCGTTATGCGTTATGCGTTATGCATTATGCGTTATACGGTATGCGTTATGCGTTATACGTTATGCGTTATGCGTTATGCGTTATGCGTTATGCGTTATGCATTATGCGTTATACGGTATGCGTTATGCGTTATACGTTATGCGTTATGCGTTATGCGTTATGGGTTATGCGTTATGCGTTATGGTTATGCGTTATGCGTTATGCGTTATGCGTTATGCGTTTTGCTTTATGCGTTATGCGTTATGCGTTATGCGTTATGCGTTATGCGTTATGCGTTATGCGTTATGCGTTATGCGTTATGCGTTATGCGTTATGCGTTATGCGTTATGCGTTATGCGTTATGCGTTATGCGTTATGCGTTATGCTTTATGCGTTATGCGTTATGCGTTATACGGTATGCGTTATGCTTTATTCGTTATGCGTTATGCGTTATGCGTTATGGGTTATGCGTTGTGCGTTATGCGTTATGCGTTATGCGTTATGCGTTATGCGTTATGCGTTATGCTTTATGCGTTATGCGTTATGCGTTATGCGTTATGCGTTATGCGTTATGCGTTATGCGTTATGCGTTATGCGTTATGCGTTATGCGTTATGCGTTATGCTTTATGCGTTATGCGTTATGCGTTATACGGTATGCGTTATGCTTTATACGTTATGCGTTATGCGTTATGCGTTATGGGTTATGCGTTGTGCGTTATGCGTTATGCGTTATGCGTTATGCGTTATGCGTTATGCGTTATGCTTTATGCGTTATGCGTTATGCGTTATGCGTTATGCGTTATGCGTTATGCGTTATGCGTTATGCGTTATGCGTTATGCGTTATGCGTTATGCGTTATGCGTTTTGCTTTATGCGTTATGCGTTATGCGTTATGCGTTATGCGTTATGCGTTATGCGTTATGCGTTATGCGTTATGCGTTATGCGTTATGCGTTATGCGTTATGCGTTATGCGTTATGCGTTATGCGTTATGCGTTATGCTTTATGCGTTATGCGTTATGCGTTATACGGTATGCGTTATGCTTTATACGTTATGCGTTATGCGTTATGCGTTATGGGTTATGCGTTGTGCGTTATGCGTTATGCGTTATGCGTTATGCGTTATGCGTTATGCGTTATGCATTATGCGTTACACGGTATGCGTTATGCGTTATACGTTATGCGTTATGCGTTATGCGTTATGGGTTATGCGTTATGCGTTATGGTTATGCGTTATGCGTTATGCGTTATGCGTTATGCGTTTTGCTTTATGCGTTATGCGTTATGCGTTATGCGTTATGCGTTATGCGTTATGCGTTATGCGTTATGCGTTATGCGTTATGCGTTATGCGTTATGCGTTATGCGTTATGCGTTATGCGTTATGCGTTATGCGTTATGCGTTATGCGTTATGCGTTATGCTTTATGCGTTATGCGTTATGCGTTATACGGTATGCGTTATGCTTTATACGTTATGCGTTATGCGTTATGCGTTATGGGTTATGCGTTGTGCGTTATGCGTTATGCGTTATGCGTTATGCGTTATGCGTTATGCGTTATGCTTTATGCGTTATGCGTTATGCGTTATGCGTTATGCGTTATGCGTTATGCGTTATGCGTTATGCGTTATGCGTTATGCGTTATGCGTTATGCGTTATGCTTTATGCGTTATGCGTTATGCGTTATACGGTATGCGTTATGCTTTATACGTTATGCGTTATGCGTTATGCGTTATGGGTTATGCGTTGTGCGTTATGCGTTATGCGTTATGCGTTATGCGTTATGCGTTATGCGTTATGCTTTATGCGTTATGCGTTATGCGTTATGCGTTATGCGTTATGCGTTATGCGTTATGCGTTATGCGTTATGCGTTATGCGTTATGCGTTTTGCTTTATGCGTTATGCGTTATGCGTTATGCGTTATGCGTTATGCGTTATGCGTTATGCGTTATGCGTTATGCGTTATGCGTTATGCGTTATGCGTTATGCGTTATGCGTTATGCGTTATGCGTTATGCGTTATGCTTTATGCGTTATGCGTTATGCGTTATACGGTATGCGTTATGCTTTATACGTTATGCGTTATGCGTTATGCGTTATGGGTTATGCGTTGTGCGTTATGCGTTATGCGTTATGCGTTATGCGTTATGCGTTATGCGTTATGCTTTATGCGTTATGCGTTATGCGTTATGCGTTATGCGTTATGCGTTATGCGTTATGCGTTATGCGTTATGCGTTATGCGTTATGCGTTATGCGTTATGCGTTATGCGTTTTGCTTTATGCGTTATGCGTTATGCGTTATGCGTTATGCGTTATGCGTTATGCGTTATGCGTTATGCGTTATGCGTTATGCGTTATGCGTTATGCTTTATGCGTTATGCGTTATGCGTTATGCGTTATGCGTTATGCGTTATGCGTTATGCGTTATGCGTTATGCGTTATATGTTATGCGTTATGCGTTGTGCGTTATACGTTTGCGTTATGCGTTATGCGTTATGCGTTATACGGTATGCGTTATGCGTTATGCTTTATGCGTTATGCGTTATGCGTTATGCGTTATACGGTGTGCGTTATGCGTTATGCGTTATGAATTATGCGTTATGCGTTATGCGTTATGCGTTATGCGTTATGCGTTGTGCGGTATTCGTTATGCGTTGTGCATTATGCCTTATGCGTTGTGCGTTATGGGTTATGATTTATGCGTTATGCGATATGCGTTATGCGTTATGCGTTATGCGTTATGCGTTATGCGTTATGCGTTATGCGTTATGCGTTATGCTTTATGCGTCATGCGTGATCCGTTATGCGTTAGGCGTTATGCGATTTGCGGTATTCGTTAAGCGTTGTGCATTATGCGTTATGGGTTATGCGTTATGCGTTATGCGTTATGCGTTATGCGTTATGCGTTATGCGTTGTGCGTTATACGTTTGCGTTATGCGTTATGCGTTATGCGTTGTGCGTTATACGTTTGCGTTATGCGTTATGCATAATGCGTTATACGTTATGTATTATGCGTTATGCCTTATGCGTTATGCGATATGCGTCATGCATCAAGCCTTATGCGTTATGCGATATGCGATATGCGTCATGCATCAAGCCTTATGCGTTATGGGTTATGCGTTAACGTTATGCGTTTTGCGTTATGCGTTATGCGTTATGCGTTATGCGTTATGCGTTATGCGTTATGCGTTATGCGTTATGCGTTATGCGTTATGCGTTATGCGTTATGCGTTATGCGTTATGCGTTATGCGTTATGCGTTATGCGTTATGCGTTATGCGTTTTGCGGTATTCGTTATGCGTTGTACATTATGCCTTATGCGTTGTGCGTTATGGGTCATGGGTTATGCGTTATGCTTTATGCGTTATTCATTTTGCGTTATGCGTTATTCGTTATGAGTTATGAGTTATAAGTTATGCGTAATGCGTTATGCCTTATGCGTTATGCGTATGTGTTGTGCGATATGCGTTATGCGTTATGCGTTATGCGTTATGCGTTATGCGTTATGCGTTATGCGTTATGCGTTATGCGTTATACGTTATGCGTTATGCGTTATGCGTTATGCGTTATGCGTTATGCGTTATGCGTTATGCGTTATGCGTTATGCGTTATGCGTTATGCGTTATGCGTTATGCGTTATGCGTTATGCGTTATGCGTTATGCGTTATGCGTTATGCGTTATGCGTTATGCGTTATGCGCTATGCGTTGTGCGTTATGCGTGATCCGTTATGCGTTATGCGTTATGCGTTATGCGTTATGCGTTATGCGTTATGCGTTATGCGTTATGCGTTATGCGTTATGCGTTATGCGTTATGCGCTATGCGTTGTGCGTTATAAATTTGCGTTATGCGTTATGCGTTATGCGTTATACTTTATGCGTTATGCGTTATGCGTTATGCGATATGGATTATGCGTTATGGGTTGTTCGTTATGCTTTATGCGTTGAGCGTTATACGTTTGCATTATGCGTTATGCGTTATGCGTTATGCTTTATGCGTTATGCGTTATGCGTTATGCGTTATACGGTGTGCGTTATGCGTTATGCGTTATGCGTTATGAGTTACACGTTATGCGTTATGCATAATGCGTTATACGTTATGTATTATGCGTTATGCCTTATGCGTTATGCGATATGCGTCATGCATCAAGCCTTATGCGTTATGCGATATGCGATATGCGTCATGCATCAAGCCTTATGCGTTATGGGTTGTGCGTTAACGTTATGCGTTTTGCGTTATGCGTTATGCGTTATGCGTTATGCGTTATGCGTTATACGTTATGCGTTATGCGTTATGCGTTATGGGTTATGCGTTATGCGTTATGGTTATGCGTTATGCGTTATGCGTTATGCGATATGCGTTAGGCGTTATGCGATTTGCGGTATTCGTTAAGCGTTGTGCATTATGAGTTATGAGTTATAAGTTATGCGTAATGCGTTATGCGTTATGCATTATGCCTTATCCGTTATGCGTTATGCTTTATGCGTTATGCGTTATGCGTTATGCGTTATGAGTAATGAGTTATAAGTTATGCGTTATGCGTTATTCGTTATGAGTAATGAGTTATAAGTTATGCGTTATGCGTTATGCTTTATGCGTTATGCGTTATGCGTTATGCTTTATGCGTTATGCGTTACTCCTTATGAGTTATGAGTTATAAGTTATGCGTAATGCGGTATGCGTTATACGTTATACGTTATGCGTTATGCGTTATGCGTTGTGCGTTATGCGTTATGCGTTATGCGTTATGCGTTATGCGTTATGTGTTATGCGTTATGCGTTATGCGTTATGCGCTATGCGTTATGCATTATGCGTTATGCGTTATGCGTTATGCGTTAAGCGTTATGCGTTTTGCTGTATTCGTTATGCGTTGTGCATTATGCGTTATGCGTTATGCGTTATGCGTTATGCGTTATGCGTTATGCGTTATGCCTTATGCGTTATGCGTTACTCCTTATGAGTTATGAGTTATAAGTTATGCGTAATGCGTTATGTTTTATGCGTTATGCGTTATGCGTTATGCGTTATGCGTTATGCGTTATGCTTTATGCGTTATGCGTTATGCGTTATGCGTTATGCGTTATACGGTGTGCGTTATGCGTTGTGCGTTATGCGTTATGAGTTATGCGGTATGCGTTATGCGTTATGCGTTATGCGTTTTGCGGTATTCGTTATGCGTTGTGCATTATGCGTTATGCGTTGTGCGTTATGGGGTATGATTTATGCGTTATGCGATATGAGTTATGCGTTATGCGTTATGCGTTATGCGTTATGCGTTATGCGTTATGCGTTATGCTTTATGCGTTATGCGTTATGCGTTATGCCTTATGCGTTATGCGTTATTCGTTATGAGTAATGAGTTATAAGTTATGCGTTATGCGTTATGCTTTATGCGTTATGCGTTATACGTTATGCGTTATGCGTTATGCGTTATGCGTTATGCGTTATGCGTTATGCGTTATGCGTTATGCGTTATACGGTATGCGTTATGCGTTATGCGTTATGCGTTATGCGTTATGCGTTATGCGTTATGCGTTATGCGTTATGCGTTATGCGTTATGCTTTATGCGTTATGCGTCATGCGTTATGCTTTATGCGTTATGCGTTACTCCTTATGAGTTATGAGTTATAAGTTATGCGTAATGCGTTATGCGTTATGCGTTATGCGTTATGCGTTATGCATTATGCTTTTTCCGTTATGCGTTATGCGTTATGCTTTATGCGTTATGCGTTATGCGTTATGCGTTATGAGTAATGAGTTATAAGTTATGCGTTATGCGTTATGCTTTATGCGTTATGCGTTATGCGTTATGCGTTACTCCTTATGAGTTATGAGTTATAAGTTATGCGTAATGCGGTATGCGTTATACGTTATACGTTATGCGTTATGCGTTATGCGTTATGCGTTATGCGTTATGCGTTATGCGTTATGCGTTATGCGTTTTGCGGTATTCGTTATGCGTTGTGCATTATGAGTTATGCGTTGTGCATTATGGGTTATGATTTATGCGTTATGCGATATGAGTTATGCTTTATGCGTTATGCGTTATGCGTTATGCGTTATGAGTAATGAGTTATAAGTTATGCGTTATGCGTTATTCGTTATGAGTAATGAGTTATAAGTTATGCGTCATGCGTGATCCGTTATGCGTTAGGCGTTATGCGATTTGCGGTATTCGTTAAGCGTTGTGCATTATGTGTTATGCGTTATGCGTTAAGGGTTATGGGTTATGCGTTATGCTTTATGCGTTATTCATTTTGCGTTATGCGTTATTCGTTATGAGTTATGAGTTATAAGTTATGCGTAATGCGTTATGCCTTATGAGTTATGCATTATGCGTTATGCGTTATGCATAATGCGTTATACGTTATGTATTATGCGTTATGCGTTATGCGATATGCGTCATGCATCAAGCCTTATGCGATATGCGATATGCGTCATGCATCAAGCCTTATGCGTTAAGGGTAATGCGTTAACGTTATGCGTTATGCGTTATGATGTATGCTTTATGCGTTATGCGTTATGTGTGACCCGACATGCGTTATGCATTTTGCGTTATGCGTTATTCGTTATGAGTTATAAGTTATGCGTAATGCGTTATGCGTTATGCGTTATGCATTATGCTTTATCCGTTATGGGTTATGCGTTATGCTTTATGCGTTATGCGTTATGCGTTATGCGTTATGCGTTATGCGTTATGCGTTATGCGTTATGCGTTATTCGTTATGAGTAATGAGTTATAAGTTATGCGTTATGCGTAATGCGTTATGCGTTATGCGTTTTGCTGTATTCGTTATGCGTTGTGCATTATGCGTTATGCGTTATGCGGTATGCGTTATGCGTTATGCGATATGAGTTATGCGTTATGCGTTATGCGTTTTGCTTTATGCGTTATGCGTTATGCGTTATGCGTTATGCGTTATGCGTTATGCGTTATGCGTTATGCGTTATGCGTTATGCGTTATGCGTTATGCGTTATGCGTTATGCGTTATGCGTTATGCGTTATGCGTTATGCTTTATGCGTTATGCGTTATGCGTTATACGGTATGCGTTATGCTTTATACGTTATGCGTTATGCGTTATGCGTTATGGGTTATGCGTTGTGCGTTATGCGTTATGCGTTATGCGTTATGCGTTATGCGTTATGCGTTATGCATTATGCGTTATACGGTATGCGTTATGCGTTATACGTTATGCGTTATGCGTTATGCGTTATGGGTTATGCGTTATGCGTTATGGTTATGCGTTATGCGTTATGCGTTATGCGTTATGCGTTTTGCTTTATGCGTTATGCGTTATGCGTTATGCGTTATGCGTTATGCGTTATGCGTTATGCGTTATGCGTTATGCGTTATGCGTTATGCGTTATGCGTTATGCGTTATGCGTTATGCGTTATGCGTTATGCGTTATGCGTTATGCTTTATGCGTTATGCGTTATGCGTTATACGGTATGCGTTATGCTTTATACGTTATGCGTTATGCGTTATGCGTTATGCGTTATGCGTTATGCGTTATGCGTTATGCGTTATGCGTTATGCGTTATGCTTTATGCGTTATGCGTTATGCGTTATACGGTATGCGTTATGCTTTATACGTTATGCGTTATGCGTTATGCGTTATGGGTTATGCGTTGTGCGTTATGCGTTATGCGTTATGCGTTATGCGTTATGCGTTATGCGTTATGCTTTATGCGTTATGCGTTATGCGTTATGCGTTATGCGTTATGCGTTATGCGTTATGCGTTATGCGTTATGCGTTATGCGTTATGCGTTATGCGTTATGCGTTTTGCTTTATGCGTTATGCGTTATGCGTTATGCGTTATGCGTTATGCGTTATGCGTTATGCGTTATGCGTTATGCGTTATGCGTTATGCGTTATGCGTTATGCGTTATGCGTTATGCGTTATGCGTTATGCGTTATGCTTTATGCGTTATGCGTTATGCGTTATACGGTATGCGTTATGCTTTATACGTTATGCGTTATGCGTTATGCGTTATGGGTTATGCGTTGTGCGTTATGCGTTATGCGTTATGCGTTATGCGTTATGCGTTATGCGTTATGCTTTATGCGTTATGCGTTATGCGTTATGCGTTATGCGTTATGCGTTATGCGTTATGCGTTATGCGTTATGCGTTATGCGTTATGCGTTATGCGTTATGCGTTATGCGTTTTGCTTTATGCGTTATGCGTTATGCGTTATGCGTTATGCGTTATGCGTTATGCGTTATGCGTTATGCGTTATGCGTTATGCGTTATGCGTTATGCTTTATGCGTTATGCGTTATGCGTTATGCGTTATGCGTTATGCGTTATGCGTTATGCGTTATGCGTTATATGTTATGCGTTATGCGTTGTGCGTTATACGTTTGCGTTATGCGTTATGCGTTATGCGTTATACGGTATGCGTTATGCGTTATGCTTTATGCGTTATGCGTTATGCGTTATGCGTTATACGGTGTGCGTTATGCGTTATGCGTTATGAATTATGCGTTATGCGTTATGCGTTATGCGTTATGCGTTATGCGTTGTGCGGTATTCGTTATGCGTTGTGCATTATGCCTTATGCGTTGTGCGTTATGGGTTATGATTTATGCGTTATGCGATATGCGTTATGCGTTATGCGTTATGCGTTATGCGTTATGCGTTATGCGTTATGCGTTATGCGTTATGCTTTATGCGTCATGCGTGATCCGTTATGCGTTAGGCGTTATGCGATTTGCGGTATTCGTTAAGCGTTGTGCATTATGCGTTATGCGTTATGCGTTAAGGGTTATGGGTTGTGCGTTATGCTTAAGCGTTATGCGTTATGCGTTATGCGTATGTGTTATGCGATATGCGTTATGCGTTATGCGTTATGCGTTATGCGTTATGCGTTATGCGTTATGCATAATGCGTTATACGTTATGTATTATGCGTTATGCCTTATGCGTTATGCGATATGCGTCATGCATCAAGCCTTATGCGTTATGCGATATGCGATATGCGTCATGCATCAAGCCTTATGCGTTATGGGTTATGCGTTAACGTTATGCGTTTTGCGTTATGCGTTATGCGTTATGCGTTATGCGTTATGCGTTATGCGTTATGCGTTATGCGTTATGCGTTATGCGTTATGCGTTATGCGTTATGCGTTATGCGTTATGCGTTATGCGTTATGCGTTTTGCGGTATTCGTTATGCGTTGTACATTATGCCTTATGCGTTGTGCGTTATGGGTCATGGGTTATGCGTTATGCTTTATGCGTTATTCATTTTGCGTTATGCGTTATTCGTTATGAGTTATGAGTTATAAGTTATGCGTAATGCGTTATGCCTTATGCGTTATGCGTATGTGTTGTGCGATATGCGTTATGCGTTATGCGTTATGCGTTATGCGTTATGCGTTATGCGTTATGCGTTATGCGTTATACGTTATGCGTTATGCGTTATGCGTTATGCGTTATGCGTTATGCGTTATGCGTTATGCGTTATGCGTTATGCGTTATGCGTTATGCGTTATGCGTTATGCGTTATGCGTTATGCGTTATGCGTTATGCGTTATGCGTTATGCGTTATGCGTTATGCGTTATGCGCTATGCGTTGTGCGTTATGCGTGATCCGTTATGCGTTATGCGTTATGCGTTATGCGTTATGCGTTATGCGTTATGCGTTATGCGTTATGCGTTATGCGTTATGCGTTATGCGCTATGCGTTGTGCGTTATAAATTTGCGTTATGCGTTATGCGTTATGCGTTATACTTTATGCGTTATGCGTTATGCGTTATGCGATATGGATTATGCGTTATGGGTTGTTCGTTATGCTTTATGCGTTGGGCGTTATACGTTTGCATTATGCGTTATGCGTTATGCGTTATGCTTTATGCGTTATGCGTTATGCGTTATGCGTTATACGGTGTGCGTTATGCGTTATGCGTTATGCGTTATGAGTTACACGTTATGCGTTATGCATAATGCGTTATACGTTATGTATTATGCGTTATGCCTTATGCGTTATGCGATATGCGTCATGCATCAAGCCTTATGCGTTATGCGATATGCGATATGCGTCATGCATCAAGCCTTATGCGTTATGGGTTGTGCGTTAACGTTATGCGTTTTGCGTTATGCGTTATGCGTTATGCGTTATGCGTTATGCGTTATACGTTATGCGTTATGCGTTATGCGTTATGGGTTATGCGTTATGCGTTATGGTTATGCGTTATGCGTTATGCGTTATGCGATATGCGTTAGGCGTTATGCGATTTGCGGTATTCGTTAAGCGTTGTGCATTATGAGTTATGAGTTATAAGTTATGCGTAATGCGTTATGCGTTATGCATTATGCTTTATCCGTTATGCGTTATGCTTTATGCGTTATGCGTTATGCGTTATGCGTTATGCGTTATGAGTAATGAGTTATAAGTTATGCGTTATGCGTTATTCGTTATGAGTAATGAGTTATAAGTTATGCGTTATGCGTTATGCTTTATGCGTTATGCGTTATGCGTTATGCTTTATGCGTTATGCGTTACTCCTTATGAGTTATGAGTTATAAGTTATGCGTAATGCGGTATGCGTTATACGTTATACGTTATGCGTTATGCGTTATGCGTTGTGCGTTATGCGTTATGCGTCATGCGTTATGCGTTATGCGTTATGTGTTATGCGTTATGCGTTATGCGTTATGCGCTATGCGTTATGCATTATGCGTTATGCGTTATGCGTTATGCGTTAAGCGTTATGCGTTTTGCTGTATTCGTTATGCGTTGTGCATTATGCGTTATGCGTTATGCGTTATGCGTTATGCGTTATGCGTTATGCGTTATGCCTTATGCGTTATGCGTTACTCCTTATGAGTTATGAGTTATAAGTTATGCGTAATGCGTTATGTTTTATGCGTTATGCGTTATGCGTTATGCGTTATGCGTTATGCGTTATGCGTTATGCGTTATGCGTGATCCGTTATGCGTTATGCGTTATGCGTTATGCGTTATGCTTTATGCGTTATGCGTTATGCGTTATGCGTTATGCGTTATACGGTGTGCGTTATGCGTTGTGCGTTATGCGTTATGAGTTATGCGGTATGCGTTATGCGTTATGCGTTATGCGTTTTGCGGTATTCGTTATGCGTTGTGCATTATGCGTTATGCGTTGTGCGTTATGGGGTATGATTTATGCGTTATGCGATATGAGTTATGCGTTATGCGTTATGCGTTATGCGTTATGCGTTATGCGTTATGCTTTATGCGTTATGCGTTATGCGTTATGCCTTATGCGTTATGCGTTATTCGTTATGAGTAATGAGTTATAAGTTATGCGTTATGCGTTATGCTTTATGCGTTATGCGTTATACGTTATGCGTTATGCGTTATGCGTTATGCGTTATGCGTTATGCGTTATGCGTTATGCGTTATGCGTTATACGGTATGCGTTATGCGTTATGCGTTATGCGTTATGCGTTATGCGTTATGCGTTATGCGTTATGCGTTATGCGTTATGCGTTATGCGTTATGCGTTATGCGTTATGCTTTATGCGTTATGCGTCATGCGTTATGCTTTATGCGTTATGCGTTACTCCTTATGAGTTATGAGTTATAAGTTATGCGTAATGCGTTATGCGTTATGCGTTATGCATTATGCTTTTTCCGTTATGCGTTATGCGTTATGCTTTATGCGTTATGCGTTATGCGTTATGCGTTATGAGTAATGAGTTATAAGTTATGCGTTATGCGTTATGCTTTATGCGTTATGCGTTATGCGTTATGCGTTACTCCTTATGAGTTATGAGTTATAAGTTATGCGTAATGCGGTATGCGTTATACGTTATACGTTATGCGTTATGCGTTATGCGTTATGCGTTATGCGTTATGCGTTATGCGTTATGCGTTATGCGTTATGCGTTATGCGTTTTGCGGTATTCGTTATGCGTTGTGCATTATGAGTTATGCGTTGTGCATTATGGGTTATGATTTATGCGTTATGCGATATGAGTTATGCTTTATGCGTTATGCGTTATGCGTTATGCGTTATGAGTAATGAGTTATAAGTTATGCGTTATGCGTTATTCGTTATGAGTAATGAGTTATAAGTTATGCGTCATGCGTGATCCGTTATGCGTTAGGCGTTATGCGATTTGCGGTATTCGTTAAGCGTTGTGCATTATGTGTTATGCGTTATGCGTTAAGGGTTATGGGTTATGCGTTATGCTTTATGCGTTATTCATTTTGCGTTATGCGTTATTCGTTATGAGTTATGAGTTATAAGTTATGCGTAATGCGTTATGCCTTATGAGTTATGCATTATGCGTTATGCGTTATGCATAATGCGTTATACGTTATGTATTATGCGTTATGCGTTATGCGATATGCGTCATGCATCAAGCCTTATGCGATATGCGATATGCGTCATGCATCAAGCCTTATGCGTTAAGGGTAATGCGTTAACGTTATGCGTTATGCGTTATGATGTATGCTTTATGCGTTATGCGTTATGTGTGACCCGACATGCGTTATGCATTTTGCGTTATGCGTTATTCGTTATGAGTTATAAGTTATGCGTAATGCGTTATGCGTTATGCGTTATGCATTATGCTTTATCCGTTATGGGTTATGCGTTATGCTTTATGCGTTATGCGTTATGCGTTATGCGTTATGCGTTATGCGTTATGCGTTATTCGTTATGAGTAATGAGTTATAAGTTATGCGTTATGCGTAATGCGTTATGCGTTATGCGTTCTGCGTTATGCTTTATGCGTTATGCGTTATGCGTTATGCTTTATGCGTTATTCGTTATACGTTATGCGTTATGCGTTATGCGTTATGCGTTATGCGTTATGCGTTATGCGTTATGCGTTATGCGATATGCGTCATGCGTTATGCGTTATGCGTTATGCGTTATGCGTTATGCGTTATGCGTTATGCGTTATGCGGTATGCGTTATGCGTTATGCGTTATGCGTTATGCGTTATGCGTTATGCGTTATGCGTTATGCGTTATGCGTTATGCGTTATTCGTTATGAGTAATGAGTTATAAGTTATGCGTTATGCGTAATGCGTTATGCGTTATGCGTTCTGCGTTATGCTTTATGCGTTATGCGTTATGCGTTATGCTTTATGCGTTATTCGTTATACGTTATGCGTTATGCGTTATGCGTTATGCGTTATGCGTTATGCGTTATGCGTTATGCGATATGCGTCATGCGTTATGCGTTATGCGTTATGCGTTATGCGTTATGCGTTATGCGTTATGCGTTATGCGTTATGCGGTATGCGTTATGCGTTATGCGTTATGCGTTATGCGTTATGCGTTATGCGTTATGCGTTATGCGTTATGCGTTATGCGTTATGCGTTATGCTTTATGCGTTATGCATTATGCGTTATGCGTTATGCGATATGCGTTATGCATTATGCATTATGCGTTATTCGTTATGCGTTATGCGTGATCCGTTATGCGTTATGCGTTATGCGTTATGCGTTATGCGTTATGCGTTATGCGTTATGCGTTATGCGTTATGCGTTAAGCGTTATGCGTTTTGCTGTATTCGTTATGCGTTGTGCATTATGCGTTATGCGTTATGCGGTATGCGTTATGCGTTATGCGATATGAGTTATGCGTTATGCGTTATGCGTTATGCGTTATGCGTTATGCGTTATGCGTTATGCGTTATGCGTTATGCTTTATGCGTTATGCGTTATGCGTTATGCCTTATGCGTTATGCGTTATTCGTTATGAGTAATGAGTTATAAGTTATGCGTTATGCGTTATGCGTTATGCGTTATGCGTTATGCGTTATGCGTTATGCGTTATGCGTTATGCGTTATGCTTTATGCGTTATGCGTTACTCCTTATGAGTTATGAGTTATAAGTTATGCGTAATGCGTTATGCTTTATGCGTTATGCGTTATGCGTTATGCGTTATGCGTTATGCGTTATGCGTTATGCGTTATTCGTTATGCGTTATGCGTTATGCTTTATTCGTTATGCGTTATGCGTTATGCGTTATGCGTTATGCCTTATGCGTTATGCGTTATTCGTTATGAGTAATGAGTTATTAGTTATGCGTTATGCTTTATGCGTTATGCGTTATGCGTTATGCGTTATGCGTTATGCGTTATGCGTTATGCGTTATGCGTTATGCGTTATGCGTTATGCGTTATGCGTTATGCGTTATGCGTGATCCGACATGCGTTATGCATTGTGCGTTATGCGTTATTCGTTATGAGTTATGAGTTATAAGTTATGCGTAATGCGTAATGCGTTATGCGTTATGCATTATGCTTTATCCGTTATGCGTTATGCGTTATGCTTTATGCGATATGCGTTATGCGTTATGCGTTATGCGTTATGCCTTATGCGTTATGCGTTATTCGTTATGAGTAATGAGTTATAAGTTATGCGTTATGCGTTATGCTTTATGCGTTATGCGTTATGCGTTATGCGTTATGCGTTATGCGTTATGCGTTATGCGTTATGCGTTATGCGTTATGCGTTATGCTTTATGCGTTATGCGTTATGCGTTATGCTTTATGCGTTATGCGTTACTCCTTATGAGTTATGAGTTATAAGTTATGCGTAATGCGTTATGCGTTATGCGTTATGCGTTATGCTTTATGCGTTATGCGTTATGCGTTATGCTTTATGCGTTATGCGTTATGCGTTATGAGTAAAGAGTTATAAGTTATGCGTTATGCGTTCTGCTTTATGCGTTATGCGTTATGCGTTATGCTTTATGCGTTATGCGTTACTCCGTATGAGTTATGAGTTATAAGTTATGCGTAATGCGGTATGCGTTATACGTAATACGTTATGCATTATGCGTTATGCGTTATGCGTTATGCGTTATGCGTTATGCGTTATGCGTTTTGCGTTATGCGTTATGCGTTATGCGTTATGCGTCATGCGTTATGCGTTATGCGTTATGCGTTATGCGTTATGCGTTATGCGTTATGCGTTATGCGTGATGCGTTATGTGTTAGGCGATATACGTTTTGCGGTATTCGTTATGCGTTATGATTTATGCTTTATGCGTTATGCGTTTCGCGTGATCCGACATGCGTTATGCATTTTGCGTTATGCGTTATTCGTTATGAGTTATGAGTTATGAGTTATGCGTTATGCGTTATGCGTTATGCTTTATGCATTATGCTTTATCCGTTATGCGTTATGCGTTATGCTTTATGCGTTATGCGTTATGCGTTATGCATTTTGCGTTATGCGTTATTCGTTATGAGTTATGAGTTATAAGTTATGCGTAATGCGTTATGCGTTATGCGTTATACATTATTCTTTATCCGTTATGCGTTATGCGTTATGCTTTATGCGTTATGCGTTATGCGTTATGCGTTATGCGTTATGCGTTATTCGTTATGAGTAATGAGTTACAAGTTATGCGTTATGCGTAATGCGTTATGCGTTATGCGTTATGCGTTATGCTTTATGCGTTATGCCTTATGCGTTATGCGTTATTCGTTATGAGTAATGAGTTATAAGTTATGCGTTATGCGTTATGCTTTATGCGTTATGCGTTATGCGTTATGCGTTATGCGTTATGCGTGATCCGTTATGTGTTAGGCGATATACGTTTTGCGGTATTCGTTATGCGTTATGCGTTATGCGTTATGCGTTATGCGTTATCCGTTGTTCGTTATGCGTTATGCGTTGTGCGTTATTAGTTACACGTTATGCGTTATGCGTTATGCGTTATGCGTTAGGGGTTATGCGTTATGCGTTATGCGTTAGGCGTTATGAGTTATGCGTTATGCGTTAAGCGTTATGAGTTATACGTTATGCGTTATGCGTTAGGGGTTATGCGTTATGCGTTATGCGTTATGCTTTATGCGTTAAGCATTATGCGTTATGCGTTATGCGATATGCGTTATCCGTTATGCGTTATGCGTTATGCGTTATTCGTTATGAGTAATGAGTTATAAGTTATGCGTTATGCGTTATGCTTTATGCCTTATGCGTTATGCGTTATGCGTTATGCGTTATGCGTTATGCGTTATGCGTTATGCTTTATGCGTTATGCGTTACTCCTTATGAGTTATGAGTTATAAGTTATGCGTAATGCGGTATGCGTTATACGTTATACGTTATGCGTTATGCGTTATGCGTTATGCGTTATGCGTTATGCGTTATGCGTTATGCATTATGCATTATGCGTTATGCGTTATGCGTTATGCGTTAAGCGTTATGCGTTTTGCTGTATTCGTTATGCGTTGTGCATTATGCGTTATGCGTTATGTGTTATGCTTTATGCGTTATGCGTTACTCCTTATGAGTTATGAGTTATAAGTTATGCGTAATGCGTTATGCGTTATGCGTTATGCGTTATGCTTTATGCGTTATGCGTTATGCGTTATGCGTTATGCGCTTTGCGTTATGCTTTATGCGTTATTCATTATGCGTTATGCGTTATGCGTTATGCGTTATGCGTTATGCGTTATGCGTTATGCGTTATGCGTTATGCGTTATGCGTTATGCGTTATGCGTTATGCGTTATGCGTTATGCGTTATGCTTTATGCGTTATGCGTTACTCCTTATGAGTTATGAGTTATAAGTTATGCGTAATGCGTTATGCGTTATGCGTTATGCGTTATGCTTTATGCGTTATGCGTTATGCGTTATGCGTTATGCGCTTTGCGTTATGCGTTATGCGTGATCCGTTATGCGTTATGCGTTATGCGTTATGCGTTATGCGTTATGCGTTATGCGTTATGCGTTATGCGTTATGCGTTATGCGTTATGCGTTATGCGTTATGCGTTATGCGTTATGCTTTATGCGTTATGCGTTACTCCTTATGAGTTATGAGTTATAAGTTATGCGTAATGCGTTATGCTTTATGCGTTATGCGTTATGCGTTATGCGTTATGCGTTATGCGTTATGCGTTATGCGTTATGCGTTATGCGTTATGCGTTATGCTTTATTCGTTATGCGTTATGCGTTATGCGTTATGCGTTATGCCTTATGCGTTATGCGTTATTCGTTATGAGTAATGAGTTATTAGTTATGCGTTATGCTTTATGCGTTATGCGTTATGCGTTATGCGTTATGCGTTATGCGTTATGCGTTATGCGTTATGCGTTATGCGTTATGCGTTATGCGTTATGCGTTATGCGTTATGCGTGATCCGACATGCGTTATGCATTGTGCGTTATGCGTTATTCGTTATGAGTTATGAGTTATAAGTTATGCGTAATGCGTAATGCGTTATGCGTTATGCATTATGCTTTATCCGTTATGCGTTATGCGTTATGCTTTATGCGATATGCGTTATGCGTTATGCGTTATGCGTTATGCGTTATGCGTTATGCGTTATTCGTTATGAGTAATGAGTTATAAGTTATGCGTTATGCGTTATGCTTTATGCGTTATGCGTTATGCGTTATGCGTTATGCGTTATGCGTTATGCGTTATGCGTTATGCGTTATGCGTTATGCTTTATGCGTTATGCGTTATGCGTTATGCTTTATGCGTTATGCGTTACTCCTTATGAGTTATGAGTTATAAGTTATGCGTAATGCGTTATGCGTTATGCGTTATGCATTATGCTTTATCCGTTATGCGTTATGCGTTATGCTTTATGCGTTATGCGTTATGCGTTATGAGTAAAGAGTTATAAGTTATGCGTTATGCGTTCTGCTTTATGCGTTATGCGTTATGCGTTATGCTTTATGCGTTATGCGTTACTCCGTATGAGTTATGAGTTATAAGTTATGCGTAATGCGGTATGCGTTATACGTAATACGTTATGCATTATGCGTTATGCGTTATGCGTTATGCGTTATGCGTTATGCGTTATGCGTTTTGCGTTATGCGTTATGCGTTATGCGTTATGCGTTATGCGTTATGCGTTATGCGTTATGCGTTATGCGTTATGCGTTATGCGTTATGCGTTATGCGTGATGCGTTATGTGTTAGGCGATATACGTTTTGCGGTATTCGTTATGCGTTATGATTTATGCTTTATGCGTTATGCGTTTCGCGTGATCCGACATGCGTTATGCATTTTGCGTTATGCGTTATTCGTTATGAGTTATGAGTTATAAGTTATGCGTTATGCGTTATGCGTTATGCTTTATGCATTATGCTTTATCCGTTATGCGTTATGCGTTATGCTTTATGCGTTATGCGTTATGCGTTATGCATTTTGCGTTATGCGTTATTCGTTATGAGTTATGAGTTATAAGTTATGCGTAATGCGTTATGCGTTATGCGTTATACATTATTCTTTATCCGTTATGCGTTATGCGTTATGCTTTATGCGTTATGCGTTATGCGTTATGCGTTATGCGTTATGCGTTATTCGTTATGAGTAATGAGTTACAAGTTATGCGTTATGCGTAATGCGTTATGCGTTATGCGTTATGCGTTATGCTTTATGCGTTATGCCTTATGCGTTATGCGTTATTCGTTATGAGTAATGAGTTATAAGTTATGCGTTATGCGTTATGCTTTATGCGTTATGCGTTATGCGTTATGCGTTATGCGTTATGCGTTATGCGTTATGCGTTATGCGTTATGCGTTATGCTTTATGCGTTATGCGTTATGAGTTATGCTTTATGCGTTATGAGTTACTCCTTATGAGTTATGAGTTATAAGTTATGCGTAATGCGTTATGCGTTATGCGTTATGCATTATGCTTTATCCGTTATGCGTTATGCGTTATGCTTTATGCGTTATGCGTTATGCGTTATGAGTAATGAGTTATAAGTTATGCGTTATGCGTTCTGCTTTATGCGTTATGCGTTATGCGTTATGCTTTATGCGTTATGCGTTACTCCGTATGAGTTATGAGTTATAAGTTATGCGTAATGCGGTATGCGTTATACGTAATGCGTTATGCATTATGCGTTATGCGTTATGCGTTATGCGTTATGCGTTATGCGTTATGCGTTTTGCGTTATGCGTTATGCGTTATGCGTTATGCGTTATGCGTTATGCGTTATGCGTTATGCGTGATGCGTTATGTGTTAGGCGATATACGTTTTGCGGTATTCGTTATGCGTTATGATTTATGCTTTATGCGTTATGCGTTTCGCGTGATCCGACATGCGTTATGCATTTTGCGTTATGCGTTATTCGTTATGAGTTATGAGTTATAAGTTATGCGTAATGCGTTATGCGTTATGCTTTATGCATTATGCTTTATCCGTTATGCGTTATGCGTTATGCTTTATGCGTTATGCGTTATGCGTTATGCATTTTGCGTTATGCGTTATTCGTTATGAGTTATGAGTTATAAGTTATGCGTAATGCGTTATGCGTTATGCGTTATGCATTATTCTTTATCCGTTATGCGTTATGCGTTATGCTTTATGCGTTATGCGTTATGCGTTATGCGTTATGCGTTATGCGTTATTCGTTATGAGTAATGAGTTACAAGTTATGCGTTATGCGTAATGCGTTATGCGTTATGCGTTATGCGTTATGCTTTATGCGTTATGCGTTATGCGTTATGCTTTATGCGTTATTCGTTATGCGTTATGCGTTATGCGTTATGCGTTATGCGTTATGCGTTATGCGTTATGCGTTATGCGTTATGCGTTATGCGTTATGCGTTATGCTTTATGCGTTATGCGTTACTCCTTATGAGTTATGAGTTATTAGTTATGCGTAATGCGTTATGCGTTATGCGATATGCTTTATGCGTTATGCGTTATGCGTTATGCGTTATGCGTTATGCGTTATGCGTTATGCGTTATGCGTTATGCGTTATGCGTTATGCGTTATGCGTTATGCGTTATGCGTTATGCTTTATGCGTTATGCGTTATGCCTTATGCGGTATGCCTTATGCGTTATGCGTTATTCGTTATGAGTAATGAGTTATAAGTTATGCTTCATGCGTTATGCTTTATGCGTTATGCGTTATGCGTTATGCGTTATGCGATATGCGTTATGCGTTATGCGTTATGCGTTATGCGTTATGCGTTATACGGTATGCGTTATGCGTTATGCGTTATGCGTTATGCGTTATGCGTTATGCGTTATGCGTTATGCGTTATGCGTTATGCGTTATGCGTTATGCGTTATGCGTTATGCGTTATGCGTTATGCGTTATGCGTTATACGGTATGCGTTATGCGTTATGCGTTATGCGTTATGCGTTATGCGTTATGCGTTATGCGTTATGCGTTATGCGTTATGCGTTATGCGTTATGCGTTATGCGTTATGCGTTATGCGTTATGCGTTATGCGTTATGCGTTATGCGTTATGCGTTATGCGTTATGCGTTATGCGTTATGCGTTATGCGTTATGCGTTATGCGTTATGCGTTATGATTTATGCGTTATGCGTTATGCGTTATGCTTTATGCGTTATGCGTTACTCCTTATGAGTTATGAGTTATAAGTTATGCGTAATGCGTTATGCGTTATGCGTTATGCATTATGCTTTATGCGTAATGCGGTATACGTTATACGTTATGCGTTATGCGTTATGCGTTATGCGTTATGCGTTATGCGTTATGCGTTATGCGTTATGCGTTATGCGTTATGCGCTATGCGTTATGCATTATGCGTTATGCGTTATGCGTTATGCGTTAAGCGTTATGCGTTTTGCTGTATTCGTTATGCGTTGTGCATTATGCGTTATGCGTTATGTGTTACGCTTTATGCGTTATGCGTTATGCGTTACGCTTTATGCGTTATGCATTATGCGTTATGCGTTATGCGTTATGCATTATGCGTTATGCGTTATGCGTGATCCGTTATGCGTTAAGCGTTATGCGTTTTGCTGTATTCGTAATGCGTTGTGCATTATGCGTTATGCGTTATGTGTTATGCGTTATGCGTTATGCGTTATACGTTATGCGTTATGCGTTATGCGTGATCCGTTATGTGTTAGGCGATATACGTTTTGCGGTATTCGTTATGCGTTATGCGTTATGCGTTATGCGTTATGCGTTATCCGTTGTTCGTTATGCGTTATGCGTTGTGCGTTATACGTTTGCGTTATGCGTTATACGGTATGCGTTATGCGTTATACGTTATGCGTTATGCGTTATGCGATATGCGTTATGCGTTATACGTTATGCTTTATGCGTTATGCGTTATTAGTTACACGTTATGCGTTATGCGTTATGCGTTATGCGTTATGCGTTAGGGGTTATGCGTTATGCGTTAGGCGTTATGCGTTATGCGTTATGCGTTATGAGTTATACGTTATGCGTTATGCGTTAGGGGTTATGCGTTATGCGTTATGCTTTATGCGTTATGCATTATGCGTTATGCGTTATGCGATATGCGTTATCCGTTATGCGTTATGCGTTATGCGTTATTCGTTATGAGTAATGAGTTATAAGTTATGCGTTATGCGTTATGCTTTATGCGTTATGCGTTATGCCTTATGCGTTATGCGTTATGCGTTATGCGTTATGCGTTATGCGTTATGCGGTATGCGTTATGCGTTATGCGTTATGCGTTATGCGTTATGCGTTATGCGTTATGCGTTATGCGTTATGCGTTATGCGTTATGCGTTATGCTTTATGCGTTATGCATTATGCGTTATGCGTTATGCGATATGCGTTATGCATTATGCATTATGCGTTATTCGTTATGCGTTATGCGTGATCCGTTATGCGTTATGCGTTATGCGTTATGCGTTATGCGTTATGCGTTATGCGTTATGCGTTATGCGTTATGCGTTAAGCGTTATGCGTTTTGCTGTATTCGTTATGCGTTGTGCATTATGCGTTATGCGTTATGCGGTATGCGTTATGCGTTATGCGATATGAGTTATGCGTTATGCGTTATGCGTTATGCGTTATGCGTTATGCGTTATGCGTTATGCGTTATGCGTTATGCTTTATGCGTTATGCGTTATGCGTTATGCCTTATGCGTTATGCGTTATTCGTTATGAGTAATGAGTTATAAGTTATGCGTTATGCGTTATGCGTTATGCGTTATGCGTTATGCGTTATGCGTTATGCGTTATGCGTTATGCGTTATGCGTTATGCTTTATGCGTTATGCGTTACTCCTTATGAGTTATGAGTTATAAGTTATGCGTAATGCGTTATGCTTTATGCGTTATGCGTTATGCGTTATGCGTTATGCGTTATGCGTTATGCGTTATGCGTTATTCGTTATGCGTTATGCGTTATGCTTTATTCGTTATGCGTTATGCGTTATGCGTTATGCGTTATGCCTTATGCGTTATGCGTTATTCGTTATGAGTAATGAGTTATTAGTTATGCGTTATGCTTTATGCGTTATGCGTTATGCGTTATGCGTTATGCGTTATGCGTTATGCGTTATGCGTTATGCGTTATGCGTTATGCGTTATGCGTTATGCGTTATGCGTGATCCGACATGCGTTATGCATTGTGCGTTATGCGTTATTCGTTATGAGTTATGAGTTATAAGTTATGCGTAATGCGTAATGCGTTATGCGTTATGCATTATGCTTTATCCGTTATGCGTTATGCGTTATGCTTTATGCGATATGCGTTATGCGTTATGCGTTATGCGTTATGCCTTATGCGTTATGCGTTATTCGTTATGAGTAATGAGTTATAAGTTATGCGTTATGCGTTATGCTTTATGCGTTATGCGTTATGCGTTATGCGTTATGCGTTATGCGTTATGCGTTATGCGTTATGCGTTATGCGTTATGCGTTATGCTTTATGCGTTATGCGTTATGCGTTATGCTTTATGCGTTATGCGTTACTCCTTATGAGTTATGAGTTATAAGTTATGCGTAATGCGTTATGCGTTATGCGTTATGCATTATGCTTTATCCGTTATGCGTTATGCGTTATGCTTTATGCGTTATGCGTTATGCGTTATGAGTAAAGAGTTATAAGTTATGCGTTATGCGTTCTGCTTTATGCGTTATGCGTTATGCGTTATGCTTTATGCGTTATGCGTTACTCCGTATGAGTTATGAGTTATAAGTTATGCGTAATGCGGTATGCGTTATACGTAATACGTTATGCATTATGCGTTATGCGTTATGCGTTATGCGTTATGCGTTATGCGTTATGCGTTTTGCGTTATGCGTTATGCGTTATGCGTTATGCGTCATGCGTTATGCGTTATGCGTTATGCGTTATGCGTTATGCGTTATGCGTTATGCGTTATGCGTGATGCGTTATGTGTTAGGCGATATACGTTTTGCGGTATTCGTTATGCGTTATGATTTATGCTTTATGCGTTATGCGTTTCGCGTGATCCGACATGCGTTATGCATTTTGCGTTATGCGTTATTCGTTATGAGTTATGAGTTATAAGTTATGCGTAATGCGTTATGCGTTATGCTTTATGCATTATGCTTTATGCGTTATGCGTTATGCGTTATGCTTTATGCGTTATGCGTTATGCGTTATGCATTTTGCGTTATGCGTTATTCGTTATGAGTTATGAGTTATAAGTTATGCGTAATGCGTTATGCGTTATGCGTTATACATTATTCTTTATCCGTTATGCGTTATGCGTTATGCTTTATGCGTTATGCGTTATGCGTTATGCGTTATGCGTTATGCGTTATTCGTTATGAGTAATGAGTTACAAGTTATGCGTTATGCGTAATGCGTTATGCGTTATGCGTTATGCGTTATGCTTTATGCGTTATGCCTTATGCGTTATGCGTTATTCGTTATGAGTAATGAGTTATAAGTTATGCGTTATGCGTTATGCTTTATGCGTTATGCGTTATGCGTTATGCGTTATGCGTTATGCGTGATCCGTTATGTGTTAGGCGATATACGTTTTGCGGTATTCGTTATGCGTTATGCGTTATGCGTTATGCGTTATGCGTTATCCGTTGTTCGTTATGCGTTATGCGTTGTGCGTTATTAGTTACACGTTATGCGTTATGCGTTATGCGTTATGCGTTAGGGGTTATGCGTTATGCGTTATGCGTTAGGCGTTATGAGTTATGCGTTATGCGTTAAGCGTTATGAGTTATACGTTATGCGTTATGCGTTAGGGGTTATGCGTTATGCGTTATGCGTTATGCTTTATGCGTTAAGCATTATGCGTTATGCGTTATGCGATATGCGTTATCCGTTATGCGTTATGCGTTATGCGTTATTCGTTATGAGTAATGAGTTATAAGTTATGCGTTATGCGTTATGCTTTATGCCTTATGCGTTATGCGTTATGCGTTATGCGTTATGCGTTATGCGTTATGCGTTATGCTTTATGCGTTATGCGTTACTCCTTATGAGTTATGAGTTATAAGTTATGCGTAATGCGGTATGCGTTATACGTTATACGTTATGCGTTATGCGTTATGCGTTATGCGTTATGCGTTATGCGTTATGCGTTATGCATTATGCATTATGCGTTATGCGTTATGCGTTATGCGTTAAGCGTTATGCGTTTTGCTGTATTCGTTATGCGTTGTGCATTATGCGTTATGCGTTATGTGTTATGCTTTATGCGTTATGCGTTACTCCTTATGAGTTATGAGTTATAAGTTATGCGTAATGCGTTATGCGTTATGCGTTATGCGTTATGCTTTATGCGTTATGCGTTATGCGTTATGCGTTATGCGCTTTGCGTTATGCTTTATGCGTTATTCATTATGCGTTATGCGTTATGCGTTATGCGTTATGCGTTATGCGTTATGCGTTATGCGTTATGCGTTATGCGTTATGCGTTATGCGTTATGCGTTATGCGTTATGCGTTATGCGTTATGCGTTATGCTTTATGCGTTATGCGTTACTCCTTATGAGTTATGAGTTATAAGTTATGCGTAATGCGTTATGCGTTATGCGTTATGCGTTATGCTTTATGCGTTATGCGTTATGCGTTATGCGTTATGCGCTTTGCGTTATGCGTTATGCGTGATCCGTTATGCGTTATGCGTTATGCGTTATGCGTTATGCGTTATGCGTTATGCGTTATGCGTTATGCGTTATGCGTTATGCGTTATGCGTTATGCGTTATGCGTTATGCGTTATGCGTTATGCTTTATGCGTTATGCGTTACTCCTTATGAGTTATGAGTTATAAGTTATGCGTAATGCGTTATGCTTTATGCGTTATGCGTTATGCGTTATGCGTTATGCGTTATGCGTTATGCGTTATGCGTTATGCGTTATGCGTTATGCGTTATGCTTTATTCGTTATGCGTTATGCGTTATGCGTTATGCGTTATGCCTTATGCGTTATGCGTTATTCGTTATGAGTAATGAGTTATTAGTTATGCGTTATGCTTTATGCGTTATGCGTTATGCGTTATGCGTTATGCGTTATGCGTTATGCGTTATGCGTTATGCGTTATGCGTTATGCGTTATGCGTTATGCGTTATGCGTTATGCGTGATCCGACATGCGTTATGCATTGTGCGTTATGCGTTATTCGTTATGAGTTATGAGTTATAAGTTATGCGTAATGCGTAATGCGTTATGCGTTATGCATTATGCTTTATCCGTTATGCGTTATGCGTTATGCTTTATGCGATATGCGTTATGCGTTATGCGTTATGCGTTATGCCTTATGCGTTATGCGTTATTCGTTATGAGTAATGAGTTATAAGTTATGCGTTATGCGTTATGCTTTATGCGTTATGCGTTATGCGTTATGCGTTATGCGTTATGCGTTATGCGTTATGCGTTATGCGTTATGCGTTATGCTTTATGCGTTATGCGTTATGCGTTATGCTTTATGCGTTATGCGTTACTCCTTATGAGTTATGAGTTATAAGTTATGCGTAATGCGTTATGCGTTATGCGTTATGCATTATGCTTTATCCGTTATGCGTTATGCGTTATGCTTTATGCGTTATGCGTTATGCGTTATGAGTAAAGAGTTATAAGTTATGCGTTATGCGTTATGCTTTATGCGTTATGCGTTATGCGTTATGCTTTATGCGTTATGCGTTACTCCGTATGAGTTATGAGTTATAAGTTATGCGTAATGCGGTATGCGTTATACGTAATACGTTATGCATTATGCGTTATGCGTTATGCGTTATGCGTTATGCGTTATGCGTTATGCGTTTTGCGTTATGCGTTATGCGTTATGCGTTATGCGTTATGCGTTATGCGTTATGCGTTATGCGTTATGCGTTATGCGTTATGCGTTATGCGTTATGCGTGATGCGTTATGTGTTAGGCGATATACGTTTTGCGGTATTCGTTATGCGTTATGATTTATGCTTTATGCGTTATGCGTTTCGCGTGATCCGACATGCGTTATGCATTTTGCGTTATGCGTTATTCGTTATGAGTTATGAGTTATAAGTTATGCGTAATGCGTTATGCGTTATGCTTTATGCATTATGCTTTATCCGTTATGCGTTATGCGTTATGCTTTATGCGTTATGCGTTATGCGTTATGCATTTTGCGTTATGCGTTATTCGTTATGAGTTATGAGTTATAAGTTATGCGTAATGCGTTATGCGTTATGCGTTATACATTATTCTTTATCCGTTATGCGTTATGCGTTATGCTTTATGCGTTATGCGTTATGCGTTATGCGTTATGCGTTATGCGTTATTCGTTATGAGTAATGAGTTACAAGTTATGCGTTATGCGTAATGCGTTATGCGTTATGCGTTATGCGTTATGCTTTATGCGTTATGCCTTATGCGTTATGCGTTATTCGTTATGAGTAATGAGTTATAAGTTATGCGTTATGCGTTATGCTTTATGCGTTATGCGTTATGCGTTATGCGTTATGCGTTATGCGTCATGCGTTATGCGTTATGCGTTATGCGTTATGCTTTATGCGTTATGCGTTATGCGTTATGCTTTATGCGTTATGCGTTACTCCTTATGAGTTATGAGTTATAAGTTATGCGTAATGCGTTATGCGTTATGCGTTATGCATTATGCTTTATCCGTTATGCGTTATGCGTTATGCTTTATGCGTTATGCGTTATGCGTTATGAGTAATGAGTTATAAGTTATGCGTTATGCGTTCTGCTTTATGCGTTATGCGTTATGCGTTATGCTTTATGCGTTATGCGTTACTCCGTATGAGTTATGAGTTATAAGTTATGCGTAATGCGGTATGCGTTATACGTAATACGTTATGCATTATGCGTTATGCGTTATGCGTTATGCGTTATGCGTTATGCGTTATGCGTTTTGCGTTATGCGTTATGCGTTATGCGTTATGCGTTATGCGTTATGCGTTATGCGTTATGCGTGATGCGTTATGTGTTAGGCGATATACGTTTTGCGGTATTCGTTATGCGTTATGATTTATGCTTTATGCGTTATGCGTTTCGCGTGATCCGACATGCGTTATGCATTTTGCGTTATGCGTTATTCGTTATGAGTTATGAGTTATAAGTTATGCGTAATGCGTTATGCGTTATGCTTTATGCATTATGCTTTATCCGTTATGCGTTATGCGTTATGCTTTATGCGTTATGCGTTATGCGTTATGCATTTTGCGTTATGCGTTATTCGTTATGAGTTATGAGTTATAAGTTATGCGTAATGCGTTATGCGTTATGCGTTATGCATTATTCTTTATCCGTTATGCGTTATGCGTTATGCTTTATGCGTTATGCGTTATGCGTTATGCGTTATGCGTTATGCGTTATTCGTTATGAGTAATGAGTTATAAGTTATGCGTTATGCGTAATGCGTTATGCGTTATGCGTTATGCGTTATGCTTTATGCGTTATGCGTTATGCGTTATGCTTTATGCGTTATTCGTTATGCGTTATGCGTTATGCGTTATGCGTTATGCGTTATGCGTTATGCGTTATGCGTTATGCGTTATGCGTTATGCGTTATGCGTTATGCTTTATGCGTTATGCGTTACTCCTTATGAGTTATGAGTTATTAGTTATGCGTAATGCGTTATGCGTTATGCGATATGCTTTATGCGTTATGCGTTATGCGTTATGCGTTATGCGTTATGCGTTATGCGTTATGCGTTATGCGTTATGCGTTATGCGTTATGCGTTATGCGTTATGCGTTATGCGTTATGCTTTATGCGTTATGCGTTATGCCTTATGCGGTATGCCTTATGCGTTATGCGTTATTCGTTATGAGTAATGAGTTATAAGTTATGCTTCATGCGTTATGCTTTATGCGTTATGCGTTATGCGTTATGCGTTATGCGATATGCGTTATGCGTTATGCGTTATGCGTTATGCGTTATGCGTTATACGGTATGCGTTATGCGTTATGCGTTATGCGTTATGCGTTATGCGTTATGCGTTATGCGTTATGCGTTATGCGTTATGCGTTATGCGTTATGCGTTATGCGTTATGCGTTATGCGTTATGCGTTATGCGTTATACGGTATGCGTTATGCGTTATGCGTTATGCGTTATGCGTTATGCGTTATGCGTTATGCGTTATGCGTTATGCGTTATGCGTTATGCGTTATGCGTTATGCGTTATGCGTTATGCGTTATGCGTTATGCGTTATGCGTTATGCGTTATGCGTTATGCGTTATGCGTTATGCGTTATGCGTTATGCGTTATGCGTTATGCGTTATGCGTTATGATTTATGCGTTATGCGTTATGCGTTATGCTTTATGCGTTATGCGTTACTCCTTATGAGTTATGAGTTATAAGTTATGCGTAATGCGTTATGCGTTATGCGTTATGCATTATGCTTTATGCGTAATGCGGTATACGTTATACGTTATGCGTTATGCGTTATGCGTTATGCGTTATGCGTTATGCGTTATGCGTTATGCGTTATGCGTTATGCGTTATGCGCTATGCGTTATGCATTATGCGTTATGCGTTATGCGTTATGCGTTAAGCGTTATGCGTTTTGCTGTATTCGTTATGCGTTGTGCATTATGCGTTATGCGTTATGTGTTACGCTTTATGCGTTATGCGTTATGCGTTACGCTTTATGCGTTATGCATTATGCGTTATGCGTTATGCGTTATGCATTATGCGTTATGCGTTATGCGTGATCCGTTATGCGTTAAGCGTTATGCGTTTTGCTGTATTCGTAATGCGTTGTGCATTATGCGTTATGCGTTATGTGTTATGCGTTATGCGTTATGCGTTATACGTTATGCGTTATGCGTTATGCGTGATCCGTTATGTGTTAGGCGATATACGTTTTGCGGTATTCGTTATGCGTTATGCGTTATGCGTTATGCGTTATGCGTTATCCGTTGTTCGTTATGCGTTATGCGTTGTGCGTTATACGTTTGCGTTATGCGTTATACGGTATGCGTTATGCGTTATACGTTATGCGTTATGCGTTATGCGATATGCGTTATGCGTTATACGTTATGCTTTATGCGTTATGCGTTATTAGTTACACGTTATGCGTTATGCGTTATGCGTTATGCGTTATGCGTTAGGGGTTATGCGTTATGCGTTAGGCGTTATGCGTTATGCGTTATGCGTTATGAGTTATACGTTATGCGTTATGCGTTAGGGGTTATGCGTTATGCGTTATGCTTTATGCGTTATGCATTATGCGTTATGCGTTATGCGATATGCGTTATCCGTTATGCGTTATGCGTTATGCGTTATTCGTTATGAGTAATGAGTTATAAGTTATGCGTTATGCGTTATGCTTTATGCGTTATGCGTTATGCCTTATGCGTTATGCGTTATGCGTTATGCGTTATGCGTTATGCGTTATGCGTTTTGCGTTATGCGTTATGCGTTATGCGTTGTGCGTTATACGTTTGCTTTATGCGTTATGCGTTATGCTTTATGCGTTATGCGTTATGCGTTATGCGTTATGCGTTATGCGTTATGCGTTATGCGTTATGCGTTATGCGTTATGCGTTATGCGTTATGCGTTATGCGTTATGCGTTATGCGTTATGCGTTTTGCGTTATGCTTTATGCGTTAAGCATTATGCGTTATGCGTTATGCGATATGCGTTATGCGTTATGCGTTATTCGTTATGAGTAATGAGTTATAAGTTATGCGTTATGAGTTATGCGTTATGCGTTATGCGTTATGCGTTATGCGTTTTGCGGTATTCGTTATGCGTTGCGCATTATGAGTTATGCGTTATGCGTTATGCGTTATGCGTTATGCGTTATGCTTTATGCGTTATGCATTATGCGTTATGCGTTATGCGATATGCGTTATGCGTTATGCGTTATTCGTTATGAGTAATGAGTTATAAGTTATGCGTTATGAGTTATGCGTTATGCGTTATGCGTTATGCGTTTTGCGGTATTCGTTATGCGTTGTGCATTATGAGTTATGCGTTATGCGTTATGCGTTATGCGTTATGCGTTATGCTTTATGCGTTATGCATTATGCGTTATGCGTTATGCGATATGCGTTATGCGTTATGCGTTATTCGTTATGAGTAATGAGTTATAAGTTATGCGTTATGCGTTATGCGTTATGCGTTATGCGTTATGCTTTATGCGTTATGCGTTATGCCTTATGCGTTATGCCTTATGCGTTATGCGTTATTCGTTATGAGTAATGAGTTATAAGTTATGCTTTATGCGTTATGCTTTATGCGTTATGCGTTATGCGTTATGCGTTATGCGTTATGCGTTATGCGTTATGCGTTATGCGTTATGCGTTATACGGTATGCGTTATGCGTTATGCGTTATGCGTTATGCGTTATGCGTTATGCGTTATGCGTTATGCGTTATGCGTTATGCGTTATGCGTTATGCGTTATGCGTTATGCGTTATGCGTTATGCGTTATGCGTTATGCGTTATGCGTTATGCGTTATGCGTTATGCGTTATACGGTATGCGTTATGCGTTATGCGTTATATGTTATGCGTTATGCGTTATGCGTTATGCGTTATGCGTTATGCGTTATGCGTTATGCGTTATGCGTTATGCGTTATGCGTTATGCGTTATGCGTCATGCGTTATGCGTTATGCGTTATGATTTATGCGTTATGCGTTATGCGTTATGCTTTATGCGTTATGCGTTACTCCTTATGAGTTATGAGTTATAAGTTATGCGTAATGCGTTATGCGTTATGCGTTATGCATTATGCTTTATGCGTAATGCGGTATGCGTTATACGTTATGCGTTATGCGTTATGCGTTATGCGTTAAGCGTTATGCGTTATGCGTTATGCGTTATGCGTTATGCGCCATGCGTTATGCATTATGCGTTATGCGTTATGCGTTATGCGTTAAGCGTTATGCGTTTTGCTGTATTCGTTATGCGTTGTGCATTATGCGTTATGCGTTATGTGTTACGCTTTATGCGTTATGCGTTATGCGTTACGCTTTATGCGTTATGCATTATGCGTTATGCGTTATGCGTTATGCATTATGCGTTATGCGTTATGCGTGATCCGTTATGCGTTAAGCGTTATGCGTTTTGCTGTATTCGTAATGCGTTGTGCATTATGCGTTATGGGTTATGTGTTATGCGTTATGCGTTATGCGTTATACGTTATGCGTTATGCGTTATGCGTGATCCGTTATGTGTTAGGCGATATACGTTTTGCGGTATTCGTTATGCGTTATGCGTTATGCGTTATGCGTTATGCGTTATCCGTTGTTCGTTATGCGTTATGCGTTGTGCGTTATACGTTTGCGTTATGCGTTATGCGTTATACGGTATGCGTTATGCGTTATACGTTATGCGTTATGCGTTATGCGATATGCGTTATGCGTTATACGTTATGCTTTATACGTTATGCGTTATGCGTTATGCGTTATGCGTTATGCGTTATGCGTTATGCGTTATGCGTTATGCGTTATGCGTTATGCGTTATGCGTTGTGCGTTATACGTTTGCGTTATGCGTTATGCGTTATGCTTTATGCGTTATGCGTTATGCGTTATGCGTTATGCGTTATGCGTTATGCGTTATGCGTTATGCGTTATGCGTTATGCGTTATGCGTTATGCGTTATGCGTTATGCGTTATGCTTTATGCGTTATGCATTATGCGTTATGCGTTATGCGATATGCGTTATGCGTTATGCGTTATGCGTTATTCGTTATGAGTAATGAGTTATAAGTTATGCGTTATGAGTTATGCGTTATGCGTTATGCGTTATGCGTTACGCGTTATGCGTTATGCGTTACTCCTTATGAGTTATGAGTTATAAGTTATGCGTAATGCGTTATGCGTTATGCGTTATGCTTTATGCGTTATGCGTTATACGTTTTGCGGTATTCGTTATGCGTTATGCGTTATGCGTTATGCGTTATGCGTTATCCGTTGTTCGTTATGCGTTATGCGTTGTGCGTTATACGTTTGCGTTATGCGTTATACGGTATGCGTTATGCGTTATACGTTATGCGTTATGCGTTATGCGATATGCGTTATGCGTTATACGTTATGCTTTATGCGTTATGCGTTATTAGATACACGTTATGCGTTATGCGTTATGCATTATGCGTTATGCGTTAGGGGTTATGCGTTATGCGTTAGGCGTTATGCGTTATGCGTTATGCGTTATGAGTTATACGTTATGCGTTATGCGTTAGGGGTTATGCGTTATGCGTTATGCTTTATGCGTTATGCATTATGCGTTATGCGTTATGCGATATGCGTTATCCGTTATGCGTTATGCGTTATGCGTTATTCGTTATGAGTAATGAGTTATAAGTTATGCGTTATGCGTTATGCGTTATGCGTTATGCGTTATGCCTTATGCGTTATGCGTTATGCGTTATGCGTTATGCGTTATGCGTTATGCGTTATGCGTTATGCGTTTTGCGTTATGCGTTATGCGTTATGCGTTGTGCGTTATACGTTTGCGTTATGCGTTATGCGTTATGCTTTATGCGTTATGCGTTATGCGTTATGCGTTATGCGTTATGCGTTATGCGTTATGCGTTATGCGTTATGCGTTATGCGTTATGCGTTATGCGTTATGCGTTATGCGTTATGCGTTATGCGTTATGCGTTATGCGTTATGCGTTATGCTTTATGCGTTATGCATTATGCGTTATTCGTTATGAGTAATGAGTTATAAGTTATGCGTTATGAGTTATGCGTTATGCGTTATGCGTTATGCGTTATGCGTTGTGCGTTATACGTTTGCGTTATGCGTTATGCGTTATACGGTATGCGTTATGCGTTATACGTTATTAGTTACACGTTATGCGTTATGCGTTATGCGTTATGCGTTATGCGTTATGCGTTAGGGGTTATGCGTTATGCGTTATGCGTTAGGCGTTATGCGTTATGCGTTATGAGTTATACGTTATGCGATATGCGTTAGGGGTTATGCGTTATGCGTTATCCGTTGTTCGTTATGCGTTATGCGTTGTGCGTTATACGTTTGCGTTATGCGTTATGCGTTATACGGTATGCGTTATGCGTTATACGTTATGCGTTATGCGTTATGCGATATGCGTTATGCGTTATACGTTATGCTTTATGCGTTATGCGTTATTAGTTACACGTTATGCGTTATGCGTTATGCTTTATGCGTTATGCATTATGCGTTATGCGTTATGCGATATGCGTTATGCGTTATGCGTTATTCGTTATGAGTAATGAGTTATAAGTTATGCGTTATGAGTTATGCGTTATGCGTTATGCGTTATGCGTTATGCGTTATGCGTTTTGCGGTATTCGTTATGCGTTGTGCATTATGAGTTATGCGTTATGCGTTATGCGTTATGCGTTATGCGTTATGCGTTATGCTTTATGCGTTATGCATTATGCGTTATGCGTTATGCGATATGCGTTATGCGTTATGCGTTATTCGTTATGAGTAATGAGTTATAAGTTATGCGTTATGAGTTATGCGTAATGCGTTATGCGTTATGCGTTATGCGTTTTGCGGTATTCGTTATGCGTTGTGCATTATGAGTTATGCGTTGTGCATTATGGGTTATGATTTATGCGTTATGCGATATGCGTTATGCGTTATGCGTTATGCGTTATGCGTTATGCGTTATGCGTTATGCATTATGCGTTATGCGTTATGCTTTATGCGTCATGCGTGATCCGTTATGCGTTACGCGTTATGCGATTTGCGGTATTCGTTAAGCGTTGTGCATTATGTGTTATGCGTTATGCGTTAAGGGTTATGGGTTATGCGTTATGCTTTATGCGTTATTCATTTTGCGTTATGCGTTATTCGTTATGAGTTATGAGTTATAAGTTATGCGTAATGCGTTATGCCTTATGAGTTATGCATTATGCGTTATGCGTTATGCGTAATGCGTTATACGTTATGTATTATGCGTTATGCGTTATGCGATATGCGTCATGCATCAAGCCTTATGCGATATGCGATATGCGTCATGCATCAAGCCTTATACGTTATGGATTATGCGTTATGCTTTGTGCGTTGTTCGTTATGCGTTATGCGTTGTGCGTTATACGTTTGCGTTATGCGTTATGCGTTATACGGTATGCGTTATGCGTTATACGTTATGCGTTATGCGTTATGCGATATGCGTTATGCGTTATACGTTATGCTTTATGCGTTATGCGTTATTAGTTACACGTTATGCGTTATGCGTTATGCTTTATGCGTTATGCATTATGCGTTATGCGTTATGCGATATGCGTTATGCGTTATGCGTTATTCGTTATGAGTAATGAGTTATAAGTTATGCGTTATGCGTTATGCGTTATGCGTTATGCGTTATGCGTTATGCGTTTTGCGGTATTCGTTATGCGTTGTTCATTATGAGTTATGCGTTATGCGTTATGCGTTATGCGTTATGCTTTATGCGTTATGCATTATGCGTTATGCGTTATGCGATATGCGTTATGCGTTATGCGTTATTCGTTATGAGTAATGAGTTATAAGTTATGCGTTATGAGTTATGCGTTATGCGTTATGCGTTATGCGTTATGCGTTATGCGTTATGCGTTATGCGTTATGCGTTATACGGTATGCGTTATGCGTTATGCGTTATGTGTTATGCGTTATGCGTTATGCGTTATGCGTTATGCGTTATGCGTTATGCGTTATGCGTTATGCGTTATGCGTTATGCGTTATACGGTATGCGTTATGCGTTATGCGTTATGCGTTATGCGTTATGCGTTATGCGTTATGCGTTATGCGTTATGCGTTATGCGTAATGCGTTATGCGTTATGCGTTATGCGTTATGCGTTATGATTTATGCGTTATGCGTTATGCGTTATACTTTATGCGTTATGCGTTACTCCTTATGAGTTATGAGTTATAAGTTATGCGTAATGCGTTATGCGTTATGCGTTATGCATTATGCTTTATGCGTAATGCGGTATGCGTTATACGTTATGCGTTATGCGTTATGCGTTATGCGTTATGCGTTATGCGTTATGCGTTATGCGTTATGCGTTATGCGCTATGCGTTATGCATTATGCGTTATGCGTTATGCGTTATGCGTTAAGCGTTATGCGTTTTGCTGTATTCGTAATGCGTTGTGCATTATGCGTTATGCGTTATGTGTTACGCTTTATGCGTTATGCGTTACGCTTTATGCGTTATGCATTATGCGTTATGCGTTATGCGTTATGCATTATGCGTTATGCGTTATGCGTGATCCGTTATGCGTTAAGCGTTATGCGTTTTGCTGTATTCGTAATGCGTTGTGCATTATGCGTTATGCGTTATGTGTTATGCGTTATGCGTTATGCGTTATACGTTATGCGTTATGCGTTATGCGTGATCCGTTATGTGTTAGGCGATATACGTTTTGCGGTATTCGTTATGCGTTATGCGTTATGCGTTATGCGTTATCCGTTGTTCGTTATGCGTTATGCGTTGTGCGTTATACGTTTGCGTTATGCGTTATGCGTTATACGGTATGCGTTATGCGTTATACGTTATGCGTTATGCGTTATGCGATATGCGTTATGCGTTATACGTTATGCTTTATGCGTTATGCGTTATTAGTTACACGTTATGCGTTATGCGTTATGCGTTATGCGTTATGGGTTATGCGTTATGCGTTAGGCGTTATGCGTTATGCGTTATGCGTTATGAGTTATACGTTATGCGTTATGCGTTAGGGGTTATGCGTTATGCGTTATATGTTATGCTTTATGCGTTATGCATTATGCATTATGCGTTATGCGATATGCGTTATCCGTTATGCGTTATGCGTTATGCGTTATTCGTTATGAGTAATGAGTTATAAGTTATAAGTTATGCGTTATGCGTTATGCTTTATGCGTTATGCGTTATGCGTTATGCGTTATGCGTTATGCGTTATGCGTTTTGCGTTATGCGTTATGCGTTATGCGTTGTGCGTTATACGTTTGCGTTATGCGTTATGCGTTATGCTTTATGCGTTATGCGTTATGCGTTATGCGTTATGCTTTATGCGTTATGCGTTATGCGTTATGCGTTATGCGTTATGCGTTATGCGTTATGCGTTATGCGTTATGCGTTATGCGTTATGCGTTATGCGTTATGCGTTATGCGTTATGCGTTATGCGTTATGCTTTATGCGTTATGCGTTATGCCTTATGCGTTATTCGTTATGAGTAATGAGTTATAAGTTATGCGTTATGCGTTATGCGTTATGCTTTATGCGTTATGCGTTATGCGTTATGCGTTATGCGTTATGCGTTATGCGTTATGCGTTATGCGTTATGCGTTATGCGTTATGCGTTATGCGTTATGCGTTATACGGTATGCGTTATGCGTTATGCGTTATGCGTTATGCGTTATGCGTTATGCGTTATGCGTTTTGCGGTATTCGTTATGCGTTGTTCATTATGAGTTATGCGTTATGCGTTATGCGTTATGCGTTATGCTTTATGCGTTATGCATTATGCGTTATGCGTTATGCGATATGCGTTATGCGTTATGCGTTATTCGTTATGAGTAATGAGTTATAAGTTATGCGTTATGAGTTATGCGTTATGCGTTATGCGTTATGCGTTATGCGTTATGCGTTATGCGTTATGCGTTATGCGTTATACGGTATGCGTTATGCGTTATGCGTTATGCGTTATGCGTTATGCGTTATGCGTTATGCGTTATGCGTTATGCGTTATGCGTTATGCGTTATGCGTTATGCGTTATGCGTTATACGGTATGCGTTATGCGTTATGCGTTATGCGTTATGCGTTATGCGTTATGCGTTATGCGTTATGCGTTATGCGTTATGCGTAATGCGTTATGCGTTATGCGTTATGCGTTATGCGTTATGATTTATGCGTTATGCGTTATGCGTTATACTTTATGCGTTATGCGTTACTCCTTATGAGTTATGAGTTATAAGTTATGCGTAATGCGTTATGCGTTATGCGTTATGCATTATGCTTTATGCGTAATGCGGTATGCGTTATACGTTATGCGTTATGCGTTATGCGTTATGCGTTATGCGTTATGCGTTATGCGTTATGCGTTATGCGTTATGCGCTATGCGTTATGCATTATGCGTTATGCGTTATGCGTTATGCGTTAAGCGTTATGCGTTTTGCTGTATTCGTTATGCGTTGTGCATTATGCGTTATGCGTTATGTGTTACGCTTTATGCGTTATGCGTTACGCTTTATGCGTTATGCATTATGCGTTATGCGTTATGCGTTATGCATTATGCGTTATGCGTTATGCGTGATCCGTTATGCGTTAAGCGTTATGCGTTTTGCTGTATTCGTAATGCGTTGTGCATTATGCGTTATGCGTTATGTGTTATGCGTTATGCGTTATGCGTTATACGTTATGCGTTATGCGTTATGCGTGATCCGTTATGTGTTAGGCGATATACGTTTTGCGGTATTCGTTATGCGTTATGCGTTATGCGTTATGCGTTATCCGTTGTTCGTTATGCGTTATGCGTTGTGCGTTATACGTTTGCGTTATGCGTTATGCGTTATTCGGTATGCGTTATGCGTTATACGTTATGCGTTATGCGTTATGCGATATGCGTTATGCGTTATACGTTATGCTTTATGCGTTATGCGTTATTAGTTACACGTTATGCGTTATGCGTTATGCGTTATGCGTTAGGGGTTATGCGTTATGCGTTAGGCGTTATGCGTTATGCGTTATGCGTTATGAGTTATACGTTATGCGTTATGCGTTAGGGGTTATGCGTTATGCGTTATATGTTATGCTTTATGCGTTATGCATTATGCATTATGCGTTATGCGATATGCGTTATCCGTTATGCGTTATGCGTTATGCGTTATTCGTTATGAGTAATGAGTTATAAGTTATAAGTTATGCGTTATGCGTTATGCTTTATGCGTTATGCGTTATGCCTTATGCGTTATGCGTTATGCGTTATGCGTTTTGCGTTATGCGTTATGCGTTATGCGTTGTGCGTTATACGTTTGCGTTATGCGTTATGCGTTATGCTTTATGCGTTATGCGTTATGCGTTATGCGTTATGCTTTATGCGTTATGCGTTATGCGTTATGCGTTATGCGTTATGCGTTATGCGTTATGCGTTATGCGTTATGCGTTATGCGTTATGCGTTATGCGTTATGCGTTATGCGTTATGCTTTATGCGTTATGCGTTATGCCTTATGCGTTATTCGTTATGAGTAATGAGTTATAAGTTATGCGTTATGCGTTATGCGTTATGCTTTATGCGTTATGCGTTATGCGTTATGCGTTATGCGTTATGCGTTATGCGTTATGCGTTATGCGTTATGCGTTATGCGTTATGCGTTATGCGTTATACGGTATGCGTTATGCGTTATGCGTTATGCGTTATGCGTTATGCGTTATGCGTTATGCGTTATGCGTTATGCGTTATGCGTTATGCGTTATGCGTTATGCGTTATGCGTTATGCGTTATGCGTTATACGGTATGCGTTATGCGTTATGCGTTATGCATTATGCGTTATGCGTTATGCTTTATGCGTTATGCGTTATGCGTTATGCGTTATGCGTTATGCGTTATGCGTTATGCGTTATGCGTTATGCGTTATGCGTTATGCGTTATGCGTTATGCGTTATGCGTTATGCGTTATACGGTATGCGTTATGCGTTATGCGTTATGCGTTATGCGTTATGCGTTATGCGTTATGCGTTATGCGTTATGCGTTATGCGTTATGCGTTATGCGTTTTGCGTTATGCGTTATACGGTATGCGTTATGCGTTATGCGTTATGCGTTATGCGTTATGCGTTATGCGTTATGCGTTATGCGTTATGCGTTATGCGTTATGCGTTATGCGTTATGCGTTATGCGTTATGCGTTATGCGTTATGATTTATGCGTTATGCGTTATGCGTTATGCTTTATGCGTTATGCGTTACTCCTTATGAGTTATGAGTTATAAGTTATGCGTAATGCGTTATGCGTTATGCGTTATGCATTATGCTTTATGCGTAATGCGGTATGCGTTATACGTTATGCGTTATGCGTTATGCGTTATGCGTTATGCGTTATGCGTTATGCGTTATGCGTTATGCGTTATGCGTTATGCGTTATGCGCTATGCGTTATGCATTATGCGTTATGCGTTATGCGTTATGCGTTAAGCGTTATGCGTTTTGCTGTATTCGTTATGCGTTGTGCATTATGCGTTATGCGTTATGTGTTACGCTTTATGCGTTATGCGTTATGCGTTACGCTTTATGCGTTATGCGTTATGCGTTATGCGTTATGCGTTATGCGTTATGCGTTATGCGTTATGCGTTATGCGTTATGCGTTATGCGTTATGCGTTATGCGTGATGCGTTATGTGTTAGGCGATATACGTTTTGCGGTATTCGTTATGCATTATGATTTATGCTTTATGCGTAATGCGTTTTGCGTGATCCGACATGCGTTATGCATTTTGCGTTATTCGTTATGAGTTATGAGTTATAAGTTATGCGTAATGCGTTATGCGTTAGGCGTTATGCATTATGCTTTATCCGTTATGCGTTATGCGTTATGCTTTATGCGTTATGCGTTATGCGTTATGCATTTTGCGTTATGCGTTATTCGTTATGAGTTATGAGTTATAAGTTATGCGTAATGCGTTATGCGTTATGCGTTATACATTATGCTTTATCCGTTATGCGTTATGCGTTATGCTTTATGCGTTATGCGTTATGCGTTATGCGTTATGCGTTATGCGTTATGCGTTATTCGTTATGAGTAATGAGTTACAAGTTATGCGTTATGCGTAATGCGTTATGCGTTATGCGTTATGCGTTATGCTTTATGCGTTATGCGTTATGCGTTATGCTTTATGCGTTATTCGTTATGCGTTATGCGTTATGCGTTATGCGTTATGCGTTATGCGTTATGCGTTATGCGTTACGCGTTATGCGTTATGCGTTATGCGTTATGCGTTATGCGTTATGCGTTATGCGTTATGCGTTATGCGTTATGCGTTATGCGTTATGCTTTATGCGTTATGCGTTATGCGTTATGCGTTATGCGTTATGCGTTATGCGTTATGCGTTATGCGTTATGCGTTATGCGTTATGCGTTATGCGTTATGCGTTATGCGTTATGCGTTATGCGTTATGCGTTATGCTTTATGCGTTATGCATTATGCGTTATGCGTTATGCGATATGCGTTATGCGTTATGCGTTATTCGTTATGAGTAATGAGTTATAAGTTATGCGTTATGAGTTATGCGTTATGCGTTATGCGTTATGCGTTACGCGTTATGCGTTATGCGTTATGCGTTACGCGTTATGCGTTATGCGTTATGCGTTATGCGTTATGCTTTATGCGTTATGCGTTACTCCTTATGAGTTATGAGTTATAAGTTATGCGTAATGCGTTATGCGTTATGCGTTATGCTTTATGCGTTATGCGTTATGCGTTATGCGTTATGCGTTATGCGTTATGCGTTATGCGTTATGCGTTATGCGTTATGCGTTATGCGTTATGCGTTATGCTTTATGCGTTATGCGTTATGCCTTATGCGTTATGCCTTATGCGTTATGCGTTATTCGTTATGAGTAATGAGTTATAAGTTATGCGTTATGCGTTATGCTTTATGCGTTATGCGTTATGCGTTATGCGTTATGCGTTATGCGGTATGCGATATGCGTTATGCGTTATGCGTTATGCGTTATGCGTTATGCGTTATGCGTTATGCGTTATGCGTTATGCGTTATGCGTTATGCGTTATGCGTTATGCGTTATGCGTTATGCGTTATTCGTTATGAGTAATGAGTTATAAGTTATGCGTTATGAGTTATGCGTTATGCGTTATGCGTTATGCGTTATGCGTTGTGCGTTATGCGTTATGCGTTATGCGTTATGCGTTATGCGTTATGCGTTATGCGTTATGCGTTATGCTTTATGCGTTATGCATTATGCGTTATTCGTTATGAGTAATGAGTTATAAGTTATGCGTTATGAGTTATGCGTTATGCGTTATGCGTTATGCGTTATGCGTTGTGCGTTATACGTTTGCGTTATGCGTTATGCGTTATACGGTATGCGTTATGCGTTATACGTTATTAGTTACACGTTATGCGTTATGCGTTATGCGTTATGCGTTATGCGTTAGGGGTTATGCGTTATGCGTTATGCGTTAGGCGTTATGCGTTATGCGTTATGAGTTATACGTTATGCGATATGCGTTAGGGGTTATGCGTTATGCGTTATCCGTTGTTCGTTATGCGTTATGCGTTGTGCGTTATACGTTTGCGTTATGCGTTATGCGTTATACGGTATGCGTTATGCGTTATACGTTATGCGTTATGCGTTATGCGATATGCGTTATGCGTTATACGTTATGCTTTATGCGTTATGCGTTATTAGTTACACGTTATGCGTTATGCGTTATGCTTTATGCGTTATGCGTTATGCGTTATGCGTTATGCGATATGCGTTATGCGTTATGCGTTATTCGTTATGAGTAATGAGTTATAAGTTATGCGTTATGAGTTATGCGTTATGCGTTATGCGTTATGCGTTATGCGTTATGCGTTTTGCGGTATTCGTTATGCGTTGTGCATTATGAGTTATGCGTTATGCGTTATGCGTTATGCGTTATGCGTTATGCGTTATGCTTTATGCGTTATGCGTTATGCGTTATGCGTTATGCGATATGCGTTATGCGTTATGCGTTATTCGTTATGAGTAATGAGTTATAAGTTATGCGTTATGAGTTATGCGTTATGCGTTATGCGTTATGCGTTATGCGTTTTGCGGTATGCGTTATGCGTTGTGCATTATGAGTTATGCGTTGTGCATTATGGGTTATGATTTATGCGTTATGCGATATGCGTTATGCGTTATGCGTTATGCGTTATGCGTTATGCGTTATGCATTATGCGTTATGCGTTATGCTTTATGCGTCATGCGTGATCCGTTATGCGTTACGCGTTATGCGATTTGCGGTATTCGTTAAGCGTTGTGCATTATGTGTTATGCGTTATGCGTTAAGGGTTATGGGTTATGCGTTATGCTTTATGCGTTATTCATTTTGCGTTATGCGTTATTCGTTATGAGTTATGAGTTATAAGTTATGCGTAATGCGTTATGCCTTATGAGTTATGCATTATGCGTTATGCGTTATGCGTAATGCGTTATACGTTATGTATTATGCGTTATGCGTTATGCGATATGCGTCATGCATCAAGCCTTATGCGATATGCGATATGCGTCATGCATCAAGCCTTATGCGTTATGGGTTATGCGTTATGCGTTGTCCGTTGTTCGTTATGCGTTATGCGTTGTGCGTTATACGTTTGCGTTATGCGTTATGCGTTATACGGTATGCGTTATGCGTTATACGTTATGCGTTATGCGTTATGCGATATGCGTTATGCGTTATACGTTATGCTTTATGCGTTATGCGTTATTAGTTACACGTTATGCGTTATGCGTTATGCTTTATGCGTTATGCATTATGCGTTATGCGTTATGCGATATGCGTTATGCGTTATGCGTTATTCGTTATGAGTAATGAGTTATAAGTTATGCGTTATGAGTTATGCGTTATGCGTTATGCGTTATGCGTTATGCGTTTTGCGGTATTCGTTATGCGTTGTTCATTATGAGTTATGCGTTATGCGTTATGCGTTATGCGTTATGCTTTATGCGTTATGCATTATGCGTTATGCGTTATGCGATATGCGTTATGCGTTATGCGTTATTCGTTATGAGTAATGAGTTATAAGTTATGCGTTATGAGTTATGCGTTATGCGTTATGCGTTATGCGTTATGCGTTATGCGTTATGCGTTATGCGTTATGCGTTATACGGTATGCGTTATGCGTTATGCGTTATGCGTTATGCGCTATGCGTTATGCATTATGCGTTATGCGTTATGCGTTATGCGTTAAGCGTTATGCGTTTTGCTGTATTCGTTATGCGTTGTGCATTATGCGTTATGCGTTATGTGTTACGCTTTATGCGTTATGCGTTATGCGTTACGCTTTATGCGTTATGCATTATGCGTTATGCGTTATGCGTTATGCATTATGCGTTATGCGTTATGCGTGATCCGTTATGCGTTAAGCGTTATGCGTTTTGCTGTATTCGTAATGCGTTGTGCATTATGCGTTATGCGTTATGTGTTATGCGTTATGCGTTATGCGTTATACGTTATGCGTTATGCGTTATGCGTGATCCGTTATGTGTTAGGCGATATACGTTTTGCGGTATTCGTTATGCGTTATGCGTTATGCGTTATGCGTTATCCGTTGTTCGTTATGCGTTATGCGTTGTGCGTTATACGTTTGCGTTATGCGTTATGCGTTATACGGTATGCGTTATGCGTTATACGTTATGCGTTATGCGTTATGCGTTATGCGTTATGCGTTATACGTTATGCTTTATGCGTTATGCGTTATTAGTTACACGTTATGCGTTATGCGTTATGCGTTATGCGTTAGGGGTTATGCGTTATGCGTTAGGCGTTATGCGTTATGCGTTATGCGTTATGAGTTATACGTTATGCGTTATGCGTTAGGGGTTATGCGTTATGCGTTATATGTTATGCTTTATGCGTTATGCATTATGCATTATGCGTTATGCGATATGCGTTATCCGTTATGCGTTATGCGTTATGCGTTATTCGTTATGAGTAATGAGTTATAAGTTATAAGTTATGCGTTATGCGTTATGCTTTATGCGTTATGCGTTATGCGTTATGCGTTATGCGTTATGCGTTATGCGTTATGCGTTATGCGTTATGCGTTATGCGTTGTGCGTTATACGTTTGCGTTATGCGTTATGCGTTATGCTTTATGCGTTATGCGTTATGCGTTATGCGTTATGCTTTATGCGTTATGCGTTATGCGTTATGCGTTATGCGTTATGCGTTATGCGTTATGCGTTATGCGTTATGCGTTATGCGTTATGCGTTATGCGTTATGCGTTATGCTTTATGCGTTATGCGTTATGCCTTATGCGTTATTCGTTATGAGTAATGAGTTATAAGTTATGCGTTATGCGTTATGCTTTATGCGTTATGCGTTATGCGTTATGCGTTATGCGTTATGCGTTATGCGTTATGCGTTATGCGTTATGCGTTATGCGTTATGCGTTATGCGTTATGCGTTATACGGTAGGCGTTATGCGTTATGCGTTATGCGTTATGCGTTATGCGTTATGCGTTATGCGTTATGCGTTATGCGTTATGCGTTATGCGTTATGCGTTATGCGTTATGCGTTATGCGTTATGCGTTATACGGTATGCGTTATGCGTTATGCGTTATGCATTATGCGTTATGCGTTATGCGTTATGCTTTATGCGTTATGCGTTATGCGTTATGCGTTATGCGTTATGCGTTATGCGTTATGCGTTATGCGTTATGCGTTATGCGTTATGCGTTATGCGTTATGCGTTATGCGTTATGCGTTATGCGTTATGCGTTATACGGTATGCGTTATGCGTTATGCGTTATGCGTTATGCGTTATGCGTTATGCGTTATGCGTTATGCGTTATGCGTTATGCGTTATGCGTTATGCGTTTTGCGTTATGCGTTATACGGTATGCGTTATGCGTTATGCGTTATGCGTTATGCGTTATGCGTTATGCGTTATGCGTTATGCGTTATGCGTTATGCGTTATGCGTTATGCGTTATGCGTTATGCGTTATGCGTTATGATTTATGCGTTATGCGTTATGCGTTATGCTTTATGCGTTATGCGTTACTCCTTATGAGTTATGAGTTATAAGTTATGCGTAATGCGTTATGCGTTATGCGTTATGCATTATGCTTTATGCGTAATGCGGTATGCGTTATACGTTATGCGTTATGCGTTATGCGTTATGCGTTATGCGTTATGCGTTATGCGTTATGCGTTATGCGTTATGCGTTATGCGCTATGCGTTATGCATTATGCGTTATGCGTTATGCGTTATGCGTTAAGCGTTATGCGTTTTGCTGTATTCGTTATGCGTTGTGCATTATGCGTTATGCGTTATGTGTTACGCTTTATGCGTTATGCGTTATGCGTTACGCTTTATGCGTTATGCGTTATTCGTTATGCGTTATGCGTTATGCGTTATGCGTTATGCGTTATGCGTTATGCGTTATGCGTTATGCGTTATGCGTTATGCGTGATGCGTTATGTGTTAGGCGATATACGTTTTGCGGTATTCGTTATGCGTTATGATTTATGCTTTATGCGTAATGCGTTTTGCGTGATCCGACATGCGTTATGCATTTTGCGTTATGCGTTATTCGTTATGAGTTATGAGTTATAAGTTATGCGTAATGCGTTATGCGTTAGGCGTTATGCATTATGCTTTATCCGTTATGCGTTATGCGTTATGCTTTATGCGTTATGCGTTATGCGTTATGCATTTTGCGTTATGCGTTATTCGTTATGAGTTATGAGTTATAAGTTATGCGTAATGCGTTATGCGTTATGCGTTATACATTATGCTTTATCCGTTATGCGTTATGCGTTATGCTTTATGCGTTATGCGTTATGCGTTATGCGTTATGCGTTATGCGTTATGCGTTATGCGTTATTCGTTATGAGTAATGAGTTACAAGTTATGCGTTATGCGTAATGCGTTATGCGTTATGCGTTATGCGTTATGCTTTATGCGTTATGCGTTATGCGTTATGCTTTATGCGTTATTCGTTATGCGTTATGCGTTATGCGTTATGCGTTATGCGTTATGCGTTATGCGTTACGCGTTATGCGTTATGCGTTATGCGTTATGCGTTATGCGTTATGCGTTATGCGTTATGCGTTATGCGTTATGCGTTATGCGTTATGCTTTATGCGTTATGCGTTATGCGTTATGCGTTATGCGTTATGCGTTATGCGTTATGCGTTATGCGTTATGCGTTATGCGTTATGCGTTATGCGTTATGCGTTATGCGTTATGCGTTATGCGTTATGCGTTATGCGTTATGCTTTATGCGTTATGCATTATGCGTTATGCGTTATGCGATATGCGTTATGCGTTATGCGTTATTCGTTATGAGTAATGAGTTATAAGTTATGCGTTATGAGTTATGCGTTATGCGTTATGCGTTATGCGTTACGCGTTATGCGTTATGCGTTATGCGTTACGCGTTATGCGTTATGCGTTATGCGTTATGCGTTATGCTTTATGCGTTATGCGTTACTCCTTATGAGTTATGAGTTATAAGTTATGCGTAATGCGTTATGCGTTATGCGTTATGCTTTATGCGTTATGCGTTATGCGTTATGCGTTATGCGTTATGCGTTATGCGTTATGCGTTATGCGTTATGCGTTATGCGTTATGCGTTATGCGTTATGCTTTATGCGTTATGCGTTATGCCTTATGCGTTATGCCTTATGCGTTATGCGTTATTCGTTATGAGTAATGAGTTATAAGTTATGCGTTATGCGTTATGCTTTATGCGTTATGCGTTATGCGTTATGCGTTATGCGTTATGCGGTATGCGATATGCGTTATGCGTTATGCGTTATGCGTTATGCGTTATGCGTTATGCGTTATGCGTTATGCGTTATGCGTTATGCGTTATGCGTTATGCGTTATGCGTTATGCGTTATGCGTTATGCGTTATGATTTATGCGTTATGCGTTATGCGTTATGCTTTATGCGTTATGCGTTACTCCTTATGAGTTATGAGTTATAAGTTATGCGTAATGCGTTATGCGTTATGCGTTATGCATTATGCTTTATGCGTAATGCGGTATGCGTTATACGTTATGCGTTATGCGTTATGCGTTATGCGTTATGCGTTATGCGTTATGCGTTATGCGTTATGCGTTATGCGTTATGCGTTATGCGTTATGCGCTATGCGTTATGCATTATGCGTTATGCGTTATGCGTTATGCGTTAAGCGTTATGCGTTTTGCTGTATTCGTTATGCGTTGTGCATTATGCGTTATGCGTTATGTGTTACGCTTTATGCGTTATGCGTTATGCGTTACGCTTTATGCGTTATGCGTTATTCGTTATGCGTTATGCGTTATGCGTTATGCGTTATGCGTTATGCGTTATGCGTTATGCGTTATGCGTTATGCGTGATGCGTTATGTGTTAGGCGATATACGTTTTGCGGTATTCGTTATGCGTTATGATTTATGCTTTATGCGTAATGCGTTTTGCGTGATCCGACATGCGTTATGCATTTTGCGTTATGCGTTATTCGTTATGAGTTATGAGTTATAAGTTATGCGTAATGCGTTATGCGTTAGGCGTTATGCATTATGCTTTATCCGTTATGCGTTATGCGTTATGCTTTATGCGTTATGCGTTATGCGTTATGCATTTTGCGTTATGCGTTATTCGTTATGAGTTATGAGTTATAAGTTATGCGTAATGCGTTATGCGTTATGCGTTATACATTATGCTTTATCCGTTATGCGTTATGCGTTATGCTTTATGCGTTATGCGTTATGCGTTATGCGTTATGCGTTATGCGTTATGCGTTATTCGTTATGAGTAATGAGTTACAAGTTATGCGTTATGCGTAATGCGTTATGCGTTATGCGTTATGCGTTATGCTTTATGCGTTATGCGTTATGCGTTATGCTTTATGCGTTATTCGTTATGCGTTATGCGTTATGCGTTATGCGTTATGCGTTATGCGTTATGCGTTACGCGTTATGCGTTATGCGTTATGCGTTATGCGTTATGCGTTATGCGTTATGCGTTATGCGTTATGCGTTATGCGTTATGCGTTATGCTTTATGCGTTATGCGTTATGCGTTATGCGTTATGCGTTATGCGTTATGCGTTATGCGTTATGCGTTATGCGTTATGCGTTATGCGTTATGCGTTATGCGTTATGCGTTATGCGTTATGCGTTATGCGTTATGCTTTATGCGTTATGCATTATGCGTTATGCGTTATGCGATATGCGTTATGCGTTATGCGTTATTCGTTATGAGTAATGAGTTATAAGTTATGCGTTATGAGTTATGCGTTATGCGTTATGCGTTATGCGTTACGCGTTATGCGTTATGCGTTATGCGTTAAGCGTTATGCGTTATGCGTTATGCGTTATGCGTTATGCTTTATGCGTTATGCGTTACTCCTTATGAGTTATGAGTTATAAGTTATGCGTAATGCGTTATGCGTTATGCGTTATGCTTTATGCGTTATGCGTTATGCGTTATGCGTTATGCGTTATGCGTTATGCGTTATGCGTTATGCGTTATGCGTTATGCGTTATGCGTTATGCGTTATGCTTTATGCGTTATGCGTTATGCCTTATGCGTTATGCCTTATGCGTTATGCGTTATTCGTTATGAGTAATGAGTTATAAGTTATGCGTTATGCGTTATGCTTTATGCGTTATGCGTTATGCGTTATGCGGTATGCGATATGCGTTATGCGTTATGCGTTATGCGTTATGCGTTATGCGTTATGCGTTATGCGTTATGCGTTATGCGTTATGCGTTATGCGTTATGCGTTATGCGTTATGCGTTATGCGTTATGCGTTATGCGTTATGCGTTATGCGTTATGCGTTATGCGTTATGCGTTATGATTTATGCGTTATGCGTTATGCATTATGCTTTATGCGTTATGCGTTACTCCTTATGAGTTATGAGTTATAAGTTATGCGTAATGCGTTATGCGTTATGCGTTATGCATTATGCTTTATGTGTAATGCGGTATACGTTATACGTTATGCGTTATGCGTTATGCGTTATGCGTTATGCGTTATGCGTTATGCGTTATGCGTTATGCGTTATGCGTTATGCGCTATGCGTTATGCATTATGCGTTATGCGTTATGCGTTATGCGTTAAGCGTTATGCGTTTTGCTGTATTCGTTATGCGTTGTGCATTATGCGTTATGCGTTATGTGTTACGCTTTATGCGTTATGCGTTATGCGTTACGCTTTATGCGTTATGCATTATGCGTTATGCGTTATGCGTTATGCATTATGCGTTATGCGTTATGCGTGATCCGTTATGCGTTAAGCGTTATGCGTTTTGCTGTATTCGTAATGCGTTGTGCATTATGCGTTATGCGTTATGTGTTATGCGTTATGCGTTATGCGTTATACGTTATGCGTTATGCGTTATGCGTGATCCGTTATGTGTTAGGCGATATACGTTTTGCGGTATTCGTTATGCGTTATGCGTTATGCGTTATGCGTTATGCGTTATGCGTTATCCGTTGTTCGTTATGCGTTATGCGTTGTGCGTTATACGTTTGCGTTATGCGTTATACGGTATGCGTTATGCGTTATACGTTATGCGTTATGCGATATGCGTTATGCGTTATGCGTTATACGGTATGCGTTATGCGTTATACGTTATGCGTTATGCGTTATGCGATATGCGTTATGCGTTATACGTTATGCTTTATGCGTTATGCGTTATTAGTTACACGTTATGCGTTATGCGTTATGCGTTATGCGTTAGGGGTTATGCGTTATGCGTTAGGCGTTATGCGTTATGCGTTATGCGTTATGAGTTATACGTTATGCGTTATGCGTTAGGGGTTATGCGTTATGCGTTATATGTTATGCTTTATGCGTTATGCATTATGCATTATGCGTTATGCGATATGCGTTATCCGTTATGCGTTATGCGTTATGCGTTATTCGTTATGAGTAATGAGTTATAAGTTATAAGTTATGCGTTATGCGTTATGCTTTATGCGTTATGCGTTATGCCTTATGCGTTATGCGTTATGCGTTATGCGTTATGCGTTATGCGTTATGCGTTATACGGTATGCGTTATGCGTTATGCGTTATGCGTTATGCGTTATGCGTTATGCGTTATGCGTTATGCGTTATGCGTTATGCGTTATGCGTTATGCGTTATGCGTTATGCGTTATGCGTTATGCGTTATGCGTTATGCGTTATACGGTATGCGTTATGCGTTATGCGTTATGCATTATGCGTTATGCGTTATGCTTTATGCGTTATGCGTTATGCGTTATGCGTTATGCGTTATGCGTTATGCGTTATGCGTTATGCGTTATGCGTTATGCGTTATGCGTTATGCGTTATGCGTTATGCGTTATGCGTTATGCGTTATGCGTTATGCGTTATGCTTTATGCGTTATGCGTTATGCGTTATGCGTTATGCGTTATGCGTTATGCGTTATGCGTTATGCGTTATGCGTTATGCGTTATGCGTTATGCTTTATGCGTTATGCGTTATGCCTTATGCGTTATGCCTTATGCGTTATGCGTTATTCGTTATGAGTAATGAGTTATAAGTTATGCGTTATGCGTTATGCTTTATGCGTTATGCGTTATGCGTTATGCGTTATGCGTTATGCGGTATGCGATATGCGTTATGCGTTATGCGTTATGCGTTATGCGTTATGCGTTATGCGTTATGCGTTATGCGTTATGCGTTATGCGTTATGCGTTATGCGTTATGCGTTATGCGTTATGCGTTATGCGTTATGCGTTATGCGTTATGCGTTATGCGTTATGCGTTATGCGTTATGCGTTATGATTTATGCGTTATGCGTTATGCATTATGCTTTATGCGTTATGCGTTACTCCTTATGAGTTATGAGTTATAAGTTATGCGTAATGCGTTATGCGTTATGCGTTATGCATTATGCTTTATGCGTAATGCGGTATACGTTATACGTTATGCGTTATGCGTTATGCGTTATGCGTTATGCGTTATGCGTTATGCGTTATGCGTTATGCGTTATGCGTTATGCGTTATGCGTTATGCGTTATGCATTATGCGTTATGCGTTATGCGTTATGCGTTAAGCGTTATGCGTTTTGCTGTATTCGTTATGCGTTGTGCATTATGCGTTATGCGTTATGTGTTACGCTTTATGCGTTATGCGTTATGCGTTACGCTTTATGCGTTATGCATTATGCGTTATGCGTTATGCGTTATGCATTATGCGTTATGCGTTATGCGTGATCCGTTATGCGTTAAGCGTTATGCGTTTTGCTGTATTCGTAATGCGTTGTGCATTATGCGTTATGCGTTATGTGTTATGCGTTATGCGTTATGCGTTATACGTTATGCGTTATGCGTTATGCGTGATCCGTTATGTGTTAGGCGATATACGTTTTGCGGTATTCGTTATGCGTTATGCGTTATGCGTTATGCGTTATGCGTTATCCGTTGTTCGTTATGCGTTATGCGTTGTGCGTTATACGTTTGCGTTATGCGTTATACGGTATGCGTTATGCGTTATACGTTATGCGTTATGCGTTATGCGATATGCGTTATGCGTTATACGTTATGCTTTATGCGTTATGCGTTATTAGTTACACGTTATGCGTTATGCGTTATGCATTATGCGTTATGCGTTGGGGGTTATGCGTTATGCGTTAGGCGTTATGCGTTATGCGTTATGCGTTATGAGTTATACGTTATGCGTTATGCGTTAGGGGTTATGCGTTATGCGTTATGCTTTATGCGTTATGCATTATGCGTTATGCGTTATGCGATATGCGTTATCCGTTATGCGTTATGCGTTATGCGTTATTCGTTATGAGTAATGAGTTATAAGTTATGCGTTATGCGTTATGCTTTATGCGTTATGCGTTATGCCTTATGCGTTATGCGTTATGCGTTATGCGTTATGCGTTATGCGTTATGCGTTATGCGTTTTGCGTTATGCGTTATGCGTTATGCGTTGTGTGTTATACGTTTGCGTTATGCGTTATGCGTTATGCTTTATGCGTTATGCGTTATGCGTTATGCGTTATGCGTTATGCGTTATGCGTTATGCGTTATGCGTTATGCTTTATGCGTTATGCATTATGCGTTATTCGTTATGAGTAATGAGTTATAAGTTATGCGTTATGAGTTATGCGTTATGCGTTATGCGTTATGCGTTATGCGTTGTGCGTTATACGTTTGCGTTATGCGTTATGCGTTATACGGTATGCGTTATGCGTTATACGTTATTAGTTACACGTTATGCGTAATGCGTTATGCGTTATGCGTTATGCGTTAGGGGTTATGCGTTATGCGTTATGCGTTAGGCGTTATGCGTTATGCGTTATGCGTTATGAGTTATACGTTATGCGATATGCGTTAGGGGTTATGCGTTATGCGTTATCCGTTGTTCGTTATGCGTTATGCGTTGTGCGTTATACGTTTGCGTTATGCGTTATGCGTTATACGGTATGCGTTATGCGTTATGCGTTATGCGTTTTGCGTTATGCGTTATGCGTTATGCGTTGTGCGTTATACGTTTGCGTTATGCGTTATGCGTTATGCTTTATGCGTTATGCGTTATGCGTTATGCGTTATGCGTTATGCGTTATGCGTTATGCGTTATGCGTTATGCTTTATGCGTTATGCATTATGCGTTATTCGTTATGAGTAATGAGTTATAAGTTATGCGTTATGAGTTATGCGTTATGCGTTATGCGTTATGCGTTATGCGTTGTGCGTTATACGTTTGCGTTATGCGTTATGCGTTATACGGTATGCGTTATGCGTTATACGTTATTAGTTACACGTTATGCGTTATGCGTTATGCGTTATGCGTTATGCGTTAGGGGTTATGCGTTATGCGTTATGCGTTAGGCGTTATGCGTTATGCGTTATGCGTTATGAGTTATACGTTATGCGATATGCGTTAGGGGTTATGCGTTATGCGTTATCCGTTGTTCGTTATGCGTTATGCGTTGTGCGTTATACGTTTGCGTTATGCGTTATGCGTTATACGGTATGCGTTATGCGTTATACGTTATGCGTTATGCGTTATGCGATATGCGTTATGCGTTATGCATTATGCGTTATGCGTTATGCGATATGCGTTATGCGTTATGCGTTATTCGTTATGAGTAATGAGTTATAAGTTATGCGTTATGAGTTATGCGTTATGCGTTATGCGTTATGCGTTATGCGTTATGCGTTTTGCGGTATTCGTTATGCGTTGTGCATTATGAGTTATGCGTTATGCGTTATGCGTTATGCGTTATGCGTTATGCTTTATGCGTTATGCATTATGCGTTATGCGTTATGCGATATGCGTTATGCGTTATGCGTTATTCGTTATGAGTAATGAGTTATAAGTTATGCGTTATGAGTTATGCGTTATGCGTTATGCGTTATGCGTTATGCGTTTTGCGGTATTCGTTATGCGTTGTGCATTATGAGTTATGCGTTGTGCATTATGGGTTATGATTTATGCGTTATGCGATATGCGTTATGCGTTATGCGTTATGCGTTATGCGTTATGCGTTATGCATTATGCGTTATGCGTTATGCTTTATGCGTCATGCGTGATCCGTTATGCGTTACGCGTTATGCGATTTGCGGTATTCGTTAAGCGTTGTGCATTATGTGTTATGCGTTATGCGTTAAGGGTTATGGGTTATGCGTTATGCTTTATGCGTTATTCATTTTGCGTTATGCGTTATTCGTTATGAGTTATGAGTTATAAGTTATGCGTAATGCGTTATGCCTTATGAGTTATGCATTATGCGTTATGCGTTATGCGTTATGCGTTATGCGTTATGCGTTATGCGTTATGCGTTATGCGTTATGCGTTATGCGTTATGCGTTATGCGTTATGCTTTATGCGTTATGCATTATGCGTTATGCGTTATGCGATATGCGTTATGCGTTATGCGTTATTCGTTATGAGTAATGAGTTATAAGTTATGCGTTATGAGTTATGCGTTATGCGTTATGCGTTATGCGTTACGCGTTATGCGTTATGAGTAATGAGTTATAAGTTATGATTTATGCGTTATGCGTTATGCATTATGCTTTATGCGTTATGCGTTACTCCTTATGAGTTATGAGTTATAAGTTATGCGTAATGCGTTATGCGTTATGCGTTATGCATTATGCTTTATGCGTAATGCGGTATACGTTATACGTTATGCGTTATGCGTTATGCGTTATGCGTTATGCGTTATGCGTTATGCGTTATGCGTTATGCGTTATGCGTTATGCGCTATGCGTTATGCATTATGCGTTATGCGTTATGCGTTATGCGTTAAGCGTTATGCGTTTTGCTGTATTCGTTATGCGTTGTGCATTATGCGTTATGCGTTATGTGTTACGCTTTATGCGTTATGCGTTATGCGTTACGCTTTATGCGTTATGCATTATGCGTTATGCGTTATGCGTTATGCATTATGCGTTATGCGTTATGCGTGATCCGTTATGCGTTAAGCGTTATGCGTTTTGCTGTATTCGTAATGCGTTGTGCATTATGCGTTATGCGTTATGTGTTATGCGTTATGCGTTATGCGTTATACGTTATGCGTTATGCGTTATGCGTGATCCGTTATGTGTTAGGCGATATACGTTTTGCGGTATTCGTTATGCGTTATGCGTTATGCGTTATGCGTTATGCGTTATCCGTTGTTCGTTATGCGTTATGCGTTGTGCGTTATACGTTTGCGTTATGCGTTATACGGTATGCGTTATGCGTTATACGTTATGAGTTATGCGTTATGCGATATGCGTTATGCGTTATACGTTATGCTTTATGCGTTATGCGTTATTAGTTACACGTTATGCGTTATGCGTTATGCATTATGCGTTATGCGTTAGGGGTTATGCGTTATGCGTTAGGCGTTATGCGTTATGCGTTATGCGTTATGAGTTATACGTTATGCGTTATGCGTTAGGGGTTATGCGTTATGCGTTATGCTTTATGCGTTATGCATTATGCGTTATGCGTTATGCGATATGCGTTATCCGTTATGCGTTATGCGTTATGCGTTATTCGTTATGAGTAATGAGTTATAAGTTATGCGTTATGCGTTATGCGTTATGCGTTATGCGTTATGCCTTATGCGTTATGCGTTATGCGTTATGCGTTATGCGTTATGCGTTATGCGTTTTGCGTTATGCGTTATGCGTTATGCGTTGTGCGTTATACGTTTGCGTTATGCGTTATGCGTTATGCTTTATGCGTTATGCGTTATGCGTTATGCGTTATGCGTTATGCGTTATGCGTTATGCGTTATGCGTTATGCGTTATGCTTTATGCGTTATGCATTATGCGTTATTCGTTATGAGTAATGAGTTATAAGTTATGCGTTATGAGTTATGCGTTATGCGTTATGCGTTATGCGTTATGCGTTGTGCGTTATACGTTTGCGTTATGCGTTATGCGTTATACGGTATGCGTTATGCGTTATACGTTATTAGTTACACGTTATGCGTTATGCGTTATGCGTTATGCGTTATGCGTTAGGGGTTATGCGTTATGCGTTATGCGTTAGGCGTTATGCGTTATGCGTTATGCGTTATGAGTTATACGTTATGCGATATGCGTTAGGGGTTATGCGTTATGCGTTATCCGTTGTTCGTTATGCGTTATGCGTTGTGCGTTATACGTTTGCGTTATGCGTTATGCGTTATACGGTATGCGTTATGCGTTATACGTTATGCGTTATGCGTTATGCGATATGCGTTATGCGTTATACGTTATGCTTTATGCGTTATGCGTTATTAGTTACACATTATGCGTTATGCGTTATGCTTTATGCGTTATGCATTATGCGTTATGCGTTATGCGATATGCGTTATGCGTTATGCGTTATTCGTTATGAGTAATGAGTTATAAGTTATGCGTTATGAGTTATGCGTTATGCGTTATGCGTTATGCGTTATGCGTTATGCGTTATGCGTTTTGCGGTATTCGTTATGCGTTGTGCATTATGAGTTATGCGTTATGCGTTATGCGTTATGCGTTATGCGTTATGCTTTATGCGTTATGCATTATGCGTTATGCGTTATGCGATATGCGTTATGCGTTATGCGTTATTCGTTATGAGTAATGAGTTATAAGTTATGCGTTATGAGTTATGCGTTATGCGTTATGCGTTATGCGTTATGCGTTTTGCGGTATTCGTTATGCGTTGTGCATTATGAGTTATGCGTTGTGCATTATGGGTTATGATTTATGCGTTATGCGATATGCGTTATGCGTTATGCGTTATGCGTTATGCGTTATGCGTTATGCATTATGCGTTATGCGTTATGCTTTATGCGTCATGCGTGATCCGTTATGCGTTACGCGTTATGCGATTTGCGGTATTCGTTAAGCGTTGTGCATTATGTGTTATGCGTTATGCGTTAAGGGTTATGGGTTATGCGTTATGCTTTATGCGTTATTCATTTTGCGTTATGCGTTATTCGTTATGAGTTATGAGTTATAAGTTTTGCGTAATGCGTTATGCCTTATGAGTTATGCATTATGCGTTATGCGTTATGCATAATGCGTTATACGTTATGTATTATGCGTTATGCGTTATGCGATATGCGTCATGCATCAAGCCTTATGCGATATGCGATATGCGTCATGCATCAAGCCTTATGCGTTATGGGTTATGCGTTATGCGTTATCCGTTGTTCGTTATGCGTTATGCGTTGTGCGTTATACGTTTGCGTTATGCGTTATGCGTTATACGGTATGCGTTATGCGTTATACGTTATGCGTTATGCGTTATGCGATATGCGTTATGCGTTATACGTTATGCTTTATGCATTATGCGTTATTAGTTACACGTTATGCATTATGCGTTATGCTTTATGCGTTATGCATTATGCGTTATGCGTTATGCGATATGCGTTATGCGTTATGCGTTATTCGTTATGAGTAATGAGTTATAAGTTATGCGTTATGAGTTATGCGTTATGCGTTATGCGTTATGCGTTATGCGTTATGCGTTTTGCGGTATTCGTTATGCGTTGTGCATTATGAGTTATGCGTTATGCGTTATGCGTTATGCGTTATGCTTTATGCGTTATGCATTATGCGTTATGCGTTATGCGATATGCGTTATGCGTTATGCGTTATTCGTTATGAGTAATGAGTTATAAGTTATGCGTTATGAGTTATGCGTTATGCGTTATGCGTTATGCGTTATGCGTTATGCGTTATGCGTTATGCGTTATGCGTTATGCGTTATGCGTTATGCGTTATGCGTTATGCGTTATGCGTTATGCGTTATACGGTATGCGTTATGCGTTATGCGTTATGCGTTATGCGTTATGCGTTATGCGTTATGCGTTATGCGTTATGCGTTATGCGTTATGCGTTATACGTTATACGGTATGCGTTATGCGTTATGCGTTATGCGTTATGCGTTATGCGTTATGCGTTATGCGTTATGCGTTATGCGTAATGCGTTATGCGTTATGCGTTATGTGTTATGCGTTATGATTTATGCGTTATGCGTTATGCGTTATGCGTTATGCGTTATGCGTTATGCTTTATGCGTTATGCATTATGCGTTATGCGTTATGCGATATGCGTTATGCGTTATGCGTTATACGGTATGCGTTATGCGTTATGCGTTATGCGTTATGCGTTATGCGTTATGCGTTATGCGTTATGCGTTATGCGTTATGCGTTATGCGCTATGCGTTATGCATTATGCGTTATGCGTTATGCGTTATGCGTTAAGCGTTATGCGTTTTGCTGTATTCGTTATGCGTTGTGCATTATGCGTTATGCGTTATGTGTTACGCTTTATGCGTTATGCGTTATGCGTTACGCTTTATGCGTTATGCATTATGCGTTATGCGTTATGCGTTATGCATTATGCGTTATGCGTTATGCGTGATCCGTTATGCGTTAAGCGTTATGCGTTTTGCTGTATTCGTAATGCGTTGTGCATTATGCGTTATGCGTTATGTGTTATGCGTTATGCGTTATGCGTTATACGTTATGCGTTATGCGTTATGCGTGATCCGTTATGTGTTAGGCGATATACGTTTTGCGGTATTCGTTATGCGTTATGCGTTATGCGTTATGCGTTATCCGTTGTTCGTTATGCGTTATGCGTTGTGCGTTATACGTTTGCGTTATGCGTTATGCGTTATACGGTATGCGTTATGCGTTATACGTTATGCGTTATGCGTTATGCGATATGCGTTATGCGTTATACGTTATGCTTTATGCGTTATGCGTTATTAGTTACACGTTATGCGTTATGCGTTATGCGTTATGCGTTATGCGTTAGGGGTTATGCGTTATGCGTTAGGCGTTATGCGTTATGCGTTATGCGTTATGAGTTATACGTTATGCGTTATGCGTTAGGGGTTATGCGTTATGCGTTATGCGTTATGCTTTATGCGTTATGCATTATGCGTTATGCGTTATGCGATATGCGTTATCCGTTATGCGTTATGCGTTATGCGTTATTCGTTATGAGTAATGAGTTATAAGTTATGCGTTATGCGTTATGCTTTATGCGTTATGCGTTATGCCTTATGCGTTATGCGTTATGCGTTATGCGTTATGCGTTTTGCGTTATGCGTTATGCGTTATGCGTTGTGCGTTATACGTTTGCGTTATGCGTTATGCGTTATGCTTTATGCGTTATGCGTTATGCGTTATGCGTTATGCGTTATGCGTTATGCGTTATGCGTTATGCGTTATGCGTTATGCGTTATGCGTTATGCGTTATGCGTCATGCGTTATGCGTTATGCGTTATGCGTTATGCTTTATGCGTTATGCATTATGCGTTATGCGTTATGCGATATGCGTTATGCGTTATGCGTTATTCGTTATGAGTAATGAGTTATAAGTTATGCGTTATGAGTTATGCGTTATGCGTTATGCGTTATGCGTTATGCGTTATGCGTTATGCGTTACGCGTTATGCGTTATGCGTTATGCGTTATGCGTTATGCGTTATGCGTTATGCGTTATGCGTTATGCGTTATGCGTTATGCGTTATGCGTTATGCGTTATGCGTTATGCGTTATGCGTTATGCGTTATGCTTTATGCGTTATGCGTTATGCGTTATGCGTTATTCGTTATGAGTAATGAGTTATAAGTTATGCGTTATGCCTTATGCTTTATGCGTTATGCGTTATGCGTTATGCGTTATGCGTTATGCGTTATGCGTTATGCGTTATGCGTTATGCGTTATGCGTTATGCGTTATACGGTATGCGTTATGCGTTATGCGTTATGCGTTATGCGTTATGCGTTATGCGTTATGCGTTATGCGTTATGCGTTATGCGTTATGCGTTATGCGTTATGCGTTATACGGTATGCGTTATGCGTTATGCGTTATGCGTTATGCGTTATGCGTTATGCTTTATGCGTTATGCGTTATGCGTTATGCGTTATGCGTTATGCGTTATGCGTTATGCGTTATGCGTTATGCGTTATGCGTTATGCGTTATGCGTTATGCGTTATGCGTTATGCGTTATGCGTTATACGGTATGCGTTATGCGTTATGCGTTATGCGTTATGCGTTATGCGTTATGCGTTATGCGTTATGCGTTATGCGTTATGCGTTATGCGTTATGCGTTATGCGTTATGCGTTATGCGTTATGCGTTATGCGTTATGATTTATGCGTTATGCGTTATGCGTTATGCTTTATGCGTTATGCGTTACTCCTTATGAGTTATGAGTTATAAGTTATGCGTAATGCGTTATGCGTTATGCGTTATGCATTATGCTTTATGCGTAATGCGGTATGCGTTATACGTTATGCGTTATGCGTTATGCTTTATGCGTTATGCGTTATGCGTTATGCGTTATGCGTTATGCGTTATGCGTTATGCGTTATACGGTATGCGTTATGCGTTATGCGTTATGCGTTATGCGTTATGCGTTATGCGTTATGCGTTATGCGTTATGCGTTATGCGTTATGCGTTATGCGTTATGCGTTATACGGTATGCGTTATGCGTTATGCGTTATGCGTTATGCGTTATGCGTTATGCTTTATGCGTTATGCGTTATGCGTTATGCGTTATGCGTTATGCGTTATGCGTTATGCGTTATGCGTTATGCGTTATGCGTTATGCGTTATGCGTTATGCGTTATGCGTTATGCGTTATGCGTTATACGGTATGCGTTATGCGTTATGCGTTATGCGTTATGCGTTATGCGTTATGCGTTATGCGTTATGCGTTATGCGTTATGCGTTATGCGTTATGCGTTATGCGTTATGCGTTATGCGTTATGCGTTATGCGTTATGCGTTATGATTTATGCGTTATGCGTTATGCGTTATGCTTTATGCGTTATGCGTTACTCCTTATGAGTTATGAGTTATAAGTTATGCGTAATGCGTTATGCGTTATGCGTTATGCATTATGCTTTATGCGTAATGCGGTATGCGTTATACGTTATGCGTTATGCGTTATGCTTTATGCGTTATGCATTATGCGTTATGCGTTATGCGATATGCGTTATGCGTTATGCGTTATTCGTTATGAGTAATGAGTTATAAGTTATGCGTTATGAGTTATGCGTTATGCGTTATGCGTTATGCGTTATGCGTTACGCGTTATGCGTTATTCGTTATGCGTTATGCGTTATGCTTTATGCGTTATGCGTTACTCCTTATGAGTTATGAGTTATAAGTTATGCGTAATGCGTTATGCGTTATGCGTTATGCGTTATGCGTTATGCGTTATGCGTTATGCGTTATGCGTTATGCGTTATGCGTTATGCGTTATGCGTTATGCGTTATGCGTTATGCGTTATGCGTTATGCGTTATGCGTTATGCGTTATGCTTTATGCGTTATGCGTTATGCCTTATGCGTTATGCGTTATGCGTTATGCGTTATGCGTTATGCGTTATGCGTTATGCGTTATGCGTTATGCGTTATGCGTTATGCGTTATGCGTTATGCGTTATGCGTTATGCGTTATGCGTTATGCGTTATGCGTTATGCGTTATGCGTTATGCGTTATGATTTATGCGTTATGCGTTATGCGTTATGCTTTATGCGTTATGCGTTACTCCTTATGAGTTATGAGTTATAAGTTATGCGTAATGCGTTATGCGTTATGCGTTATGCATTATGCTTTATGCGTAATGCGGTATGCGTTATACGTTATGCGTTATGCGTTATGCGTTATGCGTTATGCGTTATGCATTATGCGTTATGCGTTATGCGTTATGCGTTATGCGTTATGCGCTATGCGTTATGCATTATGCGTTATGCGTTATGCGTTATGCGTTAAGCGTTATGCGTTTTGCTGTATTCGTTATGCGTTGTGCATTATGCGTTATGCGTTATGTGTTACGCTTTATGCGTTATGCGTTATGCGTTACGCTTTATGCGTTATGCGTTATGCGTTATGCGTTATGCGTTATGCTTTATGCGTTATGCGTTACTCCTTATGAGTTATGAGTTATTAGTTATGCGTAATGCGTTATGCGTTATGCGTTATGCTTTATGCGTTATGCGTTATGCGTTATTCGTTATGAGTAATGAGTTACAAGTTATGCGTTATGCGTAATGCGTTATGCGTTATGCGTTATGCGTTATGCGTTATGCGTTATGCGTTATGCGTTATGCTTTATGCGTTATTCGTTATGCGTTATGCGTTATGCGTTATGCGTTATGCGTTATGCGTTATGCGTTATGCGTTACGCGTTATGCGTTATGCGTTATGCGTTATGCGTTATGCTTTATGCGTTATGCGTTACTCCTTATGAGTTATGAGTTATTAGTTATGTGTAATGCGTTATGCGTTATGCGTTATGCGTTATGCGTTATGCGTTATGCGTTATGCGTTATGCGTTATGCGTTATGCGTTATGCGTTATGCGTTATGCGTTATGCGTTATGCTTTATGCGTTATGCGTTATGCCTTATGCGTTATGCCTTATGCGTTATGCGTTATTCGTTATGAGTAATGAGTTATAAGTTATGCTTTATGCGTTATGCTTTATGCGTTATGCGTTATGCGTTATGCGTTATGCGTTATGCGTTATGCGTTATGCGTTATGCGTTATGCGTTATGCGTTATGTGTTACGCTTTATGCGTTATGCGTTATGCGTTACGCTTTATGCGTTATGCATTATGCGTTATGCGTTATGCGTTATGCATTATGCGTTATGCGTTATGCGTGATCCGTTATGCGTTAAGCGTTATGCGTTTTGCTGTATTCGTAATGCGTTGTGCATTATGCGTTATGCGTTATGTGTTATGCGTTATGCGTTATGCGTTATACGTTATGCGTTATGCGTTATGCGTGATCCGTTATGTGTTAGGCGATATACGTTTTGCGGTATTCGTTATGCGTTATGCGTTATGCGTTATGCGTTATGCGTTATCCGTTGTTCGTTATGCGTTATGCGTTGTGCGTTATACGTTTGCGTTATGCGTTATGCGTTATACGGTATGCGTTATGCGTTATACGTTATGCGTTATGCGTTATGCGATATGCGTTATGAGTTATACGTTATGCTTTATGCGTTATGCGTTATGCGTTATGCGTTATGCGTTATGCGTTATGCGTTATGCGTTATGCGTTATGCGTTATGCGTTATGCGTTGTGCGTTATACGTTTGCGTTATGCGTTATGCGTTATGCTTTATGCGTTATGCGTTATGCGTTATGCGTTATGCGTTATGCGTTATGCGTTATGCGTTATGCGTTATGCGTTATGCTTTATGCGTTATGCATTATGCGTTATGCGTTATGCGATATGCGTTATGCGTTATGCGTTATTCGTTATGAGTAATGAGTTATAAGTTATGCGTTATGAGTTATGCGTTATGCGTTATGCGTCATGCGTTACGCGTTATGCGTTATGCGTTATGCGTTACGCGTTATGCGTTATGCGTTATGCGTTATGCGTTATGCTTTATGCGTTATGCGTTACTCCTTATGAGTTATGAGTTATAAGTTATGCGTAATGCGTTATGCGTTATGCGTTATGCTTTATGCGTTATGCGTTATGCGTTATGCGTTATGCGTTATGTGTTATGCGTTATGCGTTATGCGTTATGCGTTATGCGTTATGCGTTATGCGTTATGCTTTATGCGTTATGCGTTATGCCTTATGCGTTATGCCTTATGCGTTATGCGTTATTCGTTATGAGTAATGAGTTATAAGTTATGCGTTATGCGTTATGCTTTATGCGTTATGCGTTATGCGTTATGCGTTATGCGTTATGCGGTATGCGGTATGCGTTATGCGTTATGCGTTATGCGTTATGCGTTATGCGTTATGCGTTATACGGTATGCGTTATGCGTTATGCGTTATGCGTTATGCGTTATGCGTTATGCGTTATGCGTTATGCGTTATGCGTTATGCGTTAAGCGTTATGCGTTATACGGTATGCGTTATGCGTTATGCGTTATGATTTATGCGTTATGCGTTATGCGTTATGCTTTATGCGTTATGCGTTACTCCTTATGAGTTATGAGTTATAAGTTATGCGTAATGCGTTATGCGTTATGCGTTATGCATTATGCTTTATGCGTAATGCGGTATAGGTTATACGTTATGCGTTATGCGTTATGCGTTATGCGTTATGCGTTATGCGTTATGCGTTATGCGTTATGCGCTATGCGTTATGCATTATGCGTTATGCGTTATGCGTTATGCGTTAAGCGTTATGCGTTTTGCTGTATTCGTTATGCGTTGTGCATTATGCGTTATGCGTTATGTGTTACGCTTTATGCGTTATGCGTTATGCGTTATGCGTTATGCGTGATCCGTTATGCGTTAAGCGTTATTCGTTTTGCTGTATTCGTAATGCGTTGTGCATTATGCGTTATGCGTTATGTGTTATGCGTTATGCGTTATGCGTTATGCGTTATACGTTATGCGTTATGCGTTATGCGTGATCCGTTATGTGTTAGGCGATATACGTTTTGCGGTAATCGTTATGCGTTATGCGTTATGCGTTATGCGTTATGCGTTATCCGTTGTTCGTTATGCGTTATGCGTTGTGCGTTATACGTTTGCGTTATGCGTTATACGGTATGCGTTATGCGTTATACGTTATGCGTTAAGCGTTATGCGATATGCGTTATGCGTTATACGTTATGCTTTATGCGTTATGCGTTATTAGTTACACGTTATGCGTTATGCGTTATGCGTTATGCGTTATGCGTTAGGGGTTATGCGTTATGCGTTAGGCGTTATGCGTTATGCGTTATGCGTTATGAGTTATACGTTATGCGTTATGCGTTAGGGGTTATGCGTTATGCGTTATGCTTTATGCGTTATGCATTATGCGTTATGCGTTATGCGATATGCGTTATCCGTTATGCGTTATGCGTTATGCGTTATTCGTTATGAGTAATGAGTTATAAGTTATGCGTTATGCGTTATGCTTTATGCGTTATGCGTTATGCCTTATGCGTTATGCGTTATGCGTTATGCGTTATGCGTTATGCGTTATGCGTTTTGCGTTATGCGTTATGCGTTATGCGTTGTGCGTTATACGTTTGCGTTATGCGTTATGCGTTATGCTTTATGCGTTATGCGTTATGCGTTATGCGTTATGCGTTATGCGTTATGCGTTACGCGTTATGCGTTATGCGTTATGCGTTATGCGTTATGCGTTATGCGTTATGCGTTATGCGTTATGCGTTATGCGTTATGCGTTATGCGTTATGCGTTATGCGTTATGCGTTATGCGTTATGCTTTATGCGTTAAGCATTATGCGTTATGCGTTATGCGATATGCGTTATGCGTTATGCGTTATTCGTTATGAGTAATGAGTTATAAGTTATGCGTTATGAGTTATGCGTTATGCGTTATGCGTTCTGCGTTATGCGTTTTGCGGTATTCGTTATGCGTTGCGCATTATGAGTTATGCGTTATGCGTTATGCGTTATGCGTTATGCGTTATGCTTTATGCGTTATGCGTTATGCGTTATGCGTTATGCGATATGCGTTATGCGTTATGCGTTATTCGTTATGAGTAATGAGTTATAAGTTATGCGTTATGAGTTATGCGTTATGCGTTATGCGTTATGCGTTTTGCGGTATTCGTTATGCGTTGTGCATTATGAGTTATGCGTTATGCGTTATGCGTTATGCGTTATGCGTTATGCTTTATGCGTTATGCATTATGCGTTATGCGTTATGCGATATGCGTTATGCGTTATGCGTTATTCGTTATGAGTAATGAGTTATAAGTTATGCGTTATGCGTTATGCGTTATGCGTTATGCGTTATGCTTTATGCGTTATGCGTTATGCCTTATGCGTTATGCCTTATGCGTTATGCGTTATGCGTTATTCGTTATGAGTAATGAGTTATAAGTTATGCTTTATGCGTTATGCTTTATGCGTTATGCGTTATGCGTTATGCGTTATGCGTTATGCGTTATGCGTTATGCGTTATGCGTTATGCGTTATGCGTTATGCGTTATGCGTTATACGGTATGCGTTATGCGTTATGCGTTATGCGTTATGCGTTATGCGTTATGCGTTATGCGTTATGCGTTATGCGTTATGCGTTATGCGTTATGCGTTATGCGTTATGCGTTATGCGTTATGCGTTATACGGTATGCGTTATGCGTTATGCGTTATATGTTATGCGTTATGCGTTATGCGTTATGCGTTATGCGTTATGCGTTATGCGTCATGCGTTATGCGTTATACGGTATGCGTTATGCGTTATACGTTATGCGTTATGCGTTATGCGATATGCGTTATGCGTTATGCGTTATACGTTATGCTTTATGCGTTATGCGTTATGCGTTATGCGTTATGCGTTATGCGTTATGCGTTATGCGTTATGCGTTATGCGTTATGCGTTATGCGTTATGCGTTATGCGTTATGCGTTGTGCGTTATACGTTTGCGTTATGCGTTATGCGTTATGCTTTATGCGTTATGCGTTATGCGTTATGCGTTATGCGTTATGCGTTATGCGTTATGCGTGATCCGTTATGCGTTAAGTGTTATGCGTTTTGCTTTATTCGTAATGCGTTGTGCATTATGCGTTATGCGTTATGTGTTATGCGTTATGCGTTATGCGTTATACGTTATGCGTTATGCGTTATGCGTGATCCGTTATGTGGTAGGCGATATACGTTTTGCGGTATTCGTTATGCGTTATGCGTTATGCGTTATGCGTTATGCGTTATCCGTTGTTCGTTATGCGTTATGCGTTGTGCGTTATACGTTTGCGTTATGCGTTATACGGTATGCGTTATGCGTTATACGTTATGCGTTATGCGTTATGCGATATGCGTTATGCGTTATACGTTATGCTTTATGCGTTATGCGTTATTAGTTACACGTTATGCGTTATGCGTTATGCGTTATGCGTTATGCGTTAGGGGTTATGCGTTATGCGTTAGGCGTTATGCGTTATGCGTTATGCGTTATGCGTTATGCGTTATGCGTTATGCGTTATGCGTTATGCGTTATGCGTTATGCGTTATGCGTTATGCGTTGTGCGTTATACGTTTGCGTTATGCGTTATGCGTTATGCTTTATGCGTTATGCGTTATGCGTTATGCGTTATGCGTTATGCGTTATGCGTTATGCGTGATCCGTTATGCGTTAAGCGTTATGCGTTTTGCTGTATTCGTAATGCGTTGTGCATTATGCGTTATGCGTTATGTGTTATGCGTTATGCGTTATGCGTTATACGTTATGCGTTATGCGTTATGCGTGATCCGTTATGTGTTAGGCGATATACGTTTTGCGGTATTCGTTATGCGTTATGCGTTATGCGTTATGCGTTATCCGTTGTTCGTTATGCGTTATGCGTTGTGCGTTATACGTTTGCGTTATGCGTTATACGGTATGCGTTATGCGTTATACGTTATGCGTTATGCGTTATGCGATATGCGTTATGCGTTATACGTTATGCTTTATGCGTTATGCGTTATACGTTATGCTTTATGCGTTATGCGTTATTAGTTACACGTTATGCGTTATGCGTTATGCGTTATGCGTTATGCGTTAGGGGTTATGCGTTATGCGTTATGCGTTATGCGTTATGCGTTATGCGTTATGAGTTATACGTTATGCGTTATGCGTTAGGGGTTATGCGTTATGCGTTATGCGTTATGCGATATGCGTTATCCGTTATGCGTTATGCGTTATGCGTTATTCGTTATGAGTAATGAGTTATAAGTTATGCGTTATGCGTTATGCGTTATGCGTTATGCGTTATGCCTTATGCGTTATGCGTTATGCGTTATGCGTTATGCGTTATGCGTTTTGCGTTATGCGTTATGCGTTATGCGTTGTGCGTTATACGTTTGCGTTATGCGTTATGCGTTATGCGTTATGCGATATGCGTTATGCGTTATGCGTTATTCGTTATGAGTAATGAGTTATAAGTTATGCGTTATGAGTTATGCGTTATGCGTTATGCGTTATGCGTTATCCGTTGTTCGTTATGCGTTATGCGTTGTGCGTTATACGTTTGCGTTATGCGTTATACGGTATGCGTTATGCGTTATACGTTATGCGTTATGCGTTACGCGATATGCGTTATGCGTTATACGTTATGCTTTATGCGTTATGCGTTATACGTTATGCTTTATGCGTTATGCGTTATTAGTTACACGTTATGCGTTATGCGTTATGCGTTATGCGTTATGCGTTAGGGGTTATGCGTTATGCGTTAGGCGTTATGCGTTATGCGTTATGCGTTATGAGTTATACGTTATGCGTTATGCGTTAGGGGTTATGCGTTATGCGTTATGCGTTATGCGATATGCGTTATCCGTTATGCGTTAAGCGTTATGCGTTATTCGTTATGAGTAATGAGTTATAAGTTATGCGTTATGCGTTATGCTTTATGCGTTATGCGTTATGCCTTATGCGTTATGCGTTATGCGTTATGCGTTATGCGTTATGCGTTATGCGTTATGCGTTATGCGTTATGCGTTATGCGTTATGCGTTATGCGTTATGCTTTATGCGTTATGCGTTATGCCTTATGCGTTATGCCTTATGCGTTATGCGTTATTCGTTATGAGTAATGAGTTATAAGTTATGCTTTATGCGTTATGCTTTATGCGTTATGCGTTATGCGTTATGCGTTATGCGTTATGCGTTATGCGTTATGCGTTATGCGTTATGCGCTATGCGTTATGTGTTACGCTTTATGCGTTATGCGTTACGCTTTATGCGTTATGCATTATGCGTTATGCGTTATGCGTTATGCATTATGCGTTATGCGTTATGCGTGATCCGTTATGCGTTAAGCGTTATGCGTTTTGCTGTATTCGTAATGCGTTGTGCATTATGCGTTATGCGTTATGTGTTATGCGTTATGCGTTATGCGTTATACGTTATGCGTTATGCGTTATGCGTGATCCGTTATGTGTTAGGCGATATTCGTTTTGCGGTATTCGTTATGCGTTATGCGTTATGCGTTTTGCGTTATCCGTTGTTCGTTATGCGTTATGCGTTGTGCGTTATACGTTTGCGTTATGCGTTATGCGTTATACGGTATGCGTTATGCGTTATACGTTATGCGTTATGCGTTATGCGATATGCGTTATGCGTTATACGTTATGCTTTATGCGTTATGCGTTATGCGTTATGCGTTATGCGTTATGCGTTATGCGTTATGCGTTATGCGTTATGCGTTATGCGTTATGCGTTGTGCGTTATACGTTTGCGTTATGCGTTATGCGTTATGCTTTATGCGTTATGCGTTATGCGTTATGCGTTATGCGTTATGCGTTATGCGTTATGCGTTATGCGTTATGCGTTATGCGTTATGCGTTATGCGTTATGCGTTATGCGTTATGCGTTATGCGTTATGCGTTATGCGTTATGCGTTATGCGTTATGCGTTATGCGTTATGCGTTATGCGTTATGCGTTATGCTTTATGCGTTATGCATTATGCGTTATGCGTTTTGCGATATGCGTTATGCGTTATGCGTTATTCGTTATGAGTAATGAGTTATAAGTTATGCGTTATGAGTTATGCGTTATGCGTTATGCGTTATGCGTTACGCGTTATGCGTTATGCGTTATGCGTTACGCGTTATGCGTTGTGCGTTATGCGTTATGCGTTATGCTTTATGCGTTATGCGTTACTCCTTATGAGTTATGAGTTATAAGTTATGCGTAATGCGTTATGCGTTATGCGTTATGCTTTATGCGTTATGCGTTATGCGTTATGCGTTATGCGTTATGCGTTATGCGTTATGCGTTATGCGTTATGCGTTATGCGTTATGCGTTATGCGTTATGCTTTATGCGTTATGCGTTATGCCTTATGCGTTATGCCTTATGCGTTATGCGTTATTCGTTATGAGTAATGAGTTATAAGTTATGCGTTATGCGTTATGCTTTATGCGTTATGCGTTATGCGTTATGCGTTATGCGTTATGCGTTATGCGGTATGCGTTATGCGTTATGCGTTATGCGTTATGCGTTATGCGTTATGCGTTATACGGTATGCGTTATGCGTTATGCGTTATGCGTTATGCGTTATGCGTTATGCGTTATGCGTTATGCGTTATGCGTTAAGCGTTATGCGTTATACGGTATGCGTTATGCGTTATGCGTTATGCGTTATGCGTTATGCGTTATGCGTTATGCGTTATGCGTTATGCGTTATGCGTTATGCGTTATGCGTTATGCGTTATGCGTTATGCGTTATGCGTTATGCGTTATGCGTTATGCGTTATGCGTTATGCGTTATGCGTTATGATTTATGCGTTATGCGTTATGCGTTATGCTTTATGCGTTATGCGTTACTCCTTATGAGTTATGAGTTATAAGTTATGCGTAATGCGTTATGCGTTATGCGTTATGCATTATGCTTTATGCGTAATGCGGTATACGTTATACGTTATGCGTTATGCGTTATGCGTTATGCGTTATGCGTTATGCGTTATGCGTTATGCGTTATGCGTTATGCGTTATGCGTTATGCGTTATGCATTATGCGTTATGCGTTATGCGTTATGCGTTATGCGTTAAGCGTTATGCGTTTTGCTGTATTCGTTATGCGTTGTGCATTATGCGTTATGCGTTATGTGTTATGCTTTATGCGTTATGCGTTATGCGTTACGCTTTATGCGTTATGCATTATGCGTTATGCGTTATGCGTTATGCATTATGCGTTATGCGTTATGCGTGATCCGTTATGCGTTAAGCGTTATTCGTTTTGCTGTATTCGTAATGCGTTGTGCATTATGCGTTATGCGTTATGTGTTATGCGTTATGCGTTATGCGTTATACGTTATGCGTTATGCGTTATGCGTGATCCGTTATGTGTTAGGCGATATACGTTTTGCGGTAATCGTTATGCGTTATGCGTTATGCGTTATGCGTTATCCGTTGTTCGTTATGCGTTATGCGTTGTGCGTTATACGTTTGCGTTATGCGTTATACGGTATGCGTTATGCGTTATACGTTATGCGTTATGCGTTATGCGATATGCGTTATGCGTTATACGTTATGCTTTATGCGTTATGCGTTATTAGTTACACGTTATGCGTTATGCGTTATGCGTTATGCGTTATGCGTTAGGGGTTATGCGTTATGCGTTAGGCGTTATGCGTTATGCGTTATGCGTTATGAGTTATACGTTATGCGTTATGCGTTAGGGGTTATGCGTTATGCGTTATGCTTTATGCGTTATGCATTATGCGTTATGCGTTATGCGATATGCGTTATCCGTTATGCGTTATGCGTTATGCGTTATTCGTTATGAGTAATGAGTTATAAGTTATGCGTTATGCGTTATGCTTTATGCGTTATGCGTTATGCCTTATGCGTTATGCGTTATGCGTTATGCGTTATGCGTTATGCGTTTTGCGTTATGCGTTATGTGTTATGCGTTATGCGTTATGCGTTATACGTTATGCGTTATGCGTTATGCGTGATCCGTTATGTGTTAGGCGATATACGTTATGCGTTATGCGTGATCCGTTATGCGTTAAGCGTTATTCGTTTTGCTGTATTCGTAATGCGTTGTGCATTATGCGTTATGCGTTATGTGTTATGCGTTATGCGTTATGCGTTATACGTTATGCGTTATGCGTTATGCGTGATCCGTTATGTGTTAGGCGATATACGTTTTGCGGTAATCGTTATGCGTTATGCGTTATGCGTTATGCGTTATCCGTTGTTCGTTATGCGTTATGCGTTGTGCGTTATACGTTTGCGTTATGCGTTATACGGTATGCGTTATGCGTTATACGTTATGCGTTATGCGTTATGCGATATGCGTTATGCGTTATACGTTATGCTTTATGCGTTATGCGTTATTAGTTACACGTTATGCGTTATGCGTTATGCGTTATGCGTTATGCGTTAGGGGTTATGCGTTATGCGTTAGGCGTTATGCGTTATGCGTTATGCGTTATGAGTTATACGTTATGCGTTATGCGTTAGGGGTTATGCGTTATGCGTTATGCTTTATGCGTTATGCATTATGCGTTATGCGTTATGCGATATGCGTTATCCGTTATGCGTTATGCGTTATGCGTTATTCGTTATGAGTAATGAGTTATAAGTTATGCGTTATGCGTTATGCTTTATGCGTTATGCGTTATGCCTTATGCGTTATGCGTTATGCGTTATGCGTTATGCGTTATGCGTTTTGCGTTATGCGTTATGCGTTATGCGTTGTGCGTTATACGTTTGCGTTATGCGTTATGCGTTATGCTTTATGCGTTATGCGTTATGCGTTATGCGTTATGCGTTATGCGTTACGCGTTATGCGTTATGCGTTATGCGTTATGCGTTATGCGTTATACGTTATGCGTTATGCGTTATGCGTTATGCGTTATGCGTTATGCGTTATGCGTTATGCGTTATGCTTTATGCGTTAAGCATTATGCGTTATGCGTTATGCGATATGCGTTATGCGTTATGCGTTATTCGTTATGAGTAATGAGTTATAAGTTATGCGTTATGAGTTATGCGTTATGCGTTATGCGTTCTGCGTTATGCGTTTTGCGGTATTCGTTATGCGTTGCGCATTATGAGTTATGCGTTATGCGTTATGCGTTATGCGTTATGCGTTATGCTTTATGCGTTATGCATTATGCGTTATGCGTTATGCGATATGCGTTATGCGTTATGCGTTATTCGTTATGAGTAATGAGTTATAAGTTATGCGTTATGAGTTATGCGTTATGCGTTATGCGTTTTGCGGTATTCGTTATGCGTTGTGCATTATGAGTTATGCGTTATGCGTTATGCGTTATGCGTTATGCGTTATGCTTTATGCGTTATGCATTATGCGTTATGCGTTATGCGATATGCGTTATGCGTTATGCGTTATTCGTTATGAGTAATGAGTTATAAGTTATGCGTTATGCGTTATGCGTTATGCGTTATGCGTTATGCTTTATGCGTTATGCGTTATGCCTTATGCGTTATGCGTTATGCGTTATGCGTTATGCGTTATTCGTTATGAGTAATGAGTTATAAGTTATGCTTTATGCGTTATGCTTTATGCGTTATGCGTTATGCGTTATGCGTTATGCGTTATGCGTTATGCGTTATGCGTTATGCGTTATGCGTTATGCGTTATGCGTTATGCGTTATACGGTATGCGTTATGCGTTATGCGTTATGCGTTATGCGTTATGCGTTATGCGTTATGCGTTATGCGTTATGCGTTATGCGTTATGCGTTATGCGTTATGCGTTATGCGTTATGCGTTATGCGTTATGCGTTATACGGTATGCGTTATGCGTTATGCGTTATATGTTATGCGTTATGCGTTATGCGTTATGCGTTATGCGTTATGCGTTATGCGTCATGCGTTATGCGTTATGCGTTATGATTTATGCGTTATGCGTTATGCTTTATGCGTTATGCGTTACTCCTTATGAGTTATGAGTTATAAGTTATGCGTAATGCGTTATGCGTTATGCGTTATGCATTATGCTTTATGCGTAATGCGGTATGCGTTATACGTTATGCGTTATGCGTTATGCGTTATGCGTTATGCGTTAAGCGTTATGCGTTATGCGTTATGCGTTATGCGTTATGCGCTATGCGTTATGCATTATGCGTTATGTGTTACGCTTTATGCGTTATGCGTTATGCGTTACGCTTTATGCGTTATGCGTTATGCGTTACGCTTTATGCGTTATGCATTATGCGTTATGCGTTATGCGTTATGCATTATGCGTTATGCGTTATGCGTGATCCGTTATGCGTTAAGCGTTATGCGTTTTGCTGTATTCGTAATGCGTTGTGCATTATGCGTTATGGGTTATGTGTTATGCGTTATGCGTTATGCGTTATACGTTATGCGTTATGCGTTATGCGTGATCCGTTATGTGTTAGGCGATATACGTTTTGCGGTATTCGTTATGCGTTATGCGTTATGCGTTATGCGTTATGCGTTATCCGTTGTTCGTTATGCGTTATGCGTTGTGCGTTATACGTTTGCGTTATGCGTTATGCGTTATACGGTATGCGTTATGCGTTATACGTTATGCGTTATGCGTTATGCGATATGCGTTATGCGTTATACGTTATGCTTTATCCGTTGTTCGTTATGCGTTATGCGTTGTGCGTTATACGTTTGCGTTATGCGTTATGCGTTATACGGTATGCGTTATGCGTTATACGTTATGCGTTATGCGTTATGCGATATGCGTTATGCGTTATACGTTATGCTTTATGCGTTATGCGTTATGCTTTATGCGTTATGCGTTATGCGTTATGCGTTATGCGTTATGCGTTATGCGTTATGCGTTATGCGTTATGCGTGATCCGTTATGCGTTAAGTGTTATGCGTTTTGCTTTATTCGTAATGCGTTGTGCATTATGCGTTATGCGTTATGTGTTATGCGTTATGCGTTATGCGTTATACGTTATGCGTTATGCGTTATGCGTGATCCGTTATGTGTTAGGCGATATACGTTTTGCGGTATTCGTTATGCGTTATGCGTTATGCGTTATGCGTTATGCGTTATGCGTTATCCGTTGTTCGTTATGCGTTATGCGTTGTGCGTTATACGTTTGCGTTATGCGTTATACGGTATGCGTTATGCGTTATACGTTATGCGTTATGCGTTATGCGATATGCGTTATGCGTTATACGTTATGCTTTATGCGTTATGCGTTATTAGTTACACGTTATGCGTTATGCGTTATGCGTTATGCGTTATGCGTTAGGGGTTATGCGTTATGCGTTAGGCGTTATGCGTTATGCGTTATGCGTTATGCGTTATGCGTTATGCGTTATGCGTTATGCGTTATGCGTTATGAGTTATGCGTTTTGCGGTATTCGTTATGCGTTGTGCATTATGCGTTATGCGTTGTGCGTTATGGGTTATGATTTATGCGTTATGCGATATGAGTTATGGGTTATGCGTTATGCGTTATGCGTTATGCGTTATGCGTTATGCGTTATGCGTTATGCGTTATGCGTTATTCGTTATGAGTAATGAGTAATGAGTTATAAGTTATGCGTTATGCGTTATGCTTTATGCGTTATGCGTTATGCCTTATGCGTTATGCGTTATGCGTTATGCGTTATGCGTTATGCGTTTTGCGTTATGCGTTATGCGTTATGCGTTGTGCGTTATACGTTTGCGTTATGCGTTATGCGTTATGCGTTATGCGATATGCGTTATGCGTTATGCGTTATTCGTTATGAGTAATGAGTTATAAGTTATGCGTTATGAGTTATGCGTTATGCGTTATGCGTTATGCGTTTTGCGGTATTCGTTATGCGTTGTGCATTATGAGTTATGCGTTATGCGTTATGCGTTATGCGTTATGCGTTATGCTTTATGCGTTATGCATTATGCGTTATGCGTTATGCGATATGCGTTATGCGTTATGCGTTATTCGTTATGAGTAATGAGTTATAAGTTATGCGTTATGCGTTATGCGTTATGCGTTATGCGTTATGCTTTATGCGTTATGCGTTATGCCTTATGCGTTATGCGTTATTCGTTATGAGTAATGAGTTATAAGTTATGCTTTATGCGTTATGCTTTATGCGTTATGCGTTATGCGTTATGCGTTATGCGTTATGCGTTATACGGTATGCGTTATGCGTTATGCGTTATGCGTTATGCGTTATGCGTTATGCGTTATGCGTTATGCGTTATGCGTTATGCGTTATGCGTTATGCGTTATGCGTTATGCGTTATGCGTTATGCGTTATGCGTTATGCGTTATACGGTATGCGTTATGCGTTATGCGTTATATGTTATGCGTTATGCGTTATGCGTTATGCGTTATGCGTTATGCGTTATGCGTTATGCGTTATGCGTTATGCGTCATGCGTTATGCGTTATGCGTTATGATTTATGCGTTATGCGTTATGCGTTATGCTTTATGCGTTATGCGTTACTCCTTATGAGTTATGAGTTATAAGTTATGCGTAATGCGTTATGCGTTGTGCGTTATGCATTATGCTTTATGCGTAATGCGGTATGCGTTATACGTTATGCGTTATGCGTTATGCGTTATGCGTTATGCGTTATGCGTGATCCGTTATGCGTTAAGCGTTATGCGTTTTGCTGTATTCGTAATGCGTTGTGCATTATGCGTTATGGGTTATGTGTTATGCGTTATGCGTTATGCGTTATACGTTATGCGTTATGCGTTATGCGTTATGCGTGATCCGTTATGTGTTAGGCGATATACGTTTTGCGGTATTCGTTATGCGTTATGCGTTATGCGTTATGCGTTATGCGTTATCCGTTGTTCGTTATGCGTTATGCGTTGTGCGTTATACGTTTGCGTTATGCGTTATGCGTTATACGGTATGCGTTATGCGTTATACGTTATGCGTTATGCGTTATGCGATATGCGTTATGCGTTATACGTTATGCTTTATGCGTTATGCGTTATGCGTTATGCGTTATTCGTTATGCGTTATGCGTTATGCGTTATGCGTTATGCGTTATGCGTTATGCGTTATGCGTTATGCGTTATGCGTTGTGCGTTATACGTTTGCGTTATGCGTTATGCGTTATGCTTTATGCGTTATGCGTTATGCGTTATGCGTTATGCGTTATGCGTTATGCGTTATGCGTTATGCGTTATGCGTTATGCGTTATGCGTTATGCGTTATGCGTTATGCGTTATGCGTTATGCGTTATGCGTTATGCGTTATGCGTTATGCGTTATGCGTTATGCGTTATGCGTTATGCGTTATGCGTTATGCTTTATGCGTTATGCATTATGCGTTATGCGTTATGCGATATGCGTTATGCGTTATTCGTTATGAGTAATGAGTTATAAGTTATGCGTTATGAGTTATGCGTTATGCGTTATGCGTTATGCGTTATGCGTTACGCGTTATGCGTTACGCGTTATGCGTTATTCGTTATGCGTTATGCGTTATGCTTTATGCGTTATGCGTTACTCCTTATGAGTTATGAATTATAAGTTATGCGTAATGCGTTATGCGTTATGCGTTATGCTTTATGCGTTATGCGTTATGCGTTATGCGTTATGCGTTATGCGTTATGCGTTATGCGTTATGCGTTATGCGTTATGCGTTATGCGTTATGCGTTATGCGTTATGCGTTATGCTTTATGCGTTATGCGTTATGCGTTATGCGTTATGCCTTATGCGTTATGCGTTATTCGTTATGAGTAATGAGTTATATGTTATGCGTTATGCGTTATGCTTTATGCGTTATGCGTTATGCGTTATGCGTTATGCGTTATGCGGTATGCGTTATGCGTTATGCTTTATGCGTTATGCGTTATGCGTTATACGTTATGCTTTATGCGTTATGCGTTATTAGTTACACGTTATGCGTTATGCGTTATGCGTTATGCGTTATGCGTTATGCGTTAGGGGTTATGCGTTATGCGTTAGGCGTTATGCGTTATGCGTTATGCGTTATGCGTTATGCGTTATGCGTTATGCGTTATGCGTTATGCGTTATGCGTTATGCGTTATGCGTTGTGCGTTATACGTTTGCGTTATGCGTTATGCGTTATGCTTTATGCGTTATGCGTTATGCGTTATGCGTTATGCGTTATGCGTTATGCGTGATCCGTTATGCGTTAAGCGTTATGCGTTATGCGTTATGCGTTATGCGTTATGCGTTATGCGTTATGCGTTATGCGTTGTGCGTTATACGTTTGCGTTATGCGTTATGCGTTATGCTTTATGCGTTATGCGTTATGCGTTATGCGTTATGCGTTATGCGTTATGCGTTATGCGTTATGCGTGATCCGTTATGCGTTATGCGTTATGCGTTTTGCTTTATTCGTAATGCGTTGTGCATTATGCGTTATGCGTTATGTGTTATGCGTTATGCGTTATGCGTTATACGTTATGCGTTATGCGTTATGCGTGATCCGTTATGTGTTAGGCGATATACGTTTTGCGGTATTCGTTATGCGTTATGCGTTATGCGTTATGCGTTATGCGTTATGCGTTATCCGTTGTTCGTTATGCGTTATGCGTTGTGCGTTATACGTTTGCGTTATGCGTTATACGGTATGCGTTATGCGTTATACGTTATGCGTTATGCGTTATGCGATATGCCTTATGCGTTATACGTTATGCTTTATGCGTTATGCGTTATTAGTTACACGTTATGCGTTATGCGTTATGCGTTATGCGTTATGCGTTAGGGGTTATGCGTTATGCGTTAGGCGTTATGCGTTATGCGTTATGCGTTATGCGTTATGCGTTATGCGTTATGCGTTATGCGTTATGCGTTATGCGTTATGCGTTATGCGTTATGCGTTATACGGTATGCGTTATGCGTTATGCGTTATATGTTATGCGTTATGCGTTATGCGTTATGCGTTATGCGTTATGCGTTATGCGTCATGCGTTATGCGTTATGCGTTATGATTTATGCGTTATGCGTTATGCTTTATGCGTTATGCGTTACTCCTTATGAGTTATGAGTTATAAGTTATGCGTAATGCGTTATGCGTTATGCGTTATGCATTATGCTTTATGCGTAATGCGGTATGCGTTATACGTTATGCGTTATGCGTTATGCGTTATGCGTTATGCGTTAAGCGTTATGCGTTATGCGTTATGCGTTATGCGTTATGCGCTATGCGTTATGCATTATGCGTTATGTGTTACGCTTTATGCGTTATGCGTTATGCGTTACGCTTTATGCGTTATGCGTTATGCGTTACGCTTTATGCGTTATGCATTATGCGTTATGCGTTATGCGTTATGCATTATGCGTTATGCGTTATGCGTGATCCGTTATGCGTTAAGCGTTATGCGTTTTGCTGTATTCGTAATGCGTTGTGCATTATGCGTTATGGGTTATGTGTTATGCGTTATGCGTTATGCGTTATACGTTATGCGTTATGCGTTATGCGTGATCCGTTATGTGTTAGGCGATATACGTTTTGCGGTATTCGTTATGCGTTATGCGTTATGCGTTATGCGTTATGCGTTATCCGTTGTTCGTTATGCGTTATGCGTTGTGCGTTATACGTTTGCGTTATGCGTTATGCGTTATACGGTATGCGTTATGCGTTATACGTTATGCGTTATGCGTTATGCGATATGCGTTATGCGTTATACGTTATGCTTTATCCGTTGTTCGTTATGCGTTATGCGTTGTGCGTTATACGTTTGCGTTATGCGTTATGCGTTATACGGTATGCGTTATGCGTTATACGTTATGCGTTATGCGTTATGCGATATGCGTTATGCGTTATACGTTATGCTTTATGCGTTATGCGTTATGCTTTATGCGTTATGCGTTATGCGTTATGCGTTATGCGTTATGCGTTATGCGTTATGCGTTATGCGTGATCCGTTATGCGTTAAGTGTTATGCGTTTTGCTTTATTCGTAATGCGTTGTGCATTATGCGTTATGCGTTATGTGTTATGCGTTATGCGTTATGCGTTATACGTTATGCGTTATGCGTTATGCGTGATCCGTTATGTGTTAGGCGATATACGTTTTGCGGTATTCGTTATGCGTTATGCGTTATGCGTTATGCGTTATGCGTTATGCGTTATCCGTTGTTCGTTATGCGTTATGCGTTGTGCGTTATACGTTTGCGTTATGCGTTATACGGTATGCGTTATGCGTTATACGTTATGCGTTATGCGTTATGCGATATGCGTTATGCGTTATACGTTATGCTTTATGCGTTATGCGTTATTAGTTACACGTTATGCGTTATGCGTTATGCGTTATGCGTTATGCGTTAGGGGTTATGCGTTATGCGTTAGGCGTTATGCGTTATGCGTTATGCGTTATGCGTTATGCGTTATGCGTTATGCGTTATGCGTTATGCGTTATGCGTTATGCGTTATGCGTTATGCGTTGTGCGTTATACGTTTGCGTTATGCGTTATGCGTTATGCTTTATGCGTTATGCGTTATGCGTTATGCGTTATGCGTTATGCGTTATGCGTTATGCGTTATGCGTGATCCGTTATGCGTTAAGCGTTATGCGTTTTGCTGTATTCGTAATGCGTTGTGCATTATGCGTTATGCGTTATGTGTTATGCGTTATGCGTTATGCGTTATACGTTATGCGTTATGCGTTATGCGTGATCCGTTATGTGTTAGGCGATATACGTTTTGCGGTATTCGTTATGCGTTATGCGTTATGCGTTATGCGTTATGCGTTATCCGTTGTTCGTTATGCGTTATGCGTTGTGCGTTATACGTTTGCGTTATGCGTTATACGGTATGCGTTATGCGTTATACGTTATGCGTTATGCGTTATGCGATATGCGTTATGCGTTATACGTTATGCTTTATGCGTTATGCGTTATACGTTATGCTTTATGCGTTATGCGTTATTAGTTACACGTTATGCGTTATGCGTTATGCGTTATGCGTTATGCGTTATGCGTTATGCGTTATGCGTTAGGCGTTATGCGTTATGCGTTATGCGTTATGAGTTATACGTTATGCGTTATGCGTTAGGGGTTATGCGTTATGCGTTATGCGTTATGCGATATGCGTTATCCGTTATGCGTTATGCGTTATGCGTTATTCGTTATGAGTAATGAGTTATAAGTTATGCGTTATGCGTTATGCGTTATGCGTTATGCGTTATGCGTTATGCGTTATGCGTTATGCGTTATGCGTTATGCGTTATGCGTTTTGCGTTATGCGTTATGCGTTATGCGTTGTGCGTTATACGTTTGCGTTATGCGTTATGCGTTATGCGTTATGCGATATGCGTTATGCGTTATGCGTTATTCGTTATGAGTAATGAGTTATAAGTTATGCGTTATGAGTTATGCGTTATGCGTTATGCGTTATGCGTTTTGCGGTATTCGTTATGCGTTGTGCATTATGAGTTATGCGTTATGCGTTATGCGTTATGCGTTATGCGTTATGCTTTATGCGTTATGCATTATGCGTTATGCGTTATGCGATATGCGTTATGCGTTATGCGTTATTCGTTATGAGTAATGAGTTATAAGTTATGCGTTATGCGTTATGCGTTATGCGTTATGCGTTATGCTTTATGCGTTATGCGTTATGCCTTATGCGTTATGCGTTATTCGTTATGAGTAATGAGTTATAAGTTATGCTTTATGCGTTATGCTTTATGCGTTATGCGTTATGCGTTATGCGTTATGCGTTATGCGTTATACGGTATGCGTTATGCGTTATGCGTTATGCGTTATGCGTTATGCGTTATGCGTTATGCGTTATGCGTTATGCGTTATGCGTTATGCGTTATGCGTTATGCGTTATGCGTTATGCGTTATGCGTTATGCGTTATACGGTATGCGTTATGCGTTATGCGTTATATGTTATGCGTTATGCGTTATGCGTTATGCGTTATGCGTTATGCGTTATGCGTTATGCGTTATGCGTTATGCGTCATGCGTTATGCGTTATGCGTTATGATTTATGCGTTATGCGTTATGCGTTATGCTTTATGCGTTATGCGTTACTCCTTATGAGTTATGAGTTATAAGTTATGCGTAATGCGTTATGCGTTGTGCGTTATGCATTATGCTTTATGCGTAATGCGGTATGCGTTATACGTTATGCGTTATGCGTTATGCGTTATGCGTTAAGCGTTATGCGTTATGCGTTATGCGTTATGCGTTATGCGCTATGCGTTATGCATTATGCGTTATGCGTTATGCGTTATGCGTTAAGCGTTATGCGTTTTGCTGTATTCGTTATGCGTTGTGCATTATGCGTTATGCGTTATGTGTTACGCTTTATGCGTTATGCGTTATGCGTTACGCTTTATGCGTTATGCATTATGCGTTATGCGTTATGCGTTATGCATTATGCGTTATGCGTTATGCGTGATCCGTTATGCGTTAAGCGTTATGCGTTTTGCTGTATTCGTAATGCGTTGTGCATTATGCGTTATGGGTTATGTGTTATGCGTTATGCGTTATGCGTTATACGTTATGCGTTATGCGTTATGCGTTATGCGTGATCCGTTATGTGTTAGGCGATATACGTTTTGCGGTATTCGTTATGCGTTATGCGTTATGCGTTATGCGTTATGCGTTATCCGTTGTTCGTTATGCGTTATGCGTTGTGCGTTATACGTTTGCGTTATGCGTTATGCGTTATACGGTATGCGTTATGCGTTATACGTTATGCGTTATGCGTTATGCGATATGCGTTATGCGTTATACGTTATGCTTTATGCGTTATGCGTTATGCGTTATGCGTTATGCGTTATGCGTTATGCGTTATGCGTTATGCGTTATGCGTTATGCGTTATGCGTTATGCGTTATGCGTTATGCGTTGTGCGTTATACGTTTGCGTTATGCGTTATGCGTTATGCTTTATGCGTTATGCGTTATGCGTTATGCGTTATGCGTTATGCGTTATGCGTTATGCGTTATGCGTTATGCGTTATGCGTTATGCGTTATGCGTTATGCGTTATGCGTTATGCGTTATGCGTTATGCGTTATGCGTTATGCGTTATGCGTTATGCGTTATGCGTTATGCGTTATGCGTTATGCTTTATGCGTTATGCATTATGCGTTATGCGTTATGCGATATGCGTTATGCGTTATGCGTTATTCGTTATGAGTAATGAGTTATAAGTTATGCGTTATGCGTTATGCGTTATGCGTTATGCGTTATGCGTTATGCGTTATGCGTTATGCGTTATGCGTTATGCGTTATTCGTTATGCGTTATGCGTTATGCTTTATGCGTTATGCGTTACTCCTTATGAGTTATGAATTATAAGTTATGCGTAATGCGTTATGCGTTATGCGTTATGCTTTATGCGTTATGCGTTATGCGTTATGCGTTATGCGTTATGCGTTATGCGTTATGCGTTATGCGTTATGCGTTATGCGTTATGCGTTATGCGTTATGCGTTATGCTTTATGCGTTATGCGTTATGCCTTATGCGTTATGCCTTATGCGTTATGCGTTATTCGTTATGAGTAATGAGTTATATGTTATGCGTTATGCGTTATGCTTTATGCGTTATGCGTTATGCGTTATGCGTTATGCGTTATGCGGTATGCGTTATGCGTTATGCTTTATGCGTTATGCGTTATGCGTTATACGTTATGCTTTATGCGTTATGCGTTATTAGTTACACGTTATGCGTTATGCGTTATGCGTTATGCGTTATGCGTTATGCGTTAGGGGTTATGCGTTATGCGTTAGGCGTTATGCGTTATGCGTTATGCGTTATGCGTTATGCGTTATGCGTTATGCGTTATGCGTTATGCGTTATGCGTTATGCGTTGTGCGTTATACGTTTGCGTTATGCGTTATGCGTTATGCTTTATGCGTTATGCGTTATGCGTTATGCGTTATGCGTTATGCGTTATGCGTGATCCGTTATGCGTTAAGCGTTATGCGTTATGCGTTATGCGTTATGCGTTATGCGTTATGCGTTATGCGTTATGCGTTGTGCGTTATACGTTTGCGTTATGCGTTATGCGTTATGCTTTATGCGTTATGCGTTATGCGTTATGCGTTATGCGTTATGCGTTATGCGTTATGCGTTATGCGTGATCCGTTATGCGTTAAGTGTTATGCGTTTTGCTTTATTCGTAATGCGTTGTGCATTATGCGTTATGCGTTATGTGTTATGCGTTATGCGTTATGCGTTATACGTTATGCGTTATGCGTTATGCGTGATCCGTTATGTGTTAGGCGATATACGTTTTGCGGTATTCGTTATGCGTTATGCGTTATGCGTTATGCGTTATGCGTTATCCGTTGTTCGTTATGCGTTATGCGTTGTGCGTTATACGTTTGCGTTATGCGTTATACGGTATGCGTTATGCGTTATACGTTATGCGTTATGCGTTATGCGATATGCCTTATGCGTTATACGTTATGCTTTATGCGTTATGCGTTATTAGTTACACGTTATGCGTTATGCGTTATGCGTTATGCGTTATGCGTTAGGGGTTATGCGTTATGCGTTAGGCGTTATGCGTTATGCGTTATGCGTTATGCGTTATGCGTTATGCGTTATGCGTTATGCGTTATGCGTTATGCGTTATGCGTTGTGCGTTATACGTTTGCGTTATGCGTTATGCGTTATGCTTTATGCGTTATGCGTTATGCGTTATGCGTTATGCGTTATGCGTTATGCGTTATGCGTGATCCGTTATGCGTTAAGCGTTATGCGTTTTGCTGTATTCGTAATGCGTTGTGCATTATGCGTTATGCGTTATGTGTTATGCGTTATGCGTTATGCGTTATACGTTATGCGTTATGCGTTATGCGTGATCCGTTATGTGTTAGGCGATATACGTTTTGCGGTATTCGTTATGCGTTATGCGTTATGCGTTATGCGTTATGCGTTATCCGTTGTTCGTTATGCGTTATGCGTTGTGCGTTATACGTTTGCGTTATGCGTTATACGGTATGCGTTATGCGTTATACGTTATGCGTTATGCGTTATGCGTTATGCGTTATGCGTTATACGTTATGCTTTATGCGTTATGCGTTATACGTTATGCTTTATGCGTTATGCGTTATTAGTTACACGTTATGCGTTATGCGTTATGCGTTATGCGTTATGCGTTAGGGGTTATGCGTTATGCGTTAGGCGTTATGCGTTATGCGTTATGCGTTATGAGTTATACGTTTTGCGGTATTCGTTATGCGTTATGCGTTATGCGTTATGCGTTATGCGTTATCCGTTGTTCGTTATGCGTTATGCGTTGTGCGTTATACGTTTGCGTTATGCGTTATACGGTATGCGTTATGCGTTATACGTTATGCGTTATGCGTTATGCGATATGCGTTATGCGTTATACGTTATGCTTTATGCGTTATGCGTTATTAGTTACACGTTATGCGTTATGCGTTATGCGTTATGCGTTATGCGTTATGCGTTAGGGGTTATGCGTTATGCGTTAGGCGTTATGCGTTATGCGTTATGCGTTATGCGTTATGCGTTATGCGTTATGCGTTATGCGTTATGCGTTATGCGTTGTGCGTTATACGTTTGCGTTATGCGTTATGCGTTATGCTTTATGCGTTATGCGTTATGCGTTATGCGTTATGCGTTATGCGTTATGCGTTATGCGTTATGCGTGATCCGTTATGCGTTAAGCGTTATGCGTTTTGCTGTATTCGTAATGCGTTGTGCATTATGCGTTATGCGTTATGTGTTATGCGTTATGCGTTATGCGTTATACGTTATGCGTTATGCGTTATGCGTGATCCGTTATGTGTTAGGCGATATACGTTTTGCGGTATTCGTTATGCGTTATGCGTTATGCGTTATGCGTTATGCGTTATCCGTTGTTCGTTATGCGTTATGCGTTGTGCGTTATACGTTTGCGTTATGCGTTATACGGTATGCGTTATGCGTTATACGTTATGCGTTATGCGTTATGCGATATGCGTTATGCGTTATACGTTATGCTTTATGCGTTATGCGTTATACGTTATGCTTTATGCGTTATGCGTTATTAGTTACACGTTATGCGTTATGCGTTATGCGTTATGCGTTATGCGTTAGGGGTTATGCGTTATGCGTTAGGCGTTATGCGTTATGCGTTATGCGTTATGAGTTATACGTTATGCGTTATGCGTTAGGGGTTATGCGTTATGCGTTATGCGTTATGCGATATGCGTTATCCGTTATGCGTTATGCGTTATGCGTTATTCGTTATGAGTAATGAGTTATAAGTTATGCGTTATGCGTTATGCTTTATGCGTTATGCGTTATGCCTTATGCGTTATGCGTTATGCGTTATGCGTTATGCGTTATGCGTTATGCGTTTTGCGTTATGCGTTATGCGTTATGCGTTGTGCGTTATACGTTTGCGTTATGCGTTATGCGTTATGCGTTATGCGATATGCGTTATGCGTTATGCGTTATTCGTTATGAGTAATGAGTTATAAGTTATGCGTTATGAGTTATGCGTTATGCGTTATGCGTTATGCGTTTTGCGGTATTCGTTATGCGTTGTGCATTATGAGTTATGCGTTATGCGTTATGCGTTATGCGTTATGCTTTATGCGTTATGCATTATGCGTTATGCGTTATGCGATATGCGTTATGCGTTATGCGTTATTCGTTATGAGTAATGAGTTATAAGTTATGCGTTATGCGTTATGCGTTATGCGTTATGCGTTATGCTTTATGCGTTATGCGTTATGCCTTATGCGTTATGCGTTATGCGTTATGCGTTATGCGTTATGCGTTATGCGTTATGCGTTATGCGTTATGCGTTATGCGTTATGCGTTATACGGTATGCGTTATGCGTTATGCGTTATATGTTATGCGTTATGCGTTATGCGTTATGCGTTATGCGTTATGCGTTATGCGTTATGCGTTATGCGTTATGCGTTATGCGTCATGCGTTATGCGTTATGCGTTATGATTTATGCGTTATGCGTTATGCGTTATGCTTTATGCGTTATGCGTTACTCCTTATGAGTTATGAGTTATAAGTTATGCGTAATGCGTTATGCGTTATGCGTTATGCATTATGCTTTATGCGTAATGCGGTATGCGTTATACGTTATGCGTTATGCGTTATGCGTTATGCGTTAAGCGTTATGCGTTATGCGTTATGCGTTATGCGTTATGCGCTATGCGTTATGCATTATGCGTTATGCGTTATGCGTTATGCGTTAAGCGTTATGCGTTTTGCTGTATTCGTTATGCGTTGTGCATTATGCGTTATGCGTTATGTGTTACGCTTTATGCGTTATGCGTTATGCGTTACGCTTTATGCGTTATGCATTATGCGTTATGCGTTATGCGTTATGCATTATGCGTTATGCGTTATGCGTGATCCGTTATGCGTTAAGCGTTATGCGTTTTGCTGTATTCGTAATGCGTTGTGCATTATGCGTTATGGGTTATGTGTTATGCGTTATGCGTTATGCGTTATACGTTATGCGTTATGCGTTATGCGTTATGCGTGATCCGTTATGTGTTAGGCGATATACGTTTTGCGGTATTCGTTATGCGTTATGCGTTATGCGTTATGCGTTATGCGTTATCCGTTGTTCGTTATGCGTTATGCGTTGTGCGTTATACGTTTGCGTTATGCGTTATGCGTTATACGGTATGCGTTATGCGTTATACGTTATGCGTTATGCGTTATGCGATATGCGTTATGCGTTATACGTTATGCTTTATGCGTTATGCGTTATGCGTTATGCGTTATGCGTTATGCGTTATGCGTTATGCGTTATGCGTTATGCGTTATGCGTTATGCGTTATGCGTTATGCGTTATGCGTTGTGCGTTATACGTTTGCGTTATGCGTTATGCGTTATGCTTTATGCGTTATGCGTTATGCGTTATGCGTTATGCGTTATGCGTTATGCGTTATGCGTTATGCGTTATGCGTTATGCGTTATGCGTTATGCGTTATGCGTTATGCGTTATGCGTTATGCGTTATGCGTTATGCGTTATGCTTTATGCGTTATGCATTATGCGTTATGCGTTATGCGATATGCGTTATGCGTTATGCGTTATTCGTAATGAGTAATGAGTTATAAGTTATGCGTTATGAGTTATGCGTTATGCGTTATGCGTTATGCGTTATGCGTTATGCGTTATGCGTTATTCGTTATGCGTTATGCGTTATGCTTTATGCGTTATGCGTTACTCCTTATGAGTTATGAGTTATAAGTTATGCGTAATGCGTTATGCGTTATGCGTTATGCTTTATGCGTTATGCGTTATGCGTTATGCGTTATGCGTTATGCGTTATGCGTTATGCGTTATGCGTTATGCGTTATGCGTTATGCGTTATGCTTTATGCGTTATGCGTTATGCCTTATGCGTTATGCCTTATGCGTTATGCGTTATTCGTTATGAGTAATGAGTTATATGTTATGCGTTATGCGTTATGCTTTATGCGTTATGCGTTATGCGTTATGCGTTATGCGTTATGCGGTATGCGTTATGCGTTATGCGTTATGCGTTATGCGTTATGCGTTATGCGTTATGCGTTATGCGTTATGCGTTATGCGTTATGCGCTATGCGTTATGCGTTATGCGTTATGCGTTATGCGTTATGCGTTATGCGTTATGCGTTATGCGTTATGCGTTATGCGTTATGCGTTATGCGTTATGCGTTATGCGTTATGCGTTATGCGTTATGCGTTATGCGTTATGCGTTATGCGTTATGCGTTATGCGTTATGCGTTATGATTTATGCGTTATGCGTTATGCATTATGCTTTATGCGTTATGCGTTACTCCTTATGAGTTATGAGTTATAAGTTATGCGTAATGCGTTATGCGTTATGCGTTATGCATTATGCTTTATGCGTAATGCGGTATACGTTATACGTTATGCGTTATGCGTTATGCGTTATGCGTTATGCGTTATGCGTTATGCGTTATGCGTTATGCGTTATGCGTTATGCGTTATGCGCTATGCGTTATGCATTATGCGTTATGCGTTATGCGTTATGCGTTAAGCGTTATGCGTTTTGCTGTATTCGTTATGCGTTGTGCATTATGCGTTATGCGTTATGTGTTACGCTTTATGCGTTATGCGTTATGCGTTACGCTTTATGCGTTATGCATTATGCGTTATGCGTTATGCGTTATGCATTATGCGTTATGCGTTATGCGTGATCCGTTATGCGTTAAGCGTTATGCGTTATGCGTGATCCGTTATGTGTTAGGCGATATACGTTTTGCGGTATTCGTTATGCGTTATGCGTTATGCGTTATGCGTTATGCGTTATCCGTTGTTCGTTATGCGTTATGCGTTGTGCGTTATACGTTTGCGTTATGCGTTATACGGTATGCGTTATGCGTTATACGTTATGCGTTATGCGTTATGCGATATGCGTTATGCGTTATACGTTATGCTTTATGCGTTATGCGTTATTAGTTACACGTTATGCGTTATGCGTTATGCATTATGCGTTATGCGTTAGGGGTTATGCGTTATGCATTAGGCGTTATGCGTTATGCGTTATGCGTTATGAGTTATACGTTATGCGTTATGCGTTAGGGGTTATGCGTTATGCGTTATGCTTTATGCGTTATGCATTATGCGTTATGCGTTATGCGATATGCGTTATCCGTTATGCGTTATGCGTTATGCGTTATTCGTTATGAGTAATGAGTTATAAGTTATGCGTTATGCGTTATGCTTTATGCGTTATGCGTTATGCCTTATGCGTTATGCGTTATGCGTTATGCGTTATGCGTTATGCGTTTTGCGTTATGCGTTATGCGTTATGCGTTGTGCGTTATACGTTTGCGTTATGCGTTATGCGTTATGCTTTATGCGTTATGCGTTATGCGTTACGCGTTATGCGTTATGCGTTATGCGTTATGCGTTATGCGTTATGCGTTATGCGTTATGCGTTATGCGTTATGCGTTATGCGTTATGCGTTATGCGTTATGCGTTATGCGTTATGCGTTATGCGTTATGCTTTATGCGTTATGCATTATGCGTTATTCGTTATGAGTAATGAGTTATAAGTTATGCGTTATGAGTTATGCGTTATGCGTTATGCGTTATGCGTTGTGCGTTATACGTTTGCGTTATGCGTTATGCGTTATACGGTATGCGTTATGCGTTATACGTTATTAGTTACACGTTATGCGTTATGCGTTATGCGTTATGCGTTATGCGTTAGGGGTTATGCGTTATGCGTTATGCGTTAGGCGTTATGCGTTATGCGTTATGCGTTATGAGTTATACGTTATGCGATATGCGTTAGGGGTTATGCGTTATGCGTTATCCGTTGTTCGTTATGCGTTATGCGTTGTGCGTTATACGTTTGCGTTATGCGTTATGCGTTATGCGTTATGCGTTATGCGTTATGCGTTATGCGTTATGCGTTATGCGTTATGCGTTATGCGTTATGCGTTATGCGTTATGCGTTATGCGTTATGCGTTATGATTTATGCGTTATGCGTTATGCGTTATGCTTTATGCGTTATGCGTTACTCCTTATGAGTTATGAGTTATAAGTTATGCGTAATGCGTTATGCGTTATGCGTTATGCATTATGCTTAATGCGTAATGCGGTATGCGTTATACGTTATGCGTTATGCGTTATGCGTTATGCGTTATGCGTTATGCATTATGCGTTATGCGTTATGCGTTATGCGTTATGCGTTATGCGCTATGCGTTATGCATTATGCGTTATGCGTTATGCGTTATGCGTTAAGCGTTATGCGTTTTGCTGTATTCGTTATGCGTTGTGCATTATGCGTTATGCGTTATGTGTTACGCTTTATGCGTTATGCGTTATGCGTTACGCTTTATGCGTTATGCGTTATGCGTTATGCGTTATGCGTTATGCTTTATGCGTTATGCGTTACTCCTTATGAGTTATGAGTTATTAGTTATGCGTAATGCGTTATGCGTTATGCGTTATGCTTTATGCGTTATGCGTTATGCGTTATTCGTTATGAGTAATGAGTTATAAGTTATGCGTTATGCGTAATGCGTTATGCGTTATGCGTTATGCGTTATGCTTTATGCGTTATGCGTTATGCGTTATGCTTTATGCGTTATTCGTTATGCGTTATGCGTTATGCGTTATGCGTTATGCGTTATGCGTTATGCGTTACGCGTTATGCGTTATGCGTTATGCGTTATGCGTTATGCGTTATGCTTTATGCGTTATGCGTTACTCCTTATGAGTTATGAGTTATTAGTTATGTGTAATGCGTTATGCGTTATGCGTTATGCTTTATGCGTTATGCGTTATGCGTTATGCGTTATGCGTTATGCGTTATGCGTTATGCGTTATGCGTTATGCGTTATGCGTTATGCTTTATGCGTTATGCGTTATGCCTTATGCGTTATGCCTTATGCGTTATGCGTTATTCGTTATGAGTAATGAGTTATAAGTTATGCTTTATGCGTTATGCTTTATGCGTTATGCGTTATGCGTTATGCGTTATGCGTTATGCGTTATGCGTTATGCGTTATGCGTTATGCGCTATGCGTTATGTGTTACGCTTTATGCGTTATGCGTTATGCGTTACGCTTTATGCGTTATGCATTATGCGTTATGCGTTATGCGTTATGCATTATGCGTTATGCGTTATGCGTGATCCGTTATGCGTTAAGCGTTATGCGTTTTGCTGTATTCGTAATGCGTTGTGCATTATGCGTTATGCGTTATGTGTTATGCGTTATGCGTTATGCGTTATACGTTATGCGTTATGCGTTATGCGTTGTCCGTTATGTGTTAGGCGATATACGTTTTGCGGTATTCGTTATGCGTTATGCGTTATGCGTTATGCGTTATGCGTTATCCGTTGTTCGTTATGCGTTATGCGTTGTGCGTTATACGTTTGCGTTATGCGTTATGCGTTATACGGTATGCGTTATGCGTTATACGTTATGCGTTATGCGTTATGCGATATGCGTTATGCGTTATACGTTATGCTTTATGCGTTATGCGTTATGCGTTATGCGTTATGCGTTATGCGTTATGCGTTATGCGTTATGCGTTATGCGTTATGCGTTGTGCGTTATACGTTTGCGTTATGCGTTATGCGTTATGCTTTATGCGTTATGCGTTATGCGTTATGCGTTATGCGTTATGCGTTATGCGTTATGCGTTATGCGTTATGCGTTATGCGTTATGCGTTATGCGTTATGCGTTATGCGTTATGCGTTATGCGTTATGCGTTATGCGTTATGCGTTATGCGTTATGCGTTATGCGTTATGCGTTATGCGTTATGCGTTATGCTTTATGCGTTATGCATTATGCGTTATGCGTTATGCGATATGCGTTATGCGTTATGCGTTATTCGTTATGAGTAATGAGTTATAAGTTATGCGTTATGAGTTATGCGTTATGCGTTATGCGTTATGCGTTACGCGTTATGCGTTATGCGTTATGCGTTACGCGTTATGCGTTATGCGTTATGCGTTATGCGTTATGCTTTATGCGTTATGCGTTACTCCTTATGAGTTATGAGTTATAAGTTATGCGTAATGCGTTATGCGTTATGCGTTATGCTTTATGCGTTATGCGTTATGCGTTATGCGTTATGCGTTATGCGTTATGCGTTATGCGTTATGCGTTATGCGTTATGCATTATGCGTTATGCGTTATGCTTTATGCGTTATGCGTTATGCCTTATGCGTTATGCCTTATGCGTTATGCGTTATTCGTTATGAGTAATGAGTTATAAGTTATGCGTTATGCGTTATGCTTTATGCGTTATGCGTTATGCGTTATGCGTTATGCGTTATGCGTTATGCGGTATGCGTTATGCGTTATGCGTTATGCGTTATGCGTTATGCGTTATGCGTTATACGGTATGCGTTATCCGTTATGCGTTATGCGTTATGCGTTATGCGTTATGCGTTATGCGTTATGCGTTATGCGTTATGCGTTATGCGTTATGCGTTATGCGTTATGCGTTATGCGTTATGCGTTATGCGTTATGCGTTATGATTTATGCGTTATGCGTTATGCGTTATGCTTTATGCGTTATGCGTTACTCCTTATGAGTTATGAGTTATAAGTTATGCGTAATGCGTTATGCGTTATGCGTTATGCATTATGCTTTATGCGTAATGCGGTATACGTTATACGTTATGCGTTATGCGTTATGCGTTATGCGTTATGCGTTATGCGTTATGCGTTATGCGTTATGCGTTATGCGCTATGCGTTATGCATTATGCGTTATGCGTTATGCGTTATGCGTTAAGCGTTATGCGTTTTGCTGTATTCGTTATGCGTTGTGCATTATGCGTTATGCGTTATGTGTTACGCTTTATGCGTTATGCGTTATGCGTTATGCGTTATGCGTGATCCGTTATGCGTTAAGCGTTATTCGTTTTGCTGTATTCGTAATGCGTTGTGCATTATGCGTTATGCGTTATGTGTTATGCGTTATGCGTTATGCGTTATACGTTATGCGTTATGCGTTATGCGTGATCCGTTATGTGTTAGGCGATATACGTTTTGCGGTAATCGTTATGCGTTATGCGTTATGCGTTATGCGTTATGCGTTATCCGTTGTTCGTTATGCGTTATGCGTTGTGCGTTATACGTTTGCGTTATGCGTTATACGGTATGCGTTATGCGTTATACGTTATGCGTTATGCGTTATGCGATATGCGTTATGCGTTATACGTTATGCTTTATGCGTTATGCGTTATTAGTTACACGTTATGCGTTATGCGTTATGCGTTATGCGTTATGCGTTAGGGGTTATGCGTTATGCGTTAGGCGTTATGCGTTATGCGTTATGCGTTATGAGTTATACGTTATGCGTTATGCGTTAGGGGTTATGCGTTATGCGTTATGCTTTATGCGTTATGCGTTATGCGTTATGCGATATGCGTTATCCGTTATGCGTTATGCGTTATGCGTTATGCGTTATTCGTTATGAGTAATGAGTTATAAGTTATGCGTTATGCGTTATGCTTTATGCGTTATGCGTTATGCCTTATGCGTTATGCGTTATGCGTTATGCGTTATGCGTTATGCGTTATGCGTTTTGCGTTATGCGTTATGCGTTATGCGTTGTGCGTTATACGTTTGCGTTATGCGTTATGCGTTATGCTTTATGCGTTATGCGTTATGCGTTATGCGTTATGCGTTATGCGTTATGCGTTACGCGTTATGCGTTATGCGTTATGCGTTATGCGTTATGCGTTATGCGTTATGCGTTATGCGTTATGCGTTATGCGTTATGCGTTATGCGTTATGCGTTATGCGTTATGCGTTATGCGTTATGCGTTATGCTTTATGCGTTAAGCATTATGCGTTATGCGTTATGCGATATGCGTTATGCGTTATGCGTTATTCGTTATGAGTAATGAGTTATAAGTTATGCGTTATGAGTTATGCGTTATGCGTTATGCGTTCTGCGTTATGCGTTTTGCGGTATTCGTTATGCGTTGCGCATTATGAGTTATGCGTTATGCGTTATGCGTTATGCGTTATGCGTTATGCTTTATGCGTTATGCATTATGCGTTATGCGTTATGCGATATGCGTTATGCGTTATGCGTTATTCGTTATGAGTAATGAGTTATAAGTTATGCGTTATGAGTTATGCGTTATGCGTTATGCGTTATGCGTTTTGCGGTATTCGTTATGCGTTGTGCATTATGAGTTATGCGTTATGCGTTATGCGTTATGCGTTATGCGTTATGCGTTATGCTTTATGCGTTATGCATTATGCGTTATGCGTTATGCGATATGCGTTATGCGTTATGCGTTATTCGTTATGAGTAATGAGTTATAAGTTATGCGTTATGCGTTATGCGTTATGCGTTATGCGTTATGCTTTATGCGTTATGCGTTATGCCTTATGCGTTATGCCTTATGCGTTATGCGTTATGCGTTATTCGTTATGAGTAATGAGTTATAAGTTATGCTTTATGCGTTATGCTTTATGCGTTATGCGTTATGCGTTATGCGTTATGCGTTATGCGTTATGCGTTATGCGTTATGCGTTATGCGTTATGCGTTATGCGTTATGCGTTATACGGTATGCGTTATGCGTTATGCGTTATGCGTTATGCGTTATGCGTTATGCGTTATGCGTTATGCGTTATGCGTTATGCGTTATGCGTTATGCGTTATGCGTTATGCGTTATGCGTTATGCGTTATACGGTATGCGTTATGCGTTATGCGTTATATGTTATGCGTTATGCGTTATGCGTTATGCGTTATGCGTTATGCGTTATGCGTCATGCGTTATGCGTTATACGGTATGCGTTATGCGTTATACGTTATGCGTTATGCGTTATGCGATATGCGTTATGCGTTATACGTTATGCTTTATGCGTTATGCGTTATGCGTTATGCGTTATGCGTTATGCGTTATGCGTTATGCGTTATGCGTTATGCGTTATGCGTTATGCGTTATGCGTTGTGCGTTATACGTTTGCGTTATGCGTTATGCGTTATGCTTTATGCGTTATGCGTTATGCGTTATGCGTTATGCGTTATGCGTTATGCGTTATGCGTTATGCGTGATCCGTTATGCGTTAAGTGTTATGCGTTTTGCTTTATTCGTAATGCGTTGTGCATTATGCGTTATGCGTTATGTGTTATGCGTTATGCGTTATGCGTTATACGTTATGCGTTATGCGTTATGCGTGATCCGTTATGTGTTAGGCGATATACGTTTTGCGGTATTCGTTATGCGTTATGCGTTATGCGTTATGCGTTATGCGTTATGCGTTATACGTTATGCTTTATGCGTTATGCGTTATTAGTTACACGTTATGCGTTATGCGTTATGCGTTATGCGTTATGCGTTAGGGGTTATGCGTTATGCGTTAGGCGTTATGCGTTATGCGTTATGCGTTATGCGTTATGCGTTATGCGTTATGCGTTATGCGTTATGCGTTATGCGTTATGCGTTATGCGTTATGCGTTATGCGTTATGCGTTATGCGTTGTGCGTTATACGTTTGCGTTATGCGTTATGCGTTATGCTTTATGCGTTATGCGTTATGCGTTATGCGTTATGCGTTATGCGTTATGCGTTATGCGTTATGCGTGATCCGTTATGCGTTAAGCGTTATGCGTTTTGCTGTATTCGTAATGCGTTGTGCATTATGCGTTATGCGTTATGTGTTATGCGTTATGCGTTATGCGTTATACGTTATGCGTTATGCGTTATGCGTTATCCGTTATGTGTTAGGCGATATACGTTTTGCGGTATTCGTTATGCGTTATGCGTTATGCGTTATGCGTTATGCGTTATCCGTTGTTCGTTATGCGTTATGCGTTGTGCGTTATACGTTTGCGTTATGCGTTATACGGTATGCGTTATGCGTTATACGTAATGCGTTATGCGTTATGCGATATGCGTTATGCGTTATACGTTATGCTTTATGCGTTATGCGTTATACGTTATGCTTTATGCGTTATGCGTTATTAGTTACACGTTATGCGTTATGCGTTATGCGTTATGCGTTAGGGGTTATGCGTTATGCGTTAGGCGTTATGCGTTATGCGTTATGCGTTATGAGTTATACGTTATGCGTTATGCGTTAGGGGTTATGCGTTATGCGTTATGCGTTATGCGTTATGCGATATGCGTTATCCGTTATGCGTTATGCGTTATGCGTTATTCGTTATGAGTAATGAGTTATAAGTTATGCGTTATGCGTTATGCTTTATGCGTTATGCGTTATGCCTTATGCGTTATGCGTTATGCGTTATGCGTTATGCGTTATGCGTTTTGCGTTATGCGTTATGCGTTATGCGTTGTGCGTTATACGTTTGCGTTATGCGTTATGCGTTATGCGTTATGCGATATGCGTTATGCGTTATGCGTTATTCGTTATGAGTAATGAGTTATAAGTTATGCGTTATGAGTTATGCGTTATGCGTTATGCGTTATGCGTTATCCGTTGTTCGTTATGCGTTATGCGTTGTGCGTTATACGTTTGCGTTATGCGTTATACGGTATGCGTTATGCGTTATACGTTATGCGTTATGCGTTATGCGATATGCGTTATGCGTTATACGTTATGCTTTATGCGTTATGCGTTATACGTTATGCTTTATGCGTTATGCGTTATTAGTTACACGTTATGCGTTATGCGTTATGCGTTATGCGTTATGCGTTAGGGGTTATGCGTTATGCGTTAGGCGTTATGCGTTATGCGTTATGCGTTATGAGTTATACGTTATGCGTTATGCGTTAGGGGTTATGCGTTATGCGTTATGCGTTATGCGATATGCGTTATCCGTTATGCGTTAAGCGTTATGCGTTATTCGTTATGAGTAATGAGTTATAAGTTATGCGTTATGCGTTATGCTTTATGCGTTATGCGTTATGCCTTATGCGTTATGCGTTATGCGTTATGCGTTATGCGTTATGCGTTATGCGTTATGCGTTATGCGTTATGCGTTATGCGTTATGCGTTATGCTTTATGCGTTATGCGTTATGCCTTATGCGTTATGCCTTATGCGTTATGCGTTATTCGTTATGAGTAATGAGTTATAAGTTATGCTTTATGCGTTATGCTTTATGCGTTATGCGTTATGCGTTATGCGTTATGCGTTATGCGTTATGCGTTATGCGTTATGCGCTATGCGTTATGTGTTACGCTTTATGCGTTATGCGTTATGCGTTACGCTTTATGCGTTATGCATTATGCGTTATGCGTTATGCGTTATGCATTATGCGTTATGCGTTATGCGTGATCCGTTATGCGTTAAGCGTTATGCGTTTTGCTGTATTCGTAATGCGTTGTGCATTATGCGTTATGCGTTATGTGTTATGCGTTATGCGTTATGCGTTATACGTTATGCGTTATGCGTTATGCGTGATCCGTTATGTGTTAGGCGATATACGTTTTGCGGTATTCGTTATGCGTTATGCGTTATGCGTTATGCGTTATCCGTTGTTCGTTATGCGTTATGCGTTGTGCGTTATACGTTTGCGTTATGCGTTATGCGTTATACGGTATGCGTTATGCGTTATACGTTATGCGTTATGCGTTATGCGATATGCGTTATGCGTTATACGTTATGCTTTATGCGTTATGCGTTATGCGTTATGCGTTATGCGTTATGCGTTATGCGTTATGCGTTATGCGTTATGCGTTATGCGTTGTGCGTTATACGTTTGCGTTATGCGTTATGCGTTATGCTTTATGCGTTATGCGTTATGCGTTATGCGTTATGCGTTATGCGTTATGCGTTATGCGTTATGCGTTATGCGTTATGCGTTATGCGTTATGCGTTATGCGTTATGCGTTATGCGTTATGCGTTATGCGTTATGCGTTATGCGTTATGCGTTATGCGTTATGCGTTATGCGTTATGCGTTATGCGTTATGCGTTATGCGTTATGCGTTATGCGTTATGCTTTATGCGTTATGCATTATGCGTTATGCGTTATGCGATATGCGTTATGCGTTATGCGTTATTCGTTATGAGTAATGAGTTATAAGTTATGCGTTATGAGTTATGCGTTATGCGTTATGCGTTATGCGTTACGCGTTATGCGTTATGCGTTATGCGTTACGCGTTATGCGTTATGCGTTATGCGTTATGCGTTATGCTTTATGCGTTATGCGTTACTCCTTATGAGTTATGAGTTATAAGTTATGCGTAATGCGTTATGCGTTATGCGTTATGCTTTATGCGTTATGCGTTATGCGTTATGCGTTATGCGTTATGCGTTATGCGTTATGCGTTATGCGTTATGCGTTATGCGTTATGCGTTATGCGTTATGCGTTATGCGTTATGCGTTATGCGTTATGCGTTATGCGTTATGCGTTATGCGTTATGCGTTATGCGTTATGCGTTATGCGTTATGCGTTATGCGTTATGCGTTATGCGTTATGCGTTATGCGTTATGCGTTATTCGTTATGAGTAATGAGTTATAAGTTATGCGTTATGCGTTATGCTTTATGCGTTATGCGTTATGCGTTATGCGTTATGCGTTATGCGTTATGCGGTATGCGTTATGCGTTATGCGTTATGCGTTATGCGTTATGCGTTATGCGTTATACGGTATGCGTTATGCGTTATGCGTTATGCGTTATGCGTTATGCGTTATGCGTTATGCGTTATGCGTTATGCGTTATGCGTTATGCGTTAAGCGTTATGCGTTATACGGTATGCGTTATGCGTTATGCGTTATGCGTTATGCGTTATGCGTTATGCGTTATGCGTTATGCGTTATGCGTTATGCGTTATGCGTTATGCGTTATGCGTTATGCGTTATGCGTTATGCGTTATGCGTTATGCGTTATGCGTTATGCGTTATGCGTTATGCGTTATGCGTTATGCGTTATGCGTTATGCGTTATGCGTTATGATTTATGCGTTATGCGTTATGCGTTATGCTTAATGCGTTATGCGTTACTCCTTATGAGTTATGAGTTATAAGTTATGCGTAATGCGTTATGCGTTATGCGTTATGCATTATGCTTTATGCGTAATGCGGTATACGTTATACGTTATGCGTTATGCGTTATTCGTTATGCGTTATGCGTTATGCGTTATGCGTTATGCGTTATGCGTTATGCGCTATGCGTTATGCATTATGCGTTATGCGTTATGCGTTATGCGTTATGCGTTAAGCGTTATGCGTTTTGCTGTATTCGTTATGCGTTGTGCATTATGCGTTATGCGTTATGTGTTATGCTTTATGCGTTATGCGTTATGCGTTACGCTTTATGCGTTATGCATTATGCGTTATGCGTTATGCGTTATGCATTATGCGTTATGCGTTATGCGTGATCCGTTATGCGTTAAGCGTTATTCGTTTTGCTGTATTCGTAATGCGTTGTGCATTATGCGTTATGCGTTATGTGTTATGCGTTATGCGTTATGCGTTATACGTTATGCGTTATGCGTTATGCGTGATCCGTTATGTGTTAGGCGATATACGTTTTGCGGTAATCGTTATGCGTTATGCGTTATGCGTTATGCGTTATGCGTTATCCGTTGTTCGTTATGCGTTATGCGTTGTGCGTTATACGTTTGCGTTATGCGTTATACGGTATGCGTTATGCGTTATACGTTATGCGTTATGCGTTATGCGTTATGCGTTATGCGTTATACGTTATGCTTTATGCGTTATGCGTTATTAGTTACACGTTATGCGTTATGCGTTATGCGTTATGCGTTATGCGTTAGGGGTTATGCGTTATGCGTTAGGCGTTATGCGTTATGCGTTATGCGTTATGAGTTATACGTTATGCGTTATGCGTTAGGGGTTATGCGTTATGCGTTATGCTTTATGCGTTATGCATTATGCGTTATGCGTTATGCGATATGCGTTATCCGTTATGCGTTATGCGTTATGCGTTATTCGTTATGAGTAATGAGTTATAAGTTATGCGTTATGCGTTATGCTTTATGCGTTATGCGTTATGCCTTATGCGTTATGCGTTATGCGTTATGCGTTATGCGTTATGCGTTTTGCGTTATGCGTTATGCGTTATGCGTTGTGCGTTATACGTTTGCGTTATGCGTTATGCGTTATGCTTTATGCGTTATGCGTTATGCGTTACGCGTTATGCGTTATGCGTTACGCGTTATGCGTTATGCGTTATGCGTTATGCGTTATGCGTTATACGTTATGCGTTATGCGTTATGCGTTATGCGTTATGCGTTATGCGTTATGCGTTATGCGTTATGCTTTATGCGTTAAGCATTATGCGTTATGCGTTATGCGATATGCGTTATGCGTTATGCGTTATTCGTTATGAGTAATGAGTTATAAGTTATGCGTTATGAGTTATGCGTTATGCGTTATGCGTTCTGCGTTATGCGTTTTGCGGTATTCGTTATGCGTTGCGCATTATGAGTTATGCGTTATGCGTTATGCGTTATGCGTTATGCGTTATGCTTTATGCGTTATGCATTATGCGTTATGCGTTATGCGATATGCGTTATGCGTTATGCGTTATTCGTTATGAGTAATGAGTTATAAGTTATGCGTTATGAGTTATGCGTTATGCGTTATGCGTTATGCGTTTTGCGGTATTCGTTATGCGTTGTGCATTATGAGTTATGCGTTATGCGTTATGCGTTATGCGTTATGCGTTATGCTTTATGCGTTATGCATTATGCGTTATGCGTTATGCGATATGCGTTATGCGTTATGCGTTATTCGTTATGAGTAATGAGTTATAAGTTATGCGTTATGCGTTATGCGTTATGCGTTATGCGTTATCCGTTATGCGTTATGCGTTATGCGTTATGCGTTATGCGTTATGCGTTATGCGTTATGCGTTATTCGTTATGAGTAATGAGTTATAAGTTATGCTTTATGCGTTATGCTTTATGCGTTATGCGTTATGCGTTATGCGTTATGCGTTATGCGTTATGCGTTATGCGTTATGCGTTATGCGTTATGCGTTATGCGTTATGCGTTATACGGTATGCGTTATGCGTTATGCGTTATGCGTTATGCGTTATGCGTTATGCGTTATGCGTTATGCGTTATGCGTTATGCGTTATGCGTTATGCGTTATGCGTTATGCGTTATACGGTATGCGTTATGCGTTATGCGTTATATGTTATGCGTTATGCGTTATGCGTTATGCGTTATGCGTTATGCGTTATGCGTCATGCGTTATGCGTTATGCGTTATGATTTATGCGTTATGCGTTATGCTTTATGCGTTATGCGTTACTCCTTATGAGTTATGAGTTATAAGTTATGCGTAATGCGTTATGCGTTATGCGTTATGCATTATGCTTTATGCGTAATGCGGTATGCGTTATACGTTATGCGTTATGCGTTATGCGTTATGCGTTAAGCGTTATGCGTTATGCGTTATGCGTTATGCGTTATGCGCTATGCGTTATGCATTATGCGTTATGTGTTACGCTTTATGCGTTATGCGTTATGCGTTACGCTTTATGCGTTATGCGTTATGCGTTACGCTTTATGCGTTATGCATTATGCGTTATGCGTTATGCGTTATGCATTATGCGTTATGCGTTATGCGTGATCCGTTATGCATTATGCTTTATGCGTAATGCGGTATGCGTTATACGTTATGCGTTATGCGTTATGCGTTATGCGTTAAGCGTTATGCGTTATGCGTTATGCGTTATGCGTTATGCGTTATGCGTTATGCGCTATGCGTTATGCATTATGCGTTATGTGTTACGCTTTATGCGTTATGCGTTATGCGTTACGCTTTATGCGTTATGCGTTATGCGTTACGCTTTATGCGTTATGCATTATGCGTTATGCGTTATGCGTTATGCATTATGCGTTATGCGTTATGCGTGATCCGTTATGCGTTAAGCGTTATGCGTTTTGCTGTATTCGTAATGCGTTGTGCATTATGCGTTATGGGTTATGTGTTATGCGTTATGCGTTATGCGTTATACGTTATGCGTTATGCGTTATGCGTGATCCGTTATGTGTTAGGCGATATACGTTTTGCGGTATTCGTTATGCGTTATGCGTTATGCGTTATGCGTTATGCGTTATGCGTTATACGGTATGCGTTATGCGTTATACGTTATGCGTTATGCGTTATGCGATATGCGTTATGCGTTATACGTTATGCTTTATGCGTTATGCGTTATGCTTTATGCGTTATGCGTTATGCGTTATGCGTTATGCGTTATGCGTTATGCGTTATGCGTTATGCGTGATCCGTTATGCGTTAAGTGTTATGCGTTTTGCTTTATTCGTAATGCGTTGTGCATTATGCGTTATGCGTTATGTGTTATGCGTTATGCGTTATACGTTATGCGTTATGCGTTATGCGTGATCCGTTATGTGTTAGGCGATATACGTTTTGCGGTATTCGTTATGCGTTATGCGTTATGCGTTATGCGTTATGCGTTATCCGTTGTTCGTTATGCGTTATGCGTTGTGCGTTATACGTTTGCGTTATGCGTTATACGGTATGCGTTATGCGTTATACGTTATGCGTTATGCGTTATGCGATATGCGTTATGCGTTATACGTTATGCTTTATGCGTTATGCGTTATTAGTTACACGTTATGCGTTATGCGTTATGCGTTATGCGTTATGCGTTAGGGGTTATGCGTTATGCGTTAGGCGTTATGCGTTATGCGTTATGCGTTATGCGTTATGCGTTATGCGTTATGCGTTATGCGTTATGCGTTATGCGTTATGCGTTATGCGTTATGCGTTGTGCGTTATACGTTTGCGTTATGCGTTATGCGTTATGCTTTATGCGTTATGCGTTATGCGTTATGCGTTATGCGTTATGCGTTATGCGTTATGCGTGATCCGTTATGCGTTAAGCGTTATGCGTTTTGCTGTATTCGTAATGCGTTGTGCATTATGCGTTATGCGTTATGTGTTATGCGTTATGCGTTATGCGTTATACGTTATGCGTTATGCGTTATGCGTGATCCGTTATGTGTTAGGCGATATACGTTTTGCGGTATTCGTTATGCGTTATGCGTTATGCGTTATGCGTTATGCGTTATCCGTTGTTCGTTATGCGTTATGCGTTGTGCGTTATACGTTTGCGTTATGCGTTATACGGTATGCGTTATGCGTTATACGTTATGCGTTATGCGTTATGCGATATGCGTTATGCGTTATGCGTTATACGTTATGCTTTATGCGTTATGCGTTATACGTTATGCTTTATGCGTTATGCGTTATTAGTTACACGTTATGCGTTATGCGTTATGCGTTATGCGTTATGCGTTAGGGGTTATGCGTTATGCGTTAGGCGTTATGCGTTATGCGTTATGCGTTATGAGTTATGCGTTATGCGTTATGCGTTAGGGGTTATGCGTTATGCGTTATGCGTTATGCGATATGCGTTATCCGTTATGCGTTATGCGTTATGCGTTATTCGTTATGAGTAATGAGTTATAAGTTATGCGTTATGCGTTATGCTTTATGCGTTATGCGTTATGCCTTATGCGTTATGCGTTATGCGTTATGCGTTATGCGTTATGCGTTTTGCGTTATGCGTTATGCGTTATGCGTTGTGCGTTATACGTTTGCGTTATGCGTTATGCGTTATGCGTTATGCGATATGCGTTATGCGTTATGCGTTATTCGTTATGAGTAATGAGTTATAAGTTATGCGTTATGAGTTATGCGTTATGCGTTATGCGTTATGCGTTTTGCGGTATTCGTTATGCGTTGTGCATTATGAGTTATGCGTTATGCGTTATGCGTTATGCGTTATGCGTTATGCGTTATGCGTTATGCGTTATGCGTTATGCGTTATGCGATATGCGTTATGCGTTATGCGTTATTCGTTATGAGTAATGAGTTATAAGTTATGCGTTATGCGTTATGCGTTATGCGTTATGCGTTATGCTTTATGCGTTATGCGTTATGCCTTATGCGTTATGCCTTATGCGTTATGCGTTATTCGTTATGAGTAATGAGTTATAAGTTATGCTTTATGCGTTATGCTTTATGCGTTATGCGTTATGCGTTATGCGTTATGCGTTATGCGTTATGCGTTATGCGTTATGCGTTATGCGTTATACGGTATGCGTTATGCGTTATGCGTTATATGTTATGCGTTATGCGTTATGCGTTATGCGTTATGCGTTATGCGTTATGCGTTATGCGTTATGCGTTATGCGTCATGCGTTATGCGTTATGCGTTATGATTTATGCGTTATGCGTTATGCGTTATGCTTTATGCGTTATGCGTTACTCCTTATGAGTTATGAGTTATAAGTTATGCGTAATGCGTTATGCGTTATGCGTTATGCATTATGCTTTATGCGTAATGCGGTATGCGTTATACGTTATGCGTTATGCGTTATGCGTTATGCGTTAAGCGTTATGCGTTATGCGTTATGCGTTATGCGTTATGCGCTATGCGTTATGCATTATGCGTTATGCGTTATGCGTTATGCGTTAAGCGTTATGCGTTTTGCTGTATTCGTTATGCGTTGTGCATTATGCGTTATGCGTTATGTGTTACGCTTTATGCGTTATGCGTTATGCGTTACGCTTTATGCGTTATGCATTATGCGTTATGCGTTATGCGTTATGCATTATGCGTTATGCGTTATGCGTGATCCGTTATGCGTTAAGCGTTATGCGTTTTGCTGTATTCGTAATGCGTTGTGCATTATGCGTTATGGGTTATGTGTTATGCGTTATGCGTTATGCGTTATACGTTATGCGTTATGCGTTATGCGTTATGCGTGATCCGTTATGTGTTAGGCGATATACGTTTTGCGGTATTCGTTATGCGTTATGCGTTATGCGTTATGCGTTATGCGTTATGTGTTAGGCGATATACGTTTTGCGGTATTCGTTATGCGTTATGCGTTATGCGTTATGCGTTATGCGTTATCCGTTGTTCGTTATGCGTTATGCGTTGTGCGTTATACGTTTGCGTTATGCGTTATGCGTTATACGGTATGCGTTATGCGTTATACGTTATGCGTTATGCGTTATGCGATATGCGTTATGCGTTATACGTTATGCTTTATGCGTTATGCGTTATGCGTTATGCGTTATGCGTTATGCGTTATGCGTTATGCGTTATGCGTTATGCGTTATGCGTTATGCGTTATGCGTTATGCGTTATGCGTTGTGCGTTATACGTTTGCGTTATGCGTTATGCGTTATGCTTTATGCGTTATGCGTTATGCGTTATGCGTTATGCGTTATGCGTTATGCGTTATGCGTTATGCGTTATGCGTTATGCGTTATGCGTTATGCGTTATGCGTTATGCGTTATGCGTTATGCGTTATGCGTTATGCGTTATGCGTTATGCGTTATGCTTTATGCGTTATGCATTATGCGTTATGCGTTATGCGATATGCGTTATGCGTTATGCGTTATTCGTTATGAGTAATGAGTTATAAGTTATGCGTTATGAGTTATGCGTTATGCGTTATGCGTTATGCGTTATGCGTTACGCGTTATGCGTTACGCGTTATGCGTTATTCGTTATGCGTTATGCGTTATGCTTTATGCGTTATGCGTTACTCCTTATGAGTTATGAATTATAAGTTATGCGTAATGCGTTATGCGTTATGCGTTATGCTTTATGCGTTATGCGTTATGCGTTATGCGTTATGCGTTATGCGTTATGCGTTATGCGTTATGCGTTATGCGTTATGCGTTATGCGTTATGCGTTATGCTTTATGCGTTATGCGTTATGCCTTATGCGTTATGCCTTATGCGTTATGCGTTATGCGTTATGCGTTATGCTTTATGCGTTATGCATTATGCGTTATGCGTTATGCGATATGCGTTATGCGTTATGCGTTATTCGTTATGAGTAATGAGTTATAAGTTATGCGTTATGCGTTATGCGTTATGCGTTATGCGTTATGCTTTATGCGTTATGCGTTATGCCTTATGCGTTATGCCTTATGCGTTATGCGTTATTCGTTATGAGTAATGAGTTATAAGTTATGCTTTATGCGTTATGCTTTATGCGTTATGCGTTATGCGTTATGCGTTATGCGTTATGCGTTATGCGTTATACGGTATGCGTTATGCGTTATGCGTTATGCGTTATGCGTTATGCGTTATGCGTTATGCGTTATGCGTTATGCGTTATGCGTTATGCGTTATGCGTTATACGGTATGCGTTATGCGTTATGCGTTATATGTTATGCGTTATGCGTTATGCCTTATGCGTTATGCGTTATGCGTTATGCGTTATGCTTTATGCGTTATGCATTATGCGTTATGCGTTATGCGATATGCGTTATGCGTTATGCGTTATTCGTTATGAGTAATGAGTTATAAGTTATGCGTTATGCGTTATGCGTTATGCGTTATGCGTTATGCTTTATGCGTTATGCGTTATGCCTTATGCGTTATGCCTTATGCGTTATGCGTTATTCGTTATGAGTAATGAGTTATAAGTTATGCGTTATGCGTTATGCTTTATGCGTTATGCGTTATGCGTTATGCGTTATGCGTTATGCGTTATGCGTTATACGGTATGCGTTATGCGTTATGCGTTATGCGTTATGCGTTATGCGTTATGCGTTATGCGTTATGCGTTATGCGTTATGCGTTATGCGTTATGCGTTATGCGTTATGCGTTATGCTTTATGCGTTATGCGTTATGCCTTATGCGTTATGCCTTATGCGTTATGCGTTATGCGTTATGCGTTATGCTTTATGCGTTATGCATTATGCGTTATGCGTTATGCGATATGCGTTATGCGTTATGCGTTATTCGTTATGAGTAATGAGTTATAAGTTATGCGTTATGCGTTATGCGTTATGCGTTATGCGTTATGCTTTATGCGTTATGCGTTATGCGTTATGCGTTATGCCTTATGCGTTATGCGTTATTCGTTATGAGTAATGAGTTATAAGTTATGCTTTATGCGTTATGCTTTATGCGTTATGCGTTATGCGTTATGCGTTATGCGTTATGCGTTATGCGTTATACGGTATGCGTTATGCGTTATGCGTTATGCGTTATGCGTTATGCGTTATGCGTTATGCGTTATGCGTTATGCGTTATGCGTTATGCGTTATGCGTTATACGGTATGCGTTATGCGTTATGCGTTATATGTTATGCGTTATGCGTTATGCGTTATGCGTTATGCGTTATGCGTTATGCGTTATGCGTTATGCGTTATGCGTTATGCGTTATGCGTCATGCGTTATGCGTTATGCGTTATGATTTATGCGTTATGCGTTATGCGTTATGCTTTATGCGTTATGCGTTACTCCTTATGAGTTATGAGTTATAAGTTATGCGTAATGCGTTATGCGTTATGCGTTATGCATTATGCTTTATGCGTAATGCGGTATGCGTTATACGTTATGCGTTATGCGTTATGCGTTATGCGTTAAGCGTTATGCGTTATGCGTTATGCGTTATGCGTTATGCGCTATGCGTTATGCATTATGCGTTATGCGTTATGCGTTATGCGTTAAGCGTTATGCGTTTTGCTGTATTCGTTATGCGTTGTGCATTATGCGTTATGCGTTATGTGTTACGCTTTATGCGTTATGCGTTATGCGTTACGCTTTATGCGTTATGCATTATGCGTTATGCGTTATGCGTTATGCATTATGCGTTATGCGTTATGCGTGATCCGTTATGCGTTAAGCGTTATGCGTTTTGCTGTATTCGTAATGCGTTGTGCATTATGCGTTATGGGTTATGTGTTATGCGTTATGCGTTATGCGTTATACGTTATGCGTTATGCGTTATGCGTTATGCGTGATCCGTTATGTGTTAGGCGATATACGTTTTGCGGTATTCGTTATGCGTTATGCGTTATGCGTTATGCGTTATGCGTTATCCGTTGTTCGTTATGCGTTATGCGTTGTGCGTTATACGTTTGCGTTATGCGTTATGCGTTATACGGTATGCGTTATGCGTTATACGTTATGCGTTATGCGTTATGCGATATGCGTTATGCGTTATACGTTATGCGTTATGCGTTATGCGTTATGCGTTATGCGTTATGCGTTATGCGTTATGCGTTATGCGTTATGCGTTATGCGTTATGCGTTATGCGTTATGCGTTATGCGTTGTGCGTTATACGTTTGCGTTATGCGTTATGCGTTATGCTTTATGCGTTATGCGTTATGCGTTATGCGTTATGCGTTATGCGTTATGCGTTATGCGTTATGCGTTATGCGTTATGCGTTATGCGTTATGCGTTATGCGTTATGCGTTATGCGTTATGCGTTATGCGTTATGCTTTATGCGTTATGCATTATGCGTTATGCGTTATGCGATATGCGTTATGCGTTATGCGTTATTCGTAATGAGTAATGAGTTATAAGTTATGCGTTATGAGTTATGCGTTATGCGTTATGCGTTATGCGTTATGCGTTATGCGTTATGCGTTATTCGTTATGCGTTATGCGTTATGCTTTATGCGTTATGCGTTACTCCTTATGAGTTATGAGTTATAAGTTATGCGTAATGCGTTATGCGTTATGCGTTATGCTTTATGCGTTATGCGTTATGCGTTATGCGTTATGCGTTATGCGTTATGCGTTATGCGTTATGCGTTATGCGTTATGCGTTATGCGTTATGCTTTATGCGTTATGCGTTATGCCTTATGCGTTATGCCTTATGCGTTATGCGTTATTCGTTATGAGTAATGAGTTATATGTTATGCGTTATGCGTTATGCTTTATGCGTTATGCGTTATGCGTTATGCGTTATGCGTTATGCGGTATGCGTTATGCGTTATGCGTTATGCGTTATGCGTTATGCGTTATGCGTTATGCGTTATGCGTTATGCGTTATGCGTTATGCGTTATGCGTTATGCGTTATGCGTTATGCGTTATGCGTTATGCGTTATGCGTTATGCGTTATGCGTTATGCGTTATGCGTTATGCGTTATGCGTTATGCGTTATGCGTTATGCGTTATGCGTTATGCGTTATGCGTTATGCGTTATGCGTTATGCGTTATGATTTATGCGTTATGCGTTATGCATTATGCTTTATGCGTTATGCGTTACTCCTTATGAGTTATGAGTTATAAGTTATGCGTAATGCGTTATGCGTTATGCGTTATGCATTATGCTTTATGCGTAATGCGGTATACGTTATACGTTATGCGTTATGCGTTATGCGTTATGCGTTATGCGTTATGCGTTATGCGTTATGCGTTATGCGTTATGCGTTATGCGTTATGCGCTATGCGTTATGCATTATGCGTTATGCGTTATGCGTTATGCGTTAAGCGTTATGCGTTTTGCTGTATTCGTTATGCGTTGTGCATTATGCGTTATGCGTTATGTGTTACGCTTTATGCGTTATGCGTTATGCGTTACGCTTTATGCGTTATGCATTATGCGTTATGCGTTATGCGTTATGCATTATGCGTTATGCGTTATGCGTGATCCGTTATGCGTTAAGCGTTATGCGTTATGCGTGATCCGTTATGTGTTAGGCGATATACGTTTTGCGGTATTCGTTATGCGTTATGCGTTATGCGTTATGCGTTATGCGTTATCCGTTGTTCGTTATGCGTTATGCGTTGTGCGTTATACGTTTGCGTTATGCGTTATACGGTATGCGTTATGCGTTATACGTTATGCGTTATGCGTTATGCGATATGCGTTATGCGTTATACGTTATGCTTTATGCGTTATGCGTTATTAGTTACACGTTATGCGTTATGCGTTATGCATTATGCGTTATGCGTTAGGGGTTATGCGTTATGCATTAGGCGTTATGCGTTATGCGTTATGCGTTATGAGTTATACGTTATGCGTTATGCGTTAGGGGTTATGCGTTATGCGTTATGCTTTATGCGTTATGCGTTATGCGTTATGCGTTATGCGATATGCGTTATCCGTTATGCGTTATGCGTTATGCGTTATTCGTTATGAGTAATGAGTTATAAGTTATGCGTTATGCGTTATGCTTTATGCGTTATGCGTTATGCCTTATGCGTTATGCGTTATGCGTTATGCGTTATGCGTTATGCGTTTTGCGTTATGCGTTATGCGTTATGCGTTGTGCGTTATACGTTTGCGTTATGCGTTATGCGTTATGCTTTATGCGTTATGCGTTATGCGTTATGCGTTATGCGTTATGCGTTATGCGTTATGCGTTATGCGTTATGCGTTATGCGTTATGCGTTATGCGTTATGCGTTATGCGTTATGCGTTATGCGTTATGCGTTATGCGTTATGCGTTATGCTTTATGCGTTATGCATTATGCGTTATTCGTTATGAGTTATGAGTTATAAGTTATGCGTTATGAGTTATGCGTTATGCGTTATGCGTTATGCGTTGTGCGTTATACGTTTGCGTTATGCGTTATGCGTTATACGGTATGCGTTATGCGTTATACGTTATTAGTTACACGTTATGCGTTATGCGTTATGCGTTATGCGTTATGCGTTAGGGGTTATGCGTTATGCGTTATGCGTTATGCGTTATGCGTTATGCGTTATGCGTTATGAGTTATACGTTATGCGATATGCGTTAGGGGTTATGCGTTATGCGTTATCCGTTGTTCGTTATGCGTTATGCGTTGTGCGTTATACGTTTGCGTTATGCGTTATGCGTTATGCGTTATGCGTTATGCGTTATGCGTTATGCGTTATGCGTTATGCGTTATGCTTTATGCGTTATGCATTATGCGTTATTCGTTATGAGTAATGAGTTATAAGTTATGCGTTATGAGTTATGCGTTATGCGTTATGCGTTATGCGTTGTGCGTTATACGTTTGCGTTATGCGTTATGCGTTATACGGTATGCGTTATGCGTTATACGTTATTAGTTACACGTTATGCGTTATGCGTTATGCGTTATGCGTTATGCGTTAGGGGTTATGCGTTATGCGTTATGCGTTAGGCGTTATGCGTTATGCGTTATGCGTTATGAGTTATACGTTATGCGATATGCGTTAGGGGTTATGCGTTATGCGTTATCCGTTGTTCGTTATGCGTTATGCGTTGTGCGTTATACGTTTGCGTTATGCGTTATGCGTTATACGGTATGCGTTATGCGTTATACGTTATGCGTTATGCGTTATGCGATATGCGTTATGCGTTATACGTTATGCTTTATGCGTTATGCGTTATTAGTTACACGTTATGCGTTATGCGTTATGCTTTATGCGTTATGCATTATGCGTTATGCGTTATGCGATATGCGTTATGCGTTATGCGTTATTCGTTATGAGTAATGAGTTATAAGTTATGCGTTATGACTTATGCGTTATGCGTTATGCGTTATGCGTTATGCGTTATGCGTTTTGCGGTATTCGTTATGCGTTGTGCATTATGAGTTATGCGTTATGCGTTATGCGTTATGCGTTATGCGTTATGCTTTATGCGTTATGCATTATGCGTTATGCGTTATGCGATATGCGTTATGCATTATGCGTTATTCGTTATGAGTAATGAGTTATAAGTTATGCGTTATGAGTTATGCGTTATGCGTTATGCGTTATGCGTTATGCGTTTTGCGGTATTCGTTATGCGTTGTGCATTATGAGTTATGCGTTGTGCATTATGGGTTATGATTTATGCGTTATGCGATATGCGTTATGCGTTATGCGTTATGCGTTATGCGTTATGCGTTATGCGTTATGCATTATGCGTTATGCGTTATGCTTTATGCGTCATGCGTGATCCGTTATGCGTTACGCGTTATGCGATTTGCGGTATTCGTTAAGCGTTGTGCATTATGTGTTATGCGTTATGCGTTAAGGGTTATGGGTTATGCGTTATGCTGTATGCGTTATTCATTTTGCGTTATGCGTTATTCGTTATGAGTTACGAGTTATAAGTTATGCGTAATGCGTTATGCCTTATGAGTTATGCATTATGCGTTATGCGTTATGCATAATGCGTTATACGTTATGTATTATGCGTTATGCGTTATGCGATATGCGTCATGCATCAAGCCTTATGCGATATGCGATATGCGTCATGCATCAAGCCTTATGCGTTATGGGTTATGCGTTATGCGTTATCCGTTGTTCGTTATGCGTTATGCGTTGTGCGTTATACGTTTGCGTTATGCGTTATGCGTTATACGGTATGCGTTATGCGTTATACGTTATGCGTTATGCGTTATGCGATATGCGTTATGCGTTATACGTTATGCTTTATGCGTTATGCGTTATTAGTTACACGTTATGCGTTATGCGTTATGCTTTATGCGTTATGCATTATGCGTTATGCGTTATGCGATATGCGTTATGCGTTATGCGTTATTCGTTATGAGTAATGAGTTATAAGTTATGCGTTATGAGTTATGCGTTATGCGTTATGCGTTATGCGTTATGCGTTATGCGTTTTGCGGTATTCGTTATGCGTTGTGCATAATGAGTTATGCGTTATGCGTTATGCGTTATGCTTTATGCGTTATGCATTATGCGTTATGCGTTATGCGATATGCGTTATGCGTTATGCGTTATTCGTTATGAGTAATGAGTTATAAGTTATGCGTTATGAGTTATGCGTTATGCGTTATGCGTTATGCGTTATGCGTTTTGCGGTATTCATTATGCGTTGTGCATTATGAGTTATGCGTTGTGCATTATGGGTTATGATTTATGCGTTATGCGATATGAGTTATGCGTTATTCATTTTGCGTTATGCGTTATTCGTTATGAGTTATGAGTTATAAGTTATGCGTAATGCGTTATGCCTTATGAGTTATGCATTATGCGTTATGCGTTAAGCATAATGCGTTATACGTTATGTATTATGCGTTATGCGTTATGCGATATGCGTCATGCATCAAGCCTTATGCGATATGCGATATGCGTCATGCATCAAGCCTTATGCGTTATGGGTTATGCGTTAACGTTATGCGTTATGCGTTATGATTTATGCTTTATGCGTTATGCGTTATGTGTGATCCGACATGCGTTATGCATTTTGCGTTATGCGTTATTCGTTATGAGTTATGAGTTATAAGTTATGCGTAATGCGTTATGCCTTATGAGTTATGCGTTATGCTTTATGCGTTATGCATTATGCGTTATGCGTTATGCGATATGCGTTATGCGTTATGCGTTATTCGTTATGAGTAATGAGTTATAAGTTATGCGTTATGAGTTATGCGTTATGCGTTATGCGTTATGCGTTATGCGTTATGCGTTTTGCGGTATTCGTTATGCGTTGTGCATTATGAGTTATGCGTTATGCGTTATGCGTTATGCGTTATGCTTTATGCGTTATGCATTATGCGTTATGCGTTATGCGATATGCGTTATGCGTTATGCGTTATTCGTTATGAGTAATGAGTTATAAGTTATGCGTTATGAGTTATGCGTTATGCGTTATGCGTTATGCGTTTTGCGGTATTCGTTATGCGTTGTGCATTATGAGTTATGCGTTATGCGTTATGCGTTATGCGTTATTCGTTATGAGTAATGAGTTATAAGTTATGCGTTATGCGTTATGCTTTATGCGTTATGCGTTATGCCTTATGCGTTATGCGTTATGCGTTATGCGTTTTGCGTTATGCGTTATGCGTTATGCGTTGTGCGTTATACGTTTGCGTTATGCGTTATGCGTTATGCTTTATGCGTTATGCGTTATGCGTTATGCGTTATGCGTTATGCGTTATGCCTTATGCCTTATGCGTTATGCGTTATTCGTTATGAGTAATGAGTTATAAGTTATGCGTTATACGTTATGCTTTATGCGTTATGCGTTATGCGTTATGCGTTATGCGTTATGCGTTATGCGTTATGCGATATGCGTTATGCGTTATGCTTTATGCGTTATGCGTCATGCGTTATGCGTTATGCGTTACTCCTTATGAGTTATGAGTTATAAGTTATGCGTAATGCGTTATGCGTTATGCGTTATGCATTATGCTTTATCCGTTATGCGTTATGTGTTATGCTTTATGCGTTATGCGTTATGCGTTATGCTTTATGCGTTATGCGTTATGCGTTATGCGTTATGCTTTATGCATTATGCGTTACTCCTTATGAGTTATGAGTTATAAGTTATGCGTAATGCGGTATGCGGTATGCGTTATACGTTATACGTTATGCGTTATGCTTTATGCGTTATGCATTATGCGTTATGCGTTATGCGATATGCGTTATCCGTTATGCGTTATGCGTTATGCGTTATTCGTTATGAGTAATGAGTTATAAGTTATGCGTTATGCGTTATGCTTTATGCGTTATGCGTTATGCCTTATGCGTTATGCGTTATGCGTTATGCGTTATGCGTTTTGCGTTATGCGTTATGCGTTATGCGTTGTGCGTTATACGTTTGCGTTATGCGTTATGCGTTATGCTTTATGCGTTATGCGTTATGCGTTATGCGTTATGCGTTATGCGTTATGCGTTATGCGTTATGCGTTATGCGTTATGCGTTATGCGTTATGCGTTATGCGTTATGCGTTATGCGTTATGCGTTATGCGTTATGCGTTATGCTTTATGCGTTATGCATTATGCGTTATGCGTTATGCGATATGCGTTATGCGTTATGCGTTATTCGTTATGAGTAATGAGTTATAAGTTATGCGTTATGAGTTATGCGTCATGCGTTATGCGTTATGCGTTATGCGTTATGCGTTTTGCGGTATTCGTTATGCGTTGTGCATTATGAGTTATGCGTTATGCGTTATGCGTTATGCGTTATGCGTTATGCTTTATGCGTTATGCATTATGCGTTATGCGTTATGCGTTATGCGATATGCGTTATGCGTTATGCGTTATTCGTTATGAATAATGAGTTATAAGTTATGCGTTATGAGTTATGCGTTATGCGTTATGCGTTATGCGTTATGCGTTATGCGTTTTGCGGTATTCGTTATGCGTTGTGCATTATGAGTTATGCGTTATGGGTTATGATTTATGCGTTATGCGATATGAGTTATGCGTTATGCGTTATGCGTTATGCGTTATGCGTTATGCGTTATGCGTTATGCATTATGCGTTATGCGTTATGCTTTATGCGTCATGCGTGATCCGTTATGCGTTTGGCGTTATGCGATTTGCGGTATTCGTTAAGCGTTGTGCATTATGTGTTATGCGTTATGCGTTAAGGGTTATGGGTTATGCGTTATGCTTTATGCGTTATTCATTTTGCGTTATGCGTTATGCGTTATGCGTTATGCTTTATGCGTTATGCATTATGCGTTATGCGTTATGCGATATGCGTTATGCATTATGCAGTATGCGTTATTCGTTATGCGTTATGCGTGATCCGTAATGCGTTATGCGTTATGCGTTATGCGTTATGAGTTATGCGTTATGCGTTATGCTTTATGCGTTATGCGTTACTCCTTATGAGTTATGAGTTATAAGTTATGCGTAATGCGTTATGCTTTATGCGTTATGCGTTATGCGTTATGCGTTATGCGTTATGCGTTATGCGTTATGCGTTATGCGTGATCCGTTATGCGTTATGCGTTATGCGTTATGCTTTATGCGTTATGCGTTATGCGTTATGCGTTATGCGTTATACGGTGTGCGTTATGCGTTGTGCGTTATGCGTTATGAGTTATGCGGTATGCGTTATGCGTTATGCGTTATGCGTTTTGCGGTATTCGTTATGCGTTGTGCATTATGCGTTATGCGTTGTGCGTTACGGGTTAGGATTTATGCGTTATGCGATATGAGTTATGCGTTATGCGTTATGCGTTATGCGTTATGCGTTATGCGTTATGCGTTATGCGTTATGCTTTATGCGTTATGCGTTATGCGTTATGCTTTATGCCTTATGCGTTATGCGTTATTCGTTATGAGTAATGAGTTATAAGTTATGCGTTATGCGTTATGCTTTATGCGTTACGCGTTATGCGTTATGCGTTATGCGTTATGCGTTATGCGTTATGCGTTATACGGTATGCGTTATGCGTTATGCGTTATGCGTTATGCGTTATGCGTTATGCGCTATGCGTTATGCGTTATGCGTTATGCGTTATGCGTTATGCGTTATGCGTTATGCTTTATGCGTTATGCGTCATGCGTTATGCTTTATGCGTTATGCGTTACTCCTTATGAGTTATGAGTTATAAGTTATGCGTAATGCGTTATGCGTTATGCGTTATGCATTATGCTTTATCCGTTATGCGTTATGCGTTATGCTTTATGCGTTATGCGTTATGCGTTATGAGTAATGAGTTATAAGTTATGCGTTATGCGTTATTCGTTATGAGTAATGAGTTATAAGTTATGCGTTATGCGTTATGCTTTATGCGTTATGCGTTATGCTTTATGCATTATGCGTTACTCCTTATGAGTTATGAGTTATAAGTTATGCGTAATGCGGTATGCGTTATACGTTATACGTTATGCGTTATGCGTTATGCGTTATGCGTTATGCGTTATGCGTTATGCGTTATGCGTTATGCGTTATGCGTTACGCTTTATGCGTTATGCATTATGCGTTATGCGTTATGCGTTATGCGTTATGCATTATGCGTTATGCGTTATGCGTGATCCGTTATGCGTTAAGCGTTATGCGTTTTGCTGTATTCGTAATGCGTTGTGCATTATGCGTTATGCGTTATGTGTTACGCGTTATACGTTATGCGTTATACGTTATGCGTTATGCGTTATGCGTGATCCGTTATGTGTTAGGCGATATACGTTTTGCGGTATTCGTTATGCGTTATGCGTTATGCGTTATGCGTTATCCGTTGTTCGTTATGCGTTATGCGTTGTGCGTTATTAGTTACACGTTATGCGTTGTGCATTATGCGTTATGCGTTGTGCGTTATGGGTTATGATTTATGCGTTATGCGATATGAGTTATGCGTTATGCGTTATGCGTTATGCGTTATGCGTTATGCGTTATGCGTTATGCTTTATGCGTTATGCGTTATGCGTTATGCGTTATGCCTTATGCGTTATGCGTTATTCGTTATGAGTAATGAGTTATAAGTTATGCGTTATGCGTTATGCTTTATGCGTTATGCGTTATGCGTTATGCGTTATGCGTTATGCGTTATGCGTTATGCGTTATGCGTTAAGCGTTATGCTTTATGCGTTATGCGTCATGCGTTATGCTTTATGCGTTATGCGTTACTCCTTATGAGTTATGAGTTATAAGTTATGCGTAATGCGTTATGCATTATGCGTTATGCATTATGCTTTATCCGTTATGCGTTATGCGTTATGCTTTATGCGTTATGAGTTATGCGTTATGCGTTATGAGTAATGAGTTATAAGTTATGCGTTATGCGTTATTCGTTATGAGTAATGAGTTATAAGTTATGCGTTATGCGTTATGCATTATGCTTTATCCGTTATGCGTTATGCGTTATGCGTTATGCGTTATGCGTTATGCGTTATGCGTTATGAGTAATGAGTTATAAGTTATGCGTTATGCGTTATTCGTTATGAGTAATGAGTTATAAGTTATGCGTTATGCGTTATGCTTTATGCGTTATGCGTTATGCGTTATGCGTTATGCTTTATGCATTATGCGTTACTCCTTATGAGTTATGAGTTATAAGTTATGCGTAATGCGGTATGCGTTTTGCGTTATGCGTTATGCGTTATGCGTTGTGCGTTATACGTTTGCGTTATGCGTTATGCTTTATGCGTTATGCGTTATGCGTTATGCGTTATGCGTTATGCGTTATGCGTTATGCGTTATGCGTTATGCGTCATGCGTTATGCGTTATGCGTTATGCGTTATGCGTTATGCGTTATGCGTTATGCGTTATGCGTTATGCGTTATGCGTTATGCGTTATGCGTTATGCGTTATGCGTTATGCTTTATGCGTTATGCATTATGCGTTATGCGTTATGCGATATGCGTTATGCGTTATGCGTTATTCGTTATGAGTAATGAGTTATAAGTTATGCGTTATGAGTTATGCGTCATGCGTTATGCGTTATGCGTTATGCGTTATGCGTTTTGCGGTATTCGTTATGCGTTGTGCATTATGAGTTATGCGTTATGCGTTATGCGTTATGCGTTATGCGTTATGCTTTATGCGTTATATATTATGCGTTATGCGTTATGCGATATGCGTTATGCGTTATGCGTTATTCGTTATGAATAATGAGTTATAAGTTATGCGTTATGAGTTAGGCGTTATGCGTTATGCGTTATGCGTTATGCGTTATGCGTTTTGCGGTATTCGTTATGCGTTGTGCATTATGAGTTATGCGTTATGGGTTATTATTTATGCGTTATGCGATATGAGTTATGCGTTATGCGTTATGCGTTATGCGTTATGCGTTATGCGTTATGCATTATGCGTTATGCGTTATGCTTTATGCGTCATGCGTGATCCGTTATGCGTTTGGCGTTATGCGATTTGCGGTATTCGTTAAGCGTTGTGCATTATGTGTTATGCGTTATGCGTTAAGGGTTATGGGTTATGCGTTATGCTTTATGCGTTATTCATTTTGCGTTATGCGTTATGCGTTATACGTTATGCTTTATGCGTTATGCATTATGCGTTATGCGTTATGCGATATGCGTTATGCATTATGCATTATGCGTTATTCGTTATGCGTTATGCGTGATCCGTTATGCGTTATGCGTTATGCGTTATGCGTTATGAGTTATGCGTTATGCGTTATGCTTTATGCGTTATGCGTTACTCCTTATGAGTTATGAGTTATAAGTTATGCGTAATGCGTTATGCTTTATGCGTTATGCGTTATGCGTTATGCGTTATGCGTTATGCGTTATGCGTTATGCGCGATCCGTTATGCGTTATGCGTTATGCGTTATGCTTTATGCGTTATGCGTTATGCGTTATGCGTTATGCGTTATGCGTTATACGGTGTGCGTTATGCGTTGTGCGTTATGCGTTATGAGTTATGCGGTATGCGTTATGCGTTATGCGTTATGCGTTTTGCGGTATCCGTTATGCGTTGTGCATTATGCGTTATGCGTTGTGCGTTATGGGTTATGATTTATGCGTTATGCGATATGAGTTATGCGTTATACGGTATGCGTTATGCGTTATGCGTTATGCGTTATGCGTTATGCGTTATGCGTTATGCGTTATGCGTTATGCGTTATGCGTTATGCGTTATGCTTTATGCGTTATGCGTCATGCGTTATGCTTTATGCGTTATGCGTTACTCCTTATGAGTTATGAGTTATAAGTTATGCGTAATGCGTTATGCGTTATGCGTTATGCATTATGCTTTATCCGTTATGCGTTATGCGTTATGCTTTATGCGTTATGCGTTATGCGTTATGAGTAATGAGTTATAAGTTATGCGTTATGCGTTATTCGTTATGAGTAATGAGTTATAAGTTATGCGTTATGCGTTATGCTTTATGCGTTATGCGTTATGCTTTATGCATTATGCGTTACTCCTTATGAGTTATGAGTTATAAGTTATGCGTAATGCGGTATGCGTTATACGTTATACGTTATGCGTTATGCGTTATGCGTTATGCGTTATGCGTTATGCGTTATGCGTTATGCGTTATGCGTTTTGCGTTATGCGTTACGCCTTATGCGTTATGCATTATGCGTTATGCGTTATGCGTTATGCGTTATGCGTTATGCATTATGCGTTATGCGTTATGCGTGATCCGTTATGCGTTAAGCGTTATGCGTTTTGCTGTATTCGTAATGGGTTGTGCATTATGCGTTATGCGTTATGTGTTACGCGTTATGCGTTATGCGTTATACGTTATGCGTTATGCGTTATGCGTGATCCGTTATGTGTTAGGCGATATACGTTTTGCGGTATTCGTTATGCGTTATGCGTTATGCGTTATGCGTTATCCGTTGTTCGTTATGCGTTATGCGTTGTGCGTTATTAGTTACACGTTATGCGTCGTGCATTATGCGTTATGCGTTGTGCGTTATGGGTTATGATTTATGCGTTATGCGATATGAGTTATGCGTTATGCGTTATGCGTTATGCGTTATGCGTTATGCCTTATGCTTTATGCGTTATGCGTTATGCGTTATGCGTTATGCCTTATGCGTTATGCGTTATTCGTTATGAGTAATGAGTTATAAGTTATGCGTTATGCGTTATGCTTTATGCGTTATGCGTTATGCGTTATGCCCTATGCGTTATGCGTTATGCGTTATGCGTTATGCGTTATGCGTTATGCGTTATACGGTATGCGTTATGCGTTATGCGTTATGCGTTATGCGTTATGCGTTATGCGTTATGCGTTATGCCTTATGCGTTATGCGTTATTCGTTATGAGTAATGAGTTATAAGTTATGCGTTATGCGTTATGCTTTATGCGTTATGCGTTATGCGTTATGCGTTATGCGTTATGCGTTATGCGTTATGCGTTATGCGTTATGCGTTATACGGTATGCGTTATGCGTTATGCGTTATGCGTTATGCGTTATGCGTTATGCGTTATGCGTTAAGCGTTATGCTTTATGCGTTATGCGTCATGCGTTATGCTTTATGCGTTATGCGTTACTCCTTATGAGTTATGAGTTATAAGTTATGCGTAATGCGTTATGCGTTATGCGTTATGCATTATGCTTTATCCGTTATGCGTTATGCGTTATGCTTTATGCGTTATGAGTTATGCGTTATGCGTTATGAGTAATGAGTTATAAGTTATGCGTTATGCGTTATTCGTTATGCGTTATGCGTTATGTGTTACGCGTTATGCGTTATGCGTTATACGTTATGCGTTATGCGTTATGCGTGATCCGTTATGTGTTAGGCGATATACGTTTTGCGGTATTCGTTATGCGTTATGCGTTATGCGTTATGCGTTATCCGTTGTTCGTTATGCGTTATGCGTTGTGCGTTATTAGTTACACGTTATGCGTTATGCGTTATGCGTTATGCGTTAGGGGTTATGCGTTATGCGTTATGCGTTAGGCGTTATGAGTTATGCGTTATGCGTTATGCGTTATTAGTTATACGTTATGCGTTATGCGTTAGGGGTTATGCGTTATGCGTTATGCGTTATGCTTTATGCGTTATGCATTATGCGTTATGCGTTATGCGATATGCGTTATCCGTTATGCGTTATGCGTTATGCGTTATTCGTTATGAGTAATGAGTTATAAGTTATGCGTTATGCGTTATGCTTTATGCCTTATGCGTTATGCGTTATGCGTTATGCGTTATTCGTTATGCGTTATGCGTTATGCGTTTTGCGTTATGCGTTATGCGTTATGCGTTGTGCGTTATACGTTATGCGTTATGCGTTATACGGTATGCGTTATGCGTTATGCGTTATGCGTTATGCGTTATGCGTTTTGCGTTATGCGTTATGCGTTATGCGTTATGCGTTATGCGTTATGCGTTATGCGTTATGCGTTATGCGTTATGCTTTATGCGTTATGCGTCATGCGTTATGCTTTATGCGTTATGCGTTACTCCTTATGAGTTATGAGTTATAAGTTATGCGTAATGCGGTATGCGTTATACGTTATACGTTATGCGTTATGCGTTATGCGTTATGCGTTATGCGTTATGCGTTATGCGTTATGCGTTATGCGTTATGCGCTATGCGTTATGCATTATGCGTTATGCGTTATGCGTTATGCGTTATGCGTTATGCGTTATGCGTTATGCGTTATGCTTTATGCGTTATGCGTCATGCGATATGCTTTATGCGTTATGCGTTACTCCTTATGAGTTATGAGTTATTAGTTATGCGTAATGCGTTATGCGTTATGCGTTATGCATTATGCTTTATCCGTTATGCGTTATGCGTTATGCTTTATGCGTTATGCGTTATGCGTTATGAGTAATGAGTTATAAGTTATGCGTTATGCGTTATTCGTTATGAGTAATGAGTTATAAGTTATGCGTTATGCGTTATGCTTTATGCGTTATGAGTTATGCGTTATGCTTTATGCGTTATGCGTTAATCCTTATGAGTTATGAGTTATAAGTTATGCGTAATGCGGTATGCGTTATGCGTTATGCGTTATGCGTTAAGCGTTATGCTTTTTGCTGTATTCGTTATGCGTTGTGCATTATGCGTTATGCGTTACGTGTTATGCTTTATGCGTTATGCGTTATGCGTTACGCTTTATGCGTTATGCATTATGCGTTATGCGTTATGCGTTATACATTATGCGTTATGCGTTATGCGTGATCCGTTATGCGTTAAGCGTTATGCGTTTTGCTGTATTCGTAATGCGTTGTGCATTATGCGTTATGCGTTATGTGTTATGCGTTATGCGTTATGCGTTATGCGTTATGCGTTATGCGTTATGCGTTATGCGTTATGCGTTATGCGTTATGCGTTATGCATTATGCTTTATCCGTTATGCGTTATGCGTTATGCTTTATGCGTTATGCGTTATGCGTTATGAGTAATGAGTTATAAGTTATGCGTTATGCGTTATTCGTTATGAGTAATGAGTTATAAGTTATGCGTTATGCGTTATGCTTTATGCGTTATGCGTTATGCTTTATGCATTATGCGTTACTCCTTATGAGTTATGAGTTATAAGTTATACGTAATGCGGTATGCGTTATACGTTATACGTTATGCGTTATGCGTTATGCGTTATGCGTTATGCGTTATGCGTTATGCGTTATGCGTTATGCGTTACGCTTTATGCGTTATGCATTATGCGTTATGCGTTATGCGTTATGCGTTATGCGTTATGCATTATGCGTTATGCGTTATGCGTGATCCGTTATGCGTTAAGCGTTATGCGTTTTGCTGTATTCGTAATGCGTGGTGCATTATGCGTTATGCGTTATGTGTTACGCGTTATGCGTTATGCGTTATACGTTATGCGTTATGCGTTATCCGTTGTTCGTTATGCGTTATGCGTTGTGCGTTATTAGTTACACGTTATGCGTTGTGCATTATGCGTTATGCGTTGTGCGTTATGGGTTATGATTTATGCGTTATGCGATATGAGTTATGCGTTATGCGTTATGCGTTATGCGTTATGCGTTATGCTTTATGCGTTATGCGTTATGCGTTATGCGTTATGCCGTATGCGTTATGCGTTATTCGTTATGAGTAATGAGTTATAAGTTATGCGTTATGCGTTATGCTTTATGCGTTATGCGTTATGCGTTATGCGTTATGCGTTATGCGTTATGCGTTATGCGTTATGCGTTATGCGTTATACGGTATGCGTTATGCGTTATGCGTTATGCGTTATGCGTTATGCGTTATGCGTTATGCGTTATGCGTTAAGCGTTATGCTTTATGCGTTATGCGTCATGCGTTATGCTTTATGCGTTATGCGTTACTCCTTATGAGTTATGAGTTATAAGTTATGCGTAATGCGTTATGCGTTATGCGTTATGCATTATGCTTTATCCGTTATGCGTTATGCGTTATGCTTTATGCGTTATGAGTTATGCGTTATGCGTTATGAGTAATGAGTTATAAGTTATGCGTTATGCGTTATTCGTTATGCGTTATGCGTTATGTGTTATGCGTTATGCGTTATGCGTTATACGTTATGCGTTATGCGTTATGCGTGATCCGTTATGTGTTAGGCGATATACGTTTTGCGGTATTCGTTATGCGTTATGCGTTATGCGTTTTGCGTTATCCGTTGTTCGTTATGCGTTATGCGTTGTGCGTTATTAGTTACACGTTATGCGTTATGCGTTATGCGTTATGCGTTATGCGTTATGCGTTATGCGTTATGCGTTAGGCGTTATGAGTTATGCGTTATGCGTTATGCGTTATTAGTTATACGTTATGCGTTATGCGTTAGGGGTTATGCGTTATGCGTTATGCGTTATGCTTTATGCGTTATGCATTATGCGTTATGCGTTATGCGATATGCGTTATCCGTTATGCGTTATGCGTTATGCGTTATTCGTTATGAGTAATGAGTTATAAGTTATGCGTTATGCGTTATGCTTTATGCCTTATGCGTTATGCGTTATGCGTTATGCGTTATTCGTTATGCGTTATGCGTTATGCGTTTTGCGTTATGCGTTATGCGTTATGCATTATGCTTTATCCGTTATGCGTTATGCGTTATGCTTTATGCGTTATGCGTTATGCGTTATGAGTAATGAGTTATAAGTTATGCGTTATGCGTTATTCGTTATGAGTAATGAGTTATAAGTTATGCGTTATGCGTTATGCTTTATGCGTTATGAGTTATGCGTTATGCTTTATGCGTTATGCGTTAATCCTTATGAGTTATGAGTTATAAGTTATGCGTAATGCGGTATGCGTTATACGTTATACGTTATGCGTTATGCGTTATGCGTTATGCGTTATGCGTTATGCGTTATGCGTTATGCGTTATGCGTTATGCGTTATGCGTTATGCGTTATGCGTTATGCGTTATGCGCTATGCGTTATGCATTATGCGTTATGCGTTATGCGTTATGCGTTAAGCGTTATGCTTTTTGCTGTATTCGTTATGCGTTGTGCATTATGCGTTATGCGTTACGTGTTATGCTTTATGCGTTATGCGTTATGCGTTACGCTTTATGCGTTATGCATTATGCGTTATGCGTTATGCGTTATACATTATGCGTTATGCGTTATGCGTGATCCGTTATGCGTTAAGCGTTATGCGTTTTGCTGTATTCGTAATGCGTTGTGCATTATGCGTTATGCGTTATGTGTTATGCGTTATGCGTTATGCGTTATGCGTTATGCGTTATGCGTTATGCGTTATGCGTTATGCGTTATGCGTTATGCATTATGCTTTATCCGTTATGCGTTATGCGTTATGCTTTATGCGTTATGCGTTATGCGTTATGAGTAATGAGTTATAAGTTATGCGTTATGCGTTATTCGTTATGAGTAATGAGTTATTAGTTATGCGTTATGCGTTATGCTTTATGCGTTATGCGTTATGCTTTATGCATTATGCGTTACTCCTTATGAGTTATGAGTTATAAGTTATGCGTAATGCGGTATGCGTTATACGTTATACGTTATGCGTTATGCGTTATGCGTTATGCGTTATGCGTTATGCGTTATGCGTTATGCGTTATGCGTTACGCTTTATGCGTTATGCATTATGCGTTATGCGTTATGCGTTATGCGTTATGCATTATGCGTTATGCGTTATGCGTGATCCGTTATGCGTTAAGCGTTATGCGTTTTGCTGTATTCGTAATGCGTTGTGCATTATGCGTTATGCGTTATGTGTTACGCGTTATGCGTTATGCGTTATACGTTATGCGTTATGCGTTATGCGTGATCCGTTATGTGTTAGGCGATATACTTTTTGCGGTATTCGTTATGCGTTATGCGTTATGCGTTATGCGTTATCCGTTGTTCGTTATGCGTTATGCGTTGTGCGTTATTAGTTACACGTTATGCGTTGTGCATTATGCGTTATGCGTTGTGCGTTATGGGTTATGATTTATGCGTTATGCGATATGAGTTATGCGTTATGCGTTATGCGTTATGCGTTATGCGTTATGCTTTATGCGTTATGCGTTATGCGTTATGCGTTATGCCGTATGCGTTATGCGTTATTCGTTATGAGTAATGAGTTATAAGTTATGCGTTATGCGTTATGCTTTATGCGTTATGCGTTATGCGTTATGCGTTATGCGTTATGCGTTATGCGTTATGCGTTATGCGTTATACGGTATGCGTTATGCGTTATGCGTTATGCGTTATGCGTTATGCGTTATGCGTTATGCGTTATGCGTTAAGCGTTATGCTTTATGCGTTATGCGTCATGCGTTATGCTTTATGCGTTATGCGTTACTCCTTATGAGTTATGAGTTATAAGTTATGCGTAATGCGTTATGCGTTATGCGTTATGCATTATGCTTTATCCGTTATGCGTTATGCTTTATGCGTTATGAGTTATGCGTTATGCGTTATGAGTAATGAGTTATAAGTTATGCGTTATGCGTTATTCGTTATGCGTTATGCGTTATGTGTTACGCGTTATGCGTTATGCGTTATACGTTATGCGTTATGCGTTATGCGTGATCCGTTATGTGTTAGGCGATATACGTTTTGCGGTATTCGTTATGCGTTATGCGTTATGCGTTTTGCGTTATCCGTTGTTCGTTATGCGTTATGCGTTGTGCGTTATTAGTTACACGTTATGCGTTATGCGTTATGCGTTATGCGTTAGGGGTTATGCGTTATGCATTATGCGTTAGGCGTTATGAGTTATGCGTTATGCGTTATGCGTTATTAGTTATACGTTATGCGTTATGCGTTAGGGGTTATGCGTTATGCGTTATGCGTTATGCTTTATGCGTTATGCATTATGCGTTATGCGTTATGCGATATGCGTTATCCGTTATGCGTTATGCGTTATGCGTTATTCGTTATGAGTAATGAGTTATAAGTTATGCGTTATGCGTTATGCTTTATGCCTTATGCGTTATGCGTTATGCGTTATGCGTTATTCGTTATGCGTTATGCGTTATGCGTTTTGCGTTATGCGTTATGCGTTATGCGTTGTGCGTTATGCTTTATGCGTTATGCGTTACGTGTTATGCTTTATGCGTTATGCGTTATGCGTTACGCTTTATGCGTTATGCATTATGCGTTATGCGTTATGCGTTATACATTATGCGTTATGCGTTATGCGTGATCCGTTATGCGTTAAGCGTTATGCGTTTTGCTGTATTCGTAATGCGTTGTGCATTATGCGTTATGCGTTATGTGTTATGCGTTATGCGTTATGCGTTATGCGTTATACGTTATGCGTTATGCGTTATGCGTGATCCGTTATGTGTTAGGCGATATACGTTTTGCGGTATTCGTTATGCGTTATGCGTTATGCGTTATGCGTTATCCGTTGTCCGTTATGCGTTATGCGTTGTGCGTTATTAGTTACACGTTATGCTTTATGCGTTATGCGTTATGCGTTATGCGTTATGCGTTATGCGTTATGCGTTATGCGTTATGCGTTATGCGTTATGCGTTATGCGTTATGCGTTATGCGTTATGCGTTATGCGTTATGCGCTATGCGTTATACGGTATGCGTTATGAGTAATGAGTTATAAGTTATGCGTTATGCGTTATGCGTTATGCGTTATGCGTTATGCGTTATGCGTTATGCGTTATGCGTTATGCGCTATGCGTTATGCATTATGCGTTATGCGTTATGCGTTATGCGTTAAGCGTTATGCGTTTTGCTGTATTCGTTATGCGGTGTGCATTATGAGTTATGCGTTATGTGTTATGCGTTATGCGTTATGCATTATGCGTTATGCGTTATGCGTGATCCGTTATGCGTTAAGCGTTATGCGTTTTGCTGTATTCGTAATGCGTTGTGCATTATGCGTTATGCGTTATGTGTTACGCGTTATGCGTTATGCGTTATACGTTATGCGTTATGCGTTATGCGTGATCCGTTATGTGTTAGGCGATATACGTTTTGCGGTATTCGTTATGCGTTATGCGTTATGCGTTATGCGTTATCCGTTGTTCGTTATGCGTTATGCGTTGTGCGTTATTAGTTACACGTTATGCGTTGTGCATTATGCGTTATGCGTTATGCGTTATGCGTTATGCGTTATGCGTTATGCGTTATGCGTTATGCGTTATGCGTTATGCGTTATGCGTTATGCGTTATGCGTTATGCGTTATGCGTTATGCGTTATGCGTTATGCGTTATGCGCTATGCGTTATGCATTATGCGTTATGCGTTATGCGTTATGCGTTATGCGTTATGCGTTATGCGTTATGCGTTATGCGTTATGCGTTATGCGCTATGCGTTATGCATTATGCGTTATGCGTTATGCGTTATGCGTTAAGCGTTATGCTTTTTGCTGTATTCGTTATGCGTTGTGCATTATGCGTTATGCGTTACGTGTTATGCTTTATGCGTTATGCGTTATGCGTTACGCTTTATGCGTTATGCATTATGCGTTATGCGTTATGCGTTATACATTATGCGTTATGCGTTATGCGTGATCCGTTATGCGTTAAGCGTTATGCGTTTTGCTGTATTCGTAATGCGTTGTGCATTATGCGTTATGCGTTATGTGTTATGCGTTATGCGTTATGCGTTATGCGTTATGCGTTATGCGTTATGCGTTATGCGTTATGCGTTATGCGTTATGCATTATGCTTTATCCGTTATGCGTTATGCGTTATGCTTTATGCGTTATGCGTTATGCGTTATGAGTAATGAGTTATAAGTTATGCGTTATGCGTTATTCGTTATGAGTAATGAGTTATAAGTTATGCGTTATGCGTTATGCTTTATGCGTTATGCGTTATGCTTTATGCATTATGCGTTACTCCTTATGAGTTATGAGTTATAAGTTATGCGTAATGCGGTATGCGTTATACGTTATACGTTATGCGTTATGCGTTATGCGTTATGCGTTATGCGTTATGCGTTATGGGTTATGCGTTATGCGTTACGCTTTATGCGTTATGCATTATGCGTTATGCGTTATGCGTTATGCGTTATGCATTATGCGTTATGCGTTATGCGTGATCCGTTATGCGTTAAGCGTTATGCGTTTTGCTGTATTCGTAATGCGTTGTGCATTATGCGTTATGCGTTATGTGTTACGCGTTATGCGTTATGCGTTATACGTTATGCGTTATGCGTTATGCGTGATCCGTTATGTGTTAGGCGATATACGTTTTGCGGTATTCGTTATGCGTTATGCGTTATGCGTTATGCGTTATGCGTTGTTCGTTATGCGTTATGCGTTGTGCGTTATTAGTTACACGTTATGCGTTGTGCATTATGCGTTATGCGTTGTGCGTTATGGGTTATGATTTATGCGTTATGCGATATGAGTTATGCGTTATGCGTTATGCGTTATGCGTTATGCGTTATGCGTTATGCGTTATGCGTTATGCGTTATGCGTTATGCCGTATGCGTTATGCGTTATTCGTTATGAGTAATGAGTTATAAGTTATGCGTTATGCGTTATGCTTTATGCGTTATGCGTTATGCGTTATGCGTTATGCGTTATGCGTTATGCGTTATGCGTTATGCGTTATACGGTATGCGTTATGCGTTATGCGTTATGCGTTATGCGTTATGCGTTATGCGTTATGCGTTATGCGTTATGCGTTAAGCGTTATGCATTATGCGTTATGCGTCATGCGTTATGCTTTATGCGTTATGCGTTACTCCTTATGAGTTATGAGTTATAAGTTATGCGTAATGCGTTATGCGTTATGCGTTATGCATTATGCTTTATCCGTTATGCGTTACGCTTTATGCGTTATGAGTTATGCGTTATGCGTTATGAGTAATGAGTTATAAGTTATGCGTTATGCGTTATTCGTTATGCGTTATGCGTTATGTGTTACGCGTTATGCGTTATGCGTTATACGTTATGCGTTATGCGTTATGCGTGATCCGTTATGTGTTAGGCGATATACGTTTTGCGGTATTCGTTATGCGTTATGCGTTATGCGTTTTGCGTTATCCGTTGTTCGTTATGCGTTATGCGTTGTGCGTTATTAGTTACACGTTATGCGTTATGCGTTATGCGTTATGCGTTAGGGGTTATGCGTTATGCATTATGCGTTAGGCGTTATGAGTTATGCGTTATGCGTTATGCGTTATTAGTTATACGTTATGCGTTATGCGTTAGGGGTTATGCGTTATGCGTTATGCGTTATGCTTTATGCGTTATGCATTATGCGTTATGCGTTATGCGATATGCGTTATCCGTTATGCGTTATGCGTTATGCGTTATTCGTTATGAGTAATGAGTTATAAGTTATGCGTTATGCGTTATGCTTTATGCCTTATGCGTTATGCGTTATGCGTTATGCGTTATTCGTTATGCGTTATGCGTTATGCGTTTTGCGTTATGCGTTATGCGTTATGCGTTGTGCGTTATACGTTATGCGTTATGCGTTATACGGTATGCGTTATGCGTTATGCGTTATGCGTTATGCGTTATGCGTTTTGCGTTATGCGTTATGCGTTATGCGTTATGCGTTATGCGTTATGCGTTATGCGTTATGCGTTATGCGTTATGCGTTATGCGTTATGCGTTATGCTTTATGCGTTATGCGTCATGCGTTATGCTTTATGCGTTATGCGTTACTCCTTATGAGTTATGAGTTATAAGTTATGCGTAATGCGGTATGCGTTATACGTTATACGTTATGCGTTATGCGTTATGCGTTATGCGTTATGCGTTATGCGTTATGCGTTATGCGTTATGCGTTATGCGCTATGCGTTATGCATTATGCGTTATGCGTTATGCGTTATGCGTTATGCGTTATGCGTTATGCGTTATGCGTTATGCGTTATGCATTATGCTTTATCCGTTATGCGTTATGCGTTATGCGTTATGCGTTATGCGTGATCCGTTATGCGTTAAGCGTTATGCGTTTTGCTGTATTCGTAATGCGTTGTGCATTATGCGTTATGCGTTATGTGTTATGCGTTATGCGTTATGCGTTATGCGTTATACGTTATGCGTTATGCGTTATGCGTGATCCGTTATGTGTTAGGCGATATACGTTTTGCGGTATTCGTTATGCGTTATGCGTTATGCGTTATGCGTTATCCGTTGTCCGTTATGCGTTATGCGTTGTGCGTTATTAGTTACACGTTATGCTTTATGCGTTATGCGTTATGCGTTATGCGTTATGCGTTATGCGTTATGCGTTATGCGTTATGCGTTATGCGTTATGCGTTATGCGTTATGCGTTATGCGTTATGCGTTATGCGCTATGCGTTTTACGGTATGCGTTATGAGTAATGAGTTATAAGTTATGCGTTATGCGTTATGCGTTATGCGTTATGCGTTATGCGTTATGCGTTATGCGTTATGCGTTATGCGTTATGCGCTATGCGTTATGCATTATGCGTTATGCGTTATGCGTTATGCGTTAAGCGTTATGCGTTTTGCTGTATTCGTTATGCGGTGTGCATTATGAGTTATGCGTTATGTGTTATGCTTTATGCGTTATGCGTTATGCGTTACGCTTTATGCGTTATGCATTATGCGTTATGCGTTATGCGTTATGCATTATGCGTTATGCGTTATGCGTGATCCGTTATGCGTTAAGCGTTATGCGTTTTGCTGTATTCGTAATGCGTTGTGCATTATGTGTTATGCGTTATGTGTTATGCGTTATGCGTTATGCGTTATACGTTATGCGTTATGCGTTATGCGTGATCCGTTATATGTTAGGCGATATACGTTTTGCGGTATTCGTTATGCGTTATGCGTTATGCGTTATGCGTTATCCGTTGTTCGTTATGCGTTATGCGTTGTGCGTTATACGTTTGCGTTATGCGTTATGCGTTATGCGTTATTCGTTATGAGTAATGAGTTATAAGTTATGCGTTATGCGTTATGCGTTATGCGTTATGCTTTATGCGTTATGCATTATGCGTTATGCGTTATGCGATATGCGTTATGCGTTATGCGTTATTCGTTATGAATAATGAGTTATAAGTTATGCGTTATGAGTTATGCGTTATGCGTTATGCGTTATGCGTTATGCGTTTTGCGGTATTCGTTATGCGTTGTGCATTATGAGTTATGCGTTGTGCGTTATGGGTTATGATTTATGCGTTATGCGATATGAGTTATGCGTTATGCGTTATGCGTTATGCGTTATGCGTTATGCGTTATGCGTTATGCATTATGCGTTATGCGTTATGCTTTATGCGTCATGCGTGATCCGTTATGCGTTAGGCGTTATGCGATTTGCGGTACTCGTTATGCGTTGTGCATTATGTGTTATGCGTTATGCGTTAAGGGTTATGGGTTATGCGTTATGCGTTATGCGTTATGCGTTTTGCGTTATGCGTTATGCGTTATGCGTTGTGCGTTATACGTTTGCGTTATGCGTTATGCGTTATGCTTTATGCGTTATGCGTTATGCGTTATGCGTTATGCGTTATGCGTTATGCGTTATGCGTTATGCGTTATGCGTTATGCGTTATGCGTTATGCGTTATGCGTTATGCGTTATGCGTTATGCGTTATGCGTTATGCGCTATGCGTTATACGGTATGCGTTATGAGTAATGAGTTATAAGTTATGCGTTATGCGTTATGCGTTATGCGTTATGCGTTATGCGTTATGCGTTATGCGTTATGCGCTATGCGTTATGCATTATGCGTTATGCGTTATGCGTTATGCGTTAAGCGTTATGCGTTTTGCTGTATTCGTTATGCGGTGTGCATTATGAGTTATGCGTTATGTGTTATGCTTTATGCGTTATGCGTTATGGGTTACGCTTTATGCGTTATGCATTATGCGTTATGCGTTATGCGTTATGCATTATGCGTTATGCGTTATGCGTGATCCGTTATGCGTTAAGCGTTATGCGTTTTGCTGTATTCGTAATGCGTTGTGCATTATGTGTTATGCGTTATGTGTTATGCGTTATGCGTTATGCGTTATACGTTATGCGTTATGCGTTATGCGTGATCCGTTATATGTTAGGCGATATACGTTTTGCGGTATTCGTTATGCGTTATGCGTTATGCGTTATGCGTTATCCGTTGTTCGTTATGCGTTATGCGATGTGCGTTATACGTTTGCGTTATGCGTTATGCGTTATGCGTTATTCGTTATGAGTAATGAGTTATAAGTTATGCGTTATGCGTTATGCGTTATGCGTTATGCTTTATGCGTTATGCATTATGCGTTATGCGTTATGCGATATGCGTTATGCGTTATGCGTTATTCGTTATGAATAATGAGTTATAAGTTATGCGTTATGAGTTATGCGTTATGCGTTATGCGTTATGCGTTATGCGTTATGCGTTTTGCGGTATTCGTTATGCGTTGTGCATTATGAGTTATGCGTTGTGCGTTATGGGTTATGATTTATGCGTTATGCGATATGAGTTATGCGTTATGCGTTATGCGTTATGCATTATGCGTTATGCGTTATGCTTTATGCGTCATGCGTGATCCGTTATGCGTTAGGCGTTATGCGATTTGCGGTATTCGTTAAGCGTTGTGCATTATGTGTTATGCGTTATGCGTTAAGGGTTATGGGTTATGCGTTATGCTTTATGCGTTATTCATTTTGCGTTATGCGTTATGCGTTATGCTTTATGCGTTATGCATTATGCGTTATGAATTATGCGATATGCGTTATGCATTATGCATTATGCGTTATTCGTTATGCGTTATGCGTGATCCGTTATGCGTTATGCGTTATGCGTTATGCGTTATGCGTTATGCGTTATGCGTTATGCGTTATGCTTTATGCGTTATGCGTTACTCCTTATGAGTTATGAGTTATAAGTTATGCGTAATGCGTTATGCTTTATGCGTTATGCGTTATGCGTTATGCGTTATGCGTTATGCGTTATGCGTTATGCGTTATGCGTTATGCGTGATCCGTTATGCGTTATGCGTTATGCGTTATGCTTTATGCGTTATGCGTTATGCGTTATGCGTTATGCGTTATACGGTGTGCGTTATGCGTTGTGCGTTATGCGTTATGAGTTATGCGGTATGCGGTATGCGTTATGCGTTATGCGTTATGCGTTTTGCGGTATTCGTTATGCGTTATGCTTTATGCGTTATGCGTTATGCGTTATGCGTTATGCGTTATACGGTGTGCGTTATGCGTTGTGCGTTATGCGTTATGAGTTATGCGTTATGCGTTATGCGTTATGCGCTATGCGTTATGCATTATGCGTTATGCGTTATGCGTTATGCGTTAAGCGTTATTCGTTTTGCTGTATTCGTTATGCGGTGTGCATTATGAGTTATGCGTTATGTGTTATGCTTTATGCGTTATGCGTTATGCGTTACGCTTTATGCGTTATGCATTATGCGTTATGCGTTATGCGTTATGCGTTATGCATTATGCGTTATGCGTTATGCGTGATCCGTTATGCGTTAAGCGTTATGCGTTTTGCTGTATTCGTAATGCGTTGGGCATTATGTGTTATGCGTTATGTGTTATGCGTGATGCGTTATGCGTTATACGTTATGCGTTATGCGTTATGCGTGATCCGTTATATGTTAGGCGATATACGTTTTGCGGTATTCGTTATGCGTTATGCGTTATGCGTTATGCGTTATCCGTTGTTCGTTATGCGTTATGCGTTGTGCGTTATACGTTTGCGTTATGCGTTATGCGTTATACGGTATGCGTTATGCGTTATACGTTATGCGTATGCGTTATGCGATATGCGTTATGCGTTATGCGTTATGCTTTATGCGTTGTGCGTTATTAGTTACACGTTATGCGTTATGCGTTATGCGTTATGCGTTAGGGGTTATGCGTTATGCGTTAGGCGTTATGCGTTATGCGTTATGCGTTATGCGTTATGCGTTATGAGTTATACGTTATGCGTTATGCGTTAGGGGTTATGCGTTATGCGTTATGCGTTATGCTTTATGCGTTATGCATTATGCGTTATGCGTTATGCGATATGCGTTATCCGTTATGCGTTATGCGTTATGCGTTATTCGTTATGAGTAATGAGTTATAAGTTATGCGTTATGCGTTATGCTTTATGCGTTATGCGTTATGCGTTATGCGTTATGCGTTATGCGTTATGCGTTATGCGTTATGCTTTATGCGTTATGCGTTATGCGTTATGCGTTATGTGTTATGCGTTATGCGTTATGCGTTATGCGTTATGCGTTATGCGTTATGCGTTATGCGTTATGCGATATGCGTCATGCATCAAGCCTTATGCGATATGCGATATGCGTCATGCATCAAGCCTTATGCGTTATGGGTTATGCGTTAACGTTATGCGTTATGCGTTATGATTTATGCTTTATGCGTTATGCGTTATGCGTGATCCGACATGCGTTATGCATTTTGCGTTATGCGTTATTCGTTATGAGTTATTAGTTATAAGTTATGCGTAATGCGTTATGCGTTATGCGTTATGCATTATGCTTTATTCGTTATGCGTTATGCGTTATGCTTTATGCGTTATGCGTTATGCGTTATGCGTTATGCGTTATGCGTTATGCGTTATGCGTTATGCGTTATTCGTTATGAGTAATGAGTTATAAGTTATAGGTTATGCGTAATGCGTTATGCGTTATGCGTTATGCGTTATGCGTTATGCGTTATGCGTTATGCGTTATGCGTTTTGCGTTATGCGTTATGCGTTATGCGTTGTGCGTTATGCTTTATGCGTTATGCGTTATGCGTTATGCGTTATGCGTTATGCGTTATGCGTTATGCGTTATGCGTTATGCGTTATGCGTTATGCGTAATGCGTTATGCTTTATGCGTTATGCGTTATGCGTTATGCGTTATGCGTTATGCGTTATGCGTTATGCGTTATGCTTTATGCGTTATGCGTTATGAGTTATACGTTATGCGTTATGCGTTATGCGTTGTGCGTTATGCGTTATGCGTTACGCGTTATGCGTTATGCTTTATGCGATATGCGTTACGCTTTATGCGTTATGCATTATGCGTTATGCGTTATGCGTTATGCATTATGCGTTATGCGTTATGCGTGAAGCGTTATGCGTTAAGCGTTATGCGTTTTGCTGTATTCGTTATGCGTTGAGCATTATGCGTTATGCGTTATGTGTTATGCGTTATGCGTTATGCGTTATACGTTATGCGTTATGCGTTATGCGTGATCCGTTATGTGTTAGGCGATATACGTTTTGCGGTATTCGTTATGCGTTATGATTTATGCTTTATGCTTTATGCTTTATGCTTTATGCGTTATGCGTTATGCGTTATGCGTTATGAGTTATGCGTTTTGCGGTATTCGTTGTGCGTTGTGCATTATGCGTTATGCGTTGTGCGTTATGGGTTATGATTTATGCGTTATGCGATATGAGTTATGGGTTATGCGTTAATGTTATGCGTTATGCGTTATGATTTATGCTTTATGCGTTATGCGTTATGCGTGATCCGACATGCGTTATGCATTTTGCGTTATGCGTTATTCGTTATGAGTTATGAGTTATAAGTTATGCGTAATGCGTTATGCGTTATGCGTTATGCATTATGCTTTATCCGTTATGCGTTATGCGTTATGCTTTATGCGTTATGCGTTATGCGTTATGCGTTATGCGTTATGCGTTATGCGTTATGCGTTATGCGTTATGCGTTATTCGTTATGAGTAATGAGTTATAAGTTATGCGTTATGCGTAATGCGTTATGCGTTATGCGTTATGCGTTATGCGTTATGCTTTATGCGTTATGCGTTATGCGTTATGCTTTATGCGTTATTCGTTATGCGTTATGCGTTATGCGTTATGCGTTATGCGTTATGCGTTATGCGTGATCCGACATGCATTATGCATTTTGCGTTATGCGTGATCCGACATGCATTATGCATTTTGCGTTATGCGTTATGCATTATGCGTTATGCGTTATGCGTTATGCGTTATGCGTTATGCGTTATGCGTTATTCGTTATGAGTAATGAGTTATAAGTTATAGGTTATGCGTAATGCGTTATGCGTTATGCGTTATGCGTTATGCGTTATGCGTTATTGGTTATGCGTTATGCGTTATGCGTTTTGCGTTATGCGTTATGCGTTATGCGTTGTGCGTTATGCTTTATGCGTTATGCGTTATGCGTTATGCGTTATGCGTTATGCGTTATGCGTTATGCGTTATGCGTTATGCGTTATGCGTTATGCGTTATGCGTTATGCGTTATGCGTTATGCGTTATGCGTAATGCGTTATGCTTTATGCGTTATGCGTTATGCGTTATGCGTTATGCGTTATGCGTTATGCGTTATGCGTTATGCTTTATGCGTTATGCGTTATGAGTTATACGTTATGCGTTATGCGTTATGCGTTGTGCGTTATGCGTTATGCGTTAAGCGTTATGCGTTATGCTTTATGCGATATGCGTTACGCTTTATGCGTTATGCATTATGCGTTATGCGTTATGCGTTATGCATTATGCGTTATGCGTTATGCGTGAAGCGTTATGCGTTAAGCGTTATGCGTTTTGCTGTATTCGTTATGCGTTGAGCATTATGCGTTATGCGTTATGTGTTATGCGTTATGCGTTATGCGTTATACGTTATGCGTTATGCGTTATGCGTGATCCGTTATGTGTTAGGCGATATACGTTTTGCGGTATTCGTTATGCGTTATGATTTATGCTTTATGCTTTATGCGTTATGCGTTATGCGTTATGCGTTATGAGTTATGCGTTTTGCGGTATTCGTTATGCGTTGTGCATTATGCGTTATGCGTTGTGCGTTATGGGTTATGATTTATGCGTTATGCGATATGAGTTATGGGTTATGCGTTAATGTTATGCGTTATGCGTTATGATTTATGCTTTATGCGTTATGCGTTATGCGTGATCCGACATGCGTTATGCATTTTGCGTTATGCGTTATTCGTTATGAGTTATGAGTTATAAGTTATGCGTAATGCGTTATGCGTTATGCGTTATGCATTATGCTTTATCCGTTATGCGTTATGCGTTATGCTTTATGCGTTATGCGTTATGCGTTATGCGTTATGCGTTATGCGTTATGCGTTATGCGTTATGCGTTATTCGTTATGAGTAATGAGTTATAAGTTATGCGTTATGCGTAATGCGTTATGCGTTATGCGTTATGCGTTATGCGTTATGCTTTATGCGTTATGCGTTATGCGTTATGCTTTATGCGTTATTCGTTATGCGTTATGCGTTATGCGTTATGCGTTATGCGTTATGCGTGATCCGACATGCATTATGCATTTTGCGTTATGCGTGATCCGACATGCATTATGCATTTTGCGTTATGCGTTATTCGTTATGAGTTATGAGTTATAAGTTATGCGTAATGCGTTATGCGTTATGCGTTTTGCATTATGCTTTATCCGTTATGCGTTATGCGTTATGCTTTATGCGTTATGCGTTATGCGTTATGCGTTATGCGTTATGCCTTATGCGTTATGCGTTATTCGTTATGAGTAATGAGTTATAAGTTATGCGTTATGCGTTATGCTTCATGCGTTATGCGTTATGCGTTATGCGTTATGCGTTATGCGTCATGCGTTATGCTTTATGCGTTATGCGTTACTCCTTATGAGTTATGAGTTATAAGTTATGCGTAATGCGGTATGCGTTATACGTTATACGTTATGCGTTATGCGTTATGCGTTATGCGTTATGCGTTATGCGTTATGCGTTATGCGTTATGCGTTATGCGCTATGCGTTATGCATTATGCGTTATGCGTTATGCGTTATGCGTTATGCGTTATGCCTTATGCGTTATGCGTTATGCTTTATGCGTTATGCGTCATGCGATATGCTTTATGCGTTATGCGTTACTCCTTATGAGTTATGAGTTATAAGTTATGCGTAATGCGTTATGCGTTATGCGTTATGCATTATGCTTTATCCGTTATGCGTTATGCGTTATGCTTTATGCGTTATGCGTTATGCGTTATGAGTAATGAGTTATAAGTTATGCGTTATGCGTTATTCGTTATGAGTAATGAGTTATAAGTTATGCGTTATGCGTTATGCTTTATGCGTTATGAGTTATGCGTTATGCTTTATGCGTTATGCGTTAATCCTTATGAGTTATGAGTTATAAGTTATGCGTAATGCGGTATGCGTTATACGTTATACGTTATGCGTTATGCGTTATGCGTTATGCGTTATGCGTTATGCGTTATGCGTTATGCGTTATGCGTTATGCGTTATGCGTTATGCGTTATGCGTTATGCTTTATGCGCTATGCGTTATGCATTATGCGTTATGCGTTATGCGTTATGCGTTAAGCGTTATTCTTTTTGCTGTATTCGATATGCGTTGTGCATTATGCGTTATGCGTTACGTGTTATGCTTTATGCGTTATGCGTTATGCGTTACGCTTTATGCGTTATGCATTATGCGTTCTGCGTTATGCGTTATACATTATGCGTTATGCGTTATGCGTGATCCGTTATGCGTTAAGCGTTATGCGTCTTGCTGTATTCGTAATGCGTTGTGCATTATGCGTTATGCGTTATGTGTTATGCGTTATGCGTTATGCGTTATGCGTTATGCGTTATGCGTTATGCGTTACGCTTTATGCGTTATGCGTTATGCGTTATGCGTTATGCATTATGCTTTATCCGTTATGCGTTATGCGTTATGCTTTATGCGTTATGCGTTACGCTTTATGCGTTATGCGTTATGCGTTATGCGTTATGCATTATGCTTTATCCGTTATGCGTTATGCGTTATGCTTTATGCGTTATGCGTTATGCGTTATGCGTTATGCATTATGCTTTATCCGTTATGCGTTATGCGTTATGCTTTATGCGTTATGCGTTATGCGTTATGAGTAATGAGTTATAAGTTATGCGTTATGCGTTATTCGTTATGCGTTAAGCGTTATTCTTTTTGCTGTATTCGATATGCGTTGTGCATTATGCGTTATGCGTTACGTGTTATGCTTTATGCGTTATGCGTTATGCGTTACGCTTTATGCGTTATGCGTTATGCGTTATGCGTTATGCATTATGCTTTATCCGTTATGCGTTATGCGTTATGCTTTATGCGTTATGCGTTATGCGTTATGAGTAATGAGTTATAAGTTATGCGTTATGCGTTATTCGTTATGAGTAATGAGTTATAAGTTATGCGTTATGCGTTATGCTTTATGCGTTATGCGTTATGCTTTATGCGTTATGCGTTATGCGTTATGAGTAATGAGTTATAAGTTATGCGTTATGCGTTATTCGTTATGAGTAATGAGTTATAAGTTATGCGTTATGCATTATGCGTTATGCGTTATGCGTTATGCGTTAAGCGTTATTCTTTTTGCTGTATTCGATATGCGTTGTGCATTATGCGTTATGCGTTACGTGTTATGCTTTATGCGTTATGCGTTATGCGTTACGCTTTATGCGTTATGCGTTATGCGTTATGCGTTATGCATTATGCTTTATCCGTTATGCGTTATGCGTTATGCTTTATGCGTTATGCGTTATGCGTTATGAGTAATGAGTTATAAGTTATGCGTTATGCGTTATTCGTTATGAGTAATGAGTTATAAGTTATGCGTTATGCGTTATGCTTTATGCGTTATGCGTTATGCTTTATGCATTATGCGTTACTCCTTATGAGTTATGAGTTATAAGTTATGCGTAATGCGGTATGCGTTATACGTTATACGTTATGCGTTATGCGTTATGCGTTATGCGTTATGCGTTATGCGTTATGCGTTATGCGTTATGCGTTATGCGTTACGCTTTATGCGTTATGCATTATGCGTTATGCGTTATGCGTTATGCGTTATGCATTATGCGTTATGCGTTATGCGTGATCCGTTATGCGTTAAGCGTTATGCGTTTTGCTGTATTCGTAATGCGTTGTGCATTATGCGTTATGCGTTATGTGTTACGCGTTATGCGTTATGCGTTATACGTTATGCGTTATGCGTTATGCGTGATCCGTTATGTGTTAGGCGATATACGTTTTGCGGTATTCGTTATGCGTTATGCGTTATGCGTTATGCGTTATCCGTTGTTCGTTATGCGTTATGCGTTGTGCGTTATTAGTTACACGTTATGCGTTGTGCATTATGCGTTATGCGTTGTGCGTTATGGGTTATGATTTATGCGTTATGCGATATGAGTTATGCGTTATGCGTTATGCGTTATGCGTTATGCGTTATGCGTTATGCTTTATGCGTTATGCGTTATGCGTTATGCGTTATGCCTTATGCGTTATGCGTTATTCGTTATGAGTAATGAGTTATAAGTTATGCGTTATGCGTTATGCTTTATGCGTTATGCGTTATGCGTTATGCGTTATGCGTTATGCGTTATGCGTTATGCGTTATGCGTTATGCGTTATGCGTTATACGGTATGCGTTATGCGTTATGCGTTATGCGTTATGCGTTATGCGTTATGCGTTATGCGTTATGCGTTAAGCGTTATGCTTTATGCGTTATGCGTCATGCGTTATGCTTTATGCGTTATGCGTTACTCCTTATGAGTTATGAGTTATAAGTTATGCGTTATGCGTTATGCGTTATGCTTTATGCGTTATGCGTTATGCGTTATGCTTTATGCGTTATTCGTTATGCGTTATGCGTTATGCGTTATGCGTTATGCGTTATGCGTTATGCGTGATCCGACATGCATTATGCATTTTGCGTTATGCGTGATCCGACATGCATTATGCATTTTGCGTTATGCGTTATTCGTTATGAGTTATGAGTTATAAGTTATGCGTAATGCGTTATGCGTTATGCGTTTTGCATTATGCTTTATCCGTTATGCGTTATGCGTTATGCTTTATGCGTTATGCGTTATGCGTTATGCGTTATGCGTTATGCCTTATGCGTTATGCGTTATTCGTTATGAGTAATGAGTTATAAGTTATGCGTTATGCGTTATGCTTCATGCGTTATGCGTTATGCGTTATGCGTTATGCGTTATGCGTCATGCGTTATGCTTTATGCGTTATGCGTTACTCCTTATGAGTTATGAGTTATAAGTTATGCGTAATGCGGTATGCGTTATACGTTATACGTTATGCGTTATGCGTTATGCGTTATGCGTTATGCGTTATGCGTTATGCGTTATGCGTTATGCGTTATGCGCTATGCGTTATGCATTATGCGTTATGCGTTATGCGTTATGCGTTATGCGTTATGCGTTATGCGTTATGCGTTATGCGTTATGCTTTATGCGTTATGCGTCATGCGATATGCTTTATGCGTTATGCGTTACTCCTTATGAGTTATGAGTTATAAGTTATGCGTAATGCGTTATGCGTTATGCGTTATGCATTATGCTTTATCCGTTATGCGTTATGCGTTATGCTTTATGCGTTATGCGTTATGAGTAATGAGTTATAAGTTATGCGTTATGCGTTATTCGTTATGAGTAATGAGTTATAAGTTATGCGTTATGCGTTATGCTTTATGCGTTATGAGTTATGCGTTATGCTTTATGCGTTATGCGTTAATCCTTATGAGTTATGAGTTATAAGTTATGCGTAATGCCGTATGCGTTATACGTTATACGTTATGCGTTATGCGTTATGCGTTATGCGTTATGCGTTATGCGTTATGCGTTATGCGTTATGCGTTATGCGTTATGCGTTATGCGTTATGCGTTATGCTTTATGCGTTATGCGTTATGCATTATGCGTTATGCGTTATGCGTTATGCGTTAAGCGTTATGCTTTTTGCTGTATTCGTTATGCGTTGTGCATTATGCGTTATGCGTTACGTGTTATGCTTTATGCGTTATGCGTTATGCGTTACGCTTTATGCGTTATGCATTATGCGTTATGCGTTATGCGTTATACATTATGCGTTATGCGTTATGCGTGATCCGTTATGCGTTAAGCGTTATGCGTTTTGCTGTATTCGTAATGCGTTGTGCATTATGCGTTATGCGTTATGTGTTATGCGTTATGCGTTATGCGTTATGCGTTATGCGTTATGCGTTATGCGTCATGCGTTATGCGTTATGCGTTATGCGTTATGCGTTATGCATTATGCTTTATCCGTTATGCGTTATGCGTTATGCTTTATGCGTTATGCGTTATGCGTTATGAGTAATGAGTTATAAGTTATGCGTTATGCGTTATTCGTTATGAGTAATGAGTTATAAGTTATGCGTTATGCGTTATGCTTTATGCGTTATGCGTTATGCTTTATGCATTATGCGTTACTCCTTATGAGTTATGAGTTATAAGTTATGCGTAATGCGGTATGCGTTATACGTTATACGTTATGCGTTATGCGTTATGCGTTATGCGTTATGCGTTATGCGTTATGCGTTATGCGTTATGCGTTACGCTTTATGCGTTATGCATTATGCGTTATGCGTTATGCGTTATGCGTTATGCATTATGCGTTATGCGTTATGCGTGATCCGTTATGCGTTAAGCGTTATGCGTTTTGCTGTATTCGTAATGCGTTGTGCATTATGCGTTATGCGTTATGTGTTACGCGTTATGCGTTATGCGTTATACGTTATGCGTTATGCGTTATGCGTGATCCGTTATGTGTTAGGCGATATACGTTTTGCGGTATTCGTTATGCGTTATGCGTTATGCGTTATGCGTTATCCGTTGTTCGTTATGCGTTATGCGTTGTGCGTTATTAGTTACACGTTATGCGTTGTGCATTATGCGTTATGCGTTGTGCGTTATGGGTTATGATTTATGCGTTATGCGATATGAGTTATGCGTTATGCGTTATGCGTTATGCGTTATGCGTTATGCGTTATGCTTTATGCGTTATGCGTTATGCGTTATGCGTTTTGCATTATGCTTTATCCGTTATGCGTTATGCTTTATGCGTTATGCGTTATGCGTTATGCGTTATGCGTTATGCCTTATGCGTTATGCGTTATTCGTTATGAGTAATGAGTTATAAGTTATGCGTTATGCGTTATGCTTCATGCGTTATGCGTTATGCGTTATGCGTTATGCGTTATGCGTCATGCGTTATGCTTTATGCGTTATGCGTTACTCCTTATGAGTTATGAGTTATAAGTTATGCGTAATGCGGTATGCGTTATACGTTATACGTTATGCGTTATGCGTTATGCGTTATGCGTTATGCGTTATGCGTTATGCGTTATGCGTTATGCGTTATGCGCTATGCGTTATGCTTTATGCGTTATGCGTTATGCGTTATGCGTTATGCGTTATGCGTTATGCGTTATGCGTTATGCGTTATGCTTTATGCGTTATGCGTCATGCGATATGCTTTATGCGTTATGCGTTACTCCTTATGAGTTATGAGTTATAAGTTATGCGTAATGCGTTATGCGTTATGCGTTATGCATTATGCTTTATCCGTTATGCGTTATGCGTTATGCTTTATGCGTTATGCGTTATGCGTTATGAGTAATGAGTTATAAGTTATGCGTTATGCGTTATTCGTTATGAGTAATGAGTTATAAGTTATGCGTTATGCGTTATGCTTTATGCGTTATGAGTTATGCGTTATGCTTTATGCGTTATGCGTTAATCCTTATGAGTTATGAGTTATAAGTTATGCGTAATGCGGTATGCGTTATACGTTATACGTTATGCGTTATGCGTTATGCGTTATGCGTTATGCGTTATGCGTTATGCGTTATGCGTTATGCGTTATGCGTTATGCGTTATGCGTTATGCGTTATGCTTTATGCGCTATGCGTTATGCATTATGCGTTATGCGTTATGCGTTATGCGTTAAGCGTTATTCTTTTTGCTGTATTCGATATGCGTTGTGCATTATGCGTTATGCGTTACGTGTTATGCTTTATGCGTTATGCGTTATGCGTTACGCTTTATGCGTTATGCATTATGCGTTATGCGTTATGCGTTATACATTATGCGTTATGCGTTATGCGTGATCCGTTATGCGTTAAGCGTTATGCGTTTTGCTGTATTCGTAATGCGTTGTGCATTATGCGTTATGCGTTATGTGTTATGCGTTATGCGTTATGCGTTATGCGTTATGCGTTATGCGTTATGCGTTATGCGTTATGCGTTATGCGTTATGCGTTATGCGTTATGCGTTATGCGTTATGCGTTATGCGTTATGCATTATGCTTTATCCGTTATGCGTTATGCGTTATGCTTTATGCGTTATGCGTTATGCGTTATGAGTAATGAGTTATAAGTTATGCGTTATGCGTTATTCGTTATGAGTAATGAGTTATAAGTTATGCGTTATGCGTTATGCTTTATGCGTTATGCGTTATGCTTTATGCATTATGCGTTACTCCTTATGAGTTATGAGTTATAAGTTATGCGTAATGCGGTATGCGTTATACGTTATACGTTATGCGTTATGCGTTATGCGTTATGCGTTATGCGTTATGCGTTATGCGTTATGCGTTATGCGTTATGCGTTACGCTTTATGCGTTATGCATTATGCGTTATGCGTTATGCGTTATGCGTTATGCATTATGCGTTATGCGTTATGCGTGATCCGTTATGCGTTAAGCGTTATGCGTTTTGCTGTATTCGTAATGCGTTGTGCATTATGCGTTATGCGTTATGTGTTACGCGTTATGCGTTATGCGTTATACGTTATGCGTTATGCGTTATGCGTGATCCGTTATGTGTTAGGCGATATACGTTTTGCGGTATTCGTTATGCGTTATGCGTTATGCGTTATGCGTTATCCGTTGTTCGTTATGCGTTATGCGTTGTGCGTTATTAGTTACACGTTATGCGTTGTGCATTATGCGTTATGCGTTGTGCGTTATGGGTTATGATTTATGCGTTATGCGATATGAGTTATGCGTTATGCGTTATGCGTTATGCGTTATGCGTTATGCGTTATGCTTTATGCGTTATGCGTTATGCGTTATGCGTTATGCGTTATGCGTTATGCGTTATTCGTTATGAGTAATGAGTTATAAGTTATGCGTTATGCGTTATGCTTTATGCGTTATGCGTTATGCGTTATGCGTTATGCGTTATGCGTTATGCGTTATGCGTTATGCGTTATGCGTTATGCGTTATACGGTATGCGTTATGCGTTATGCGTTATGCGTTATGCGTTATGCGTTATGCGTTATGCGTTATGCGTTAAGCGTTATGCTTTATGCGTTATGCGTCATGCGTTATGCTTTATGCGTTATGCGTTACTCCTTATGAGTTATGAGTTATAAGTTATGCGTTATGCGTTATGCGTTATGCTTTATGCGTTATGCGTTATGCGTTATGCTTTATGCGTTATTCGTTATGCGTTATGCGTTATGCGTTATGCGTTATGCGTTATGCGTTATGCGTTATGCGTGATCCGACATGCATTATGCATTTTGCGTTATGCGTGATCCGACATGCATTATGCATTTTGCGTTATGCGTTATTCGTTATGAGTTATGAGTTATAAGTTATGCGTAATGCGTTATGCGTTATGCGTTTTGCATTATGCTTTATCCGTTATGCGTTATGCGTTATGCTTTATGCGTTATGCGTTATGCGTTATGCGTTATGCGTTATGCCTTATGCGTTATGCGTTATTCGTTATGAGTAATGAGTTATAAGTTATGCGTTATGCGTTATGCTTCATGCGTTATGCGTTATGCGTTATGCGTTATGCGTTATGCGTCATGCGTTATGCTTTATGCGTTATGCGTTACTCCTTATGAGTTATGAGTTATAAGTTATGCGTAATGCGGTATGCGTTATACGTTATACGTTATGCGTTATGCGTTATGCGTTATGCGTTATGCGTTATGCGTTATGCGTTATGCGTTATGCGTTATGCGCTATGCGTTATGCATTATGCGTTATGCGTTATGCGTTATGCGTTATGCGTTATGCGTTATGCGTTATGCGTTATGCGTTATGCTTTATGCGTTATGCGTCATGCGATATGCTTTATGCGTTATGCGTTACTCCTTATGAGTTATGAGTTATAAGTTATGCGTAATGCGTTATGCGTTATGCGTTATGCCTTATGCTTTATCCGTTATGCGTTATGCGTTATGCTTTATGCGTTATGCGTTATGCGTTATGAGTAATGAGTTATAAGTTATGCGTTATGCGTTATTCGTTATGAGTAATGAGTTATAAGTTATGCGTTATGCGTTATGCTTTATGCGTTATGAGTTATGCGTTATGCTTTATGCGTTATGCGTTAATCCTTATGAGTTATGAGTTATAAGTTATGCGTAATGCCGTATGCGTTATACGTTATACGTTATGCGTTATGCGTTATGCGTTATGCGTTATGCGTTATGCGTTATGCGTTATGCGTTATGCGTTATGCGTTATGCGTTATGCGTTATGCGTTATGCTTTATGCGCTATGCGTTATGCATTATGCGTTATGCGTTATGCGTTATGCGTTAAGCGTTATGCTTTTTGCTGTATTCGTTATGCGTTGTGCATTATGCGTTATGCGTTACGTGTTATGCTTTATGCGTTATGCGTTATGCGTTACGCTTTATGCGTTATGCATTATGCGTTATGCGTTATGCGTTATACATTATGCGTTATGCGTTATGCGTGATCCGTTATGCGTTAAGCGTTATGCGTTTTGCTGTATTCGTAATGCGTTGTGCATTATGCGTTATGCGTTATGTGTTATGCGTTATGCGTTATGCGTTATGCGTTATGCGTTATGCGTTATGCGTCATGCGTTATGCGTTATGCGTTATGCGTTATGCGTTATGCATTATGCTTTATCCGTTATGCGTTATGCGTTATGCTTTATGCGTTATGCGTTATGCGTTATGAGTAATGAGTTATAAGTTATGCGTTATGCGTTATTCGTTATGAGTAATGAGTTATAAGTTATGCGTTATGCGTTATGCTTTATGCGTTATGCGTTATGCTTTATGCATTATGCGTTACTCCTTATGAGTTATGAGTTATAAGTTATGCGTAATGCGGTATGCGTTATACGTTATACGTTATGCGTTATGCGTTATGCGTTATGCGTTATGCGTTATGCGTTATGCGTTATGCGTTACGCTTTATGCGTTATGCATTATGCGTTATGCGTTATGCGTTATGCGTTATGCGTTATGCATTATGCGTTATGCGTTATGCGTGATCCGTTATGCGTTAAGCGTTATGCGTTTTGCTGTATTCGTAATGCGTTGTGCATTATGCGTTATGCGTTATGTGTTACGCGTTATGCGTTATGCGTTATACGTTATGCGTTATGCGTTATGCGTGATCCGTTATGTGTTAGGCGATATACGTTTTGCGGTATTCGTTATGCGTTATGCGTTATGCGTTATGCGTTATCCGTTGTTCGTTATGCGTTATGCGTTGTGCGTTATTAGTTACACGTTATGCGTTGTGCATTATGCGTTATGCGTTGTGCGTTATGGGTTATGATTTATGCGTTATGCGATATGAGTTATGCGTTATGCGTTATGCGTTATGCGTTATGCGTTATGCGTTATGCTTTATGCGTTATGCGTTATGCGTTATGCGTTATGCCTTATGCGTTATGCGTTATTCGTTATGAGTAATGAGTTATAAGTTATGCGTTATGCGTTATGCTTTATGCGTTATGCGTTATGCGTTATGCGTTATGCGTTATGCGTTATGCGTTATGCGTTATGCGTTATGCGTTATGCGTTATGCGTTATACGGTATGCGTTATGCGTTATGCGTTATGCGTTATGCGTTATGCGTTATGCGTTATGCGTTATGCGTTATGCGTTAAGCGTTATGCTTTATGCGTTATGCGTCATGCGTTATGCTTTATGCGTTATGCGTTATGCGTTAGGGGTTATGCGTTATGCGTTATGCGTTATGCTTTATGCGTTATGCATTATGCGTTATGCGTTATGCGATATGCGTTATCCGTTATGCGTTATGCGTTATGCGTTATTCGTTATGAGTAATGAGTTATAAGTTATGCGTTATGCGTTATGCTTTATGCCTTATGCGTTATGCGTTATGCGTTATGCGTTATTCGTTATGCGTTATGCGTTATGCGTTTTGCGTTATGCGTTATGCGTTATGCGTTGTGCGTTATACGTTATGCGTTATGCGTTATACGGTATGCGTTATGCGTTATGCGTTATGCGTTATGCGTTATGCGTTTTGCGTTATGCGTTATGCGTTATGCGTTATGCGTTATGCGTTATGCGTTATGCGTTATGCGTTATGCGTTATGCGTTATGCTTTATGCGTTATGCGTTATGCGTTATGCGTTATGCGTTATGCGTTATGCGTTATGCGTTATGCCTTATGCGTTATGCGTTATGCGTTATGCGTTATTCGTTATGCGTTATGCGTTATGCGTTTTGCGTTTTGCGTTATGCGTTATGCGTTGTGCGTTATACGTTATGCGTTATGCGTTATACGGTATGCGTTATGCGTTATGCGTTATGCGTTACTCCTTATGAGTTATGAGTTATAAGTTATGCGTAATGCGTTATGCGTTATGCGTTATGCATTATGCTTTATCCGTTATGCGTTATGCGTTATGCTTTATGCGTTATGCGTTATGCGTTATGAGTAATGAGTTATAAGTTATGCGTTATGCGTTATTCGTTATGAGTAATGAGTTATAAGTTATGCGTTATGCGTTTTGCTTTATGCGTTATGAGTTATGCGTTATGCTTTATGCGTTATGCATTAATCCTTATGAGTTATGAGTTATAAGTTATGCGTAATGCGGTATGCGTTATACGTTATACGTTATGCGTTATGCGTTATGCGTTATGCGTTATGCGTTATGCGTTATGCGTTATGCGTTATGCGTTATGCGTTATGCGTTATGCGTTATGCGTTATGCGCTATGCGTTATGCGTTATGCGTTATGCGTTATGCGTTATGCGTTAAGCGTTATGCTTTTTGCTGTATTCGTTATGCGATGTGCATTATGCGTTATGCGTTACGTGTTATGCTTTATGCGTTATGCGTTATGCGTTACGCTTTATGCGTTATGCATTATGCGTTATGCGTTATGCGTTATACATTATGCGTTATGCGTTATGCGTGATCCGTTATGCGTTAAGCGTTATGCGTTTTGCTGTATTCGTAATGCGTTGTGCATTATGCGTTATGCGTTATGTGTTATGCGTTATGCGTTATGCGTTATGCGTTATACGTTATGCGTTATGCGTTATGCGTGATCCGTTGTCCGTTATGCGTTATGCGTTGTGCGTTATTAGTTACACGTTATGCTTTATGCGTTATGCGTTATGCGTTATGCGTTATGCGTTATGCGTTATGCGTTATGCGTTATGCGTTATGCGTTATGCGTTATGCGTTATGCGTTATGCGTTATGCGTTATGCGCTATGCGTTATACGGTATGCGTTATGAGTAATGAGTTATAAGTTATGCGTTATGCGTTATGCGTTATGCGTTATGCGTTATGCGTTATGCGTTATGCGTTATGCGTTATGCGTTATGCGTTATGCGCTATGCGTTATGCATTATGCGTTATGCGTTATGTGTTATGCGTTAAGCGTTATGCGTTTTGCTGTATTCGTTATGCGGTGTGCATTATGAGTTATGCGTTATGTGTTATGCTTTATGCGTTATGCGTTATGCGTTACGCTTTATGCGTTATGCATTATGCGTTATGCGTTATGCGTTATGCATTATGCGTTATGCGTTATGCGTGATGCGTTATGCGTTATACGTTATGCGTTATGCGTTATGCGTGATCCGTTATATGTTAGGCGATATACGTTTTGCGGTATTCGTTATGCGTTATGCGTTATGCGTTATGCGTTATCCGTTGTTCGTTATGCGTTATGCGTTGTGCGTTATACGTTTGCGTTATGCGTTATGCGTTATGCGTTATTCGTTATGAGTAATGAGTTATAAGTTATGCGTTATGCGTTATGCGTTATGCGTTATGCTTTATGCGTTATGCATTATGCGTTATGCGTTATGCGATATGCGTTATGCGTTATTCGTTATGAATAATGAGTTATAAGTTATGCGTTATGAGTTATGCGTTATGCGTTATGCGTTATGCGTTTTGCGGTATTCGTTATGCGTTGTGCATTATGAGTTATGCGTTGTGCGTTATGGGTTATGATTTATGCGTTATGCGATATGAGTTATGCGTTATGCGTTATGCGTTATGCGTTATGCGTTATGCGTTATGCATTATGCGTTATGCGTTATGCTTTATGCGTCATGCGTGATCCGTTATGCGTTAGGCGTTATGCGATTTGCGGTACTCGTTAAGCGTTGTGCATTATGTGTTTTGCGTTATGCGTTAAGGGTTATGGGTTATGCGTTATGCGTTATGCGTTTTGCGTTATGCGTTATGCGTTATGCGTTGTGCGTTATACGTTTGCGTTATGCGTTATGCGTTATGCTTTATGCGTTATGCGTTATGCGTTATGCGTTATGCGTTATGCGTTATGCGTTATGCGTTATGCGTTATGCGTTATGCGTTATGCGTTATGCGTTATGCGTTATGCGTTATGCGTTATGCGCTATGCGTTATACGGTATGCGTTATGAGTAATGAGTTATAAGTTATGCGTTATGCGTTATGCGTTATGCGTTATGCGTTATGCGTTATGCGTTATGCGTTATGCGTTATGCGCTATGCGTTATGCATTATGCGTTATGCGTTATGCGTTATGCGTTAAGCGTTATGCGTTTTGCTGTATTCGTTATGCGGTGTGCATTATGAGTTATGCGTTATGTGTTATGCTTTATGCGTTATGCGTTATGCGTTACGCTTTATGAGTTATGCATTATGCGTTATGCGTTATGCGTTATGCATTATGCGTTATGCGTTATGCGTGATCCGTTATGCGTTAAGCGTTATGCGTTTTGCTGTATTCGTAATGCGTTGTGCATTATGTGTTATGCGTTATGTGTTATGCGTTATGCGTTATGCGTTATACGTTATGCGTTATGCGTTATGCGTGATCCGTTATATGTTAGGCGATATACGTTTTGCGGTATTCGTTATGCGTTATGCGTTATGCGTTATGCTTTATGCGTTATGCATTATGCGTTATGCGTTATGCGATATGCGTTATGCGTTATGCGTTATTCGTTATGAATAATGAGTTATAAGTTATGCGTTATGAGTTATGTGTTATGCGTTATGCGTTTTGCGGTATTCGTTATGCGTTGTGCATTATGAGTTATGCGTTGTGCGTTATGGGTTATGATTTATGCGTTATGCGATATGAGTTATGCGTTATGCGTTATGCGTTATGCGTTATGCGTTATGCGTTATGCATTATGCGTTATGCGTTATGCTTTATGCGTCATGCGTTATGCGTGATCCGTTATGCGTTAAGCGTTATGCGTTTTGCTGTATTCGTAATGCGTTGTGCATTATGTGTTATGCGTTATGTGTTATGCGTTATGCGTTATGCGTTATGCGTTATGCGTTATGCGTTATGCGTTATGCGTTATGCGCTATGCGTTATGCATTATGCGTTATGCGTTATGTGTTATGCGTTAAGCGTTATGCGTTTTGCTGTATTCGTTATGCGGTGTGCATTATGAGTTATGCGTTATGTGTTATGCTTTATGCGTTATGCGTTATGCGTTACGCTTTATGCGTTATGCATTATGCGTTATGCGTTATGCGTTATGCATTATGCGTTATGCGTTATGCGTGATCCGTTATGCGTTATACGTTATGCGTTATGCGTTATGCGTGATCCGTTATATGTTAGGCGATATACGTTTTGCGGTATTCGTTATGCGTTATGCGTTATGCGTTATGCGTTATCCGTTGTTCGTTATGCGTTATGCGTTGTGCGTTATACGTTTGCGTTATGCGTTATGCGTTATGCGTTATTCGTTATGAGTAATGAGTTATAAGTTATGCGTTATGCGTTATGCGTTATGCGTTATGCTTTATGCGTTATGCATTATGCGTTATGCGTTATGCGATATGCGTTATGCGTTATTCGTTATGAATAATGAGTTATAAGTTATGCGTTATGAGTTATGCGTTATGCGTTATGCGTTATGCGTTTTGCGGTATTCGTTATGCGTTGTGCATTATGAGTTATGCGTTGTGCGTTATGGGTTATGATTTATGCGTTATGCGATATGAGTTATGCGTTATGCGTTATGCGTTATGCGTTATGCGTTATGCGTTATGCATTATGCGTTATGCGTTATGCTTTATGCGTCATGCGTGATCCGTTATGCGTTAGGCGTTATGCGATTTGCGGTACTCGTTAAGCGTTGTGCATTATGTGTTTTGCGTTATGCGTTAAGGGTTATGGGTTATGCGTTATGCGTTATGCGTTTTGCGTTATGCGTTATGCGTTATGCGTTGTGCGTTATACGTTTGCGTTATGCGTTATGCGTTATGCTTTATGCGTTATGCGTTATGCGTTATGCGTTATGCGTTATGCGTTATGCGTTATGCGTTATGCGTTATGCGTTATGCGTTATGCGTTATGCGTTATGCGTTATGCGTTATGCGTTATGCGTTATGCGCTATGCGTTATACGGTATGCGTTATGAGTAATGAGTTATAAGTTATGCGTTATGCGTTATGCGTTATGCGTTATGCGTTATGCGTTATGCGTTATGCGTTATGCGTTATGCGCTATGCGTTATGCATTATGCGTTATGCGTTATGCGTTATGCGTTAAGCGTTATGCGTTTTGCTGTATTCGTTATGCGGTGTGCATTATGAGTTATGCGTTATGTGTTATGCTTTATGCGTTATGCGTTATGCGTTACGCTTTATGAGTTATGCATTATGCGTTATGCGTTATGCGTTATGCATTATGCGTTATGCGTTATGCGTGATCCGTTATGCGTTAAGCGTTATGCGTTTTGCTGTATTCGTAATGCGTTGTGCATTATGTGTTATGCGTTATGTGTTATGCGTTATGCGTTATGCGTTATACGTTATGCGTTATGCGTTATGCGTGATCCGTTATATGTTAGGCGATATACGTTTTGCGGTATTCGTTATGCGTTATGCGTTATGCGTTATGCTTTATGCGTTATGCATTATGCGTTATGCGTTATGCGATATGCGTTATGCGTTATGCGTTATTCGTTATGAATAATGAGTTATAAGTTATGCGTTATGAGTTATGCGTTATGCGTTATGCGTTTTGCGGTATTCGTTATGCGTTGTGCATTATGAGTTATGCGTTGTGCGTTATGGGTTATGATTTATGCGTTATGCGATATGAGTTATGCGTTATGCGTTATGCGTTATGCGTTATGCGTTATGCGTTATGCATTATGCGTTATGCGTTATGCTTTATGCGTCATGCGTGATCCGTTATGCGTTAGGCGTTATGCGATTTGCGGTATTCGTTAAGCGTTGTGCATTATGTGTTATGCGTTATGCGTTAAGGGTTATGGGTTATGCGTTATGCTTTATGCGTTATTCATTTTGCGTTATGCGTTATGCGTTATGCTTTATGCGTTATGCATTATGCGTTATGAATTATGCGATATGCGTTATGCATTATGCATTATGCGTTATTCGTTATGCGTTATGCGTGATCCGTTATGCGTTATGCGTTATGCGTTATGCGTTATGCATTATGCGTTATGCTTTATGCGTTATGCGTTACTCCTTATGAGTTATGAGTTATAAGTTATGCGTAATGCGTTATGCTTTATGCGTTATGCGTTATGCGTTATGCGTTATGCGTTATGCGTTATGCGTTATGCGTTATGCGTTATGCGTTATGCGTTATGCGTTATGCGTGATCCGTTATGCGTTATGCGTTATGCGTTATGCTTTATGCGTTATGCGTTATGCGTTATGCGTTATGCGTTATACGGTGTGCGTTATGCGTTGTGCGTTATGCGTTATGAGTTATGCGGTATGCGGTATGCGTTATGCGTTATGCGTTATGCGTTTTGCGGTATTCGTTATGCGTTATGCGTTATGCGTTATGCGTTATGCGTTATGCGTTATACGGTGTGCGTTATGCGTTGTGCGTTATGCGTTATGAATAATGAGTTATAAGTTATGCGTTATGAGTTATGCGTTATGCGTTATGCGTTATGCGTTATGCGTTTTGCGGTATTCGTTATGCGTTGTGCATTATGAGTTATGCGTTGTGCGTTATGGGTTATGATTTATGCGTTATGCGATATGAGTTATGCGTTATGCGTTATGCGTTATGCGTTATGCGTTATGCGTTATGCGTTATGCATTATGCGTTATGCGTTATGCTTTATGCGTCATGCGTGATCCGTTATGCGTTAGGCGTTATGCGATTTGCGGTACTCGTTAAGCGTTGTGCATTATGTGTTATGCGTTATGCGTTAAGGGTTATGGGTTATGCGTTATGCGTTATGCGTTATGCGTTTTGCGTTATGCGTTATGCGTTATGCGTTGTGCGTTATACGTTTGCGTTATGCGTTATGCGTTATGCTTTATGCGTTATGCGTTATGCGTTATGCGTTATGCGTTATGCGTTATGCGTTATGCGTTATGCGTTATGTGTTATGCGTTATGTGTTATGCGTTATGCGTTATGCGTTATACGTTATGCGTTATGCGTTATGCGTGATCCGTTATATGTTAGGCGATATACGTTTTGCGGTATTCGTTATGCGTTATGCGTTATGCGTTATGCGTTATCCGTTGTTCGTTATGCGTTATGCGATGTGCGTTATACGTTTGCGTTATGCGTTATGCGTTATGCGTTATTCGTTATGAGTAATGAGTTATAAGTTATGCGTTATGCGTTATGCGTTATGCGTTATGCTTTATGCGTTATGCATTATGCGTTATGCGTTATGCGATATGCGTTATGCGTTATGCGTTATTCGTTATGAATAATGAGTTATAAGTTATGCGTTATGAGTTATGCGTTATGCGTTATGCGTTATGCGTTATGCGTTATGCGTTTTGCGGTATTCGTTATGCGTTGTGCATTATGAGTTATGCGTTGTGCGTTATGGGTTATGATTTATGCGTTATGCGATATGAGTTATGCGTTATGCGTTATGCGTTATGCGTTATGCGTTATGCGTTATGCATTATGCGTTATGCGTTATGCTTTATGCGTCATGCGTGATCCGTTATGCGTTAGGCGTTATGCGATTTGCGGTATTCGTTAAGCGTTGTGCATTATGTGTTATGCGTTATGCGTTAAGGGTTATGGGTTATGCGTTATGCTTTATGCGTTATTCATTTTGCGTTATGCGTTATGCGTTATGCTTTATGCGTTATGCATTATGCGTTATGAATTATGCGATATGCGTTATGCATTATGCATTATGCGTTATTCGTTATGCGTTATGCGTGATCCGTTATGCGTTATGCGTTATGCGTTATGCGTTATGCGTTATGCGTTATGCGTTATGCGTTATGCTTTATGCGTTATGCGTTACTCCTTATGAGTTATGAGTTATAAGTTATGCGTAATGCGTTATGCTTTATGCGTTATGCGTTATGCGTTATGCGTTATGCGTTATGCGTTATGCGTTATGCGTTATGCGTTATGCGTTATGCGTTATGCGTTATGCGTTATGCGTTATGCGTGATCCGTTATGCGTTATGCGTTATGCGTTATGCTTTATGCGTTATGCGTTATGCGTTATGCGTTATGCGTTATACGGTGTGCGTTATGCGTTGTGCGTTATGCGTTATGAGTTATGCGGTATGCGTTATGCGTTATGCGTTATGCGTTATACGGTGTGCGTTATGCGTTGTGCGTTATGCGTTATGAGTTATGCGTTATGCGTTATGCGTTATGCGCTATGCGTTATGCATTATGCGTTATGCGTTATGCGTTATGCGTTAAGCGTTATGCGTTTTGCGTGATCCGTTATGCGTTAAGCGTTATGCGTTTTGCTGTATTCGTAATGCGGTGTGCATTATGAGTTATGCGTTATGTGTTATGCTTTATGCGTTATGCGTTATGCGTTACGCTTTATGCGTTATGCATTATGCGTTATGCGTTATGCGTTATGCGTTATGCATTATGCGTTATGCGTTATGCGTGATCCGTTATGCGTTAAGCGTTATGCGTTTTGCTGTATTCGTAATGCGTTGTGCATTATGTGTTATGCGTTATGTGTTATGCGTGATGCGTTATGCGTTATACGTTATGCGTTATGCGTTATGCGTGATCCGTTATATGTTAGGCGATATACGTTTTGCGGTATTCGTTATGCGTTATGCGTTATGCGTTATGCGTTATCCGTTGTTCGTTATGCGTTATGCGTTGTGCGTTATACGTTTGCGTTATGCGTTATGCGTTATACGGTATGCGTTATGCGTTATACGTTATGCGTATGCGTTATGCGATATGCGTTATGCGTTATGCGTTATGCTTTATGCGTTGTGCGTTATTAGTTACACGTTATGCGTTATGCGTTATGCGTTATGCGTTAGGGGTTATGCGTTATGCGTTAGGCGTTATGCGTTATGCGTTATGCGTTATGCGTTATGCGTTATGAGTTATACGTTATGCGTTATGCGTTAGGGGTTATGCGTTATGCGTTATGCGTTATGCTTTATGCGTTATGCATTATGCGTTATGCGTTATGCGATATGCGTTATCCGTTATGCGTTATGCGTTATGCGTTATTCGTTATGAGTAATGAGTTATAAGTTATGCGTTATGCGTTATGCTTTATGCGTTATGCGTTATGCGTTATGCGTTATGCGTTATGCGTTATGCGTTATGCGTTATGCTTTATGCGTTATGCGTTATGCGTTATGCGTTATGTGTTATGCGTTATGCGTTATGCGTTATGCGTTATGCGTTATGCGTTATGCGTTATGCGTTATGCGTTATGCGTTATGCGTTATGCGATATGCGTCATGCATCAAGCCTTATGCGATATGCGATATGCGTCATGCATCAAGCCTTATGCGTTATGGGTTATGCGTTAACGTTATGCGTTATGCGTTATGATTTATGCTTTATGCGTTATGCGTTATGCGTGATCCGACATGCGTTATGCATTTTGCGTTATGCGTTATTCGTTATGAGTTATTAGTTATAAGTTATGCGTAATGCGTTATGCGTTATGCGTTATGCATTATGCTTTTTTCGTTATGCGTTATGCGTTATGCTTTATGCGTTATGCGTTATGCGTTATGCATTATGCGTTATGCGTTATGCGTTATGCGTTATGCGTTATGCGTTATTCGTTATGAGTAATGAGTTATAAGTTATAGGTTATGCGTAATGCGTTATGCGTTATGCGTTATGCGTTATGCGTTATGCGTTATGCGTTATGCGTTATGCGTTTTGCGTTATGCGTTATGCGTTATGCGTTGTGCGTTATGCTTTATGCGTTATGCGTTATGCGTTATGCGTTATGCGTTATGCGTTATGCGTTATGCGTTATGCGTTATGCGTTATGCGTTATGCGTTATGCGTTATGCGTTATGCGTAATGCGTTATGCTTTATGCGTTATGCGTTATGCGTTATGCGTTATGCGTTATGCGTTATGCGTTATGCGTTATGCTTTATGCGTTATGCGTTATGAGTTATACGTTATGCGTTATGCGTTATGCGTTGTGCGTTATGCGTTATGCGTTACGCGTTATGCGTTATGCTTTATGCGATATGCGTTACGCTTTATGCGTTATGCATTATGCGTTATGCGTTATGCGTTATGCATTATGCGTTATGCGTTATGCGTTATGCGTTATGCGTTAAGCGTTATGCGTTTTGCTGTATTCGTTATGCGTTGAGCATTATGCGTTATGCGTTATGTGTTATGCGTTATGCGTTATGCGTTATACGTTATGCGTTATGCGTTATGCGTGATCCGTTATGTGTTAGGCGATATACGTTTTGCGGTATTCGTTATGCGTTATGATTTATGCTTTATGCTTTATGCGTTATGCGTTATGCGTTATGCGTTATGAGTTATGCGTTTTGCGGTATTCGTTATGCGTTGTGCATTATGCGTTATGCGTTGTGCGTTATGGGTTATGATTTATGCGTTATGCGATATGAGTTATGGGTTATGCGTTAATGTTATGCGTTATGCGTTATGATTTATGCTTTATGCGTTATGCGTTATGCGTGATCCGACATGCGTTATGCATTTTGCGTTATGCGTTATTCGTTATGAGTTATGAGTTATAAGTTATGCGTAATGCGTTATGCGTTATGCGTTATGCGTTATGCGTTATGCGTTATGCGTTATGCGTTATGCGTTATGCGTTATGCGTTATGCGTTATGCGTTATGCGCTATGCGTTATACGGTATGCGTTATGAGTAATGAGTTATAAGTTATGCGTTATGCGTTATGCGTTATGCGTTATGCGTTATGCGTTATGCGTTATGCGTTATGCGTTATGCGTTATGCATTATGCTTTATCCGTTATGCGTTATGCGTTATGCTTTATGCGTTATGCGTTATGCGTTATGCGTTATGCGTTATGCGTTATGCGTTATGCGTTATTCGTTATGAGTAATGAGTTATAAGTTATGCGTTATGCGTAATGCGTTATGCGTTATGCGTTATGCGTTATGCGTTATGCTTTATGCGTTATGCGTTATGCGTTATGCTTTATGCGTTATTCGTTATGCGTTATGCGTTATGCGTTATGCGTTATGCGTTATGCGTTATGCGTGATCCGACATGCATTATGCATTTTGCGTTATGCGTGATCCGACATGCATTATGCATTTTGCGTTATGCGTTATGCATTATGCGTTATGCGTTATGCGTTATGCGTTATGCGTTATGCGTTATTCGTTATGAGTAATGAGTTATAAGTTATAGGTTATGCGTAATGCGTTATGCGTTATGCGTTATGCGTTACGCGTTATGCGTTATGCGTTATGCGTTTTGCGTTATGCGTTATGCGTTATGCGTTGTGCGTTATGCTTTATGCGTTATGCGTTATGCGTTATGCGTTATGCGTTATGCGTTATGCGTTATGCGTTATGCGTTATGCGTTATGCGTTATGCGTTATGCGTTATGCGTTATGCGTTATGCGTTATGCGTAATGCGTTATGCTTTATGCGTTATGCGTTATGCGTTATGCGTTATGCGTTATGCGTTATGCGTTATGCTTTATGCGTTATGCGTTATGAGTTATACGTTATGCGTTATGCGTTATGCGTTGTGCGTTATGCGTTATGCGTTACGCGTTATGCGTTATGCTTTATGCGATATGCGTTACGCTTTATGCGTTATGCATTATGCGTTATGCGTTATGCGTTATGCATTATGCGTTATGCGTTATGCGTGAAGCGTTATGCGTTTTGCTGTATTCGTTATGCGTTGAGCATTATGCGTTATGCGTTATGTGTTATGCGTTATGCGTTATGCGTTATACGTTATGCGTTATGCGTTATGCGTGATCCGTTATGTGTTAGGCGATATACGATTTGCGGTATTCGTTATGCGTTATGATTTATGCTTTATGCTTTATGCGTTATGCGTTATGCGTCATGCGTTATGAGTTATGCGTTTTGCGGTATTCGTTATGCGTTGTGCATTATGCGTTATGCGTTGTGCGTTATGGGTTATGATTTATGCGTTATGCGATATGAGTTATGGGTTATGCGTTAATGTTATGCGTTATGCGTTATGATTTATGCTTTATGCGTTATGCGTTATGCGTGATCCGACATGCGTTATGCATTTTGCGTTATGCGTTATTCGTTATGAGTTATGAGTTATAAGTTATGCGTAATGCGTTATGCGTTATGCGTTATGCATTATGCTTTATCCGTTATGCGTTATGCGTTATGCTTTATGCGTTATGCGTTATGCGTTATGCGTTATGCGTTATGCGTTATGCGTTATGCGTTATGCGTTATGCGTTATTCGTTATGAGTAATGAGTTATAAGTTATGCGTAATGCGTTATGCGTTATGCGTTATGCGTTATGCGTTATGCGTTATGCTTTATGCGTTATGCGTTATGCGTTATGCTTTATGCGTTATTCGTTATGCGTTATGCGTTATGCGTTATGCGTTATGCGTTATGCGTTATGCGTGATCCGACATGCATTATGCATTTTGCGTTATGCGTGATCCGACATGCATTATGCATTTTGCGTTATGCGTTATTCGTTATGAGTTATGAGTTATAAGTTATGCGTAATGCGTTATGCGTTATGCGTTTTGCATTATGCTTTATCCGTTATGCGTTATGCGTTATGCTTTATGCGTTATGCGTTATGCGTTATGCGTTATGCGTTATGCCTTATGCGTTATGCGTTATTCGTTATGAGTAATGAGTTATAAGTTATGCGTTATGCGTTATGCTTCATGCATTATGCGTTATGCGTTATGCGTTATGCGTTATGCGTTATGCGTTATGCGTTATGCGCTATGCGTTATACGGTATGCGTTATGCGTTATGCGTTATGCGTTATGCGTTATGCGTTATGCGTTATGCGTTATGCGTTATGCCTTATGCGTTATGCGTTATGCGTTATGCGTTATGCGTTATGCGTTATGCGTTATGCGTTATGCGTTATGCGTTATTCGTTATGCTTTATGCGTTATGCGTTATGCGTTATGAGTAATGAGTTATAAGTTATGCGTTATGCGTTATTCGTTATGAGTAATGAGTTATAAGTTATGCGTTATGCGATATGCTTTATGCGTTATGCGTTATGCGTTATGCTTTATGCGTTATGCGTTACTCCTTATGAGTTATGAGTTATAAGTTATGCGTAATGCGGTATGCGTTATACGTTATACGTTATGCGTTATGCGTTATGCGTTATGCGTTATGCGTTATGCATTATGTGTTATGCGTTATGCGTTATGCGTTAAGCGTTATGCGTTTTGCTGTATTCGTTATGCGTTGTGCATTATGAGTTATGCGTTATGTGTTATGCTTTATGCGTTATGCGTTATGCGTTACGCTTTATGCGTTATGCAATATGCGTTATGCGTTATGCGTTATGCATTATGCGTTATGCGTTATGCGTGATCCGTTATGCGTTAAGCGTTATGCGTTTTGCTGTATTCGTAATGCGTTGTGCATTATGTGTTATGCGTTATGTGTTATGCGTTATGCGTTATGCGTTATGCGTTATACGTTATGCGTTATGCGTTATGCGTGATCCGTTATGTGTTAGGCGATATACGTTTTGCGGTATTCGTTATGCGTTATGCGTTATGCGTTATCCGTTGTTCGTTATGCTTTATGCGTTGTGCGTTATACGTTTGCGTTATGCGTTATGCGTTATACGGTATGCGTTTACGTTATGCGTTATGCGTTATGAGTTATACGTTATGCGTTATGCGTTATGCGTTATGCGTTATGCTTCATGCGTTATGCGTTATGCGTTATGCGTTATGCGTTATGCGTTATGCGTTATGCGTTATGCGTTATGCGCTATGCGTTATACGGTATGCGTTATGCGTTATGCGTTATGCGTTATGCGTTATGCGTTATGCGTTATGCGTTATGCGTTATGCGTTATGCGTTATGCGTTATGCGTTATGCGTTATGCGTTATGCGTTATGCGTTATGCGTTATGCGTTATGCTTTATGCGTTATGCGTCATGCGTTATGCTTTATGCGTTATGCGTTACTCCTTATGAGTTATGGGTTATAAGTTATGCGTAATGCGTTATGCGTTATGCGTTATGCATTATGCTTTATCCGTTATGCGTTATGCGTTATGCTTTATGCGTTATGCGTTATGAGTTATGAGTAATGAGTTATAAGTTATGCGTTATGCGTTATTCGTTATGAGTAATGAGTTATAAGTTATGCGTTATGCGTTATGCTTTATGCGTTATGCGTTATGCGTTATGCGTTATGCGTTATGCGTTATGCGTTTTGCGTTATGCGTTATGCGTTATGCGTTGTGCGTTATACGTTTGCGTTATGCGTTATGCGTTATGCTTTATGCGTTATGCATTATGCGTTATGCGTTATGCGTTATGCGTTATGCGTTATGCGTTGTGCGTTATACGTTTGCGTTATGCGTTATGCTTTATGCGTTATGCATTATGCGTTATGCGTTATGCGTTATGCGTTATGCGTTGTGCGTTATACGTTTGCGTTATGCGTTATGCGTTATGAGTTATGCGTTTTGCGGTATTCGTTATGCGTTGTGCATTATGCGTTATGCGTTGTGCGTTATGGGTTATGATTTATGCGTTATGCGATATGAGTTATGGGTTATGCGTTAATGTTATGCGTTATGCGTTATGATTTATGCTTTATGCGTTATGCGTTATGCGTGATCCGACATGCGTTATGCATTTTGCGTTATGCGTTATTCGTTATGAGTTATGAGTTATAAGTTATGCGTAATGCGTTATGCGTTATGCGTTATGCATTATGCTTTATCCGTTATGCGTTATGCGTTATGCTTTATGCGTTATGCGTTATGCGTTATGCGTTATGCGTTATGCGTTATGCGTTATGCGTTATTCGTTATGAGTAATGAGTTATAAGTTATGCGTTATGCGTAATGCGTTATGCGTTATGCGTTATGCGTTATGCGTTATGCTTTATGCGTTATGCGTTATGCGTTATACATTATGCGTTATGCGTTATGCGTGATCCGTTATGCGTTAAGCGTTATGCGTTTTGCTGTATTCGTAATGCGTTGTGCATTATGCGTTATGCGTTATGTGTTATGCGTTATGCGTTATGCGTTATGCGTTATACGTTATGCGTTATGCGTTATGCGTGATCCGTTATGTGTTAGGCGATATACGTTTTGCGGTATTCGTTATGCGTTATGCGTTATGCGTTATGCGTTATGCGTTATCCGTTGTCCGTTATGCGTTATGCGTTGTGCGTTATTAGTTACACGTTATGCTTTATGCGTTATGCGTTATGCGTTATGCGTTATGCGTTATGCGTTATGCGTTATGCGTTATGCGTTATGCGTTATGCGTTAAGCGTTATGCGTTATGCGTTATGCGTTATGCGTTATGCGTTATGCGTTATGCGTTATGCGTTAAGCGTTATGCGTTATGATTTATGCTTTATGCGTTATGCGTTATGCGTGATCCGACATGCGTTATGCATTTTGCGTTATGCGTTATTCGTTATGAGTTATTAGTTATAAGTTATGCGTAATGCGTTTTGCGTTATGCGTTATGCATTATGCTTTATTCGTTATGCGTTATGCGTTATGCTTTATGCGTTATGCGTTATGCATTATGCGATATGCGTTATGCGTTATGCGTTATGCGTTATGCGTTATTCGTTATGAGTAATGAGTTATAAGTTATAGGTTATGCGTAATGCGTTATGCGTTATGCGTTATGCGTTATGCGTTATGCGTTATGCGTTATGCGTTATGCGTTATGCGTTATGCGTTTTGCGTTATGCGTTATGCGTTATGCGTTGTGCGTTATGCTTTATGCGTTATGCGTTATGCGTTATACGTTATGCGTTATGCGTTATGCGTGATCCGTTATGTGTTAGGCGATATACGTTTTGCGGTATTCGTTATGCGTTATGATTTATGCTTTATGCTTTATGCGTTATGCGTTATGCGTTATGAGTTATGCGTTTTGCGGTATTCGTTATGCGTTGTGCATTATGCGTTATGCGTTGTGCGTTATGGGTTATGATTTATGCGTTATGCGATATGAGTTATGGGTTATGCGTTAATGTTATGCGTTATGATTTATGCTTTATGCGTTATGCGTTATGCGTTATGCGTTATGCGTTATGCGTTATGCGTTATTCGTTATGAGTAATGAGTTATAAGTTATGCGTTATGCGTAATGCGTTATGCGTTATGCGTTATGCGTTATGCGTTATGCTTTATGCGTTATGCGTTATGCGTTATGCTTTATGCGTTATTCGTTATGCGTTATGCGTTATGCGTTATGCGTTATGCGTTATGCGTTATGCGTGATCCGACATGCATTATGCATTTTGCGTTATGCGTGATCCGACATGCATTATGCATTTTGCGTTATGCGTTATGCGTTATGCGTTATGCGTTATGCGTTATGCGTTATGCGTTATGCGTTATGCGTTATGCGTGATCCGACATGCATTATGCATTTTGCGTTATGCGTGATCCGACATGCATTATGCATTTTGCGTTATGCGTTATGCATTATGCGTTATGCGTTATGCGTTATGCGTTATGCGTTATGCGTTATGCTTTATGCGTTATGCGTTATGCGTTATGCTTTATGCGTTATTCGTTATGCGTTATGCGTTATGCGTTATGCGTTATGCGTTATGCGTTATGCGTGATCCGACATGCATTATGCATTTTGCGTTATGCGTGATCCGACATGCATTATGCATTTTGCGTTATGCGTTATGCATTATGCGTTATGCGTTATGCGTTATGCGTTATGCGTTATGCGTTATGAGTTATGCGTTTTGCGGTATTCGTTATGCGTTGTGCATTATGCGTTATGCGTTGTGCGTTATGGGTTATGATTTATGCGTTATGCGATATGAGTTATGGGTTATGCGTTAATGTTATGCGTTATGCGTTATGATTTATGCTTTATGCGTTATGCGTTATGCGTGATCCGACATGCGTTATGCATTTTGCGTTATGCGTTATTCGTTATGAGTTATGAGTTATAAGTTATGCGTAATGCGTTATGCGTTATGCGTTATGCATTATGCTTTATCCGTTATGCGTTATGCGTTATGCTTTATGCGTTATGCGTTATGCGTTATGCGTTATGCGTTATGCGTTATGCGTTATGCGTTATGCGTTATGCGTTATGCGTTATTCGTTATGAGTAATGAGTTATAAGTTATGCGTTATGCGTAATGCGTTATGCGTTATGCGTTATGCGTTATGCGTTATGCTTTATGCGTTATGCGTTATGCGTTATGCTTTATGCGTAATGCGTGATGCGTTATGCGTTTTGCATTATGCTTTATCCGTTATGCGTTATGCGTTATGCTTTATGCGTTATGCGTTATGCGTTATGCGTTATGCGTTATGCCTTATGCGTTATGCGTTATTCGTTATGAGTAATGAGTTATAAGTTATGCGTTATGCGTTATGCTTCATGCGTTATGCGTTATGCGTTATGCGTTATGCGTTATGCGTTATGCGTTATGCGTTATGCGCTATGCGTTATACGGTATGCGTTATGCGTTATGCGTTATGCGTTATGCGTTATGCGTTATGCGTTATGCGTTATGCGTTATGCGTTATGCGTTATGCGTTATGCGTTATGCGTTATGCGTTATGCGTTATGCGTTATGCGTTATGCGTTATGCGTTATGCGTTATGCGTTATGCGTTATGCGTTATGCGTTATTCGTTATGCTTTATGCGTTATGCGTTATGCGTTATGAGTAATGAGTTATAAGTTATGAGTTATGCGTTATTCGTTATGAGTAATGAGTTATAAGTTATGCGTTATGCGTTATGCTTTATGCGTTATGCGTTATGCGTTATGCTTTATGCGTTATGCGTTACTCCTTATGAGTTATGAGTTATAAGTTATGCGTAATGCGGTATGCGTTATACGTTATACGTTATGCGTTATGCGTTATGCGTTATGCGTTATGCGTTATGCATTATGTGTTATGCGTTATGCGTTATGCGTTAAGCGTTATGCGTTTTGCTGTATTCGTTATGCGTTGTGCATTATGAGTTATGCGTTATGTGTTATGCTTTATGCGTTATGCGTTATGCGTTACGCTTTATGCGTTATGCATTATGCGTTATGCGTTATGCGTTATGCATTATGCGTTATGCGTTATGCGTGATCCGTTATGCGTTAAGCGTTATGCGTTTTGCTGTATTCGTAATGCGTTGTGCATTATGTGTTATGCGTTATGTGTTATGCGTTATGCGTTATGCGTTATGCGTTATACGTTATGCGTTATGCGTTATGCGTGATCCGTTATGTGTTAGGCGATATACGTTTTGCGGTATTCGTTATGCGTTATGCGTTATGCGTTATCCGTTGTTCGTTATGCTTTATGCGTTGTGCGTTATACGTTTGCGTTATGCGTTATACGTTATGCGTTATGCGTTATGCGTGATCCGTTATGTGTTAGGCGATATACGTTTTGCGGTATTCGTTATGCATTATGCGTTATGCGTTATGCGTGATCCGTTATGCGTTAAGCGTTATGCGTTTTGCTGTATTCGTAATGCGTTGTGCATTATGTGTTATGCGTTATGTGTTATGCGTTATGCGTTATGCGTTATGCGTTATACGTTATGCGTTATGCGTTATGCGTGATCCGTTATGTGTTAGGCGATATACGTTTTGCGGTATTCGTTATGCATTATGCGTTATGCGTTATGCGTGATCCGTTATGCGTTAAGCGTTATGCGTTTTGCTGTATTCGTAATGCGTTGTGCATTATGTGTTATGCGTTATGTGTTATGCGTTATGCGTTATGCGTTATGCGTTATGCGCTATGCGTTATACGGTATGCGTTATGCGTTATGCGTTATGCGTTATGCGTTATGCGTTATGCGTTATGCGTTATGCGTTATGCGTTATGCGTTATGCGTTATGCGTTATGCGTTATGCGTTATGCGTTATGCGTTATGCGTTATGCGTTATGCGTTATGCGTTATGCTTTATGCGTTATGCGTCATGCGTTATGCTTTATGCGTTATGCGTTATGAGTTATGAGTAATGAGTTATAAGTTATGCGTTATGCGTTATTCGTTATGAGTAATGAGTTATAAGTTATGCGTTATGCGTTATGCTTTATGCGTTATGCGTTATGCGTTATGCGTTATGCGTTATGCGTTATGCGTTATGCGTTTTGCGTTATGCGTTATGCGTTATGCGTTGTGCGTTATACGTTTGCGTTATGCGTTATGCGTTATGCTTTATGCGTTATGCATTATGCGTTATGCGTTATGCGTTATGCGTTATGCGTTGTGCGTTATACGTTTGCGTTATGCGTTATGCGTTATGCGTTATGCGTTATGCGTTATGAGTTATGCGTTTTGCGGTATTCGTTATGCGTTGTGCATTATGCGTTATGCGTTGTGCGTTATGGGTTATGATTTATGCGTTATGCGATATGAGTTATGGGTTATGCGTTAATGTTATGCGTTATGCGTTATGATTTATGCTTTATGCGTTATGCGTTATGCGTGATCCGACATGCGTTATGCATTTTGCGTTATGCGTTATTCGTTATGAGTTATGAGTTATAAGTTATGCGTAATGCGTTATGCGTTATGCGTTATGCATTATGCTTTATCCGTTATGCGTTATGCGTTATGCTTTATGCGTTATGCGTTATGCGTTATGCGTTATGCGTTATGCGTTATGCGTTATGCGTTATTCGTTATGAGTAATGAGTTATAAGTTATGCGTTATGCGTAATGCGTTATGCGTTATGCGTTATGCGTTATGCGTTATGCTTTATGCGTTATGCGTTATGCGTTATGCTTTATACGTTATTCGTTATGCGTTATGCGTTATTCGTTATGCGTTATGCGTTATGCGTTATGCGTGATCCGACATGCATTATGCATTTTGCGTTATGCGTGATCCGACATGCATTATGCATTTTGCGTTATGCGTTATGCATTATGCGTTATGCGTTATGCGTTATGCGTTATGCGTTATGCGTTATTCGTTATGAGTAATGAGTTATAAGTTATAGGTTATGCGTAATGCGTTATGCGTTATGCGTTATGCGTTATGCGTTATGCGTTATGCGTTATGCGTTATGCGTTATGCGTTATGCGTTTTGCGTTATGCGTTATGCGTTATGCGTTGTGCGTTATGCTTTATGCGTTATGCCTTATGCGTTATGCGTTATTCGTTATGAGTAATGAGTTATAAGTTATGCGTTATGCGTTATGCTTCATGCGTTATGCATTATGCGTTATGCGTTATGCGTTATGCGTTATGCGTTATGCGTTATGCGCTATGCGTTATACGGTATGCGTTATGCGTTATGCGTTATGCGTTATGCGTTATGCGTTATGCGTTATGCGTTATGCGTTATGCGTTATGCGTTATGCGTTATGTGTTATGCGTTATGCGTTATGCGTTATGCGTTATGCGTTATGCGTTATGCGTTATTCGTTATGCTTTATGCGTTATGCGTTATGCGTTATGAGTAATGAGTTATAAGTTATGCGTTATGCGTTATTCGTTATGAGTAATGAGTTATAAGTTATGCGTTATGCGTTATGCTTTATGCGTTATGCGTTATGCGTTATGCTTTATGCGTTATGCGTTACTCCTTATGAGTTATGAGTTATAAGTTATGCGTAATGCGGTATGCGTTATACGTTATACGTTATGCGTTATGCGTTATGCGTTATGCGTTATGCGTTATGCATTATGTGTTATGCGTTATGCGTTATGCGTTAAGCGTTATGCGTTTTGCTGTATTCGTTATGCGTTGTGCATTATGAGTTATGCGTTATGTGTTATGCTTTATGCGTTATGCGTTATGCGTTACGCTTTATGCGTTATGCATTATGCGTTATGCGTTATGCGTTATGCGTTATGCGTTATGCGTGATCCGTTATGCGTTAAGCGTTATGCGTTTTGCTGTATTCGTAATGCGTTGTGCATTATGTGTTATGCGTTATGTGTTATGCGTTATGCGTTATGCGTTATGCGTTATACGTTATGCGTTATGCGTTATGCGTGATCCGTTATGTGTTAGGCGATATACGTTTTGCGGTATTCGTTATGCGTTATGCGTTATGCGTTATCCGTTGTTCGTTATGCTTTATGCGTTGTGCGTTATACGTTTGCGTTATGCGTTATGCGTTATACGGTATGCGTTTACGTTATGCGTTATGCGTTATGAGTTATACGTTATGCGTTATGCGTTATGCGTTATGCGTTATGCTTCATGCGTTATGCGTTATGCGTTATGCGTTATGCGTTATGCGTTATGCGTTATGTGTTATGCGCTATGCGTTATACGGTATGCGTTATGCGTTATGCGTTATGCGTTATGCGTTATGCGTTATGCGTTATGCGTTATGCGTTATGCGTTATGCGTTATGCGTTATGCGTTATGCGTTATGCTTTATGCGTTATGCGTCATGCGTTATGCTTTATGCGTTATGCGTTACTCCTTATGAGTTATGGGTTATAAGTTATGCGTAATGCGTTATGCGTTATGCGTTATGCATTATGCTTTATCCGTTATGCGTTATGCGTTATGCTTTATGCGTTATGCGTTATGAGTTATGAGTAATGAGTTATAAGTTATGCGTTATGCGTTATTCGTTATGAGTAATGAGTTATAAGTTATGCGTTATGCGTTATGCTTTATGCGTTATGCGTTATGCGTTATGCGTTATGCGTTATGCGTTATGCGTTTTGCGTTATGCGTTATGCGTTATGCGTTATGCGTTGTGCGTTATACGTTTGCGTTATGCGTTATGCGTTATGCTTTATGCGTTATGCATTATGCGTTATGCGTTATGCGTTATGCGTTATGCGTTGTGCGTTATACGTTTGCGTTATGCGTTATGCGTTATGCGTTATGCGTTATGCGTTATGCGTTATGAGTTATGCGTTTTGCGGTATTCGTTATGCGTTGTGCATTATGCGTTATGCGTTGTGCGTTATGGGTTATGATTTATGCGTTATGCGATATGAGTTATGGGTTATGCGTTAATGTTATGCGTTATGCGTTATGATTTATGCTTTATGCGTTATGCGTTATGCGTGATCCGACATGCGTTATGCATTTTGCGTTATGCGTTATTCGTTATGAGTTATGAGTTATAAGTTATGCGTAATGCGTTATGCATTATGCGTTATGCGTTATGCGTTATGCGTTATGCGTTGTGCGTTATACGTTTGCGTTATGCGTTATGCGTTATGCGTTATGCGTTATGCGTTATGAGTTATGCGTTTTGCGGTATTCGTTATGCGTTGTGCATTATGCTTTATGCGTTGTGCGTTATGGGTTATGATTTATGCGTTATGCGATATGAGTTATGGGTTATGCGTTATGCGTTATGCGTTATGCGTTATGCGTTATGCGTTATGCGTTATGCGTTATGCGTTATGCGTTATTCGTTATGAGTAATGAGTTATAAGTTATGCGTTATGCGTAATGCGTTATGCGTTATGCGTTATGCGTTATGCGTTATGCTTTATGCGTTATGCGTTATGCGTTATGCTTTATGCGTTATTCGTTATGCGTTATGCGTTATGCGTTATGCGTTATGCGTTATGCGTTATGCGTGATCCGACATGCATTATGCATTTTGCGTTATGCGTGATCCGACATGCATTATGCATTTTGCGTTATGCGTTATGCATTATGCGTTATGCGTTATGCGTTATGCGTTATGCGTTATGCGTTATTCGTTATGAGTAATGAGTTATAAGTTATAGGTTATGCGTAATGCGTTATGCGTTATGCGTTATGCGTTATGCGTTATGCGTTATGCGTTATGCGTTATGCGTTATGCGTTATGCGTAATGCGTTATGCTTTATGCGTTATGCGTTATGCGTTATGCGTTATGCGTTATGCGTTATGCGTTATGCGTTATGCTTTATGCGTTATGCGTTATGAGTTATACGTTATGCGTTATGCGTTATGCGTTGTGCGTTATGCGTTATGCGTTATGCATTATGCGTTATGCGTTATGCGTGAAGCGTTATGCGTTAAGCGTTATGCGTTTTGCTGTATTCGTTATGCGTTGAGCATTATGCGTTATGCGTTATGTGTTATGCGTTATGCGTTATGCGTTATACGTTATGCGTTATGCGTTATGCGTGATCCGTTATGTGTTAGGCGATATACGTTTTGCGGTATTCGTTATGCGTTATGATTTATGCTTTATGCTTTATGCGTTATGCGTTATGCGTTATGCGTTATGAGTTATGCGTTTTGCGGTATTCGTTATGCGTTGTGCATTATGCGTTATGCGTTGTGCGTTATGGGTTATGATTTATGCGTTATGCGATATGAGTTATGGGTTATGCGTTAATGTTATGCGTTATGCGTTATGATTTATGCTTTATGCGTTATGCGTTATGCGTGATCCGACATGCGTTATGCATTTTGCGTTATGCGTTATTCGTTATGAGTTATGAGTTATAAGTTATGCGTAATGCGTTATGCGTTATGCGTTATGCATTATGCTTTATCCGTTATGCGTTATGCGTTATGCTTTATGCGTTATGCGTTATGCGTTATGCGTTATGCGTTATGCGTTATGCGTTATGCGTTATGCGTTATTCGTTATGAGTAATGAGTTATAAGTTATGCGTTATGCGTAATGCGTTATGCGTTATGCGTTATGCGTTATGCTTTATGCGTTATGCGTTATGCGTTATGCTTTATGCGTTATTCGTTATGCGTTATGCGTTATGCGTTATGCGTTATGCGTTATGCGTGATCCGACATGCATTATGCATTTTGCGTTATGCGTGATCCGACATGCATTATGCATTTTGCGTTATGCGTTATTCGTTATGAGTTATGAGTTATAAGTTATGCGTAATGCGTTATGCGTTATGCGTTTTGCATTATGCTTTATCCGTTATGCGTTATGCGTTATGCTTTATGCGTTATGCGTTATGCGTTATTCGTTATGAGTAATGAGTTATAAGTTATGCGTTATGCGTTATGCTTCATGCGTTATGCGTTATGCGTTATGCGTTATGCGTTATGCGTTATGCGTTATGCGCTATGCGTTATACGGTATGCGTTATGCGTTATGCGTTATGCGTTATGCGTTATGCGTTATGCGTTATGCGTTATGCGTTATGCGTTATGCGTTATGCGTTATGCGTTATGCGTTATGCGTTATGCGTTATGCGTTATGCGTTATGCGTTATGCGTTATGCGTTATGCGTTATGCGTTATGCGTTATGCGTTATTCGTTATGCTTTATGCGTTATGCGTTATGCGTTATGAGTAATGAGTTATAAGTTATGCGTTATGCGTTATTCGTTATGAGTAATGAGTTATAAGTTATGCGTTATGCGTTATGCTTTATGCGTTATGCGTTATGCGTTATGCTTTATGCGTTATGCGTTACTCCTTATGAGTTATGAGTTATAAGTTATGCGTAATGCGGTATGCGTTATACGTTATACGTTATGCGTTATGCGTTATGCGTTATGCGTTATGCGTTATGCGTTATGCATTATGTGTTATGCGTTATGCGTTATGCGTTAAGCGTTATGCGTTTTGCTGTATTCGTTATGCGTTGTGCATTATGAGTTATGCGTTATGTGTTATGCTTTATGCGTTATGCGTTATGCGTTACGCTTTATGCGTTATGCATTATGCGTTATGCGTTATGCGTTATGCATTATGCGTTATGCGTTATGCGTGATCCGTTATGCGTTAAGCGTTATGCGTTTTGCTGTATTCGTAATGCGTTGTGCATTATGTGTTATGCGTTATGTGTTATGCGTTATGCGTTATGCGTTATGCGTTATACGTTATGCGTTATGCGTTATGCGTGATCCGTTATGTGTTAGGCGATATACGTTTTGCGGTATTCGTTATGCGTTATCCGTTGTTCGTTATGCTTTATGCGTTGTGCGTTATACGTTTGCGTTATGCGTTATGCGTTATACGGTATGCGTTTACGTTATGCGTTATGCGTTATGAGTTATACGTTATGCGTTATGCGTTAGGGGTTATGCGTTATGCGTTATGCGTTATGCTTTATGCGTTATGCATTATGCGTTATGCGTTATGCGATATGCGTTATCCGTTATGCGTTATGCGTTATGCGTTATGCGTTATGCGTTATGCGTTATGCATTATGCGTTATGCGTTATGCGTTATGCGTTATGCGTTATTCGTTATGAGTAATGAGTTATAAGTTATGCGTTATGCGTTATGCTTTATGCATTATGCGTTATGCGTTATGCGTTATGCGTTATGCGTTATGCGTTATGCTTCATGCGTTATGCGTTATGCGTTATGCGTTATGCGTTATGCGTTATGCGTTATGCGTTATGCGTTATGCGTTATGCGTTATGCGCTATGCGTTATACGGTATGCGTTATGCGTTATGCGTTATGCGTTATGCGTTATGCGTTATGCGTTATGCGTTATGCGTTATGCGTTATGCGTTATGCGTTATGCGTTATGCGTTATGCGTTATGCGTTATGCGTTATGCGTTATGCGTTATGCGTTATGCGTTATGCGTTATGCTTTATGCGTTATGCGTCATGCGTTATGCTTTATGCGTTATGCGTTACTCCTTATGAGTTATGGGTTATAAGTTATGCGTAATGCGTTATGCGTTATGCGTTATGCATTATGCTTTATCCGTTATGCGTTATGCGTTATGCTTTATGCGTTATGCGTTATGAGTTATGAGTAATGAGTTATAAGTTATGCGTTATGCGTTATTCGTTATGAGTAATGAGTTATAAGTTATGCGTTATGCGTTATGCTTTATGCGTTATGCGTTATGCGTTATGCGTTATGCGTTATGCGTTATGCGTTTTGCGTTATGCGTTATGCGTTATGCGTTGTGCGTTATACGTTTGCGTTATGCGTTATGCGTTATGCTTTATGCGTTATGCATTATGCGTTATGCGTTATGCGTTATGCGTTATGCGTTGTGCGTTATACGTTTGCGTTATGCGTTATGCGTTATGGGTTATGCGTTATGCGTTATGCGTTATGCATTATGCTTTATCCGTTATGCGTTATGCGTTATGCTTTATGCGTTATGCGTTATGCGTTATGCGTTATGCGTTATGCGTTATGCGTTATGCGTGATCCGTTATGCGTTATGCGTTATGCGGTATGCGTTATGCGTTATGTGTTATGCGTTATGCGTTATGCGTTATGCGTTATGCTTTATGCGTTATGCGTTACTCCTTATGAGTTATGAGTTATAAGTTATGCGTAATGCGTTATGCTTTATGCGTTATGCGTTATGCGTTATGCGTTATGCGTTATGCGTTATGCGTTATGCGTTATGCGTTATGCGTTATGCGTTATGCGTTATGCGTTATGCGTGATCCGTTATGCGTTATGCGTTATGCGTTATGCGTTATGCGTTATGCTTTATGCGTTATGCGTTACGCGTTATGCGTGTTCCGACATGCATTATGCATATTGCGTTATGCGTTATTCGTTATGAGTTATGAGTTATAAGTTATGCGTAATGCGTTATGCGTTATGCGTTATGCATTATGCTTTATCCGTTATGCGTTATGCGTTATGCTTTATGCGTTATGCGTTATGCGTTATGCGTTATGCGTTATGCGTTATGCCTTATGCGTTATGCGTTATTCGTTATGAGTAATGAGTTATAAGTTATGCGTTATGCGTTATGCTTTATGCGTTATGCGTTATGCGTTATGCGTTATGCGTTATGCGTTATGCGTTATGCGTTATGCGTTATGCGTTATGCGTTATGCGTTATGCGTTATGCGTTATGCGTTATGCGTTATGCGTTATGCGTTATGCGTTATGCGTTATGCGTTATGCATTATGCGTTATGCGTGATCCGTTATGCGTTATGCGTTATGCGTTATGCGTTATGCGTTATGCTTTATGCGTTATGCGTCATGCGTTATGCTTTATGCGTTATGCGTTACTCCTTATGAGTTATGAGTTATAAGTTATGCGTTATGCGTTATGCGTTATGCTTTATGCGTTATGCGTTATGCGTTATGCGTTATGCGTTATGCGTTATGCGTTATGCGTTATGCGTGATCCGTTATGCGTTATGCGTTATGCGTTATGCGTTATGCGTTATGCGTTATGCGTAATACGTTATGCGTTATGCGTTATGCGTTATGCGTTATGCTTTATGCGTTATTCGTTACTCCTTATGAGTTATGAGTTATAAGTTATGCGTAATGCGTTATGCTTTATGCGTTATGCGTTATGCGTTATGCGTTATGCGTTATGCGTTATGCGTTATGCGTTATGCTTTATGCGTTATGCGTTATGAGTTATACGTTATGCGTTATGCGTTATGCGTTGTGCGTTATGCGTTATGCGTTACGCGTTATGCGTTATGCTTTATGCGATATGCGTTAATCCTTATGAGTTATGAGTTATAAGTTATGCGTAATGCGTTATGCGTTATGCGTTATGCTTTATGCGTTATGCGTTATGCGTTATGCGTTATGCGTTATGCGTTACGCTTTATGCGTTATGCATTATGCGTTATGCGTTATGCGTTATGCATTATGCGTTATGCGTTATGCGTGAAGCGTTATGCGTTAAGCGTTATGCGTTTTGCTGTATTCGTTATGCGTTGAGCATTATGCGTTATGCGTTATGTGTTATGCGTTATGCGTTATGCGTTATACGTTATGCGTTATGCGTTATGCGTGATCCGTTATGTGTTAGGCGATATACGTTTTGCGGTATTCGTTATGCGTTATGATTTATGCTTTATGCTTTATGCGTTATGCGTTATGCGTTATGCGTTATGAGTTATGCGTTATGCTTTATGCGTTATGCATTATGCGTTATGCGTTATGCGTTATGCGTTATGCGTTGTGCGTTATACGTTTGCGTTATGCGTTATGCGTTATGCGTTATGCGTTATGCGTTATGCATTATGCTTTATCCGTTATGCGTTATGCGTTATGCTTTATGCGTTATGCGTTATGCGTTATGCGTTATGCGTTATGCGTTATGCGTTATGCGTGATCCGTTATGCGTTATGCGTTATGCGGTATGCGTTATGCGTTATGTGTTATGCGTTATGCGTTATGCGTTATGCGTTATGCTTTATGCGTTATGCGTTACTCCTTATGAGTTATGAGTTATAAGTTATGCGTAATGCGTTATGCTTTATGCGTTATGCGTTATGCGTTATGCGTTATGCGTTATGCGTTATGCGTTATGCGTTATGCGTTATGCGTTATGCGTGATCCGTTATGCGTTATGCGTTATGCGTTATGCGTTATGCGTTATGCGTTATGCGTTATGCGTTATGCCTTATGCGTTATGCGTTATTCGTTATGAGTAATGAGTTATAAGTTATTCGTTATGCGTTATGCTTTATGCGTTATGCGTTATGCGTTATGCGTTATGCGTTATGCGTTATGCGTTATGCGTTATGCGTTATGCGTTATGCGTTATGCGTTATGCGTTATGCGTTATGCGTTATGCGTTATGCATTATGCGTTATGCGTGATCCGTTATGCGTTATGCGTTATGCGTTATGCGTTATGCGTTATGCTTTATGCGTTATGCGTCATGCGTTATGCTTTATGCGTTATGCGTTACTCCTTATGAGTTATGAATTATAAGTTATGCGTTATGCGTTATGCGTTATGCTTTATGCGTTATGCGTTATGCGTTATGCGTTATGCGTTATGCGTTATGCGTTATGCGTGATCCGTTATGCGTTATGCGTTATGCGTTATGCGTTATGCGTTATGCGTTATGCGTTATACGTTATGCGTTATGCGTTATGCGTTATGCGTTATGCGTTATGCTTTATGCGTTATGCGTTACTCCTTATGAGTTATGAGTTATAAGTTATGCGTAATGCGTTATGCTTTATGCGTTATGCGTTATGCGTTATGCGTTATGCGTTATGCGTTATGCGTTATGCTTTATGCGTTATGCGTTATGAGTTATACGTTATGCGTTATGCGTTATGCGTTGTGCGTTATGCGTTATGCGTTACGCGTTATGCGTTATGCTTTATGCGATACGCGTTAATCCTTATGAGTTATGAGTTATAAGTTATGCGTAATGCGTTATGCGTTATGCGTTATGCTTTATGCGTTATGCGTTATGCGTTATGCGTTATGCGTTATGCGTTACGCTTTATGCGTTATGCATTATGCGTTATGCGTTATGCGTTATGCATTATGCGTTATGCGTTATGCGTGAAGCGTTATGCGTTAAGCGTTATGCGTTTTGCTGTATTCGTTATGCGTTGAGCATTATGCGTTATGCGTTATGTGTTATGCGTTATGCGTTATGCGTTATACGTTATGCGTTATGCGTTATGCGTGATCCGTTATGTGTTAGGCGATATACGTTTTGCGGTATTCGTTATGCGTTATGATTTATGCTTTATGCTTTATGCGTTATGCGTTATGCGTTATGCGTTATGCGTTATGAGTTATGTGTTTTGCGGTATTCGTTATGCGTTGTGCATTATGCGTTATGCGTTGTGCGTTATGGGTTATGATTTATGCGTTATGCGATATGAGTTATGGGTTATGCGTTAACGTTATGCGTTATGCGTTATGATTTATGCTTTATGCGTTATGCGTTATGCGTGATCCGACATGCGTTATGCATTTTGCGTTATGCGTTATTCGTTATGAGTTATGAGTTATAAGTTATGCGTAATGCGTTATGCGTTATGCGTTATGCATTATGCTTTATCCGTTATGCGTTATGCTTTATGCGTTATGCGTTATGCGTTATGCGTTATGCGTTATGCGTTATGCGTTATTCGTTATGAGTAATGAGTTATAAGTTATGCGTTATGCGTAATGCGTTATGCGTTATGCGTTATGCGTTATGCTTTATGCGTTATGCGTTATGCGTTATGCTTTATGCGTTATTCGTTATGCGTTATGCGTTATGCGTTATGCGTTATGCGTTATGCGTGATCCGACATGCATTATGCATTTTGCGTTATGCGTGATCCGACATGCATTATGCATTTTGCGTTATTCGTTATGAGTTATGAGTTATAAGTTATGCGTAATGCGTTATGCGTTATGCGTTATGCATTATGCTTTATCCGTTATGCGTTATGCGTTATGCTTTATGCGTTATGCGTTATGCGTTATGCGTTATGCGTTATGCCTTATGCGTTATGCGTTATTCGTTATGAGTAATGAGTTATAAGTTATGCGTTATGCGTTATGCGTTATGCGTTATGCGTTATGCGCTATGCGTTATACGGTATGCGTTATGCGTTATGCGTTATGCGTTATGCGTTATGCGTTATGCGTTATGCGTTATGCGTTATGCGTTATGCGTTATGCGTTATGCGTTATGCGTTATGCGTTATGCTTTATGCGTTATGCGTTATGCGTTATGAGTAATGAGTTATAAGTTATGCGTTATGCGTTATTCGTTATGAGTAATGAGTTATAAGTTATGCGTTATGCGTTATGCTTTATGCGTTATGCGTTATGCGTTATGCTTTATGCGTTATGCGTTACTCCTTATGAGTTATGAGTTATAAGTTATGCGTAATGCGGTATGCGTTATACGTTATACGTTATGCGTTATGCGTTATGCGTTATGCGTTATGCGTTATGCATTATGTGTTATGCGTTATGCGTTATGCGTTAAGCGTTATGCGTTTTGCTGTATTCGTTATGCGTTGTGCATTATGAGTTCTGCGTTATGTGTTATGCTTTATGCGTTATGCGTTATGCGTTATGCGTTATGCGTTATGCGTTATGCGTTTTGCGTTATGCGTTATGCGTTATGCGTTGTGCGTTATACGTTTGCGTTATGCGTTATGCGTTATGCTTTATGCGTTATGCGTTATGCGTTATGCGTTATGCGTTATGCGTTATGCGATATGCGTAATGCGTTATGCGTTATGCGTTATGCGTTATGCGTTATGCGTTATGCGTTATGCGTTATGCGTTATGCGTTATGCATTATGCGTTATGCGTTATGCGTTATGCGTTATGCGTTATTCGTTCTGAGTAATGAGTTATAAGTTATGCGTTATGCGTTATGCTTTATGCATTATGCGTTATGCGTTATGCGTTATGCGTTATGCGTTATGCGTTATGCGTTATGCGTTATGCTTCATGCGTTATGCGTTATGCGTTATGCGTTATGCGTTATGCGTTATGCGTTATGCGTTATGCGTTATGCGTTATGCGCTATGCGTTATACGGTATGCGTTATGCGTTATGCGTTATGCGTTATGCGTTATGCGTTATGCGTTATGCGTTATGCGTTATGCGTTATGCGTTATGCGTTATGCGTTATGCGTAATGCGTTATGCGTTATGCGTTATGCATTATGCGTTATGCGTTATGCGATATGCGTTATCCGTTATGCGTTATGCGTTATGCGTTATTCGTTATGAGTAATGAGTTATAAGTTATGCGTTATGCGTTATGCTTTATGCGTTATGCGTTATGCGTTATGCGTTATGCGTTATGCGTTATGCGTTATGCGTTATGCGTTATGCGTTATGCGTTATGCGTTTTGCGTTATGCGTTATGCGTTATGCGTTGTGCGTTATACGTTTGCGTTATGCGTTATGCGTTATGCTTTATGCGTTATGCGTTATGCGTTATGCGTTATGCGTTATGCGTTATGCGATATGCGTAATGCGTTATGCGTTATGCGTTATGCGTTATGCGTTATGCGTTATGCGTTATGCGTTATGCGTTATGCGTTATGCGTTATGCATTATGCGTTATGCGTTATGCGTTATGCGTTATGCGTTATTCGTTCTGAGTAATGAGTTATAAGTTATGCGTTATGCGTTATGCTTTATGCATTATGCGTTATACGTTATGCGTTATGCGTTATGCGTTATGCGTTATGCGTTATGCGTTATGCTTCATGCGTTATGCGTTATGCGTTATGCGTTATGCGTTATGCGTTATGCGTTATGCGTTATGCGTTATGCGTTATGCGCTATGCGTTATACGGTATGCGTTATGCGTTATGCGTTATGCGTTATGCGTTATGCGTTATGCGTTATGCGTTATGCGTTATGCGTTATGCGTTATGCTTTATGCGTTATGCGTCATGCGTTATGCTTTATGCGTTATGCGTTACTCCTTATGAGTTATGGGTTATAAGTTATGCGTAATGCGTTATGCGTTATGCGTTATGCATTATGCTTTATCCGTTATGCGTTATGCGTTATGCTTTATGCGTTATGCGTTATGAGTTATGAGTAATGAGTTATAAGTTATGCGTTATGCGTTATTCGTTATGAGTAATGAGTTATAAGTTATGCGTTATGCGATATGCGTAATGCGTTATGCGTTATGCGTTATGCGTTATGCGTTATGCGTTATGCGTTAGGGGTTATGCGTTATGCGTTATGCGTTATGCTTTATGCGTTATGCATTATGGGTTATGCGTTATGCGATATGCGTTATCCGTTATGCGTTATGCGTTATGCGTTATTCGTTATGAGTAATGAGTTATAAGTTATGCGTTATGCGTTATGCTTTATGCGTTATGCGTTATGCGTTATGCGTTATGCGTTATGCGTTATGCGTTTTGCGTTATGCGTTATGCGTTATGCGTTGTGCGTTATGCGTTATGCGTTATGCGATATGCGTAATACGTTATGCGTTATGCGTTATGCGTTATGCGTTATGCGTTATGCGTTATGCGTTAGGGGTTATGCGTTATGCGTTATGCGTTATGCGTTATGCGTTATGCGTTATGCGTTATGCGTTATGCGTTATGCGTTATGCGTTATGCGTTATGCCTTATGCGTTATGCGTTATTCGTTAGGGGTTATGCGTTATGCGTTATGCGTTATGCTTTATGCGTTATGCATTATGCGTTATGCGTTATGCGATATGCCTTATCCGTTATGCGTTATGCGTTATGCGTTATTCGTTATGAGTAATGAGTTATAAGTTATGCGTTATGCGTTATGCTTTATGCGTTATGCGTTATGCGTTATGCGTTATGCGTTATGCGTTATGCGTTTTGCGTTATGCGTTATGCGTTATGCGTTGTGCGTTATGCGTTATGCGTTATGCGATATGCGTAATGCGTTATGCGTTATGCGTTATGCGTTATGCGTTATGCGTTATGCGTTAGGGGTTATGCGTTATGTGTTATGCTTTATGCGTTATGCATTATGCGTTATGCGTTATGCGATATGCGTTATCCGTTATGCGTTATGCGTTATGCGTTATGCGTTATGCGTTATGCGTTATGCGTTATGCGTTATGCGTTATGCGTTATGCGTTATGCGTTATGCGTTATGCCTTATGCCTTATGCGTTATGCGTTATTCGTTATGAGTAATGAGTTATAAGTTATGCGTTATGCGTTATGCTTCATGCGTTATGCGTTATGCGTTATGCGTTATGCGTTATGCGTTATGCGTTATGCGTTATGCGTTATGCGTTATGCGTTATGCTTTATGCGTTATGCGTCATGCGTTATGCTTTATGCGTTATGCGTTACTCCTTATGAGTTATGGGTTATAAGTTATGCGTAATGCGTTATGCGTTATGCGTTATGCATTATGCTTTATCCGTTATGCGTTATGCGTTATGCTTTATGCGTTATGCGTTATGAGTTATGAGTAATGAGTTATAAGTTATGCGTTATGCGTTATTCGTTATGAGTAATGAGTTATAAGTTATGCGTTATGCGTTATGCTTTATGCGTTATGCGTTATGCGTTATGCGTTATGCGTTATGCGTTATGCGTTATGCGTTATGCGTTATGCGTTTTGCGTTATGCGTTATGCGTTATGCGTTATGCGTTATGCGTTATGCGTTATGCGTTATGCGTTATGCGTTATGCTTTATGCGTTATGCGTCATGCGTTATGCTTTATGCGTTATGCGTTACTCCTTATGAGTTATGGGTTATAAGTTATGCGTAATGCGTTATGCGTTATGCGTTATGCATTATGCTTTATCCGTTATGCGTTATGCGTTATGCGTTATGCGTTATGCGTTATGCGTTATGCGTTATGCGTTATGCGTTTTGCGTTATGCGTTATGCGTTATGCGTTGTGCGTTATACGTTTGCGTTATGCGTTATGCGTTATGCTTTATTCGTTATGCGTTATGCGTTATGCGTTATGCGTTATGCGTTATGCGATATGCGTAATGCGTTATGCGTTATGCGTTATGCGTTATGCGTTATGCGTTATGCGTTATGCGTTATGCGTTATGCGTTATGCGTTATGCGTTATGCGTTATGCGTTATGCGTTATGCGTTATTCGTTCTGAGTAATGAGTTATAAGTTATGCGTTATGCGTTATGCTTTATGCATTATGCGTTATGCGTTATGCGTTATGCGTTATGCGTTATGCGTTATGCGTTATGCGTTATGCGTTATGCTTCATGCGTTATGCGTTATGCGTTATGCGTTATGCGTTATGCGTTATGCGTTATGCGTTATGCGTTATGCGTTATGCGTTATGCGCTATGCGTTATACGGTATGCGTTATGCGTTATGCGTTATGCGTTATGCGTTATGCGTTATGCGTTATGCGTTATGCGTTATGCGTTATGCGTTATGCGTTATGCGTTATGCTTTATGCGTTATGCGTCATGCGTTATGCTTTATGCGTTATGCGTTACTCCTTATGAGTTATGGGTTATAAGTTATGCGTAATGCGTTATGCGTTATGCGTTATGCATTATGCTTTATCCGTTATGCGTTATGCGTTATGCTTTATGCGTTATGCGTTATGCGTTATGCGTTATGCGTTATGCGTTATGCGTTTTGCGTTATGCGTTATGCGTTATGCGTTGTGCGTTATGCGTTATGCGTTATGCGTTATTCGTTATGAGTAATGAGTTATAAGTTATGCGTTATGCGTTATGCTTTATGCGTTATGCGTTATGCGTTATGCGTTATGCGTTATGCGTTTTGCGTTATGCGTTATGCGTTATGCGTTATGCGTTTTGCGTTATGCGTTATGCGTTATGCGTTGTGCGTTATTCGTTTGCGTTATGCGTTATGCGTTATGCTTTATGCGTTATGCGTTATGCGTTATGCGTTATGCGTTATGCGTTATGCGTTATGCGATATGCGTAATGCGTTATGCGTTATGCGTTATGCTTTATGCGTTATGCGTTATGCGTTATGCGTTATGCGTTATGCGATATCCGTAATGCGTTATGCGTTATGCGTTATGCGTTATGCGTTATGCGTTATGCGTTATGCGTTATGCGTTATGCGTTATGCATTATGCGTTATGCGTTATGCGTTATGCGTTATGCGTTATTCGTTATGAGTAATGAGTTATAAGTTATGCGTTATGCGTTATGCGTTATGCGTTATGCGTTATGCGTTATGCGTTATGCGTTATGCGTTATGCGTTATGCGTTATGCGTTATGCGTTATGCGTTATGCGTTATGCCTTATGCGTTATGCGTTATTCGTTATGAGTAATGAGTTATAAGTTATGCGTTATGCGTTATGCTTCATGCGTTATACGTTATGCGTTATGCGTTATGTGTTATGCGTTATGCGTTATGCGTTATGCGCTATGCGTTATACGGTATGCGTTATGCGTTATGCGTTATGCGTTATGCGTTATGCGTTATGCGTTATGCGTTATGCTTTATGCGTTATGCGTCATGCGTTATGCTTTATGCGTTATGCGTTATGAGTTATGAGTAATGAGTTATAAGTTATGCGTTATGCGTTATACGTTATACGTTATGCGTTATGCGTTATGCGTTATGCGTTATGCGTTATGCGTTATGCGTTATGCGTTATGCGTTATGCATTATGCGTTATGCGTTATGCTTTATGCGTTATGCGTTATGCTTTATGCGTTATGCGTTACTCCTTATGAGTTATGAGTTATAAGTTATGCGTAATGCGGTATGCGTTATACGTTATACGTTATGCGTTATTCGTTATGCGTTATGCGTTTTGGTTTATGTGTTATGCGTTATGCATTATGCGTTATGCGTTATGCGTTATGCGTTAAGCGTTATGCGTTTTGCTGTATTCGTTATGCGTTGTGCATTATGAGTTATGCGTTATGTGTTATGCTTTATGCGTTATGCGTTAAGCGTTACGCTTTATGCGTTATGCGTTATGCGTTATGCATTATGCGTTATGCATTATGCGTTATGCGTTATGCGTGATCCGTTATGCGTTAAGCGTTATGCGTTTTGCTGTATTCGTAATGCGTTGTGCATTATGTGTTATGCGTTATGTGTTATGCGTTATGCGTTATGCGTTATACGTTATGCGTTATGCGTCATGCGTGATCCGTTATGTGTTAGGCGATATACGTTTTGCGGTATTCGTTATGCGTTATGCGTTATGCGTTATCCGTTGTTCGTTATGCGTTATGCGTTGTGCGTTATACGTTTGCGTTATGCGTTATGCGTTATGCGGTATGCGTTATGCGTTATACGTTATGCGTCATGCGTTATGCGATATGCGTTATGCGTTATGCGTTATGCGTTATGCGTTATGCGTTATGCCTTATGCGTTATGCGTTATTCGTTATGAGTAATGAGTTATAAGTTATGCGTTATGCGTTATGCTTCATGCGTTATGCGTTATGCGTTATGCGTTATGCGTTATGCGTTATGCGTTATGCGTTATGCGTTAAGCGTTATGCGTTATGCGTTATGCGTTATGCGTTATGCGTTATGCGTTATGCGTTATGCGTTATGCGTTATGCGTTATGAGTAATGAGTTATAAGTTATGCGTTATGCGTTATGCTTTATGCATTATGCGTTATGCGTTATGCGTTATGCGTTATGCGTTATGCGTTATGCGTTATGCGTTATGCGTTATGCCTTATGCGTTATGCCTTATGCGTTATGCGTTATTCGTTATGAGTAATGAGTTATAAGTTATGCGTTATGCGTTATGCTTCATGCGTTATGCGTTATGCGTTATGCGTTATGTGTTATGCGTTATGCGTTATGCGTTATGCGCTATGCGTTATACGGTATGCGTTATGCGTTATGCGTTATGCGTTATGCGTTATGCGTTATGCGTTATGCGTTATGCGTTATGCGTTATGCGGTATGCGTTATGCGTTATGCGTTATGCGTTATGCTTTATGCGTTATGCGTCATGCGTTATGCTTTATGCGTTATGCGTTATGAGTTATGAGTAATGAGTTATAAGTTATGCGTTATGCGTTATACGTTATACGTTATGCGTTATGCGTTATGCGTTATGCGTTATGCGTTATGCGTTATGCGTTATGCGTTATGCGTTATGCGTTATGCTTTATGCGTTATGCGTTATGCTTTATGCGTTATGCGTTACTCCTTATGAGTTATGAGTTATAAGTTATGCGTTATGCGTTATGCGTTATACGTTATACGTTATGCGTTATGCGTTATGCGTTATGCGTTATGCGTTATGCGTTATGCGTTATGCGTTATGCATTATGCGTTATGCGTTATTCGTTATGCGTTATGCGTTATGCTTTATGCGTTATGCGTTACTCCTTATGAGTTATGAGTTATAAGTTATGCGTAATGCGGTATGCGTTATACGTTATACGTTATGCGTTATGCGTTATGCGTTATGCGTTTTGCTTTATGTGTTATGCGTTATGCGTTATGCGTTATGCGTTATGCGTTATGCGTTAAGCGTTATGCGTTTTGCTGTATTCGTTATGCGTTATGCGTTATGCGTTATCCGTTGTTCGTTATGCGTTATGCGTTGTGCGTTATACGTTTGCGTTATGCGTTATGCGTTATGCGGTATGCGTTATGCGTTATACGTTATGCGTCATGCGTTATGCGATATGCGTTATGCGTTATGCGTTATGCGTTATGCGTTATGCCTTATGCGTTATGCGTTATTCGTTATGAGTAATGAGTTATAAGTTATGCGTTATGCGTTATGCTTCATGCGTTATGCGTTATGCGTTATGCGTTATGCGTTATGCGTTATGCGTTATGCGTTATGCGTTAAGCGTTATGCGTTATGCGTTATGCGTTATGCGTTATGCGTTATGCGTTATGCGTTATGCGTTATGCGTTATGCGTTATGCGTTATGCGTTATGCGTTATGAGTAATGAGTTATAAGTTATGCGTTATGCGTTATGCTTTATGCATTATGCGTTATGCGTTATGCGTTATGCGTTATGCGTTATGCGTTATGCGTTATGCGTTATGCGTTATGCCTTATGCGTTATGCCTTATGCGTTATGCGTTATTCGTTATGAGTAATGAGTCATAAGTTATGCGTTATGCGTTATGCTTCATGCGTTATGCGTTATGCGTTATGCGTTATGTGTTATGCGTTATGCGTTATGCGTTATGCGCTATGCGTTATACGGCATGCGTTATGCGTTATGCGTTATGCGTTATGCGTTATGCGTTATGCGTTATGCGTTATGCGTTATGCGTTATGCGTTATGCGTTATGCGTTATGCGTTATGCTTTATGCGTTATGCGTCATGCGTTATGCTTTATGCGTTATGCGTTATGAGTTATGAGTAATGAGTTATAAGTTATGCGTTATGCGTTATACGTTATACGTTATGCGTTATGCGTTATGCGTTATGCGTTATGCGTTATGCGTTATGCGTTATGCGTTATGCATTATGCGTTATGCGTTATGCTTTATGCGTTATGCGTTATGCTTTATGCGTTATGCGTTACTCCTTATGAGTTATGAGTTATAAGTTATGCGTAATGCGGTATGCGTTATACGTTATACGTTATGCGCTATGCGTTATGCGTTATGCGTTATGCGTTATGCGTTATGCGTTATGCATTATGCGTTATGCGTTATGCGTTATGCGTTAAGCGTTATGCGTTATGCGTTATGCGTTATGCGTTATGCGTTATGCGTTAAGCGTTATGCGTTATGCGTTATGCGTTATGCGTTATGCATTATGCGTTATGCGTGATCCGTTATGCGTTATGCGTTATGCGTTATGCGTTATGCGTTATGCGTTATGCGTTATGCGTTATGCTTTATGCGTTATGCGTCATGCGTTATGCTTTATGCGTTATGCGTTACTCCTTATGAGTTATGAGTTATAAGTTATGCGTTATGCGTTATGCGTTATGCTTTATGCTTTATGCGTTATGCGTTATGCGTTATGCGTTATGCGTTATGGGTTATGCGTTATGCGTGATCCGTTATGCGTTATGCGTTATGCGTTATGCGTTATGCGTTATGCGTTATGCGTTATACGTTATGCGTTATGCGTTATGCGTTATGCGTTATGCTTTATGCGTTATGCGTTACTCCTTATGAGTTATGAGTTATAAGTTATGCGTAATGCGTTATGCGTTATGCGTTATGCTTTATGCGTTATGCGTTATGCGTTATGCGTTATGCGTTATGCGTTACGCTTTATGCGTTATGCATTATGCGTTATGCGTTATGCGTTATGCATTATGCGTTATGCGTTATGCGTGAAGCGTTATGCGTTAAGCGTTATGCGTTTTGCTGTATTCGTTATGCGTTGAGCATTATGCGTTATGCGTTATGTGTTATGCGTTATGCGTTATGCGTTATACGTTATGCGTTATGCGTTATGCGTGATCCGTTATGTGTTAGGCGATATACGTTTTGCGGTATTCGTTATGCGTTATGATTTATGCTTTATGCTTTATGCGTTATGCGTTATGCGTTATGAGTTATGCGTTTTGCGGTATTCGTTATGCGTTGTGCATTATGCGTTATGCGTTGTGCGTTATGGGTTATGATTTATGCGTTATGCGATATGAGTTATGGGTTATGCGTTAACGTTATGCGTTATGCGTTATGATTTATGCTTTATGCGTTATGCGTTATGCGTGATCCGACATGCGTTATGCATTTTGCGTTATGCGTTATTCGTTATGAGTTATGAGTTATAAGTTATGCGTAATGCGTTATGCGTTATGCGTTATGCATTATGCTTTATCCGTTATGCGTTATGCGTTATGCTTTATGCGTTATGCGTTATGCGTTATGCGTTATGCGTTATGCGTTATGCGTTATGCGTTATTCGTTATGAGTAATGAGTTATAAGTTATGCGTTATGCGTAATGCGTTATGCGTTATGCGTTATGCGTTATGCTTTATGCGTTATGCGTTATGTGTTATGCTTTATGCGTTATTCGTTATGCGTTATGCGTTATGCGTTATGCGTTATGCGTTATGCGTGATCCGACATGCATTATGCATTTTGCGTTATGCGTGATCCGACATGCATTATGCATTTTGCGTTATGCGTTATTCGTTATGAGTTATGAGTTATAAGTTATGCGTAATGCGTTATGCGTTATGCGTTATGCATTATGCTTTATCCGTTATGCGTTATGCGTTATGCTTTATGCGTTATGCGTTATGCGTTATGCGTTATGCGTTATGCCTTATGCGTTATGCGTTATTCGTTATGAGTAATGAGTTATAAGTTATGCGTTATGCGTTATGCTTCATGCGTTATGCGTTATGCGTTATGCGTTATGCGTTATGCGTTATGCGTTATGCGCTATGCGTTATACGGTATGCGTTATGCGTTATGCGTTATGCGTTATGCGTTATGCGTTATGCGTTATGCGTTATGCGTTATGCGTTATGCGTTATGCGTTATGCGTTATGCGTTATGCGTTATGCGTTATGCGTTATGCGTTATGCGTTATGCGTTATGCGTTATGCGTTATGCGTTATGCGTTATGCTTTATGCGTTATGCGTTATGCGTTATGAGTAATGGGTTATAAGTTATGCGTTATGCGTTATTCGTTATGAGTAATGAGTTATAAGTTATGCGTTATGCGTTATGCTTTATGCGTTATGCGTTATTCGTTATGCTTTATGCGTTATGCGTTACTCCTTATGAGTTATGAGTTATAAGTTATGCGTAATGCGGTATGCGTTATACGTTATACGTTATGCGTTATGCGTTATGCGTTATGCGTTATGCGTTATCCATTATGTGTTATGCGTTATGCGTTATGCGTTAAGCGTTATGCGTTTTGCTGTATTCGTTATGCGTTGTGCATTATGAGTTATGCGTTATGTGTTATGCTTTATGCGTTATGCGTTATGCGTTACGCTTTATGCGTTATGCATTATGCGTTATGCGTTATGCGTTATGCGTTATGCGTTATGCGTTATGCGTTATGCGTTATGCGTTATGCGTTATGCGTTATGCGTTATGCGTTATGCGTTATGCGTTATGCGTTATGCGTTATGCGTTATGCTTTATGCGTTATGCGTTATGCGTTATGTGTTATGCGTTATGCGTTACGCGTTATGCGCTATGCGTTATACGGTATGCGTTATGCGTTATGCGTTATGCGTTATGCGTTATGCGTTATGCGTTATGCGTTATGCGTTATGCGTTATGCGTTATGCGTTATGCGTTATGCGTTATGCGTTATGCGTTTTGCGTTATGCGTTATGCGTTATGCGTTGCGCGTTATACGTTTGCGTTATGCGTTATGCGTTATGCTTTATGCGTTATGCGTTATGCGTTATGCGTTATGCGTTATGCGTTATGCGATATGCGTAATGCGTTATGCGTTATGCGTTATGCGTTATGCGTTATGCGTTATGCGTTATGCGATATGCGTAATGCGTTAGGCGTTATGCGTTATGCGTTATGCGTTATGCGTTATGCGTTATGCGTTATGCGTTATGCGTTATGCGTTATGCGTTATGCGTTATGCATTATGCGTTATGCGTTATGCGTTATGCGTTATGCGTTATTCGTTCTGAGTAATGAGTTATAAGTTATGCGTTATGCGTTATGCTTTATGCATTATGCGTTATGCGTTATGCGTTATGCGTTATGCGTTATGCTTTATGCGTTATGCGTTATGAGTTATGAGTAATGAGTTATAAGTTATGCGTTATGCGTTATGCATTATGCTTTATCCGTTATGCGTTATGCGTTATGCTTTATGCGTTATGCGTTATGAGTTATGAGTAATGAGTTATAAGTTATGCGTTATGCGTTATTCGTTATGAGTAATGAGTTATAAGTTATGCGTTATGCGATATGCGTAATGCGTTATGCGTTATGCGTTATGCGTTATGCGTTATGCGTTATGCGTTAGGGGTTATGCGTTATGCGTTATGCGTTATGCTTTATGCGTTATGCATTATGCGTTATGCGTTATGCGATATGCGTTATCCGTTATGCGTTATGCGTTATGCGTTATTCGTTATGAGTAATGAGTTATAAGTTATGCGTTATGCGTTATGCTTTATGCGTTATGCGTTATGCGTTATGCGTTATGCGTTATGCGTTATGCGTTTTGCGTTATGCGTTATGCGTTATGCGTTGTGCGTTATGCGTTATGCGTTATGCGATATGCGTAATGCGTTATGCGTTATGCGTTATGCGTTATGCGTTATGCGTTATGCGTTATGCGTTATGCGTTAGGGGTTATGCGTTATGCGTTATGCTTTATGCGTTATGCATTATGCGTTATGCGTTATGCGATATGCGTTATCCGTTATGCGTTATGCGTTATGCGTTATGCGTTATGCGTTATGCGTTATGCGTTATGCGTTATGCGTTATGCGTTATGCGTTATGCGTTATGCGTTATGCGTTATGCGTTATGCGTTATGCGTTATGCCTTATGCGTTATGCGTTATTCGTTATGAGTAATGAGTTATAAGTTATGCGTTATGCGTTATGCTTCATGCGTTATGCGTTATGCGTTATGCGTTATGCGTTATGCGTTATGCGTTATGCGTTATGCGTTATGCGTTATGCGTTATGCGTTATGCGTTATGCGTTATGCGTTATGCGTTATGCGTTATGCATTATGCGTTATGCGTTATGCGTTATGCGTTATGCGTTATTCGTTATGAGTAATGAGTTATAAGTTATGCGTTATGCGTTATGCGTTATGCGTTATGCGTTATGCGTTATGCGTTATGCGTTATGCGTTATGCGTTACGCGTTATGCGTTATGCGTTATGCGTTATGCCTTATGCGTTATGCGTTTTTCGTTATGAGTAATGAGTTATAAGTTATGCGTTATGCGTTATGCTTCATGCGTTATGCGTTATGCGTTATGCGTTATGTGTTATGCGTTATGCGTTATGCGTTATGCGCTATGCGTTATACGGTATGCGTTATGCGTTATGCGTTATGCGTTATGCGTTATGCGTTATGCGTTATGCGTTATGCGTTATGCGTTATGCGTTATGCTTTATGCGTTATGCGTTATGCGTTATGCTTTATGCGTTATGCGTTATGAATTATGAGTAATGAGTTATAAGTTATGCGTTATGCGTTATACGTTATACGTTATGCGTTATGCGTTATGCGTTATGCGTTATGCGTTATGCGTTATGCGTTATGCATTATGCGTTATGCGTTATGCTTTATGCGTTATGCGTTATGCTTTATGCGTTATGCGTTACTCCTTATGAGTTATGAGTTATAAGTTATGCTTAATGCGGTATGCGTTATACGTTATACGTTATGCGTTATGCGTTATGCGTTATGCGTTTTGCTTTATGTGTTATGCGTTATGCATTATGCGTTATGCGTTATGCGTTATGCGTTATGCGTTAAGCGTTATGCGTTTTGCTGTATTCGTTATGCGTTGTGCATTATGAGTTATGCGTTATGTGTTATGCCTTATGCCTTATGGGTTTGCGTTATGCGTTATGCGTTATGCATAATGCGTTATACGTCATGTATTATGCGTTATGCCTTATACGTTATGCGATATGCGTTGTGCGTAATGCGTTATACGTTATGATTTATGCTTTATGCGTTATGCGTTATGCGTTATGAGTGATCCGACATGCGTTATGCGTTATGCGTTATGCGTTATGCGTTATGCGTTATGGGTTATGCGTTATGTGTTATGCGATATGCGTTATGCGTTATGCGTTATGCGTTATGCGTTATGCGTTATGCGTTATGCGTTATACGTTGTACGTTATGCGTTATGCGTTATGTTTTATGCGATATGCGTTATGCGTTATTCGTTATGCATTATGCGTTATGCGTTATGCGTTATGCGTTATACGGTATGCGTTATGCGTTATGCGTTATGCGTTATGCGTTATGCTCTATACGTTATGCGTTATGCGTTATGCGTGATCCGTTATGTGTTATGCGATATACGTTTTGCGGTATTCGTTATGCGTTATGCGTTATGCGTTATCCGTTGTTCGTTATGCGTTATGCGTTGTGCGTTATACGTTTGCGTTATGCATTATGCGTTATGCGTTATACGGTATGCGTTATGCGTTATACGTTATGCGTTATGAGTTATGCGTTATGCTTTATGCTTTGTGCGTAATGCGTTATGCGTTATGTGTTATGCATTATGCGTTATGGGCTATGCCTGATCCGTTAGGCGTTATGCGTTATGCGTTATGCGTTATGCGTTATGCGTTATGCGTTATGCGTTATGCGTTATGCGTTATGCGTTATGCGTTATGCGTTATGCGTTATGCGTTATGCGTTATTCGTTATGGGTTATGCGTTATGCGTTATGCGATATGCGTTATGCGTTATACGTTATGATTTATGCTTTATGCGTTATGCGTTATGCGTTATGAGTGATCCGACATGCGTTATGCGTTATGCGTTATGCGTTATGCCTTATGCCTTATGGGTTTGCGTTATGCGTTATGCGTTATGCATAATGCGTTATACGTCATGTATTATGTGTTATGCCTTATACGTTATGCGATATGCGTTGTGCGTAATGCGTTATGCGTTATGTGTTATGCATTATGCGTTATGCGTTATGCCTGATCCGTTAGGCGTTATGCGTTATGCGTTATGCGTTATGCGTTATGCGTTATGCGTTATGCGTTATGCGTTAAGCATTATGCGTTATGCGTTATGCGTTATGCCTTATGCCTTATGGGTTTGCGTTATGCGTTATGCGTTATGCATAATGCGTTATACGTCATGTATTATGCGTTATGCCTTATACGTTATGCGATATGCGTTGTGCGTAATGCGTTATACGTTATGATTTATGCTTTATGCGTTATGCGTTATGTGTTATGAGTGATCCGACATGCGTTATGCGTTATGCCTGATCCGTTAGGCGTTATGCGTTATGCGTTATGCGTTATGCGTTATGCGTTATGATTTATGCGTTAAGCATTATGCGTTATGCGTTATGCGTTATGCCTTATGCCTTATGGGTTTGCGTTATGCGTTATGCGTTATGCATAATGCGTTATACGTCATGTATTATGCGTTATGCCTTATACGTTATGCGATATGCGTTGTGCGTAATGCGTTATACGTTATGATTTATGCTTTATGCGTTATGCGTTATGCGTTATGAGTGATCCGACATGCGTTATGCGTTATGCGTTATGCGTTATGCGTTATGCGTTATGGGTTATGCGTTATGTGTTATGCGATATGCGTTATGCGTTATGCGTTATGCGTTATGCGTTATGCGTTATGCGTTATGCGTTATGCGTTATGCGTTATTCGTTATGGGTTATGCGTTATGCGTTATGCGATATGCGTTATGCGTTATACGTTATGATTTATGCTTTATGCGTTATGCGTTATGCGTTATGAGTGATCCGACATGCGTTATGCGTTATGCGTTATGCCTTATGCCTTATGGGTTTGCGTTATGCGTTATGCGTTATGCATAATGCGTTATACGTCATGTATTATGCGTTATGCCTTATACGTTATGCGATATGCGTTGTGCGTAATGCGTTATGCGTTATGTGTTATGCATTATGCGTTATGCGTTATGCCTGATCCGTTAGGCGTTATGCGTTATGCGTTATGCGTTATGCGTTATGCGTTATGCGTTATGCGTTATGCGTTAAGCATTATGCGTTATGCGTTATGCGTTATGCCTTATGCCTTATGGGTTTGCGTTATGCGTTATGCGTTATGCGTAATGCGTTATACGTCATGTATTATGCGTTATGCCTTATACGTTATGCGATATGCGTTGTGCGTAATGCGTTATACGTTATGATTTATGCTTTATGCGTTATGCGTTATGTGTTATGAGTGATCCGACATGCGTTATGCGTTATGCCTGATCCGTTAGGCGTTATGCGTTATGCGTTATGCGTTATGCGTTATGCGTTATGATTTATGCGTTAAGCATTATGCGTTATGCGTTATGCGTTATGCCTTATGCCTTATGGGTTTGCGTTATGCGTTATGCGTTATGCATAATGCGTTATACGTCATGTATTATGCGTTATGCCTTATACGTTATGCGATATGCGTTGTGCGTAATGCGTTATACGTTATGATTTATGCTTTATGCGTTATGCGTTATGCGTTATGAGTGATCCGACATGCGTTATGCGTTATGCGTTATGCGTTATGCGTTATGCGTTATGTGTTATGCGATATGCGTTATGCGTTATGCGTTATGCGTTATGCGTTATGCGTTATACGGTGTACGTTATGCGTTATGCGTTATGTTTTATGCGATATGCGTTATGCGTTATTCGTTATGCATTATGCGTTATGCGTTATGCGTTATGCGTTATACGTTATGCGTTATGCGTTATGCGTTATGCGTTATGCGTTATGCTCTATACGTTATGCGTTATGCGTTATGCGTGATCCGTTATGTGTTATGCGATATACGTTTTGCGGTATTCGTTATGCGTTATGCGTTATGCGTTATCCGTTGTTCGTTATGCGTTATGGGTTGTGCGTTATACGTTTGCGTTATGCATTATGCGTTATGCGTTATACGGTATGCGTTATGCGTTATACGTTATGCGTTATGAGTTATGCGTTATGCTTTATGCTTTGTGCGTAATGCGTTATGCGTTATGTGTTATGCATTATGCGTTATGGGCTATGCCTGATCCGTTAGGCGTTATGCGTTATGCGTTATGCGTTATGCGTTATGCGTTATGCGTTATGCGTTATGCGTTATGCGTTATGCGTTATGCGTTATGCGTTATTCGTTATGGGTTATGCGTTATGCGTTATGCGATATGCGTTAGGCGTTATACGTTATGATTTATGCTTTATGCGTTATGCGTTATGCGTTATGAGTGATCCGACATGCGTTATGCGTTATGCGTTATGCGTTATGCCTTATGCCTTATGGGTTTGCGTTATGCGTTATGCGTTATGCATAATGCGTTATACGTCATGTATTATGCGTTATGCCTTATACGTTATGCGATATGCGTTGTGCGTAATGCGTTATGCGTTATGTGTTATGCATTATGCGTTATGCGTTATGCCTGATCCGTTAGGCGTTATGCGTTATGCGTTATGCGTTATGCGTTATGCGTTATGCGTTATGCGTTAAGCATTATGCGTTATGCGTTATGCGTTATGCCTTATGCCTTATGGGTTTGCGTTATGCGTTATGCGTTATGCATAATGCGTTATACGTCATGTATTATGCGTTATGCCTTATACGTTATGCGATATGCGTTGTGCGTAATGCGTTATACGTTATGATTTATGCTTTATGCGTTATGCGTTATGCGTTATGAGTGATCCGACATGCGTTATGCGTTATGCCTGATCCGTTAGGCGTTATGCGTTATGCGTTATGCGTTATGCGTTAAGCATTATGCCTTATGCGTTATGCGTTATGCCTTATGCCTTATGGGTTTGCGTTATGCGTTATGCGTTATGCATAATGCGTTATACGTCATGTATTATGCGTTATGCCTTATACGTTATGCGATATGCGTTGTGCGTAATGCGTTATACGTTATGATTTATGCTTTATGCGTTATGCGTTATGCGTTATGAGTGATCCGACATGCGTTATGCGTTATGCGTTATGCATTATGCGTTATGCGTTATGGGTTATGCGTTATGTGTTATGCGATATGCGTTATGCGTTATGCGTTATGCGTTATGCGTTATGCGTTATGCGTTATGCGTTATACGTTGTACGTTATGCGTTATGCGTTATGTTTTATGCGATATGCGTTATGCGTTATTCGTTATGCATTATGCGTTATGCGTTATGCGTTATGCGTTATACGGTATGCGTTATGCGTTATGCGTTATGCGTTATGCGTTATGCTCTATACGTTATGCGTTATGCGTTATGCGTGATCCGTTATGTGTTATGCGATATACGTTTTGCGGTATTCGTTATGCGTTATGCGTTATGCGTTATCCGTTGTTCGTTATGCGTTATGCGTTGTGCGTTATACGTTTGCGTTATGCATTATGCGTTATGCGTTATACGGTATGCGTATTGCGTTATACGTTATGCGTTATGCGTTATGCGTTATGCGTTATTTGTTATGAGTAATGAGTTTTAAGTTATGCGTTATGCGTTATGCGTTATGCGTTATACGTTATGCGTTATGCGTTATGCGATATGCGTTATGCGTTATGCGTTATGCGTTATGCGTTATGCGTTATGCATCAAGCCTTATGCGGTAATTTTGTGCGTTATGCGTTATGCGTTATGCCTGATCCGTTAGGCGTTATGCGTTATGCGTTATGCGTTATGCGTTGTGCGTTATGCGTTATGCGTTATGCGTTAAGCGTTATGCGTTATGCGTTATGCGTTATGCGTTAGGCATTATGCATTATGCGTTATGCGTTATGCGTTATGCATAATGCGTTATACGTTATGTATTATGCGTTATGCCTTATGCGTTATGCGATATGCGCTATGCATCAAGCCTTATGCGGTAATTTTGTGCGTTATGCGTTATGCGTTATGCCTGATCCGTTAGGCGTTATGCGTTATGCGTTATGCGTTATGCGTTGTGCGTTATGCGTTATGCGTTATGCGTTAAGCGTTATGCGTTATGCGTTATGCGTTATGCGTTATGCGTTATGCGTTGTACGTTATGCGTTATGCGTTATGTTTTATGCGATATGCGTTATGCGTTATTCGTTATGTTCGGGCTCAACCGTCGGCTGCGCCCGACAACACCGGGAGCATCGACCGAGCGACCGAAAGGACCGCCACGGTCCCTAAACATACGCATGCGACCGTTAGGCGAGCGACTTTCGCGCAATGTTGCCGTCCGTCGCCAAACCGTTGACAGTGAGTACCCCGCAACCCCCTTCTCCGCGTAGAAGGTGATCGATGTATACCCCGCGCACCGATGCGCGTTATTATTACCGTTAGCAGAAGCAAAGCGAGACATTGAAAAAGCAGACGCGACACACACTCGACACGACGATTATCTAAGGCTATCGATTGCGACCCTTGCCGCGATCTTTTGAACACGCGTTCGCGCCTCCGCGAAGTACGTTGTACATAGCTGGTTTTAAATATATTGTAAATAGTTGTCTCGTGAAAAAGGTGTTGTAATTTTCTCTCGTGTTCGTCCCATCGCCCATACCGGCAATTCCCGCCCTGAAAACGGACGGAACATTTGGTGAGCGAGGTGCATCGCGTCGCACCGCAGTGCTGCATGGCGGGCGGCAAACCCCGGCCGAACAATTCGGAGCGATCGCGCCCACTTCACAGCGTTTCACGGCGGGCGGCGTATGCCCACTCGCGTCGAGCGCCACGATTGTAAAATAAGTGTTGTATATATTGTAATTTGTACATAGATGTTAAGGTGTTTGGCGTTAAGGCTTGCGTCAGCGGAGCTGAGGCGGGCGGAATGTTCGGGCTCAACCGTCGGCTGCGCCCGACAACACCGGGAGCATCGACCGAGCGACCGAAAGGACCGCCACGGTCCCTAAACATACGCATGCGACCGTTAGGCGAGCGACTTTCGCGCAATGTTGCCGTCCGTCGCCAAACCGTTGACAGTGAGTACCCCGCAACCCCCTTCTCCGCGTAGAAGGTGATCGATGTATACCCCGCGCACCGATGCGCGTTATTATTACCGTTAGCAGAAGCAAAGCGAGACATTGAAAAAGCAGACGCGACACACACTCGACACGACGATTATCTAAGGCTATCGATTGCGACCCTTGCCGCGATCTTTTGAACACGCGTTCGCGCCTCCGCGAAGTACGTTGTACATAGCTGGTTTTAAATATATTGTAAATAGTTGTCTCGTGAAAAAGGTGTTGTAATTTTCTCTCGTGTTCGTCCCATCGCCCATACCGGCAATTCCCGCCCTGAAAACGGACGGAACATTTGGTCCTTCGAGCCGGATTGCGAAGACAACCGAGAGAAGGGAACCCCGTTCCCCCGCACGTCGATCACGCAGTCGATCGACGCCTAACGCTTCGTGGGTCAACCGACCACTGCTGATACCATCCGACGAAGAAGCTGTCGGCTAACTGCACCCGCTGCCAGTTCCCGAGCCAGACGACCGCTACGCCATGGAGGCGCTGATTAAGGAGCAGGAGGTCATTGTCCGCCGTATCGGCAGGACCGTGACTAATTATAAGAAGATGGGGAAGGCCAACTTCTCCAAGGCCACGGCGGAGGATCGGCTACGGCGTCTGCGGGTCGACTGGGAACGCTGTCAGCAGATCAACCTGGAGTTGGAGCTCGAGGCCACCGCGCAGGACCGTTCCACGATGCCCTACTTCGTGGAGGAGCTCTTCGAGCAAGCAGAGGAAGAGTTCTTTCAAGCCAGCGACTTCTTTTGTGAGTTGGTCGATTCGTTAAATCGGGAGATGTCGTTAGACGCGTCCATCGCTAGCGCACCCGCCGCGAGTTCGTCGCGGGGCACGAAACTCACGCGGATTGAAGTCCCGAAATTCGACGGGCGATATTCGGAATGGCCGACTTTTGCGGATTTGTTCACGTCCCTTGTCGTGAAGAACCCCGACCTTGACGATGTACAGCGGCTGTACCACCTCAAGGGCGCGTTGGAAGGAAAAGCCGCGTCCGTGATATCCCACGTAAGGGTGACCGCCGCGAATTTCGTTCCTGCCTGGAATACGGTCCAGTCGCGGTTCGAGAACAAGCGGATGGTGATCGGTGCCTTGGTGGGGGAGCTGCTACAGTTCGCGCCGCTGACGGACGAAACCGGGGAAGGCCTCGCCAGGCTGCGCGACCGCACCACGGAGACTCTGGCCCATCTGGCCAATTTGGGGTGCCCTACAAACCAATGGGACGATCTGCTCGTCCCACTGGTCGTCCGAAACCTCGACCAAAAGTCACGGGAGGAATGGGAATTATCCCTCGGTGCATCTCGCGACCCCCCCCTCCTACAGCGCGCTCGATGTTTTTCTTGAGGCGCGTGTCCGTGCGCTCGAAAATATACACCTCGCTGCCGAAGAGCGAGGTTTCGCCGCGGAAGAAGCTGCGTGCGCGGTCGAACCCTCCTCCGTCCGATCGCACACGGCCGAAGCTGCGAAAACCCCGAAGACACTGTGTCCCAAGTGCAGCAAGAATCACTTGCTGTTTCGTTGTCCGGTTTTCCGGGGCTGGTCCCTTTCGCAAAAAAGGGACTTTGTGAAAAACCGCGGTTGCTGCTTCAATTGTCTTCGAGCGGACCATTCTGCGAACAGCTGCCCTTCCGCGTCCCGATGCGCTCAGTGCGGCAGGCCGCACCACACGGCGCTGCACCAAGCCTCGTCAACCCCTTCGGGCCACGAAACGCACTCTAACCGCGCGAGAGGAGAAGCGGATCGCGATGCCGCGCTACTGAACTGCTCGGCTCGCTCTCCGGAGAGCGCGGACCGCGCCGTGCTGCTCGCCACCGCGATCGTGAGGGTCGAGACACCGGACGGAGGGACGCGCGCGGTACGGGCCCTCCTGGATCAAGGGTCGGAGGCGACCTTCGTCTCCGAGTCTCTCGTCCAGGCCTTACGTTTGCCCAAACGGCCAGCGGCGGTCACGGTTAAGGGCGCCGGAGACGCCCCCGTAGGCAAGGTAAACGCGCGCGTGGAAGTGAAAATTCGAGGAGCCGGACGGACGACGCCCACGTTCACGTTGACGGCCCTGGTTCTCCCTCGGATCACGTCCTATGCCCCCCGCCTCCAGATCGAGATCAGCGCGTTCCCGCATCTACGCGGCTTGGCCCTCGCGGACCCGGACCCGAGAAGGTCACTGCCGGTAGACCTCCTCATCGGTGCTGACCACTACGGCGCACTTCTCCGCTCCGGACTGCGTCGCGGGGAGGGAGGGACACCCATTGCGCAAGAGACCGTCTTCGGATGGGTCATCTCGGGCCCCACGCGCCCACGATCCGACTCCCCCCGCGCCGTCGCGACATCTCTGCACTGCCGCGCAGACGAACAGTTGCAGCAGCAACTGCGAGTTTTTTGGGAGATCGAGGAAGCGGCTCCCAGCTCCACCCTCTCTCCCGATGAGACGAGGTGCGAGGAGCATTTCAAAGCCACCGTGGCACGGCGGGCGGATGGCCGATACGTCGTCCGCCTCCCCCTTCGCGAAGATCGTCCCCTCCCCCTCGGTGCGTCGCGAAATCGAGCCCTCTCGATACTGCGAGGAGTCGAGCGCCGACTCCACGGCGACCCCCCGTTGGAGGTGGCATACCGCGAATTTTTAAAGGAATACGAGGGGCTTGACCACATGGAGGAGGCGCCAGATTCCTCCTCCCAAGCCCTTGTCGTCTACCTGCCCCACCACCCGGTGGTGAAACGGGCAGACGACGGAACCCCGAAGGTTCGCGTCGTTTTCAACGCGTCAAGCCCCACCTCCAACGGGAAGTCGCTCAATGACCTTCTTCTGCCGGGGCCCAAACTGCAGCTGGACATTTTCGCGGTTCTACTCCGGTGGCGCCTCCCTCGATTCGCCCTCAAGGCCGACATCGTGAAAATGTTCCGGCAGATTCGCGTGCACGACGCCGACGTGAATCTGCAATGCATAGTGTGGCGACGCGAGCCTCACCTCGAACCGTCGACCTTCCGACTCACCACGGTGACCTACGGAACCGCGTGCGCCCCGTACCTAGCCCAGAGGGTCTTACACGAGCTCGCGAAGGACGAGGGAACCACGTTTCCCCGAGCATGCGCAGTACTGCGCAATAATTTTTACGTGGACGATGCTCTCTTCGGGGCCGACACCGTAGACGAAGCGGTTTCGTGTCGAGATGAGCTCACGCAGCTCATGCGGTGTGGGGGGTTTGAGCTCGGGAAATGGGCAGCCAGTATCCCTCTGGTACTGGCCGCGGAGACGACATCCCAGGCGGTGGATTTGCTTCAGGGCTCCCCCACCACCCAACCCGTGTTGGGGGTGGATTGGAGCCCCGAGTTAGACTCTTTCGGGTTTTCCGTAGACCTCGAATGCGGGTCGTCGACTACGAAGAGGGACGTCCTGTCGACGATTGCTCGTTTGTACGACCCGCTGGGCTGGGCAGCCCCGGTAGTTGTAAAGGCGAAGATCATGCTCCAGGAGTTGTGGCTGAGAGGTTCCGAGTGGGACGACCCGATTCCGGCAGAACTCAGCACGACCTGGAGAGCGATTGTCGAGGAGTTGCCCGCACTTCGCAGAGTGCGCATTCCCCGGTGGCTTGGCGTGCGTCTAACACCAAGCCACAGCGATCGGTACGAGCTGCACGGGTTCGCGGACGCGTCATCTCGCGCTTACGGAGCCGTGGTATACCTCGTCTCGCGATCGCCACCGGACGATTCCACGAGGACTCGGGTCACTCTCGTTGCCTCGCGCACCGAAGTCGCCCCCCTGAAAACAGTCTCCATCCCTCGGTTGGAGCTCTGCGCGGCCGCGTTGCTGGCCAAATTGTTACGCCGTATTGCCGACGAAACCTTCGCGGACCACCTCGACCTTTACGCGTGGACCGACTCGCAGGTAGTGCTCGCGTGGTTGGCCCAAACGCCCTCCACGTGGACTGTTTTCGTCGCGAACCGCGTGGGCCTCATCCACGAAACCCTGCCTGGCACGTCCTGGCGACACGTTGGAACCGCCGATAACCCCGCGGATTGCGCCTCCCGCGGCCTTCTGGCCGGCGAGCTACTCCGACACGACCTGTGGTGGCGAGGGCCGGCATGGCTCTCGGGCCCGCGGTCCGGCTGGCCGCCAGCCCGCTCCGATAACCTCGAGGAACCGAGCCTCGAGGTACGGGTACAAACCGCGCGCGTCCACGCCACGGAGGAAAGCCCCTTGGCCCCCCTCCCCACCAGCGTCTCCTCGTGGTCGAAATTGCTTCGGGTCACCGCGTGCTGCTTCCGGTTCGTCGCGGCCCTTCGGCGAAGGATGGGCAGTACGGCCCACTACGACCCCCCCCGCGACGATACGAAAGTCAAGAACGCTGTGGCTCCAGTGGCTGCAAAGCACCGCGTTCAAGACTGAGCTGTGTCGCGTCGCGAAAGGCCAGTTCGTGGGACAAACGTCGCCCTTGAAGCGTTTGAACCCGTTTATCGACGCGGCGGGATTGCTCCGGGTGGGGGGAAGACTCGCACAGTCATCCCGCCCCTACGACGAGATGCACCCGGTCATCTTGCCGAAACATCCGCTGGTCGAGCTCCTCGCCGACTTCGTGCACCAAACCACGCTTCACGGAGGACAGCAGCTCACCTTGAGCGTGTTGAGGAGGACTTACTGGCCACTGGGAGCCCGCGAGCTCGTTCGTCGGGTCACGTGGAGGTGCGTGACCTGTGCCCGCCACCGCGCCACGCCGTCCACCCAAATAATGGCCTCCTTACCGCGCTCAAGGGTAGAGCCCTCCCGTCCTTTCTCGCACGTCGGGGTCGATTACGCAGGCCCCCTCTGGACCCGCATGAGCAAGGGACGGGAGTACAAGTCCCAAAAATCGTACATCGCGGTTTTCGTGTGTTTCGCGACGCGCGCGGTCCACTTGGAGCTCGTCAGCGATTGCGCGACCACGGGTTTCTTGGCCGCGCTGCGCCGATTCGTCTCCCGACGAGGCCGGCCGTCGGAAATCCATTCCGACAACGGAACAAATTTCCGCGGAGCCGCCAGGGAGCTCGCCTCGATGAGTCGCGGCGCCGTCAACTCACCCGAGGTCTCCGCGTTTCTCGAGCAGGCCGAGGTCTCGTGGCGATTCAACCCGCCCGGAGCTCCCCACTTCGGGGGCCTCTGGGAAGCGGGGGTTAAGGCGGTAAAACGCCACCTCGTTAGAGTCGTGGGCTCGCACACCCTCACATTCGAGGAAATGTCGACGCTACTGTGCGGCATAGAGGCCTGCCTTAATTCCCGCCCACTCACCCCTCTGTCGCGCAATCCCGACGACTACGCGGCACTCACTCCTGGGCATTTTTTGACGGGGGCCCCGACCCTCACGTTACCCGGAGAACGCCTTCCGGACAGCGCGTCGACCCCTCTGACCCGGTGGAAGACTGTCGAACACATGCGCGCGGATTTTTGGAAGCAATGGCGGCGGGAGTACTTGCATTCCCTCCAGGAGCGCAGTAAGTGGTGGTGCACGGAAACCAACCTACGCCCGGGAGAGCTGGTGGTCATTCGCGAGCCGAACTACCCGCCAGCGGCCTGGCGACTCGCGCGCGTAGAGACCCTCCACCCCGGCGCGGACAACCGCGTCCGCGTCGTCACGGTACGCACAGCCGGTGGGAAACTTCAACGGCCGATCGCGCAGCTCGTCCGATTGCCCGTGGACCCACCGGAGGACCCTACCCTCCCCCAAGCGTCGGCTCACTAGCGACCGTGAGCGAGGTGCATCGCGTCGCACCGCAGTGCTGCATGGCGGGCGGCAAACCCCGGCCGAACAATTCGGAGCGATCGCGCCCACTTCACAGCGTTTCACGGCGGGCGGCGTATGCCCACTCGCGTCGAGCGCCACGATTGTAAAATAAGTGTTGTATATATTGTAATTTGTACATAGATGTTAAGGTGTTTGGCGTTAAGGCTTGCGTCAGCGGAGCTGAGGCGGGCGGAATGTTCGGGCTCAACCGTCGGCTGCGCCCGACAACACCGGGAGCATCGACCGAGCGACCGAAAGGACCGCCACGGTCCCTAAACATACGCATGCGACCGTTAGGCGAGCGACTTTCGCGCAATGTTGCCGTCCGTCGCCAAACCGTTGACAGTGAGTACCCCGCAACCCCCTTCTCCGCGTAGAAGGTGATCGATGTATACCCCGCGCACCGATGCGCGTTATTATTACCGTTAGCAGAAGCAAAGCGAGACATTGAAAAAGCAGACGCGACACACACTCGACACGACGATTATCTAAGGCTATCGATTGCGACCCTTGCCGCGATCTTTTGAACACGCGTTCGCGCCTCCGCGAAGTACGTTGTACATAGCTGGTTTTAAATATATTGTAAATAGTTGTCTCGTGAAAAAGGTGTTGTAATTTTCTCTCGTGTTCGTCCCATCGCCCATACCGGCAATTCCCGCCCTGAAAACGGACGGAACACGTTATGCATTATGCGTTATGCGTTATGCGTTATGCGTTATACGGTATGCGTTATGCGATATGCGTTATGCGTTATTCGTTATGCATTATGCGTTATGCGTTATGCGTTATGCGTTATACGGTATGCGTTATGCGTTATGCGTTATGCGTTATGCGTTATGCGTTATGCTCTATACGTTATGCGTTATGCGTTATGCGTGATCCGTTATGTGTTATGCGTTATCCGTTGTTCGTTATGCGTTATGCGTTGTGCGTTATACGTTTGCGTTATGCATTATGCGTTATGCGTTATACGGTATGCGTTATGCGTTATACGTTATGCGTTATGAGTTATGCGTTATGCTTTATGCTTTGTGCGTAATGTGTTATGCATTATGTGTTATGCATTATGCGTTATGGGCTATGCCTGATCCGTTAGGCGTTATGCGTTATGCGTTATGCGTTATGCGTTATGCGTTATGCGTTATGCGTTATGCGTTATGCGTTATGCGTTATGCGTTATGCGTTATGGGTTATGCGTTATGCGTTATGCGATATGCGTTATGCGTTATACGTTATGATTTATGCTTTATGCGTTATGCGTTATGCGTTCTGCATAATGCGTTATACGTCATGTATTATGCGTTATGCCTTATACGTTATGCGATATGCGTTGTGCGTAATGCGTTATACGTTATGATTTATGCTTTATGCGTTATGCGTTATGCGTTATGAGTGATCCGACATGCGTTATGCGTTATGCGTTATGCGTTATGCCTTATGCCTTATGGGTTTGCGTTATGCGTTATGCGTTATGCATAATGCGTTATACGTCATGTATTATGCGTTATGCCTTATACGTTATGCGATATGCGTTGTGCGTAATGCGTTATGCGTTATGTGTTATGCATTATGCGTTATGCGTTATGCCTGATCCGTTAGGCGTTATGCGTTATGCGTTATGCATTTTGCGTTATGCGCCATGCGTTATGCGTTATGCGTTATGCGTTATGCGTTATGCGTTATGCGTTATGCGTTATGCGTTATGCGTTATGCGTTATGCGTTATGCGTTATGCCTGATCCGTTAAGCGTTATGCGTTATGCGTTATGCGTTATGCGTTATGCGTTATGCGTTATGCGTTATGCGTTAAGCATTATGCGTTATGCGTTATGGGTTATGCGTTATGTGTTATGCGTTATGCGTTATGCGTTATGCGTTATGCGTTATGCGTTATGCGTTATGCGTTATGCGTTATGCGTTATACGTTGTACGTTATGCGTTATGCGTTATGTTTTATGCGATATGCGTTATGCGTTATTCGTTATGCGTTATGCGTGATCCGTTATGTGTTATGCGATATACGATTTGCGGTATTCGTTATGCGTTATGCGTTATGCGTTATCCGTTGTTCGTTATGCGTTATGCGTTGTGCGTTATACGTTTGCGTTATGCATTATGCGTTATGCGTTATACGGTATGCGTATTGCGTTATACGTTATGCGTTATGCGTTATGCGTTATGCGTTATGCGTTATGCGTTATGCGTTATTCGTTATGAGTAATGAGTTTTAAGTTATGCGTTATGCGTTATGCGTTATGCGTTATACGTTATGCGTTATGCGTTATGCGATATGCGTTATGCGTTATGCGTTATGCGTTATGCGTTATGCTTTATGCGTTATGCGTTATGAGTTACACGTTATGCGTTATTCGATATGCGTTATGCGTTATGCGTTATAGAATGATCCGTTATGCGTTAAGCATTATGCGTTTTGCTGTATTCGTTAAGCGTTGTGCGTTATACGTTTGCGTTATGCGTTATGCGTTATGCGTTATACGGTATGCGTTATGCGTTATACGTTATGCGTTATGAGTTATGCGTTATGCTTTATGCTTTGTGCGTAATGCGTTATGCGTTATGTGTTATGCATTATGCGTTATGCGTTATGTCTGATCCGTTAGGCGTTATGCGTTATGCGTTATGCGTTATGCGTTATGCGTTATGCGTTATGCGTTATGCGTTATGCGTTATGCCTGATCCGTTAGGCGTTATGCGTTATGCGTTATGCGTTATGCGTTATGCGTTATGCGTTATGCGTTATGCGTTATGCGTTAAGCATTATGCGTTATGCGTTAAGCGTTATGCCTTATGCCTTATGGGTTTGCGTTATGCGTTATGCGTTATGCATAATGCGTTATACGTCATGTATTATGCGTTATGCCTTATACGTTATGCGATATGCGTTGTGCGTAATGCTTTATACGTTATGATTTATGCTTTATGCGTTATGCGTTATGCGTTATGAGTGATCCGACATGCGTTATGCGTTATGCGTTATGCGTTATGCCTTATGCCTTATGGGTTTGCGTTATGCGTTATGCGTTATGCATAATGCGTTATACGTCATGTATTATGCGTTATGCCTTATACGTTATGCGATATGCGTTGTGCGTAATGCGTTATGCGTTATGTGTTATGCATTATGCGTTATGCGTTATGCCTGATCCGTTAGGCGTTATGCGTTATGCGTTATGCATTTTGCGTTATGCGCCATGCGTTATGCGTTATGCGTTATGCGTTATGCGTTATGCGTTATGCGTTATGCGTTATGCGTTATGCGTTATGCGTTATGCGTTATGCGTTATGCGTTATGCGTTATGCGTTATGCGTTATGCGTTATGCGTTATGCGTTATGGGTTATGCGTTATGCGTTATGCGATATGCGTTATGCGTTATTCGTTATGATTTATGCTTTATGCGTTATGCGTTATGCGTTATGAGTGATCCGACATGCGTTATGCGCCATGCGTTATGCGTTATGCGTTATGCGTTATGCGTTATGCGTTATGCGTTATGCGATATGCGTTGTGCGTTATGCGTTATGCGTTATGCGTTATGCGTTATGCGTTATGCGTTATGCGTTATGCGTTATGCATTATGCTTTATGCGTTATGCGTTATGCGTTATGCGTTATGCGTTATGGGTTATGCGTTATGCGTTATGCGTTATGCGATATGCGTTGTGCGTTATGCGTTATGCGTTATGCGTTATGCGTTATGCGTTATGCGTTATGCATTATGCGTTATGCGTTATGCGTTATGCGTTATGCGTTTGCGTTATGCGTTATGCGTTATGCGTTATGCGTTATGCGTTATGCGTTATGCGTTATGCGTTATGCGTTATGCGTTATGCGTTATGCGATATGCGTAAAGCGTTATACGTTATGATTTATGCTTTATGCGTTATGCGTTATGCGTTATGAGTGATCCGACATGCGTTATACGTCATGTATTATGCGTTATGCCTTATACGTTATGCGTTATGCGTTATGCGTTATGGGTTATGCGTTATGTGTTATGCGTTATGCGTTATGCGTTATGCGTTATGCGTTATGCGTTATGCGTTATGCGTTATGCGTTATGCGTTATGCGTTATGCGTTATGCGTTATGCGTTATACGTTGTACGTTATGCGTTATGCGTTATGTTTTATGCGATATGCGTTATGCGTTATTCGTTATGCATTATGCGTTATGCGTTATGCGTTATGCGTTATACGGTATGCGTTATGCGTTATGCGTTATGCGTTATGCGTTATGCGTTATGCGTTATGCGTTATGCGTTATGCGTTATGCGTTATGCATTATGCTTTATGCGTTATGGGTTATGCGTTATGCGTTATGCGATATGCGTTATGCGTTATACGTTATGCTTTATGCTTTATGCTTTATGCTTTATGCGTTATGCGTTATGCGTTATGAGTGATCCGACATGCGTTATGCGTTATGCGTTATGCGTTATGCCTTATGCCTTATGGGTTTGCGTTATGCGTTATGCGTTATGCATAATGCGTTATACGTCATGTATTATGCGTTATGCCTTATACGTTATGCGATATGCGTTGTGCGTAATGCGTTATGCGTTATGTGTTATGCATTATGCGTTATGCGTTATGCCTGATCCGTTAGGCGTTATGCGTTATGCGTTATGCATTTTGCGTTATGCGCCATGCGTTATGCGTTATGCGTTATGCGTTATGCGTTATGCGTTATGCGTTATGCGTTATGCGTTATGCGTTATGCGTTATGCCTGATCCGTTAGGCGTTATGCGTTATGCGTTATGCGTTGTTCGTTATGCGTTATGCGTTGTGCGTTATACGTTTGCGTTATGTATTATGCGTTATGCGTTATACGGTATGCGTATTGCGTTATACGTTATGCGTTATGCGTTATGCGTTATGCGTTATGCGTTATGCGTTATGCGTTATTCGTTATGAGTAATGAGTTTTAAGTTATGCGTTATGCGTTATGCGTTATGCGTTATACGTTATGCGTTATGCGTTATGCGATATGCGTTATGCGTTATGCGTTATGCATCAAGCCTTATGCGGTAATTTTGTGCGTTATGCGGTATGCGTTATGCCTGATCCGTTAGGCGTTATGCGTTATGCGTTATGCGTTATGCGTTATGCGTTATGCGTTATGCCTTATGCCTTATGGGTTTGCGTTATGCGTTATGCGTTATGCATAATGCGTTATACGTCATGTATTATGCGTTATGCCTTATACGTTATGCGATATGCGTTGTGCGTAATGCGTTATGCGTTATGTGTTATGCATTATGCGTTATGCGTTATGCCTGATCCGTTAGGCGTTATGCGTTATGCGTTATGCATTTTGCGTTATGCGCCATGCGTTATGCGTTATGCGTTATGCGTTATGCGTTATGCGTTATGCGTTATGCGTTATGCGTTATGCGTTATGCGTTATGCGTTATGCGTTATGCCTGATCCGTTAAGCGTTATGCGTTATGCGTTATGCGTTATGCGTTATGCGTTATGCGTTATGCGTTATGCGTTAAGCATTATGCGTTATGCGTTATGGGTTATGCGTTATGTGTTATGCGATATGCGTTATGCGTTATGCGTTATGCGTTATGCGTTATGCGTTATGCGTTATGCGTTATGCGTTATACGTTGTACGTTATGCGTTATGCGTTATGTTTTATGCGATATGCGTTATGCGTTATTCGTTATGCGTTATGCGTGATCCGTTATGTGTTATGCGATATACGTTTTGCGGTATTCGTTATGCGTTATGCGTTATGCGTTATCCGTTGTTCGTTATGCGTTATGCGTTGTGCGTTATACGTTTGCGTTATGCATTATGCGTTATGCGTTATACGGTATGCGTATTGCGTTATACGTTATGCGTTATGCGTTATGCGTTATGCGTTATGCGTTATGCGTTATGCGTTATTCGTTATGAGTAATGAGTTTTAAGTTATGCGTTATGCGTTATGCGTTATGCGTTATACGTTATGCGTTATGCGTTATGCGATATGCGTTATGCGTTATGCGTTATGCGTTATGCGTTATGCTTTATGCGTTATGCGTTATGAGTTACACGTTATGCGTTATTCGATATGCGTTATGCGTTATGCGTTATAGAATGATCCGTTATGCGTTAAGCATTATGCGTTTTGCTGTATTCGTTAAGCGTTGTGCGTTATACGTTTGCGTTATGCGTTATGCGTTATGCGTTATACGGTATGCGTTATGCGTTATGCGTTATGCGTTATGAGTTATGCGTTATGCTTTATGCTTTGTGCGTAATGCGTTATGCGTTATGTGTTATGCATTATGCGTTATGCGTTATGTCTGATCCGTTAGGCGTTATGCGTTATGCGTTATGCGTTATGCGTTATGCGTTATGCGTTATGCGTTATGCGTTATGCGTTATGCCTGATCCGTTAGGCGTTATGCGTTATGCGTTATGCGTTATGCGTTATGCGTTATGCGTTATGCGTTATGCGTTATGCGTTAAGCATTATGCGTTATGCGTTAAGCGTTATGCCTTATGCCTTATGGGTTTGCGTTATGCGTTATGCGTTATGCATAATGCGTTATACGTCATGTATTATGCGTTATGCCTTATACGTTATGCGATATGCGTTGTGCGTAATGCTTTATACGTTATGATTTATGCTTTATGCGTTATGCGTTATGCGTTATGAGTGATCCGACATGCGTTATGCGTTATGCGTTATGCGTTATGCCTTATGCCTTATGGGTTTGCGTTATGCGTTATGCGTTATGCATAATGCGTTATACGTCATGTATTATGCGTTATGCCTTATACGTTATGCGATATGCGTTGTGCGTAATGCGTTATGCGTTATGTGTTATGCATTATGCGTTATGCGTTATGCCTGATCCGTTAGGCGTTATGCGTTATGCGTTATGCATTTTGCGTTATGCGCCATGCGTTATGCGTTATGCGTTATGCGTTATGCGTTATGCGTTATGCGTTATGCGTTATGCGTTATGCGTTATGCGTTATGCGTTATGCGTTATGCGTTATGCGTTATGCGTTATGCGTTATGCGTTATGCGTTATGCGTTATGCGTTATGGGTTATGCGTTATGCGTTATGCGATATGCGTTATGCGTTATACGTTATGATTTATGCTTTATGCGTTATGCGTTATGCGTTATGAGTGATCCGACATGCGTTATGCGCCATGCGTTATGCGTTATGCGTTATGCGTTATGCGTTATGCGTTATGCGTTATGCGATATGCGTTGTGCGTTATGCGTTATGCGTTATGCGTTATGCGTTATGCGTTATGCGTTATGCGTTATGCGTTATGCATTATGCTTTATGCGTTATGCGTTATGCGTTATGCGTTATGCGTTATGGGTTATGCATTTTGCGTTATGCGTTATGCGATATGCGTTGTGCGTTATGCGTTATGCGTTATGCGTTATGCGTTATGCGTTATGCGTTATGCATTATGCGTTATGCGTTATGCGTTATGCGTTATGCGTTTGCGTTATGCGTTATGCGTTATGCGTTATGCGTTATGCGTTATGCGTTATGCGTTATGCGTTATGCGTTATGCGTTATGCGTTATGCGATATGCGTAAAGCGTTATACGTTATGATTTATGCTTTATGCGTTATGCGTTATGCGTTATGAGTGATCCGACATGCGTTATACGTCATGTATTATGCGTTATGCCTTATACGTTATGCGTTATGCGTTATGCGTTATGGGTTATGCGTTATGCGTTATGCGTTATGCGTTATGCGTTATGCGTTATGCGTTATGCGTTATGCGTTATGCGTTATGCGTTATGCGTTATGCGTTATGCGTTATGCGTTATGCGTTATACGTTGTACGTTATGCGTTATGCGTTATGTTTTATGCGATATGCGTTATGCGTTATTCGTTATGCATTATGCGTTATGCGTTATGCGTTATGCGTTATACGGTATGCGTTATGCGTTATGCGTTATGCGTTATGCGTTATGCGTTATGCGTTATGCGTTATGCGTTATGCGTTATGCGTCATGCTTTATGCTTTATGCGTTATGGGTTATGCGTTATGCGTTATGCGATATGCGTTATGCGTTATACGTTATGCTTTATGCTTTATGCTTTATGCTTTATGCGTTATGCGTTATGCGTTATGAGTGATCCGACATGCGTTATGCGTTATGCGTTATGCGTTATGCCTTATGCCTTATGGGTTTGCGTTATGCGTTATGCGTTATGCATAATGCGTTATACGTCATGTATTATGCGTTATGCCTTATACGTTATGCGATATGCGTTGTGCGTAATGCGTTATGCGTTATGTGTTATGCATTATGCGTTATGCGTTATGCCTGATCCGTTAGGCGTTATGCGTTATGCGTTATGCATTTTGCGTTATGCGCCATGCGTTATGCGTTATGCGTTATGCGTTATGCGTTATGCGTTATGCGTTATGCGTTATGCGTTATGCGTTATGCGTTATGCCTGATCCGTTAGGCGTTATGCGTTATGCGTTATGCGTTGTTCGTTATGCGTTATGCGTTGTGCGTTATACGTTTGCGTTATGTATTATGCGTTATGCGTTATACGGTATGCGTATTGCGTTATACGTTATGCGTTATGCGTTATGCGTTATGCGTTATGCGTTATGCGTTATGCGTTATTCGTTATGAGTAATGAGTTTTAAGTTATGCGTTATGCGTTATGCGTTATGCGTTATACGTTATGCGTTATGCGTTATGCGATATGCGTTATGCGTTATGCGTTATGCATCAAGCCTTATGCGGTAATTTTGTGCGTTATGCGGTATGCGTTATGCCTGATCCGTTAGGCGTTATGCGTTATGCGTTATGCGTTATGCGTTATGCGTTATGCGTTGTGCGTTATGCGTTATGCGTTATACGTTATGCGTTATGCGTTATGCGATATGCGTTATGCGTTATGCGTTATGCGTTATGCATTATGCTTTATGCGTTATGCGTTATGAGTTACACGTTATGCGTTATTCGATATGCGTTATGCGTTATGCGTTATAGAATGATCCGTTATGCGTTAAGCATTATGCGTTTTGCTGTATTCGTTATGCGTTGTGCGTTATACGTTTGCGTTATGCGTTATGCGTTATGCGTTATACGGTATGCGTTATGCGTTATACGTTATGCGTTATGAGTTATGCGTTATGCTTTATGCTTTGTGCGTAATGCGTTATGCGTTATGTGTTATGCATTATGCGTTATGCGTTATGCCTGATCCGTTAGGCGTTATGCGTTATGCGTTATGCGTTATGCGTTATGCGTTATGCGTTATGCGTTATGCGTTATGCCTGATCCGTTAGGCGTTATGCGTTATGCGTTATGCGTTATGCGTTATGCGTTATGCGTTATGCGTTAAGCATTATGCGTTATGCGTTAAGCGTTATGCCTTATGCCTTATGGGTTTGCGTTATGCGTTATGCGTTATGCATAATGCGTTATACGTCATGTATTATGCGTTATGCCTTATACGTTATGCGATATGCGTTGTGCGTAATGCGTTATACGTTATGATTTATGCTTTATGCGTTATGCGTTATGCGTTATGAGTGATCCGACATGCGTTATGCGTTATGCGTTATGCGTTATGCCTTATGCCTTATGGGTTTGCGTTATGCGTTATGCGTTATGCATAATGCGTTATACGTCATGTATTATGCGTTATGCCTTATACGTTATGCGATATGCGTTGTGCGTAATGCGTTATGCGTTATGTGTTATGCATTATGCGTTATGCGTTATGCCTGATCCGTTAGGCGTTATGCGTTATGCGTTATGCATTTTGCGTTATGCGCCATGCGTTATGCGTTATGCGTTATGCGTTATGCGTTATGCGTTATGCGTTATGCGTTATGCGTTATGCGTTATGCGTTATGCGTTATGCGTTATGCGTTATGCGTTATGCGTTATGCGTTATGCGTTATGCGTTATGGGTTATGCGTTATGCGTTATGCGATATGCGTTATGCGTTATACGTTATGATTTATGCTTTATGCGTTATGCGTTATGCGTTATGAGTGATCCGACATGCGTTATGCGCCATGCGTTATGCGTTATGCGTTATGCGTTATGCGTTATGCGTTATGCGTTATGCGTTATGCGTTATGAGTTATGCGATATGCGTTGTGCGTTATGCGTTATGCGTTATGCGTTATGCGTTATGCGTTATGCGTTATGCGTTATGCGTTATGCATTATGCTTTATGCGTTATGCGTTATGCGTTATGCGTTATGCGTTATGGGTTATGCATTTTGCGTTATGCGTTATGCGATATGCGTTGTGCGTTATGCGTTATGCGTTATGCGTTATGCCTTATGCGTTATGCGTTATGCGTTATGCATTTTGCGTTATGCGCCATGCGTTATGCGTTATGCGTTATGCGTTATGCATTATGCGTTATGCGTTATGCGTTATGCGTTATGCGTTTGCGTTATGCGTTATGCGTTATGCGTTATGCGTTATGCGTTATGCGTTATGGGTTATGCGTTATGCGTTATGCGATATGCGTAAAGCGTTATACGTTATGATTTATGCTTTATGCGTTATGCGTTATGCGTTATGAGTGATCCGACATGCGTTATACGTCATGTATTATGCGTTATGCCTTATACGTTATGCGTTATGCGTTATGCGTTATGGGTTATGCGTTATGTGTTATGCGATATGCGTTATGCGTTATGCGTTATGCGTTATGCGTTATGCGTTATGCGTTATGCGTTATGCGTTATGCGTTATGCGTTATGCGTTATGCGTTATACGTTGTACGTTATGCGTTATGCGTTATGTTTTATGCGATATGCGCTATGCGTTATTCGTTATGCATTATGCGTTATGCGTTATGCGTTATGCGTTATACGGTATGCGTTATGCGTTATGCGTTATGCGTTATGCGTTATGCGTTATGCGTTATGCGTTATGCGTTATGCGTTATGCGTTATGCATTATGCTTTATGCGTTATGGGTTATGCGTTATGCGTTATGCGATATGCGTTATGCGTTATACGTTATGCTTTATGCTTTATGCTTTATGCTTTATGCGTTATGCGTTATGCGTTATGAGTGATCCGACATGCGTTATGCCTTATGCGTTATGCGTTATGCCTTATGCCTTATGGGTTTGCGTTATGCGTTATGCGTTATGCATAATGCGTTATACGTCATGTATTATGCGTTATGCCTTATACGTTATGCGATATGCGTTGTGCGTAATGCGTTATGCGTTATGTGTTATGCATTATGCGTTATGCGTTATGCCTGATCCGTTAGGCGTTATGCGTTATGCGTTATGCATTTTGCGTTATGCGCCATGCGTTATGCGTTATGCGTTATGCGTTATGCGTTATGCGTTATGCGTTATGCGTTATGCCTGATCCGTTAGGCGTTATGCGTTATGCGTTATGCGTTATGCGTTATGCTTTATGCTTTGTGCGTAATGCGTTATGCGTTATGTGTTATGCATTATGCGTTATGCGTTATGCCTGATCCGTTAGGCGTTATGCGTTATGCGTTATGCGTTATGCGTTATGCGTTATGCGTTATGCGTTATGCGTTATGCCTGATCCGTTAGGCGTTATGCGTTATGCGTTATGCGTTATGCGTTATGCGTTAGCGTTATGCGTTAAGCATTATGCGTTATGCGTTAAGCGTTATGCCTTATGCCTTATGGGTTTGCGTTATGCGTTATGCGTTATGCATAATGCGTTATACGTCATGTATTATGCGTTATGCCTTATACGTTATGCGATATGCGTTGTGCCTAATGCGTTATACGTTATGATTTATGCTTTATGCGTTATGCGTTATGCGTTATGAGTGATCCGACATGCGTTATGCGTTATGCGTTATGCGTTATGCCTTATGCCTTATGGGTTTGCGTTATGCGTTATGCGTTATGCATAATGCGTTATACGTCATGTATTATGCGTTATGCCTTATACGTTATGCGATATGCGTTGTGCGTAATGCGTTATGCGTTATGTGTTATGCATTATGCGTTATGCGTTATGCCTGATCCGTTAGGCGTTATGCGTTATGCGTTATGCATTTTGCGTTATGCGCCATGCGTTATGCGTTATGCGTTATGCGTTATGCGTTATGCGTTATGCGTTATGCGTTATGCGTTATGCGTTATGCGTTATGCGTTATGCGTTATGCGTTATGCGTTATGCGTTATGCGTTATGCGTTATGCGTTATGCGTTATGGGTTATGCGTTATGCGTTATGCGATATGCGTTATGCGTTATACGTTATGATTTATGCTTTATGCGTTATGCGTTATGCGTTATGAGTGATCCGACATGCGTTATGCGCCATGCGTTATGCGTTATGCGTTATGCGTTATGCGTTATGCGTTATGCGTTATGCGTTATGCGTTATGAGTTATGCGATATGCGTTGTGCGTTATGCGTTATGCGTTATGCGTTATGCGTTATGCGTTATGCGTTATGCGTTATGCGTTATGCATTATGCTTTATGCGTTATGCGTTATGCGTTATGCGTTATGCGTTATGCGTTATGGGTTATGCATTTTGCGTTATGCGTTATGCGATATGCGTTGTGCGTTATGCGTTATGCGTTATGCGTTATGCCTTATGCGTTATGCGTTATGCGTTATGCATTTTGCGTTATGCGCCATGCGTTATGCGTTATGCGTTATGCGTTATGCGTTATGCGTTATGCATTATGCGTTATGCGTTATGCGTTATGCGTTATGCGTTTGCGTTATGCGTTATGCGTTATGCGTTATGCGTTATGCGTTATGCGTTATGGGTTATGCGTTATGCGTTATGCGATATGCGTAAAGCGTTATACGTTATGATTTATGCTTTATGCGTTATGCGTTATGCGTTATGAGTGATCCGACATGCGTTATACGTCATGTATTATGCGTTATGCCTTATACGTTATGCGTTATGCGTTATGCGTTATGGGTTATGCGTTATGTGTTATGCGATATGCGTTATGCGTTATGCGTTATGCGTTATGCGTTATGCGTTATGCGTTATGCGTTATGCGTTATGCGTTATGCGTTATGCGTTATGCGTTATGCGTTATACGTTGTACGTTATGCGTTATGCGTTATGTTTTATGCGATATGCGCTATGCGTTATTCGTTATGCATTATGCGTTATGCGTTATGCGTTATGCGTTATACGGTATGCGTTATGCGTTATGCGTTATGCGTTATGCGTTATGCGTTATGCGTTATGCGTTATGCGTTATGCGTTATGCGTTATGCATTATGCTTTATGCGTTATGGGTTATGCGTTATGCGTTATGCGATATGCGTTATGCGTTATACGTTATGCTTTATGCTTTATGCTTTATGCTTTATGCGTTATGCGTTATGCGTTATGAGTGATCCGACATGCGTTATGCGTTATGCGTTATGCGTTATGCCTTATGCCTTATGGGTTTGCGTTATGCGTTATGCGTTATGCATAATGCGTTATACGTCATGTATTATGCGTTATGCCTTATACGTTATGCGATATGCGTTGTGCGTAATGCGTTATGCGTTATGTGTTATGCATTATGCGTTATGCGTTATGCCTGATCCGTTAGGCGTTATGCGTTATGCGTTATGCATTTTGCGTTATGCGCCATGCGTTATGCGTTATGCGTTATGCGTTATGCGTTATGCGTTATGCGTTATGCGTTATGCCTGATCCGTTAGGCGTTATGCGTTATGCGTTATGCGTTATGCGTTGTTCGTTATGCGTTGTGCGTTATACGTTTGCGTTATGCATTATGCGTTATGCGTTATACGGTATGCGTATTGCGTTATACGTTATGCGTTATGCGTTATGCGTTATGCGTTATGCGTTATGCGTTATGCGTTATGCGTTATTCGTTATGAGTAATGAGTTTTAAGTTATGCGTTATGCGTTATGCGTTATGCGTTATACGTTATGCGTTATGCGTTATGCGATATGCGTTATGCGTTATGCGTTATGCATCAAGCCTTATGCGGTAATTTTGTGCGTTATGCGTTATGCGTTATGCCTGATCCGTTAGGCGTTATGCGTTATGCGTTATGCGTTATGCGTTATGCGTTATGCGTTATGCGTTGTGCGTTATGCGTTATGCGTTATGCGTTAAGCGTTATGCGTTATGCGTTATGCGTTATGCGTTATGCGTTAGGCATTATGCATTATGCGTTATGCGTTATGCGTTATGCATAATGCGTTATACGTTATGTATTATGCGTTATGCCTTATGCGTTATGCGATATGCGCTATGCATCAAGCCTTATGCGGTAATTTTGTGCGTTATGCGTTATGCGTTATGCCTGATCCGTTAGGCGTTATGCGTTATGCGTTATGCGTTATGCGTTATGCGTTATGCGTTGTGCGTTATGCGTTATGCGTTATGCGTTAAGCGTTATGCGTTATGCGTTATGCGTTATGCGTTATGCGTTATGCGTTATGCGTTATGGGTTATGCGTTATGTGTTATGCGATATGCGTTATGTGTTATGCGTTATGCGTTATGCGTTATGCGTTATGCGTTATGCGTTATGCGTTATGCGTTATGCGTTATGCGTTATGCGTTATGCATTATGCTTTATGCGTTATGCGTTATGCGTTATGCGTTATGCGTTATGGGTTATGCATTTTGCGTTATGCGTTATGCGATATGCGTTGTGCGTTATGCGTTATGCGTTATGCGTTATGCGTTATGCGTTATGCTCTATACGTTATGCGTTATGCGTTATGCGTGATCCGTTATGTGTTATGCGTTATCCGTTGTTCGTTATGCGTTATGCGTTGTGCGTTATACGTTTGCGTTATGCATTATGCGTTATGCGTTATACGGTATGCGTTATGCGTTATACGTTATGCGTTATGAGTTATGCGTTATGCTTTATGCTTTGTGCGTAATGCGTTATGCGTTATGTGTTATGCATTATGCGTTATGGGCTATGCCTGATCCGTTAGGCGTTATGCGTTATGCGTTATGCGTTATACGTTATGCGTTATGAGTTATGCGTTATGCTTTATGCTTTGTGCGTAATGCGTTATGCGTTATGTGTTATGCGTTATACGTTATGATTTATGCTTTATGCGTTATGCGTTATGCGTTATGAGTGATCCGACATGCGTTATGCGTTATGCGTTATGCCTTATGCCTTATGGGTTTGCGTTATGCGTTATGCGTTATGCATAATGCGTTATACGTCATGTATTATGCGTTATGCCTTATACGTTATGCGTTATGAGTTATGCGTTATGCTTTATGCTTTGTGCGTAATGCGTTATGCGTTATGTGTTATGCGTTATACGTTATGATTTATGCTTTATGCGTTATGCGTTATGCGTTATGAGTGATCCGACATGCGTTATGCGTTATGCGTTATGCGTTATGCGTTATACGTTATGCGTTATGAGTTATGCGTTATGCGTTATGCGTTATGCGTTATGCGTTATGCGATATGCGTTATGCGTTATACGTTATGATTTATGCTTTATGCGTTATGCGTTATGCGTTATGAGTGATCCGACATGCGTTATGCGTTATGCGTTATGCCTTATGCCTTATGGGTTTGCGTTATGCGTTATGCGTTATGCATAATGCGTTATACGTCATGTATTATGCGTTATGCCTTATACGTTATGCGATATGCGTTGTGCGTAATGCGTTATGCGTTATGTGTTATGCATTATGCGTTATGCGTTATGCCTGATCCGTTAGGCGTTATGCGTTATGCGTTATGCGTTATGCGTTATACGGTATACGTTATGCGTTATACGTTATGCGTTATGCGTTATGCGTTATGCGTTATGCGTTATGCGTTATGCATTATGCTTTATGCGTTATGCGTTATGAGTTACACGTTATGCGTTATTCGATATGCGTTATGCGTTATGCGTTATGCGTTATTCGTTATGAGTAATGAGTTTTAAGTTATGCGTTATGCGTTATGCGTTATGCGTTATACGTTATGCGTTATGCGTTATGCGATATGCGTTATGCGTTATGCGTTATGCATTATGCTTTATGCGTTATGCGATATGAGTTACACGTTATGCGTTATTCGATATGCGTTATGCGTTATGCGTTATGCGTTATGCGTTATGCGTTATAGCGTGATCCGTTATGCGTTAAGCATTATGCGTTTTGCTGTATTCGTTATGCGTTGTGCGTTATACGTTTGCTTTATGCGTTATGCCTTATGCGTTATACGGTATGCGTTATGCGTTATACGTTATGCGTTATGAGTTATGCGATATGCGTTATGCGTTATGCGTTATGCGTTATGCTTTATGCGTTATGCGTTATGCGTTATGCGTTATGCTTTATGCGTTATGCTTTATGCGTTATGCGTGATCCGTTATGCGTTAGGCGTTATGCGTTATGCGTTATGCGTTATGCGTTATGCGTTATGCGTTATGCGTTATGCGTTATGCGTTCTGCGTTATGCGTTATGCGTTATGCGTTATGCGTTATACGTTATGCTTTGTGCTTTATGCGTTATGCGTTATGCGTTATGCGTGATCCGACATGCGTTACGCGTTATGCGTTATGCGTTATGCCTTATGGCTTATGGGTTTGCGTTAGGCATTATGCATTATGCGTTATGCGTTATGCGTTATGCATAATGCGTTATACGTTATGTATTATGCGTTATGCCTTATGCGTTATGCGATATGCGCTATGCATCAAGCCTTATGCGGTAATTTTGTGCGTTATGCGTTATGCGTTATGCCTGATCCGTTAGGCATTATGCGTTATGCGTTATGCGTTATGCGTTATGCGTTGTGCGTTATGCGTTATGCGTTATGCGTTAAGCGTTATGCGTTATGCGTTATGCGTTATGCGTTATGCGTTATGCGTTATGCGTTATGCGTTATGCGTTATGGGTTATGCGTTATGTGTTATGCGATATGCGTTATGCGTTATGCGTTATGCGTTATCCGTTGTTCGTTATGCGTTATGCGTTGTGCGTTATATGTTTGCGTTATGCATTATGCGTTATGCGTTATGCGTTATGCGTTATGCGTTATGGGTTATGCGTTATGCGTTATGCGATATGCGTTATGCGTTATACGTTATGATTTATGCTTTATGCGTTATGCGTTATGCGTTATGAGTGATCCGACATGCGTTATGCGTTATGCGTTATGCCTTATGCCTTATGGGTTTGCGTTATGCGTTATGCGTTATGCATAATGCGTTATACGTCATGTATTATGCATTATGCCTTATACGTTATGCGATATGCGGTGTGCGTAATGCGTTATGCGTTATGTGTTATGCATTATGCGTTATGCGTTATGCCTGATCCGTTAGGCGTTATGCGTTATGCGTTATGCGTTATGCGTTATGCGTTATGCGTTATGCGTTATGCGTTATGCGTTATGCGTTATGCGTTAAGCATTATGCGTTATGCGTTATGCGTTATGCCTTATGCCTTATGGGTTTGCGTTATGCGTTATGCGTTCTGCATAATGCGTTATACGTCATGTATTATGCGTTATGCCTTATACGTTATGCGATATGCGTTGTGCGTAATGCGTTATACGTTATGATTTATGCTTTATGCGTTATGCGTTATGCGTTATGAGTGATCCGACATGCGTTATGCGTTATGCGTTATGCGTTATGCCTTATGCCTTATGGGTTTGTGTTATGCGTTATGCGTTATGCATAATGCGTTATACGTCATGTATTATGCGTTATGCCTTATACGTTATGCGATATGCGTTGTGCGTAATGCGTTATGCGTTATGTGTTATGCATTATGCGTTATGCGTTATGCCTGATCCGTTAGGCGTTATGCGTTATGCGTTATGCATTTTGCTTTATGCGCCATGCGTTATGCGTTATGCGATATGCGTTATGCGTTATGCGTTATGCGTTATGCGTTATGCGTTATGCGTTATGCGTTATGCGTTATGCGTTAAGCATTATGCGTTATGCGTTATGCGTTATGCCTTATGCCTTATGGGTTTGCGTTATGCGTTATGCGTTATGCATAATGCGTTATACGTCATGTATTATGCGTTATGCCTTATACGTTATGCGATATGCGTTGTTCGTAATGCGTTATACGTTATGATTTATGCTTTATGCGTTATGCGTTATGCGTTATGAGTGCTCCGACATGCGTTATGCGTTATGCGTTATGCGTTATGCGTTATGCGTTATGCGTTATGGGTTATGCGTTATGTGTTATGCGATATGCGTTATGCGTTATGCGTTATGCGTTATGCGTTATGCGTTATGCGTTATGCGTTATGCGTTATACGTTGTACGTTATGCGTTATGCGTTATGTTTTATGCGATATGCGTTATGCGTTATTCGTTATGCATTATGCGTTATGCGTTATGCGTTATGCGTTATGCGTTATACGGTATGCGTTATGCGTTATGCGTTATGCGTTATGCGTTATGCTCTATACGTTATGCGTTATGCGTTATGCGTGATCCGTTATGTGTTATGCGATATACGTTTTGCGGTATTCGTTATGCGTTATGCGTTATGCGTTATGCGTTATCCGTTGTTCGTTATGCGTTATGCGTTGTGCGTTATATGTTTGCGTTATGCATTATGCGTTATGCGTTATACGGTATGCGTATTGCGTTATACGTTATGCGTTATGCGTTATGCGTTATGCGTTATGCGTTATGCGTTATTCGTTATGAGTAATGAGTTTTAAGTTAAGCGTTATGCGTTATGCGTTATGCGTTATACGTTATGCGTTATGCGTTATGCGGTATGCGTTATGCGTTATGCGTTATGCATTATGCTTTATGCGTTATGCGTTATGAGTTACACGTTATGCGTTATTCGATATGCGTTATGCGTTATGCGTTATAGAATGATCCGTTATGCGTTATGCGTTATGCGTTATGCGTTATGCGTTATGCGTTATGCGTAATGCGTTATGCGTTATGCGTTATGCGTTATGCGTTATGCGTTATGGGTTATGCGTTATGTGTTATGCGATATGCGTTATGCGTTATGCGTTATGCGTTATGCGTTATGCGTTATGCGTTATACGTTGTACGTTATGCGTTATGCGTTATGTTTTATGCGATATGCGTTATGCGTTATTCGTTATGCATTATGCGTTATGCGTTATGCGTTATGCGTTATACGGTATGCGTTATGCGTTATGCGTTATGCGTTATGCGTTATGCGTTATGCGTTATGCGTTATGCGTTATGCGTTATGCGTTATGCATTATGCTTTATGCGTTATGGGTTATGCGTTATGCGTTATGCGATATGCGTTATGCGTTATACGTTATGCTTTATGCTTTATGCTTTATGCTTTATGCGTTATGCGTTATGCGTTATGAGTGATCCGACATGCGTTATGCGTTATGCGTTATGCGTTATGCCTTATGCCTTATGGGTTTGCGTTATGCGTTATGCGTTATGCATAATGCGTTATACGTCATGTATTATGCGTTATGCCTTATACGTTATGCGATATGCGTTGTGCGTAATGCGTTATGCGTTATGTGTTATGCATTATGCGTTATGCGTTATGCCTGATCCGTTAGGCGTTATGCGTTATGCGTTATGCATTTTGCGTTATGCGCCATGCGTTATGCGTTATGCGTTATGCGTTATGCGTTATGCGTTATGCGTTATGCGTTATGCGTTATGCGTTATGCGTTATGCGTTATGCGTTATGCATTTTGCGTTATGCGCCATGCGTTATGCGTTATGCGATATGCGTTATGCGTTATGCGTTATGCGTTATGCGTTATGCGTTATGCGTTATGCGTTATGCGTTATGCGTTATGCCTGATCCGTTAGGCGTTATGCGTTATGCGTTATGCGTTATGCGTTATGCGTTATGCGTTATGCGTTAAGCATTATGCGTTATGCGTTATGCGTTATGCCTTATGCCTTATGGGTTTGCGTTATGCGTTATGCGTTATGCATAATGCGTTATACGTCATGTATTATGCGTTATGCCTTATACGTTATGCGATATGCGTTGTTCGTAATGCGTTATACGTTATGATTTATGCTTTATGCGTTATGCGTTATGCGTTATGAGTGCTCCGACATGCGTTATGCGTTATGCGTTATGCGTTATGCGTTATGCGTTATGGGTTATGCGTTATGTGTTATGCGATATGCGTTATGCGTTATGCGTTATGCGTTATGCGTTATGCGTTATGCGTTATGCGTTATGCGTTATGCGTTATACGTTGTACGTTATGCGTTATGCGTTATGTTTTATGCGATATGCGTTATGCGTTATTCGTTATGCATTATGCGTTATGCGTTATGCGTTATGCGTTATGCGTTATACGGTATGCGTTATGCGTTATGCGTTATGCGTTATGCGTTATGCTCTATACGTTATGCGTTATGCGTTATGCGTGATCCGTTATGTGTTATGCGATATACGTTTTGCGGTATTCGTTATGCGTTATGCGTTATGCGTTATGCGTTATCCGTTGTTCGTTATGCGTTATGCGTTGTGCGTTATACGTTTGCGTTATGCGTTATGCGTTATGCGTTATGCGTTATGCGTTATGCGTTATACGTTATGCGTTATGCGTTATGCGTTATGCGTTATGCGTTATGCGTTATTCGTTATGAGTAATGAGTTTTAAGTTAAGCGTTATGCGTTATGCGTTATGCGTTATGCGTTATGCGTTATGCGTTATGCGTTATGCGTTATGCGTTATGCGTTATGCGTTATGCTTTATGCGTTATGCGTTATGAGTTACACGTTATGCGTTATTCGATATGCGTTATGCGTTATGCGTTATAGAATGATCCGTTATGCGTTATGCGTTATGCGTTATGCGTTATGCGTTATGCGTTATGCGTAATGCGTTATGCGTTATGCGTTATGCGTTATGCGTTATGCGTTATGGGTTATGCGTTATGTGTTATGCGATATGCGTTATGCGTTATGCGTTATGCGTTATGCGTTATGCGTTATGCGTTATACGTTGTACGTTATGCGTTATGCGTTATGTTTTATGCGATATGCGTTATGCGTTATTCGTTATGCATTATGCGTTATGCGTTATGCGTTATGCGTTATACGGTATGCGTTATGCGTTATGCGTTATGCTTTATGCGTTATGCGTTATGCGTTATGCGTTATGCGTTATGCGTTATGCGTTATGCATTATGCTTTATGCGTTATGGGTTATGCGTTATGCGTTATGCGATATGCGTTATGCGTTATACGTTATGCTTTATGCTTTATGCTTTATGCTTTATGCGTTATGCGTTATGCGTTATGAGTGATCCGACATGCGTTATGCGTTATGCGTTATGCGTTATGCCTTATGCCTTATGGGTTTGCGTTATGCGTTATGCGTTATGCATAATGCGTTATACGTCATGTATTATGCGTTATGCCTTATACGTTATGCGATATGCGTTGTGCGTAATGCGTTATGCGTTATGTGTTATGCATTATGCGTTATGCGTTATGCCTGATCCGTTAGGCGTTATGCGTTATGCGTTATGCATTTTGCGTTATGCGCCATGCGTTATGCGTTATGCGTTATGCGTTATGCGTTATGCGTTATGCGTTATGCGTTATGCGTTATGCGTTATGCGTTATGCGTTATGCCTGATCCGTTAGGCGTTATGCGTTATGCGTTATGCGTTATGCGTTATGCGTTATGCGTTATGCGTTAAGCATTATGCGTTATGCGTTATGCGTTATGCCTTATGCCTTATGGGTTTGCGTTATGCGTTATGCGTTATGCATAATGCGTTATACGTCATGTATTATGCGTTATGCCTTATACGTTATGCGATATGCGTTGTGCGTAATGCGTTATACGTTATGATTTATGCTTTATGCGTTATGCGTTATGCGTTATGAGTGATCCGACATGCGTTATGCGTTATGCGTTATGCGTTATGCGTTATGGGTTATGCGTTATGTGTTATGCGATATGCGTTATGCGTTATGCGTTATGCGTTATGCGTTATGCGTTATGCGTTATGCGTTATACGTTGTACGTTATGCGTTATGCGTTATGTTTTATGCGATATGCGTTATGCGTTATTCGTTATGCATTATGCGTTATGCGTTATGCGTTATGCGTTATACGGTATGCGTTATGCGTTATGCGTTATGCGTTATGCGTTATGCTCTATACGTTATGCGTTATGCGTTATGCGTGATCCGTTATGTGTTATGCGATATACGTTTTGCGGTATTCGTTATGCGTTATGCGTTATGCGTTATCCGTTGTTCGTTATGCGTTATGCGTTGTGCGTTATACGTTTGCGTTATGCATTATGCGTTATGCGTTATACGGTATGCGTATTGCGTTATACGTTATGCGTTATGCGTTATGCGTTATGCGTTATGCGTTATGCGTTATGCGTTATGCGTTATGCGTTATGCGTTATTCGTTATGAGTAATGAGTTTTAAGTTATGCGTTATGCGTTATGCGTTATGCGTTATACGTTATGCGTTATGCGTTATGCGATATGCGTTATGCGTTATGCGTTATGCATTATGCTTTATGCGTTATGCGTTATGAGTTACACGTTATGCGTTATTCGATATGCGTTATGCGTTATGCGTTATAGAATGATCCGTTATGCGTTAAGCATTATGCGTTTTGCTGTATTCGTTATGCGTTGTGCGTTATACGTTTGCGTTATGCGTTATGCATTATGCGTTATACGGTATGCGTTATGCGTTATACGTTATGCGTTATGAGTTATGCGTTATGCTTTATGCTTTGTGCGTAATGCGTTATGCGTTATGCGTTATGCGTTATGCGTTATGCGTTATGCGTTATGCGTTATGCGTTATGCGTTATGCGTTATGCGTTATGCGTTATGCGTTATGCGTTATGCGTTATGCGTTATGCATTATGCGTTATGCCTGATCCGTTAGGCGTTATGCGTTATGCGTTATGCGTTATGCGTTATGCGTTATGCGTTAAGCATTATGCGTTATGCGTTATGCGTTATGCCTTATGCCTTATGGGTTTGCGTTATGCGTTATGCGTTATGCATAATGCGTTATACGTCATGTATTATGCGTTATGCCTTATACGTTATGCGATATGCGTTGTTCGTAATGCGTTATACGTTATGATTTATGCTTTATGCGTTATGCGTTATGCGTTATGAGTGCTCCGACATGCGTTATGCGTTATGCGTTATGCGTTATGCGTTATGCGTTATGGGTTATGCGTTATGTGTTATGCGATATGCGTTATGCGTTATGCGTTATGCGTTATGCGTTGTGCGTTATGCGTTATGCGTTATGCGTTATACGTTGTACGTTATGCGTTATGCGTTATGTTTTATGCGATATGCGTTATGCGTTATTCGTTATGCATTATGCGTTATGCGTTATGCGTTATGCGTTATGCGTTATACGGTATGCGTTATGCGTTATGCGTTATGCGTTATGCGTTATGCTCTATACGTTATGCGTTATGCGTGATCCGTTATGTGTTATGCGATATACGTTTTGCGGTATTCGTTATGCGTTATGCGTTATGCGTTATGCGTTATCCGTTGTTCGTTATGCGTTATGCGTTGTGCGTTATATGTTTGCGTTATGCATTATGCGTTATGCGTTATACGGTATGCGTATTGCGTTATACGTTATGCGTTATGCGTTATGCGTTATGCGTTATGCGTTATGCGTTATTCGTTATGAGTAATGAGTTTTAAGTTAAGCGTTATGCGTTATGCGTTATGCGTTATACGTTATGCGTTATGCGTTATGCGATATGCGTTATGCGTTATGCGTTATGCATTATGCTTTATGCGTTATGCGTTATGAGTTACACGTTATGCGTTATTCGATATGCGTTATGCGTTATGCGTTATAGAATGATCCGTTATGCGTTATGCGTTATGCGTTATGCGTTATGCGTTATGCGTTATGCGTTATGCGTTATGCGTTAAGCATTATGCGTTATGCGTTAAGCGTTATGCCTTATGCCTTATGGGTTTGCGTTATGCGTTATGCGTTATGCATAATGCGTTATACGTCATGTATTATGCGTTATGCCTTATACGTTATGCGATATGCGTTGTGCGTAATGCGTTATACGTTATGATTTATGCTTTATGCGTTATGCGTTATGCGTTATGAGTGATCCGACATGCGTTATGCGTTATGCGTTATGCGTTATGCCTTATGCCTTATGGGTTTGCGTTATGCGTTATGCGTTATGCATAATGCGTTATACGTCATGTATTATGCGTTATGCCTTATACGTTATGCGATATGCGTTGTGCGTAATGCGTTATGCGTTATGTGTTATGCATTATGCGTTATGCGTTATGCCTGATCCGTTAGGCGTTATGCGTTATGCGTTATGCATTTTGCGTTATGCGCCATGCGTTATGCGTTATGCGTTATGCGTTATGCGTTATGCGTTATGCGTTATGCGTTATGCGTTATGCGTTGTGCGTTATATGTTTGCGTTATGCATTATGCGTTATGCGTTATACGGTATGCGTATTGCGTTATACGTTATGCGTTATGCGTTATGCGTTATGCGTTATGCGTTATGCGTTATGCGTTATTCGTTATGAGTAATGAGTTTTAAGTTATGCGTTATGCGTTATGCGTTATGCGTTATGCGTTATACGTTATGCGTTATGCGTTATGCGATATGCGTTATGCGTTATGCGTTATGCATTATGCTTTATGCGTTATGCGTTATGAGTTACACGTTATGCGTTATTCGATATGCGTTATGCGTTATGCGTTATAGAATGATCCGTTATGCGTTAAGCATTATGCGTTTTGCTGTATTCGTTATGCGTTATGCGTTATGCGTTATGCGTTATGCGTTATGCGTTATGCGTTATGCCTGATCCGTTAGGCGTTATGCGTTATGCGTTATGCGTTATGCGTTATGCGTTATGCGTTATGCGTTATGCGTTATGCGTTATGCGTTAAGCATTATGCGTTATGCGTTAAGCGTTATGCCTTATGCCTTATGGGTTCGCCTTATGCGTTATGCGTTATGCATAATGCGTTATACGTCATGTATTATGCGTTATGCCTTATACGTTATGCGATATGCGTTGTGCGTAATGCGTTATACGTTAAGATTTATGCTTTATGCGTTATGCGTTATGCGTTATGAGTGATCCGACATGCGTTATGCGTTATGCGTTATGCGTTATGCCTTATGCCTTATGGGTTTGCGTTATGCGTTATGCGTTATGCATAATGCGTTATACGTCATGTATTATGCGTTATGCCTTATACGTTATGCGATATGCGTTGTGCGTAATGCGTTATGCGTTATGTGTTATGCATTATGCGTTATGCGTTATGCCTGATCCGTTAGGCGTTATGCGTTATGCATTTTGCGTTATGCGTTATGCGTTATGCGTTATGCGTTATGCGTTATGCGTTATGCGTTATGCGTTATGCGTTATGCGTTATGCGTTATGCGTTATGCGTTATGCGTTATGCGTTATGCGTTATGCGTTATGCGTTATGCGTTATGCGTTATGCGTTATGCGTTATGCGTTATGCGTTATGCGTTATGCGTTATGGGTTATGCGTTATGCGTTATGCGATATGCGTTATGCGTTATACGTTATGATTTATGCTTTATGCGTTATGCGTTATGCGTTATGAGTGATCCGACATGCGTTATGCGCCATGCGTTATGCGTTATGCGTTATGCGTTATGCGTTATGCGTTATGCGTTATGCGTTATGCGTTATACGTTGTACGTTATGCGTTATGCCTTATGCCTTATGGGTTTGCGTTATGCGTTATGCGTTATGCATAATGCGTTATGCATAATGCGTTATACGTCATGTATTATGCGTTATGCCTTATACGTTATGCGATATGCGTTGTGCGTAATGCGTTATGCGTTATGTGTTATGCATTATGCGTTATGCGTTATGCCTGATCCGTTAGGCGTTATGCGTTATGCGTTATGCATTTTGCGTTATGCGCCATGCGTTATGCGTTATGCGTTATGCGTTATGCGTTATGCGTTATGCGTTATGCGTTATGAGTTATGCGTTATGCGTTATGCGTTATGCGTTATGCGTTATGCGTTATGAGTGATCCGACATGCGTTATACGTCATGTATTATGCGTTATGCCTTATACGTTATGCGTTATGCGTTATGCGTTATGGGTTATGCGTTATGTGTTATGCGATATGCGTTATGCGTTATGCGTTATGCGTTATGCGTTATGCGTTATGCGTTATGCGTTATGCGTTATGCACTATGCGTTATGCGTTATGCCTTATGCGTTATACGTTGTACGTTATGCGTTATGCGTTATGTTTTATGCGATATGCGTTATGCGTTATTCGTTATGCATTATGCGTTATGCGTTATGCGTTATGCGTTATACGGTATGCGTTATGCGTTATGCGTTAGGCGTTATGCGTTATGCGTTATGCGTTATGCGTTATGCGTTATGCGTTATGCATTATGCTTTATGCGTTATGGGTTATGCGTTATGCGTTATGCGATATGCGTTATGCGTTATACGTTATGCTTTATGCTTTATGCTTTATGCTTTATGCGTTATGCGTTATGCGTTATGAGTGATCCGACATGCGTTATGCGTTATGCGTTATGCGTTATGCCTTATGCCTTATGGGTTTGCGTTATGCGTTATGCGTTATGCATAATGCGTTATACGTCATGTATTATGCGTTATTCCTTATACGTTATGCGATATGCGTTGTGCGTAATGCGTTATGCGTTATGTGTTATGCATTATGCGTTATGCGTTATGCCTGATCCGTTAGGCGTTATGCGTTATGCGTTATGCATTTTGCGTTATGCGCCATGCGTTATGCGTTATGCGTTATGCGTTATGCGTTATGCGTTATGCGTTATGCGTTATGCGTTATGCGTTATGCGTTATGCGTTATGCGTTATGCGTTATGCGTTATGCGTTATGCCTGATCCGTTAGGCGTTATGCGTTATGCGTTATGCGTTATGCGTTATGCGTTATGCGTTATGCGTTATGCGTTATGCGTTAAGCATTATGCGTTATGCGTTATGCGTTATGCCTTATGGCTTATGGGTTTGCGTTATGCGTTATGCGTTATGCATAATGCGTTATACGTCATGTATTATGCGTTATGCCTTATACGTTATGCGATATGCGTTGTGCATAATGCGTTATACGTTATGATTTATGCTTTATGCGTTATGCGTTATGCGTTATGAGTGATCCGACATGCGTTATGCGTTATGCGTTATGCGTTATGCGTTATGCGTTATGGGTTATGCGTTATGTGTTATGCGATATGCGTTATGCGTTATGCGTTATGCGTTATGCGTTATGCGTTATGCGTTATGCGTTATACGTTGTACGTTATGCGTTATGCGTTATGTTTTATGCGATATGCGTTATGCGTTATTCGTTATGCATTATGCGTTATGCGTTATGCGTTATGCGTTATACGGTATGCGTTATGCGTTATGCGTTATGCGTTATGCGTTATGCGTTATGCGTTATGCGTTATGCGTTATGCGTTATGTATTATGCTTTATGCGTTATGGGTTATGCGTTATGCGTTATGCGATATGCGTTATGCGTTATACGTTATGCTTTATGCTTTATGCTTTATGCTTTATGCTTTATGCGTTATGCGTTATGCGTTATGAGTGATCCGACATGCGTTATGCGTTATGCGTTATGCGTTATGCCTTATGCCTTATGGGTTTGCGTTATGCGTTATGCGTTATGCATAATGCGTTATACGTCATGTATTATGCGTTATGCCTTATACGTTATGCGATATGCGTTGTGCGTAATGCGTTATGCGTTATGTGTTATGCATTATGCGTTATGCGTTATGCCTGATCCGTTAGGCGTTATGCGTTATGCGTTATGCATTTTGCGTTATGCGCCATGCGTTATGCGTTATGCGTTATGCGTTATGCGATATGCGTTATGCGTTATGCGTTATGTGTTATGCATTATGCGTTATGCGTTATGCCTGATCCGTTAGGCGTTATGCGTTATGCGTTATGCATTTTGCGTTATGCGCCATGCGTTATGCGTTATGCGTTATGAGTTACACGTTATGCGTTATTCGATATGCGTTATGCGTTATGCGTTATAGAATGATCCGTTATGCGTTAAGCATTATGCGTTTTGCTGTATTCGTTATGCGTTATGCGTTATGCGTTATGCGTTATGCGTTATGCGTTATGCGTTATGCCTGATCCGTTAGGCGTTATGCGTTATGCGTTATGCGTTATGCGTTATGCGTTATGCGTTATGCGTTATGCGTTATGCGTTATGCGTTAAGCATTATGCGTTATGCGTTAAGCGTTATGCCTTATGCCTTATGGGTTTGCCTTATGCGTTATGCGTTATGCATAATGCGTTATACGTCATGTATTATGCGTTATGCCTTATACGTTATGCGATATGCGTTGTGCGTAATGCGTTATACGTTATGATTTATGCTTTATGCGTTATGCGTTATGCGTTATGAGTGATCCGACATGCGTTATGCGTTATGCGTTATGCGTTATGCCTTATGCCTTATGGGTTTGCGTTATGCGTTATGCGTTATGCATAATGCGTTATACGTCATGTATTATGCGTTATGCCTTATACGTTATGCGATATGCGTTGTGCGTAATGCGTTATGCGTTATGTGTTATGCATTATGCGTTATGCGTTATGCCTGATCCGTTAGGCGTTATGCGTTATGCATTTTGCGTTATGCGTTATGCGTTATGCGTTATGCGTTATTCGTTATGCGTTATGCGTTATGCGTTATGCGTTATGCGTTATGCGTTATGCGTTATGCGTTATGCGTTATGCGTTATGCGTTATGCGTTATGCGTTATGCGTTATGCGTTATGCGTTATGCGTTATGGGTTATGCGTTATGCGTTATGCGATATGCGTTATGCGTTATACGTTATGATTTATGCTTTATGCGTTATGCGTTATGCGTTATGAGTGATCCGACATGCGTTATGCGCCATGCGTTATGCGTTATGCGTTATGCGTTATGCGTTATGCGTTATGCGTTATGCGTTATGCCTGATCCGTTAGGCGTTATGCGTTATGCGTTATGCGTTATGCGTTATGCGTTATGCGTTATGCGTTATGCGTTATGCGTTATGCGTTATGCGTTATGCGTTATGCGTTATGCGTTATGCCTGATCCGTTAGGCGTTATGCGTTATGCGTTATGCGTTATGCGTTATGCGTTATGCGTTATGCGTTATGCGTTATGCGTTATGCGTTAAGCATTATGCGTTATGCGTTAAGCGTTATGCCTTATGCCTTATGGGTTTGCCTTATGCGTTATGCGTTATGCATAATGCGTTATACGTCATGTATTATGCGTTATGCCTTATACGTTATGCGATATGCGTTGTGCGTAATGCGTTATACGTTATGATTTATGCTTTATGCGTTATGCGTTATGCGTTATGAGTGATCCGACATGCGTTATGCGTTATGCGTTATGCGTTATGCCTTATGCCTTATGGGTTTGCGTTATGCGTTATGCGTTATGCATAATGCGTTATACGTCATGTATTATGCGTTATGCCTTATACGTTATGCGATATGCGTTGTGCGTAATGCGTTATGCGTTATGTGTTATGCATTATGCGTTATGCGTTATGCCTGATCCGTTAGGCGTTATGCGTTATGCATTTTGCGTTATGCGTTATGCGTTATGCGTTATGCGTTATGCGTTATGCGTTATGCGTTATGCGTTATGCGTTATGCGTTATGCGTTATGCGTTATGCGTTATGCGTTATGCGTTATGCGTTATGCGTTATGCGTTATGCGTTATGCGTTATGCGTTATGGGTTATGCGTTATGCGTTATGCGATATGCGTTATGCGTTATACGTTATGATTTATGCTTTATGCGTTATGCGTTATGCGTTATGAGTGATCCGACATGCGTTATGCGCCATGCGTTATGCGTTATGCGTTATGCGTTATGCGTTATGCGTTATGCGTTATGCGTTATGCGATATGCGTTGTGCGTTATGCGTTATGCGTTATGCGTTATGCGTTATGCGTTATGCGTTATGCGTTATGCATTATGCTTTATGCGTTATGCGTTATGCGTTATGCGTTATGCGTTATGGGTTATGCATTTTGCGTTATGCGTTATGCGATATGCGTTGTGCGTTATGCGTTATGCGTTATGCGTTATGCCTTATGCGTTATGCGTTATGCGTTATGCATTTTGCGTTATGCGCCATGCGTTATGCGTTATGCGTTATGCGTTATGCGTTATGCGTTATGCGTTATGCGTTATGCGTTATGCGTTATGCGTTATGCGTTATGCGTTTGCGTTATGCGTTATGCGTTATGCGTTATGCGTTATGCGTTATGCGTTATGGGTTATGCGTTATGCGTTATGCGATATGCGTAAAGCGTTATACGTTATGATTTATGCTTTATGCGTTATGCGTTATGCGTTATGAGTGATCCGACATGCGTTATACGTCATGTATTATGCGTTATGCCTTATACGTTATGCGTTATGCGTTATGCGTTATGGGTTATGCGTTATGTGTTATGCGATATGCGTTATGCGTTATGCGTTATGCGTTATGCGTTATGCGTTATTCGTTATGCGTTATGCGTTATGCATTATGCGTTATGCGTTATGCCTTATGCGTTATACGTTGTACGTTATGCGTTATGCGTTATGTTTTATGCGATATGCGTTATGCGTTATTCGTTATGCATTATGCGTTATGCGTTATGCGTTATGCGTTATACGGTATGCGTTATGCGTTATGCGTTAGGCGTTATGCGTTATGCGTTATGCGTTATGCGTTATGCGTTATGCGTTATGCATTATGCTTTATGCGTTATGGGTTATGCGTTATGCGTTATGCGATATGCGTTATGCGTTATACGTTATGCTTTATGCTTTATGCTTTATGCTTTATGCGTTATGCGTTATGCGTTATGAGTGATCCGACATGCGTTATGCGTTATGCGTTATGCGTTATGCCTTATGCCTTATGGGTTTGCGTTATGCGTTATGCGTTATGCATAATGCGTTATACGTCATGTATTATGCGTTATGCCTTATACGTTATGCGATATGCGTTGTGCGTAATGCGTTATGCGTTATGTGTTATGCATTATGCGTTATGCGTTATGCCTGATCCGCTAGGCGTTATGCGTTATGCGTTATGCATTTTGCGTTATGCGCCATGCGTTATGCGTTATGCGTTATGCGTTATGCGTTATGCGTTATGCGTTATGCGTTATGCGTTATGCGTTATGCGTTATGCGTTATGCGTTATGCGTTATGCGTTATGCGTTATGCGTTATGCCTGATCCGTTAGGCGTTATGCGTTATGCGTTATGCGTTATGCGTTATGCGTTATGCGTTATGCGTTATGCGTTATGCGTTAAGCATTATGCGTTATGCGTTATGCGTTATGCCTTATGGCTTATGGGTTTGCGTTATGCGTTATGCGTTATGCATAATGCGTTATACGTCATGTATTATGCGTTATGCCTTATACGTTATGCGATATGCGTTGTGCGTAATGCGTTATACGTTATGATTTATGCTTTATGCGTTATGCGTTATGCGTTATGAGTGATCCGACATGCGTTATGCGTTATGCGTTATGCGTTATGCGTTATGCGTTATGGGTTATGCGTTATGTGTTATGCGATATGCGTTATGCGTTATGCGTTATCCGTTATGCGTTATGCGTTATGCGTTATGCGTTATGCGTTATACGTTGTACGTTATGCGTTATGCGTTATGTTTTATGCGATATGCGTTATGCGTTATTCGTTATGCATTATGCGTTATGCGTTATGCGTTATGCGTTATACGGTATGCGTTATGCGTTATGCGTTATGCGTTATGCGTTATGCGTTATGCGTTATGCGTTATGCGTTATGCGTTATGCGTTATGTATTATGCTTTATGCGTTATGGGTTATGCGTTATGCGTTATGCGATATGCGTTATGCGTTATACGTTATGCTTTATGCTTTATGCTTTATGCTTTATGCGTTATGCGTTATGCGTTATGAGTGATCCGACATGCGTTATGCGTTATGCGTTATGCGTTATGCCTTATGCCTTATGGGTTTGCGTTATGCGTTATGCGTTATGCATAATGCGTTATACGTCATGTATTATGCGTTATGCCTTATACGTTATGCGATATGCGTTGTGCGTAATGCGTTATGCGTTATGTGTTATGCATTATGCGTTATGCGTTATGCCTGATCCGTTAGGCGTTATGCGTTATGCGTTATGCATTTTGCGTTATGCGCCATGCGTTATGCGTTATGCGTTATGCGTTATGCGTTATGCGTTATGCGTTATGCGTTATGCGTTATGCGTTATGCGTTATGCGTTATGCGTTATGCGTTATGCGTTATGCGTTATGAGTGATCCGACATGCGTTATACGTCATGTATTATGCGTTATGCCTTATACGTTATGCGTTATGCGTTATGCGTTATGGGTTATGCGTTATGTGTTATGCGATATGCGTTATGCGTTATGCGTTATGCGTTATGCGTTATGCGTTATGCGTTATGCGTTATGCGTTATGCACTATGCGTTATGCGTTATGCCTTATGCGTTATACGTTGTACGTTATGCGTTATGCGTTATGTTTTATGCGATATGCGTTATGCGTTATTCGTTATGCATTATGCGTTATGCGTTATGCGTTATGCGTTATACGGTATGCGTTATGCGTTATGCGTTAGGCGTTATGCGTTATGCGTTATGCGTTATGCGTTATGCGTTATGTGTTATGCATTATGCTTTATGCGTTATGGGTTATGCGTTATGCGTTATGCGATATGCGTTATGCGTTATACGTTATGCGTTATGCCTTATGCCTTATGGGTTTGCGTTATGCGTTATGCGTTATGCATAATGCGTTATACGTCATGTATTATGCGTTATGCCTTATACGTTATGCGATATGCGTTGTGCGTAATGCGTTATGCGTTATGTGTTATGCATTATGCGTTATGCGTTATGCCTGATCCGTTAGGCGTTATGCGTTATGCGTTATGCATTTTGCGTTATGCGCCATGCGTTATGCGTTATGCGTTATGCGTTATGCGTTATGCGTTATGCGTTATACGGTATGCGTATTGCGTTATACGTTATGCGTTATGCGTTATGCGTTATGCGTTATGCGTTATGCGTTATGCGTTATGCGTTATTCGTTATGAGTAATGAGTTTTAAGTTATGCGTTATGCGTTATGCGTTATGCGTTATACGTTATGCGTTATGCGTTATGCGATATGTGTTATGCGTTATGCGTTATGCATTATGCTTTATGCGTTATGCGTTATGAGTTACACGTTATGCGTTATTCGATATGCGTTATGCGTTATGCGTTATAGAATGATCCGTTATGCGTTAAGCATTATGCGTTTTGCTGTATTCGTTATGCGTTGTGCGTTATACGTTTGCGTTATGCGTTATGCATTATGCGTTATACGGTATGCGTTATGCGTTATACGTTATGCGTTATGAGTTATGCGTTATGCTTTATGCTTTGTGCGTAATGCGTTATGCGTTATGCGTTATGCGTTATGCGTTATGCGTTATGCGTTATGCGTTATGCGTTATGCGTTATGCGGTATGCGTTATGCGTTATGCGTTATGCCTGATCCGTTAGGCGTTATGCGTTATGCGTTATGCGTTATGCGTTATGCGTTATGCGTTATGAGTGATCCGACATGCGTTATACGTCATGTATTATGCGTTATGCCTTATACGTTATGCGTTATGCGTTATGGGTTATGCGTTATGTGTTATGCGATATGCGTTATGCGTTATGCGTTATGCGTTATGCGTTATGCGTTATGCGTTATGCGTTATGGGTTATGCATTTTGCGTTATGCGTTATGCGATATGCGTTGTGCGTTATGCGTTATGCGTTATGCGTTATGCCTTATGCGTTATGCGTTATGCGTTATGCATTTTGCGTTATGCGCCATGCGTTATGCGTTATGCGTTATGCGTTATGCATTATGCTTTATGCGTTATGCGTTATGCGTTATGCGTTATGGGTTATGCATTTTGCGTTATGCGTTATGCGTTATGCGTTATGCATTATGCTTTATGCGTTATGCGTTATGCGTTATGCGTTATGCGTTATGGGTTATGCATTTTGCGTTATGCGTTATGCGATATGCGTTGTGCGTTATGCGTTATGCGTTATGCGTTATGCCTTATGCGTTATGCGTTATGCGTTATGCATTTTGCGTTATGCGCCATGCGTTATGCGTTATGCGTTATGCGTTATGCGTTATGCGTTATGCGTTATGCGTTATGCGTTATGCGTTATGCGTTATGCGTTTGCGTTATGCGTTATGCGTTATGCGTTATGCGTTATGCGTTATGCGTTATGCGTTATGCGTTATGCGTTATGCGATATGCGTAAAGCGTTATACGTTATGATTTATGCTTTATGCGTTATGCGTTATGCGTTATGAGTGATCCGACATGCGTTATACGTCATGTATTATGCGTTATGCCTTATACGTTATGCGTTATGCGTTATGCGTTATGGGTTATGCGTTATGTGTTATGCGATATGCGTTATGCGTTATGCGTTATGCGTTATGCGTTATGCGTTATGCGTTATGCGTTATGCGTTATGCATTATGCGTTATGCGTTATGCCTTATGCGTTATACGTTGTACGTTATGCGTTATGCGTTATGTTTTATGCGATATGCGTTATGCGTTATTCGTTATGCATTATGCGTTATGCGTTATGCGTTATGCGTTATACGGTATGCGTTATGCGTTATGCGTTAGGCGTTATGCGTTATGCGTTATGCGTTATGCGTTATGCGTTATGCGTTATGCATTATGCTTTATGCGTTATGGGTTATGCGTTATGCGTTATGCGATATGCGTTATGCGTTATACGTTATGCTTTATGCTTTATGCTTTATGCTTTATGCGTTATGCGTTATGCGTTATGAGTGATCCGACATGCGTTATGCGTTATGCGTTATGCGTTATGCCTTATGCCTTATGGGTTTGCGTTATGCGTTATGCGTTATGCATAATGCGTTATACGTCATGTATTATGCGTTATGCCTTATACGTTATGCGATATGCGTTGTGCGTAATGCGTTATGCGTTATGTGTTATGCATTATGCGTTATGCGTTATGCCTGATCCGTTAGGCGTTATGCGTTATGCGTTATGCATTTTGCGTTATGCGCCATGCGTTATGCGTTATGCGTTATGCGTTATGCGTTATGCGTTATGCGTTATGCGTTATGCGTTATGCGTTATGCGTTATGCGTTATGCGTTATGCGTTATGCGTTATGCGTTATGCGTTATGCGTTATGCGTTATGCATTATGCTTTATGCGTTATGGGTTATGCGTTATGCGTTATGCGATATGCGTTATGCGTTATACGTTATGCTTTATGCTTTATGCTTTATGCTTTATGCTTTATGCGTTATGCGTTATGCGTTATGAGTGATCCGACATGCGTTATGCGTTATGCGTTATGCGTTATGCCTTATGCCTTATGGGTTTGCGTTATGCGTTATGCGTTATGCATAATGCGTTATACGTCATGTATTATGCGTTATGCCTTATACGTTATGCGATATGCGTTGTGCGTAATGCGTTATGCGTTATGTGTTATGCATTATGCGTTATGCGTTATGCCTGATCCGTTAGGCGTTATGCGTTATGCGTTATGCATTTTGCGTTATGCGCCATGCGTTATGCGTTATGCGTTATGCGTTATGCGTTATGCGTTATGCGTTATGCGTTATGCGTTATGCGTTATGCGTTATGCGTTATGCGTTATGCCTGATCCGTTAGGCGTTATGCGTTATGCGTTATGCGTTATGCGTTATGCGTTATGCGTTATGCGTTAAGCATTATGCGTTATGCGTTATGCGTTATGCCTTATGCCTTACGGGTTTGCGTTATGCGTTATGCGTTATGCATAATGCGTTATACGTCATGTATTATGCGTTATGCCTTATACGTTATGCGATATGCGTTGTGCGTAATGCGTTATACGTTATGATTTATGCTTTATGCGTTATGCGTTATGCGTTATGAGTGATCCGACATGCGTTATGCGTTATGCGTTATGCGTTATGCGTTATGCGTTATGGGTTATGCGTTATGTGTTATGCGATATGCGTTATGCGTTATGCGTTATGCGTTATGCGTTATGCGTTATGCGTTATACGTTGTACGTTATGCGTTATGCGTTATGTTTTATGCGATATGCGTTATGCGTTATTCGTTATGCATTATGCGTTATGCGTTATGCGTTATGCGTTATACGGTATGCGTTATGCGTTATGCGTTATGCGTTATGCGTTATGCGTTATGCTCTATACGTTATGCGTTATGCGTTATGCGTGATCCGTTATGTGTTATGCGATATACGTTTTGCGGTATTCGTTATGCGTTATGCGTTATGCGTTATCCGTTGTTCGTTATGCGTTATGCGTTGTGCGTTATACGTTTGCGTTATGCATTATGCATTATGCGTTATACGGTATGCGTATTGCGTTATACGTTATGCGTTATGCGTTATGCGTTATGCGTTATGCGTTATGCGTTATTCGTTATGAGTAATGAGTTTTAAGTTATGCGTTATGCGTTATGCGTTATGCGTTATACGTTATGCGTTATGCGTTATGCGATATGCGTTATGCGTTATGCGTTATGCATTATGCTTTATGCGTTATGCGTTATGAGTTACACGTTATGCGTTATTCGATATGCGTTATGCGTTATGCGTTATAGAATGATCCGTTATGCGTTAAGCATTATGCGTTTTGCTGTATTCGTTATGCGTTGTGCGTTATACGTTTGCGTTATGCGTTATGCGTTACGCGTTATACGGTATGCGTTATGCGTTATACGTTATGCGTTATGAGTTATGCGTTATGCTTTATGCTTTGTGCGTAATGCGTTATGCGTTATGCGTTATGCGTTATGCGTTATGCGTTATGCGTTATGCGTTATGCGTTATGCGTTATGCGTTATGCGTTATGCGTTATGCGTTATGCCTGATCCGTTAGGCGTTATGCGTTATGCGTTATGCGTTATGCGTTATGCGTTATGCGTTATGAGTGATCCGACATGCGTTATACGTCATGTATTATGCGTTATGCCTTATACGTTATGCGTTATGCGTTATGCGGTATGGGTTATGCGTTATGTGTTATGCGATATGCGTTATGCGTTATGCGTTATGCGTTATGCGTTATGCGTTATGCGTTATGCGATATGCGTTGTGCGTTATGCGTTATGCGTTATGCGTTATGCGTTATGCGTTATGCGTTATGCGTTATGCATTATGCTTTATGCGTTATGCGCTATGCGTTATGCGTTATGCGTTATGCGTTATGGGTTATGCATTTTGCGTTATGCGTTATGCGATATGCGTTGTGCGTTATGCGTTATGCGTTATGCGTTATGCGTTATGCCTTATGCGTTATGCGTTATGCGTTATGCATTTTGCGTTATGCGCCATGCGTTATGCGTTATGCGTTATGCGTTATGCGTTATGCGTTATGCGTTATGCGTTATGCGTTATGCGTTATGCGTTTGCGTTATGCGTTATGCGTTATGCGTTATGCGTTATGCGTTATGGGTTATGCGTTATGCGTTATGCGATATGCGTAAAGCGTTATACGTTATGATTTATGCTTTATGCGTTATGCGTTATGCGTTATGAGTGATCCGACATGCGTTATACGTCATGTATTATGCGTTATGCCTTATACGTTATGCGTTATGCGTTATGCGTTATGGGTTATGCGTTATGTGTTATGCGATATGCGTTATGCGTTATGCGTTATGCGGTATGCGTTATGCGTTATGCGTTATGCATTATGCGTTATGCGTTATGCCTTATGCGTTATACGTTGTACGTTATGCGTTATGCGTTATGTTTTATGCGATATGCGTTATGCGTTATTCGTTAAGCATTATGCGTTATGCGTTATGCGTTATGCGTTATACGGTATGCGTTATGCGTTATGCGTTAGGCGTTATGCGTTATGCGTTATGCGTTATGCGTTATGCGTTATGCGTTATGCATTATGCTTTATGCGTTATGGGTTATGCGTTATGCGTTATGCGATATGCGTTATGCGTTATACGTTATGCTTTATGCTTTATGCTTTATGCTTTATGCGTTATGCGTTATGCGTTATGAGTGATCCGACATGCGTTATGCGTTATGCGTTATGCGTTATGCCTTATACGTTATGCGATATGCGTTGTGCGTAATGCGTTATGCGTTATGTGTTATGCATTATGCGTTATGCGTTATGCCTGATCCGTTAGGCGTTATGCGTTATGCGTTATGCATTTTGCGTTATGCGCCATGCGTTATGCGTTATGCGTTATGCGTTATGCGTTATGCGTTATGCGTTATGCGTTATGCGTTATGCGTTATGCGTTATGCGTTATGCGTTATGCGTTATGCCTGATCCGTTAGGCGTTATGCGTTATGCGTTATGCGTTATGCGTTATGCGTTATGCGTTATGCGTTATGCGTTATGCGTTAAGCATTATGCGTTATGCGTTATGCGTTATGCCTTATGGCTTATGGGTTTGCGTTATGCGTTATGCGTTATGCATAATGCGTTATACGTCATGTATTATGCGTTATGCCTCATACGTTATGCGATATGCGTTGTGCGTAATGCGTTATACGTTATGATTTATGCTTTATGCGTTATGCGTTATGCGTTATGAGTGATCCGACATGCGTTATGCGTTATGCGTTATGCGTTATGCGTTATGCGTTATGGGTTATGCGTTATGTGTTATGCGATATGCGTTATGCGTTATGCGTTATGCGTTATGCGTTATGCGTTATACGGTATGCGTTATGCGTTATACGTTATGCGTTATGAGTTATGCGTTATGCTTTATGCTTTGTGCGTAATGCGTTATGCGTTATGCGTTATGCGTTATGCGTTATACGGTATGCGTTATGCGTTATGCGTTATGCGTTATGCGTTATGCGTTATGCGTTATGCGTTATGCGTTATGCGTTATGCATTATGCTTTATGCGTTATGGGTTATGCGTTATGCGTTATGCGATATGCGTTATGCGTTATACGTTATGCTTTATGCTTTATGCTTTATGCTTTATGCGTTATGCGTTATGCGTTATGCGTTATGAGTGATCCGACATGCGTTATGCGTTATGCGTTATGCGTTATGCCTTATGCCTTATGGGTTTGCGTTATGCGTTATGCGTTATGCATAATGCGTTATACGTCATGTATTATGCGTTATGCCTTATACGTTATGCGATATGCGTTGTGCGTAATGCGTTATGCGTTATGTGTTATGCATTATGCGTAATGCGTTATGCCTGATCCGTTAGGCGTTATGCGTTATGCGTTATGCATTTTGCGTTATGCGCCATGCGTTATGCGTTATGCGTTATGCGTTATGCGTTATGCCTGATCCGTTAGGCGTTATGCGTTATGCGTTATGCGTTATGCGTTATGCGTTATGCGTTATGCGTTATGCGTTATGCGTTAAGCATTATGCGTTATGCGTTAAGCGTTATGCCTTATGCCTTATGGGTTTGCGTTATGCGTTATGCGTTATGCATAATGCGTTATACGTCATGTATTATGCGTTATGCCTTATACGTTATGCGATATGCGTTGTGCGTAATGCGTTATACGTTATGAACTATGCTTTATGCGTTCTGCGTTATGCGTTATGAGTGATCCGACATGCGTTATGCGTTATGCGTTATGCGTTATGCCTTATGCCTTATGGGTTTGCGTTATGCGTTATGCGTTATGCATAATGCGTTATACGTCATGTATTATGCGTTATGCCTTATACGTTATGCGATATGCGTTGTGCGTAATGCGTTATGCGTTATGTGTTATGCGTTATGCGTTATGCGTTATGCATTTTGCGTTATGCGCCATGCGTTATGCGTTATGCGTTATGCGTTATGCGTTATGCGTTATGCGTTATGCGTTATGCGTTATGCGTTATGCGTTATGCGTTATGCGTTATGCGTTATGCGTTATGCGTTATGCGTTATGCGTTATGCGTTATGCGTTATGCATTATGCTTTATGCGTTATGCGTTATGCGTTATGCGTTATGGGTTATGCATTTTGCGTTATGCGTTATGCGATATGCGTTGTGCGTTATGCGTTATGCGTTATGCGTTATGCCTTATGCGTTATGCGTTATGCATTTTGCGTTATGCGCCATGCGTTATGCGTTATGCGTTATGCGTTATGCGTTATGCGTTATGCGTTATGCGTTATGCGTTATGCGTTATGCGTTATGCGTTATGCGTTATGCGTTTGCGTTATGCGTTATGCGTTATGCGTTATGCGTTATGCGTTATGGGTTATGCGTTATGCGTTATGCGATATGCGTAAAGCGTTATACGTTATGATTTATGCTTTATGCGTTATGCGTTATGGGTTATGCGTTATGAGTGATCCGACATGCGTTATACGTCATGTATTATGCGTTATGCCTTATACGTTATGCGTTATGCGTTATGCGTTATGGGTTATGCGTTATGTGTTATGCGATATGCGTTATGCGTTATGCGTTATGCGTTATGCGTTATGCGTTATGCGTTATGCGTTATGCGTTATGCGTTATGCGTTATACGTTGTACGTTATGCGTTATGCGTTATGTTTTATGCGATATGCGTTATGCGTTATTCGTTATGCATTATGCGTTATGCGTTATGCGTTATGCGTTATACGGTATGCGTTATGCGTTAAGCGTTATGCGTTATGCGTTATGCGTTATGCGTTATGCGTTATGCGTTATGCATTATGCTTTATGCGTTATGGGTTATGCGTTATGCGTTATGCGATATGCGTTATGCGTTATACGTTATGCTTTATGCTTTATGCTTTATGCTTTATGCGTTATGCGTTATGCGTTATGAGTGATCCGACATGCGTTATGCCTTATGCCTTATGGATTTGCGTTATGGGTTATGCATTATGCGTTATGCGTTATGCGTTATGCATAATGCGTTATACGTTATGTATTATGCGTTATGCCTTATACGTTATGCGATATGCGTTGTGCGTTATGCGTTATGCGTTATGCGTTATGCGTTATGCGTTATGCGTTATGCGTTATGCGTTATGCGTTATGCGTTATGCATTTTGAGTTATGCGCCATGCGTTATGCGTTATGCGTTATGCATTTTGAGTTATGCGCCATGCGTTATGCGTTATGCGTTATGCGTTATGCGATATGCGTTTTGCGTTATGCGTTATGAATTATGCGCCTTGCGTTATGCGTTATGCGTTATGCGTTATGCATTATGCGTTGTGCGTTATACGTTTGCGTTGTGCGTTATGCGTTATGCGCCATGCGTTATGCGTTATGCGTTATGCGTTATGCGTTATGCGTTATGCGTTATGCGTTATGCGTTATGCGTTATGCGTTATGCGTTATGCGTTATGCGTTATGCGTTATGCGTTAAGCGTTATGCGCCATGCGTTATGCGTTATGCGTTATGCGTTATGCGTTATGCGTTATGCGTTATGCGATATGCGTTGTGCGTTATGCGTTATGCGTTATGCGTTATGCGTTATGCGTTATGCGTTATGCGTTATGAGTTATGCGTTATGCTTTATGCGTTATGCGTTATGCGTTAAGCATTATGCGTTATGCGTTAAGCGTTATGCCTTATGCCTTATGGGTTTGCGTTATGCGTTATGCGTTATGCATAATGCGTTATACGTCATGTATTATGCGTTATGCCTTATACGTTATGCGATATGCGTTGTGCGTAATGCGTTATACGTTATACGGTATGCGTTATGCGTTATGCGTTATGCGTTATGCGTTATGCGTTATGCGTTATGCGTTATGCGTTATGCGTTATGCATTATGCTTTATGCGTTATGGGTTATGCGTTATGCGTTATGCGATATGCGTTATGCGTTATACGTTATGCTTTATGCTTTATGCTTTATGCTTTATGCGTTATGCGTTATGCGTTATGAGTGATCCGACATGCGTTATGCGTTATGCGTTATGCGTTATGCCTTATGCCTTATGGGTTTGCGTTATGCGTTATGCGTTATGCATAATGCGTTATACGTCATGTATTATGCGTTATGCGTTATACGTTATGCTTTATGCTTTATGCTTTATGCTTTATGCGTTATGCGTTATGCGTTATGAGTGATCCGACATGCGTTATGCGTTATGCGTTATGCGTTATGCCTTATACGTTATGCGATATGCGTTGTGCGTAATGCGTTATGCGTTATGTGTTATGCATTATGCGTTATGCGTTATGCCTGATCCGTTAGGCGTTATGCGTTATGCGTTATGCATTTTGCGTTATGCGCCATGCGTTATGCGTTATGCGTTATGCGTTATGCGTTATGCGTTGTGCGTTATGCGTTATGCGTTATGCGTTATGCGTTATGCGTTATGCGTTATGCGTTATGCCTGATCCGTTAGGCGTTATGCGTTATGCGTTATGCGTTATGCGTTATGCGTTATGCGTTATGCGTTATGCGTTATGCGTTAAGCATTATGCGTTATGCGTTATGCGTTATGCCTTATGGCTTATGGGTTTGCGTTATGCGTTATGCGTTATGCATAATGCGTTATACGTCATGTATTATGCGTTATGCCTTATACGTTATGCGATATGCGTTGTGCGTAATGCGTTATACGTTATGATTTATGCTTTATGCGTTATGCGTTATGCGTTATGAGTGATCCGACATGCGTTATGCGTTATGCGTTATGCGTTATGCGTTATGCGTTATGCGTTATGGGTTATGCGTTATGTGTTATGCGATATGCGTTATGCGTTATGCGTTATGCGTTATGCGTTATGCGTTATACGGTATGCGTTATGCGTTATACGTTATGCGTTATGAGTTATGCGTTATGCGTTATGCTTTGTGCGTTATGCGTTATGCGTTATGCGTTATGCGTTATGCGTTATACGGTATGCGTTATGCGTTATGCGTTATGCGTTATGCGTTATGCGTTATGCGTTATGCGTTATGCGTTATGCGTTATGCATTATGCTTTATGCGTTATGGGTTATGCGTTATGCGTTATGCGATATGCGTTATGCGTTATACGTTATGCTTTATGCTTTATGCTTTATGCTTTATGCGTTATGCGTTATGCGTTATGAGTGATCCGACATGCGTTATGCGTTATGCGTTATGCGTTATGCCTTATGCCTTATGGGTTTGCGTTATGCGTTATGCGTTATGCATAATGCGTTATACGTCATGTATTATGCGTTATGCCTTATACGTTATGCGATATGCGTTGTGCGTAATGCGTTATGCGTTATGTGTTATGCATTATGCGTTATGCGTTATGCCTGATCCGTTAGGCGTTATGCGTTATGCGTTATGCATTTTGCGTTATGCGCCATGCGTTATGCGTTATGCGTTATGCGTTATGCGTTATGCGTTATGCGTTATGCGTTATGCGTTATGCGTTATGCGTTATGCGTTATGCGTTATGCGTTATGCCTGATCCGTTAGGCGTTATGCGTTATGCGTTATGCGTTATGCGTTATGCGTTATGCGTTATGCGTTAAGCATTATGCGTTATGCGTTATGCGTTATGCGTTATGCGTTATGCGTTATGCGTTATGCCTGATCCGTTAGGCGTTATGCGTTATGCGTTATGCGTTATGCGTTATGCGTTATGCGTTATGCGTTATGCCTTATGCCTTATGGGTTTGCGTTATGCGTTATGCGTTATGCATAATGCGTTATACGTCATGTATTATGCGTTATGCCTTATACGTTATGCGATATGCGTTGTGCGTAATGCGTTATACGTTATGATTTATGCTTTATGCGTTATGCGTTATGCGTTATGAGTGATCCGACATGCGTTATGCGATATGCGTTGTGCGTAATGCGTTATACGTTATGATTTATGCTTTATGCGTTATGCGTTATGCGTTATGAGTGATCCGACATGCGTTATGCGTTATGCGTTATGCGTTATGCGTTATGCGTTATGGGTTATGCGTTATGTGTTATGCGATATGCGTTATGCGTTATGCGTTATGCGTTATGCGTTATGCGTTATGCGTTATACGTTGTACGTTATGCGTTATGCGTTATGTTTTATGCGATATGCGTTATGCGTTATTCGTTATGCATTATGCGTTATGCGTTATGCGTTATGCGTTATACGGTATGCGTTATGCGTTATGCGTTATGCGTTATGCGTTATGCTCTATACGTTATGCGTTATGCGTTATGCGTGATCCGTTATGTGTTATGCGATATACGTTTTGCGGTATTCGTTATGCGTTATGCGTTATGCGTTATCCGTTGTTCGTTATGCGTTATGCGTTGTGCGTTATACGTTTGCGTTATGCATTATGCGTTATGCGTTATACGGTATGCGTATTGCGTTATACGTTATGCGTTATGCGTTATGCGTTATGCGTTATTCGTTATGAGTAATGAGTTTTAAGTTATGCGTTATGCGTTATGCGTTATGCGTTATACGTTATGCGTTATGCGTTATGCGATATGCGTTATGCGTTATGCGTTATGCATTATGCTTTATGCGTTATGCGTTATGAGTTACACGTTATGCGTTATTCGATATGCGTTATGCGTTATGCGTTATAGAATGATCCGTTATGCGTTAAGCATTATGCGTTTTGCTGTATTCGTTATGCGTTGTGCGTTATACGTTTGCGTTATGCGTTATGCGTTATGCGTTATACGGTATGCGTTATGCGTTATACGTTATGCGTTATGAGTTATGCGTTATGCTTTATACTTTGTGCGTAATGCGTTATGCGTTATGCGTTATGCGTTATGCGTTATGCGTTATGCGTTATGCGTTATGCGTTATGCGTTATGCGTTATGCGTTATGCCTGATCCGTTAGGCGTTATGCGTTATGCGTTATGCGTTATGCGTTATGCGTTATGCGTTATGCGTTAAGCATTATGCGTTATGCGTTAAGCGTTATGCCTTATGCCTTATGGGTTTGCGTTATGCGTTATGCGTTATGCATAATGCGTTATACGTCATGTATTATGCGTTATGCCTTATACGTTATGCGATATGCGTTGTGCGTAATGCGTTATACGTTATGATTTATGCTTTATGCGTTCTGCGTTATGCGTTATGAGTGATCCGACATGCGTTATGCGTTATGCGTTATGCGTTATGCCTTATGCCTTATGGGTTTGCGTTATGCGTTATGCGTTATGCATAATGCGTTATACGTCATGTATTATGCGTTATGCCTTATACGTTATGCGATATGCGTTGTGCGTAATGCGTTATGCGTTATGTGTTATGCATTATGCGTTATGCGTTATGCCTGATCCGTTAGGCGTTATACGTTATGCGTTATGCATTTTGCGTTATGCGCCATGCGTTATGCGTTATGCGTTATGCGTTATGCGTTATGCGTTATGCGTTATGCGTTATGCGTTATGCGTTATGCGTTATGCGTTATGCGTTATGCGTTATGCGTTATGCGTTATGCGTTATGCGTTATGCGTTATGCATTATGCTTTATGCGTTATGCGTTATGCGTTATGCGTTATGGGTTATGCATTTTGCGTTATGCGTTATGCGATATGCGTTGTGCGTTATGCGTTATGCGTTATGCGTTATGCCTTATGCGTTATGCGTTATGCATTTTGCGTTATGCGCCATGCGTTATGCGTTATGCGTTATGCGTTATGCGTTATGCGTTATGCGTTATGCGTTATGCGTTATGCGTTATGCGTTATGCGTTATGCGTTATGCGTTATGCGTTTGCGTTATGCGTTATGCGTTATGCGTTATGCGTTATGCGTTATGGGTTATGCGTTATGCGTTATGCGATATGCGTAAAGCGTTATACGTTATGATTTATGCTTTATGCGTTATGCGTTATGCGTTATGAGTGATCCGACATGCGTTATACGTCATGTATTATGCGTTATGCCTTATACGTTATGCGTTATGCGTTATGCGTTATGGGTTATGCGTTATGTGTTATGCGATATGCGTTATGCGTTATGCGTTATGCGTTATGCGTTATGCGTTATGCGTTATGCGTTATGCGTTATGCGTTATGCGTTATACGTTGTACGTTATGCGTTATGCGTTATGTTTTATGCGATATGCGTTATGCGTTATTCGTTATGCATTATGCGTTATGCGTTATGCGATATGCGTTATGCGTTATACGTTATGCTTTATGCTTTATGCTTTATGCTTTATGCGTTATGCGTTATGCGTTATGAGTGATCCGACATGCGTTATGCCTTATGCCTTATGGGTTTGCGTTATGGGTTATGCATTATGCGTTATGCGTTATGCGTTATGCATAATGCGTTATACGTTATGTATTATGCGTTATGCCTTATACGTTATGCGATATGCGTTGTGCGTTATGCGTTATGCGTTATGCGTTATGGGTTATGCGTTATGCGTTATGCGATATGCGTAAAGCGTTATACGTTATGATTTATGCTTTATGCGTTATGCGTTATGCGTTATGAGTGATCCGACATGCGTTATACGTCATGTATTATGCGTTATGCCTTATACGTTATGCGTTATGCGTTATGCGTTATGGGTTATGCGTTATGTGTTATGCGATATGCGTTATGCGTTATGCGTTATGCGTTATGCGTTATGCGTTATGCGTTATGCGTTATGCGTTATGCGTTATGCGTTATGCGTTATACGTTGTACGTTATGCGTTATGCGTTATGTTTTATGCGATATGCGTTATGTGTTATTCGTTATGCATTATGCGTTATGCGTTATGCGTTATGCGTTATACGGTATGCGTTATGCGTTATGCGTTATGCGTTATGCGTTATGCGTTATGCGTTATGCGTTATGCGTTATGCGTTATGCATTATGCTTTATGCGTTATGGGTTATGCGTTATGCGTTATGCGATATGCGATATGCGTTATGCGTTATTCGTTATGCATTATGCGTTATGCGTTATGCGTTATGCGTTATACGGTATGCGTTATGCGTTATGCGTTATGCGTTATGCGTTATGCGTTATGCATTTTGAGTTATGCGCCATGCGTTATGCGTTATGCGTTATGCGTTATGCGATATGCGTTTTGCGTTATGCGTTATGAATTATGCGCCATGCGTTATGCGTTATGCGTTATGCGTTATGCATTATGCGTTGTGCGTTATACGTTTGCGTTGTGCGTTATGCGTTATGCGCCATGCGTTATGCGTTATGCGTTATGCGTTATGCGTTATGCGTTATGCGTTATGCGTTATGCGTTATGCGTTATGCGTTATGAGTTATGCGTTATGCGTTATGCGTTATGCGTTATGCGCCATGCGTTATGCGTTATGCGTTATGCGTTATGCGTTATGCGTTATGCGTTATGCGTTATGCGATATGCGTTGTGCGTTATGCGTTATGCGTTATGCGTTATGCGTTATGCGTTATGCGTTATGAGTTATGCGTTATGCTTTATGCGTTATGCGTTATGCGTTAAGCATTATGCGTTATGCGTTAAGCGTTATGCCTTATGCCTTATGGGTTTGCGTTATGCGTTATGCGTTATGCATAATGCGTTATACGTCATGTATTATGCGTTATGCCTTATACGTTATGCGATATGCGTTGTGCGTAATGCGTTATACGTTATGATTTATGCTTTATGCGTTCTGCGTTATGCGTTATGAGTGATCCGACATGCGTTATGCGTTATGCGTTATGCGTTATGCCTTATGCCTTATGGGTTTGCGTTATGCGTTATGCGTTATGCATAATGCGTTATACGTCATGTATTATGCGTTATGCGTTATACGTTATGCGATATGCGTTGTGCGTAATGCGTTATGCGTTATGTGTTATGCATTATGCGTTATGCGTTATGCCTGATCCGTTAGGCGTTATGCGTTATGCGTTATGCATTTTGCGTTATGCGCCATGCGTTATGCGTTATGCGTTATGCGTTATGCGTTATGCGTTATGCGTTATGCGTTATGCGTTATGCGTTATGCGTTATGCGTTATGCGTTATGCGTTATGCGTTATGCGTTATGCGTTATGCGTTATGCGTTATGCGTTATGCGTTATGCGTTATGCGTTATGCATTATGCTTTATGCGTTATGCGTTATGCGTTATGCGTTATGGGTTATGCATTTTGCGTTATGCGTTATGCGATATGCGTTGTGCGTTATGCGTTATGCGTTATGCGTTATGCCTTATGCGTTATGCGTTATGCATTTTGCGTTATGCGCCATGCGTTATGCGTTATGCGTTATGCGTTATGCGTTATGCGTTATGCGTTATGCGTTATGCGTTATGCGTTATGCGTTATGCGTTATGCGTTATGCGTTTGCGTTATGCGTTATGCGTTATGCGTTATGCGTTATGCGTTATGGGTTATGCGTTATGCGTTATGCGATATGCGTAAAGCGTTATACGTTATGATTTATGCTTTATGCGTTATGCGTTATGCGTTATGAGTGATCCGACATGCGTTATACGTCATGTATTATGCGTTATGCCTTATACGTTATGCGTTATGCGTTATGCGTTATGGGTTATGCGTTATGTGTTATGCGATATGCGTTATGCGTTATGCGTTATGCGTTATGCGTTATGCGTTATGCGTTATGCGTTATGCGTTATGCGTTATACGTTGTACGTTATGCGTTATGCGTTATGTTTTATGCGATATGCGTTATGCGTTATTCGTTATGCATTATGCGTTATGCGTTATGCGTTATGCGTTATACGGTATGCGTTATGCGTTATGCGTTATGCGTTATGCGTTATGCGTTATGCGTTATGCGTTATGCGTTATGCATTATGCTTTATGCGTTATGGGTTATGCGTTATGCGTTATGCGATATGCGTTATGCGTTATACGTTATGCTTTATGCTTTATGCTTTATGCTTTATGCGTTATGCGTTATGCGTTATGAGTGATCCGACATGCGTTATGCCTTATGCCTTATGGGTTTGCGTTATGGGTTATGCATTATGCGTTATGCGTTATGCGTTATGCATAATGCGTTATACGTTATGTATTATGCGTTATGCCTTATACGTTATGCGATATGCGTTGTGCGTTATGCGTTATGCGTTATGCGTTATGCGTTATGCGTTATGCGTTATGCGTTATGCGTTATGCGTTATGCGTTATGCATTTTGAGTTATGCGCCATGCGTTATGCGTTATGCGTTATGCATTTTGAGTTATGCGCCATGCGTTATGCGTTATGCGTTATGCGTTATGCGATATGCGTTTTGCGTTATGCGTTATGAATTATGCGCCATGCGTTATGCGTTATGCGTTATGCGTTATGCATTATGCGTTGTGCGTTATACGTTTGCGTTGTGCGTTATGCGTTATGCGCCATGCGTTATGCGTTATGCGTTATGCGTTATGCGTTATGCGTTATGCGTTATGCGTTATGCGTTATGCGTTATGCGTTATGCGTTATGCGTTATGCGTTATGCGTTAAGCGTTATGCGCCATGCGTTATGCGTTATGCGTTATGCGTTATGCGTTATGCGTTATGCGTTATGCGATATGCGTTGTGCGTTATGCGTTATGCGTTATGCGTTATGCGTTATGCGTTATGCGTTATGAGTTATGCGTTATGCTTTATGCGTTATGCGTTATGCGTTATGCGTTACGCGTTATGCGTTATGGGTTATGCATTTTGCGTTATGCGTTATGCGATATGCGTTTTGCGTTATGCGTTATGCGTTATGCGTTATGCCTTATGCGTTATGCGTTATGCGTTATGCGTTATGCATTTTGCGTTATGCGCCATGCGTTATGCGTTATGCGTTATGCGTTATGCGTTATGCGTTATGCGTTATGCGTTATGCGTTATGCGTTATGCGTTATGCGTTATGCGTTATGCGTTATGCGTTATGCGTTATGCGTTATGCGTTATGCGTTATGCGTTATGGGTTATGGGTTATGCGTTATGCGATATGCGTTATGCGTTATACGTTATGATTTATGCTTTATGCGTTATGCGTTATGCGTTATGAGTGATCCGACATGCGTTATGCGTTATGCGTTATGCGTTATGCGTTATGCGTTATGCGTTATGCGTTATGCGTTATGCGTTATGCGTTATGCGTTATGCGTTATGCGTTATGCGTTATGCGTTATGAGTTATGCGTTATGCTTTATGCGTTATGCGTTATGCGTTAAGCATTATGCGTTATGCGTTAAGCGTTATGCCTTATGCCTTATGGGTTTGCGTTATGCGTTATGCGTTATGCATAATGCGTTATACGTCATGTATTATGCGTTATGCCTTATACGTTATGCGATATGCGTTGTGCGTAATGCGTTATACGTTATGATTTATGCTTTATGCGTTCTGCGTTATGCGTTATGAGTGATCCGACATGCGTTATGCGTTATGCGTTATGCCTTATGCCTTATGGGTTTGCGTTATGCGTTATGCGTTATGCATAATGCGTTATACGTCATGTATTATGCGTTATGCCTTATACGTTATGCGATATGCGTTGTGCGTAATGCGTTATGCGTTATGTGTTATGCATTATGCGTTATGCGTTATGCCTGATCCGTTAGGCGTTATGCGTTATGCGTTATGCATTTTGCGTTATGCGCCATGCGTTATGCGTTATGCGTTATGCGTTATGCGTTATGCGTTATGCGTTATGCGTTATGCGTTATGCGTTATGCGTTATGCGTTATGCGTTATGCGTTATGCGTTATGCGTTATGCGTTATGCGTTATGCGTTATGCGTTATGCGTTATGCGTTATGCATTATGCTTTATGCGTTATGCGTTATGCGTTATGCGTTATGGGTTATGCATTTTGCGTTATGCGTTATGCGATATGCGTTGTGCGTTATGCGTTATGCGTTATGCGTTATGCCTTATGCGTTATGCGTTATGCATTTTGCGTTATGCGCCATGCGTTATGCGTTATGCGTTATGCGTTATGCGTTATGCGTTATGCGTTATGCGTTATGCGTTATGCGTTATGCGTTTGCGTTATGCGTTATGCGTTATGCGTTATGCGTTATGCGTTATGGGTTATGCGTTATGCGTTATGCGATATGCGTAAAGCGTTATACGTTATGATTTATGCTTTATGCGTTATGCGTTATGCGTTATGAGTGATCCGACATGCGTTATACGTCATGTATTATGCGTTATGCCTTATACGTTATGCGTTATGCGTTATGCGTTATGGGTTATGCGTTATGTGTTATGCGATATGCGTTATGCGTTATGCGTTATGCGTTATGCGTTATGCGTTATGCGTTATGCGTTATGCGTTATGCGTTATGCGTTATACGTTGTACGTTATGCGTTATGCGTTATGTTTTATGCGATATGCGTTATGCGTTATTCGTTATGCATTATGCGTTATGCGTTATGCGTTATGCGTTATACGGTATGCGTTATGCGTTATGCGTTATGCGTTATGCGTTATGCGTTATGCGTTATGCGTTATGCGTTATGCATTATGCTTTATGCGTTATGGGTTATGCGTTATGCGTTATGCGATATGCGTTATGCGTTATACGTTATGCTTTATGCTTTATGCTTTATGCTTTATGCGTTATGCGTTATGCGTTATGAGTGATCCGACATGCGTTATGCCTTATGCCTTATGGGTTTGCGTTATGGGTTATGCATTATGCGTTATGCGTTATGCGTTATGCATAATGCGTTATACGTTATGTATTATGCGTTATGCCTTATACGTTATGCGATATGCGTTGTGCGTTATGCGTTATGCGTTATGCGTTATGCGTTATGCGTTATGCGTTATGCGTTATGCGTTATGCGTTATGCGTTATGCATTTTGAGTTATGCGCCATGCGTTATGCGTTATGCGTTATGCATTTTGAGTTATGCGCCATGCGTTATGCGTTATGCGTTATGCGTTATGCGATATGCGTTTTGCGTTATGCGTTATGAATTATGCGCCATGCGTTATGCGTTATGCGTTATGCGTTATGCATTATGCGTTGTGCGTTATACGTTTGCGTTGTGCGTTATGCGTTATGCGCCATGCGTTATGCGTTATGCGTTATGCGTTATGCGTTATGCGTTATGCGTTATGCGTTATGCGTTATGCGTTATGCGTTATGCGTTATGCGTTATGCGTTATGCGTTATGCGTTAAGCGTTATGCGCCATGCGTTATGCGTTATGCGTTATGCGTTATGCGTTATGCGTTATGCGTTATGCGATATGCGTTGTGCGTTATGCGTTATGCGTTATGCGTTATGCGTTATGCGTTATGCGTTATGAGTTATGCGTTATGCTTTATGCGTTATGCGTTATGCGTTATGCGTTACGCGTTATGCGTTATGGGTTATGCATTTTGCGTTATGCGTTATGCGATATGCGTTTTGCGTTATGCGTTATGCGTTATGCGTTATGGGTTATGGGTTATGCGTTATGCGATATGCGTTATGCGTTATACGTTATGCGTTATGCGTTATGCGTTATGCGTTATGCATTTTGCGTTATGCGCCATGCGTTATGCGTTATGCGTTATGCGTTATGCGTTATGCGTTATGCGTTATGCGTTATGCGTTATGCGTTATGCGTTATGCGTTATGCGTTATGCGTTATGCGTTATGCGTTATGCGTTATGGGTTATGGGTTATGCGTTATGCGATATGCGTTATGCGTTATACGTTATGATTTATGCTTTATGCGTTATGCGTTATGCGTTATGAGTGATCCGACATGCGTTATGCGTTATGCGTTATGCGTTATGCGTTATGCGTTATGCGTTATGCGTTATGCGTTATGCGTTATGCGTTATGCGTTATGCGTTATGCGTTATGCGTTATGCGTTATGTGTTATGCATTATGCGTTATGCGTTATGCCTGATCCGTAAGGCGTTATGCGTTATGCGTTATGCATTATGCTTTATGCGTTATGCGTTATGCGATATGCGTTGTGCGTTATGCGTTATGCGTTATGCGATATGCGTTGTGCGTTATGCGTTATGCGTTATGCGTTATGCGTTATGCGTTATGCGTTATGCGTTATGCGTTATGCGTTATGCGTTATGCGTTATGCGTTATGCATTTTGAGTTATGCGCCATGCGTTATGCGTTATGCGATATGCGTTGTGCGTTATGCGTTATGCGTTATGCGTTATGCGTTATGCCTGATCCGTTAGGCGTTATGCGTTGTGCGTAATGCGTTATGCGTTATGTATTATACATTATGCGTTATGCGTTATGCGTTATGCGTTATGCGTTATGCGTTATGCGTTATGCGTTATGTGTTATGCGTTATGCGTTATGCGTTATGCGTTATGCGTTATGCGTTATGCGTTATGCTTTATGCGTTATGCGTTATGCGTTATGCGTTATGCGTTATGCGATATGCGTTATGCGTTATACGTTATGCGTTATGCGTTATGCGTTATGCGTTATGCGTTATTCGTTATGCGTTATGCGTTATGCGTTATGCGTTATGCGTTATGCGTTATGCGTTATGCGTTATGCGTTATGCGTTATGCGTTATGGGTTATGCGTTATGGGTTATGCGTTATGCGTTATGCGATATGCGTTATGCGTTATACGTTATGCTTATGCTTTATGCGTTATGCGTTATGCGTTATGCGTTATGAGTGATCCGACATGCGTTATGCGTTATGCGTTATGCCTTATGCCTTATGGGTTTGCGTTATGCGTTATGCATAATGCGTTATACGTCATGTATTATGCGTTATGCCTTATACGTTATGCGATATGCGTTGTGCGTAATGCGTTATGCGTTATGTGTTATGCATTATGCGTTATGCGTTATGCCTGATCCGTTAGGCGTTATGCGTTATGCGTTATACGTTATGCGTTATGCGATATGCGTTGTGCGTTATGCGTTATGCGTTATGCGTTATGCGTTATGCGTTATGCGTTATGCGTTATGCGTTATGCGTTATGCGTTATGCGTTATGCATTTTGCGTTATGCGTTATACGGTATGCGTTATGCGTTATGCGTTATGCGTTATGCGTTATGCTCTATACGTTATGCGTTATGCGTTATGCTTTATGCGTTATGCGTTATGCGTTATGAGTGATCCGACATGCGTTATGCGTTATGCGTTATGCGTTATGCCTTATGCCTTATGGGTTTGCGTTATGCGTTATGCATAATGCGTTATACGTCATGTATTATGCGTTATGCCTTATACGTTATGCGATATGCGTTGTGCGTAATGCGTTATGCGTTATGTGTTATGCATTATGCGTTATGCGTTATGCGTTATGCATTATGCTTTATGCGTTATGCGTTATGAGTTACACGTTATGCGTTATTCGATATGCGTTATGCGTTATGCGTTATGCGTTATGCGTTATGCGTTATGCGTTATGCTATATGCGTTGTGCGTTATGCGTTATGCGTTATGCGTTATGCGTTATGCGTTATGCGTTACGCGTTATGCGATATGCGTTGTGCGTTATGCGTTATGCGTTATGCGTTATGCGTTATGCGTTATGCGTTATGCGGTATGCGTTATGCGTTATGCGTTATGCGTTATGGGTTATGCGTTATGTGTTATGCGATATGCGTTATGCGTTATGCGTTATGCGTTATGCGTTATGCGTTATGCGTTATGCGTTATGCGTTATGCGTTATGCGTTATACGTTGTACGTTATGCGTTATGCGTTATGTTTTATGCGATATGCGTTATGCGTTATTCGTTATGCATTATGCGTTATGCGTTATGCGTTATGCGTTATACGTTATGCGTTATGCGTGATCCGTTATGTGTTAGGCGATATACGTTTTGCGGTATTCGTTATGCGTTATGCGTTATGCGTTATCCGTTGTTCTTTATGCGTTATGCGTTGTGCGTTATACGTTTGCGTTATGCATTATGCGTTATGCGTTATACGGTATGCGTTATGCGTTATACGTTATGCGTTATGCGTTATGCGATAAGCGTTATGCGTTATGCGTTAAGCATTATGCTTTATGCGTTATGCGTTATGAGTTACACGTTATGCGTTATTCGATATGCGTTATGCGTTATGCGTTATGCGTTATGCGTGATCCGTTATGCGTTAAGCATTATGCGTTTTGCTGTATTCGTTATGCGTTGTGCGTTATACGTTTGCGTTATGCGTTATGCGTTATGCGTTATGCATTTTGAGTTATGCGCCATGCGTTATGCATTATGCGTTATGCGTTATGCGATATGCGTTGTGCGTTATGCGTTATGCGTTATGCGTTATGCGTTATGGGTTATGCGTTATGCATTTTGAGTTATGCGCCATGCGTTATGCGTTATGCGTTATGCGTTATGCGATATGCGTTGTGCGTTATGCTTTATGCGTGATCCGTTATGCGTTAAGCATTATGCGTTATGCTGTATTCGTTATGCGTTGTGCGTTATACGTTTGCGTTATGCGTTATGCGTTATGCGTTATGCATTTTGAGTTATGCGCCATGCGTTATGCGTTATGCGTTATGCGTGATCCGTTATGCGTTAAGCATTATGCGTTTTGCTGTATTCGTTATGCGTTGTGCGTTATACGTTTGCGTTATGCGTTATGCGTTATGCGTTATGCATTTTGAGTTATGCGCCATGCGTTATGCATTATGCGTTATGCGTTATGCGATATGCGTTGTGCGTTATGCGTTATGCGTTATGCGTTATGCGTTATGCGTTATGCGTTATGGGTTATGCGTTATGCATTTTGAGTTATGCGTTATGCGTTATGCGTTTGCGTTATGCGTTATGCGTTATGCATTTTGAGTTATGCGCCATGCGTTATGCGTTATGCGTTATGCGTTATGCGTTATGCGTTATGCGTTATGCGTTATGCGTTGTGCGTTATGCGTTATGCGTTATGCGTTATGCATAATGCGTTATACGTCATGTATTATGCGTTATGCCTTATACGTTATGCGATATGCGTTGTGCGTAATGCGTTATGCGTTATGTGTTATGCATTATACGTTATGCGTTATGCGTTATGCATTATGCTTTATGCGTTATGCGTTATGAGTTACACGTTATGCGTTATTCGATATGCGTTATGCGTTATGCGTTATGCGTTATGCGTTATGCTATATGCGTTGTGCGTTATGCGTTATGCGTTATGCGTTATGCGTTATGCGTTATGCGTTACGCGTTATGCGATATGCGTTGTGCGTTATGCGTTATGCGTTATGCGTTATGCGTTATGCGTTATGCGTTATGCGGTATGCGTTATGCGTTATGCGTTATGCGTTATGGGTTATGCGTTATGTGTTATGCGATATGCGTTATGCGTTATGCGTTATGCGTTATGCGTTATGCGTTATGCGTTATGCGTTATGCGTTATGCGTTATGCGTTATGCGTTATGCGTTATGCGTTATGCGTTATGCGTTATGCGTTATACGTTGTACGTTATGCGTTATGCGTTATGTTTTATGCGATATGCGTTATGCGTTATTCGTTATGCATTATGCGTTATGCGTTATGCGTTATGCGTTATACGGTATGCGTTATGCGTTATGCGTTATGCGTTATGCGTTATGCTCTATACGTTATGCGTTATGCGTTATGCGTGATCCGTTATGTGTTAGGCGATATACGTTTTGCGGTATTCGTTATGCGTTATGCGTTATGCGTTATCCGTTGTTCTTTATGCGTTATGCGTTGTGCGTTATACGTTTGCGTTATGCATTATGCGTTATGCGTTATACGGTATGCGTTATGCGTTATACGTTATGCGTTATGCGTTATGCGATAAGCGTTATGCGTTATGCGTTATGCGTTATGCGTTATGCGTTATGCGTTATGCGTTATGCGTTATGCGTTATGCGTTATGCGTTATGCGTTATGCGTTATGCGTTATACGTTGTACGTTATGCGTTATGCGTTATGTTTTATGCGATATGCGTTATGCGTTATGCGTTATTCGTTATGCATTATGCGTTATGCGTTATGCGTTATGCGTTATACGGTATGCGTTATGCGTTATGCGTTATGCGTTATGCGTTATGCTCTATACGTTATGCGTTATGCGTGATCCGTTATGTGTTAGGCGATATACGTTTTGCGGTATTCGTTATGCGTTATGCGTTATGCGTTATCCGTTGTTCTTTATGCGTTATGCGTTGTGCGTTATACGTTTGCGTTATGCATTATGCGTTATGCGTTATACGGTATGCGTTATGCGTTATACGTTATGCGTTATGCGTTATGCGTTATGCGTTATGCGTTATGCTATATGCGTTGTGCGCTATGCGTTATGCGTTATGCGTTATGCGATATGCGTTGTGCGTTATGCGTTATGCGTTATGCGTTATGCGTTATGCGTTATGCGTTATGGGTTATGCGTTATGCATTTTGAGTTATGCGCCATGCGTTATGCGTTATGCGTTATGCGTTATGCGATATGCGTTGTGCGTTATGCTTTATGCGTGATCCGTTATGCGTTAAGCATTATGCGTTATGCTGTATTCGTTATGCGTTGTGCGTTATACGTTTGCGTTATGCGTTATGCGTTATGCGTTATGCATTTTGAGTTATGCGCCATGCGTTATGCGTTATGCGTTATGCGTGATCCGTTATGCGTTAAGCATTATGCGTTTTGCTGTATTCGTTATGCGTTGTGCGTTATACGTTTGCGTTATGCGTTATGCGTTATGCATTTTGAGTTATGCGCCATGCGTTATGCGTTATGCGCCATGCGTTATGCGTTATGCGTTATGCGTTATGCGATATGCGTTGTGCGTTATGCGTTATGCGTTATGCGTTATGGGTTATGCGTTATGCATTTTGCGTTATGCGCCATGCGTTATGCGTTATGCGTTATGCGTTATGCGTTATGCGTTATGCGTTATGCGATATGCGTTGTGCGTTATGCGTTATGCGTTATGCGTTATGCGTTATGCGTTATGCGTTATGTATTATACATTATGCGTTATGCGTTATGCGTTATGCGTTATGCGTTATGTGTTATGCGTTATGCGTTATGCGTTATGCGTTATGCGTTATACGTTATGCGTTATGCGTTATGCGTTATGCGTTATGCATTATTCGTTATGCGTTATACGGTATGCGTTATGCGTTATACGTTATGCGTTATGCGTTATGCGATAAGCGTTATGCGTTATGCGTTAAGCATTATGCTTTATGCGTTATGCGTTATGAGTTACACGTTATGCGTTATTCGATATGCTTTATGCGTTATGCGTTATGCGTTATGCGTTATGCGTGATCCGTTATGCGTTAAGCATTATGCGTTTTGCTGTATTCGTTATGCGTTGTGCGTTATACGTTTGCGTTATGCGTTATGCGTTATGCGTTACGCATTTTGAGTTATGCGCCATGCGTTATGCATTATGCCTAATGCGTTATGCGATATGCGTTGTGCGTTATGCGTTATGCGTTATGCGTTATGCGTTATGCGTTATGCGTTATGCGTTATGCGTTATGCGTTATGCGTTATGCATTATGCGTTATGCGTTATGCGTTATGCGTTATGCATTTTGAGTTATGCGCCATGCGTTATGCGTTATGCGTTATGCGTTATGCGATATGCGTTGTGCGTTATGCGTTATGCGTGATCCGTTATGCGTTAAGCATTATGGGTTTTGCTGTATTCGTTATGCGTTGTGCGTTATACGTTTGCGTTATGCGTTATGCGTTATGCGTTATGCATTTTGAGTTATGCGCCATGCGTTATGCGTTATGCGCCATGCGTTATGCGTTATGCGTTATGCGTTATGCGATATGCGTTGTGCGTTATGCGTTATGCGTTATGCGTTATGCGTTATGCGTTATGCGTTATGCATTTTGAGTTATGCGCCATGCGTTATGCGTTATGCGATATGCGTTGTGCGTTATGCGTTATGCGTGATCCGTTATGCGTTAAGCATTATGCGTTTTGCTGTATTCGTTATGCGTTGTGCGTTATACGTTTGCGTTATGCGTTATGCGTTATGCGTTATGCATTTTGAGTTATGCGCCATGCGTTATGCGTTATGCGCCATGCGTTATGCGTTATGCGTTATGCGTTATGCGATATGCGTTGTGCGTTATGCGTTATGCGTTATGCGTTATGCGTTATGCGTTATGCGTTATGCGTTATGCATTTTGAGTTATGCGCCATGCGTTATGCGTTATGCGTTATGCATTTTGAGTTATGCGCCATGCGTTATGCGTTATGCGTTATGCGTTATGCGATATGCGTTTTGCGTTATGCGTTATGAATTATGCGCCATGCGTTATGCGTTATGCGTTATGCGTTATGCATTATGCGTTGTGCGTTATACGTTTGCGTTGTGCGTTATGCGTTATGCGTTATGCGTTATGCGTTATGCGTTATGCGTTATGCATTTTGAGTTATGCGCCATGCGTTATGCGTTATGCGTTATGCGTTATGCGATATGCGTTGTGCGTTATGCGTTATGCGTGATCCGTTATGCGTTAAGCATTATGCGTTTTGCTGTATTCGTTATGCGTTGTGCGTTATACGTTTGCGTTATGCGTTATGCGTTATGCGTTATGCATTTTGAGTTATGCGCCATGCGTTATGCGTTATGCGCCATGCGTTATGCGTTATGCGTTATGCGTTATGCGATATGCGTTGTGCGTTATGCGTTATGCGTTATGCGTTATGCGTTATGCGTTATGCGTTATGCGATATGCGTTTTGCGTTATGCGTTATGAATTATGCGCCATGCGTTATGCGTTATGCGTTATGCGTTATGCATTATGCGTTGTGCGTTATACGTTTGCGTTGTGCGTTATGCGTTATGCGTTATGCGCCATGTGTTATGCGTTATGCGTTATGCGTTATGCGTTATGCGTTATGCGTTATGCGTTATGCGTTATGCGTTATGCGTTATGCGTTATGCGTTATGCGTTATGCGTTATGCGTTATGCGTTATGCGTTATGCGTTATGCGTTATGCGTTATGCGTTATGCGTTATGCGTTATGCGTTATGCGTTATGCGCCATGCGTTATGCGTTATGCGTTATGCGTTATGCGTTATGCGTTATGCGTTATGCGTTATGCGTTATGCGATATGCGTTGTGCGTTATGCGTTATGCGTTATGCGTTATGCGTTATGCGTTATGCGTTATGCGTTATGCGTTATGCATTATGCTTTATGCGTTATGCGTTATGCGTTATGCGTTATGCGTTATGGGTTATGCATTTTGCGTTATGCGTTATGCGATATGCGTTTTGCGTTATGCGTTATGCGTTATGCGTTATGCCTTATGCGTTATGCGTTATGCGTTATGCGTTATGCATTTTGCGTTATGCGCCATGCGTTATGCGTTATGCGTTATGCGTTATGCGTTATGCGTAATGCGTTATGCGTTATGCGTTATGCGTTATGCGTTATGCGTTATGCGTTATGCGTTATGCGTTATGCGTTATGCGTTATGCGTTATGCGTTATGGGTTATGCGTTATGCGTTATGCGATATGCGTTATGCGTTATACGTTATGATTTATGCTTTATGCGTTATGCGTTATGCGTTATGAGTGATCCGACATGCGTTATGCGTTATGCGTTATGCGTTATGCCTTATGCCTTATGGGTTTGCGTTATGCGTTATGCGTTATGCATAATGCGTTATACGTCATGTATTATACGTTATGCCTTATACGTTATGCGATATGCGTTGTGCGTAATGCGTTATGCGTTATGCGTTATGCGTTATGCGTTATGCGTTATGCGTTATGCGTTATGCGTTATGGGTTATGCGTTATGCGTTATGCGATATGCGTTATGCGTTATACGTTATGATTTATGCTTTATGCGTTATGCGTTATGCGTTATGAGTGATCCGACATGCGTTATGCGTTATGCGTTATGCGTTATGCCTTATGCCTTATGGGTTTGCGTTATGCGTTATGCGTTATGCGTTATGCGTTATGCGTTATGCGTTATGCGTTATGCGTTATGCGTTATGCGTTATGCGTTATGCGTTATGCGTTATGCGCCATGCGTTATGCGTTATGCGTTATGCGTTATGCGTTATGCGTTATGCGTTATGCGTTATGCGTTATGCGATATGCGTTGTGCGTTATGCGTTATGCGTTATGCGTTATGCGTTATGCGTTATGCGTTATGCGTTATGCGTTATGCGTTATGCATTATGCTTTATGCGTTATGCGTTATGCGTTATGCGTTATGCGTTATGGGTTATGCATTTTGCGTTATGCGTTATGCGATATGCGTTTTGCGTTATGCGTTATGCGTTATGCGTTATGCCTTATGCGTTATGCGTTATGCGTTATGCGTTATGCGTTATGCATTTTGCGTTATGCGCCATGCGTTTTGCGTTATGCGTTATGCGTTATGCGTTATGCGTTATGCGTTATGCGTTATGCGTTATGCGTTATGCGTTATGCGTTATGCGTTATGCGTTATGCGTTATGCGTTATGCGTTATGCGTTATGCGTTATGCGTTATGCGTTATGGGTTATGCGTTATGCGTTATGCGATATGCGTTATGCGTTATACGTTATGATTTATGCTTTATGCGTTATGCGTTATGCGTTATGAGTGATCCGACATGCGTTATGCGTTATGCGTTATGCGTTATGCCTTATGCCTTATGGGTTTGCGTTATGCGTTATGCGTTATGCATAATGCGTTATACGTCATGTATTATACGTTATGCCTTATACGTTATGCGATATGCGTTGTGCGTAATGCGTTATGCGTTATGTGTTATGCGTTATGCCTGATCCGTAAGGCGTTATGCGTTATGCGTTATGCATTATGCTTTATGCGTTATGCGTTATGCGATATGCGTTGTGCGTTATGCGTTATGCGTTATGCGATATGCGTTGTGCGTTATGCGTTATGCGTTATGCGTTATGCGTTATGCGTTATGCGTTATGCGTTATGCGTTATGCGTTATGCGTTATGCGTTATGCATTTTGAGTTATGCGCCATGCGTTATGCGTTATGCGATATGCGTTGTGCGTTATGCGTTATGCGTTATGCGTTATGCGTTATGCATTATGCTTTATGCGTTATGCGTTATGCGTTATGCGTTATGCGTTATGCGTTATGGGTTATGCATTTTGCGTTATGCGTTATGCGATATGCGTTGTGCGTTATGCGTTATGCGTTATGCGTTATGCCTTATGCGTTATGCGTTATGCGTTATGCGTTATGCATTTTGCGTTATGCGCCATGCGTTATACGTTTGCGTTATGCATTATGCGTTATGCGTTATACGGTATGCGTTATGCGTTATACGTTATGCGTTAAGCATTATGCTTTATGCGTTATGCGTTATGAGTTACACGTTATGCGTTATTCGATATGCGTTATGCGTTATGCGTTATGCGTTAAGCGTTATGCGTGATCCGTTATGCGTTAAGCATTATGCTTTATGCGTTATGCGTTATGCGTTATGCGTTATGCGTTATGGGTTATGCATTTTGCGTTATGCGTTATGCGATATGCGTTTTGCGTTATGCGTTATGCGTTATGCGTTATGCGTTATGCATTTTGCGTTATGCGCCATGCGTTATACGTTTGCGTTATGCATTATGCGTTATGCGTTATACGGTATGCGTTATGCGTTATGTGTTATGCGTTATGCCTGATCCGTAAGGCGTTATGCGTTATGCGTTATGCATTATGCTTTATGCGTTATGCGTTATGCGATATGCGTTGTGCGTTATGCGTTATGCGTTATGCGATATGCGTTGTGCGTTATGCGTTATGCGTTATGCGTTATGCGTTATGCGTTATGCGTTATGCGTTATGCGTTATGCGTTATGCGTTATGCGTTGTGCGTTATGCGTTATGCGTTATGCGCCATGTGTTATGCGTTATGCGTTATGCGTTATGCGTTATGCGTTATGCGTTATGCGTTATGCGTTATGCGTTATGCGTTATGCGTTATGCGTTATGCGTTATGCGTTATGCGTTATGCGTTATGCGTTATGCGTTATGCGTTATGCGTTATGCGTTATGCGTTATGCGCCATGCGTTATGCGTTATGCGTTATGCGTTATGCGTTATGCGTTATGCGTTATGCGTTATGCGTTATGCGATATGCGTTGTGCGTTATGCGTTATGCGTTATGCGTTATGCGTTATGCGTTATGCGTTATGCGTTATGCGTTATGCATTATGCTTTATGCGTTATACGTTATGCGTTATGCGTTATGCGTTATGGGTTATGCATTTTGCGTTATGCGTTATGCGATATGCGTTTTGCGTTATGCGTTATGCGTTATGCGTTATGCCTTATGCCTTATGCGTTATGCGTTATGCGTTATGCGTTATGCATTTTGCGTTATGCGCCATGCGTTATGCGTTATGCGTTATGCGTTATGCGTTATGCGTTATGCGTTATGCGTTATGCGTTATGCGTTATGCGTTATGCGTTATGCGTTATGCGTTATGCGTTATGCGTTATGCGTTATGCGTTATGCGTTATGCGTTATGGGTTATGCGTTATGCGTTATGCGATATGCGTTATGCGTTATACGTTATGATTTATGCTTTATGCGTTATGCGTTATGAGTGATCCGACATGCGTTATGCGTTATGCGTTATGCGTTATGCCTTATGCCTTATGGGTTTGCGTTATGCGTTATGCGTTATGCATAATGCGTTATACGTCATGTATTATACGTTATGCCTTATACGTTATGCGATATGCGTTGTGCGTAATGCGTTATGCGTTATGCGTTATGCGTTATGCGTTATGCGTTATGCGTTATGCGTTATGCGTTATGGGTTATGCGTTATGCGTTATGCGATATGCGTTATGCGTTATACGTTATGATTTTTGCATTATGCGTTATGCGTTATGCGTTATGAGTGATCCGACATGCGTTATGCGTTATGCGTTATGCGTTATGCCTTATGCCTTATGGGTTTGCGTTATGCGTTATGCGTTATGCGTTATGCGTTATGCGTTATGCGTTATGCGTTATGCGTTATGCGTTATGCGTTATGCGTTATGCGTTATGCGCCATGCGTTATGCGTTATGCGTTATGCGTTATGCGTTATGCGTTATGCGTTATGCGTTATGCGATATGCGTTGTGCGTTATGCGTTATGCGTTATGCGATATGCGTTATGCGTTATGCGTTATGCGTTATGCGTTATGCGTTATGCATTATGCTTTATGCGTTATGCGTTATGCGTTATGCGTTATGGGTTATGCATTTTGCGTTATGCGTTATGCGATATGCGTTTTGCGTTATGCGTTATGCGTTATGCGTTATGCCTTATGCGTTATGCGTTATGCGTTATGCGTTATGCGTTATGCATTTTGCGTTATGCGCCATGCGTTATGCGTTATGCGTTATGCGTTATGCGTTATGCGTTATGCGTTATGCGTTATGCGTTATGCGTTATGCGTTATGCGTTATGCGTTATGCGTTATGCGTTATGCGTTATGCGTTATGCGTTATGCGTTATGGGTTATGCGTTATGCGTTATGCGATATGCGTTATGCGTTATACGTTATGATTTATGCTTTATGCGTTATGCGTTATGCGTTATGAGTGATCCGACATGCGTTATGCGTTATGCGTTATGCGTTATGCCTTATGCCTTATGGGTTTGCGTTATGCGTTATGCGTTATGCATAATGCGTTATACGTCATGTATTATACGTTATGCCTTATACGTTATGCGATATGCGTTGTGCGTAATGCGTTATGCGTTATGTGTTATGCGTTATGCCTGATCCGTAAGGCGTTATGCGTTATGCGTTATGCATTATGCTTTATGCGTTATGCGTTATGCGATATGCGTTGTGCGTTATGCGTTATGCGTTATGCGATATGCGTTGTGCGTTATGCGTTATGCGTTATGCGTTATGCGTTATGCGTTATGCGTTATGCGTTATGCGTTATGCGTTATGCGTTATGCATTTTGAGTTATGCGCCATGCGTTATGCGTTATGCGATATGCGTTGTGCGTTATGCGTTATGCGTTATGCGTTATGCGTTATGCATTATGCTTTATGCGTTATGCGTTATGCGTTATGCGTTATGCGTTATGCGTTATGGGTTATGCATTTTGCGTTATGCGTTATGCGATATGCGTTGTGCGTTATGCGTTATGCATTATGCGTTATGCCTTATGCGTTATGCGTTATGCGTTATGCGTTATGCATTTTGCGTTATGCGCCATGCGTTATACGTTTGCGTTATGCATTATGCGTTATGCGTTATACGGTATGCGTTATGCGTTATACGTTATGCGTTAAGCATTATGCTTTATGCGTTATGCGTTATGAGTTACACGTTATGCGTTATTCGATATGCGTTATGCGTTATGCGTTATGCGTTAAGCGTTATGCGTGATCCGTTATGCGTTAAGCATTATGCGTTTTGCTGTATTCGTTATGCGTTGTGCGTTATACGTTTGCGTTATGCGTTATGCGTTATGCGTTATGCATTTTGAGTTATGCGCCATGCGTTATGCATTATGCGTTATGCGTTATGCGATATGCGTTGTGCGTTATGCGTTATGCGTTATGCGTTATGCATTTTGAGTTATGCGCCATGCGTTATGCGTCATGCGATATGCGTTGTGCGTTATGCTTTATGCGTGATCCGTTATGCGTTAAGCATTATGCGTTATTCTGTATTCGTTATGCGTTGTGCGTTATACGTTTGCGTTATGCGTTATGCGTTATGCGTTATGCATTTTGAGTTATGCGCCATGCGTTATGCGTTATGCGCCATGCGTTATGCGTTATTCGTTATGCGTTATGCGATATGCGTTGTGCGTTATGCGTTATGCGTTATGCGTTATGCGTTATGCGATATTCGTTGTGCGTTATGCGTTATGCGTTATGCTCTATACGTTATTCGTTATGCGTTATGCGTGATCCGTTATGTGTTAGGCGATATACGTTTTGCGGTATTCGTTATGCGTTATGCGTTATGCGTTATCCGTTGTTCTTTATGCGTTATGCGTTGTGCGTTATACGTTTGCGTTATGCATTATGCGTTATGCGTTATACGGTATGCGTTATGCGTTATACGTTATGCGTTATGCGTTATGCGATAAGCGTTATGCGTTATGCGTTAAGCATTATGCTTTATGCGTTATGCGTTATGAGTTACACGTTATGCGTTATTCGATATGCGTTATGCGTTATGCGTTATGCGTTATGCGTGATCCGTTATGCGTTATGCATTATGCGTTATGCGTTATGCGATATGCGTTGTGCGTTATGCGTTATGCGTTATGCGTTATGCGTTATGCGTTATGGGTTATGCGTTATGCATTTTGAGTTATGCGTTATGCGTTATGCGTTATGCGATATGCGTTGTGCGTTATGCGTTATGCGTTATGCGTTATGCGTTATGCGTTATGCGTTATGGGTTATGCGTTATGCATTTTGAGTTATGCATTATGCGTTATGCGTTATGCGTTATGCGTTATGCGATATGCGTTGTGCGTTATGCTTTATGCGTGATCCGTTATACGTTAAGCATTATGCGTTATGCTGTATTCGTTATGCGTTGTGCGTTATACGTTTGCGTTATGCGTTATGCGTTATGCATTTTGAGTTATGCGCCATGCGTTATGCGTTATGCGCCATGCGTTATGCGTTATGCGTTATGGGTTATGCGTTATGCATTTTGCGTTATGCGCCATGCGTTATGCGTTATGCGTTATGCGTTATGCGTTATGCGTTATGCGTTATGCGTTATGCGTTATGCGTTATGCGTTATGCGTTATGCGATATGCGTTGTGCGTTATGCGTTATGCGTTATGCGTTATGCGTTATGCGTTATGAGTGATCCGACATGCGTTATGCCTTATGCCTTATGGGTTTGCGTTATGGGTTATGCATTATGCGTTATGCGTTATGCGTTATGCATAATGCGTTATACGTTATGTATTATGCGTTATGCCTTATACGTTATGCGATATGCGTTGTGCGTTATGCGTTATGCGTTATGCGTTATGCGTTATGCGTTATGCTCTATACGTTATGCGTTATGCGTTATGCGTGATCCGTTATGTGTTAGGCGATATGCGTTTTGCGGTATTCGTTATGCGTTATGCGTTATCCGTTGTTCGTTATGCGTTATGCGTTGTGCGTTATACGTTTGCGTTATGCATTATGCGTTATGCGTTATACGGTATGCGTTATGCGTTATACGTTATGCGTTATGCGTTATGCGATAAGCGTTATGCGTTATGCGTTAAGCATTATGCTTTATGCGTTATGCGTTATGAGTTACACGTTATGCGTTATTCGATATGCGTTATGAGTTATGCGTTATGCGTTATGCGTTAGGCGTGATCCGTTATGCGTTAAGCATTATGCGTTTTGCTGTATTCGTTATGCGTTGTGCGTTATACGTTTGCGTTATGCGTTATGCGTTATGCATTTTGAGTTATGCGCCATGCGTTATGCATTATGCGTTATGCGTTATGCGATATGCGTTGTGCGTTATGCGTTATGCGTTATGCGTTATGCGTTATGCGTTATGCGTTATGCGTTATGCGTTATGCGTTATGCGTTATGCGTTATGCATTTTGAGTTATGCGCCATGCGTTATGCGTTATGCGTTATGCGTTATGCGATATGCGTTATGCGTTATGCGTTATACGTTATGCGTTAAGCATTATGCTTTATGCGTTATGCGTTATGAGTTACACGTTATGCGTTATTCGATATGCGTTATGCGTTATGCGTTATGCGTTATGCGTTATGCGTGATCCGTTATGCGTTAAGCATTATGCGTTTTGCTGTATTCGTTATGCGTTGTGCGTTATACGTTTGCGTTATGCGTTATGCGTTATGCGTTATGCATTTTGAGTTATGCGCCATGCGTTATGCATTATGCGTTATGCGTTATGCGATATGCGTTGTGCGTTATGCGTTATGCGTTATGCGTTATGCGTTATGCGTTATGCGTTATGCGTTATGGGTTATGCGTTATGCATTTTGAGTTATGCGCCATGCGTTATGCGTTATGCGATATGCGTTGTGCGTTATGCTTTATGCGTGATCCGTTATGCGTTAAGCATTATGCGTTATTCTGTATTCGTTATGCGTTGTGCGTTATACGTTTGCGTTATGCGTTATGCGTTATGCGTTATGCATTTTGAGTTATGCGCCATGCGTTATGCGTTATGCGCCATGCGTTATGCGTTATGCGTTATGCGTTATGCGATATGCGTTGTGCGTTATGCGTTATGCGTTATGCGTTATGCGTTATGCGATAAGCGTTATGCGTTATGCGTTAAGCATTATGCTTTATGCGTTATGCGTTATGAGTTACACGTTATGCGTTATTCGATATGCGTTATGCGTTATGCGTTATGCGTGATCCGTTATGCGTTATGCATTATGCGTTATGCATTATGCGATATGCGTTGTGCGTTATGCGTTATGCGTTATGCGTTATGCGTTATGCGTTATGGGTTATGCGTTATGCATTTTGAGTTATGCGTTATGCGTTATGCGATATGCGTTGTGCGTTATGCGTTATGCGTTATGCGTTATGCGTTTGCGTTATGCGTTATGCGTTATGCATTTTGAGTTATGCGCCATGCGTTATGCGTTATGCGCCATGCGTTATGCGTTATGCGTTATGCGTTATGCGATATGCGTTGTGCGTTATGCGTTATGCGTTATGCGTTATGCGTTATGCGTTATGCGTTATGCGTTATGCGTTATGCGTTATGCGTTATGCATTATGCTTTATGCGTTATGCGTTATGCGTTATGCGTTATGCGTTATGCGTTATGGGTTATGCATTTTGCGTTATGCGATATGCGTTGTGCGTTATGCGTTATGCGTTATGCATTATGCCTTATGCGTTATGCGATATGCGTTGTGCGTTATGCGTTATGCGTTATGCGTTATGCGTTATGCGTTATGCGTTATGCGTTATGCGTTATGCGTTATGCATTTTGAGTTATGCGCCATGCGTTATGCGTTATGCGTTATGCGTTATGCGTTATGCGTTATGCGTTATGCGTTATGCGTTATGCGTTATGCGTTATGCGTTATGCGTTATGCGTTATGCATTTTGCGTTATGCGCCATGCGTTAAGCATTATGCGTTTTGCTGTATTCGTTATGCGTTGTGCGTTATACGTTTGCGTTATGCGTTATGCGTTATGCATTTTGAGTTATGCGCCATGCGTTATGCATTATGCGTTATGCGTTATGCGATATGCGTTGTGCGTTATGCGTTATGCGTTATGCGTTATGCGTTATGCGTTATGCGTTATGCGTTATGCGTTATGTGTTATGCGTTATGCGTTATGCATTTTGAGTTATGCGCCATGCGTTATGCGTTATGCGTTATGCGTTATGCGATATGCGTTATGCGTTATGCGTTATGCGTGATCCGTTATGCGTTAAGCATTATGCGTTTTGCTGTATTCGTTATGCGTTGTGCGTTATACGTTTGCGTTATGCGTAATGCGTAATGCGTTATGCATTTTGAGTTATGCGCCATGCGTTATGCGTTATGCGCCATGCGTTATGCGTTATGCGTTGTGCGTTATGCGATATGCGTTGTGCGTTATGCGTTATGCGTTATGCGTTATGCGTTATGCGTTATGCGTTATGCGTTATGCGTTATGCGTTATGCGTTATGCGTTTTGCGTTATGCGTTATGCGTTATGCGTTATGCATTATGCTTTATGCGTTATGGGTTATGCGTTATGCGTTATGCGATATGCGTTATGCGTTATACGTTATGCTTTATGCTTTATGCTTTATGCTTTATGCGTTATGCGTTATGCGTTATGAGTGATCCGACATGCGTTATGCCTTATGCCTTATGGGTTTGCGTTATGGGTTATGCATTATGCGTTATGCGTTATGCGTTATGCATAATGCGTTATACGTTATGTATTATGCGTTATGCCTTATACGTTATGCGATATGCGTTGTGCGTTACGCGTTATGCGTTATGCGTTATGCGTTATGCGTTATGCGTTATGCGTTATGCATTTTGAGTTATGCGCCATGCGTTATGCGTTATGCGTTATGCATTTTGAGTTATGCGCCATGCGTTATGCGTTATGAATTATGCGCCATGCGTTATGCGTTATGCGTTATGCGTTATGCATTATGCGTTGTGCGTTATACGTTTGCGTTGTGCGTTATGCGTTATGCGTTATGCATTATGCGATATGCGTTTTGCGTTATGCGTTATGCGTTATGCGTTATGCCTTATGCGTTATGCGTTATGCGTTATGCGTTATGCATTTTGCGTTATGCGCCATGCGTTATGCGTTATGAATTATGCGCCATGCGTTATGGGTTATGCATTTTGCGTTATGCGTTATGCGATATGCGTTTTGCGTTATGCGTTATGCGTTATGCGTTATGCGTTATGCGTTATGCGTTATGCGTTATGCGTTATGCATTTTGCGTTATGCGCCATGCGTTATGCGTTATGCGTTATGCGTTATGCGTTATGCGTTATGCGTTATGCGTTATGCGTTATGCGTTATGCGTTATGCGTTATGCGTTATGCGTTATGCGTTATGCGTTATGGGTTATGCGTTATGCGTTATGCGATATGCGTTCTGCGTTATACGTTATGATTTATGCTTTATGCGTTATGCATTATGCGTTATGAGTGATCCGACATGCGTTATGCGTTATGCGTTATGCGTTATGCCTTATGCCTCATGGGTTTGCGTTATGCGTTATGCGTTATGCATAATGCGTTATACGTCATGTATTATGCGTTATGCCTTATACGTTATGCGATATGGGTTGTGCGTAATGCGTTATGCGTTATGTGTTATGCATTATGCGTTATGCGTTATGCCTGATCCGTTAGGCGTTATGCGTTATGCGTTATGCGTTATGCGTTATGCGTTATGCGTTATGCGTTATGCGTTATGCGTTATGCGTTATGCGTTATGTGTTATGCGTTATGCGTTATGCGTTATGCGTTATGCGTTATGCGTTATGCGTTATGCGATATGCGTTGTGCGTTATGCGTTATGCGTTATGCGTTATGCGTTATGCGTTATGCGTTATGCGTTATGCGTTATGCGTTATGCGTTATGCGTTATGCATTTTGAGTTATGCGCCATGCGTTATGCGTTATGCGATATGCGTTGTGCGTTATGCGTTATGCGTTATGCGTTATGCGTTATGCATTATGCTTTATGCGTTATGCGTTATGCGTTATGCGTTATGCGTTATGGGTTATGCATTTTGCGTTATGCGTTATGCGTTATGCGTTATGCGTTGTGCGTTATGCGTTATGCGTTATGCGTTATGCGTTATGCGTTATGCGTTATGCGTTATGCGTTATGCATTTTGCGTTATGCGCCATGCGTTATGCGTTATGCGTTATGCGTTGTGCGTTATGCGTTATGCGTTATGCGTTATGCGTTATGCGTTATGCGATATGCGTTATGCGTTATACGTTATGATTTATGCTTTATGCGTTATGCGTTATGCGTTATGAGTGATCCGACATGCGTTATGCGTTATGCGTTATGCGTTATGCCTTATGCCTTATGAGTTTGCGTTATGCGTTATGCGTTATGCATAATGCGTTATACGTCATGTATTATTCGTTATGCCTTATACGTTATGCGATATGCGTTGTGCGTAATGCGTTATGCGTTATGTGTTATGCATTATGCGTTATGCGTTATGCCTGATCCGTTAGGCGTTATGCGTTATGCGTTATGCGTTATGCGTTATGCGTTATGCGTTATGCGTTATGCGTTATGCGTTATGCGTTATGCGTTATGCGTTATGTGTTATGCGTTATGCGTTATGCGTTATGCGTTATGCGTTATGCGTTATGCGTTATGCGTTATGCGTTATGCGTTATGCGTTATGCGTTATGCGTTATGTGTTATGCATTATGCGTTATGCGTTATGCCTGATCCGTAAGGCGTTATGCGTTATGCGTTATGCATTATGCTTTATGCGTTATGCGTTATGCGATATCCGTTGTGCGTTATGCGTTATGCGTTATGCGATATGCGTTGTGCGTTATGCGTTATGCGTTATGCGTTATGCGTTATGCGTTATGCGTTATGCGTTATGCGTTATGCGTTATGCGTTATGCGTTATGCGTTACGTGTTATTCGTTATGCATTTTGAGCTATGCGCCATGCGTTATGCGTTATGCGATATGCGTTGTGCGTTATGCGTTATGCGTTATGCGTTATGCGTTATGCATTATGCTTTATGCGTTATGCATTATGCGTTATGCGTTATGCGTTATGCTTTATGGGTTATGCATTTTGCGTTATGCGTTATGCGATATGCGTTGTGCGTTATGCGTTATGCGTTATGCGTTATGCCTTATGCGTTATGCGTTATGCGTTATGCGTTATGCATTTTGCGTTATGCGCCATGCGTTATGCGTTATGCGTTATGCGTTATGCGTTATGCGTTATGCGTTATGCGTTATGCGTTATGCGTTATGCGTTATGCGTTATGCGTTATGCGTTATGCGTTATGCGTTATGCGTTATGCGTTATGGGTTATGCGTTATGCGTTATGCGATATGCGTTATGCGTTATGCCTGATCCGTAAGGCGTTATGCGTTATGCGTTATGCGTTATGCGTTATGCGTTATGCGTAATGCGTTATGCGTTATACGTTATGCGTTATGCGTTATGCGTTATGCGTTGTGCGTTATGCGTTATGCGTTATGCGTTATGCGTTATGCGTTATGCGTTATGCGTTATGCGTTATGCGTTATGCGTTATGCGTTATGCGTTATGCGTTATGCGTTATGCGTTATGCGTTATGCGTTATGCGTTATGTGTTATGCGTTATGCGTTATGCGTTATGCGTTATGCGTTATGCGTTATGCGTTATGCGTTATGCGTTATGCGTTATGCGTTATGCGTTATGTGTTATGCATTATGCGTTATGCGTTATGCCTGATCCGTAAGGCGTTATGCGTTATGCGTTATGCATTATGCTTTATGCGTTATGCGTTATGCGATATGCGTTGTGCGTTATGCGTTATGCGTTATGCGATATGCGTTGTGCGTTATGCGTTATGCGTTATGCGTTATGCGTTATGCGTTATGCGTTATGCGTTATGCGTTATGCGTTATGCATTTTGAGTTATGCGCCATGCGTTATGCGTTATGCGATATGCGTTGTGCGTTATGCGTTATGCGTTATGCGTTATGCGTTATGCATTATGCTTTATGCGTTATGCGTTATGCGTTATGCGTTATGCGTGATCCGTTATGCGTTAAGCATTATGCGTTTTGCTGTATTCGTTATGCGTTGTGCGTTATACGTTTGCGTTATGCGTTATGCGTTATGCGTTATGCATTTTGAGTTATGCGCCATGCGTTATGCATTATGCGTTATGCGTTATGTTATATGCGTTGTGCGTTATGCGTTATGCGTTATGCGTTATGCGTTATGGGTTATGCGTTATGCATTTTGAGTTATGCGCCATGCGTTATGCGTTATGCGATATGCGTTGTGCGTTATGCTTTATGCGTGATCCGTTATGCGTTAAGCATTATGCGTTATTCTGTATTCGTTATGCGTTGTGCGTTATACGTTTGCGTTATGCGTTATGCGTTATGCGATATGCGTTGTGCGTTATGCGTTATGCGTTATGCGTTATGCGTTATGCGATAAGCGTTATGCGTTATGCGTTAAGCATTATGCTTTATGCGTTATGCGTTATGAGTTACACGTTATGCGTTATTCGATATGCGTTATGCGTTATGCGTTATGCGTGATCCGTTATGCGTTATGCATTATGCGTTATGCATTATGCGATATGCGTTGTGCGTTATGCGTTATGCGTTATGCGTTATGCGTTATGCGTTATGGGTTATGCGTTATGCATTTTGAGTTATGCGTTATGCGTTATGCGATATGCGTTGTGCGTTATGCGTTATGCGTTATGCGTTATGCGTTTGCGTTATGCGTTATGCGTTATGCATTTTGAGTTATGCGCCATGCGTTATGCGTTATGCGCCATGCGTTATGCGTTATGCGTTATGCGTTATGCGATATGCGTTGTGCGTTATGCGTTATGCGTTATGCGTTATGCGTTATGCGTTATGCGTTATGCGTTATGCGTTATGCGTTATGCGTTATGCATTATGCTTTATGCGTTATGCGTTATGCGTTATGCGTTATGCGTTATGCGTTATGGGTTATGCATTTTGCGTTATGCGATATGCGTTGTGCGTTATGCGTTATGCGTTATGCATTATGCCTTATGCGTTATGCGATATGCGTTGTGCGTTATGCGTTATGCGTTATGCGTTATGCGTTATGCGTTATGCGTTATGCGTTATGCGTTATGCGTTATGCATTTTGAGTTATGCGCCATGCGTTATGCGTTATGCGTTATGCGTTATGCGTTATGCGTTATGCGTTATGCGTTATGCGTTATGCGTTATGCGTTATGCGTTATGCGTTATGCGTTATGCATTTTGCGTTATGCGCCATGCGTTAAGCATTATGCGTTTTGCTGTATTCGTTATGCGTTGTGCGTTATACGTTTGCGTTATGCGTTATGCGTTATGCATTTTGAGTTATGCGCCATGCGTTATGCATTATGCGTTATGCGTTATGCGTTATGCGTTGTGCGTTATGCGTTATGCGTTATGCGTTATGCGTTATGCGTTATGCGTTATGCGTTATGCGTTATGTGTTATGCGTTATGCGTTATGCATTTTGAGTTATGCGCCATGCGTTATGCGTTATGCGTTATGCGTTATGCGATATGCGTTATGCGTTATGCGTTATGCGTGATCCGTTATGCGTTAAGCATTATGCGTTTTGCTGTATTCGTTATGCGTTGTGCGTTATACGTTTGCGTTATGCGTAATGCGTAATGCGTTATGCATTTTGAGTTATGCGCCATGCGTTATGCGTTATGCGCCATGCGTTATGCGTTATGCGTTGTGCGTTATGCGATATGCGTTGTGCGTTATGCGTTATGCGTTATGCGTTATGCGTTATGCGTTATGCGTTATGCGTTATGCGTTATGCGTTATGCGTTATGCGTTTTGCGTTATGCGTTATGCGTTATGCGTTATGCATTATGCTTTATGCGTTATGCGTTATGCGTTATGCGTTATGCGATATGCGTTATGCGTTATACGTTATGCTTTATGCTTTATGCTTTATGCTTTATGCGTTATGCGTTATGCGTTATGAGTGATCCGACATGCGTTATGCCTTATGCCTTATGGGTTTGCGTTATGGGTTATGCATTATGCGTTATGCGTTATGCGTTATGCATAATGCGTTATACGTTATGTATTATGCGTTATGCCTTATACGTTATGCGATATGCGTTGTGCGTTACGCGTTATGCGTTATGCGTTATGCGTTATGCGTTATGCGTTATGCGTTATGCATTTTGAGTTATGCGCCATGCGTTATGCGTTATGCGTTATGCATTTTGAGTTATGCGCCATGCGTTATGCGTTATGAATTATGCGCCATGCGTTATGCGTTATGCGTTATGCGTTATGCATTATGCGTTGTGCGTTATACGTTTGCGTTGTGCGTTATGCGTTATGCGTTATGCATTATGCGATATGCGTTATGCGTTATGCGTTATGCGTTATGCGTTATGCCTTATGCGTTATGCGTTATGCGTTATGCGTTATGCATTTTGCGTTATGCGCCATGCGTTATGCGTTATGAATTATGCGCCATGCGTTATGGGTTATGCATTTTGCGTTATGCGTTATGCGATATGCGTTTTGCGTTATGCGTTATGCGTTATGCGTTATGCGTTATGCGTTATGCGTTATGCGTTATGCGTTATGCATTTTGCGTTATGCGCCATGCGTTATGCGTTATGCGTTATGCGTTATGCGTTATGCGTTATGCGTTATGCGTTATGCGTTATGCGTTATGCGTTATGCGTTATGCGTTATGCGTTATGCGTTATGCGTTATGCGTTATGCGTTATGCGTTATGCGATATGCGTTCTGCGTTATACGTTATGATTTATGCTTTATGCGTTATGCATTATGCGTTATGAGTGATCCGACATGCGTTATGCGTTATGCGTTATGCGTTATGCCTTATGCCTCATGGGTTTGCGTTATGCGTTATGCGTTATGCATAATGCGTTATACGTCATGTATTATGCGTTATGCCTTATACGTTATGCGATATGGGTTGTGCGTAATGCGTTATGCGTTATGTGTTATGCATTATGCGTTATGCGTTATGCCTGATCCGTTAGGCGTTATGCGTTATGCGTTATGCGTTATGCGTTATGCGTTATGCGTTATGCGTTATGCGTTATGCGTTATGCGTTATGCGTTATGTGTTATGCGTTATGCGTTATGCGTTATGCGTTATGCGTTATGCGTTATGCGTTATGCGATATGCGTTGTGCGTTATGCGTTATGCGTTATGCGTTATGCGTTATGCGTTATGCGTTATGCGTTATGCGTTATGCGTTATGCGTTATGCGTTATGCATTTTGAGTTATGCGCCATGCGTTATGCGTTATGCGATATGCGTTGTGCGTTATGCGTTATGCGTTATGCGTTATGCGTTATGCATTATGCTTTATGCGTTATGCGTTATGCGTTATGCGTTATGCGTTATGGGTTATGCATTTTGCGTTATGCGTTATGCGTTATGCGATATGCGTTGTGCGTTATGCGTTATGCGTTATGCGTTATGCCTTATGCGTTATGCGTTATGCGTTATGCGTTATGCATTTTGCGTTATGCGCCATGCGTTATGCGTTATGCGTTATGCGTTGTGCGTTATGCGTTATGCGTTATGGGTTATGCGTTATGCGTTATGCGATATGCGTTATGCGTTATACGTTATGATTTATGCTTTATGCGTTATGCGTTATGCGTTATGAGTGATCCGACATGCGTTATGCGTTATGCGTTATGCGTTATGCCTTATGCCTTATGAGTTTGCGTTATGCGTTATGCGTTATGCATAATGCGTTATACGTCATGTATTATTCGTTATGCCTTATACGTTATGCGATATGCGTTGTGCGTAATGCGTTATGCGTTATGTGTTATGCATTATGCGTTATGCGTTATGCCTGATCCGTTAGGCGTTATGCGTTATGCGTTATGCGTTATGCGTTATGCGTTATGCGTTATGCGTTATGCGTTATGCGTTATGCGTTATGCGTTATGCGTTATGTGTTATGCGTTATGCGTTATGCGTTATGCGTTATGCGTTATGCGTTATGCGTTATGCGTTATGCGTTATGCGTTATGCGTTATGCGTTATGCGTTATGTGTTATGCATTATGCGTTATGCGTTATGCCTGATCCGTAAGGCGTTATGCGTTATGCGTTATGCATTATGCTTTATGCGTTATGCGTTATGCGATATCCGTTGTGCGTTATGCGTTATGCGTTATGCGATATGCGTTGTGCGTTATGCGTTATGCGTTATGCGTTATGCGTTATGCGTTATGCGTTATGCGTTATGCGTTATGCGTTATGCGTTATGCGTTATGCGTTACGTGTTATTCGTTATGCATTTTGAGCTATGCGCCATGCGTTATGCGTTATGCGATATGCGTTGTGCGTTATGCGTTATGCGTTATGCGTTATGCGTTATGCATTATGCTTTATGCGTTATGCATTATGCGTTATGCGTTATGCGTTATGCTTTATGGGTTATGCATTTTGCGTTATGCGTTATGCGATATGCGTTGTGCGTTATGCGTTATGCGTTATGCGTTATGCCTTATGCGTTATGCGTTATGCGTTATGCGTTATGCATTTTGCGTTATGCGCCATGCGTTATGCGTTATGCGTTATGCGTTATGCGTTATGCGTTATGCGTTATGCGTTATGCGTTATGCGTTATGCGTTATGCGTTATGCGTTATGCGTTATGCGTTATGCGTTATGCGTTATGCGTTATGCGTTATGCGTTATGGGTTATGCGTTATGCGTTATGCGATATGCGTTATGCGTTATGCCTGATCCGTAAGGCGTTATGCGTTATGCGTTATGCGTTATGCGTTATGCGTTATGCGTAATGCGTTATGCGTTATACGTTATGCGTTATGCGTTATGCGTTATGCGTTGTGCGTTATGCGTTATGCGTTATGCGTTATGCGTTATGCGTTATGCGTTATGCGTTATGCGTTATGCGTTATGCGTTATGCGTTATGCGTTATGCGTTATGCGTTATGCGTTATGCGTTATGCGTTATGCGTTATGTGTTATGCGTTATGCGTTATGCGTTATGCGTTATGCGTTATGCGTTATGCGTTATGCGTTATGCGTTATGCGTTATGCGTTATGTGTTATGCATTATGCGTTATGCGTTATGCCTGATCCGTAAGGCGTTATGCGTTATGCGTTATGCATTATGCTTTATGCGTTATGCGTTATGCGATATGCGTTGTGCGTTATGCGTTATGCGTTATGCGATATGCGTTGTGCGTTATGCGTTATGCGTTATGCGTTATGCGTTATGCGTTATGCGTTATGCGTTATGCGTTATGCGTTATGCATTTTGAGTTATGCGCCATGCGTTATGCGTTATGCGATATGCGTTGTGCGTTATGCGTTATGCGTTATGCGTTATGCGTTATGCATTATGCTTTATGCGTTATGCGTTATGCGTTATGCGTTATGCGTGATCCGTTATGCGTTAAGCATTATGCGTTTTGCTGTATTCGTTATGCGTTGTGCGTTATACGTTTGCGTTATGCGTTATGCGTTATGCGTTATGCATTTTGAGTTATGCGCCATGCGTTATGCATTATGCGTTATGCGTTATGTTATATGCGTTGTGCGTTATGCGTTATGCGTTATGCGTTATGCGTTATGGGTTATGCGTTATGCATTTTGAGTTATGCGCCATGCGTTATGCGTTATGCGATATGCGTTGTGCGTTATGCTTTATGCGTGATCCGTTATGCGTTAAGCATTATGCGTTATTCTGTATTCGTTATGCGTTGTGCGTTATACGTTTGCGTTATGCGTTATGCGTTATGCGTTATGCATTTTGAGTTATGCGCCATGCGTTATGCGTTATGCGCCATGCGTTATGCGTTATGCGTTATGCGTTATGCGTTATGCGATATGCGTTGTGCGTTATGCGTTATGCGTTATGCGTTATGCGTTATGCGATATTCGTTGTGCGTTATGCGTTATGCGTTATGCTCTATACGTTATTCGTTATGCGTTATGCGTGATCCGTTATGTGTTAGGCGATATACGTTTTGCGGTATTCGTTATGCGTTATGCGTTATGCGTTATCCGTTGTTCTTTATGCGTTATGCGTTGTGCGTTATACGTTTGCGTTATGCATTATGCGTTATGCGTTATACGGTATGCGTTATGCGTTATACGTTATGCGTTATGCGTTATGCGATAAGCGTTATGCTTTATGCGTTAAGCATTATGCTTTATGCGTTATGCGTTATGAGTTACACGTTATGCGTTATTCGATATGCGTTATGCGTTATGCGTTATGCGTGATCCGTTAAGCGTTATGCATTATGCGTTATGCGTTATGCGATATGCGTTGTGCGTTATGCGTTATGCGTTATGCGTTATGCGTTATGCGTTATGGGTTATGCGTTATGCATTTTGAGTTATGCGTTATGCGTTATGCGTTATGCGATATGCGTTGTGCGTTATGCGTTATGCGTTATGCGTTATGCGTTATGCGTTATGGGTTATGCGTTATGCATTTTGAGTTATGCATTATGCGTTATGCGTTATGCGTTATGCGTTATGCGATATGCGTTGTGCGTTATGCTTTATGCGTGATCCGTTATACGTTAAGCATTATGCGTTATGCTGTATTCGTTATGCGTTGTGCGTTATACGTTTGCGTTATGCGTTATGCGTTATGCATTTTGAGTTATGCGCCATGCGTTATGCGTTATGCGCCATGCGTTATGCGTTATGCGTTATGGGTTATGCGTTATGCATTTTGCGTTATGCGCCATGCGTTATGCGTTATGCGTTATGCGTTATGCGTTATGCGTTATGCGTTATGCGTTATGCGTTATGCGATATGCGTTGTGCGTTATGCGTTATGCGTTATGCGTTATGCGTTATGCGTTATGCGTTATGAGTGATCCGACATGCGTTATGCCTTATGCCTTATGGGTTTGCGTTATGGGTTATGCATTATGCGTTATGCGTTATGCGTTATGCATAATGCGTTATACGTTATGTATTATGCGTTATGCCTTATACGTTATGCGATATGCGTTGTGCGTTATGCGTTATGCGTTATGCGTTATGCGTTATGCGTTATGCGTTATGCTCTATACGTTATGCGTTATGCGTTATGCGTGATCCGTTATGTGTTAGGCGATATGCGTTTTGCGGTATTCGTTATGCGTTATGCGTTATCCGTTGTTCGTTATGCGTTATGCGTTGTGCGTTATACGTTTGCGTTATGCATTATGCGTTAAGCGTTATACGGTATGCGTTATGCGTTATACGTTATGCGTTATGCGTTATGCGATAAGCGTTATGCGTTATGCGTTAAGCATTATGCTTTATGCGTTATGCGTTATGAGTTACACGTTATGCGTTATTCGATATGCGTTATGCGTTATGCGTTATGCGTTATGCGTTAGGCGTGATCCGTTATGCGTTAAGCATTATGCGTTTTGCTGTATTCGTTATGCGTTGTGCGTTATACGTTTGCGTTATGCGTTATGCGTTATGCATTTTGAGTTATGCGCCATGCGTTATGCATTATGCGTTATGCGTTATGCGATATGCGTTGTGCGTTATGCGTTATGCGTTATGCGTTATGCGTTATGCGTTATGCGTTATGCGTTATGCGTTATGCGTTATGCATTTTGAGTTATGCGCCATGCGTTATGCGTTATGCGTTATGCGTTATGCGATATGCGTTATGCGTTATGCGTTATACGTTATGCGTTAAGCATTATGCTTTATGCGTTATGCGTTATGAGTTACACGTTATGCGTTATTCGATATGCGTTATGCGTTATGCGTTATGCGTTATGCGTTATGCGTGATCCGTTATGCGTTAAGCATTATGCGTTTTGCTGTATTCGTTATGCGTTGTGCGTTATACGTTTGCGTTATGCGTTATGCGTTATGCGTTATGCATTTTGAGTTATGCGCCATGCGTTATGCATTATGCGTTATGCGTTATGCGATATGCGTTGTGCGTTATGCGTTATGCGTTATGCGTTATGCGTTATGCGTTATGCGTTATGGGTTATGCGTTATGCATTTTGAGTTATGCGCCATGCGTTATGCGTTATGCGATATGCGTTGTGCGTTATGCTTTATGCGTGATCCGTTATGCGTTAAGCATTATGCGTTATTCTGTATTCGTTATGCGTTGTGCGTTATACGTTTGCGTTATGCGTTATGCGTTATGCGTTATGCATTTTGAGTTATGCGCCATGCGTTATGCGTTATGCCCCATGCGTTATGCGTTATGCGTTATGCGTTATGCGATATGCGTTGTGCGTTATGCGTTATGCGTTATGCGTTATGCGTTATGCGATATTCGTTGTGCGTTATGCGTTATGCGTTATGCTCTATACGTTATTCGTTATGCGTTATGCGTGATCCGTTATGTGTTAGGCGATATACGTTTTGCGGTATTCGTTATGCGTTATGCGTTATGCGTTATCCGTTGTTCTTTATGCGTTATGCGTTGTGCGTTATACGTTTGCGTTATGCATTATGCGTTATGCGTTATACGGTATGCGTTATGCGTTAAACGTTATGCGTTATGCGATAAGCGTTATGCGTTATGCGTTAAGCATTATGCTTTATGCGTTATGCGTTATGAGTTACACGTTATGCGTTATTCGATATGCGTTATGCGTTATGCGTTATGCGTGATCCGTTATGCGTTATGCATTATGCGTTATGCATTATGCGATATGCGTTGTGCGTTATGCGTTATGCGTTATGCGTTATGCGTTATGGGTTATGCGTTATGCATTTTGAGTTATGCGTTATGCGTTATGCGTTATGCGATATGCGTTGTGCGTTATGCGTTATGCGTTATGCGTTATGCGTTTGCGTTATGCGTTATGCGTTATGCATTTTGAGTTATGCGCCATGCGTTATGCGTTATGCGCCATGCGTTATGCGTTATGCGTTATGCGTTATGCGATATGCGTTGTGCGTTATGCGTTATGCGTTATGCGTTATGCGTTATGCGTTATGCGTTATGCGTTATGCATTATGCTTTATGCGTTATGCGTTATGCGTTATGCGTTATGCGTTATGGGTTATGCATTTTGCGTTATGCGATATGCGTTGTGCGTTATGCGTTATGCGTTATGCGTTATGCCTTATGCGTTATGCGATATGCGTTGTGCGTTATGCGTTATGCGTTATGCGTTATGCGTTATGCGTTATGCGTTATGCGTTATGCGTTATGCGTTATGCATTTTGAGTTATGCGCCATGCGTTATGCGTTATGCGTTATGCGTTATGCGTTATGCGTTATGCGTTATGCGTTATGCGTTATGCGTTATGCGTTATGCATTTTGCGTTATGCGCCATGCGTTAAGCATTATGCGTTTTGCTGTATTCGTTATGCGTTGTGCGTTATACGTTTGCGTTATGCGTTATGCGTTATGCATTTTGAGTTATGCGCCATGCGTTATGCATTATGCGTTATGCGTTATGCGATATGCGTTGTGCGTTATGCGTTATGCGTTATGCGTTATGCGTTATGCGTTATGCGTTATGCGTTATGCGTTATGCGTTATGCGTTATGCATTTTGAGTTATGCGCCATGCGTTATGCGTTATGCGTTATGCGTTATGCGATATGCGTTATGCGTTATGCGTTATGCGTTATGCGTGATCCGTTATGCGTTAAGCATTATGCGTTTTGCTGTATTCGTTATGCGTTGTGCGTTATACGTTTGCGTTATGCGTAATGCGTTATGCGTTATGCATTTTGAGTTATGCGCCATGCGTTATGCGTTATGCGCCATGCGTTATGCGTTATGCGTTGTGCGTTATGCGATATGCGTTGTGCGTTATGCGTTATGCGTTATGCGTTATGCGTTATGCGTTATGCGTTATGCGTTATGCGTTATGCGTTATGCGTTATGCGTTATGCGTTATGCGTTATGCATTATGCTTTATGCGTTATGGGTTATGCGTTATGCGTTATGCGATATGCGTTATGCGTTATACGTTATGCTTTATGCTTTATGCTTTATGCTTTATGCGTTATGCGTTATGCGTTATGAGTGATCCGACATGCGTTATGCCTTATGCCTTATGGGTTTGCGTTATGGGTTATGCATTATGCGTTATGCGTTATGCGTTATGCATAATGCGTTATACGTTATGTATTATGCGTTATGCCTTATACGTTATGCGATATGCGTTGTGCGTTACGCGTTATGCGTTATGCGTTATGCGTTATGCGTTATGCATTTTGAGTTATGCGCCATGCGTTATGCGTTATGCGTTATGCATTTTGAGTTATGCGCCATGCGTTATGCGTTATGAATTATGCGCCATGCGTTATGCGTTATGCGTTATGCGTTATGCATTATGCGTTGTGCGTTATACGTTTGCGTTGTGCGTTATGCGTTATGCGTTATGCATTATGCGATATGCGTTTTGCGTTATGCGTTATGCGTTATGCGTTATGCCTTATGCGTTATGCGTTATGCGTTATGCGTTATGCATTTTGCGTTATGCGCCATGCGTTATGCGTTATGAATTATGCGCCATGAGTTATGGGTTATGCATTTTGCGTTATGCGTTATGCGATATGCGTTTTGCGTTATGCGTTATGCGTTATGCGTTATGCGTTATGCCTTATGCGTTATGCGTTATGCGTTATGCGTTATGCATTTTGCGTTATGCGCCATGCGTTATGCGTTATGCGTTATGCGTTATGCGTTATGCGTTATGCGTTATGCGTTATGCGTTATGCGTTATGCGTTATGCGTTATGGGTTATGCGTTATGCGTTATGCGATATGCGTTATGCGTTATACGTTATGATTTATGCTTTATGCGTTATGCGTTATGCGTTATGAGTGATCCGACATGCGTTATGCGTTATGCGTTATGCGTTATGCGATATGCGTTGTGCGTTATGCGTTATGCGTTATGCGTTATGCGTTATGCGTTATGCGTTATGCGTTATGCGTTATGCGTTATGCATTTTGAGTTATGCGCCATGCGTTATGCGTTATGCGTTATGCGTTATGCGTTATGCGTTATGCGTTATGCGTTATGCGTTATGCGTTATGCGTTATGCATTTTGCGTTATGCGCCATGCGTTAAGCATTATGCGTTTTGCTGTATTCGTTATGCGTTGTGCGTTATACGTTTGCGTTATGCGTTATGCGTTATGCATTTTGAGTTATGCGCCATGCGTTATGCATTATGCGTTATGCGTTATGCGATATGCGTTGTGCGTTATGCGTTATGCGTTATGCGTTATGCGTTATGCGTTATGCGTTATGCGTTATGCGTTATGCGTTATGCGTTATGCGTTATGCATTTTGAGTTATGCGCCATGCGTTATGCGTTATGCGTTATGCGTTATGCGATATGCGTTATGCGTTATGCGTTATGCGTTATGCGTGATCCGTTATGCGTTAAGCATTATGCGTTTTGCTGTATTCGTTATGCGTTGTGCGTTATACGTTTGCGTTATGCGTAATGCGTTATGCGTTATGCATTTTGAGTTATGCGCCATGCGTTATGCGTTATGCGCCATGCGTTATGCGTTATGCGTTGTGCGTTATGCGATATGCGTTGTGCGTTATGCGTTATGCGTTATGCGTTATGCGTTATGCGTTATGCGTTATGCGTTATGCGTTATGCGTTATGCGTTATGCGTTATGCGTTATGCGTTATGCATTATGCTTTATGCGTTATGGGTTATGCGTTATGCGTTATGCGATATGCGTTATGCGTTATACGTTATGCTTTATGCTTTATGCTTTATGCTTTATGCGTTATGCGTTATGCGTTATGAGTGATCCGACATGCGTTATGCCTTATGCCTTATGGGTTTGCGTTATGGGTTATGCATTATGCGTTATGCGTTATGCGTTATGCATAATGCGTTATACGTTATGTATTATGCGTTATGCCTTATACGTTATGCGATATGCGTTGTGCGTTACGCGTTATGCGTTATGCGTTATGCGTTATGCGTTATGCATTTTGAGTTATGCGCCATGCGTTATGCGTTATGCGTTATGCATTTTGAGTTATGCGCCATGCGTTATGCGTTATGAATTATGCGCCATGCGTTATGCGTTATGCGTTATGCGTTATGCATTATGCGTTGTGCGTTATACGTTTGCGTTGTGCGTTATGCGTTATGCGTTATGCATTATGCGATATGCGTTTTGCGTTATGCGTTATGCGTTATGCGTTATGCCTTATGCGTTATGCGTTATGCGTTATGCGTTATGCATTTTGCGTTATGCGCCATGCGTTATGCGTTATGAATTATGCGCCATGAGTTATGGGTTATGCATTTTGCGTTATGCGTTATGCGATATGCGTTTTGCGTTATGCGTTATGCGTTATGCGTTATGCGTTATGCCTTATGCGTTATGCGTTATGCGTTATGCGTTATGCATTTTGCGTTATGCGCCATGCGTTATGCGTTATGCGTTATGCGTTATGCGTTATGCGTTATGCGTTATGCGTTATGCGTTATGCGTTATGCGTTATGCGTTATGCGTTATGGGTTATGCGTTATGCGTTATGCGATATGCGTTATGCGTTATACGTTATGATTTATGCTTTATGCGTTATGCGTTATGCGTTATGAGTGATCCGACATGCGTTATGCGTTATGCGTTATGCGTTATGCCTTATGCCTTATGGGTTTGCGTTATGCGTTATGCGTTATGCATAATGCGTTATACGTCATGTATTATGCGTTATGCCTTATACGTTATGCGATATGCGTTGTGCGTAATGCGTTATGCGTTATGTGTTATGCATTATGCGTTATGCGTTATGCGTTATGCGTTATGCGTTATGTGTTATGCATTATGCGTTATGCGTTATGCCTGATCCGTAAGGCGTTATGCGTTATGCGTTATGCATTATGCTTTATGCGTTATGCGTTATGCGATATGCGTTGTGCGTTATGCGTTATGCGTTATGCGATATGCGTTGTGCGTTATGCGTTATGCGTTATGCGTTATGCGTTATGCGTTATGCGTTATGCGTTATGCGTTATGCGTTATGCGTTATGCGTTATGCGTTATGCGTTATGCATTTTGAGTTATGCGCCATGCGTTATGCGTTATGCGATATGCGTTGTGCGTTATGCGTTATGCGTTATGCGTTATGCGTTATGCATTATGCTTTATGCGTTATGCGTTATGCGTTATGCGTTATGCGTTATGCGTTATGGGTTATGCATTTTGCGTTATGCGTTATGCGATATGCGTTGTGCGTTATGCGTTATGCGTTATGCGTTATGCCTTATGCGTTATGCGTTATGCGTTATGCGTTATGCGTTATGCAGTTTGCGTTATGCGCCATGCGTTATGCGTTATGCGTTATGCGTTATGCGTTATGCGTTATGCGTTATGCGTTATGCGTTATGCGTTATGCGTTATGCGTTATGCGTTATGCGTTATGCGTTATGCGTTATGGGTTATGCGTTATGCGTTATGCGTTATGCGATATGCGTTATGCGTTATGCCTGATCCGTAAGGCGTTATGCGTTATGCGTTATGCGTTATGCGTTATGCGTTATGCGTTATGCGTTATGCGTTATGCGTTATGCGTTATGCGTTATGGGTTATGCGTTATGCGTTATGCGATTTGCGTTATGCGTTATACGTTATGCTTTATGCTTTATGCGTTATGCGTTATGCGTTATGAGTGATCCGACATGCGTTATGCGTTATGCGTTATGCCTTATGCCTTATGGGTTTGCGTTATGCGTTATGCGTTATGCATAATGCGTTATACGTCATGTATTATGCGTTATGCCTTATACGTTATGCGATATGCGTTGTGCGTTATGCGTTATGCGTTATGTGTTATGCATTATGCGTTATGCGTTATGCCTGATCCGTTAGGCGTTATGCGTTATACGTTATGCGTTATGCGTTATGCGATAAGCGTTATGCGTTATGCGTTAAGCATTATGCTTTATGCGTTATGCGTTATGAGTTACACGTTATGCGTTATTCGATATGCGTTATGCGTTATGCGTTATGCGTTATGCGTTATGCGTGATCCGTTATGTGTTAGGCGATATACGTTTTGCGGTATTCGTTATGCGTTATGCGTTATGCGTTATCCGTTGTTCGTTATGCGTTATGCGTTGTGCGTTATACGTTTGCGTTATGCATTATGCGTTATGCGTTATGCGTTATGCGTTATGCGTTATGCGTAATGTGTTATGCGTTATGCGTTATGCGTTATGCGTTATGCGTTATGCGTTATGCGTTATGCGTTATGCGTTATGCGTTATGCGTTATGCGTTATGCGTTATGTGTTATGCATTATGCGTTATGCGTTATGCGTTATGCGTTATGCGTTATGCGTTATGCGTTATGCGTTATGCGTTATGCGTTATGCTCTATACGTTATGCGTTATGCGTTATGCGTGATCCGTTATGTGTTAGGCGATATACGTTTTGCGGTATTCGTTATGCGTTATGCGTTATGCGTTATCCGTTGTTCGTTATGCGTTATGCGTTGTGCGTTATACGTTTGCGTTATGCATTTTGCGTTATGCGCCATGCGTTATGCGTTATGCGTTATGCGTTATGCGTTATGCGTTATGCGTTATGGGTTATGCGTTATGCGTTATGCGATATGCGTTATGCGTTATACGTTATGATTTATGCTTTATGCGTTATGCGTTATGCGATATGCGTTGTGCGTTATGCGTTATGCGTTATGCGTTATGCCTTATGCGTTATGCGTTATGCGTTATGCGTTATGCATTTTGCGTTATGCGCCATGCGTTATGCGTTATGCGTTATGCGTTATGCGTTATGCGTTATGCGTTATGGGTTATGCGTTATGCGTTATGCGATATGCGTTATGCGTTATACGTTATGATTTATGCTTTATGCGTTATGCGTTATGCGTTATGAGTGATCCGACATGCGTTATGCGTTATGCGTTATGCGTTATGCCTTATGCCTTATGGGTTTGCGTTATGCGTTATGCGTTATACGTCATGTATTATGCGTTATGCCTTATACGTTATGCGATATGCGTTGTGCGTAATGCGTTATGCGTTATGTGTTATGCATTATGCGTTATGCGTTATGCCTGATCCGTTAGGCGTTATGCGTTATGCGTTATGCGTTATGCGTTATGCGTTATGCGTTATGCGTTATGCGTTATGCGTTATGCGTTATGCGTTATGCGTTATGCGTTATGCGTTATGCGTTATGTGTTATGCGTTATGCGTTATGCGTTATGCGTTATGCGTTATGCGTTATGCGTTATGCGTTATGCGTTATGCGTTATGCGTTATGCGTTATGCGTTATGCGTTATGTGTTATGCATTATGCGTTATGCGTTATGCCTGATCCGTAAGGCGTTATGCGTTATGCGTTATGCATTATGCTTTATGCGTTATGCGTTATGCGATATCCGTTGTGCGTTATGCGTTATGCGTTATGCGATATGCGTTGTGCGTTATGCGTTATGCGTTATGCGTTATGCGTTATGCGTTATGGGTTATGCGTTATGCGTTATGCGTTATGCGATATGCGTTATGCGTTATGCCTGATCCGTAAGGCGTTATGCGTTATGCGTTATGCGTTATGCGTTATGCGTTATGCGTTATGCGTTATGCGTTATGCGTTATGCGTTATGCGTTATGGGTTATGCGTTATGCGTTATGCGATTTGCGTTATGCGTTATACGTTATGCTTTATGCTTTATGCGTTATGCGTTATGCGTTATGAGTGATCCGACATGCGTTATGCGTTATGCGTTATGCCTTATGCCTTATGGGTTTGCGTTATGCGTTATGCGTTATGCATAATGCGTTATACGTCATGTATTATGCGTTATGCCTTATACGTTATGCGATATGCGTTGTGCGTAATGCGTTATGCGTTATGTGTTATGCATTATGCGTTATGCGTTATGCCTGATCCGTTAGGCGTTATGCGTTATACGTTATGCGTTATGCGTTATGCGATAAGCGTTATGCGTTATGCGTTAAGCATTATGCTTTATGCGTTATGCGTTATGAGTTACACGTTATGCGTTATTCGATATGCGTTATGCGTTATGCGTTATGCGTTATGCGTTATGCGTGATCCGTTATGTGTTAGGCGATATACGTTTTGCGGTATTCGTTATGCGTTATGCGTTATGCGTTATCCGTTGTTCGTTATGCGTTATGCGTTGTGCGTTATACGTTTGCGTTATGCATAATGCGTTATGCGTTATGCGTTATGCGTTATGCGTTATGCGTAATGTGTTATGCGTTATGCGTTATGCGTTATGCGTTATGCGTTATGCGTTATGCGTTATGCGTTATGCGTTATGCGTTATGCGTTATGCGTTATGCGTTATGTGTTATGCATTATGCGTTATGCGTTATGCGTTATGCGTTATGCGTTATGCGTTATGCGTTATGCGTTATGCGTTATGCGTTATGCGTTATGCGTTATGTGTTATGCATTATGCGTTATGCGTTATGCCTGATCCGTAAGGCGTTATGCGTTATGCGTTATGCATTATGCTTTATGCGTTATGCGTTATGCGATATCCGTTGTGCGTTATGCGTTATGCGTTATGCGATATGCGTTGTGCGTTATGCGTTATGCGTTATGCGTTATGCGTTATGCGTTATGCGTTATGCGTTATGCGATATGCGTTGTGCGTTATGCGTTATGCGTTATGCGTTATGCGTTATGCGTTATGCGTTATGCGTTATGCGTTATGCGTTATGCGTTATGCGTTATGCGTTATGCATTTTGCGTTATGCGTTATACGGTATGCGTTATGCGTTATGCGTTATGCGTTATGCGTTATGCTCTATACGTTATGCGTTATGCGTTATGCGTGATCCGTTATGTGTTAGGCGATATACGTTTTGCGGTATTCGTTATGCGTTATGCGTTATGCGTTATCCGTTGTTCGTTATGCGTTATGCGTTGTGCGTTATACGTTTGCGTTATGCATTATGCTTTATGCGTTATGCGTTATGCGATATCCGTTGTGCGTTATGCGTTATGCGTTATGCGATATGCGTTGTGCGTTATGCGTTATGCGTTATGCGTTATGCGTTATGCGTTATGCGTTATGCGTTATGCGATATGCGTTGTGCGTTATGCATTTTGCGTTATGCGCCATGCGTTATGCGTTATGCGTTATGCGTTATGCGTTATGCGTTATGCGTTATGGGTTATGCGTTATGCGTTATGCGATATGCGTTATGCGTTATACGTTATGATTTATGCTTTATGCGTTATGCGTTATGCGATATGCGCTGTGCGTTATGCGTTATGCGTTATGCGTTATGCCTTATGCGTTATGCGTTATGCGTTATGCGTTATGCATTTTGCGTTATGCGCCATGCGTTATGCGTTATGCGTTATGCGTTATGCGTTATGCGTTATGCGTTATGGGTTATGCGTTATGCGTTATGCGATATGCGTTATGCGTTATACGTTATGATTTATGCTTTATGCGTTATGCGTTATGCGTTATGAGTGATCCGACATGCGTTATGCGTTATGCGTTATGCGTTATGCCTTATGCCTTATGGGTTTGCGTTATGCGTTATGCGTTATACGTCATGTATTATGCGTTATGCCTTATACGTTATGCGATATGCGTTGTGCGTAATGCGTTATGCGTTATGTGTTATGCATTATGCGTTATGCGTTATGCCTGATCCGTTAGGCGTTATGCGTTATGCGTTATGCGTTATGCGTTATGCGTTATGCGTTATGCGTTATGCGTTATGCGTTATGCGTTATGCGTTATGCGTTATGCGTTATGCGTTATGCGTTATGTGTTATGCGTTATGCGTTATGCGTTATGCGTTATGCGTTATGCGTTATGCGTTATGCGTTATGCGTTATGCGTTATGCATTATGCTTTATGCGTTATGCATTATGCGTTATGCGTTATGCGTTATGCGTTATGGGTTATGCATTTTGCGTTATGCGTTATGCGATATGCGTTGTGCGTTATGCGTTATGCGTTATGCGTTATGCCTTATGCGTTATGCGTTATGCGTTATGCGTTATGCATTTTGCGTTATGCGCCATGCGTTATGCGTTATGCGTTATGCGTTATGCGTTATGCGTTATGCGTTATGCGTTATGCGTTATGCGTTATGCGTTATGCGTTATGCGTTATGCGTTATGCGTTATGCGTTATGGGTTATGCGTTATGCGTTATGCGATATGCGTTATGCGTTATGCCTGATCCGTAAGGCGTTATGCGTTATGCGTTATGCGTTATGCGTTATGCGTTATGCGTTATGCGTTATGCGTTATGCGTTATGCGTTATGCGATATGCGTTATGCGTTATACGTTATGCGTTATGCGTTATGCGTTGTGCGTTATGCGTTATGCGTTATGCGTTATGCGTTATGCGTTATGCGTTATGCGTTATGCGTTATGCGTTATGCGTTATGCGTTATGCGTTATGCGTTATGCGTTATGCGTTATGCGTTATGCGTTATGGGTTATGCGTTATGCGTTATGCGATTTGCGTTATGCGTTATACGTTATGCTTTATGCTTTATGCGTTATGCGTTATGCGTTATGAGTGATCCGACATGCGTTATGCGTTATGCGTTATGCCTTATGCCTTATGGGTTTGCGTTATGCGTTATGCGTTATGCATAATGCGTTATACGTCATGTATTATGCGTTATGCCTTATACGTTATGCGATATGCGTTGTGCGTAATGCGTAATGCGTTATGTGTTATGCATTATGCGTTATGCGTTATGCCTGATCCGTTAGGCGTTATGCGTTATGCGTTATGCGTTATGCGTTATGCGTTATGCGTTATGCGATATGCGTTGTGCGTTATGCGTTATGCGTTATGCGTTATGCGTTATGCGTTATGCGTTATGCGTTATGCGTTATGCGTTATGCGTTATGCGTTATGCATTTTGCGTTATGCGTTATACGGTATGCGTTATGCGTTATGCGTTATGCGTTATGCGTTATGCTCTATACGTTATGCGTTATGCGTTATGCGTGATCCGTTATGTGTTAGGCGATATACGTTTTGCGGTATTCGTTATGCGTTATGCGTTATGCGTTATCCGTTGTTCGTTATGCGTTATGCGTTGTGCGTTATACGTTTGCGTTATGCATTATGCGTTATGCGTTATACGGTATGCGTTATGCGTTATACGTTATGCGTTATGCGTTATGCGATAAGCGTTATGCGTTATGCGTTAAGCATTATGCTTTATGCGTTATGCGTTATGAGTTACACGTTATGCGTTATTCGATATGCGTTATGCGTTATGCGTTATGCGTTATGCGTGATCCGTTATGCGTTAAGCATTATGCGTTTTGCTGTATTCGTTATGCGTTGTGCGTTATACGTTTGCGTTATGCGTTATGCGTTATGCGTTATGCATTTTGAGTTATGCGCCATGCGTTATGCATTATGCGTTATGCGTTATGCGATATGCGTTGTGCGTTATGCGTTATGCGTTATGCGTTATGCGTTATGCGTTATGCGTTATGCGTTATGCGTTATGCGTTATGCGTTATGCGTTATGCGTTATGCATTTTGAGTTATGCGCCATTCGTTATGCGTTATGCGTTATGCGTTATGCGATATGCGTTGTGCGTTATGCGTTATGCGTGATCCGTTATGCGTTAAGCATTATGCGTTTTGCTGTATTCGTTATGCGTTGTGCGTTATACGTTTGCGTTATGCGTTATGCGTTATGCGTTATGCATTTTGAGTTATGCGCCATGCGTTATGCGTTATGCGCCATGCGTTATGCGTTATGCGTTATGCGTTATGCGATATGCGTTGTGCGTTATGCGTTATGCGTAATGCGTTATGCGTTATGCGTTATGCGTTATGCGTTATGCGTTATGCGTTATGCGTTATGCGTTATGCGATATGCGTTGTGCGTTATGCGTTATGCGTTATGCTTTATGCTTTATGCTTTATGCTTTATGCTTTATGCTTTATGCGTTATGCGTTATGCGTTATGAGTGATCCGACATGCGTTATGCCTTATGCCTTATGGGTTTGCGTTATGGGTTATGCATTATGCGTTATGCGTTATGCGTTATGCATAATGCGTTATACGTTATGTATTATGCGTTATGCCTTATACGTTATGCGATATGCGTTGTGCGTTGTGCGTTATGCGTTATGCGTTATGCGTTATGCGTTATGCCTTATGCGTTATGCGTTATGCATTTTGAGTTATGCGCCATGCGTTATGCGTTATGCGTTATGCATTTTGAGTTATGCGCCATGCGTTATGCGTTATGAATTATGCGCCATGCGTTATGCGTTATGCGTTATGCGTTATGCGTTATGCGTTATGCGTTATGCGTTATGCATTACGTGTTATGCGTTATGCGTTATGCGTTATACGTTATGCGTTATGCGTTATGCGTTATGCCTGATCCGTAAGGCGTTATGCGTTATGCGTTATGCGTTATGCGTTATGCGTTATGCGTTATGCGTTATGCGTTATGCGTTATGCGTTATGCGTTATGCGATATGCGTTATGCGATATGCGTTATGCGTTATACGTTATGCGTTATGCGTTATGCGTTATGCGTTATGCGTTATGCGTTATGCGTTATGCGTTATGCGTTATGCGTTATGCGTTATGCGTTATGCGTTATGCGTTATGCGTTATGCGTTATGCGTTATGCGTTATGCGTTATGCGTTATGCGTTATGCGTTATGCGTTATGCGTTATGGGTTATGCGTTATGCGTTATGCGATATGCGTTATGCGTTATACGTTATGCTTTATGCGTTATGCGTTATGCGTTATGAGTGATCCGACATGCGTTATGCGTTATGCGTTATGCGTTATGCCTTATGCCTTATGGGTTTGCGTTATGCGTTATGCGTTATGCATAATGCGTTATACGTCATGTATTATGCGTTATGCCTTATACGTTATGCGATATGCGTTGTGCGTAATGCGTTATGCGTTATGTGTTATGCATTATGCGTTATGCGTCATGCCTGATCCGTTAGGCGTTATGCGTTATGCGTTATGCGTTATGCATTATGCGTTGTGCGTTATACGTTTGCGTTGTGCGTTATGCGTAATGCGTTATGCGTTATGTGTTATACATTATGCGTTATGCGTTATGCCTGATCCGTAAGGCGTTATGCGTTATGGGTTATGCGTTATGCGTTATGCGATATGCGTTATGCGTTATGCGTTATGCGTTATGCGTTATGCGTTATGCGTTATGCGTTATGCGTTATGCGTTATGCGTTATGCGTTATGCGCTATGCATTACGTGTTATGCGTTATGCGTTATGCGTTATGCGTTATACGTTATGCGTTATGCGTTATGCGTTATGCCTGATCCGTAAGGCGTTATGCGTTATGCGTTATGCGTTATGCGTTATGCGTTATGCGTTATGCGTTATGCGTTATGCGTTATGCGTTATGCGATATGCGTTATGCGTTATACGTTATGCGTTATGCGTTATGCGTTATGCGTTATGCGTTATGCGTTATGCGTTATGCGTTATGCGTTATGCGTTATGCGTTATGTGTTATGCGTTATGCGTTATGCGTTATGCGTTATGCGTTATGCGTTATGCGATATGCGTTATGCGTTATACGTTATGCGTTATGCGTTATGCGTTATGCGTTGTGCGTTATGCGTTATGCGTTATGCGTTATGCGTTATGCGTTATGCGTTATGCGTTATGCGTTATGCGTTATGCGTTATGCGTTATGCGTTATGCGATATGCGTTATGCGTTATACGTTATGCTTTATGCGTTATGCGTTATGCGTTATGAGTGATCCGACATGCGTTATGCGTTATGCGTTATGCGTTATGCCTTATGCCTTATGGGTTTGCGTTATGCGTTATGCATAATGCGTTATACGTCATGTATTATGCGTTATGCCTTATACGTTATGCGATATGCGTTGTGCGTAATGCGTTATGCGTTATGTGTTATGCATTATGCGTTATGCGTTATGCGTTATGCATTATGCTTTATGCGTTATGCGTTATGAGTTACACGTTATGCGTTATTCGATATGCGTTATGCGTTATGCGTTATGCGTTATGCGTTATGTGATATGCGTTGTGCGTTATGCGTTATGCGTTATGCGTTACGCGTTATGCGTTATGCGATATGCGTTGTGCGTTATGCGTTATGCGTTATGCGTTATGCGTTATGCGTTATGCGTTATGCGTTATGCGTTATGCGTTATGCGATATGCGTTGTGCGTTATGCGTTATGCGTTATGCGTTATGCGTTATGCGTTATGCGTTATGCGGTATGCGTTATGCGTTATGCGTTATGCGTTATGGGTTATGCGTTATGTGTTATGCGATATGCGTTATGCGTTATGCGTTATGCGTTATGCGTTATGCGTTATTCGTTATGCGTTATGCGTTATGCGTTATGCGTTATGCGTTATACGTTGTACGTTATGCGTTATGCGTTATGTTTTATGCGATATGCGTTATGCGTTATTCGTTATGCATTATGCGTTATGCGTTATGCGTTATGCGTTATACGGTATGCGTTATGCGTTATGCGTTATGCGTTATGCGTTATGCTCTATACGTTATGCGTTATGCGTTATGCGTGGTCCGTTATGTGTTAGGCGATATACGTTTTGCGGTATTCGTTATGCGTTATGCGTTATGCGTTATCCGTTGTTCTTTATGCGTTATGCGTTGTGCGTTATACGTTTGCGTTATGCATTATGCGTTATGCGTTATACGGTATGCGTTATGCGTTATACGTTATGCGTTATGCGTTATGCGATAAGCGTTATGCGTTATGCGTTAAGCATTATGCTTTATGCGTTATGCGTTATGAGTTACACGTTATGCGTTATTCGATATGCGTTATGCGTTATGCGTTATGCGTTATGCGTGATCCGTTATGCGTTAAGCATTATGCGTTTTGCTGTATTCGTTATGCGTTGTGCGTTATACGTTTGCGTTATGCGTTATGCGTTATGCGTTATGCATTTTGAGTTATGCGCCATGCGTTATGCATTATGCGTTATGCGTTATGCGATATGCGTTGTGCGTTATGCGTTATGCGTTATGCGTTATGCGTTATGCGTTATGCGTTATGCGTTATGCGTTATGGGTTATGCGTTATGCATTTTGAGTTATGCGCCATGCGTTATGCGTTATGCGTTATGCGTTATGCGTTATGCGATATGCGTTGTGCGTTATGCTTTATGCGTGATCCGTTATGCGTTAAGCATTATGCGTTATGCTGTATTCGTTATGCGTTGTGCGTTATACGTTTGCGTTATGCGTTATGCGTTATGCGTTATGCATTTTGAGTTATGCGCCATGCGTTATGCGTTATGCGCCATGCGTTATGCGTTATGCGTTATGCGTTATGCGATATGCGTTGTGCGTTATGCGTTATGCGTTATGCGTTATGCGTTATGCGATATGCGTTGTGCGTTATGCGTTATGCGTTATGCGTTATGCGTTATGCGTTATGCGGTATGCGTTATGCGTTATGCGTTATGCGTTATGGGTTATGCGTTATGTGTTATGCGATATGCGTTATGCGTTATGCGTTATGCGTTATGCGTTATGCGTTATGCGTTATGCGATAAGCGTTATGCGTTATGCGTTAAGCATTATGCTTTATGCGTTATGCGTTATGAGTTACACGTTATGCGTTATTCGATATGCGTTATGCGTTATGCGTTATGCGTTATGCGTGATCCGTTATGCGTTAAGCATTATGCGTTGTGCTGTATTCGTTATGCGTTGTGCGTTATACGTTTGCGTTATGCGTTATGCGTTATGCGTTATGCATTTTGAGTTATGCGCCATGCGTTATGCATTATGCGTTATGCGTTATGCGATATGCGTTGTGCGTAATGCGTTATGCGTTATGTGTTATGCATTATGCGTTATGCGTTATGCCTGATCCGTTAGGCGTTATGCGTTATGCGTTATGCGTTATGCGTTATGCGTTATGCGTTATGCGTTATGCGTTATGCGTTATGCGTTATGCGTTATGTGTTATGCGTTATGCGTTATGCGTTATGCGTTACGCGTTATGCGTTATGCGTTACGCGTTATGCGTTATGCGTTATGCGTTATGCGTTATGCGTTATGTGTTATGCATTATGCGTTATGCGTTATGCCTGATCCGTAAGGCGTTATGCGTTATGCGTTATGCATTATGCTTTATGCGTTATGCGTTATGCGATATGCATTGTGCGTTATGCGTTATGCGTTATGCGATATGCGTTGTGCGTTATGCGTTATGCGTTATGCGTTATGCGTTATGCGTTATGCGTTATGCGTTATGCGTTATGCGTTATGCGTTATGCGTTATGCGTTATGCATTTTGAGTTATGCGCCATGCGTTATGCGTTATGCGATATGCGCCATGCGTTATGCGTTATGCGTTATGCGTTATGCATAATGCGTTATACGTTATGTATTATGCGTTATGCCTTATACGTTATGCGATATGCGTTGTTCGTTATGCGTTATGCGTTATGCGTTATGCGTTATGCGTTATGCGTTATGCATTTTGAGTTATGCGCCATGCGTTATGCGTTATGCGTTATGCATTTTGAGTTATGCGCCATGCGTTATGCGTTATGCGTTATGCGTTATTCGATATGCGTTATGCGTTATGCGTTATGCGTTATGCGTTATGCGTGATCCGTTATGCGTTAAGCATTATGCGTTTTGCTGTATTCGTTATGCGTTGTGCGTTATACGTTTGCGTTATGCGTTATGCGTTATGCGTTATGCATTTTGAGTTATGCGCCATGCGTTATGCATTATGCGTTATGCGTTATGCGATATGCGTTGTGCGTTATGCGTTATGCGTTATGCGTTATGCGTTATGCGTTATGCGTTATGCGTTATGGGTTATGCGTTATGCATTTTGAGTTATGCGCCATGCGTTATGCGTTATGCGTTATGCGTTATGCGATATGCGTTGTGCGTCATGCTTTATGCGTGATCCGTTATGCGTTAAGCATTATGCGTTATGCTGTATTCGTTATGCGTTGTGCGTTATACGTTTGCGTTATGCGTTATGCGTTATGCGTTATGCATTTTGAGTTATGCGCCATGCGTTATGCGTTATGCGCCATGCGTTATGCGTTATGCGTTATGCGTTATGCGATATGCGTTGTGCGTTATGCGTTATGCGTTATGCGTTATGCGTTATGCGATATGCGTTGTGCGTTATGCGTTATGCGTTATGCGTTATGCGTTATGCGGTATGCGTTATGCGTTATGCGTTATGCGTTATGGGTTATGCGTTATGTGTTATGCGATATGCGTTATGCGTTATGCGTTATGCGTTATGCGTTATGCGTTATGCGTTATGCGTTATGCGTTATGCGTTATGCGTTATGCGTTATGCGTTATGCGTTATGCGTTATGCGTTATACGTTGTACGTTATGCGTTATGCGTTATGTTTTATGCGATATGCGTTATGGGTTATTCGTTATGCATTATGCGTTATGCGTTATGCGTTATGCGTTATACGGTATGCGTTATGCGTTATGCGTTGTGCGTTATGCGTTATGCTCTATACGTTATGCGTTATGCGTTATGCGTGATCCGTTATGTGTTAGGCGATATACGTTTTGCGGTATTCGTTATGCGTTATGGGTTATGCGTTATCCGTTGTTCTTTATGCGTTATGCGTTGTGCGTTATACGTTTGCGTTATGCATTATGCGTTATGCGTTATACGGTATGCGTTATGCGTTATGCGTTATGCGTTATGGGTTATGCGTTATGTGTTATGCGATATGCGTTATGCGTTATGCGTTATGCGTTATGCGTTATGCGTTATGCGTTATGCGTTATGCGTTATGCGTTATGCGTTATGCGTTATGCGTTATGCGTTATGCGTTATGCGTTATGCGTTATGCGTTATACGTTGTACGTTATGCGTTATGCGTTATATTTTATGCGATATGCGTTATGCGTTATTCGTTATGCATTATGCGTTATGCGTTATGCGTTATGCGTTATACGGTATGCGTTATGCGTTATGCGTTATGCGTTATGCGTTATGCTCTATACGTTATGCGTTATGCGTTATGCGTGATCCGTTATGTGTTAGGCGATATACGTTTTGCGGTATTCGTTATGCGTTATGGGTTATGCGTTATCCGTTGTTCTTTATGCGTTATGCGTTGTGCGTTATACGTTTGCGTTATGCATTATGCGTTATGCGTTATACGGTATGCGTTATGCGTTATACGTTATGCGTTATGCGTTATGCGATATGCGTTATGCGTTATGCGTTAAGCATTATGCTTTATGCGTTATGCGTTATGAGTTACACGTTATGCGTTATTCGATATGCGTTATGCGTTATGCGTTATGCGTTATGCGTTATGCGTGATCCGTTATGCGTTAAGCATTATGCGTTTTGCTGTATTCGTTATGCGTTGTGCGTTATGCGTTATGCGTTATGCGATATGCGTTGTGCGTTATGCGTTATGCGTTATGCGTTATGCGTTATGCGTTATGCGGTATGCGTTATGCGTTATGCGTTATGCGTTATGGGTTATGCGTTATGTGTTATGCGATATGCGTTATGCGTTATGCGTTATGCGTTATGCGTTATGCGTTATGCGTTATGCGTTATGCGTTATGCGTTATGCGTTATGCGTTATGCGTTATGCGTTATGCGTTATGCGTTATGCGTTATACGTTGTACGTTATGCGTTATGCGTTATGTTTTATGCGATATGCGTTATGCGTTATTCGTTATGCATTATGCATTATGCGTTTTGCTGTATTCGTTATGCGTTGTGCGTTATACGTTTGCGTTATGCGTTATGCGTTATGCATTTTGAGTTATGCGCCATGCGTTATGCATTATGCGTTATGCGTTATGCGATATGCGTTGTGCGTAATGCGTTATGCGTTATGTGTTATGCATTATGCGTTATGCGTTATGCCTGATCCGTTAGGCGTTATGCGTTATGCGTTATGCGTTATGCGTTATGCGTTATGCGTTATGCGTTATGCGTTATGCGTTATGCGTTATGTGTTATGCGTTATGCGTTATGCGTTATGCGTTACGCGTTATGCGTTATGCGTTATGCGTTATGCGTTATGCGTTATGCGTTATGCGTTATGCGTTATGCGTTATGTGTTATGCATTATGCGTTATGCGTTATGCCTGATCCGTAAGGCGTTATGCGTTATGCGTTATGCATTATGCTTTATGCGTTATGCGTTATGCGATATGCATTGTGCGTTATGCGTTATGCGTTATGCGATATGCGTTGTGCGTTATGCGTTATGCGTTATGCGTTATGCGTTATGCGTTATGCGTTATGCGTTATGCGTTATGCGTTATGCGTTATGCGTTATGCGTTATGCATTTTGAGTTATGCGCCATGCGTTATGCGTTATGCGATATGCGCCATGCGTTATGCGTTATGCGTTATGCGTTATGCATTATCCGTTGTGCGTTATACGTTTGCGTTGTGCGTTATGCGTTATGCGTTATGCGTTATGCGTTATGCGTTATGCGTTATGCGTTATGCGTTATGCGTTATGCGTTATGCGTTATGCGTTATGCGTTATGCGTTATGCGTTATGCATTACGTGTTATGCGTTATGCGTTATGCGTTATGCCTGATCCGTTAGGCGTTATGCGTTATGCGTTATGCGTTATGCATTATGCGTTGTGCGTTATACGTTTGCGTTGTGCGTTATGCGTAATGCGTTATGCGTTATGTGTTATACATTATGCGTTATGCGTTATGCCTGATCCGTAAGGCGTTATGCGTTATGGGTTATGCGTTATGCGTTATGCGATATGCGTTATGCGTTATACGTTATGCTTTATGCTTTATGCTTTATGCTTTATGCGTTATGCGTTATGCGTTATGAGTGATCCGACATGCGTTATGCCTTATGCCTTATGGGTTTGCGTTATGGGTTATGCATTATGCGTTATGCGTTATGCGTTATGCATAATGCGTTATACGTTATGTATTATGCGTTATGCCTTATACGTTATGCGATATGCGTTGTTCGTTATGCGTTATGCGTTATGCGTTATGCGTTATGCGTTATGCATTTTGAGTTATGCGCCATGCGTTATGCGTTATGCGTTATGCATTTTGAGTTATGCGCCATGCGTTATGCGTTATGCGTTATGCGTTATTCGATATGCGTTATGCGTTATGCGTTATGCGTTATGCGTTATGCGTTATGCGTGATCCGTTATGCGTTAAGCATTATGCGTTTTGCTGTATTCGTTATGCGTTGTGCGTTATACGTTTGCGTTATGCGTTATGCGTTTTGCGTTATGCATTTTGAGTTATGCGCCATGCGTTATGCATTATGCGTTATGCGTTATGCGATATGCGTTGTGCGTTATGCGTTATGCGTTATGCGTTATGCGTTATGCGTTATGCGTTATGCGTTATGGGTTATGCGTTATGCATTTTGAGTTATGCGCCATGCGTTATGCGTTATGCGTTATGCGTTATGCGATATGCGTTGTGCGTTATGCTTTATGCGTGATCCGTTATGCGTTAAGCATTATGCGTTATGCTGTATTCGTTATGCGTTGTGCGTTATACGTTTGCGTTATGCGTTATGCGTTATGCGTTATGCATTTTGAGTTATGCGCCATGCGTTATGCGTTATGCGCCATGCGTTATGCGTTATGCGTTATGCGTTATGCGATATGCGTTGTGCGTTATGCGTTATGCGTTATGCGTTATGCGTTATGCGATATGCGTTGTGCGTTATGCGTTATGCGTTATGCGTTATGCGTTATGCGTTATGCGGTATGCGTTATGCGTTATGCGTTATGCGTTATGGGTTATGCGTTATGTGTTATGCGATATGCGTTATGCGTTATGCGTTATGCGTTATGCGTTATGCGTTATGCGTTATGCGTTATGCGTTATGCGTTATGCGTTATGCGTTATGCGTTATGCGTTATGCGTTATGCGTTATGCGTTATGCGTTATGCGTTATGCGTTATACGTTGTACGTTATGCGTTATGCGTTATGTTTTATGCGATATGCGTTATGCGTTATTCGTTATGCATTATGCGTTATGCGTTATGCGTTATGCGTTATACGGTATGCGTTATGCGTTATGCGTTGTGCGTTATGCGTTATGCTCTATACGTTATGCGTTATGCGTTATGCGTGATCCGTTATGTGTTAGGCGATATACGTTTTGCGGTATTCGTTATGCGTTATGGGTTATGCGTTATCCGTTGTTCTTTATGCGTTATGCGTTATGGGTTATGCGTTATGCGTTATGCGTTATGCGTTATGCGATATGCGTTGTGCGTTATGCTTTATGCGTGATCCGTTATACGTTAAGCATTATGCGTAATGCTGTATTCGTTATGCGTTGTGCGTTATACGTTTGCGTTATGCGTTATGCGTTATGCATTTTGAGTTATGCGCCATGCGTTATGCGTTATGCGCCATGCGTTATGCGTTATGCGTTATGCGTTGTGCGTTATGCGTTATGCGTTATGCGTTATGCGTTATGCGATATGCGTTGTGCGTTATGCGTTATGCGTTATGCGTTATGCGTTATGCGTTATGCGGTATGCGTTATGCGTTATGCGTTATGTGTTATGGGTTATGCGTTATGTGTTATGCGATATGCGTTATGCGTTATGCGTTATGCGTTATGCGTTATGCGTTATGCGTTATGCGTTATGCGTTATGCGTTATGCGTTATGCGTTATGCGTTATGCGTTATGCGTTATGCGTTATGCGTTATGCGTTATGCGTTATGCGTTATGCGTTATACGTTGTACGTTATGCGTTATGCGTTATGTTTTATGCGATATGCGTTATGCGTTATTCGTTATGCATTATGCGTTATGCGTTATGCGTTATGCGTTATACGGTATGCGTTATGCGTTATGCGTTATGCGTTATGCGTTATGCTCTATACGTTATGCGTTATGCGTTATGCGTGATCCGTTATGTGTTAGGCGATATACGTTTTGCGGTATTCGTTATGCGTTATGGGTTATGCGTTATCCGTTGTTCTTTATGCGTTATGCGTTGTGCGTTATACGTTTGCGTTATGCATTATGCGTTATGCGTTATACGGTATGCGTTATGCGTTATACGTTATGCGTTATGCGTTATGCGATAAGCGTTATGCGTTATGCGTTAAGCATTATGCTTTATGCGTTATGCGTTATGAGTTACACGTTATGCGTTATTCGATATGCGTTATGCGTTATGCGTTATGCGTTATACGGTATGCGTTATGCGTTATGCGTTGTGCGTTATGCGTTATGCTCTATACGTTATGCGTTATGCGTTATGCGTGATCCGTTATGTGTTAGGCGATATACGTTTTGCGGTATTCGTTATGCGTTATGGGTTATGCGTTATCCGTTGTTCTTTATGCGTTATGCGTTGTGCGTTATACGTTTGCGTTATGCATTATGCGTTATGCGTTATACGGTATGCGTTATGCGTTATACGTTATGCGTTATGCGTTATGCGATAAGCGTTATGCGTTATGCGTTAAGCATTATGCTTTGTGCGTTATGCGTTATGAGTTACACGTTATGCGTTATTCGATATGCGTTATGCGTTATGCGTTATGCGTTATGCATTATGCGTGATCCGTTATGCGTTAAGCATTAGGCGTTTTGCTGTATTCGTTATGCGTTGTGCGTTATACGTTTGCGTTATGCGTTATGCGTTATGCGTTATGCATTTTGAGTTATGCGCCATGCGTTATGCATTATGCGTTATGCGTTATGCGATATGCGTTGTGCGTTATGCGTTATGCGTTATGCGTTATGCGTTATGCGTTATGGGTTATGCGTTATGCGTTATGCGTTATGCGTTATGCGATATGCGTTGTGCGTTATGCTTTATGCGTGATCCGTTATACGTTAAGCATTATGCGTTATGCTGTATTCGTTATGCGTTGTGCGTTATACGTTTGCGTTATGCGTTATGCGTTATGCATTTTGAGTTATGCGCCATGCGTTATGCGTTATGCGCCATGCGTTATGCGTTATGCGTTATGCGTTATGCGATATGCGTTGTGCGTTATGCGTTATGCGTTATGCGTTATGCGTTATGCGATATGCGTTGTGCGTTATGCGTTATGCGTTATGCGTTATGCGTTATGCGTTATGCGGTATGCGTTATGCGTTATGCGTTATGCGTTATGGGTTATGCGTTATGTGTTATGCGATATGCGTTATGCGTTATGCGTTATGCGTTATGCGTTATGCGTTATGCGTTATGCGTTATGCGTTATGCGTTATGCGTTATGCGTTATGCGTTATGCGTTATGCGTTATGCGTTATGCGTTATGCGTTATGCGTTATGCGTTATACGTTGTACGTTATGCGTTATGCGTTATGTTTTATGCGATATGCGTTATGCGTTATTCGTTATGCATTATGCGTTATGCGTTATGCGTTATGCGTTATGCGTTATACGGTATGCGTTATGCGTTATGCGTTATGCGTTATGCGTTATGCGTTATGCTCTATACGTTATGCGTTATGCGTTATGCGTGATCCGTTATGTGTTAGGCGATATACGTTTTGCGGTATTCGTTATGCGTTATGGGTTATGCGTTATCCGTTGTTCTTTATGCGTTATGCGTTGTGCGTTATACGTTTGCGTTATGTATTATGCGTTATGCGTTATACGGTATGCGTTATGCGTTATACGTTATGCGTTATGCGTTATGCGATAAGCGTTATGCGTTATGCGTTAAGCATTATGCTTTATGCGTTATGCGTTATGAGTTACACGTTATGCGTTATTCGATATGCGTTATGCGTTATGCGTTATGCGTTATGCATTATGCGTGATCCGTTATACGTTAAGCATTATGCGTTTTGCTGTATTCGTTATGCGTTGTGCGTTATACGTTTGCGTTATGCGTTATGCGTTATGCGTTATGCGTTATGCGTTATGCGTTATGCGTTATGCATTATGCTTTATGCGTTATGCGTTATGCGTTATGCGTTATGGGTTATGCATTTTGCGTTATGCGTTATGCGATATGCGTTGTGCGTTATGCGTTATGCGTTATGCGTTATGCCTTATGCGTTATGCGTTATGCGTTATGCATTTTGCGTTATGCGCCATGCGTTATGCGTTATGCGTTATGCGTTATGCGTTATGCGTTATGCGTTATGCGTTATGCGTTATGCGTTATGCGTTATGCGTTATGCGTTATGCGTTATGCGTTATGCGTTATGGGTTATGCGTTATGCATTTTGCGTTATGCGCCATGCGTTATGCGTTATGCGTTATGCGTTATGCGTTATGCATTATGCTTTATGCGTTATGCGTTATGCGTTATGCGTTATGCGTTATGGGTTATGCATTTTGCGTTATGCGTTATGCGATATGCGTTGTGCGTTATGCGTTATGCGTTATGCGTTATGCGTTATGCGTTATGCGTTATGGGTTATGCGTTATGCGTTATGCGTTATGCATTTTGCGTTATGCGCCATGCGTTATGCGTTATGCGTTATGCGTTATGCGTTATGCGTTATGCGTTATGCGTTATGCGTTATGCGTTATGCGTTATGCGTTATTCGTTATGCATTATGCGTTATGCGTTATGCGTTATACGGTATGCGTTATGCGTTATGCGTTATGCGTTATGCGTTATGCTCTATACGTTATGCGCTATGCGTTATGCGTGATCCGTTATGTGTTAGGCGATATACGTTTTGCGGTATTCGTTATGCGTTATGGGTTATGCGTTATCCGTTGTTCTTTATGCGTTATGCGTTGTGCGTTATACGTTTGCGTTATGCATTATGCGTTATGCGTTATACGGTATGCGTTATGCGTTATACGTTATGCGTTATGCGTTATGCGATAAGCGTTATGCGTTATGCGTTAAGCATTATGCTTTATGCGTTATGCGTTATGAGTTACACGTTATGCGTTATTCGATATGCGTTATGCGTTATGCGTTATGCGTTATGCATTATGCGTGATCCGTTATGCGTTAAGCATTATGCGATTTGCTGTATTCGTTATGCGTTGTGCGTTATACGTTTGCGTTATGCGTTATGCGTTATGCGTTATGCATTTTGAGTTATGCGCCATGCGTTATGCATTATGCGTTATGCGTTATGCGATATGCGTTGTGCGTTATGCGTTATGCGTTATGCGTTATGCGTTATGCGTTATGCGTTATGCGTTATGGGTTATGCGTTATGCATTTTGAGTTATGCGTTATGCGTTATGCGTTATGCGTTATGCGATATGCGTTGTGCGTTATGCTGTATGCGTGATCCGTTATACGTTAAGCATTATTCGTTATGCTGTATTCGTTATGCGTTGTGCGTTATACGTTTGCGTTATGCGTTATGCGTTATGCATTTTGAGTTATGCGCCATGCGTTATGCGTTATGCGCCATGCGTTATGCGTTATGCGTTATGCGTTATGCGATATGCGTTGTGCGTTATGCGTTATGCGTTATGCGTTATGCGTTATGCGTTATGCGTTATGCGTTATGCGTTATGCATTATGCTTTATGCGTTATGCGTTATGCGTTATGCGTTTTGCGTTATGGGTTATGCATTTTGCGTTATGCGTTATGCGATATGCGTTGTGCGTTATGCGTTATGCGTTATGCGTTATGCCTTATGCGTTATGCGTTATGCGTTATGCATTTTGCGTTATGCGCCATGCGTTATGCGTTATGCGTTATGCGTTATGCGTTATGCGTTATGCGTTATGCGTTATGCGTTATGCGTTATGCGTTATGCGTTATGCGTTATGCGTTATGCGTTATGCGTTATGCGTTATGCGTTATGCGTTATGCGTTATGCGTTATGCGTTATGCGTTATGGGTTATGCGTTATGCATTTTGAGTTATGCGTTATACGTTATGCGTTATGCGAAATGCGTTGTGCGTTATGCTTTATGCGTGATCCGTTATACGTTAAGCATTATGCGTTATGCTGTATTCGTTATGCGTTGTGCGTTATACGTTTGCGTTATGCGTTATGCGTTATGCATTTTGAGTTATGCGCCATGCGTTATGCGTTATGCGCCATGCGTTATGCGTTATGCGTTATGCGTTATGCGTTATACGGTATGCGTTATGCGTTATGCGTTATGCGTTATGCGTTATGCTCTATACGTTATGCGTTATGCGTTATGCGTGATCCGTTATGTGTTAGGCGATATACGTTTTGCGGTATTCGTTATGCGTTATGGGTTATGCGTTATCCGTTGTTCTTTATGCGTTATGCGTTGTGCGTTATACGTTTGCGTTATGCATTATGCGTTATGCGTTATACGGTATGCGTTATGCGTTATACGTTATGCGTTATGCGTTATGCGATAAGCGTTATGCGTTATGCGTTATGAGTTACACGTTATGCGTTATTCGATATGCGTTATGCGTTATGCGTTATGCGTTATGCATTATGCGTGATCCGTTATGCGTTAAGCATTATGCGTTTTGCTGTATTCGTTATGCGTTGTGCGTTATACGTTTGCGTTATGCGTTATGCGTTATGCGTTATGCATTTTGAGTTATGCGCCATGCGTTATGCATTATGCGTTATGCGTTATGCGATATGCGTTGTGCGTTATGCGTTATGCGTTATGCGTTATGCGTTATGCGTTATGCGTTATGCGATATGCGTTGTGCGTTATGCTTTATGCGTGATCCGTTATACGTTAAGCATTATGCGTTATGCTGTATTCGTTATGCGTTGTGCGTTATACGTTTGCGTTATGCGTTATGCGTTATGCATTTTGAGTTATGCGCCATGCGTTATGCGTTATGCGCCATGCGTTATGCGTTATGCGTTATGCGATATGCGTCGTGCGTTATGCGTTATGCGTTATGCGTTATGCGTTATGCGATATGCGTTGTGCGTTATGCGTTATGCGTTATGCGTTATGCGTTATGCGTTATGCGGTATGCGTTATGCGTTATGCGTTATGCGTTATGGGTTATGCGTTATGTGTTATGCGATATGCGTTATGCGTTATGCGTTATGCGTTATGCGTTATGCGTTATGCGTTATGCGTTATGCGTTATGCGTTATGCGTTATGCGTTATGCGTTATGCGTTATGCGTTATGCGTTATGCGTTATGCGTTATGCGTTATGCGTTATGCGTTATGCGTTATACGTTGTACGTTATGCGTTATGCGTTATGTTTTATGCGATATGCGTTATGCGTTATTCGTTATGCATTATGCGTTATGCGTTATGCGTTATGCGTTATACGGTATGCGTTATGCGTTATGCGTTATGCGTTATGCGTTATGCTCTATACGTTATGCGTTATGCGTTATGCGTGATCCGTTATGTGTTAGGCGATATACGTTTTGCGGTATTCGTTATGCGTTATGGGTTATGCGTTATCCGTTGTTCTTTATGCGTTATGCGTTGTGCGTTATACGTTTGCGTTATGCATTATGCGTTATGCGTTATACGGTATGCGTTATGCGTTATACGTTATGCGTTATGCGTTATGCGATAAGCGTTATGCGTTATGCGTTAAGCATTATGCTTTATGCGTTATGCGTTATGAGTTACACGTTATGCGTTATTCGATATGCGTTATGCGTTATGCGTTATGCGTTATGCATTATGCGTGATCCGTTATGCGTTAAGCATTATGCGTTTTGCTGTATTCGTTATGCGTTGTGCGTTATACGTTTGCGTTATGCGTTATGCGTTATGCGTTATGCATTTTGAGTTATGCGCCATGCGTTATGCATTATGCGTTATGCGTTATGCGATATGCGTTGTGCGTTATGCGTTATGCGTTATGCGTTATGCGTTATGCGTTATGCGTTATGCGTTATGGGTTATGCGTTATGCATTTTGAGTTATGCGTTATGCGTTATGCGTTATGCGTTATGCGTTATGCGTTATGCGATATGCGTTGTGCGTTATGCTTTATGCGTGATCCGTTATACGTTAAGCATTATGCGTTATGCTGTATTCGTTATGCGTTGTGCGTTATACGTTTGCGTTATGCGTTATGCGTTATGCATTTTGAGTTATGCGCCATGCGTTATGCGTTATGCGCCATGCGTTATGCGTTATGCGTTATGCGTTATGCGATATGCGTTGTGCGTTATGCGTTATGCGTTATGCGTTATGCGTTATGCGTTATGCGTTATGCGTTATGCGTTATGCGTTATGCGTTATGCATTATGCTTTATGCGTTATGCGTTATGCGTTATGCGTTATGCGTTATGGGTTATGCATTTTGCGTTATGCGTTATGCGATATGCGTTGTGCGTTATGCGTTATGCGTTATGCGTTATGCCTTATGCGTTATGCGTTATGCGTTATGCATTTTGCGTTATGCGCCATGCGTTATGCGTTATGCGTTATGCGTTATGCGTTATGCGTTATGCGTTATGCGTTATGCGTTATGCGTTATGCGATATGCGTTGTGCGTTATGCTTTATGCGTGATCCGTTATACGTTAAGCATTATGCGTTATGCGTTATGCGTTATGCGTTATGCGTTATGCGTTATGCGTTATGCGTTATGCGTTATGGGTTATGCGTTATGCATTTTGAGTTATGCGTTATGCATTATGCGTTATGCGTTATGCGATATGCGTTGTGCGTTATGCTTTATGCGTGATCCGTTATACGTTAAGCATTATGCGTTATGCTGTATTCGTTATGCGTTGTGCGTTATACGTTTGCGTTATGCGTTATGCGTTATGCGTTATGCGGTATGCGTTATGCGTTATGCGTTATGCGTTATGGGTTATGCGTTATGTGTTATGCGATATGCGTTATGCGTTATGCGTTATGCGTTATGCGTTATGCGTTATGCGTTATGCGTTATGCGTTATGCGTTATGCGTTATGCGTTATGCGTTATGCGTTATGCGTTATGCGTTATGCGTTATGCGTTATGCGTTATGCGTTATACGTTGTACGTTATGCGTTATGCGTTATGTTTTATGCGATATGCGTTATGCGTTATTCGTTATGCATTATGCGTTATGCGTTATGCGTTATGCGTTATACGGTATGCGTTATGCGTTATGCGTTATGCGTTATGCGTTATGCTCTATACGTTATGCGTTATGCGTTATGCGTGATCCGTTATGTGTTAGGCGATATACGTTTTGCGGTATTCGTTATGCGTTATGGGTTATGCGTTATCCGTTGTTCTTTATGCGTTATGCGTTGTGCGTTATACGTTTGCGTTATGCATTATGCGTTATGCGTTATACGGTATGCGTTATGCGTTATACGTTATGCGTTATGCGTTATGCGATAAGCGTTATGCGTTATGCGTTAAGCATTATGCTTTATGCGTTATGCGTTATGAGTTACACGTTATGCGTTATTCGATATGCGTTATGCGTTATGCGTTATGCGTTATGCATTATGCGTGATCCGTTATGCGTTAAGCATTATGCGTTTTGCTGTATTCGTTATGCGTTGTGCGTTATACGTTTGCGTTATGCGTTATGCGTTATGCGTTATGCATTTTGAGTTATGCGCCATGCGTTATGCATTATGCGTTATGCGTTATGCGATATGCGTTGTGCGTTATGCGTTATGCGTTATGCGTTATGCGTTATGCGTTATGCGTTATGGGTTATGCGTTATGCATTTTGAGTTATGCGTTATGCGTTATGCGTTATGCGTTATGCGATATGCGTTGTGCGTTATGCTTTATGCGTGATCCGTTATACGTTAAGCATTATGCGTTATGCTGTATTCGTTATGCGTTGTGCGTTATACGTTTGCGTTATGCGTTATGCGTTATGCATTTTGAGTTATGCGCCATGCGTTATGCGTTATGCGCCATGCGTTATGCGTTATGCGTTATGCGTTATGCATTATGCTTTATGCGTTATGCGTTATGCGTTATGCGTTATGCGTTATGGGTTATGCATTTTGCGTTATGCGTTATGCGATATGCGTTGTGCGTTATGCGTTATGCGTTATGCGTTATGCGTTATGCGTTATGCCGTATGCGTTATGCGTTATGCGTTATGCGTTATGCATTTTGCGTTATGCGCCATGCGTTATGCGTTATGCGTTATGCGTTATGCGTTATGCGTTATGCGTTATGCGTTATGCGTTATGCGTTATGCGTTATGCGTTATGCGTTATGGGTTATGCGTTATGCGTTATGCGATATGCGTTATGCGTTATACGTTATGCTTTATGCTTTATGCGTTATGCGTTATGCGTTATGAGTGATCCGACATGCGTTATGCGTTATGCGTTATGCGTTATGCCTTATGCCTTATGGGTTTGCGTTATGCGTTATGCGTTATGCATAATGCGTTATACGTCATGTATTATGCGTTATGCCTTATACGTTATGCGATATGCGTTGTGCGTAATGCGTTATGCGTTATGTATTATACATTATGCGTTATGCGTTATGCCTGATCCGTTAGGCGTTATGCGTTATGCGTTATGTGTTATGCGTTATGCGTTATGTGTTATGCGTTATGCGTTATGCGTTATGCGTTATGCGTTATGCGTTATGCGTTATGCGTTATGTGTTATGCATTATGCGTTATGCGTTATGCCTGATCCGTAAGGCGTTATGCGTTATGCGTTATGCGTTATGCGTTATGCGTTATGCGATATGCGTTATGCGTTATACGTTATGCGTTATGCGTTATGCGTTATGCGTTATGCGTTATGCGTTATGCGTTATGCGTTATGCGTTATGCGTTATGCGTTATGCGTTATGCGTTATGCGTTATGCGTTATGCGTTATGCGTTATGGGTTATGCGTTATGCGTTATGCGATATGCGTTATGCGTTATACGTTATGCCTTATGCCTTATGGGTTTGCGTTATGCGTTATGCGTTATGCATAATGCGTTATACGTCATGTATTATGCGTTATGCCTTATACGTTATGCGATATGCGTTGTGCGTAATGCGTTATGCGTTATGTGTTATGCATTATGCGTTATGCGTTATGCCTGATCCGTTAGGCGTTATGCGTTATGCGTTATGCGTTATGCGTTATGCGTTATGCGTTATGCGATATGCGTTGTGCGTTATGCGTTATGCGTTATGCGTTATGCGTTATGCGTTATGCGATATGCGTTGTGCGTAATGCGTTATGCGTTATGTGTTATGCATTATGCGTTATGCGTTATGCCTGATCCGTTAGGCGTTATGCGTTATGCGTTATGCGTTATGCGTTATGCGTTATGCGTTATGCGTTATGCGATATGCGTTGTGCGTTATGCGTTATGCGTTATGCGTTATGCGATATGCGTTGTGCGTTATGCGTTATGCGTTATGCGTTATGCGTTATGCGGTATGCGTTATGCGTTATGCGTTATGCGTTATGCGTTATGGGTTATGCGTTATGTGTTATGCGATATGCGTTATGCGTTATGCGTTATGCGTTATGCGTTATGCGTTATGCGTTATGCGTTATGCGTTATGCGTTATGCGTTATGCGTTATGCGTTATGCGTTATGCGTTATGCGTTATGCGTTATGCGTTATGCGTTATACGTTGTACGTTATGCGTTATGCGTTATGTTTTATGCGATATGCGTTATGCGTTATTCGTTATGCATTATGCGTTATGCGTTATGCGTTATGCGTTATGCGTTATGCTCTATACGTTATGCGTTATGCGTTATGCGTGATCCGTTATGTGTTAGGCGATATACGTTTTGCGGTATTCGTTATGCGTTATGGGTTATGCGTTATCCGTTGTTCTTTATGCGTTATGCGTTGTGCGTTATACGTTTGCGTTATGCATTATGCGTTATGCGTTATACGGTATGCGTTATGCGTTATACGTTATGCGTTATGCGTTATGCGATAAGCGTTATGCGTTATGCGTTAAGCATTATGCTTTATGCGTTATGCGTTATGAGTTACACGTTATGCGTTATTCGATATGCGTTATGCGTTATGCGTTATGCGTTATGCGTTATGCGTGATCCGTTATGCGTTAAGCATTATGCGTTTTGCTGTATTCGTTATGCGTTGTGCGTTATACGTTTGCGTTATGCGTTATGCGTTATGCGTTATGCATTTTGAGTTATGCGCCATGCGTTATGCATTATGCGTTATGCGTTATGCGATATGCGTTGTGCGTTATGCGTTATGCGTTATGCGTTATGCGTTATGCGTTATGGGTTATGCGTTATGCATTTTGAGTTATGCGTTATTCGATATGCGTTATGCGTTATGCGTTTGCGTTATGCGTTATGCGATATGCGTTGTGCGTTATGCGTTATGCGTTATGCGTTATGCGTTATGCGTTATGCGATATGCGTTGTGCGTTATGCGTTATGCGTTATGCGTTATGCGTTATGCGTTATGCGTTATGCGTTATGCGTTATGCGTTATGCGATATGCGTTGTGCGTTATGCGTTATGCGTTATGCGTTATGCGTTATGCGTTATGCGTTATGCGTTATGCGGTATGCGTTATGCGTTATGCGTTATGCGTTATGGGTTATGCGTTATGTGTTATGCGATATGCGTTATGCGTTATGCGTTATGCGTTATGCGTTATGCGTTATGCGTTATGCGTTATGCGTTATACGTTGTACGTTATGCGTTATGCGTTATGTTTTATGCGATATGCGTTATGCGTTATTCGTTATGCATTATGCGTTATGCGTTATGCGTTATGCGTTATACGGTATGCGTCATGCGTTATGCGTTATGCGTTATGCGTTATGCTCTATACGTTATGCGTTATGCGTTATGCGTGATCCGTTATGTGTTAGGCGATATACGTTTTGCGGTATTCGTTATGCGTTATGGGTTATGCGTTATCCGTTGTTCTTTATGCGTTATCGTTGTGCGTTATACGTTTGCGTTATGCATTATGCGTTATGCGTTATACGGTATGCGTTATGCGTTATACGTTATGCGTTATGCGTTATGCGATAAGCGTTATGCGTTATGCGTTAAGCATTATGCTTTATGCGTTATGCGTTATGAGTTACACGTTATGCGTTATTCGATATGCGTTATGCGTTATGCGTTATGCGTTATGCGTGATCCGTTATGCGTTAAGCATTATGCGTTTTGCTGTATTCGTTATGCGTTGTGCGTTATACGTTTGCGTTATGCGTTATGCGTTATGCGTTATGCATTTTGAGTTATGCGCCATGCGTTATGCATTATGCGTTATGCGTTATGCGATATGCGTTGTGCGTTATGCGTTATGCGTTATGCGTTATGCGTTATGCGTTATGGGTTATGCGTTATGCATTTTGAGTTATGCGTTATGCGTTATGCGTTATGCGTTATGCGTTATGCGATATGCGTTGTGCGTTATGCGTTATGCGTTATGCGTTATGCGTTATGCGTTATGCGTTATGCGTTATGCGTTATGCGTTATGCGTTATGCGTTATGCGTTATGCGTTATGCGTTATGCGTTATGCGTTATGGGTTATGCGTTATGCATTTTGCGTTATGCGCCATGCGTTATGCGTTATGCGTTATGCGTTATGCGTTATGCATTATGCTTTATGCGTTATGCGTTATGCGTTATGCGTTATGCGTTATGGGTTATGCATTTTGCGTTATGCGTTATGCGATATGCGTTGTGCGTTATGCGTTATGCGTTATGCGATATGCGTTGTGCGTTATGCGTTATGCGTTATGCGTTATGCGTTATGCGTTATGCGTTATGCGTTATGCGTTATGCGTTATGCGTTATGCGTTATGGGTTATGCGTTATGCATTTTGCGTTATGCGCCATGCGTTATGCGTTATGCGTTATGCGTTATGCATTTTGAGTTATGCGCCATGCGTTATGCGTTATGCGCCATGCGTTATGCGTTATGCGTTATGCGTTATGCGATATGCGTTGTGCGTTATGCGTTATGCGTTATGCGTTATGCGTTATGCGTTATGCGTTATGCGTTATGCGTTATGCATTATGCTTTATGCGTTATGCGTTATGCGTTATGCGTTATGCGTTATGCGTTATGCGTTATGCGTTATGCGTTATGCGTTATGCGTTATGCGTTATGCGTTATGCGTTATGCGTTATGCGTTATGCGTTATGCGTTATGCGTTATGCGTTATGCGTTATGCGTTATGCGTTATGCGTTATGGGTTATGCGTTATGCGCCATGCGTTATGCGTTATGCGTTATGCGTTATGCGTTATGCATTATGCTTTATGCGTTATGCGTTATGCGTTATGCGTTATGCGTTATGGGTTATGCATTTTGCGTTATGCGTTATGCGATATGCGTTGTGCGTTATGCGTTATGCCTTATGCGTTATGCGTTATGCGTTATGCGTTATGCATTTTGCGTTATGCGCCATGCGTTATGCGTTATGCGTTATGCGTTATGCGTTATGCGTTATGCGTTATGCGTTATGCGTTATGCGTTATGCGTTATGCGTTATGCGTTATGCGTTATGCGTTATGCGTTATGCGTTATGCGTTATGGGTTATGCGTTATGCGTTATGCGACATGCGTTATGCGTTATGCGTTATGCGTTATGCGTTATGCCTTATGCCTTATGGGTTTGCGTTATGCGTTATGCGTTATGCATAATGCGTTATACGTCATGTATTATGCGTTATGCCTTATACGTTATGCGATATGCGTTGTGCGTAATGCGTTATGCGTTATGTATTATACATTATGCGTTATGCGTTATGCCTGATCCGTTAGGCGTTATGCGTTATGCGTTATGTGTTATGCGTTATGCGTTATGTGTTATGCGTTATGCGTTATGCGTTATGCGTTATGCGTTATGCGTTATGCGTTATGCGTTATGCGTTATGCGTTATGCGTTATGTGTTATGCGTTATGCGTTATGCGTTATGCGTTATGCGTTATACGTTGTACGTTATGCGTTATGCGTTATGTTTTATGCGATATGCGTTATGCGTTATTCGTTATGCATTATGCGTTATGCGTTATGCGTTATGCGTTATACGGTATGCGTTATGCGTTATGCGTTATGCGTTATGCGTTATGCGTTATGCGTTATGCGTTATGCGTTATGCGTTATGCATTATGCTTTATGCGTTATGGGTTATGCGTTATGCGTTATGCGATATGCGTTATGCGTTATACGTTATGCTTTATGCTTTATGCTTTATGCTTTATGCTTTATGCGTTATGCGTTATGCGTTATGAGTGATCCGATATGCGTTATGCGTTATGCGTTATGCGTTATGCCTTATGCCTTATGGGTTTGCGTTATGCGTTATGCGTTATGCATAATGCGTTATACGTCATGTATTATGCGTTATGCCTTATACGTTATGCGATATGCGTTGTGCGTAATGCGTTATGCGTTATGTGTTATGCATTATGCGTTATGCGTTATGCCTGATCCGTTAGGCGTTATGCGTTATGCGTTATGCATTTTGCGTTATGCGCCATGCGTTATGCGTTATGCGTTATGCGTTATGCGTTATGCGTTATGCGTTATGCGTTATGCGTTATGCGTTATGCGTTATGCGTTATGCGTTATGCCTGATCCGTTAGGCGTTATGCGTTATGCGTTATGCGTTGTTCGTTATGCGTTATGCGTTGTGCGTTATACGTTTGCGTTATGCATTATGCGTTATGCGTTATACGGTATGCGTATTGCGTTATACGTTATGCGTTAGCGTTATGCGTTATGCGTTATGCGTTATGCGTTATGCGTTATGCGTTATTCGTTATGAGTAATGAGTTTTAAGTTATGCGTTATGCGTTATGCGTTATACGTTATGCGTTATGCGTTATGCGATATGCGTTATGCGTTATGCGTTATGCGTTATGCGTTATGCGTTATGCATCAAGCCTTATGCGGTAATTTTGTGCATTATGCGTTATGCGTTATGCCTGATCCGTTAGGCGTTATGCGTTATGCGTTATGCGTTATGCGTTATGCGTTATGCGTTATGCGTTGTGCGTTATGCGTTATGCGTTATGCGTTAAGCGTTATGCGTTATGCGTTATGCGTTATGCGTTATGCGTTAGGCATTATGCATTATGCGTTATGCGTTATGCGTTATGCATAATGCGTTATACGTTATGTATTATGCGTTATGCCTTATGCGTTATGCGATATGCGCTATGCATCAAGCCTTATGCGGTAATTTTGTGCGTTATGCGTTATGCGTTATGCCTGATCCGTTAGGCGTTATGCGTTATGCGTTATGCGTTATGCGTTATGCGTTATGCGTTGTGCGTTATGCGTTATGCGTTATGCGTTAAGCGTTATGCGTTATGCGTTATGCGTTATGCGTTATGCGTTATGCGTTATGCGTTATGCGTTATGGGTTATGCGTTATGTGTTATGCGATATGCGTTATGTGTTATGCGTTATGCGTTATGCGTTATGCGTTATGCGTTATGCGTTATGCGTTATGCGTTATGCGTTATGCGTTATGCGTTATGCGTTATGCGTTATGCGATATACGTTGTACGTTATGCGTTATGCGTTATGTTTTATGCGATATGCGTTATGCGTTATTCGTTATGCATTATGCGTTATGCGTTATGCGTTATGCGTTATACGGTATGCGTTATGCGTTATGCGTTATGCGTTATGCGTTATGCTCTATACGTTATGCGTTATGCGTTATGCGTGATCCGTTATGTGTTATGCGTTATCCGTTGTTCGTTATGCGTTATGCGTTGTGCGTTATACGTTTGCGTTATGCATTATGCGTTATGCGTTATACGGTATGCGTTATGCGTTATACGTTATGCGTTATGAGTTATGCGTTATGCTTTATGCTTTGTGCGTAATGCGTTATGCGTTATGTGTTATGCATTATGCGTTATGGGCTATGCCTGATCCGTTAGGCGTTATGCGTTATGCGTTATGCGTTATACGTTATGCGTTATGAGTTATGCGTTATGCTTTATGCTTTGTGCGTAATGCGTTATGCGTTATGTGTTATGCATTATGCGTTATGGGCTATGCCTGATCCGTTAGGCGTTATGCGTTATGCGTTATGCGTTATGCGTTATGCGTTATGCGTTATGCGTTATGCGTTATGCGTTATGCGTTATGCGTTATGCGTTATGGGTTATGCGTTATGCGTTATGCGATATGCGTTATGCGTTATACGTTATGATTTATGCTTTATGCGTTATGCGTTATGCGTTATGAGTGATCCGACATGCGTTATGCGTTATGCGTTATGCGTTATGCCTTATGCCTTATGGGTTTGCGTTATGCGTTATGCGTTATGCATAATGCGTTATACGTCATGTATTATGCGTTATGCCTTATACGTTATGCGATATGCGTTGTGCGTAATGCGTTATGCGTTATGTGTTATGCATTATGCGTTATGCGTTATGCCTGATCCGTTAGGCGTTATGCGTTATGCGTTATGCGTTATGCGTTATACGGTATACGTTATGCGTTATACGTTATGCGTTATGCGTTATGCGATATGCGTTATGCGTTATGCGTTATGCATTATGCTTTATGCGTTATGCGTTATGAGTTACACGTTATGCGTTATTCGATATGCGTTATGCGTTATGCGTTATGCGTTATTCGTTATGAGTAATGAGTTTTAAGTTATGCGTTATGCGTTATGCGTTATGCGTTATGCGTTATACGTTATGCGTTATGCGTTATGCGATATGCGTTATGCGTTATGCGTTATGCATTATGCTTTATGCGTTATGCGATATGAGTTACACGTTATGCGTTATTCGATATGCGTTATGCGTTATGCGTTATGCGTTATGCGTTATGCGTTATAGCGTGATCCGTTATGCGTTAAGCATTATGCGTTTTGCTGTATTCGTTATGCGTTGTGCGTTATACGTTTGCTTTATGCGTTATGCGTTATGCGTTATACGGTATGCGTTATGCGTTATACGTTATGCGTTATGAGTTATGCGATATGCGTTATGCGTTATGCGTTATGCGTTATGCTTTATGCGTTATGCGTTATGCGTTATGCGTTATGCTTTATGCGTTATGCTTTATGCGTTATGCGTTATGCGTTATGCGTGATCCGACATGCGTTACGCGTTATGCGTTATGCGTTATGCCTTATGGCTTATGGGTTTGCGTTAGGCATTATGCATTATGCGTTATGCGTTATGCGTTATGCATAATGCGTTATACGTTATGTATTATGCGTTATGCCTTATGCGTTATGCGATATGCGCTATGCATCAAGCCTTATGCGGTAATTTTGTGCGTTATGCGTTATGCGTTATGCCTGAACCGTTAGGCATTATGCGTTATGCGTTATGCGTTATGCGTTATGCGTTGTGCGTTATGCGTTATGCGTTATGCGTTAAGCGTTATGCGTTATGCGTTATGCGTTATGCGTTATGCGTTATGCGTTATGCGTTATGCGTTATGCGTTATGCGTTATGCGTTATGCGTTATGGGTTATGCGTTATGTGTTATGCGATATGCGTTATGCGTTATGCGTTATGCGTTATGCGTTATGCGTTATGCGTTATGCGTTATGCGTTATGCGTTATACGTTGTACGTTATGCGTTATGCGTTATGTTTTATGCGATATGCGTTATGCGTTATTCGTTATGCATTATGCGTTATGCGTTATGCGTTATGCGTTATGCGTTATGCGTTATGCGTTATGCGTTATGCGTTATGCGTTATGCGTTATGCGTTATGCGTTATGGGTTATGCGTTATGCGTTATGCGATATGCGTTATGCGTTATACGTTATGATTTATGCTTTATGCGTTATGCGTTATGCGTTATGAGTGATCCGACATGCGTTATGCGTTATGCGTTATGCCTTATGCCTTATGGGTTTGCGTTATGCGTTATGCGTTATGCATAATGCGTTATACGTCATGTATTATGCATTATGCCTTATACGTTATGCGATATGCGTTGTGCGTAATGCGTTATGCGTTATGTGTTATGCATTATGCGTTATGCGTTATGCCTGATCCGTTAGGCGTTATGCGTTATGCGTTATGCGTTATGCGTTATGCGTTATGCGTTATGCGTTATGCGTTATGCGTTATGCGTTATGCGTTATGCGTTATGCGTTAAGCATTATGCGTTATGCGTTATGCGTTATGCCTTATGCCTTATGGGTTTGCGTTATGCGTTATGCGTTCTGCATAATGCGTTATACGTCATGTATTATGCGTTATGCCTTATACGTTATGCGATATGCGTTGTGCGTAATGCGTTATACGTTATGATTTATGCTTTATGCGTTATGCGTTATGCGTTATGAGTGATCCGACATGCGTTATGCGTTATGCGTTATGCGTTATGCCTTATGCCTTATGGGTTTGTGTTATGCGTTATGCGTTATGCATAATGCGTTATACGTCATGTATTATGCGTTATGCCTTATACGTTATGCGATATGCGTTGTGCGTAATGCGTTATGCGTTATGTGTTATGCATTATGCGTTATGCGTTATGCCTGAACCGTTAGGCGTTATGCGTTATGCGTTATGCATTTTGCGTTATGCGCCATGCGTTATGCGTTATGCGTTATGCGTTATGCGTTATGCGTTATGCGTTATGCGTTATGCGTTATGCGTTATGCGTTATGCGTTATGCGTTATGCGTTATGCCTGATCCGTTAGGCGTTATGCGTTATGCGTTATGCGTTATGCGTTATGCGTTATGCGTTAAGCATTATGCGTTATGCGTTATGCGTTATGCCTTATGCCTTATGGGTTTGCGTTATGCGTTATGCGTTATGCATAATGCGTTATACGTCATGTATTATGCGTTATGCCTTATACGTTATGCGATATGCGTTATGCGTTATGCGTTATGCTCTATACGTTATGCGTTATGCGTTATGCGTGATCCGTTATGTGTTATGCGATATACGTTTTGCGGTATTCGTTATGCGTTATGCGTTATGCGTTATCCGTTGTTCGTTATGCGTTATGGGTTATGCGTTATGTGTTATGCGATATGCGTTATGCGTTATGCGTTATGCGTTATGCGTTATGCGTTATGCGTTATGCGTTATGCGTTATGCGTTATACGTTGTACGTTATGCGTTATGCGTTATGTTTTATGCGATATGCGTTATGCGTTATTCGTTATGCATTATGCGTTATGCGTTATACGTTATGCGTTATGCGTTATACGGTATGCGTTATGCGTTATGCGTTATGCGTTATGCGTTATGCGTTATGCGTTATGCTCTATACGTTATGCGTTATGCGTTATGCGTGATCCGTTATGTGTTATGCGATATACGTTTTGCGGTATTCGTTATGCGTTATGCGTTATGCGTTATCCGTTGTTCGTTATGCGTTATGCGTTGTGCGTTATATGTTTGCGTTATGCATTATGCGTTATGCGTTATACGGTATGCGTATTGCGTTATACGTTATGCGTTATGCGTTATGCGTTATGCGTTATGCGTTATGCGTTATTCGTTATGAGTAATGAGTTTTAAGTTAAGCGTTATGCGTTATGCGTTATGCGTTATACGTTATGCGTTATGCGTTATGCGATATGCGTTATGCGTTATGCGTTATGCATTATGCTTTATGCGTTATGCGTTATGAGTTACACGTTATGCGTTATTCGATATGCGTTATGCGTTATGCGTTATAGAATGATCCGTTATGCGTTATGCGTTATGCGTTATGCGTTATGCGTTATGCGTTATGCGTTATGCGTTATGCCTGATCCGTTAGGCGTTATGCGTTATGCGTTATGCGTTGTGCGTTATGCGTTATGCGTTATGCGTTATGCGTTATGCGTTATGCGTTATGCGTTATGCATTATGCTTTATGCGTTATGCGTTATGCGTTATGCGTTATGCGTTATGGGTTATGCATTTTGCGTTATGCGTTATGCGATATGCGTTGTGCGTTATGCGTTATGCGTTATGCGTTATGCCTTATGCGTTATGCGTTATGCGTTATGCATTTTGCGTTATGCGCCATGCGTTATGCGTTATGCGTTATGCGTTATGCGTTATGCGTTATGCGTTATGCGTTATGCGTTATGCGTTATGCGTTTGCGTTATGCGTTATGCGTTATGCGTTATGCGTTATGCGTTATGGGTTATGCGTTATGCGTTATGCGATATGCGTAAAGCGTTATACGTTATGATTTATGCTTTATGCGTTATGCGTTATGCGTTATGAGTGATCCGACATGCGTTATACGTCATGTATTATGCGTTATGCCTTATACGTTATGCGTTATGCGTTATGCGTTATGGGTTATGCGTTATGTGTTATGCGATATGCGTTATGCGTTATGCGTTATGCGTTATGCGTTATGCGTTATGCGTTATGCGTTATGCGTTATGCATTATGCGTTATGCGTTATGCCTTATGCGTTATACGTTGTACGTTATGCGTTATGCGTTATGTTTTATGCGATATGCGTTATGCGTTATTCGTTATGCATTATGCGTTATGCGTTATGCGTTATGCGTTATACGGTATGCGTTATGCGTTATGCGTTAGGCGTTATGCGTTATGCGTTATGCGTTATGCGTTATGCGTTATGCGTTATGCATTATGCTTTATGCGTTATGGGTTATGCGTTATGCGTTATGCGATATGCGTTATGCGTTATACGTTATGCTTTATGCTTTATGCTTTATGCTTTATGCGTTATGCGTTATGCGTTATGAGTGATCCGACATGCGTTATGCGTTATGCGTTATGCGTTATGCCTTATGCCTTATGGGTTTGCGTTATGCGTTATGCGTTATGCATAATGCGTTATACGTCATGTATTATGCGTTATGCCTTATACGTTATGCGATATGCGTTGTGCGTAATGCGTTATGCGTTATGTGTTATGCATTATGCGTTATGCGTTATGCCTGATCCGTTAGGCGTTATGCGTTATGCGTTATGCATTTTGCGTTATGCGCCATGCGTTATGCGTTATGCGTTATGCGTTATGCGTTATGCGTTATGCGTTATGCGTTATGCGTTATGCGTTATGCGTTATGCGTTATGCGTTATGCGTTATGCGTTATGCGTTATGCCTGATCCGTTAGGCGTTATGCGTTATGCGTTATGCGTTATGCGTTATGCGTTATGCGTTATGCGTTATGCCTTATGGCTTATGGGTTTGCGTTATGCGTTATGCGTTATGCATAATGCGTTATACGTCATGTATTATGCGTTATGCCTTATACGTTATGCGATATGCGTTGTGCGTAATGCGTTATACGTTATGATTTATGCTTTATGCGTTATGTGTTATGCGTTATGAGTGATCCGACATGCGTTATGCGTTATGCGTTATGCGTTATGCGTTATGCGTTATGGGTTATGCGTTATGTGTTATGCGATATGCGTTATGCGTTATGCGTTATGCGTTATGCGTTATGCGTTATGCGTTATACGTTGTACGTTATGCGTTATGCGTTATGTTTTATGCGATATGCGTTATGCGTTATTCGTTATGCATTATGCGTTATGCGTTATGCGTTATGCGTTATACGGTATGCGTTATGCGTTATGCGTTATGCGTTATGCGTTATGCGTTATGCGTTATGCGTTATGCGTTATGCGTTATGCGTTATGCATTATGCTTTATGCGTTATGGGTTATGCGTTATGCGTTATGCGATATGCGTTATGCGTTATACGTTATGCTTTATGCTTTATGCTTTATGCTTTATGCGTTATGCGTTATGCGTTATGAGTGATCCGACATGCGTTATGCGTTATGCGTTATGCCTTATGCCTTATGGGTTTGCGTTATGCGTTATGCATAATGCGTTATACGTCATGTATTATGCGTTATGCCTTATACGTTATGCGATATGCGTTGTGCGTAATGCGTTATGCGTTATGTGTTATGCATTATGCGTTATGCGTTATGCGTTATGCGTTATGCGTTATGCGTTATGCGTTATGCATTATGCTTTATGCGTTATGGGTTATGCGTTATGCGTTATGCGATATGCGTTATGCGTTATACGTTATGCTTTATGCTTTATGCTTTATGCTTTATGCGTTATGCGTTATGCGTTATGAGTGATCCGACATGCGTTATGCGTTATGCGTTATGCCTTATGCCTTATGGGTTTGCGTTATGCGTTATGCATAATGCGTTATACGTCATGTATTATGCGTTATGCCTTATACGTTATGCGATATGCGTTGTGCGTAATGCGTTATGCGTTATGTGTTATGCATTATGCGTTATGCGTTATGCCTGATCCGTTAGGCGTTATGCGTTATGCGTTATGCATTTTGCGTTATGCGCCATGCGTTATGCGTTATGCGTTATGCGTTATGCGTTATGCGTTATGCGTTATGCGTTATGCGTTCTGCGTTATGCGTTATGCGTTATGCGTTATGCGTTATGCCTGATCCGTTAGGCGTTATGCGTTATGCGTTATGCGTTATGCGTTATGCGTTAAGCATTATGCGTTATGCGTTATGCGTTATGCCTTATGCCTTATGGGTTTGCGTTATGCGTTATGCGTTATGCATAATGCGTTATACGTCATGTATTATGCGTTATGCCTTATACGTTATGCGATATGCGTTGTGCGTAATGCGTTATACGTTATGATTTATGCTTTATGCGTTATGCGTTATGCGTTATGCATTTTGCGTTATGCGCCATGCGTTATGCCTGATCCGTTAGGCGTTATGCGTTATGCGTTATGCATTTTGCGTTATGCGCCATGCGTTATGCGTTATGCGTTATGCGATATGAGTTACACGTTATGCGTTATTCGATATGCGTTATGCGTTATGCGTTATGCGTTATGCGTTATGCGTTATAGCGTGATCCGTTATGCGTTAAGCATTATGCGTTTTGCTGTATTCGTTATGCGTTGTGCGTTATACGTTTGCTTTATGCGTTATGCGTTATGCGTTATACGGTATGCGTTATGCGTTATACGTTATGCGTTATGAGTTATGCGATATGCGTTATGCGTTATGCGTTATGCTTTATGCGTTATGCGTTATGCGTTATGCGTTATGCTTTATGCGTTATGCTTTATGCGTTATGCGTGATCCGTTATGCGTTAGGCGTTATGCGTTATGCGTTATGCGTTATGCGTTATGCGTTATGCGTTATGCGTTATGCGTTCTGCGTTATGCGTTATGCGTTATGCGTTATACGTTATGCTTTGTGCTTTATGCGTTATGCGTTATGCGTTATGCGTGATCCGACATGCGTTACGCGTTATGCGTTATGCGTTATGCCTTATGGCTTATGGGTTTGCGTTAGGCATTATGCATTATGCGTTATGCGTTATGCGTTATGCATAATGCGTTATACGTTATGTATTATGCGTTATGCCTTATGCGTTATGCGATATGCGCTATGCATCAAGCTTTATGCGGTAATTTTGTGCGTTATGCGTTATGCGTTATGCCTGATCCGTTAGGCATTATGCGTTATGCGTTATGCGTTATGCGTTATGCGTTGTGCGTTATGCGTTATGCGTTATGCGTTAAGCGTTATGCGTTATGCGTTATGCGTTATGCGTTATGCGTTATGCGTTATGCGTTATGCGTTATGCGTTATGCGTTATGCGTTATGGGTTATGCGTTATGTGTTATGCGATATGCGTTATGCGTTATGCGTTATGCGTTATGCGTTATGCGTTATGCGTTATGCGTTATACGTTGTACGTTATGCGTTATGCGTTATGTTTTATGCGATATGCGTTATGCGTTATTCGTTATGCATTATGCGTTATGCGTTATGCGTTATGCGTTATGCGTTATGCGTTATGCGTTATGCGTTATGCGTTATGCGTTATGGGTTATGCGTTATGCGTTATGCGATATGCGTTATGCGTTATACGTTATGATTTATGCTTTATGCGTTATGCGTTATGCGTTATGAGTGATCCGACATGCGTTATGCGTTATGCGTTATGCCTTATGCCTTATGGGTTTGCGTTATGCGTTATGCGTTATGCATAATGATTTATACGTCATGTATTATGCATTATGCCTTATACGTTATGCGATATGCGTTGTGCGTAATGCGTTATGCGTTATGTGTTATGCATTATGCGTTATGCGTTATGCCTGATCCGTTAGGCGTTATGCGTTATGCGTTATGCGTTATGCGTTATGCGTTATGCGTTATGCGTTATGCGTTATGCGTTATGCGTTAAGCGTTATGCGTTATGCGTTATGCGTTATGCCTTATGCCTTATGGGTTTGCGTTATGCGTTATGCGTTCTGCATAATGCGTTATACGTCATGTATTATGCGTTATGCCTTATACGTTATGCGATATGCGTTGTGCGTAATGCGTTATACGTTATGATTTATGCTTTATGCGTTATGCGTTATGCGTTATGAGTGATCCGACATGCGTTATGCGTTATGCGTTATGCGTTATGCCTTATGCCTTATGGGTTTGTGTTATGCGTTATGCATAATGCGTTATACGTCATGTATTATGCGTTATGCCTTATACGTTATGCGATATGCGTTGTGCGTAATGCGTTATGCGTTATGTGTTATGCATTATGCGTTATGCGTTATGCCTGATCCGTTAGGCGTTATGCGTTATGCGTTATGCATTTTGCGTTATGCGCCATGCGTTATGCGTTATGCGTTATGCGTTATGCGTTATGCGTTATGCGTTATGCGTTATGCGTTATGCGTTATGCGTTATGCGTTATGCGTTATGCGTTATGCCTGATCCGTTAGGCGTTATGCGTTATGCGTTATGCGTTATGCGTTATGCGTTATGCGTTATGCGTTAAGCATTATGCGTTATGCGTTATGCGTTATGCCTTATGCCTTATGGGTTTGCGTTATGCGTTATGCGTTATGCATAATGCGTTATACGTCATGTATTATGCGTTATGCCTTATACGTTATGCGATATGCGTTGTTCGTAATGCGTTATACGTTATGATTTATGCTTTATGCGTTATGCGTTATGCGTTATGAGTGCTCCGACATGCGTTATGCGTTATGCGTTATGCGTTATGCGTTATGCGTTATGGGTTATGCGTTATGTGTTATGCGATATGCGTTATGCATTTTGCGTTATGCGCCATGCGTTATGCGTTATGCGTTATGCGTTATGCGTTATGCGTTATGCGTTATGCGTTATGCGTTATGCGTTATGCGTTTGCGTTATGCGTTATGCGTTATGCGTTATGCGTTATGCGTTATGGGTTATGCGTTATGCGTTATGCGATATGCGTAAAGCGTTATACGTTATGATTTATGCTTTATGCGTTATGCGTTATGCGTTATGAGTGATCCGACATGCGTTATACGTCATGTATTATGCGTTATGCCTTATACGTTATGCGTTATGCGTTATGCGTTATGGGTTATGCGTTATGTGTTATGCGATATGCGTTATGCGTTATGCGTTATGCGTTATGCGTTATGCGTTATGCGTTATGCGTTATGCGTTATGCATTATGCGTTATGCGTTATGCCTTATGCGTTATACGTTGTACGTTATGCGTTATGCGTTATGTTTTATGCGATATGCGTTATGCGTTATTCGTTATGCATTATGCGTTATGCGTTATGCGTTATGCGTTATACGGTATGCGTTATGCGTTATGCGTTAGGCGTTATGCGTTATGCGTTATGCGTTATGCGTTATGCGTTATGCGTTATGCATTATGCTTTATGCGTTATGGGTTATGCGTTATGCGTTATGCGATATGCGTTATGCGTTATACGTTATGCTTTATGCTTTACGCTTTATGCTTTATGCGTTATGCGTTATGCGTTATGAGTGATCCGACATGCGTTATGCGTTATGCGTTATGCGTTATGCCTTATGCCTTATGGGTTTGCGTTATGCGTTATGCGTTATGCATAATGCGTTATACGTCATGTATTATGCGTTATGCCTTATACGTTATGCGATATGCGTTGTGCGTAATGCGTTATGCGTTATGTGTTATGCATTATGCGTTATGCGTTATGCCTGATCCGTTAGGCGTTATGCGTTATGCGTTATGCATTTTGCGTTATGCGCCATGCGTTATGCGTTATGCGTTATGCGTTATGCGTTATGCGTTATGCGTTATGCGTTATGCGTTATGCGTTATGCGTTATGCGTTATGCGTTATGCGTTATGCGTTATGCCTGATCCGTTAGGCGTTATGCGTTATGCGTTATGCGTTATGCGTTATGCGTTATGCCTTATGGCTTATGGGTTTGCGTTATGCGTTATGCGTTATGCATAATGCGTTATACGTCATGTATTATGCGTTATGCCTTATACGTTATGCGATATGCGTTGTGCGTAATGCGTTATACGTTATGATTTATGCTTTATGCGTTATGCGTTATGCGTTATGAGTGATCCGACATGCGTTATGCGTTATGCGTTATGCGTTATGCGTTATGCGTTATGGGTTATGCGTTATGTGTTATGCGATATGCGTTATGCGTTATGCGTTATGCGTTATGCGTTATGCGTTATGCGTTATACGTTGTACGTTATGCGTTATGCGTTATGTTTTATGCGATATGGGTTATGCGTTATTCGTTATGCATTATGCGTTATGCGTTATGCGTTATGCGTTATACGGTATGCGTTATGCGTTATGCGTTATGCGTTATGCGTTATGCGTTATGCGTTATGCGTTATGCGTTATGCGTTATGCATTATGCTTTATGCGTTATGGGTTATGCGTTATGCGTTATGCGATATGCGTTATGCGTTATACGTTATGCTTTATGCTTTATGCTTTATGCTTTATGCGTTATGCGTTATGCGTTATGAGTGATCCGACATGCGTTATGCGTTATGCGTTATGCCTTATGCCTTATGGGTTTGCGTTATGCGTTATGCATAATGCGTTATACGTCATGTATTATGCGTTATGCCTTATACGTTATGCGATATGCGTTGTGCGTAATGCGTTATGCGTTATGTGTTATGCATTATGCGTTATGCGTTATGCGTTATGCGTTATGCGTTATGCGTTATGCGTTATGCATTATGCTTTATGCGTTATGGGTTATGCGTTATGCGTTATGCGATATGCGTTATGCGTTATACGTTATGCTTTATGCTTTATGCTTTATGCTTTATGCGTTATGCGTTATGCGTTATGAGTGATCCGACATGCGTTATGCGTTATGCGTTATGCCTTATGCCTTATGGGTTTGCGTTATGCGTTATGCATAATGCGTTATACGTCATGTATTATGCGTTATGCCTTATACGTTATGCGATATGCGTTGTGCGTAATGCGTTATGCGTTATGTGTTATGCATTATGCGTTATGCGTTATGCCTGATCCGTTAGGCGTTATGCGTTATGCGTTATGCATTTTGCGTTATGCGCCATGCGTTATGCGTTATGCGTTATGCGTTATGCGTTATGCGTTATGCGTTATGCGTTATGCGTTATGCGTTCTGCGTTATGCGTTATGCGTTATGCGTTATGCGTTATGCCTGATCCGTTAGGCGTTATGCGTTATGCGTTATGCGTTATGCGTTATGCGTTAAGCATTATGCGTTATGCGTTATGCGTTATGCCTTATGCCTTATGGGTTTGCGTTATGCGTTATGCGTTATGCATAATGCGTTATACGTCATGTATTATGCGTTATGCCTTATACGTTATGCGATATGCGTTGTGCGTAATGCGTTATACGTTATGATTTATGCTTTATGCGTTATGCGTTATGCGTTATGCGTTATGCGTTATGCGCCATGCGTTATGCCTGATCCGTTAGGCGTTATGCGTTATGCGTTATGCATTTTGCGTTATGCGCCATGCGTTATGCGTTATGCGTTATGCGATATGAGTTACACGTTATGCGTTATTCGATATGCGTTATGCGTTATGCGTTATGCGTTATGCGTTATGCGTTATAGCGTGATCCGTTATGCGTTAAGCATTATGCGTTTTGCTGTATTCGTTATGCGTTGTGCGTTATACGTTTGCTTTATGCGTTATGCGTTATGCGTTATACGGTATGCGTTATGCGTTATACGTTATGCGTTATGAGTTATGCGATATGCGTTATGCGTTATGCGTTATGCGTTATGCTTTATGCGTTATGCGTTATGCGTTATGCGTTATGCTTTATGCGTTATGCTTTATGCGTTATGCGTGATCCGTTATGCGTTAGGCGTTATGCGTTATGCGTTATGCGTTATGCGTTATGCGTTATGCGTTATGCGTTATGCGTTCTGCGTTATGCGTTATGCGTTATGCGTTATACGTTATGCTTTGTGCTTTATGCGTTATGCGTTATGCGTTATGCGTGATCCGACATGCGTTACGCGTTATGCGTTATGCGTTATGCCTTATGGCTTATGGGTTTGCGTTAGGCATTATGCATTATGCGTTATGCGTTATGCGTTATGCATAATGCGTTATACGTTATGTATTATGCGTTATGCCTTATGCGTTATGCGATATGCGCTATGCATCAAGCTTTATGCGGTAATTTTGTGCGTTATGCGTTATGCGTTATGCCTGATCCGTTAGGCATTATGCGTTATGCGTTATGCGTTATGCGTTATGCGTTGTGCGTTATGCGTTATGCGTTATGCGTTAAGCGTTATGCGTTATGCGTTATGCGTTATGCGTTATGCGTTATGCGTTATGCGTTATGCGTTATGCGTTATGCGTTATGGGTTATGCGTTATGTGTTATGCGATATGCGTTATGCGTTATGCGTTATGCGTTATGCGTTATGCGTTATGCGTTATACGTTGTACGTTATGCGTTATGCGTTATGTTTTATGCGATATGCGTTATGCGTTATTCGTTATGCATTATGCGTTATGCGTTATGCGTTATGCGTTATGCGTTATGCGTTATGCGTTATGCGTTATGCGTTATGCGTTATGGGTTATGCGTTATGCGTTATGCGATATGCGTTATGCGTTATACGTTATGATTTATGCTTTATGCGTTATGCGTTATGCGTTATGAGTGATCCGACATGCGTTATGCGTTATGCGTTATGCCTTATGCCTTATGGGTTTGCGTTATGCGTTATGCGTTATGCATAATGATTTATACGTCATGTATTATGCATTATGCCTTATACGTTATGCGATATGCGTTGTGCGTAATGCGTTATGCGTTATGTGTTATGCATTATGCGTTATGCGTTATGCCTGATCCGTTAGGCGTTATGCGTTATGCGTTATGCGTTATGCGTTATGCGTTATGCGTTATGCGTTATGCGTTATGCGTTATGCGTTAAGCATTATGCGTTATGCGTTATGCGTTATGCCTTATGCCTTATGGGTTTGCGTTATGCGTTATGCGTTCTGCATAATGCGTTATACGTCATGTATTATGCGTTATGCCTTATACGTTATGCGATATGCGTTGTGCGTAATGCGTTATACGTTATGATTTATGCTTTATGCGTTATGCGTTATGCGTTATGAGTGATCCGACATGCGTTATGCGTTATGCGTTATGCGTTATGCCTTATGCCTTATGGGTTTGTGTTATGCGTTATGCATAATGCGTTATACGTCATGTATTATGCGTTATGCCTTATACGTTATGCGATATGCGTTGTGCGTAATGCGTTATGCGTTATGTGTTATGCATTATGCGTTATGCGTTATGCCTGATCCGTTAGGCGTTATGCGTTATGCGTTATGCATTTTGCGTTATGCGCCATGCGTTATGCGTTATGCGTTATGCGTTATGCGTTATGCGTTATGCGTTATGCGTTATGCGTTATGCGTTATGCGTTATGCGTTATGCGTTATGCGTTATGCGTTATGCGTTATGCGTTATGCCTGATCCGTTAGGCGTTATGCGTTATGCGTTATGCGTTATGCGTTATGCGTTATGCGTTATGCGTTAAGCATTATGCGTTATGCGTTATGCGTTATGCCTTATGCCTTATGGGTTTGCGTTATGCGTTATGCGTTATGCATAATGCGTTATACGTCATGTATTATGCGTTATGCCTTATACGTTATGCGATATGCGTTGTTCGTAATGCGTTATACGTTATGATTTATGCTTTATGCGTTATGCGTTATGCGTTATGAGTGCTCCGACATGCGTTATGCGTTATGCGTTATGCGTTATGCGTTATGCGTTATGGGTTATGCGTTATGTGTTATGCGATATGCGTTATGCGTTATGCGTTATGCGTTATGCGTTATGCGTTATGCGTTATACGTTGTACGTTATGCGTTATGCGTTATGTTTTATGCGATATGCGTTATGCGTTATTCGTTATGCATTATGCGTTATGCGTTATGCGTTATGCGTTATGCGTTATACGGTATGCGTTATGCGTTATGCGTTATGCGTTATGCGTTATGCTCTATACGTTATGCGTTATGCGTTATGCGTTATGCGTTATGCGTGATCCGTTATGTGTTATGCGATATACGTTTTGCGGTATTCGTTATGCGTTATGCGTTATGCGTTATCCGTTGTTCGTTATGCGTTATGCGTTGTGCGTTATATGTTTGCGTTATGCATTATGCGTTATGCGTTATACGGTATGCGTATTGCGTTATACGTTATGCGTTATGCGTTATGCGTTATGCGTTATGCGTTATGCGTTATGCGTTATTCGTTATGAGTAATGAGTTTTAAGTTAAGCGTTATGCGTTATGCGTTATGCGTTATACGTTATGCGTTATGCGTTATGCGATATGCGTTATGCGTTATGCGTTATGCATTATGCTTTATGCGTTATGCGTTATGAGTTACACGTTATGCGTTATTCGATATGCGTTATGCGTTATGCATTATAGAATGATCCGTTATGCGTTATGCGTTATGCGTTATGCGTTATGCGTTATGCGTTATGCGTTATGCGTTATGCGTTATGCGTTAAGCATTATGCGTTATGCGTTAAGCGTTATGCCTTATGCCTTATGGGTTTGCGTTATGCGTTATGCGTTATGCATAATGCGTTATACGTCATGTATTATGCGTTATGCCTTATACGTTATGCGATATGCGTTGTGCGTAATGCGTTATGCGTTATGATTTATGCTTTATGCGTTATGCGTTATGCGTTATGAGTGATCCGACATGCGTTATGCGTTATGCGTTATGCGTTATGCCTTATGCCTTATGGGTTTGCGTTATGCGTTATGCGTTATGCATAATGCGTTATACGTCATGTATTATGCGTTATGCCTTATACGTTATGCGATATGCGTTGTGCGTAATGCGTTATGCGTTATGTGTTATGCATTATGCGTTATGCGTTATGCCTGATCCGTTAGGCGTTATGCGTTATGCGTTATGCGTTGTGCGTTATGCGTTATGCGTTATGCGTTATGCGTTATGCGTTATGCGTTATGCGTTATGCATTATGCGTTATGCGTTATGCGTTATGCGTTATGCGTTATGCGTTATGGGTTATGCATTTTGCGTTATGCGTTATGCGATATGCGTTGTGCGTTATGCGTTATGCGTTATGCGTTATGCCTTATGCGTTATGCGTTATGCGTTATGCATTTTGCGTTATGCGCCATGCGTTATGCGTTATGCGTTATGCGTTATGCGTTATGCGTTATGCGTTATGCGTTATGCGTTATGCGTTATGCGTTATGCGTTTGCGTTATGCGTTATGCGTTATGCGTTATGCGTTATGCGTTATGGGTTATGCGTTATGCGTTATGCGATATGCGTAAAGCGTTATACGTTATGATTTATGCTTTATGCGTTATGCGTTATGCGTTATGAGTGATCCGACATGCGTTATACGTCATGTATTATGCGTTATGCCTTATACGTTATGCGTTATGCGTTATGCGTTATGGGTTATGCGTTATGTGTTATGCGATATGCGTTATGCGTTATGCGTTATGCGTTATGCGTTATGCGTTATGCGTTATGCGTTATGCGTTATGCATTATGCGTTATGCGTTATGCCTTATGCGTTATACGTTGTACGTTATGCGTTATGCGTTATGTTTTATGCGATATGCGTTATGCGTTATTCGTTATGCATTATGCGTTATGCGTTATGCGTTATGCGTTATACGGTATGCGTTATGCGTAATGCGCCATGCGTTATGCGTTATGCGTTATGCGTTATGCGTTATGCGTTATGCGTTATGCGTTATGCGTTATGCGTTATGCGTTATGCGTTATGCCTGATCCGTTAGGCGTTATGCGTTATGCGTTATGCGTTATGCGTTATGCGTTATGCGTTATGCGTTATGCGTTATGCGTTAAGCATTATGCGTTATGCGTTATGCGTTATGCCTTATGGCTTATGGGTTTGCGTTATGCGTTATGCGTTATGCATAATGCGTTATACGTCATGTATTATGCGTTATGCCTTATACGTTATGCGATATGCGTTGTGCGTAATGCGTTATACGTTATGATTTATGCTTTATGCGTTATGCGTTATGCGTTATGAGTGATCCGACATGCGTTATGCGTTATGCGTTATGCGTTATGCGTTATGCGTTATGCGTTATGGGTTATGCGTTATGTGTTATGCGATATGCGTTATGCGTTATGCGTTATGCGTTATGCGTTATGCGTTATACGTTGTACGTTATGCGTTATGCGTTATGTTTTATGCGATATGCGTTATGCGTTATTCGTTATGCATTATGCGTTATGCGTTATGCGTTATGCGTTATACGGTATGCGTTATGCGTTATGCGTTATGCGTTATGCGTTATGCGTTATGCGTTATGCATTATGCTTTATGCGTTATGGGTTATGCGTTATGCGTTATGCGATATGCGTTATGCGTTATACGTTATGCTTTATGCTTTATGCTTTATGCTTTATGCGTTATGCGTTATGCGTTATGAGTGATCCGACATGCGTTATGCGTTATGCGTTATGCCTTATGCCTTATGGGTTTGCGTTATGCGTTATGCGTTATGCATAATGCGTTATACGTCATGTATTATGCGTTATGCCTTATACGTTATGCGATATGCGTTGTGCGTAATGCGTTATGCGTTATGTGTTATGCATTATGCGTTATGCGTTATGCCTGATCCGTTAGGCGTTATGCGTTATGCGTTATGCATTTTGCGTTATGCGCCATGCGTTATGCGTTATGCGTTATGCGTTATGCGTTATGCGTTATGCGTTATGCGTTATGGGTTATGCATTTTGCGTTATGCGTTATGCGATATGCGTTGTGCGTTATGCGTTATGCGTTATGCGTTATGCCTTATGCGTTATGCGTTATGCGTTATGCATTTTGCGTTATGCGCCATGCGTTATGCGTTATGCGTTATGCGTTATGCGTTATGCGTTATGCGTTATGCCTTATGCGTTATGCGTTATGCGTTATGCGTTATGCGTTATGCCTTATGCCTTATGGGTTTGCGTTATGCGTTATGCGTTATGCATAATGCGTTATACGTCATGTATTATGCGTTATGCCTTATACGTTATGCGATATGCGTTGTGCGTAATGCGTTATGCGTTATGTGTTATGCATTATGCGTTATGCGTTATGCCTGATCCGTTAGGCGTTATGCGTTATGCGTTATGCGTTGTGCGTTATGCGTTATGCGTTATGCGTTATGCGTTATGCGTTATGCGTTATGCGTTATGCATTATGCTTTATGCGTTATGCGTTATGCGTTATGCGTTATGCGTTATGGGTTATGCATTTTGCGTTATGCGTTATGCGATATGCGTTGTGCGTTATGCGTTATGCGTTATGCGTTATGCCTTATGCGTTATGCGTTATGCGTTATGCATTTTGCGTTATGCGCCATGCGTTATGCGTTATGCGTTATGCGTTATGCGTTATGCGTTATGCGTTATGCGTTATGCGTTATGCGTTATGCGTTATGCGTTATGCGTTTGCGTTATGCGTTATGCGTTATGCGTTATGCGTTATGCGTTATGGGTTATGCGTTATGCGTTATGCGATATGCGTAAAGCGTTATACGTTATGATTTATGCTTTATGCGTTATGCGTTATGCGTTATGAGTGATCCGACATGCGTTATACGTCATGTATTATGCGTTATGCCTTATACGTTATGCGTTATGCGTTATGCGTTATGCGTTATGCGTTATGGGTTATGCATTTTGCGTTATGCGCCATGCGTTATGCGTTATGCGTTATGCGTTATGCGTTATGCGTTATGCCTTATGCATTTTGCGTTATGCGCCATGCGTTATGCGTTATGCCTTATACGTTATGCGATATGCGTTGTGCGTAATGCGTTATACGTTATGATTTATGCTTTATGCGTTATGCGTTATGCGTTATGAGTGATCCGACATGCGTTATGCGTTATGCGTTATGCGTTATGCGTTATGCGTTATGCGTTATGGGTTATGCGTTATGTGTTATGCGATATGCGTTATGCGTTATGCGTTATGCGTTATGCGATATGCGTTATGCGTTATACGTTATGCTTTATGCTTTATGCTTTATGCTTTATGCGTTATGCGTTATGCGTTATGAGTGATCCGACATGCGTTATGCGTTATGCGTTATGCGTTATGCCTTATGCCTTATGGGTTTGCGTTATGCGTTATGCGTTATGCATAATGCGTTATACGTCATGTATTATGCGTTATGCCTTATACGTTATGCGATATGCGTTGTGCGTAATGCGTTATGCGTTATGTGTTATGCATTATGCGTTATGCGTTATGCCTGATCCGTTAGGCGTTATGCGTTATGCGTTATGCATTTTGCGTTATGCGCCATGCGTTATGCGTTATGCGTTATGCGTTATGCGTTATGCGTTATGCGTTATGCGTTATGCGTTATGCGTTATGCGTTATGCGTTATGCGTTATGCCTGATCCGTTAGGCGTTATGCGTTATGCGTTATGCGTTATGCGTTATGCGTTATGCGTTATGCGTTATGCGTTATGCGTTAAGCATTATGCGTTATGCGTTATGCGTTATGCCTTATGGCTTATGGGTTTGCGTTATGCGTTATGCGTTATGCATAATGTGTTATACGTCATGTATTATGCGTTATGCCTTATACGTTATGCGATATGCGTTGTGCGTAATGCGTTATACGTTATGATTTATGCTTTATGCGTTATGCGTTATGCGTTATGAGTGATCCGACATGCGTTATGCGTTATGCGTTATGCGTTATGCGTTATGGGTTATGCGTTATGTGTTATGCGATATGCGTTATGCGTTATGCGTTATGCGTTATGCGTTATGCGTTATGCGTTATGCGTTATGCGTTATGCATTATGCGTTATGCGTTATGCCTTATGCGTTATACGTTGTACGTTATGCGTTATGCGTTATGTTTTATGCGATATGCGTTATGCGTTATTCGTTATGCATTATGCGTTATGCGTTATGCGTTATGCGTTATACGGTATGCGTTATGCGTTATGCGTTAGGCGTTATGCGTTATGCGTTATGCGTTATGCGTTATGCGTTATGCGTTATGCGTTATGCATTATGCTTTATGCGTTATGGGTTATGCGTTATGCGTTATGCGATATGCGTTATGCGTTATACGTTATGCTTTATGCTTTATGCTTTATGCTTTATGCGTTATGCGTTATGCGTTATGAGTGATCCGACATGCGTTATGCGTTATGCGTTATGCGTTATGCCTTATGCCTTATGGGTTTGCGTTATGCGTTATGCGTTATGCATAATGCGTTATACGTCATGTATTATGCGTTATGCCTTATACGTTATGCGATATGCGTTGTGCGTAATGCGTTATGCGTTATGTGTTATGCATTATGCGTTATGCGTTATGCGTTATGCGTTATGCCTGATCCGTTAGGCGTTATGCGTTATGCGTTATGCGTTATGCGTTATGCGTTATGCGTTATGCGTTATGCGTTATGCGTTAAGCATTATGCGTTATGCGTTATGCGTTATGCCTTATGGCTTATGGGTTTGCGTTATGCGTTATGCGTTATGCATAATGCGTTATACGTCATGTATTATGCGTTATGCCTTATACGTTATGCGATATGCGTTGTGCGTAATGCGTTATACGTTATGATTTATGCTTTATGCGTTATGCGTTATGCGTTATGAGTGATCCGACATGCGTTATGCGTTATGCGTTATGCGTTATGCGTTATGCGTTATGCGTTATGGGTTATGCGTTATGTGTTATGCGATATGCGTTATGCGTTATGCGTTATGCGTTATGCGTTATGCGTTATGCGTTATACGTTGTACGTTATGCGTTATGCGTTATGTTTTATGCGATATGCGTTATGCGTTATTCGTTATGCATTATGCGTTATGCGTTATGCGTTATGCGTTATACGGTATGCGTTATGCGTTATGCGTTATGCGTTATGCGTTATGCGTTATGCGTTATGCGTTATGCGTTATGCATTATGCTTTATGCGTTATGGGTTATGCGTTATGCGTTATGCGATATGCGTTATGCGTTATACGTTATGCTTTATGCTTTATGCTTTATGCTTTATGCGTTATGCGTTATGCGTTATGAGTGATCCGACATGCGTTATGCGTTATGCGTTATGCGTTATGCCTTATGCCTTATGGGTTTGCGTTATGCGTTATGCGTTATGCATAATGCGTTATACGTCATGTATTATGCGTTATGCCTTATACGTTATGCGATATGCGTTGTGCGTAATGCGTTATGCGTTATGTGTTATGCATTATGCGTTATGCGTTATGCCTGATCCGTTAGGCGTTATGCGTTATGCGTTATGCATTTTGCGTTATGCGCCATGCGTTATGCGTTATGCGTTATGCGTTATGCGTTATGCGTTATGCGTTATGCGTTATGGGTTATGCATTTTGCGTTATGCGTTATGCGATATGCGTTGTGCGTTATGCGTTATGCGTTATGCGTTATGCCTTATGCGTTATGCGTTATGCGTTATGCATTTTGCGTTATGCGCCATGCGTTATGCGTTATGCGTTATGCGTTATGCGTTATGCGTTATGCCTTATGCGTTATGCGTTATGCGTTATGCGTTATGCGTTATGCCTTATGCCTTATGGGTTTGCGTTATGCGTTATGCGTTATGCATAATGCGTTATACGTCATGTATTATGCGTTATGCCTTATACGTTATGCGATATGCGTTGTGCGTAATGCGTTATGCGTTATGTGTTATGCATTATGCGTTATGCGTTATGCCTGATCCGTTAGGCGTTATGCGTTATGCGTTATGCGTTGTGCGTTATGCGTTATGCGTTATGCGTTATGCGTTATGCGTTATGCGTTATGCGTTATGCGTTATGCTTTATGCGTTATGCGTTATGCGTTATGCGTTATGCGTTATGGGTTATGCATTTTGCGTTATGCGTTATGCGATATGCGTTGTGCGTTATGCGTTATGCGTTATGCGTTATGCCTTATGCGTTATGCGTTATGCGTTATGCATTTTGCGTTATGCGCCATGCGTTATGCGTTATGCGTTATGCGTTATGCGTTATGCGTTATGCGTTATGCGTTATGCGTTATGCGTTATGCGTTATGCGTTTGCGTTATGCGTTATGCGTTATGCGTTATGCGTTATGCGTTATGGGTTATGCGTTATGCGTTATGCGATATGCGTAAAGCGTTATACGTTATGATTTATGCTTTATGCGTTATGCGTTATGCGTTATGAGTGATCCGACATGCGTTATACGTCATGTATTATGCGTTATGCCTTATACGTTATGCGTTATGCGTTATGCGTTATGGGTTATGCGTTATGTGTTATGCGATATGCGTTATGCGTTATGCGTTATGCGTTATGCGTTATGCGTTATGCGTTATGCGTTATGCGTTATGCATTATGCGTTATGCGTTATGCCGTATGCGTTATACGTTGTACGTTATGCGTTATGCGTTATGTTTTATGCGATATGCGTTATGCGTTATTCGTTATGCATTATGCGTTATGCGTTATGCGTTATGCGTTATACGGTATGCGTTATGCGTTATGCGTTAGGCGTTATGCGTTATGCGTTATGCGTTATGCGTTATGCGTTATGCGTTATGCGTTATGCATTATGCTTTATGCGTTATGGGTTATGCGTTATGCGTTATGCGATATGCGTTATGCGTTATACGTTATGCTTTATGCTTTATGCTTTATGCTTTATGCGTTATGCGTTATGCGTTATGAGTGATCCGACATGCGTTATGCGTTATGCGTTATGCGTTATGCCTTATGCCTTATGGGTTTGCGTTATGCGTTATGCGTTATGCATAATGCGTTATACGTCATGTATTATGCGTTATGCCTTATACGTTATGCGATATGCGTTGTGCGTAATGCGTTATGCGTTATGTGTTATGCATTATGCGTTATGCGTTATGCCTGATCCGTTAGGCGTTATGCGTTATGCGTTATGCATTTTGCGTTATGCGCCATGCGTTATGCGTTATGCGTTATGCGTTATGCGTTATGCGTTATGCGTTATGCGTTATGCGTTATGCGTTATGCGTTATGCGTTATGCGTTATGCGTTATGCGTTATGCGTTATGCCTGATCCGTTAGGCGTTATGCGTTATGCGTTATGCGTTATGCGTTATGCGTTATGCGTTATGCGTTATGCGTTATGCGTTAAGCATGATGCGTTATGCGTTATGCGTTATGCCTTATGGCTTATGGGTTTGCGTTATGCGTTATGCGTTATGCATAATGCGTTATACGTCATGTATTATGCGTTATGCCTTATACGTTATGCGATATGCGTTGTGCGTAATGCGTTATACGTTATGATTTATGCTTTATGCGTTATGCGTTATGCGTTATGAGTGATCCGACATGCGTTATGCGTTATGCGTTATGCGTTATGCGTTATGCGTTATGGGTTATGCGTTATGAGTTATGCGATATGCGTTATGCGTTATGCGTTATGCGTTATGCGTTATGCGTTATGCGTTATACGTTGTACGTTATGCGTTATGCGTTATGTTTTATGCGATATGCGTTATGCGTTATGCGTTATGCATTATGCGTTATGCGTTATGCGTTATGCGTTATACGGTATGCGTTATGCGTTATGCGTTATGCGTTATGCGTTATGCGTTATGCGTTATGCGTTATGCGTTATGCGTTATGCATTATGCTTTATGCGTTATGGGTTATGCGTTATGCGTTATGCGATATGCGTTATGCGTTATACGTTATGCTTTATGCTTTATGCTTTATGCTTTATGCTTTATGCGTTATGCGTTATGCGTTATGAGTGATCCGACATGCGTTATGCGTTATGCGTTATGCGTTATGCCTTATGCCTTATGGGTTTGCGTTATGCGTTATGCGTTATGCATAATGCGTTATACGTCATGTATTATGCGTTATGCCTTATACGTTATGCGATATGCGTTGTGCGTAATGCGTTATGCGTTATGTGTTATGCATTATGCGTTATGCGTTATGCCTGATCCGTTAGGCGTTATGCGTTATGCGTTATGCATTTTGCGTTATGCGCCATGCGTTATGCGTTATGCGTTATGCGTTATGCGTTATGCGTTATGCGTTATGCGTTATGCGTTATGCGTTATGCGTTATGCGTTATGCGTTATGCGTTATGCGTTATGCGTTATGCCTGATCCGTTAGGCGTTATGCGTTATGCGTTATGCGTTATGCGTTATGCGTTATGCGTTATGCGTTAAGCATTATGCGTTATGCGTTATGCGTTATGCCTTATGCCTTATGGGTTTGCGTTATGCGTTATGCGTTATGCATAATGCGTTATACGTCATGTATTATGCGTTATGCCTTATACGTTATGCGTTATGCGTTATGCGTTATACGGTATGCGTTATGCGTTATGCGTTATGCGTTATGCGTTATGCGTTATGCGTTATGCGTTATGCGTTATGCGTTATGCATTATGCTTTATGCGTTATGGGTTATGCGTTATGCGTTATGCGATATGCGTTATGCGTTATACGTTATGCTTTATGCTTTATGCTTTATGCTTTATGCGTTATGCGTTATGCGTTATGAGTGATCCGACATGCGTTATGCGTTATGCGTTATGCGTTATGCCTTATGCCTTATGGGTTTGCGTTATGCGTTATGCGTTATGCATAATGCGTTATACGTCATGTATTATGCGTTATGCCTTATACGTTATGCGATATGCGTTGTGCGTAATGCGTTATGCGTTATGTGTTATGCATTATGCGTTATGCGTTATGCCTGATCCGTTAGGCGTTATGCGTTATGCGTTATGCATTTTGCGTTATGCGCCATGCGTTATGCGTTATGCGTTATGGGTTATGCGTTATGTGTTATGCGATATGCGTTATGCGTTATGCGTTATGCGTTATGCGTTATGCGTTATGCGTTATACGTTGTACGTTATGCGTTATGCGTTATGTTTTATGCGATATGCGTTATGCGTTATTCGTTATGCATTATGCGTTATGCGTTATGCGTTATGCGTTATACGGTATGCGTTATGCGTTATGCGTTATGCGTTATGCGTTATGCGTTATGCGTTATGCGTTATGCGTTATGCGTTATGCATTATGCTTTATGCGTTATGGGTTATGCGTTATGCGTTATGCGATATGCGTTATGCGTTATACGTTATGCTTTATGCTTTATGCTTTATGCTTTATGCTTTATGCGTTATGCGTTATGCGTTATGAGTGATCCGACATGCGTTATGCGTTATGCGTTATGCGTTATGCGTTATGCGTTATGCGTTTGCGTTATGCGTTATGCGTTATGCATAATGCGTTATACGTCATGTATTATGCGTTATGCCTTATACGTTATGCGATATGCGTTGTGCGTAATGCGTTATGCGTTATGTGTTATGCATTATGCGTTATGCGTTATGCCTGATCCGTTAGGCGTTATGCGTTATGCGTTATGCATTTTGCGTTATGCGCCATGCGTTATGCGTTATGCGTTATGCGTTATGCGTTATGCGTTATGCGTTATGCGTTATGCGTTATGCGTTATGCGTTATGCGTTATGCGTTATGCGTTATGCGTTATGCGTTATGCCTGATCCGTTAGGCGTTATGCGTTATGCGTTATGCGTTATGCGTTATGCGTTATGCGTTATGCGTTAAGCATTATGCGTTATGCGTTATGCGTTATGCCTTATGCCTTATGGGTTTGCGTTATGCGTTATGCGTTATGCATAATGCGTTATACGTCATGTATTATGCGTTATGCCTTATACGTTATGCGTTATGCGTTATGCGTTATACGGTATGCGTTATGCGTTATGCGTTATGCGTTATGCGTTATGCGTTATGCGTTATGCGTTATGCGTTATGCGTTATGCATTATGCTTTATGCGTTATGGGTTATGCGTTATGCGTTATGCGATATGCGTTATGCGTTATACGTTATGCTTTATGCTTTATGCTTTATGCTTTATGCGTTATGCGTTATGCGTTATGAGTGATCCGACATGCGTTATGCGTTATGCGTTATGCGTTATGCCTTATGCCTTATGGGTTTGCGTTATGCGTTATGCGTTATGCATAATGCGTTATACGTCATGTATTATGCGTTATGCCTTATACGTTATGCGATATGCGTTGTGCGTAATGCGTTATGCGTTATGTGTTATGCATTATGCGTTATGCGTTATGCCTGATCCGTTAGGCGTTATGCGTTATGCGTTATGCATTTTGCGTTATGCGCCATGCGTTATGCGTTATGCGTTATGCGTTATGCGTTATGCGTTATGCGTTATGCGTTATGCGTTATGCGTTATGCGTTATGCGTTATGCGTTATGCCTGATCCGTTAGGCGTTATGCGTTATGCGTTATGCGTTATGCGTTATGCGTTATGCGTTATGCGTTATGCGTTATGCGTTAAGCATGATGCGTTATGCGTTATGCGTTATGCCTTATGGCTTATGGGTTTGCGTTATGCGTTATGCGTTATGCATAATGCGTTATACGTCATGTATTATGCGTTATGCCTTATACGTTATGCGATATGCGTTGTGCGTAATGCGTTATACGTTATGATTTATGCTTTATGCGTTATGCGTTATGCTTTATGAGTGATCCGACATGCGTTATGCGTTATGCGTTATGCGTTATGCGTTATGCGTTATGGGTTATGCGTTATGTGTTATGCGATATGCGTTATGCGTTATGCGTTATGCGTTATGCGTTATGCGTTATGCGTTATACGTTGTACGTTATGCGTTATGCGTTATGTTTTATGCGATATGCGTTATGCGTTATTCGTTATGCATTATGCGTTATGCGTTATGCGTTATGCGTTATACGGTATGCGTTATGCGTTATGCGTTATGCGTTATGCGTTATGCGTTATGCGTTATGCGTTATGCGTTATGCGTTATGCATTATGCTTTATGCGTTATGGGTTATGCGTTATGCGTTATGCGATATGCGTTATGCGTTATACGTTATGCTTTATGCTTTATGCTTTATGCTTTATGCTTTATGCGTTATGCGTTATGCGTTATGAGTGATCCGACATGCGTTATGCGTTATGCGTTATGCGTTATGCCTTATGCCTTATGGGTTTGCGTTATGCGTTATGCGTTATGCATAATGCGTTATACGTCATGTATTATGCGTTATGCCTTATACGTTATGCGATATGCGTTGTGCGTAATGCGTTATGCGTTATGTGTTATGCATTATGCGTTATGCGTTATGCCTGATCCGTTAGGCGTTATGCGTTATGCGTTATGCATTTTGAGTTATGCGCCATGCGTTATGCGTTATGCGTTATGCGTTATGCGTTATGCGTTATGCGTTATGCGTTATGCGTTATGCGTTATGCGTTATGCGTTATGCGTTATGCGTTATGCGTTATGCCTGATCCGTTAGGCGTTATGCGTTATGCGTTATGCGTTATGCGTTATGCGTTATGCGTTATGCGTTAAGCATTATGCGTTATGCGTTATGCGTTATGCCTTATGCCTTATGGGTTTGCGTTATGCGTTATGCGTTATGCATAATGCGTTATACGTCATGTATTATGCGTTATGCCTTATACGTTATGCGATATGCGTTGTGCGTAATGCGTTATACGTTATGATTTATGCTTTATGCGTTATGCGTTATGCGTTATGAGTGATCCGACATGCGTTATGCGTTATGCGTTATGCGTTATGCGTTATGCGTTATGGGTTATGCGTTATGTGTTATGCGATATGCGTTATGCGTTATGCGTTATGCGTTATGCGTTATGCGTTATGCGTTATACGTTGTACGTTATGCGTTATGCGTTATGTTTTATGCGATATGCGTTATGCGTTATTCGTTATGCATTATGCGTTATGCGTTATGCGTTATGCGTTATACGGTATGCGTTATGCGTTATGCGTTATGCGTTATGCGTTATGCTCTATACGTTATGCGTTATGCGTTATGCGTGATCCGTTATGTGTTATGCGATATACGTTTTGCGGTATTCGTTATGCGTTATGCGTTATGCGTTATCCGTTGTTCGTTATGCGTTATGCGTTGTGCGTTATACGTTTGCGTTATGCATTATGCGTTATGCGTTATACGGTATGCGTATTGCGTTATACGTTATGCGTTATGCGTTATGCGTTATGCGTTATGCGTTATGCGTTATTCGTTATGAGTAATGAGTTATAAGTTATGCGTTATGCGTTATGCGTTATGCGTTATACGTTATGCGTTATGCGTTATGCGATATGCGTTATGCGTTATGCGTTATGCATTATGCTTTATGCGTTATGCGTTATGAGTTACACGTTATGCGTTATTCGATATGCGTTATGCGTTATGCGTTATAGAATGATCCGTTATGCGTTAAGCATTATGCGTTTTGCTGTATTCGTTATGCGTTGTGCGTTATACGTTTGCGTTATGCGTTATGCGTTATGCGTTATACGGTATGCGTTATGCGTTATACGTTATGCGTTATGAGTTATGCGTTATGCTTTATGCTTTGTGCGTAATGCGTTATGCGTTATGCGTTATGCGTTATGCGTTATGCGTTATGCGTTATGCGTTATGCGTTATGCGTTATGCGTTATGCGTTATGCCTGATCCGTTAGGCGTTATGCGTTATGCGTTATGCGTTATGCGTTATGCGTTATGAGTGATCCGACATGCGTTATACGTCATGTATTATGCGTTATGCCTTATACGTTATGCGTTATGCGTTATGCGTTATGGGTTATGCGTTATGTGTTATGCGATATGCGTTATGCGTTATGCGTTATGCGTTATGCGTTATGCGTTATGCGTTATGCGTTATGCGATATGCGTTGTGCGTTATGCGTTTTGCGTTATGCGTTATGCGTTATGCGTTATGCGTTATGCGTTATGCATTATGCTTTATGCGTTATGCGTTATGCGTTATGCGTTATGCGTTATGGGTTATGCTTTTGCGTTATGCGTTATGCTATATGCGTTGTGCGTTATGCGTTATGCGTTATGCGTTATGCCTTATGCGTTATGCGTTATGCGTTATGCATTTTGCGTTATGCGCCATGCGTTATGCGTTATGCGTTATGCGTTATGCGTTATGCGTTATGCGTTATGCGTTATGCGTTATGCGTTATGCGTTTGCGTTATGCGTTATGCGTTATGCGTTATGCGTTATGCGTTATGGGTTATGCGTTATGCGTTATGCGATATGCGTAAAGCGTTATACGTTATGATTTATGCTTTATGCGTTATGCGTTATGCGTTATGAGTGATCCGACATGCGTTATACGTCATGTATTATGCGTTATGCCTTATACGTTATGCGTTATGCGTTATGCGTTATGGGTTATGCGTTATGTGTTATGCGATATGCGTTATGCGTTATGCGTTATGCGTTATGCGTTATGCGTTATGCGTTATGCGTTATGCGTTATGCATTATGCGTTATGCGTTATGCCTTATGCGTTATACGTTGTACGTTATGCGTTATGCGTTATGTTTTATGCGATATGCGTTATGCGTTATTCGTTATGCATTATGCGTTATGCGTTATGCGTTATGCGTTATACGGTATGCGTTATTCGTTATGCGTTAGGCGTTATGCGTTATGCGTTATGCGTTATGCGTTATGCGTTATGCGTTATGCATTATGCTTTATGCGTTATGGGTTATGCGTTATGCGTTATGCGATATGCGTTATGCGTTATACGTTATGCTTTATGCTTTTTGCTTTATGCTTTATGCGTTATGCGTTATGCGTTATGAGTGATCCGACATGCGTTATGCGTTATGCGTTATGCGTTATGCCTTATGCCTTATGGGTTTGCGTTATGCGTTATGCGTTATGCATAATGCGTTATACGTCATGTATTATGCGTTATGCCTTATACGTTATGCGATATGCGTTGTGCGTAATGCGTTATGCGTTATGTGTTATGCATTATGCGTTATGCGTTATGCCTGATCCGTTAGGCGTTATGCGTTATGCATTTTGCGTTATGCGCCATGCGTTATGCGTTATGCGTTATGCGTTATGCGTTATGCGTTATGCGTTATGCGTTATGCGTTATGCGTTATGCGTTATGCGTTATGCGTTATGCGTTATGCGTTATGCGTTATGCGTTATGCGTTATGCCTGATCCGTTAGGCGTTATGCGTTATGCGTTATGCGTTATGCGTTATGCGTTATGCGTTATGCGTTATGCGTTATGCGTTATGCGTTATGCGTTAAGCATTATGCGTTATGCGTTATGCGTTATGCCTTATGGCTTATGGGTTTGCGTTATGCGTTATGCGTTATGCATAATGCGTTATACGTCATGTATTATGCGTTATGCCTTATACGTTATGCGATATGCGTTGTGCGTAATGCGTTATACGTTATGATTTATGCTTTATGCGTTATGCGTTATGCGTTATGAGTGATCCGACATGCGTTATGCGTTATGCGTTATGCGTTATGCGTTATGCGTTATGCGTTATGGGTTATGCGTTATGTGTTATGCGATATGCGTTATGCGTTATGCGTTATGCGTTATGCGTTATGCGTTATACGGTATGCGTTATGCGTTATACGTTATGCGTTATGAGTTATGCGTTATGCTTTATGCTTTGTGCGTAATGCGTTATGCGTTATGCGTTATGCGTTATGCGTTATACGGTATGCGTTATGCGTTATGCGTTATGCGTTATGCGTTATGCGTTATGCGTTATGCGTTATGCGTTATGCGTTATGCGTTATGCGTTATGCATTATGCTTTATGCGTTATGGGTTATGCGTTATGCGTTATGCGTTATGCGATATGCGTTATGCGTTATACGTTATGCTTTATGCTTTATGCTTTATGCTTTATGCGTTATGCGTTATGCGTTATGAGTGATCCGACATGCGTTATGCGTTATGCGTTATGCGTTATGCCTTATGCCTTATGGGTTTGCGTTATGCGTTATGCGTTATGCATAATGCGTTATACGTCATGTATTATGCGTTATGCCTTATACGTTATGCGATATGCGTTGTGCGTAATGCGTTATGCGTTATGTGTTATGCATTATGCGTTATGCGTTATGCCTGATCCGTTAGGCGTTATGCGTTATGCGTTATGCATTTTGCGTTATGCGCCATGCGTTATGCGTTATGCGTTATGCGTTATGCGTTATGCGTTATGCGTTATGCGTTATGCGTTATGCGTTATGCGTTATGCGTTATGCGTTATGCGTTATGCGTTATGGGTTATGCGTTATGTGTTATGCGATATGCGTTATGCGTTATGCGTTATGCGTTATGCGTTATGCGTTATGCGTTATGCGTTATACGTTGTACGTTATGCGTTATGCGTTATGTTTTATGCGATATGCGTTATGCGTTATTCGTTATGCATTATGCGTTATGCGTTATGCGTTATGCGTTATACGGTATGCGTTATGTGTTATGCGTTATGCGTTATGCGTTATGCTCTATACGTTATGCGTTATGCGTTATGCGTGATCCGTTATGTGTTATGCGATATACGTTTTGCGGTATTCGTTATGCGTTATGCGTTATGCGTTATCCGTTGTTCGTTATGCGTTATGCGTTGTGCGTTATACGTTTGCGTTATGCGATATGCGTTATGCGTTATGCGTTATGCATTATGCTTTATGCGTTATGCGTTATGAGTTACACGTTATGCGTTATTCGATATGCGTTATGCGTTATGCGTTATGCGTTATAGAATGATCCGTTATGCGTTAAGCATTATGCGTTTTGCTGTATTCGTTATGCGTTGTGCGTTATACGTTTGCGTTATGCGTTATGCGTTATGCGTTATACGGTATGCGTTATGCGTTATACGTTATGCGTTATGAGTTATGCGTTATGCTTTATGCTTTGTGCGTAATGCGTTATGCGTTATGCGTTATGCGTTATGCGTTATGCGTTATGCGTTATGCGTTATGCGTTATGCGTTATGCGTTATGCGTTATGCGTTATGCCTGATCCGTTAGGCGTTATGCGTTATGCGTTATGCGTTATGCGTTATGCGTTATGCGTTATGCGTTATGCGTTATGAGTGATCCGACATGCGTTATACGTCATGTATTATGCGTTATGCCTTATACGTTATGCGTTATGCGTTATGCGTTATGGGTTATGCGTTATGTGTTATGCGATATGCGTTATGCGTTATGCGTTATGCGTTATGCGTTATGCGTTATGCGTTATACGTTGTACGTTATGCGTTATGCGTTATGTTTTATGCGATATGCGTTATGCGTTATTCGTTATGCATTATGCGTTATGCGTTATGCGTTATGCGTTATACGGTATGCGTTATGCGTTATGCGTTATGCGTTATGCGTTATGCTCTATACGTTATGCGTTATGCGTTATGCGTGATCCGTTATGTGTTATGCGATATACGTTTTGCGGTATTCGTTATGCGTTATGCGTTATGCGTTATCCGTTGTTCGTTATGCGTTATGCGTTGTGCGTTATACGTTTGCGTTATGCATTATGCGTTATGCGTTATACGGTATGCGTATTGCGTTATACGTTATGCGTTATGCGTTATGCGTTATGCGTTATGCGTTATGCGTTATTCGTTATGAGTAATGAGTTTTAAGTTATGCGTTATGCGTTATGCGTTATGCGTTATACGTTATGCGTTATGCGTTATGCGTTATGCGTTATGCGTTATGCGTTATGCATTATGCTTTATGCGTTATGCGTTATGAGTTACACGTTATGCGTTATTCGATATGCGTTATGCGTTATGCGTTATAGAATGATCCGTTATGCGTTAAGCATTATGCGTTTTGCTGTATTCGTTATGCGTTGTGCGTTATACGTTTGCGTTATGCGTTATGCGTTATGCGTTATACGGTATGCGTTATGCGTTATACGTTATGCGTTATGAGTTATGCGTTATGCTTTATGCTTTGTGCGTAATGCGTTATGCGTTATGCGTTATGCGTTATGCGTTATGCGTTATGCGTTATGCGTTATGCGTTATGCGTTATGCGTTATGCGTTATGCGTTATGCCTGATCCGTTAGGCGTTATGCGTTATGCGTTATGCGTTATGCGTTATGCGTTATGAGTGATCCGACATGCGTTATACGTCATGTATTATGCGTTATGCCTTATACGTTATGCGTTATGCGTTATGCGTTATGGGTTATGCGTTATGTGTTATGCGATATGCGTTATGCGTTATGCGTTATGCGTTATGCGTTATGCGTTATGCGTTATGCGTTATGCGATATGCGTTGTGCGTTATGCGTTTTGCGTTATGCGTTATGCGTTATGCGTTATGCGTTATGCGTTATGCATTATGCTTTATGCGTTATGCGTTATGCGTTATGCGTTATGCGTTATGGGTTATGCTTTTGCGTTATGCGTTATGCTATATGCGTTGTGCGTTATGCGTTATGCGTTATGCGTTATGCGTTATGCGTTATGCGTTATGCGTTATGCATTTTGCGTTATGCGCCATGCGTTATGCGTTATGCGTTATGCGTTATGCGTTATGCGTTATGCGTTATGCGTTATGCGTTATGCGTTATGCGTTTGCGTTATGCGTTATGCGTTATGCGTTATGCGTTATGCGTTATGGGTTATGCGTTATGCGTTATGCGATATGCGTAAAGCGTTATACGTTATGATTTATGCTTTATGCGTTATGCGTTATGCGTTATGAGTGATCCGACATGCGTTATACGTCATGTATTATGCGTTATGCCTTATACGTTATGCGTTATGCGTTATGCGTTATGGGTTATGCGTTATGTGTTATGCGATATGCGTTATGCGATATGCGTTATGCGTTATGCGTTATGCGTTATGCGTTATGCGTTATGCGTTATGCATTATGCGTTATGCGTTATGCCTTATGCGTTATACGTTGTACGTTATGCGTTATGCGTTATGTTTTATGCGATATGCGTTATGCGTTATTCGTTATGCATTATGCGTTATGCGTTATGCGTTATGCGTTATACGGTATGCGTTATTCGTTATGCGTTAGGCGTTATGCGTTATGCGTTATGCGTTATGCGTTATGCGTTATGCGTTATGCATTATGCTTTATGCGTTATGGGTTATGCGTTATGCGTTATGCGATATGCGTTATGCGTTATACGTTATGCTTTATGCTTTATGCTTTATGCTTTATGCGTTATGCGTTATGCGTTATGAGTGATCCGACATGCGTTATGCGTTATGCGTTATGCCTTATGCCTTATGGGTTTGCGTTATGCGTTATGCGTTATGCATAATGCGTTATACGTCATGTATTATGCGTTATGCCTTATACGTTATGCGATATGCGTTGTGCGTAATGCGTTATGCGTTATGTGTTATGCATTATGCGTTATGCGTTATGCCTGATCCGTTAGGCGTTATGCGTTATGCATTTTGCGTTATGCGCCATGCGTTATGCGTTATGCGTTATGCGTTATGCGTTATGCGTTATGCGTTATGCGTTATGCGTTATGCGTTATGCGTTATGCGTTATGCGTTATGCGTTATGCGTTATGCGTTATGCGTTATGCGTTATGCGTTATGCCTGATCCGTTAGGCGTTATGCGTTATGCGTTATGCGTTATGCGTTATGCGTTATGCGTTATGCGTTATGCGTTATGCGTTATGCGTTAAGCATTATGCGTTATGCGTTATGCGTTATGCCTTATGGCTTATGGGTTTGCGTTATGCGTTATGCGTTATGCATAATGCGTTATACGTCATGTATTATGCGTTATGCCTTATACGTTATGCGATATGCGTTGTGCGTAATGCGTTATACGTTATGATTTATGCTTTATGCGTTATGCGTTATGCGTTATGAGTGATCCGACATGCGTTATGCGTTATGCGTTATGCGTTATGCGTTATGCGTTATGGGTTATGCGTTATGTGTTATGCGATATGCGTTATGCGTTATGCGTTATGCGTTATGCGTTATGCGTTATACGGTATGCGTTATGCGTTATACGTTATGCGTTATGAGTTATGCGTTATGCTTTATGCTTTGTGCGTAATGCGTTATGCGTTATGCGTTATGCGTTATGCGTTATACGTTATGCGTTATGCGTTATGCGTTATGCGTTATGCGTTATGCGTTATGCGTTATGCGTTATGCGTTATGCGTTATGCGTTATGCATTATGCTTTATGCGTTATGGGTTATGCGTTATGCGTTATGCGATATGCGTTATGCGTTATACGTTATGCTTTATGCTTTATGCTTTATGCTTTATGCGTTATGCGTTATGCGTTATGAGTGATCCGACATGCGTTATGCGTTATGCGTTATGCGTTATGCCTTATGCCTTATGGGTTTGCGTTATGCGTTATGCGTTATGCATAATGCGTTATACGTCATGTATTATGCGTTATGCCTTATACGTTATGCGATATGCGTTGTGCGTAATGCGTTATGCGTTATGTGTTATGCATTATGCGTTATGCGTTATGCCTGATCCGTTAGGCGTTATGCGTTATGCGTTATGCATTTTGCGTTATGCGCCATGCGTTATGCGTTATGCGTTATGCGTTATGCGTTATGCGTTATGCGTTATGCGTTATGCGTTATGCGTTATGCGTTATGCGTTATGCGTTATGGGTTATGCGTTATGTGTTATGCGATATGCGTTATGCGTTATGCGTTATGCGTTATGCGTTATGCGTTATGCGTTATGCGTTATACGTTGTACGTTATGCGTTATGCGTTATGTTTTATGCGATATGCGTTATGCGTTATTCGTTATGCATTATGCGTTATGCGTTATGCGTTATGCGTTATACGGTATGCGTTATGTGTTATGCGTTATGCGTTATGCGTTATGCTCTATACGTTATGCGTTATGCGTTATGCGTGATCCGTTATGTGTTATGCGATATACGTTTTGCGGTATTCGTTATGCGTTATGCGTTATGCGTTATCCGTTGTTCGTTATGCGTTATGCGTTGTGCGTTATACGTTTGCGTTATGCGATATGCGTTATGCGTTATGCGTTATGCATTATGCTTTATGCGTTATGCGTTATGAGTTACACGTTATGCGTTATTCGATATGCGTTATGCGTTATGCGTTATAGAATGATCCGTTATGCGTTAAGCATTATGCGTTTTGCTGTATTCGTTATGCGTTGTGCGTTATACGTTTGCGTTATGCGTTATGCGTTATGCGTTATACGGTATGCGTTATGCGTTATACGTTATGCGTTATGAGTTATGCGTTATGCTTTATGCTTTGTGCGTAATGCGTTATGCGTTATGCGTTATGCGTTATGCGTTATGCGTTATGCGTTATGCGTTATGCGTTATGCGTTATGCGTTATGCGTTATGCGTTATGCCTGATCCGTTAGGCGTTATGCGTTATGCGTTATGCGTTATGCGTTATGCGTTATGCGTTATGCGTTATGCGTTATGAGTGATCCGACATGCGTTATACGTCATGTATTATGCGTTATGCCTTATACGTTATGCGTTATGCGTTATGCGTTATGGGTTATGCGTTATGTGTTATGCGATATGCGTTATGCGTTATGCGTTATGCGTTATGCGTTATGCGTTATGCGTTATGCGTTATGCGATATGCGTTGTGCGTTATGCGTTATGCGTTATGCGTTATGCGTTATGCGTTATGCGTTATGCGTTATGCATTATGCTTTATGCGTTATGCGTTATGCGTTATGCGTTATGCGTTATGGGTTATGCATTTTGCGTTACGCGTTATGCGATATGCGTTGTGCGTTATGCGTTATGCGTTATGCGTTATGCCTTATGCGTTATGCGTTATGCGTTATGCATTTTGCGTTATGCGCCATGCGTTATGCGTTATGCGTTATGCGTTATGCGTTATGCGTTATGCGTTATGCGTTATGCGTTATGCGTTATGCGTTATGCGTTATGCGTTATGCGTTTGCGTTATGCGTTATGCGTTATGCGTTATGCGTTATGCGTTATGGGTTATGCGTTATGCGTTATGCGTTATGCGTTATGCGTTATGCGTTATGCGTTATGCGTTTGCGTTATGCGTTATGCGTTATGCGTTATGCGTTATGCGTTATGGGTTATGCGTTATGCGTTATGCGATATGCGTAAAGCGTTATACGTTATGATTTATGCTTTATGCGTTATGCGTTATGCGTTATGAGTGATCCGACATGCGTTATACGTCATGTATTATGCGTTATGCCTTATACGTTATGCGTTATGCGTTATGCGTTATGGGTTATGCGTTATGTGTTATGCGATATGCGTTATGCGTTATGCGTTATGCGTTATGCGTTATGCGTTATGCGTTATGCGTTATGCGTTATGCGTTATGCATTATGCGTTATGCGTTATGCCTTATGCGTTATACGTTGTACGTTATGCGTTATGCGTTATGTTTTATGCGATATGCGTTATGCGTTATTCGTTATGCATTATGCGTTATGCGTTATGCGTTATGCGTTATGTGTTATGCGATATGCGTTATGCGTTATGCGTTATGCGTTATGCGTTATGCGTTATGCGTTATGCGTTATGCGTTTTGCGTTATGCGTTATGCGTTATGCGTTATGCGTTATGCGTTATGCGTTATGCGTTATGCGTTATGCGTTATGCATTATGCTTTATGCGTTATGGGTTATGTGTTATGCGTTATGCGATATGCGTTATGCGTTATACGTTATGCTTTATGCTTTATGCTTTATGCTTTATGCGTTATGCGTTATGCGTTATGAGTGATCCGACATGCGTTATGCGTTATGCGTTATGCGTTATGCCTTATGCCTTATGGGTTTGCGTTATGCGTTATGCGTTATGCATAATGCGTTATACGTCATGTATTATGCGTTATGCCTTATACGTTATGCGATATGCGTTGTGCGTAATGCGTTATGCGTTATGTGTTATGCATTATGCGTTATGCGTTATGCCTGATCCGTTAGGCGTTATGCGTTATGCGTTATGCATTTTGCGTTATGCGCCATGCGTTATGCGTTATGCGTTATGCGTTATGCGTTATGCGTTATGCGTTATGCGTTATGCGTTATGCGTTATGCGTTATGCGTTATGCGTTATGCGTTATGCCTGATCCGTTAGGCGTTATGCGTTATGCGTTATGCGTTATGCGTTATGCGTTATGCGTTATGCGTTATGCGTTATGCGTTAAGCATTATGCGTTATGCGTTATGCGTTATGCCTTATGGCTTATGGGTTTGCGTTATGCGTTATGCGTTATGCATAATGCGTTATACGTCATGTATTATGCGTTATGCCTTATACGTTATGCGATATGCGTTGTGCGTAATGCGTTATACGTTATGATTTATGCTTTATGCGTTATGCGTTATGCGTTATGAGTGATCCGACATGCGTTATGCGTTATGCGTTATGCGTTATGCGTTATGCGTTATGGGTTATGCGTTATGTGTTATGCGATATGCGTTATGCGTTATGCGTTATGCGTTATGCGTTATGCGTTATGCGTTATACGGTATGCGTTATGCGTTATACGTTATGCGTTATGAGTTATGCGTTATGCTTTATGCTTTGTGCGTAATGCGTTATGCGTTATGCGTTATGCGTTATGCGTTATACGGTATGCGTTATGCGTTATGCGTTATGCGTTATGCGTTATGCGTTATGCGTTATGCGTTATGCGTTATGCGTTATGCGTTATGCATTATGCTTTATGCGTTATGGGTTATGCGTTATGCGTTATGCGATATGCGTTATGCGTTATACGTTATGCTTTATGCTTTATGCTTTATGCTTTATGCGTTATGCGTTATGCGTTATGAGTGATCCGACATGCGTTATGCGTTATGCGTTATGCGTTATGCCTTATGCCTTATGGGTTTGCGTTATGCGTTATGCGTTATGCATAATGCGTTATACGTCATGTATTATGCGTTATGCCTTATACGTTATGCGATATGCGTTGTGCGTAATGCGTTATGCGTTATGTGTTATGCATTATGAGTTATGCGTTATGCCTGATCCGTTAGGCGTTATGCGTTATGCGTTATGCATTTTGCGTTATGCGCCATGTGTTATGCGTTATGCGTTATGCGTTATGCGTTATGCGTTATGCGTTATGCGTTATGCGTTATGCGTTATGCGTTATGCGTTATGCGTTATGCGTTATGCCTGATCCGTTAGGCGTTATGCGTTATGCGTTATGCGTTATGCGTTATGCGTTATGCGTTATGCGTTAAGCATTATGCGTTATGCGTTATGCGTTATGCCTTATGCCTTATGGGTTTGCGTTATGCGTTATGCGTTATGCATAATGCGTTATACGTCATGTATTATGCGTTATGCCTTATACGTTATGCGATATGCGTTGTGCGTAATGCGTTATACGTTATGATTTATGCTTTATGCGTTATGCGTTATGCGTTATGAGTGATCCGACATGCGTTATGCGTTATGCGTTATGCGTTATGCGTTATGCGTTATGGGTTATGCGTTATGTGTTATGCGATATGCGTTATGCGTTATGCGTTATGCGTTATGCGTTATGCGTTATACGGTATGCGTATTGCGTTATACGTTATGCGTTATGCGTTATGCGTTATGCGTTATGCGTTATGCGTTATGCGTTATCCGTTGTTCGTTATGCGTTATGCGTTGTGCGTTATACGTTTGCGTTATGCATTATGCGTTATGCGTTATACGGTATGCGTATTGCGTTATACGTTATGCGTTATGCGTTATGCGTTATGCGTTATGCGTTAAGCATTATGCGTTATGCGTTAAGCGTTATGCCTTATGCCTTATGGGTTTGCGTTATGCGTTATGCGTTATGCATAATGCGTTATACGTCATGTATTATGCGTTATGCCTTATACGTTATGCGATATGCGTTGTGCGTAATGCGTTATACGTTATGATTTATGCTTTATGCGTTATGCGTTATGCGTTATGAGTGATCCGACATGCGTTATGCGTTATGCGTTATGCGTTATGCCTTATGCCTTATGGGTTTGCGTTATGCGTTATGCGTTATGCATAATGCGTTATACGTCATGTATTATGCGTTATGCCTTATACGTTATGCGATATGCGTTGTGCGTAATGCGTTATGCGTTATGCGTTATGCGTTATGCGTTATACGGTATGCGTTATGCGTTATGCGTTATGCGTTATGCGTTATGCGTTATGCGTTATGCGTTATGCGTTATGCGTTATGCGTTATGCATTATGCTTTATGCGTTATGGGTTATGCGTTATGCGTTATGCGATATGCGTTATGCGTTATACGTTATGCTTTATGCTTTATGCTTTATGCTTTATGCGTTATGCGTTATGCGTTATGAGTGATCCGACATGCGTTATGCGTTATGCGTTATGCGTTATGCCTTATGCCTTATGGGTTTGCGTTATGCGTTATGCGTTATGCATAATGCGTTATACGTCATGTATTATGCGTTATGCCTTATACGTTATGCGATATGCGTTGTGCGTAATGCGTTATGCGTTATGTGTTATGCATTATGAGTTATGCGTTATGCCTGATCCGTTAGGCGTTATGCGTTATGCGTTATGCATTTTGCGTTATGCGCCATGTGTTATGCGTTATGCGTTATGCGTTATGCGTTATGCGTTATGCGTTATGCGTTATGCGTTATGCGTTATGCGTTATGCGTTATGCGTTATGCGTTATGCCTGATCCGTTAGGCGTTATGCGTTATGCGTTATGCGTTATGCGTTATGCGTTATGCGTTATGCGTTATGCGTTATGCGTTATGCGTTATGCGTTATGCCTTATGCCTTATGGGTTTGCGTTATGCGTTATGCGTTATGCATAATGCGTTATACGTCATGTATTATGCGTTATGCCTTATACGTTATGCGATATGCGTTGTGCGTAATGCGTTATACGTTATGATTTATGCTTTATGCGTTATGCGTTATGCGTTATGAGTGATCCGACATGCGTTATGCGTTATGCGTTATGCGTTATGCGTTATGCGTTATGGGTTATGCGTTATGTGTTATGCGATATGCGTTATGCGTTATGCGTTATGCGTTATGCGTTATGCGTTATACGGTATGCGTATTGCGTTATACGTTATGCGTTATGCGTTATGCGTTATGCGTTATGCGTTATGCGTTATGCGTTATCCGTTGTTCGTTATGCGTTATGCGTTGTGCGTTATACGTTTGCGTTATGCATTATGCGTTATGCGTTATACGGTATGCGTATTGCGTTATACGTTATGCGTTATGCGTTATGCGTTATGCGTTATGCGTTATGCGTTATGCGTTATGTGTTATTCGTTATGAGTAATGAGTTTTAAGTTATGCGTTATGCGTTATGCGTTATGCGTTATACGTTATGCGTTATGCGTTATGCGATATGCGTTATGCGTTATGCATTATGCTTTATGCGTTATGCGTTATGAGTTACACGTTATGCGTTATTCGATATGCGTTATGCGTTATGCGTTATAGAATGATCCGTTATGCGTTAAGCATTATGCGTTTTGCTGTATTCGTTATGCGTTGTGCGTTATACGTTTGCGTTATGCGTTATGCGTTATGCGTTATACGGTATGCGTTATGCGTTATACGTTATGCGTTATGAGTTATGCGTTATGCTTTATGCTTTGTGCGTAATGCGTTATGCGTTATGCGCTATGCGTTATGCGTTATGCGTTATGCGTTATGCGTTATGCGTTATGCGTTATGCGTTATGCGTTATGCCTGATCCGTTAGGCGTTATGCGTTATGCGTTATGCGTTATGCGTTATGCGTTATGCGTTATGCGTTATGCGTTATGCGTTAAGCATTATGCGTTATGCGTTAAGCGTTATGCCTTATGCCTTATGGGTTTGCGTTATGCGTTATGCGTTATGCATAATGCGTTATACGTCATGTATTATGCGTTATGCCTTATACGTTATGCGATATGCGTTGTGCGTAATGCGTTATACGTTATGATTTATGCTTTATGCGTTATGCGTTATGCGTTATGAGTGATCCGACATGCGTTATGCGTTATGCGTTATGCGTTATGCCTTATGCCTTATGGGTTTGCGTTATGCGTTATGCGTTATGCATAATGCGTTATACGTCATGTATTATGCGTTATGCCTTATACGTTATGCGATATGCGTTGTGCGTAATGCGTTATGCGTTATGTGTTATGCATTATGCGTTATGCGTTATGCCTGATCCGTTAGGCGTTATGCGTTATGCGTTATGCATTTTGCGTTATGCGCCATGCGTTATGCGTTATGCGTTATGCGTTATGCGTTATGCGTTATGCGTTATGCGTTATGCGTTATGCGTTATGCGTTATGCGTTTGCGTTATGCGTTATGCGTTATGCGTTATGCGTTATGCGTTATGGGTTATGCGTTATGCGTTATGCGATATGCGTAAAGCGTTATACGTTATGATTTATGCTTTATGCGTTATGCGTTATGCGTTATGAGTGATCCGACATGCGTTATACGTCATGTATTATGCGTTATGCCTTATACGTTATGCGTTATGCGTTATGCGTTATGGGTTATGCGTTATGTGTTATGCGATATGCGTTATGCGTTATGCGTTATGCGTTATGCGTTATGCGTTATGCGTTATGCGTTATGCGTTATGCGTTATGCGTTATACGTTGTACGTTATGCGTTATGCGTTATGTTTTATGCGATATGCGTTATGCGTTATTCGTTATGCATTATGCGTTATGCGTTATGCGTTATGCGTTATACGGTATGCGTTATGCGTTATGCGTTATGCGTTATGCGTTATGCGTTATGCGTTATGCGTTATGCGTTATGCGTTATGCATTATGCTTTATGCGTTATGGGTTATGCGTTATGCGTTATGCGATATGCGTTATGCGTTATACGTTATGCTTTATGCTTTATGCTTTATGCTTTATGCGTTATGCGTTATGCGTTATGAGTGATCCGACATGCGTTATGCCTTATGCCTTATGGGTTTGCGTTATGGGTTATGCATTATGCGTTATGCGTTATGCGTTATGCATAATGCGTTATACGTTATGTATTATGCGTTATGCCTTATACGTTATGCGATATGCGTTGTGCGTTATGCGTTATGCGTTATGCGTTATGCGTTATGCGTTATGCGTTATGCGTTATGCGTTATGCATTTTGAGTTATGCGCCATGCGTTATGCGTTATGCGTTATGCATTTTGAGTTATGCGCCATGCGTTATGCGTTATGCGTTATGCGTTATGCGATATGCGTTTTGCGTTATGCGTTATGAATTATGCGCCATGCGTTATGCGTTATGCGTTATGCGTTATGCATTATGCGTTGTGCGTTATACGTTATGCATAATGCGTTATACGTTATGTATTATGCGTTATGCCTTATACGTTATGCGATATGCGTTGTGCGTTATGCGTTATGCGTTATGCGTTATGCGTTATGCGTTATGCGTTATGCGTTATGCGTTATGCGTTATGCATTTTGAGTTATGCGCCATGCGTTATGCGTTATGCGTTATGCATTTTGAGTTATGCGCCATGCGTTATGCGTTATGCGTTATGCGTTATGCGATATGCGTTTTGCGTTATGCGTTATGAATTATGCGCCATGCGTTATGCGTTATGCGTTATGCGTTATGCATTATGCGTTGTGCGTTATACGTTTGCGTTGTGCGTTATGCGTTATGCGCCATGCGTTATGCGTTATGCGTTATGCGTTATGCGTTATGCGTTATGCGTTATGCGTTATGCGTTATGCGTTATGCGTTATGCGTTATGCGTTATGCGTTATGCGTTATGCGTTATGCGTTATGCGTTATGCGTTAAGCGTTATGCGCCATGCGTTATGCGTTATGCGTTATGCGTTATGCGTTATGCGTTATGCGTTATGCGATATGCGTTGTGCGTTATGCGTTATGCGTTATGCGTTATGCGTTATGCGTTATGCGTTATGCGTTATGAGTTATGCGTTATGCTTTATGCGTTATGCGTTATGCGTTATGCGTTATGCGTTATGCGTTATGGGTTATGCATTTTGCGTTATGCGTTATGCGATATGCGTTTTGCGTTATGCGTTATGTGTTATGCGTTATGCCTTATGCGTTATGCGTTATGCGTTATGCGTTATGCATTTTGCGTTATGCGCCATGCGTTATGCGTTATGCGTTATGCGTTATGCGTTATGCGTTATGCGTTATGCGTTATGCGTTATGCGTTATGCGTTATGCGTTATGCGTTATGCGTTATGCGTTATGCGTTATGGGTTATGGGTTATGCGTTATGCGATATGCGTTATGCGTTATACGTTATGATTTATGCTTTATGCGTTATGCGTTATGCGTTATGAGTGATCCGACATGCGTTATGCGTTATGCGTTATGCGTTATGCGTTATGCGTTATGCGTTATGCGTTATGCGTTATGCGTTATGCGTTATGTGTTATGCATTATGCGTTATGCGTTATGCCTGATCCGTAAGGCGTTATGCGTTATGCGTTATGCATTATGCTTTATGCGTTATGCGTTATGCGATATGCGTTGTGCGTTATGCGTTATGCGTTATGCGATATGCGTTGTGCGTTATGCGTTATGCGTTATGCGTTATGCGTTATGCGTTATGCGTTATGCGTTATGCGTTATGCATTTTGAGTTATGCGCCATGCGTTATGCGTTATGCGATATGCGTTGTGCGTTATGCGTTATGCGTTATGCGTTATGCCTGATCCGTTAGGCGTTATGCGTTGTGCGTAATGCGTTATGCGTTATGTATTATACATTATGCGTTATGCGTTATGCGTTATGCGTTATGCGTTATGCGTTATGCGTTATGCGTTATGTGTTATGCGTTATGCGTTATGCGTTATGCGTTATGCGTTATGCGTTATGCGTTATGCGTTATGCTTTATGCGTTATGCGTTATGCGTTATGCGTTATGCGTTATGCGATATGCGTTATGCGTTATACGTTATGCGTTATGCGTTATGCGTTATGCGTTATGCGTTATTCGTTATGCGTTATGCGTTATGCGTTATGCGTTATGCGTTATGCGTTATGCGTTATGCGTTATGCGTTATGCGTTATGCGTTATGCGTTATGGGTTATGCGTTATGGGTTATGCGTTATGCGTTATGCGATATGCGTTATGCGTTATACGTTATGCTTTATGCTTTATGCGTTATGCGTTATGCGTTATGCGTTATGAGTGATCCGACATGCGTTATGCGTTATGCGTTATGCCTTATGCCTTATGGGTTTGCGTTATGCGTTATGCATAATGCGTTATACGTCATGTATTATGCGTTATGCCTTATACGTTATGCGATATACGTTGTGCGTAATGCGTTATGCGTTATGTGTTATGCATTATGCGTTATGCGTTATGCGTTATGCATTATGCTTTATGCGTTATGCGTTATGAGTTACACGTTATGCGTTATTCGATATGCGTTATGCGTTATGCGTTATGCGTTATGCGTTATGCGTTATGCGTTATGCGTTACGCGTTATGCGATATGCGTTGTGCGTTATGCGTTATGCGTTATGCGTTATGCGTTATGCGTTATGCGTTATGCGTTATGCCTGATCCGTTAGGCGTTATGCGTTATGCGTTATGCGTTATGCGTTATGCGTTATGCGTTATGCGTTATGCGTTATGCGTTAAGCATTATGCGTTATGCGTTATGCGTTATGCCTTATGGCTTATGGGTTTGCGTTATGCGTTATGCGTTATGCATAATGCGTTATACGTCATGTATTATGCGTTATGCCTTATACGTTATGCGATATGCGTTGTGCGTAATGCGTTATACGTTATGCTTTATGCTTTATGCTTTATGCTTTATGCTTTATGCGTTATGCGTTATGCGTTATGAGTGATCCGACATGCGTTATGCGTTATGCGTTATGCGTTATGCCTTATGCCTTATGGGTTTGCGTTATGCGTTATGCGTTATGCATAATGCGTTATACGTCATGTATTATGCGTTATGCCTTATACGTTATGCGATATGCGTTGTGCGTAATGCGTTATGCGTTATGTGTTATGCATTATGAGTTATGCGTTATGCCTGATCCGTTAGGCGTTATGCGTTATGCGTTATGCATTTTGCGTTATGCGCCATGCGTTATGCGTTATGCGTTATGCGTTATGCGTTATGCGTTATGCGTTATGCGTTATGCGTTATGCGTTATGCGTTATGCGTTATGCGTTATGCGTTATGCCTGATCCGTTAGGCGTTATGCGTTATGCGTTATGCGTTATGCGTTATGCGTTATGCGTTATGCGTTATGCGTTAAGCATTATGCGTTATGCGTTATGCGTTATGCCTTATGCCTTATGGGTTTGCGTTATGCGTTATGCGTTATGCATAATGCGTTATACGTCATGTATTATGCGTTATGCCTTATACGTTATGCGATATGCGTTGTGCGTAATGCGTTATACGTTATGATTTATGCTTTATGCGTTATGCGTTATGCGTTATGAGTGATCCGACATGCGTTATGCGTTATGCGTTATGCGTTATGCGTTATGCGTTATGGGTTATGCGTTATGCGTTATGCGATATGCGTTATGCGTTATGCGTTATGCGTTATGCGTTATGCGTTATACGGTATGCGTATTGCGTTATACGTTATGCGTTATGCGTTATGCGTTATGCGTTATGCGTTATGCGTTATGCGTTATCCGTTGTTCGTTATGCGTTATGCGTTGTGCGTTATACGTTTGCGTTATGCATTATGCGTTATGCGTTATACGGTATGCGTATTGCGTTATACGTTATGCGTTATGCGTTATGCGTTATGCGTTATGCGTTATGCGTTATGCGTTATTCGTTATGAGTAATGAGTTTTAAGTTATGCGTTATGCGTTATGCGTTATGCGTTATACGTTATGCGTTATGCGTTATGCGATATGCGTTATGCGTTATGCGTTATGCATTATGCTTTATGCGTTATGCGTTATGAGTTACACGTTATGCGTTATTCGATATGCGTTATGCGTTATGCGTTATAGAATGATCCGTTATGCGTTAAGCATTATGCGTTTTGCTGTATTCGTTATGCGTTGTGCGTTATACGTTTGCGTTATGCGTTATGCGTTATACGGTATGCGTTATGCGTTATACGTTATGCGTTATGAGTTATGCGTTATGCTTTATGCTTTGTGCGTAATGCGTTATGCGTTATGCGCTATGCGTTATGCGTTATGCGTTATGCGTTATGCGTTATGCGTTATGCGTTATGCGTTATGCGTTATGCCTGATCCGTTAGGCGTTATGCGTTATGCGTTATGCGTTATGCGTTATGCGTTATGCGTTATGCGTTATGCGTTATGCGTTAAGCATTATGCGTTATGCGTTAAGCGTTATGCCTTATGCCTTATGGGTTTGCGTTATGCGTTATGCGTTATGCATAATGCGTTATACGTCATGTATTATGCGTTATGCCTTATACGTTATGCGATATGCGTTGTGCGTAATGCGTTATACGTTATGATTTATGCTTTATGCGTTATGCGTTATGCGTTATGAGTGATCCGACATGCGTTATGCGTTATGCGTTATGCGTTATGCCTTATGCCTTATGGGTTTGCGTTATGCGTTATGCGTTATGCATAATGCGTTATACGTCATGTATTATGCGTTATGCCTTATACGTTATGCGATATGCGTTGTGCGTAATGCGTTATGCGTTATGTGTTATGCATTATGCGTTATGCGTTATGCCTGATCCGTTAGGCGTTATGCGTTATGCGTTATGCATTTTGCGTTATGCGCCATGCGTTATGCGTTATGCGTTATGCGTTATGCGTTATGCGTTATGCGTTATGCGTTATGCGTTATGCGTTATGCGTTATGCGTTTGCGTTATGCGTTATGCGTTATGCGTTATGCGTTATGCGTTATGGGTTATGCGTTATGCGTTATGCGATATGCGTAAAGCGTTATACGTTATGATTTATGCTTTATGCGTTATGCGTTATGCGTTATGAGTGATCCGACATGCGTTATACGTCATGTATTATGCGTTATGCCTTATACGTTATGCGTTATGCGTTATGCGTTATGGGTTATGCGTTATGCGTTATGCGATATGCGTTATGCGTTATGCGTTATGCGTTATGCGTTATGCGTTATGCGTTATGCGTTATGCGTTATGCGTTATGCGTTATACGTTGTACGTTATGCGTTATGCGTTATGTTTTATGCGATATGCGTTATGCGTTATTCGTTATGCATTATGCGTTATGCGTTATGCGTTATGCGTTATACGGTATGCGTTATGCGTTATGCGTTATGCGTTATGCGTTATGCGTTATGCGTTATGCGTTATGCGTTATGCGTTATGCATTATGCTTTATGCGTTATGGGTTATGCGTTATGCGTTATGCGATATGCGTTATGCGTTATACGTTATGCTTTATGCTTTATGCTTTATGCTTTATGCGTTATGCGTTATGCGTTATGAGTGATCCGACATGCGTTATGCCTTATGCCTTATGGGTTTGCGTTATGGGTTATGCATTATGCGTTATGCGTTATGCGTTATGCATAATGCGTTATACGTTATGTATTATGCGTTATGCCTTATACGTTATGCGATATGCGTTGTGCGTTATGCGTTATGCGTTATGCGTTATGCGTTATGCGTTATGCGTTATGCGTTATGCGTTATGCGTTATGCATTTTGAGTTATGCGCCATGCGTTATGCGTTATGCGTTATGCGTTATGCGATATGCGTTTTGCGTTATGCGTTATGAATTATGCGCCATGCGTTATGCGTTATGCGTTATGCGTTATGCATTATGCGTTGTGCGTTATACGTTATGCATAATGCGTTATACGTTATGTATTATGCGTTATGCCTTATACGTTATGCGATATGCGTTGTGCGTTATGCGTTATGCGTTATGCGTTATGCGTTATGCGTTATGCGTTATGCGTTATGCGTTATGCGTTATGCATTTTGAGTTATGCGCCATGCGTTATGCGTTATGCGTTATGCATTTTGAGTTATGCGCCATGCGTTATGCGTTATGCGTTATGCGTTATGCGTTATGCGATATGCGTTTTGCGTTATGCGTTATGAATTATGCGCCATGCGTTATGCGTTATGCGTTATGCGTTATGCGTTATGCGTTATGGGTTATGCGTTATGCCTTGATGCGATATGCGTAAAGCGTTATACGTTATGATTTATGCTTTATGCGTTATGCGTTATGCGTTATGAGTGATCCGACATGCGTTATACGTCATGTATTATGCGTTATGCCTTATACGTTATGCGTTATGCGTTATGCGTTATGGGTTATGCGTTATGTGTTATGCGATATGCGTTATGCGTTATGCGTTATGCGTTATGCGTTATGCGTTATGCGTTATGCGTTATGCGTTATGCGTTATGCGTTATACGTTGTACGTTATGCGTTATGCGTTATGTTTTATGCGATATGCGTTATGCGTTATTCGTTATGCATTATGCGTTATGCGTTATGCGTTATGCGTTATACGGTATGCGTTATGCGTTATGCGTTATGCGTTATGCGTTATGCGTTATGCGTTATGCGTTATGCGTTATGCGTTATGCATTATGCTTTATGCGTTATGCGTTATGCGTTATGCGTTATGCGATATGCGTTATGCGTTATACGTTATGCTTTATGCTTTATGCTTTATGCTTTATGCGTTATGCGTTATGCGTTATGAGTGATCCGACATGCGTTATGCCTTATGCCTTATGGGTTTGCGTTATGGGTTATGCATTATGCGTTATGCGTTATGCGTTATGCATAATGCGTTATACGTTATGTATTATGCGTTATGCCTTATACGTTATGCGATATGCGTTGTGCGTTATGCGTTATGCGTTATGCGTTATGCGTTATGCGTTATGCGTTATGCGTTATGCGTTATGCGTTATGCATTTTGAGTTATGCGCCATGCGTTATGCGTTATGCGTTATGCGTTATGCGATATGCGTTTTGCGTTATGCGTTATGAATTATGCGCCATGCGTTATGCGTTATGCGTTATGCGTTATGCATTATGCGTTGTGCGTTATACGTTATGCATAATGCGTTATACGTTATGTATTATGCGTTATGCCTTATACGTTATGCGATATGCGTTGTGCGTTATAAGTTATGCGTTATGCGTTATGCGTTATGCGTTATGCGTTATGCGTTATGCGTTATGCGTTATGCATTTTGAGTTATGCGCCATGCGTTATGCGTTATGCGTTATGCATTTTGAGTTATGCGCCATGCGTTATGCGTTATGCGTTATGCGTTATGCGTTATGCGATATGCGTTTTGCGTTATGCGTTATGAATTATGCGCCATGCGTTATGCGTTATGCGTTATGCGTTATGCATTATGCGTTGTGCGTTATACGTTTGCGTTGTGCGTTATGCGTTATGCGCCATGCGTTATGCGTTATGCGTTATGCGTTATGCGTTATGCGTTATGCGTTATGCGTTATGCGTTATGCGTTATGCGTTATGCGTTATGCGTTATGCGTTATGCGTTATGCGTTATGCGTTATGCGTTAAGCGTTATGCGCCATGCGTTATGCGTTATGCGTTATGCGTTATGCGTTATGCGTTATGCGTTATGCGATATGCGTTGTGCGTTATGCGTTATGCGTTATGCGTTATGCGTTATGCGTTATGCGTTATGCGTTATGAGTTATGCGTTATGCTTTATGCGTTATGCGTTATGCGTTATGCGTTATGCGTTATGCGTTATGGGTTATGCATTTTGCGTTATGCGTTATGCGATATGCGTTTTGCGTTATGCGTTATGCGTTATGCGTTATGCCTTATGCGTTATGCGTTATGCGTTATGCGTTATGCATTTTGCGTTATGCGCCATGCGTTATGCGTTATGCGTTATGCGTTATGCGTTATGCGTTATGCGTTATGCGTTATGCGTTATGCGTTATGCGTTATGCGTTATGCGTTATGCGTTATGCGTTATGCGTTATGCGTTATGCGTTATGGGTTATGGGTTATGCGTTATGCGATATGCGTTATGCGTTATACGTTATGATTTATGCTTTATGCGTTATGCGTTATGCGTTATGAGTGATCCGACATGCGTTATGCGTTATGCGTTATGCGTTATGCGTTATGCGTTATGCGTTATGCGTTATGCGTTATGCGTTATGCGTTATGCGTTATGCGTTATGCGTTATGCGTTATGTGTTATGCATTATGCGTTATGCGTTATGCCTGATCCGTAAGGCGTTATGCGTTATGCGTTATGAGTGATCCGACATGCGTTATGCGTTATGCGTTATGCGTTATGGGTTATGGGTTATGCGTTATGCGATATGCGTTATGCGTTATACGTTATGATTTATGCTTTATGCGTTATGCGTTATGCGTTATGAGTGATCCGACATGCGTTGTGCGTTATGCGTTATGCGTTATGCGATATGCGTTGTGCGTTATGCGTTATGCGTTATGCGTTATGCGTTATGCGTTATGCGTTATGCGTTATGCGTTATGCATTTTGAGTTATGCGCCATGCGTTATGCGTTATGCGATATGCGTTGTGCGTTATGCGTTATGCGTTATGCGTTATGCCTGATCCGTTAGGCGTTATGCGTTATGCGTTATGCATTTTGCGTTATGCGTTATACGGTATGCGTTATGCGTTATGCGTTATGCGTTATGCGTTATGCTCTATACGTTATGCGTTATGCGTTATGCTTTATGCGTTATGCGTTATGCGTTATGAGTGATCCGACATGCGTTATGCGTTATGCGTTATGCGTTATGCCTTATGCCTTATGGGTTTGCGTTATGCGTTATGCATAATGCGTTATACGTCATGTATTATGCGTTATGCCTTATACGTTATGCGATATACGTTGTGCGTAATGCGTTATGCGTTATGTGTTATGCATTATGCGTTATGCGTTATGCGTTATGCATTATGCTTTATGCGTTATGCGTTATGAGTTACACGTTATGCGTTATTCGATATGCGTTATGCGTTATGCGTTATGCGTTATGCGTTATGCGTTATGCGTTATGCGTTATGCGTTACGCGTTATGCGATATGCGTTGTGCGTTATGCGTTATGCGTTATGCGTTATGCGTTATGCGTTATGCGTCATGCGGTATGCCTTATGCGTTATGCGTTATGCGTTATGCGTTATGGGTTATGCGTTATGTGTTATGCGATATGCGTTATGCGTTATGCGTTATGCGTTATGCGTTATGCGTTATGCGTTATGCGTTATGCGTTATGCGTTATGCGTTATGCGTTATGCGTTATACGTTGTACGTTATGCGTTATGCGTTATGTTTTATGCGATATGCGTTATGCGTTATTCGTTATGCATTATGCGTTATGCGTTATGCGTTATGCGTTATACGTTATGCGTTATGCGTGATCCGTTATGTGTTAGGCGATATACGTTTTGCGGTATTCGTTATGCGTTATGCGTTATGCGTTATCCGTTGTTCTTTATGCGTTATGCGTTGTGCGTTATACGTTTGCGTTATGCATTATGCGTTATGCGTTATACGGTATGCGTTATGCGTTATACGTTATGCGTTATGCGTTATGCGATAAGCGTTATGCGTTAAGCATTATGCTTTATGCGTTATGCGTTATGAGTTACACGTTATGCGTTATTCGATATGCGTTATGCGTTATGCGTTATGCGTTATGCGTGATCCGTTATGCGTTAAGCATTATGCGTTTTGCTGTATTCGTTATGCGTTGTGCGTTATACGTTTGCGTTATGCGTTATGCGTTATGCGTTATGCATTTTGAGTTATGCGCCATGCGTTACGCATTATGCGTTATGCGTTATGCGATATGCGTTGTGCGTTATGCGTTATGCGTTATGCGTTATGCGTTATGGGTTATGCGTTATGCATTTTGAGTTATGCGCCATGCGTTATGCGTTATGCGTTATGCGTTATGCGATATGCGTTGTGCGTTATGCTTTATGCGTGATCCGTTATGCGTTAAGCATTATGCGTTATGCTGTATTCGTTATGCGTTGTGCGTTATACGTTTGCGTTATGCGTTATGCGTTATGCGTTATGATTTTGAGTTATGCGCCATGCGTTATGCGTTATGCGTTATGCGTGATCCGTTATGCGTTAAGCATTATGCGTTTTGCTGTATTCGTTATGCGTTGTGCGTTATACGTTTGCGTTATGCGTTATGCGTTATGCGTTATGCATTTTGAGTTATGCGCCATGCGTTATGCATTATGCGTTATGCGTTATGCGATATGCGTTGTGCGTTATGCGTTATGCGTTATGCGTTATGCGTTATGCGTTATGCGTTATGGGTTATGCGTTATGCATTTTGAGTTATGCGTTATGCGTTATGCGTTTGCGTTATGCGTTATGCGTTATGCATTTTGAGTTATGCGCCATGCGTTATGCGTTATGCGCCATGCGTTATGCGTTATGCGTTATGCGTTATGCGTTATGCGTTATGCGTTATGCGTTATGCGTTATGCGTTATGCATAATGCGTTATACGTCATGTATTATGCGTTATGCCTTATACGTTATGCGATATGCGTTGTGCGTAATGCGTTATGCGTTATGTGTTATGCATTATACGTTATGCGTTATGCGTTATGCATTATGCTTTATGCGTTATGCGTTATGAGTTACACGTTATGCGTTATTCGATATGCGTTATGCGTTATGCGTTATGCGTTATGCGTTATGCTATATGCGTTGTGCGTTATGCGTTATGCGTTATGCGTTATGCGTTATGCGTTATGCGTTACGCGTTATGCGATATGCGTTGTGCGTTATGCGTTATGCGTTATGCGTTATGCGTTATGCGTTATTCGTTATGCGGTATGCGTTATGCGTTATGCGTTATGCGTTATGGGTTATGCGTTATGTGTTATGCGATATGCGTTGTGCGTTATGCGTTATGCGTTATGCGATATGCGTTGTGCGTTATGCTTTATGCGTGATCCGTTATGCGTTAAGCATTATGCGTTATGCTGTATTCGTTATGCGTTGTGCGTTATACGTTTGCGTTATGCGTTATGCGTTATGCGTTATGCATTTTGAGTTATGCGCCATGCGTTATGCGTTATGCGTTATGCGTGATCCGTTATGCGTTAAGCATTATGCGTTTTGCTGTATTCGTTATGCGTTGTGCGTTATACGTTTGCGTTATGCGTTATGCGTTATGCATTTTGAGTTATGCGCCATGCGTTATGCGTTATGCGCCATGCGTTATGCGTTATGCGTTATGCGTTATGCGATATGCGTTGTGCGTTATGCGTTATGCGTTATGCGTTATGCGTTATGCGTTATGCGTTATGCGTTATGCGTTATGCGTTATGCATTATGCTTTATGCGTTATGCGTTATGCGTTATGCGTTATGCGTTATGGGTTATGCATTTTGCGTTATGCGATATGCGTTGTGCGTTATGCGTTATGCGTTATGCGTTATGCCTTATGCGTTATGCGTTATGCGTTATGAATTTTGCGTTATGCGCCATGCGTTATGCGTTATGCGTTATGCGTTATGCGTTATGCGTTATGCGTTATGCGTTATGCGTTATGCGTTATGCGTTATGCGTTATGCGTTATGCGTTATGCGTTATGCGTTATGCGTTATGCGTTATGCGTTATGGGTTATGCGTTATGCATTTTGCGTTATGCGCCATGCGTTATGCGTTATGCGTTATGCGTTATGCGTTATGCGTTATGCGTTATGCGTTATGCGATATGCGTTGTGCGTTATGCGTTATGCGTTATGCGTTATGCGTTATGCGTTATGCGTTATGTATTATACATTATGCGTTATGCGTTATGCGTTATGCGTTATGCGTTATGCGTTATGTGTTATGCGTTATGCGTTATGCGTTATGCGTTATGCGTTATACGTTATGCGTTATGCGTTATGCGTTATGCGTTATGCATTATTCGTTATGCGTTATACGGTATGCGTTATGCGTTATACGTTATGCGTTATGCGTTATGCGATAAGCGTTATGCGTTATGCGTTAAGCATTATGCTTTATGCGTTATGCGTTATGAGTTACACGTTATGCGTTATTCGATATGCTTTATGCGTTATGCGTTATGCGTTATGCGTTATGCGTGATCCGTTATGCGTTAAGCATTATGCGTTATGCATTATGCGTTATGCGTTATGCGTTATGCGTTATGCATTTTGAGTTATGCGCCATGCGTTATGCGTTATGCGTTATGCGTTATGCGTTATGCGATATGCGTTGTGCGTTATGCGTTATGCGTGATCCGTTATGCGTTAAGCATTATGCGTTTTGCTGTATTCGTTATGCGTTGTGCGTTATACGTTTGCGTTATGCGTTATGCGTTATGCGTTATGCATTTTGAGTTATGCGCCATGCGTTATGCGTTATGCGCCATGCGTTATGCGTTATGCGTTATGCGTTATGCGATATGCGTTGTGCGTTATGCGTTATGCGTTATGCGTTATGCGTTATGCGTTATGCATTTTGAGTTATGCGCCATGCGTTATGCGTTATGCGTTATGCATTTTGAGTTATGCGCCATGCGTTATGCGTTATGCGTTATGCGTTATGCGATATGCGTTTTGCGTTATGCGTTATGAATTATGCGCCATGCGTTATGCGTTATGCGTTATGCGTTATACATTATGCGTTGTGCGTTATACGTTTGCGTTGTGCGTTATGCGTTATGCGTTATGCGCCATGTGTTATGCGTTATGCGTTATGCGTTATGCGTTATGTGTTATGCGTTATGCGTTATGCGTTATGCGTTATGCGTTATGCGTTATGCGTTATGCGTTATGCGTTATGCGTTATGCGTTATGCGTTATGCGTTATGCGTTATGCGTTATGCGTTATGCGTTATGCGCCATGCGTTATGCGTTATGCGTTATGCGTTATGCGTTATGCGTTATGCGTTATGCGTTATGCGTTATGCGATATGCGTTGTGCGTTATGCGTTATGCGTTATGCGTTATGCGTTATGCGTTATGCGTTATGCGTTATGCGTTATGCGTTATGCATTATGCTTTATGCGTTATGCGTTATGCGTTATGCGTTATGCGTTATGGGTTATGCATTTTGCGTTATGCGTTATGCGATATGCGTTTTGCGTTATGCGTTATGCGTTATGCGTTATGCGTTATGCGTTATGCGTTATGCGTTATGCGTTATGCGTTATACATTTTGCGTTATGCGCCATGCGTTATGCGTTATGCGTTATGCGTTATGCGTTATGCGTTATGCGTTATGCGTTATGCGTTATGCGTTATGCGTTATGCGTTATGCGTTATGCGCCATGCGTTATGCGTTATGCGTTATGCGTTATGCGTTATGCGTTATGCGTTATGCGTTATGCGTTATGCGTTATGCATTTTGAGTTATGCGCCATGCGTTATGCGTTATGCGTTATGCGTTATGCGATATGCGTTTTGCGTTATGCATTTTGAGTTATGCGCCATGCGTTATGCGTTATGCGTTATGCGTTATGCGATATGCGTTTTGCGTTATGCGTTATGAATTATGCGCCATGCGTTATGCGTTATGCGTTATGCGTTATGCATTATGCGTTGTGCGTTATACGTTTGCGTTGTGCGTTATGCGTTATGCGTTATGCGCCATGTGTTATGCGTTATGCGTTATGCGTTATGCGTTATGTGTTATGCGTTATGCGTTATGCGTTATGCGTTATGCGTTATGCGTTATGCGTTATGCGTTATGCGTTATGCGTTATGCGTTATGCGTTATGCGTTATGCGTTATGCGTTATGCGTTATGCGTTATGCGCCATGCGTTATGCGTTATGCGTTATGCGTTATGCGTTATGCGTTATGCGTTATGCGTTATGCGTTATGCATTTTGAGTTATGCGCCATGCGTTATGCGTTATGCGTTATGCGTTATGCGTTATGCGATATGCGTTGTGCGTTATGCGTTATGCGTGATCCGTTATGCGTTAAGCATTATGCGTTTTGCTGTATTCGTTATGCGTTGTGCGTTATACGTTTGCGTTATGCGTTATGCGTTATGCGTTATGCATTTTGAGTTATGCGCCATGCGTTATGCGTTATGCGCCATGCGTTATGCGTTATGCGTTATGCGTTATGCGATATGCTTTATGCGTTATGCGTTATGCGTTATGCGTTATGCGTTATGCGTTATGCATTTTGAGTTATGCGCCATGCGTTATGCGTTATGCGTTATGCATTTTGAGTTATGCGCCATGCGTTATGCGTTATGCGTTATGCGTTATGCGATATGCGTTTTGCGTTATGCGTTATGAATTATGCGCCATGCGTTATGCGTTATGCGTTATGCGTTATGCATTATGCGTTGTGCGTTATACGTTTGCGTTGTGCGTTATGCGTTATGCGTTATGCGCCATGTGTTATGCGTTATGCGTTATGCGTTATGCGTTATGTGTTATGCGTTATGCGTTATGCGTTATGCGTTATGCGTTATGCGTTATGCGTTATGCGTTATGCGTTATGCGTTATGCGTTATGCGTTATGCGTTATGCGTTATGCGTTATGCGTTATGCGTTATGCGCCATGCGTTATGCGTTATGCGTTATGCGTTATGCGTTATGCGTTATGCGTTATGCGTTATGCGTTATGCGATATGCGTTGTGCGTTATGCGTTATGCGTTATGCGTTATGCGTTATGCGTTATGCGTTATGCGTTATGCGTTATGCGTTATGCATTATGCTTTATGCGTTATGCGTTATGCGTTATGCGTTATGCGTTATGGGTTATGCATTTTGCGTTATGCGTTATGCGATATGCGTTTTGCGTTATGCGTTATGCGTTATGCGTTATGCGTTATGCCTTATGCGTTATGCGTTATGCGTTATGCGTTATACATTTTGCGTTATGCGCCATGCGTTATGCGTTATGCGTTATGCGTTATGCGTTATGCGTTATGCGTTATGCGTTATGCGTTATGCGTTATGCGTTATGCGTTATGCGTTATGCGTTATGCGTTATGCGTTATGCGTTATGCGTTATGCGTTATGCGTTATGCGTTATGGGTTATGCGTTATGCGTTATGCGATATGCGTTATGCGTTATACGTTATGATTTATGCTTTATGCGTTATGCGTTATGCGTTATGAGTGATCCGACATGCGTTATGCGTTATGCGTTATGCGTTATGCCTTATGCCTTATGGGTTTGCGTTATGCGTTATGCGTTATGCATAATGCGTTATACGTCATGTATTATACGTTATGCCTTATACGTTATGCGATATGCGTTGTGCGTAATGCGTTATGCGTTATGTGTTATGCATTATGCGTTATGCGTTATGCCTGATCCGTTAGGCGTTATGCGTTATGCGTTATGCGTTATGCGTTATGCGTTATGCGTTATGCGTTATGCGTTATGAGTTATGCGTTATGCGTTATGCGTTATGCGTTATGCGTTATGCGTTATGCGTTATGCGTTATGCGTTATGCGTTATGCGTTATGTGTTATGCATTATGCGTTATGCGTTATGCCTGATCCGTAAGGCGTTATGCGTTATGCGTTATGCATTATGCTTTATGCGTTATGCGTTATGCGATATGCGTTGTGCGTTATGCGTTATGCGTTATGCGATATGCGTTGTGCGTTATGCGTTATGCGTTATGCGTTATGCGTTATGCGTTATGCGTATGCGTTATGCGTTATGCGTTATGCGTTATGCGTTATGCATTTTGAGTTATGCGCCATGCGTTATGCGTTATGCGATATGCGTTGTGCATTATGCGTTATGCGTTATGCGTTATGCGTTATGCATTATGCTTTATGCGTTATGCGTTATGCGTTATGCGTTATGCGTTATGCGTTATGGGTTATGCATTTTGCGTTATGCGTTATGCGATATGCGTTGTGCGTTATGCGTTATGCGTTATGCGTTATGCCTTATGCGTTATGCGTTATGCGTTATGCGTTATGCATTTTGCGTTATGCGCCATGCGTTATACGTTTGCGTTATGCATTATGCGTTATGCGTTATACGGTATGCGTTATGCGTTATACGTTATGCGTTAAGCATTATGCTTTATGCGTTATGCGTTATGAGTTACACGTTATGCGTTATTCGATATGCGTTATGCGTTATGCGTTATGCGTTAAGCGTTATGCGTGATCCGTTATGCGTTAAGCATTATGCGTTTTGCTGTATTCGTTATGCGTTGTGCGTTATACGTTTGCGTTATGCGTTATGCGTTATGCGTTATGCATTTTGAGTTATGCGCCATGCGTTATGCATTATGCGTTATGCGTTATGCGATATGCGTTGTGCGTTATGCGTTATGCGTTATGCGTTATGCGTTATGCGTTATGCGTTATGCGTTATGGGTTATGCGTTATGCATTTTGAGTTATGCGCCATGCGTTATGCGTTATGCGATATGCGTTGTGCGTTATGCTTTATGCGTGATCCGTTATGCGTTAAGCATTATGCGTTATTCTGTATTCGTTATGCGTTGTGCGTTATACGTTTGCGTTATGCGTTATGCGTTATGCGTTATGCATTTTGAGTTATGCGCCATGCGTTATGCGTTATGCGCCATGCGTTATGCGTTATGCGTTATGCGTTATGCGATATGCGTTGTGCGTTATGCGTTATGCGTTATGCGTTATGCGTTATGCGATATTCGTTGTGCGTTATGCGTTATGCGTTATGCGATAAGCGTTATGCGTTATGCGTTAAGCATTATGCTTTATGCGTTATGCGTTATGAGTTACACGTTATGCGTTATTCGATATGCGTTATGCGTTATGCGTTATGCGTGATCCGTTATGCGTTATGCATTATGCGTTATGCGTTATGCGATATGCGTTGTGCGTTATGCGTTATGCGTTATGCGTTATGCGTTATGCGTTATGGGTTATGCGTTATGCATTTTGAGTTATGCGTTATGCGTTATGCGTTATGCGATATGCGTTGTGCGTTATGCGTTATGCGTTATGCGTTATGCGTTATGGGTTATGCGTTATGCATTTTGAGTTATGCATTATGCGTTATGCGTTATGCGTTATGCGTTATGCGATATGCGTTGTGCGTTATGCTTTATGCGTGATCCGTTATACGTTAAGCATTATGCGTTATGCTGTATTCGTTATGCGTTGTGCGTTATACGTTTGCGTTATGCGTTATGCGTTATGCATTTTGAGTTATGCGCCATGCGTTATGCGTTATGCGCCATGCGTTATGCGTTATGCGTTATGGGTTATGCGTTATGCATTTTGCGTTATGCGCCATGCGTTATGCGTTATGCGTTATGCGTTATGCGTTATGCGTTATGCGTTATGCGTTATGCGTTATGCGTTATGCGATATGCGTTGTGCGTTATGCGTTATGCGTTATGCGTTATGCGTTATGCGTTATGAGTGATCCGACATGCGTTATGCCTTATGCCTTATGGGTTTGCGTTATGGGTTATGCATTATGCGTTATGCGTTATGCGTTATGCATAATGCGTTATACGTTATGTATTATGCGTTATGCCTTATACGTTATGCGATATGCGTTGTGCGTTATGCGTTATGCGTTATGCGTTATGCGTTATGCGTTATGCTCTATACGTTATGCGTTATGCGTTATGCGTGATCCGTTATGTGTTAGGCGATATGCGTTTTGCGGTATTCGTTATGCGTTATGCGTTATCCGTTGTTCGTTATGCGTTATGCGTTGTGCGTTATACGTTTGCGTTATGCGTTATGCGTTATGCGTTATGCGTTATGCGTTATGCGTTATGCGATATGCGTTATGCGTTATGTGTTATGCGTTATGCGTTATGCGTTATGCGTTATGCGTTATACGTTATGCGTTATGCGTTATGCGTTATGCGTTATGCATTATTCGTTATGCGTTATACGGTATGCGTTATGCGTTATACGTTATGCGTTATGCGTTATGCGATAAGCGTTATGCGTTATGCGTTAAGCATTATGCTTTATGCGTTATGCGTTATGAGTTACACGTTATGCGTTATTCGATATGCTTTATGCGTTATGCGTTATGCGTTATGCGTTATGCGTGATCCGTTATGCGTTAAGCATTATGCGTTTTGCTGTATTCGTTATGCGTTGTGCGTTATACGTTTGCGTTATGCGTTATGCGTTATGCGTTACGCATTTTGAGTTATGCGCCATGCGTTATGCATTATGCGTTATGCGTTATGCGATATGCGTTGTGCGTTATGCGTTATGCGTTATGCGTTATGCGTTATGCGTTATGCGTTATGCGTTATGCGTTATGCGTTATGCATTATGCGTTATGCGTTATGCGTTATGCGTTATGCATTTTGAGTTATGCGCCATGCGTTATGCGTTATGCGTTATGCGTTATGCGATATGCGTTGTGCGTTATGCGTTATGCGTGATCCGTTATGCGTTAAGCATTATGCGTTTTGCTGTATTCGTTATGCGTTGTGCGTTATACGTTTGCGTTATGCGTTATGCGTTATGCGTTATGCATTTTGAGTTATGCGCCATGCGTTATGCGTTATGCGCCATGCGTTATGCGTTATGCGTTATGCGATATGCGTTGTGCGTTATGCGTTATGCGTTATGCGTTATGCGTTATGCGTTATGCGTTATGCATTTTGAGTTATGCGCCATGCGTCATGCGTTATGCGTTATGCATTTTGAGTTATGCGCCATGCGTTATGCGTTATGCGTTATGCGTTATGCGATATGCGTTTTGCGTTATGCGTTATGAATTATGCGCCATGCGTTATGCGTTATGCGTTATGCGTTATGCATTATGCGTTGTGCGTTATACGTTTGCGTTGTGCGTTATGCGTTATGCGTTATGCGCCATGTGTTATGCGTTATGCGTTATGCGTTATGCGTTATGCGTTATGCGTTATGCGTTATGCGTTATGCGTTATGCGTTATGCGTTATGCGTTATGCGTTATGCGTTATGCGTTATGCGTTATGCGTTATGCGTTATGCGTTATGCGCCATGCGTTATGCGTTATGCGTTATGCGTTATGCGTTATGCGTTATGCGTTATGCGTTATGCGTTATGCGATATGCGTTGTGCGTTATGCGTTATGCGTTATGCGTTATGCGTTATGCGTTATGCGTTATGCGTTATGCATTATGCTTTATGCGTTATGCGTTATGCGTTATGCGTTATGCGTTATGGGTTATGCATTTTGCGTTATGCGTTATGCGATATGCGTTTTGCGTTATGCGTTATGCGTTATGCGTTATGCGTTATGCGTTATGCGTTATGCGTTATGCGTTATGCGTTATGGGTTATGCATTTTGCGTTATGCGTTATGCGATATGCGTTTTGCGTTATGCGTTATGCGTTATGCGTTATGCCTTATGCGTTATGCGTTATGCGTTATGCGTTATGCATTTTGCGTTATGCGCCATGCGTTATGCGTTATGCGTTATGCGTTATGCGTTATGCGTTATGCGTTATGCGTTATGCGTTATGCGTTATGCGTTATGCGTTATGCGTTATGCGTTATGCGTTATGCGTTATGCGCTATGCGTTATGCGTTATGGGTTATGCGTTATGCGTTATGCGATATGCGTTATGCGTTATACGTTATGATTTATGCTTTATGCGTTATGCGTTATGCGTTATGAGTGATCCGACATGCGTTATGCGTTATGCGTTATGCGTTATGCCTTATGCCTTATGGGTTTGCGTTATGCGTTATGCGTTATGCGTTATGCGTTATGCGTTATGCGTTATGCGTTATGTGTTATGCATTATGCGTTATGCGTTATGCCTGATCCGTAAGGCGTTATGCGTTATGCGTTATGCATTATGCTTTATGCGTTATGCGTTATGCGATATGCGTTGTGCGTTATGCGTTATGCGTTATGCGATATGCGTTGTGCGTTATGCGTTATGCGTTATGCGTTATGCGTTATGCGTTATGCGTTATGCGTTATGCGTTATGCATTTTGAGTTATGCGCCATGCGTTATGCGTTATGCGATATGCGTTGTGCATTATGCGTTATGCGTTATGCGTTATGCGTTATGCATTATGCTTTATGCGTTATGCGTTATGCGTTATGCGTTATGCGTTATGCGTTATGGGTTATGCATTTTGCGTTATGCGTTATGCGATATGCGTTGTGCGTTATGCGTTATGCGTTATGCGTTATGCGTTATGCCTTATGCGTTATGCGTTATGCGTTATGCGTTATGCATTTTGCGTTATGCGCCATGCGTTATACGTTTGCGTTATGCATTATGCGTTATGCGTTATACGGTATGCGTTATGCGTTATACGTTATGCGTTAAGCATTATGCTTTATGCGTTATGTGTTATGAGTTACACGTTATGCGTTATTCGATATGCGTTATGCGTTATGCGTTATGCGTTAAGCGTTATGCGTGATCCGTTATGCGTTAAGCATTATGCGTTTTGCTGTATTCGTTATGCGTTGTGCGTTATACGTTTGCGTTATGCGTTATGCGTTATGCGTTATGCATTTTGAGTTATGCGCCATGCGTTATGCATTATGCGTTATGCGTTATGCGATATGCGTTGTGCGTTATGCGTTATGCGTTATGCGTTATGCGTTATGCGTTATGGGTTATGCGTTATGCATTTTGAGTTATGCGCCATGCGTTATGCGTTATGCGATATGCGTTGTGCGTTATGCTTTATGCGTGATCCGTTATGCGTTAAGCATTATGCGTTATTCTGTATTCGTTATGCGTTGTGCGTTATACGTTTGCGTTATGCGTTATGCGTTATGCGTTATGCATTTTGAGTTATGCGCCATGCGTTATGCGTTATGCGCCATGCGTTATGCGTTATGCGTTATGCGTTATGCGATATGCGTTGTGCGTTATGCGTTATGCGTTATGCGTTATGCGTTATGCGATATTCGTTGTGCGTTATGCGTTATGCGTTATGCTCTATACGTTATTCGTTATGCGTTATGCGTGATCCGTTATGTGTTAGGCGATATACGTTTTGCGGTATTCGTTATGCGTTATGCGTTATGCGTTATGCGTTATGCGTTATGCGTTATGCGTTATGCGTTATGCGTTATGCGTTATGCGTTATACGTTATGCGTTATGCGTTATGCGTTATGCGTTATGCGTGATGCGCCATGCGTTATGCGTTATGCGTTATGCGTTATGCGTTATGCGTTATGCGTTATGCGTTATGCGTTATGCGATATGCGTTGTGCGTTATGCGTTATGCGTTATGCGTTATGCGTTATGCGTTATGCGTTATGCGTTATGCGTTATGCATTATGCTTTATGCGTTATGCGTTATGCGTTATGCGTTATGGGTTATGCATTTTGCGTTATGCGTTATGCGATATGCGTTTTGCGTTATGCGTTATGCGTTATGCGTTATGCCTTATGCGTTATGCGTTATGCGTTATGCGTTATGCGTTATGGGTTATGCATTTTGCGTTATGCGTTATGCGATATGCGTTTTGCGTTATGCGTTATGCGTTATGCGTTATGCCTTATGCGTTATGCGTTATGCGTTATGCGTTATGCATTTTGCGTTATGCGCCATGCGTTATGCGTTATGCGTTATGCGTTATGCGTTATGCGTTATGCGTTATGCGTTATGCGTTATGCGTTATGTGTTATGCGTTATGCGTTATGCGTTATGCGTTATGCGTTATGCGTTATGCGCTATGCGTTATGCGTTATGGGTTATGCGTTATGCGTTATGCGATATGCGTTATGCGTTATACGTTATGATTTATGCTTTATGCGTTATGCGTTATGCGTTATGAGTGATCCGACATGCGTTATGCGTTATGCGTTATGCGTTATGCCTTATGCCTTATGGGTTTGCGTTATGCGTTATGCGTTATGCATAATGCGTTATACGTCATGTATTATACGTTATGCCTTATACGTTATGCGATATGCGTTGTGCGTAATGCGTTATGCGTTATGTGTTATGCATTATGCGTTATGCGTTATGCCTGATCCGTTAGGCGTTATGCGTTATGCGTTATGCGTTATGCGTTATGCGTTATGCGTTATGCGTTATGCGTTATGTGTTATGCGTTATGCGTTATGCGTTATGCGTTATGCGTTATGCGTTATGCGTTATGCGTTATGCGTTATGCGTTATGCGTTATGTGTTATGCATTATGCGTTATGCGTTATGCCTGATCCGTAAGGCGTTATGCGTTATGCGTTATGCATTATGCTTTATGCGTTATGCGTTATGCGATATGCGTTGTGCGTTATGCGTTATGCGTTATGCGATATGCGTTGTGCGTTATGCGTTATGCGTTATGCGTTATGCGTTATGCGTTATGCGTTATGCGTTATGCGTTATGCGTTATGCATTTTGAGTTATGCGCCATGCGTTATGCGTTATGCGATATGCGTTGTGCATTATGCGTTATGCGTTATGCGTTATGCGTTATGCATTATGCTTTATGCGTTATGCGTTATGCGTTATGCGTTATGCGTTATGCGTTATGGGTTATGCATTTTGCGTTATGCGTTATGCGATATGCGTTGTGCGTTATGCGTTATGCGTTATGCGTTATGCGTTATGCGTTATGCGTTATGCGTTATGCGTTATGCGTTATGCATTTTGCGTTATGCGCCATGCGTTATACGTTTGCGTTATGCATTATGCGTTATGCGTTATACGGTATGCGTTATGCGTTATACGTTATGCGTTAAGCATTATGCTTTATGCGTTATGCGTTATGAGTTACACGTTATGCGTTATTCGATATGCGTTATGCGTTATGCGTTATGCGTTAAGCGTTATGCGTGATCCGTTATGCGTTAAGCATTATGCGTTTTGCTGTATTCGTTATGCGTTTTGCGTTATACGTTTGCGTTATGCGTTATGCGTTATGCGTTATGCATTTTGAGTTATGCGCCATGCGTTATGCATTATGCGTTATGCGTTATGCGATATGCGTTGTGCGTTATGCGTTATGCGTTATGCGTTATGCGTTATGCGTTATGCGTTATGCGTTATGCGTTATGCATTTTGAGTTATGCGCCATGCGTTATGCGTTATGCGATATGCGTTGTGCGTTATGCTTTATGCGTGATCCGTTATGCGTTAAGCATTATGCGTTATTCTGTATTCGTTATGCGTTGTGCGTTATACGTTTGCGTTATGCGTTATGCGTTATGCGTTATGCATTTTGAGTTATGCGCCATGCGTTATGCGTTATGCGCCATGCGTTATGCGTTATGCGTTATGCGTTATGCGATATGCGTTGTGCGTTATGCGTTATGCGTTATGCGTTATGCGTTATGCGATATTCGTTGTGCGTTATGCGTTATGCGTTATGCTCTATACGTTATTCGTTATGCGTTATGCGTGATCCGTTATGTGTTAGGCGATATACGTTTTGCGGTATTCGTTATGCGTTATGCGTTATGCGTTATCCGTTGTTCTTTATGCGTTATGCGTTGTGCGTTATACGTTTGCGTTATGCATTATGCGTTATGCGTTATACGGTATGCGTTATGCGTTATACGTTATGCGTTATGCGTTATGCGATAAGCGTTATGCGTTATGCGTTAAGCATTATGCTTTATGCGTTATGCGTTATGAGTTACACGTTATGCGTTATTCGATATGCGTTATGCGTTATGCGTTATGCGTGATCCGTTATGCGTTATGCATTATGCGTTATGCGTTATGCGATATGCGTTGTGCGTTATGCGTTATGCGTTATGCGTTATGCGTTATGCGTTATGGGTTATGCGTTATGCGTTATGCGTTATGTGTTATGCATTATGCGTTATGCGTTATGCCTGATCCGTAAGGCGTTATGCGTTATGCGTTATGCATTATGCTTTATGCGTTATGCGTTATGCGATATGCGTTGTGCGTTATGCGTTATGCGTTATGCGATATGCGTTGTGCGTTATGCGTTATGCGTTATGCGTTATGCGTTATGCGTTATGCGTTATGCGTTATGCGTTATGCATTTTGAGTTATGCGCCATGCGTTATGCGTTATGCGATATGCGTTGTGCATTATGCGTTATGCGTTATGCGTTATGCGTTATGCATTATGCTTTATGCGTTATGCGTTATGCGTTATGCGTTATGCGTTATGCGTTATGCGTTATGGGTTATGCATTTTGCGTTATGCGTTATGCGATATGCGTTGTGCGTTATGCGTTATGCGTTATGCGTTATGCGTTATGCCTTATGCGTTATGCGTTATGCGTTATGCGTTATGAGTTACACGTTATGCGTTATTCGATATGCGTTATGCGTTATGCGTTATGCGTTAAGCGTTATGCGTGATCCGTTATGCGTTAAGCATTATGCGTTTTGCTGTATTCGTTATGCGTTGTGCGTTATACGTTTGCGTTATGCGTTATGCGTTATGCGTTATGCATTTTGAGTTATGCGCCATGCGTTATGCATTATGCGTTATGCGTTATGCGATATGCGTTGTGCGTTATGCGTTATGCGTTATGCGTTATGCGTTATGCGTTATGCGTTATGCGTTATGCGTTATGGGTTATGCGTTATGCATTTTGAGTTATGCGCCATGCGTTATGCGTTATGCGATATGCGTTGTGCGTTATGCTTTATGCGTGATCCGTTATGCGTTAAGCATTATGCGTTATTCTGTATTCGTTATGCGTTGTGCGTTATACGTTTGCGTTATGCGTTATGCGTTATGCGTTATGCATTTTGAGTTATGCGCCATGCGTTATGCGTTATGCGCCATGCGTTATGCGTTATGCGTTATGCGTTATGCGATATGCGTTGTGCGTTATGCGTTATGCGTTATGCGTTATGCGTTATGCGATATTCGTTGTGCGTTATGCGTTATGCGTTATGCTCTATACGTTATTCGTTATGCGTTATGCGTGATCCGTTATGTGTTAGGCGATATACGTTTTGCGGTATTCGTTATGCGTTATGCGTTATGCGTTATCCGTTGTTCTTTATGCGTTATGCGTTGTGCGTTATACGTTTGCGTTATGCATTATGCGTTATGCGTTATACGGTATGCGTTATGCGTTATACGTTATGCGTTATGCGTTATGCGATAAGCGTTATGCGTTATGAGTTACACGTTATGCGTTATTCGATATGCGTTATGCGTTATGCGTTATGCGTGATCCGTTATGCGTTATGCGTTATGCGTTATGCGTTATGCGATATGCGTTGTGCGTTATGCGTTATGCGTTATGCGTTATGCGTTATGCGTTATGGGTTATGCGTTATGCATTTTGAGTTATGCGTTATGCGTTATGCGTTATGCGATATGCGTTGTGCGTTATGCGTTATGCGTTATGCGTTATGCGTTATGCGTTATGGGTTATGCGTTATGCATTTTGAGTTATGCATTATGCGTTATGCGTTATGCGTTATGCGTTATGCGATATGCGTTGTGCGTTATGCTTTATGCGTGATCCGTTATACGTTAAGCATTATGCGTTATGCTGTATTCGTTATGCGTTGTGCGTTATACGTTTGCGTTATGCGTTATGCGTTATGCATTTTGAGTTATGCGCCATGCGTTATGCGTTATGCGCCATGCGTTATGCGTTATGCGTTATGGGTTATGCGTTATGCATTTTGCGTTATGCGCCATGCGTTATGCGTTATGCGTTATGCGTTATGCGTTATGCGTTATGCGTTATGCGTTATGCGATATGCGTTGTGCGTTATGCGTTATGCGTTATGCGTTATGCGTTATGCGTTATGAGTGATCCGACATGCGTTATGCCTTATGCCTTATGGGTTTGCGTTATGGGTTATGCATTATGCGTTATGCGTTATGCGTTATGCATAATGCGTTATACGTTATGTATTATGCGTTATGCCTTATACGTTATGCGATATGCGTTGTGCGTTATGCGTTATGCGTTATGCGTTATGCGTTATGCGTTATGCTCTATACGTTATGCGTTATGCGTTATGCGTGATCCGTTATGTGTTAGGCGATATGCGTTTTGCGGTATTCGTTATGCGTTATGCGTTATCCGTTGTTCGTTATGCGTTATGCGTTGTGCGTTATACGTTTGCGTTATGCATTATGCGTTATGCGTTATACGGTATGCGTTATGCGTTATACGTTATGCGTTATGCGTTATGCGATAAGCGTTATGCGTTATGCGTTAAGCATTATGCTTTATGCGTTATGCGTTATGAGTTACACGTTATGCGTTATTCGATATGCGTTATGCGTTATGCGTTATGCGTTATGCGTTATGCGTTAGGCGTGATCCGTTATGCGTTAAGCATTATGCGTTTTGCTGTATTCGTTATGCGTTGTGCGTTATACGTTTGCGTTATGCGTTATGCGTTATGCATTTTGAGTTATGCGCCATGCGTTATGCATTATGCGTTATGCGTTATGCGATATGCGTTGTGCGTTATGCGTTATGCGTTATGCGTTATGCGTTATGCGTTATGCGTTATGCGTTATGCGTTATGCGTTATGCATTTTGAGTTATGCGCCATGCGTTATGCGTTATGCGTTATGCGTTATGCGATATGCGTTATGCGTTATGCGTTATACGTTATGCGTTAAGCATTATGCTTTATGCGTTATGCGTTATGAGTTACACGTTATGCGTTATTCGATATGCGTTATGCGTTATGCGTTATGCGTTATGCGTGATCCGTTATGCGTTAAGCATTATGCGTTTTGCTGTATTCGTTATGCGTTGTGCGTTATACGTTTGCGTTATGCGTTATGCGTTATGCGTTATGCATTTTGAGTTATGCGCCATGCGTTATGCATTATGCGTTATGCGTTATGCGATATGCGTTGTGCGTTATGCGTTATGCGTTATGCGTTATGCGTTATGCGTTATGCGTTATGGGTTATGCGTTATGCATTTTGAGTTATGCGCCATGCGTTATGCGTTATGCGATATGCGTTGTGCGTTATGCTTTATGCGTGATCCGTTATGCGTTAAGCATTATGCGTTATTCTGTATTCGTTATGCGTTGTGCGTTATACGTTTGCGTTATGCGCCATGCGTTATGCGTTATGCGTTATGCGTTATGCGATATGCGTTGTGCGTTATGCGTTATGCGTTATGCGTTATGCGATATTCGTTGTGCGTTATGCGTTATGCGTTATGCTCTATACGTTATTCGTTATGCGTTATGCGTGATCCGTTATGTGTTAGGCGATATACGTTTTGCGGTATTCGTTATGCGTTATGCGTTATGCGTTATCCGTTGTTCTTTATGCGTTATGCGTTGTGCGTTATACGTTTGCGTTATGCATTATGCGTTATGCGTTATACGGTATGCGTTATGCGTTAAACGTTATGCGTTATGCGTTATGCGATAAGCGTTATGCGTTATGCGTTAAGCATTATGCTTTATGCGTTATGCGTTATGAGTTACACGTTATGCGTTATTCGATACGCGTTATGCGTTATGCGTTATGCGTGATCCGTTATGCGTTATGCATTATGCGTTATGCATTATGCGATATGCGTTGTGCGTTATGCGTTATGCGTTATGCGTTATGCGTTATGCGTTATGGGTTATGCGTTATGCATTTTGAGTTATGCGTTATGCGTTATGCGTTATGCGATATGCGTTGTGCGTTATGCGTTATGCGTTATGCGTTATGCGTTATGCGTTTGCGTTATGCGTTATGCGTTATGCATTTTGAGTTATGCGCCATGCGTTATGCGTTATGCGCCATGCGTTATGCGTTATGCGTTATGCGTTATGCGATATGCGTTGTGCGTTATGCGTTATGCGTTATGCGTTATGCGTTATGCGTTATGCGTTATGCGTTATGCGTTATGCATTATGCTTTATGCGTTATGCGTTATGCGTTATGCGTTATGCGTTATGGGTTATGCATTTTGCGTTATGCGATATGCGTTGTGCGTTATGCGTTATGCGTTATGCGTTATGCCTTATGCGTTATGCGATATGCGTTGTGCGTTATGCGTTATGCGTTATGCGTTATGCGTTATGCGTTATGCGTTATTCTGTATTCGTTATGCGTTGTGCGTTATACGTTTGCGTTATGCGCCATGCGTTATGCGTTATGCGTTATGCGTTATGCGATATGCGTTGTGCGTTATGCGTTATGCGTTATGCGTTATGCGTTATGCGATATTCGTTGTGCGTTATGCGTTATGCGTTATGCTCTATACGTTATTCGTTATGCGTTATGCGTGATCCGTTATGTGTTAGGCGATATACGTTTTGCGGTATTCGTTATGCGTTATGCGTTATGCGTTATCCGTTGTTCTTTATGCGTTATGCGTTGTGCGTTATACGTTTGCGTTATGCATTATGCGTTATGCGTTATACGGTATGCGTTATGCGTTAAACGTTATGCGTTATGCGTTATGCGATAAGCGTTATGCGTTATGCGTTAAGCATTATGCTTTATGCGTTATGCGTTATGAGTTACACGTTATGCGTTATTCGATACGCGTTATGCGTTATGCGTTATGCGTGATCCGTTATGCGTTATGCATTATGCGTTATGCATTATGCGATATGCGTTATGCGTTATGCGTTATGCGTTATGCGTTATGCGTTATGCGTTATGGGTTATGCGTTATGCATTTTGAGTTATGCGTTATGCGTTATGCGTTATGCGATATGCGTTGTGCGTTATGCGTTATGCGTTATGCGTTATGCGTTATGCGTTTGCGTTATGCGTTATGCGTTATGCATTTTGAGTTATGCGCCATGCGTTATGCGTTATGCGCCATGCGTTATGCGTTATGCGTTATGCGTTATGCGATATGCGTTGTGCGTTATGCGTTATGCGTTATGCGTTATGCGTTATGCGTTATGCGTTATGCGTTATGCGTTATGCATTATGCTTTATGCGTTATGCGTTATGCGTTATGCGTTATGCGTTATGGGTTATGCATTTTGCGTTATGCGATATGCGTTGTGCGTTATGCGTTATGCGTTATGCGTTATGCGTTATGCGTTATGCGATATGCGTTGTGCGTTATGCGTTATGCGTTATGCGTTATGCGTTATGCGTTATGCGTTATGCGTTATGCGTTATGCGTTATGCGTTATGCGCCATGCGTTATGCGTTATGCGCCATGCGTTATGCGTTATGCGTTATGCGTTATGCGATATGCGTTATGCGTTATGCGTTATGCGTTATACGTTATGCTTTATGCTTTATGCTTTATGCTTTATGCGTTATGCGTTATGCGTTATGAGTGATCCGACATGCGTTATGCCTTATGCCTTATGGGTTTGCGTTATGGGTTATGCATTATGCGTTATGCGTTATGCGTTATGCATAATGCGTTATACGTTATGTATTATGCGTTATGCCTTATACGTTATGCGATATGCGTTGTGCGTTACGCGTTATGCGTTATGCGTTATGCGTTATGCGTTATGCGTTATGCGTTATGCATTTTGAGTTATGCGCCATGCGTTATGCGTTATGCGTTATGCATTTTGAGTTATGCGCCATGCGTTATGCGTTATGAATTATGCGCCATGCGTTATGCGTTATGCGTTATGCGTTATGCATTATGCGTTGTGCGTTATACGTTTGCGTTGTGCGTTATGCGTTATGCGTTATGCATTATGCGATATGCGTTATGCGTTATGCGTTATGCGTTATGCGTTATGCCTTATGCGTTATGCGTTATGCGTTATGCGTTATGCATTTTGCGTTATGCGCCATGCGTTATGCGTTATGAATTATGCGCCATGCGTTATGGGTTATGCATTTTGCGTTATGCGTTATGCGATATGCGTTTTGCGTTATGCGTTATGCGTTATGCGTTATGCCTTATGCGTTATGCGTTATGCGTTATGCGTTATGCATTTTGCGTTATGCGCCATGCGTTATGCGTTATGCGTTATGCGTTATGCGTTATGCGTTATGCGTTATGCGTTATGCGTTATGCGTTATGCGTTATGCGTTATGCGTTATGCGTTATGCGTTATGCGTTATGGGTTATGCGTTATGCGTTATGCGATATGCGTTATGCGTTATACGTTATGATTTATGCTTTATGCGTTATGCGTTATGCGTTATGAGTGATCCGACATGCGTTATGCGTTATGCGTTATGCGTTATGCCTTATGCCTTATGGGTTTGCGTTATGCGTTATGCGTTATGCATAATGCGTTATACGTCATGTATTATGCGTTATGCCTTATACGTTATGCGTTATGCGATATGCGTTGTGCGTAATGCGTTATGCGTTATGTGTTATGCATTATGCGTTATGCGTTATGCCTGATCCGTTAGGCGTTATGCGTTATGCGTTATGCGTTATGCCTTATGCGTTATGCGTTATGCGTTATGCGTTATGCGTTATGTGTTATGCGTTATGCGTTATGCGTTATGCGTTATGCGTTATGCGTTATGCGTTATGCGTTATGCGTTATGCGTTATGCGTTATGCGTTATGTGTTATGCATTATGCGTTATGCGTTATGCCTGATCCGTAAGGCGTTATGCGTTATGCGTTATGCATTATGCTTTATGCGTTATGCGTTATGCGATATGCGTTGTGCGTTATGCGTTATGCGTTATGCGTTATGCGTTATGCATTATGCTTTATGCGTTATGCGTTATGCGTTATGCGTTATGCGTTATGCGTTATGGGTTATGCATTTTGCGTTATGCGTTATGCGATATGCGTTGTGCGTTATGCGTTATGCGTTATGCGTTATGCGTTATGCGTTATGCGTTATGCGTTATGCGTTATGCATTTTGCGTTATGCGCCATGCGTTATGCGTTATGCGTTATGCGTTATGCGTTATGCGTTATGCGTTATGGGTTATGCGTTATGCGTTATGCGATATGCGTTATGCGTTATACGTTATGATTTATGCTTTATGCGTTATGCGTTATGCGTTATGAGTGATCCGACATGCGTTATGCGTTATGCGTTATGCGTTATGCCTTATGCCTTATGAGTTTGCGTTATGCGTTATGCGTTATGCATAATGCGTTATACGTCATGTATTATGCGTTATGCCTTATACGTTATGCGATATGCGTTGTGCGTAATGCGTTATGCGTTATGTGTTATGCATTATGCGTTATGCGTTATGCCTGATCCGTTAGGCGTTATGCGTAATGCGTTATGCGTTATGCGTTATGCGTTATGCCTGATCCGTTAGGCGTTATGCGTTATGCGTTATGCGTTATGCGTTATGCGTTATGCGTTATGCGTTATGTGTTATGCGTTATGCGTTATGCGTTATGCGTTATGCGTTATGCGTTATGCGTTATGCGTTATGCGTTATGCGTTATGCGTTATGCGTTATGCGTTATGCGTTATGCGTTATGCGTTATGCGTTATGTGTTATGCATTATGCGTTATGCGTTATGCCTGATCCGTAAGGCGTTATGCGTTATGCGTTATGCATTATGCTTTATGCGTTATGCGTTATGCGATATCCGTTGTGCGTTATGCGTTATGCGTTATGCGATATGCGTTGTGCGTTATGCGTTATGCGTTATGCGTTATGCGTTATGCGTTATGCGTTATGCGTTATGCGTTATGCGTTATGCGTTACGTGTTATTCGTTATGCATTTTGAGCTATGCGCCATGCGTTATGCGTTATGCGATATGCGTTGTGCGTTATGCGTTATGCGTTATGCGTTATGCATTATGCTTTATGCGTTATGCATTATGCGTTATGCGTTATGCGTTATGCTTTATGGGTTATGCATTTTGCGTTATGCGTTATGCGATATGCGTTGTGCGTTATGCGTTATGCGTTATGCGTTATGCCTTATGCGTTATGCGTTATGCGTTATGCGTTATGCATTTTGCGTTATGCGCCATGCGTTATGCGTTATGCGTTATGCGTTATGCGTTATGCGTTATGCGTTATGCGTTTTGCGTTATGCGTTATGCGTTATGCGTTATGCGTTATGCGTTATGCGTTATGGGTTATGCGTTATGCGTTATGCGATATGCGTTATGCGTTATGCCTGATCCGTAAGGCGTTATGCGTTATGCGTTATGCGTTATGCGTTATGCGTTATGCGTTATGCGTTATGCGATATGCGTTATGCGTTATACGTTATGCGTTATGCGTTATGCGTTATGCGTTATGCGTTGTGCGTTATGCGTTATGCGTTATGCGTTATGCGTTATGCGTTATGCGTTATGCGTTATGCGTTATGCGTTATGCGTTATGCGTTATGCGTTATGCGTTATGCGTTATGCGTTATGCGTTATGCGTTATGCGTTATGCGTTATGCGTTATGTGTTATGCGTTATGCGTTATGCGTTATGCGTTATGCGTTATGCGATATGCGTTGTGCGTTATGCGTTATGCGTTATGCGTTATGCGTTATGCGTTATGCGTTATGCGTTATGCATTATGCTTTATGCGTTATGCGTTATGCGTTATGCGTTATGCGTTATGGGTTATGCATTTTGCGTTATGCGTTATGCGTTATGCGTTTTGCGTTATGCGTTATGCGTTATGCGTTATGCCTTATGCGTTATGCGTTATGCGTTATGCGTTATGCGTTATGCGTTATGCATTTTGCGTTATGCGTTATGCGATATGCGTTTTGCGTTATGCGTTATGCGTTATGCGTTATGCCTTATGCGTTATGCGTTATGCGTTATGCGTTATGCATTTTGCGTTATGCGCCATGCGTTATGCGTTATGCGTTATGCGTTATGCGTTATGCGTTATGCGTTATGCGTTATGCGTTATGCGTTATGCGTTATGCGTTATGCGTTATGCGTTATGCGTTATGCGTTATGCGTTATGCGCTATGCGTTATGCGTTATGGGTTATGCGTTATGCGTTATGCGATATGCGTTATGCGTTATACGTTATGATTTATGCTTTATGCGTTATGCGTTATGCGTTATGAGTGATCCGACATGCGTTATGCGTTATGCGTTATGCGTTATGCCTTATGCCTTATGGGTTTGCGTTATGCGTTATGCGTTATGCATAATGCGTTATACGTCATGTATTATACGTTATGCCTTATACGTTATGCGATATGCGTTGTGCGTAATGCGTTATGCGTTATGTGTTATGCATTATGCGTTATGCGTTATGCCTGATCCGTTAGGCGTTATGCGTTATGCGTTATGCGTTATGCGTTATGCGTTATGCGTTATGCGTTATGCGTTATGTGTTATGCGTTATGCGTTATGCGTTATGCGTTATGCGTTATGCGTTATGCGTTATGCGTTATGCGTTATGCGTTATGCGTTATGTGTTATGCATTATGCGTTATGCGTTATGCCTGATCCGTAAGGCGTTATGCGTTATGCGTTATGCATTATGCTTTATGCGTTATGCGTTATGCGATATGCGTTGTGCGTTATGCGTTATGCGTTATGCGATATGCGTTGTGCGTTATGCGTTATGCGTTATGCGTTATGCGTTATGCGTTATGCGTTATGCGTTATGCGTTATGCGTTATGCGTTATGCATTTTGAGTTATGCGCCATGCGTTATGCGTTATGCGATATGCGTTGTGCATTATGCGTTATGCGTTATGCGTTATGCGTTATGCATTATGCTTTATGCGTTATGCGTTATGCGTTATGCGTTATGCGTTATGCGTTATGGGTTATGCATTTTGCGTTATGCGTTATGCGATATGCGTTGTGCGTTATGCGTTATGCGTTATGCGTTATGCCTTATGCGTTATGCGTTATGCGTTATGCGTTATGCATTTTGCGTTATGCGCCATGCGTTATGCGTTATGCGTTATGCGTTATGCGTTATGCGTTATGCGTTATGGGTTATGCGTTATGCGTTATGCGATATGCGTTATGCGTTATACGTTATGATTTATGCTTTATGCGTTATGCGTTATGCGTTATGAGTGATCCGACATGCGTTATGCGTTATGCGTTATGCGTTATGCCTTATGCCTTATGAGTTTGCGTTATGCGTTATGCGTTATGCATAATGCGTTATACGTCATGTATTATGCGTTATGCCTTATACGTTATGCGATATGCGTTGTGCGTAATGCGTTATGCGTTATGTGTTATGCATTATGCGTTATGCGTTATGCCTGATCCGTTAGGCGTTATGCGTTATGCGTTATGCGTTATGCGTTATGCGTTATGCCTGATCCGTTAGGCGTTATGCGTTATGCGTTATGCGTTATGCGTTATGCGTTACGCGTTATGTGTTATGCGTTATGCGTTATGCGTTATGCGTTATGCGTTATGCGTTATGCGTTATGCGTTATGCGTTATGCGTTATGCGTTATGCGTTATGCGTTATGCGTTATGCGTTATGCGTTATGCGTTATGCGTTATGTGTTATGCATTATGCGTTATGCGTTATGCCTGATCCGTAAGGCGTTATGCGTTATGCGTTATGCATTATGCTTTATGCGTTATGCGTTATGCGATATCCGTTGTGCGTTATGCGTTATGCGTTATGCGATATGCGTTGTGCGTTATGCGTTATGCGTTATGCGTTATGCGTTATGCGTTATGCGTTATGCGTTATGCGTTATGCGTTATGCGTTATGCGTTATGCGTTACGTGTTATTCGTTATGCATTTTGAGCTATGCGCCATGCGTTATGCGTTATGCGATATGCGTTGTGCGTTATGCGTTATGCGTTATGCGTTATGCATTATGCTTTATGCGTTATGCATTATGCGTTATGCGTTATGCGTTATGCTTTATGGGTTATGCATTTTGCGTTATGCGTTATGCGATATGCGTTGTGCGTTATGCGTTATGCGTTATGCGTTATGCCTTATGCGTTATGCGTTATGCGTTATGCGTTATGCATTTTGCGTTATGCGCCATGCGTTATGCGTTATGCGTTATGCGTTATGCGTTATGCGTTATGCGTTATGCGTTATGCGTTATGCGTTATGCGTTATGCGTTATGCGTTATGCGTTATGCGTTATGCGTTATGCGTTATGGGTTATGCGTTATGCGTTATGCGATATGCGTTATGCGTTATGCCTGATCCGTAAGGCGTTATGCGTTATGCGTTATGCGTTATGCGTTATGCGTTATGCGTTATGCGTTATGCGTTATGCGTTATGCGTTATACGTTATGCGTTATGCGTTATGCGTTATGCGTTATGCGTTGTGCGTTATGCGTTATGCGTTATGCGTTATGCGTTATGCGTTATGCGTTATGCGTTATGCGTTATGCGTTATGCGTTATGCGTTATGCGTTATGCGTTATGCGTTATGCGTTATGCGTTATGCGTTATGCGTTATGCGTTATGTGTTATGCGTTATGCGTTATGCGTTATGCGTTATGCGTTATGCGATATGCGTTGTGCGTTATGCGTTATGCGTTATGCGTTATGCGTTATGCGTTATGCGTTATGCGTTATGCATTATGCTTTATGCGTTATGCGTTATGCGTTATGCGTTATGCGTTATGGGTTATGCATTTTGCGTTATGCGTTATGCGATATGCGTTTTGCGTTATGCGTTATGCGTTATGCGTTATGCCTTATGCGTTATGCGTTATGCGTTATGCGTTATGCGTTATGGGTTATGCATTTTGCGTTATGCGTTATGCGATATGCGTTTTGCGTTATGCGTTATGCGTTATGCGTTATGCCTTATGCGTTATGCGTTATGCGTTATGCGTTATGCATTTTGCGTTATGCGCCATGCGTTATGCGTTATGCGTTATGCGTTATGCGTTATGCGTTATGCGTTATGCGTTATGCGTTATGCGTTATGCGTTATGCGTTATGCGTTATGCGTTATGCGTTATGCGTTATGCGTTATGCGCTATGCGTTATGCGTTATGGGTTATGCGTTATGCGTTATGCGATATGCGTTATGCGTTATACGTTATGATTTATGCTTTATGCGTTATGCGTTATGCGTTATGAGTGATCCGACATGCGTTATGCGTTATGCGTTATGCGTTATGCCTTATGCCTTATGGGTTTGCGTTATGCGTTATGCGTTATGCATAATGCGTTATACGTCATGTATTATACGTTATGCCTTATACGTTATGCGATATGCGTTGTGCGTAATGCGTTATGCGTTATGCGTTATGCGTTATGCGTTATGCGTTATGTGTTATGCATTATGCGTTATGCGTTATGCCTGATCCGTAAGGCGTTATGCGTTATGCGTTATGCATTATGCTTTATGCGTTATGCGTTATGCGATATGCGTTGTGCGTTATGCGTTATGCGTTATGCGATATGCGTTGTGCGTTATGCGTTATGCGTTATGCGTTATGCGTTATGCGTTATGCGTTATGCGTTATGCGTTATGCGTTATGCATTTTGAGTTATGCGCCATGCGTTATGCGTTATGCGATATGCGTTGTGCATTATGCGTTATGCGTTATGCGTTATGCGTTATGCATTATGCTTTATGCGTTATGCGTTATGCGTTATGCGTTATGCGTTATGCGTTATGGGTTATGCATTTTGCGTTATGCGTTATGCGATATGCGTTGTGCGTTATGCGTTATGCGTTATGCGTTATGCGTTATGCGTTATGCGTTATGTGTTATGCGTTATGCGTTATGCGTTATGCGTTATGCGTTATGCGTTATGCGTTATGCGTTATGCGTTATGCGTTATGCGTTATGTGTTATGCATTATGCGTTATGCGTTATGCCTGATCCGTAAGGCGTTATGCGTTATGCGTTATGCATTATGCTTTATGCGTTATGCGTTATGCGATATGCGTTGTGCGTTATGCGTTATGCGTTATGCGATATGCGTTGTGCGTTATGCGTTATGCGTTATGCGTTATGCGTTATGCGTTATGCGTTATGCGTTATGCGTTATGCGTTATGCATTTTGAGTTATGCGCCATGCGTTATGCGTTATGCGATATGCGTTGTGCATTATGCGTTATGCGTTATGCGTTATGCGTTATGCATTATGCTTTATGCGTTATGCGTTATGCGTTATGCGTTATGCGTTATGCGTTATGGGTTATGCATTTTGCGTTATGCGTTATGCGATATGCGTTGTGCGTTATGCGTTATGCGTTATGCGTTATGCGTTATGCGTTATGCGTTATGCGTTATGCGTTATGCGTTATGCATTTTGCGTTATGCGCCATGCGTTATACGTTTGCGTTATGCATTATGCGTTATGCGTTATACGGTATGCGTTATGCGTTATACGTTATGCGTTAAGCATTATGCTTTATGCGTTATGCGTTATGAGTTACACGTTATGCGTTATTCGATATGCGTTATGCGTTATGCGTTATGCGTTAAGCGTTATGCGTGATCCGTTATGCGTTAAGCATTATGCGTTTTGCTGTATTCGTTATGCGTTGTGCGTTATACGTTTGCGTTATGCGTTATGCGTTATGCGTTATGCATTTTGAGTTATGCGCCATGCGTTATGCATTATGCGTTATGCGTTATGCGATATGCGTTGTGCGTTATGCGTTATGCGTTATGCGTTATGCGTTATGCGTTATGCGTTATGGGTTATGCGTTATGCATTTTGAGTTATGCGCCATGCGTTATGCGTTATGCGATATGCGTTGTGCGTTATGCTTTATGCGTGATCCGTTATGCGTTAAGCATTATGCGTTATTCTGTATTCGTTATGCGTTGTGCGTTATACGTTTGCGTTATGCGTTATGCGTTATGCGTTATGCATTTTGAGTTATGCGCCATGCGTTATGCGTTATGCGCCATGCGTTATGCGTTATGCGTTATGCGTTATGCGATATGCGTTGTGCGTTATGCGTTATGCGTTATGCGTTATGCGTTATGCGTTATGCGTTATGCGTTATGGGTTATGCATTTTGCGTTATGCGTTATGCGATATGCGTTGTGCGTTATGCGTTATGCGTTATGCGTTATGCGTTATGCGTTATGCGTTATGTGTTATGCGTTATGCGTTATGCGTTATGCGTTATGCGTTATGCGTTATGCGTTATGCGTTATGCGTTATGCGTTATGCGTTATGTGTTATGCATTATGCGTTATGCGTTATGCCTGATCCGTAAGGCGTTATGCGTTATGCGTTATGCATTATGCTTTATGCGTTATGCGTTATGCGATATGCGTTGTGCGTTATGCGTTATGCGTTATGCGATATGCGTTGTGCGTTATGCGTTATGCGTTATGCGTTATGCGTTATGCGTTATGCGTTATGCGTTATGCGTTATGCGTTATGCATTTTGAGTTATGCGCCATGCGTTATGCGTTATGCGATATGCGTTGTGCATTATGCGTTATGCGTTATGCGTTATGCGTTATGCATTATGCTTTATGCGTTATGCGTTATGCGTTATGCGTTATGCGTTATGCGTTATGGGTTATGCATTTTGCGTTATGCGTTATGCGATATGCGTTGTGCGTTATGCGTTATGCGTTATGCGTTATGCGTTATGCCTTATGCGTTATGCGTTATGCGTTATGCGTTATGCATTTTGCGTTATGCGCCATGCGTTATACGTTTGCGTTATGCATTATGCGTTATGCGTTATACGGTATGCGTTATGCGTTATACGTTATGCGTTAAGCATTATGCTTTATGCGTTATGCGTTATGAGTTACACGTTATGCGTTATTCGATATGCGTTATGCGTTATGCGTTATGCGTTAAGCGTTATGCGTGATCCGTTATGCGTTAAGCATTATGCGTTTTGCTGTATTCGTTATGCGTTGTGCGTTATACGTTTGCGTTATGCGTTATGCGTTATGCGTTATGCATTTTGAGTTATGCGCCATGCGTTATGCATTATGCGTTATGCGTTATGCGATATGCGTTGTGCGTTATGCGTTATGCGTTATGCGTTATGCGTTATGCGTTATGCGTTATGGGTTATGCGTTATGCATTTTGAGTTATGCGCCATGCGTTATGCGTTATGCGATATGCGTTGTGCGTTATGCTTTATGCGTGATCCGTTATGCGTTAAGCATTATGCGTTATTCTGTATTCGTTATGCGTTGTGCGTTATACGTTTGCGTTATGCGTTATGCGTTATGCGTTATGCATTTTGAGTTATGCGCCATGCGTTATGCGTTATGCGCCATGCGTTATGCGTTATGCGTTATGCGTTATGCGATATGCGTTGTGCGTTATGCGTTATGCGTTATGCGTTATGCGTTATGCGATATTCGTTGTGCGTTATGCGTTATGCGTTATGCTCTATACGTTATTCGTTATGCGTTATGCGTGATCCGTTATGTGTTAGGCGATATACGTTTTGCGGTATTCGTTATGCGTTATGCGTTATGCGTTATCCGTTGTTCTTTATGCGTTATGCGTTGTGCGTTATACGTTTGCGTTATGCATTATGCGTTATGCGTTATACGGTATGCGTTATGCGTTATACGTTATGCGTTATGCGTTATGCGATAAGCGTTATGCGTTATGCGTTAAGCATTATGCTTTATGCGTTATGCGTTATGAGTTACACGTTATGCGTTATTCGATATGCGTTATGCGTTATGCGTTATGCGTGATCCGTTATGCGTTATGCATTATGCGTTATGCGTTATGCGATATGCGTTGTGCGTTATGCGTTATGCGTTATGCGTTATGCGTTATGGGTTATGCGTTATGCGTTATGCGTTATGTGTTATGCATTATGCGTTATGCGTTATGCCTGATCCGTAAGGCGTTATGCGTTATGCGTTATGCATTATGCTTTATGCGTTATGCGTTATGCGATATGCGTTGTGCGTTATGCGTTATGCGTTATGCGATATGCGTTGTGCGTTATGCGTTATGCGTTATGCGTTATGCGTTATGCGTTATGCGTTATGCGTTATGCGTTATGCGTTATGCATTTTGAGTTATGCGCCATGCGTTATGCGTTATGCGATATGCGTTGTGCATTATGCGTTATGCGTTATGCGTTATGCGTTATGCATTATGCTTTATGCGTTATGCGTTATGCGTTATGCGTTATGCGTTATGCGTTATGGGTTATGCATTTTGCGTTATGCGTTATGCGTTATGCGTTATGCGTTATGCGTTATGCGTTATGCGTTATGCGTTATGCCTTATGCGTTATGCGTTATGCGTTATGCGTTATGCATTTTGCGTTATGCGCCATGCGTTATACGTTTGCGTTATGCATTATGCGTTATGCGTTATACGTTATGCGTTATGCGTTATACGTTATGCGTTAAGCATTATGCTTTATGCGTTATGCGTTATGAGTTACACGTTATGCGTTATTCGATATGCGTTATGCGTTATGCGTTATGCGTTAAGCGTTATGCGTGATCCGTTATGCGTTAAGCATTATGCGTTTTGCTGTATTCGTTATGCGTTGTGCGTTATACGTTTGCGTTATGCGTTATGCGTTATGCGTTATGCATTTTGAGTTATGCGCCATGCGTTATGCATTATGCGTTATGCGTTATGCGATATGCGTTGTGCGTTATGCGTTATGCGTTATGCGTTATGCGTTATGCGTTATGCGTTATGGGTTATGCGTTATGCATTTTGAGTTATGCGCCATGCGTTATGCGTTATGCGATATGCGTTGTGCGTTATGCTTTATGCGTGATCCGTTATGCGTTAAGCATTATGCGTTATTCTGTATTCGTTATGCGTTGTGCGTTATACGTTTGCGTTATGCGTTATGCGTTATGCGTTATGCATTTTGAGTTATGCGCCATGCGTTATGCGTTATGCGCCATGCGTTATGCGTTATGCGTTATGCGTTATGCGATATGCGTTGTGCGTTATGCGTTATGCGTTATGCGTTATGCGTTATGCGATATTCGTTGTGCGTTATGCGTTATGCGTTATGCTCTATACGTTATTCGTTATGCGTTATGCGTGATCCGTTATGTGTTAGGCGATATACGTTTTGCGGTATTCGTTATGCGTTATGCGTTATGCGTTATCCGTTGTTCTTTATGCGTTATGCGTTGTGCGTTATACGTTTGCGTTATGCATTATGCGTTATGCGTTATACGGTATGCGTTATACGTTATACGTTATGCGTTATGCGTTATGCGATAAGCGTTATGCGTTATGAGTTACACGTTATGCGTTATTCGATATGCGTTATGCGTTATGCGTTATGCGTGATCCGTTATGCGTTATGCATTATGCGTTATGCGTTATGCGATATGCGTTGTGCGTTATGCGTTATGCGTTATGCGTTATGCGTTATGCGTTATGGGTTATGCGTTATGCATTTTGAGTTATGCGTTATGCGTTATGCGTTATGCGATATGCGTTGTGCGTTATGCGTTATGCGTTATGCGTTATGCGTTATGCGTTATGGGTTATGCGTTATGCATTTTGAGTTATGCATTATGCGTTATGCGTTATGCGTTATGCGTTATGCGATATGCGTTGTGCGTTATGCTTTATGCGTGATCCGTTATACGTTAAGCATTATGCGTTATGCTGTATTCGTTATGCGTTGTGCGTTATACGTTTGCGTTATGCGTTATGCGTTATGCATTTTGAGTTATGCGCCATGCGTTATGCGTTATGCGCCATGCGTTATGCGTTATGCGTTATGGGTTATGCGTTATGCATTTTGCGTTATGCGCCATGCGTTATGCGTTATGCGTTATGCGTTATGCGTTATGCGTTATGCGTTATGAGTGATCCGACATGCGTTATGCCTTATGCCTTATGGGTTTGCGTTATGGGTTATGCATTATGCGTTATGCGTTATGCGTTATGCATAATGCGTTATACGTTATGTATTATGCGTTATGCCTTATACGTTATGCGATATGCGTTGTGCGTTATGCGTTATGCGTTATGCGTTATGCGTTATGCGTTATGCTCTATACGTTATGCGTTATGCGTTATGCGTGATCCGTTATGTGTTAGGCGATATGCGTTTTGCGGTATTCGTTATGCGTTATGCGTTATCCGTTGTTCGTTATGCGTTATGCGTTGTGCGTTATACGTTTGCGTTATGCATTATGCGTTATGCGTTATACGGTATGCGTTATGCGTTATACGTTATGCGTTATGCGTTATGCGATAAGCGTTATGCGTTATGCGTTAAGCATTATGCTTTATGCGTTATGCGTTATGAGTTACACGTTATGCGTTATTCGATATGCGTTATGCGTTATGCGTTATGCGTTATGCGTTAGGCGTGATCCGTTATGCGTTAAGCATTATGCGTTTTGCTGTATTCGTTATGCGTTGTGCGTTATACGTTTGCGTTATGCGTTATGCGTTATGCATTTTGAGTTATGCGCCATGCGTTATGCATTATGCGTTATGCGTTATGCGATATGCGTTGTGCGTTATGCGTTATGCGTTATGCGTTATGCGTTATGCGTTATGCGTTATGCGTTATGCGTTATGCGTTATGCGTTATGCATTATGAGTTATGCGCCATGCGTTATGCGTTATGCGTTATGCGTTATGCGATATGCGTTATGCGTTATGCGTTATGCGTTATGCGTTAAGCATTATGCTTTATGCGTTATGCGTTATGAGTTACACGTTATGCGTTATTCGATATGCGTTATGCGTTATGCGTTATGCGTTATGCGTGATCCGTTATGCGTTAAGCATTATGCGTTTTGCTGTATTCGTTATGCGTTGTGCGTTATACGTTTGCGTTATGCGTTATGCGTTATGCGTTATGCATTTTGAGTTATGCGCCATGCGTTATGCATTATGCGTTATGCGTTATGCGATATGCGTTGTGCGTTATGCGTTATGCGTTATGCGTTATGCGTTATGCGTTATGCGTTATGCGTTATGCGTTATGCATTTTGAGTTATGCGCCATGCGTTATGCGTTATGCGATATGCGTTGTGCGTTATGCTTTATGCGTGATCCGTTATGCGTTAAGCATTATGCGTTATTCTGTATTCGTTATGCGTTGTGCGTTATACGTTTGCGTTATGCGTTATGCGTTATGCGTTATGCATTTTGAGTTATGCGCCATGCGTTATGCGTTATGCGCTATGCGTTATGCGTTATGCGTTATGCGTTATGCGATATGCGTTGTGCGTTATGCGTTATGCGTTATGCGTTATGCGTTATGCGATATTCGTTGTGCGTTATGCGTTATGCGTTATGCTCTATACGTTATTCGTTATGCGTTATGCGTGATCCGTTATGTGTTAGGCGATATACGTTTTGCGGTATTCGTTATGCGTTATGCGTTATGCGTTATCCGTTGTTCTTTATGCGTTATGCGTTGTGCGTTATACGTTTGCGTTATGCATTATGCGTTATGCGTTATACGGTATGCGTTATGCGTTAAACGTTATGCGTTATGCGTTATGCGATAAGCGTTATGCGTTATGCGTTAAGCATTATGCTTTATGCGTTATGCGTTATGAGTTACACGTTATGCGTTATTCGATACGCGTTATGCGTTATGCGTTATGCGTGATCCGTTATGCGTTATGCATTATGCGTTATGCATTATGCGATATGCGTTGTGCGTTATGCGTTATGCGTTATGCGTTATGCGTTATGCGTTATGCGTTATGGGTTATGCGTTATGCATTTTGAGTTATGCGTTATGCGTTATGCGTTATGCGATATGCGTTGTGCGTTATGCGTTATGCGTTATGCGTTATGCGTTTGCGTTATGCGTTATGCGTTATGCATTTTGAGTTATGCGCCATGCGTTATGCGTTATGCGCCATGCGTTATGCGTTATGCGTTATGCGTTATGCGATATGCGTTGTGCGTTATGCGTTATGCGTTATGCGTTATGCGTTATGCGTTATGCGTTATGCGTTATGCGTTATGCATTATGCTTTATGCGTTATGCGTTATGCGTTATGCGTTATGCGTTATGGGTTATGCATTTTGCGTTATGCGATATGCGTTGTGCGTTATGCGTTATGCGTTATGCGTTATGCGTTATGCGTTATGCGTTATGCGTTGTGCGTTATGCGTTATGCGTTATGCGTTATGCGTTATGCGTTATGCGTTATGCGTTATGCGTTATGCGTTATGCGTTATGCGCCATGCGTTATGCGTTATGCGCCATGCGTTATGCGTTATGCGTTGTGCGTTATGCGATATGCGTTGTGCGTTATGCGTTATGCGTTATACGTTATGCTTTATGCTTTATGCTTTATGCTTTATGCGTTATGCGTTATGCGTTATGAGTGATCCGACATGCGTTATGCCTTATGCCTTATGGGTTTGCGTTATGGGTTATGCATTATGCGTTATGCGTTATGCGTTATGCATAATGCGTTATACGTTATGTATTATGCGTTATGCCTTATACGTTATGCGATATGCGTTGTGCGTTACGCGTTATGCGTTATGCGTTATGCGTTATGCGTTATGCGTTATGCGTTATGCATTTTGAGTTATGCGCCATGCGTTATGCGTTATGCGTTATGCATTTTGAGTTATGCGCCATGCGTTATGCGTTATGAATTATGCGCCATGCGTTATGCGTTATGCGTTATGCGTTATGCATTATGCGTTGTGCGTTATACGTTTGCGTTGTGCGTTATGCGTTATGCGTTATGCATTATGCGATATGCGTTTTGCGTTATGCGTTATGCGTTATGCGTTATGCCTTATGCGTTATGCGTTATGCGTTATGCATTTTGCGTTATGCGCCATGCGTTATGCGTTATGAATTATGCGCCATGCGTTATGGGTTATGCATTTTGCGTTATGCGTTATGCGATATGCGTTTTGCGTTATGCGTTATGCGTTATGCGTTATGCCTTATGCGTTATGCGTTATGCGTTATGCGTTATGCATTTTGCGTTATGCGCCATGCGTTATGCGTTATGCGTTATGCGTTATGCGTTATGCGTTATGCGTTATGCGTTATGCGTTATGCGTTATGCGTTATGCGTTATGCGTTATGCGTTATGCGTTATGCGTTATGGGTTATGCGTTATGAGTTATGCGATATGCGTTATGCGTTATACGTTATGATTTATGCTTTATGCGTTATGCGTTATGCGTTATGAGTGATCCGACATGCGTTATGCGTTATGCGTTATGCGTTATGCCTTATGCCTTATGGGTTTGCGTTATGCGTTATGCGTTATGCATAATGCGTTATACGTCATGTATTATGCGTTATGCCTTATACGTTATGCGTTATGCGATATGCGTTGTGCGTAATGCGTTATGCGTTATGTGTTATGCATTATGCGTTATGCGTTATGCCTGATCCGTTAGGCGTTATGCGTTATGCGTTATGCGTTATGCGTTATGCGTTATGCGTTATGCGTTATGCGTTATGTGTTATGCGTTATGCGTTATGCGTTATGCGTTATGCGTTATGCGTTATGCGTTATGCGTTATGCGTTATGCGTTATGCGTTATGCGTTATGCGTTATGCGTTATGTGTTATGCATTATGCGTTATGCGTTATGCCTGATCCGTAAGGCGTTATGCGTTATGCGTTATGCATTATGCTTTATGCGTTATGCGTTATGCGATATGCGTTGTGCGTTATGCGTTATGCGTTATGCGTTATGCGTTATGCGTTATGCTTTATGCGTTATGCGTTATGCGTTATGCGTTATGCGTTATGCGTTATGGGTTATGCTTTTTGCGTTATGCGTTATGCGATATGCGTTGTGCGTTATGCGTTATGCGTTATGCGTTATGCGTTATGCGTTATGCGTTATGCGTTATGCGTTATGCATTTTGCGTTATGCGCCATGCGTTATGCGTTATGCGTTATGCGTTATGCGTTATGCGTTATGCGTTATGGGTTATGCGTTATGCGTTATGCGATATGCGTTATGCGTTATGCGTTATGCTTTATGCTTTATGCGTTATGCGTTATGCGTTATGAGTGATCCGACATGCGTTATGCGTTATGCGTTATGCGTTATGCCTTATGCCTTATGAGTTTGCGTTATGCGTTATGCGTTATGCATAATGCGTTATACGTCATGTATTATGCGTTATGCCTTATACGTTATGCGATATGCGTTGTGCGTAATGCGTTATGCGTTATGTGTTATGCATTATGCGTTATGCGTTATGCCTGATCCGTTAGGCGTTATGCGTTATGCGTTATGCGTTATGCGTTATGCGTTATGCCTGATCCGTTAGGCGTTATGCGTTATGCGTTATGCGTTATGCGTTATGCGTTATGCGTTATGCGTTATGTGTTATGCGTTATGCGTTATGCGTTATGCGTTATGCGTTATGCGTTATGCGTTATGCGTTATGCGTTATGCGTTATGCGTTATGCGTTATGCGTTATGCGTTATGCGTTATGCGTTATGCGTTATGTGTTATGCATTATGCGTTATGCGTTATGCCTGATCCGTAAGGCGTTATGCGTTATGCGTTATGCATTATGCTTTATGCGTTATGCGTTATGCGATATCCGTTGTGCGTTATGCGTTATGCGTTATGCGATATGCGTTGTGCGTTATGCGTTATGCGTTATGCGTTATGCGTTATGCGTTATGCGTTATGCGTTATGCGTTATGCGTTATGCGTTATGCGTTATGCGTTATGCGTTATGCGTTATGCGTTATGCGTTATGCGTTACGTGTTATTCGTTATGCATTTTGAGCTATGCGCCATGCGTTATGCGTTATGCGATATGCGTTGTGCGTTATGCGTTATGCGTTATGCGTTATGCGTTATGCATTATGCTTTATGCGTTATGCATTATGCGTTATGCGTTATGCGTTATGCTTTATGGGTTATGCATTTTGCGTTATGCGTTATGCGATATGCGTTGTGCGTTATGCGTTATGCGTTATGCGTTATGCCTTATGCGTTATGCGTTATGCGTTATGCGTTATGCGTTATGCATTATGCGTTGTGCGTTATACGTTTGCGTTGTGCGTTATGCGTTATGCGTTATGCATTATGCGATATGCGTTTTGCGTTATGCGTTATGCGTTATGCGTTATGCCTTATGCGTTATGCGTTATGCGTTATGCGTTATGCATTTTGCGTTATGCGCCATGCGTTATGCGTTATGAATTATGCGCCATGCGTTATGGGTTATGCATTTTGCGTTATGCGTTATGCGATATGCGTTTTGCGTTATGCGTTATGCGTTATGCGTTATGCCTTATGCGTTATGCGTTATGCGTTATGCGTTATGCATTTTGCGTTATGCGCCATGCGTTATGCGTTATGCGTTATGCGTTATGCGTTATGCGTTATGCGTTATGCGTTATGCGTTATGCGTTATGCGTTATGCGTTATGCGTTATGCGTTATGCGTTATGCGTTATGCGTTATGGGTTATGCGTTATGCGTTATGCGATATGCGTTATGCGTTATACGTTATGATTTATGCTTTATGCGTTATGCGTTATGCGTTATGAGTGATCCGACATGCGTTATGCGTTATGCGTTATGCGTTATGCCTTATGCCTTATGGGTTTGCGTTATGCGTTATGCGTTATGCATAATGCGTTATACGTCATGTATTATGCGTTATGCCTTATACGTTATGCGTTATGCGATATGCGTTGTGCGTAATGCGTTATGCGTTATGTGTTATGCATTATGCGTTATGCGTTATGCCTGATCCGTTAGGCGTTATGCGTTATGCGTTATGCGTTATGCGTTATGCGTTATGCGTTATGCGTTATGCGTTATGCGTTATGCGTTATGCGTTATGTGTTATGCGTTATGCGTTATGCGTTATGCGTTATGCGTTATGCGTTATGCGTTATGCGTTATGCGTTATGCGTTATGCGTTATGCGTTATGCGTTATGCGTTATGTGTTATGCATTATGCGTTATGCGTTATGCCTGATCCGTAAGGCGTTATGCGTTATGCGTTATGCATTATGCTTTATGCGTTATGCGTTATGCGATATGCGTTGTGCGTTATGCGTTATGCGTTATGCGTTATGCGTTATGCATTATGCTTTATGCGTTATGCGTTATGCGTTATGCGTTATGCGTTATGCGTTATGGGTTATGCATTTTGCGTTATGCGTTATGCGATATGCGTTGTGCGTTATGCGTTATGCGTTATGCGTTATGCCTTATGCGTTATGCGTTATGAGTTATGCGTTATGCATTTTGCGTTATGCGCCATGCGTTATGCGTTATGCGTTATGCGTTATGCGTTATGCGTTATGCGTTATGGGTTATGCGTTATGCGTTATGCGATATGCGTTATGCGTTATACGTTATGATTTATGCTTTATGCGTTATGCGTTATGCGTTATGAGTGATCCGACATGCGTTATGCGTTATGCGTTATGCGTTATGCCTTATGCCTTATGAGTTTGCGTTATGCGTTATGCGTTATGCATAATGCGTTATACGTCATGTATTATGCGTTATGCCTTATACGTTATGCGATATGCGTTGTGCGTAATGCGTTATGCGTTATGTGTTATGCATTATGCGTTATGCGTTATGCCTGATCCGTTAGGCGTTATGCGTTATGCGTTATGCGTTATGCGTTATGCGTTATGCCTGATCCGTTAGGCGTTATGCGTTATGCGTTATGCGTTATGCGTTATGCGTTATGCGTTATGCGTTATGTGTTATGCGTTATGCGTTATGCGTTATGCGTTATGCGTTATGCGTTATGCGTTATGCGTTATGCGTTATGCGTTATGCGTTATGCGTTATGCGTTATGCGTTATGCGTTATGCGTTATGCGTTATGTGTTATGCATTATGCGTTATGCGTTATGCCTGATCCGTAAGGCGTTATGCGTTATGCGTTATGCATTATGCTTTATGCGTTATGCGTTATGCGATATCCGTTGTGCGTTATGCGTTATGCGTTATGCGATATGCGTTGTGCGTTATGCGTTATGCGTTATGCGTTATGCGTTATGCGTTATGCGTTATGCGTTATGCGTTATGCGTTATGCGTTATGCGTTATGCGTTATGCGTTACGTGTTATTCGTTATGCATTTTGAGCTATGCGCCATGCGTTATGCGTTATGCGATATGCGTTGTGCGTTATGCGTTATGCGTTATGCGTTATGCGTTATGCATTATGCTTTATGCGTTATGCATTATGCGTTATGCGTTATGCGTTATGCTTTATGGGTTATGCATTTTGCGTTATGCGTTATGCGATATGCGTTGTGCGTTATGCGTTATGCGTTATGCGTTATGCCTTATGCGTTATGCGTTATGCGTTATGCGTTATGCATTTTGCGTTATGCGCCATGCGTTATGCGTTATGCGTTATGCGTTATGCGTTATGCGTTATGCGTTATGCGTTATGCGTTATGCGTTATGCGTTATGCGTTATGCGTTATGCGTTATGCGTTATGGGTTATGCGTTATGCGTTATGCGATATGCGTTATGCGTTATGCCTGATCCGTAAGGCGTTATGCGTTATGCGTTATGCGTTATGCGTTATGCGTTATGCGTTATGCGATATGCGTTATGCGTTATACGTTATGCGTTATGCGTTATGCGTTATGCGTTATGCGTTGTGCGTTATGCGTTATGCGTTATGCGTTATGCGTTATGCGTTATGCGTTATGCGTTATGCGTTATGCGTTATGCGTTATGCGTTATGCGTTATGCGTTATGCGTTATGCGTTATGCGTTATGCGTTATGTGTTATGCGTTATGCGTTATGCGTTATGCGTTATGCGTTATGCGTTATGCGTTATGCGTTATGCGTTATGCGTTATGCGTTATGTGTTATGCATTATGCGTTATGCGTTATGCCTGATCCGTAAGGCGTTATGCGTTATGCGTTATGCATTATGCTTTATGCGTTATGCGTTATGCGATATGCGTTGTGCATTATGCGTTATGCGTTATGCGATATGCGTTGTGCGTTATGCGTTATGCGTTATGCGTTATGCGTTATGCGTTATGCGTTATGCGTTATGCGTTATGCGTTATGCATTTTGAGTTATGCGCCATGCGTTATGCGTTATGCGATATGCGTTGTGCGTTATGCGTTATGCGTTATGCGTTATGCGTTATGCATTATGCTTTATGCGTTATGCGTTATGCGTTATGCGTTATGCGTTATGCGTTATGGGTTATGCATTTTGCGTTATGCGTTATGCGATATGCGTTGTGCGTTATGCGTTATGCGTTATGCGTTATGCCTTATGCGTTATGCGTTATGCGTTATGCGTTATGCGTTATGCATTTTGCGTTATGCGCCATGCGTTATACGTTTGCGTTATGCATTATGCGTTATGCGTTATACGGTATGCGTTATGCGTTATACGTTATGCGTTAAGCATTATGCTTTATGCGTTATGCGTTATGAGTTACACGTTATGCGTTATTCGATATGCGTTATGCGTTATGCGTTATGCGTTATGCGTTATGCGTTATGCGTGATCCGTTATGCGTTAAGCATTATGCGTTTTGCTGTATTCGTTATGCGTTGTGCGTTATACGTTTGCGTTATGCGTTATGCGTTATGCGTTATGCATTTTGAGTTATGCGCCATGCGTTATGCATTATGCGTTATGCGTTATGCGATATGCGTTGTGCGTTATGCGTTATGCTTTATGCGTTATGCGTTATGCGTTATGCGTTATGGGTTATGCGTTATGCATTTTGAGTTATGCGCCATGCGTTATGCGTTATGCGATATGCGTTGTGCGTTATGCTTTATGCGTGATACGTTATGCGTTAAGCATTATGCGTTATTCTGTATTCGTTATGCGTTGTGCGTTATACGTTTGCGTTATGCGTTATGCGTTATGCGTTATGCATTTTGAGTTATGCGCCATGCGTTATGCGTTATGCGCCATGCGTTATGCGTTATGCGTTATGCGTTATGCGATATGCGTTGTGCGTTATGCGTTATGCGTTATGCGTTATGCGTTATGCGTTATGCGTTATGCGTTATGAGTGATCCGACATGCGTTATGCCTTATGCCTTATGGGTTTGCGTTATGGGTTATGCATTATGCGTTATGCGTTATGCGTTATGCATAATGCGTTATACGTTATGTATTATGCGTTATGCCTTATACGTTATGCGATATGCGTTGTGCGTTATGCGTTATGCGTTATGCGTTATGCGTTATGCGTTATGCGTTATGCTCTATACGTTATGCGTTATGCGTTATGCGTGATCCGTTATGTGTTAGGCGATATGCGTTTTGCGGTATTCGTTATGCGTTATGCGTTATCCGTTGTTCGTTATGCGTTATGCGTTGTGCGTTATACGTTTGCGTTATGCATTATGCGTTATGCGTTATACGGTATGCGTTATGCGTTATACGTTATGCGTTATGCGTTATGCGATAAGCGTTATGCGTTATGCGTTAAGCATTATGCTTTATGCGTTATGCGTTATGAGTTACACGTTATGCGTTATTCGATATGCGTTATGCGTTATGCGTTATGCGTTATGCGTTAGGCGTGATCCGTTATGCGTTAAGCATTATGCGTTTTGCTGTATTCGTTATGCGTTGTGCGTTATACGTTTGCGTTATGCGTTATGCGTTATGCATTTTGAGTTATGCGCCATGCGTTATGCATTATGCGTTATGCGTTATGCGATATGCGTTGTGCGTTATGCGTTATGCGTTATGCGTTATGCGTTATGCGTTATGCGTTATGCGTTATGCGTTATGCGTTATGCGTTATGCATTTTGAGTTATGCGCCATGCGTTATGCGTTATGCGTTATGCGTTATGCGATATGCGTTATGCGTTATGCGTTATACGTTATGCGTTAAGCATTATGCTTTATGCGTTATGCGTTATGAGTTACACGTTATGCGTTATTCGATATGCGTTATGCGTTATGCGTTATGCGTTATGCGTTATGCGTGATCCGTTATGCGTTAAGCATTATGCGTTTTGCTGTATTCGTTATGCGTTGTGCGTTATACGTTTGCGTTATGCGTTATGCGTTATGCGTTATGCATTTTGAGTTATGCGCCATGCGTTATGCATTATGCGTTATGCGTTATGCGATATGCGTTGTGCGTTATGCGTTATGCGTTATGCGTTATGCGTTATGCGTTATGCGTTATGCGTTATGCGTTATGCGTTATGCGTTATGGGTTATGCGTTATGCATTTTGAGTTATGCGCCATGCGTTATGCGTTATGCGATATGCGTTGTGCGTTATGCTTTATGCGTGATCCGTTATGCGTTAAGCATTATGCGTTATTCTGTATTCGTTATGCGTTGTGCGTTATACGTTTGCGTTATGCGTTATGCGTTATGCGTTATGCATTTTGAGTTATGCGCCATGCGTTATGCGTTATGCCCCATGCGTTATGCGTTATGCGTTATGCGTTATGCGTTATGCGTTATGCGTTATGCGTTATGCGTTATGCGTTATGCGTTATGCGATATTCGTTGTGCGTTATGCGTTATGCGTTATGCTCTATACGTTATTCGTTATGCGTTATGCGTGATCCGTTATGTGTTAGGCGATATACGTTTTGCGGTATTCGTTATGCGTTATGCGTTATGCGTTATCCGTTGTTCTTTATGCGTTATGCGTTGTGCGTTATACGTTTGCGTTATGCATTATGCGTTATGCGTTATACGGTATGCGTTATGCGTTAAACGTTATGCGTTATGCGTTATGCGATAAGCGTTATGCGTTATGCGTTAAGCATTATGCTTTATGCGTTATGCGTTATGAGTTACACGTTATGCGTTATTCGATATGCGTTATGCGTTATGCGTTATGCGTGATCCGTTATGCGTTATGCATTATGCGTTATGCATTATGCGATATGCGTTGTGCGTTATGCGTTATGCGTTATGCGTTATGCGTTATGGGTTATGCGTTATGCATTTTGAGTTATGCGTTATGCGTTATGAGTTATGCGATATGCGTTGTGCGTTATGCGTTATGCGTTATGCGTTATGCGTTTGCGTTATGCGTTATGCGTTATGCATTTTGAGTTATGCGCCATGCGTTATGCGTTATGCGCCATGCGTTATGCGTTATGCGTTATGCGTTATGCGATATGCGTTGTGCGTTATGCGTTATGCGTTATGCGTTATGCGTTATGCGTTATGCGTTATGCGTTATGCGTTATGCATTATGCTTTATGCGTTATGCGTTATGCGTTATGCGTTATGCGTTATGCGTTATGGGTTATGCATTTTGCGTTATGCGATATGCGTTGTGCGTTATGCGTTATGCGTTATGCGTTATGCCTTATGCGTTATGCGATATGCGTTGTGCGTTATGCGTTATGCGTTATGCGTTATGCGTTATGCGTTATGCGTTATGCGTTATGCGTTATGCGTTATGCGTTATGCATTTTGAGTTATGCGCCATGCGTTATGCGTTATGCGTTATGCGTTATGAGTTATGCGTTATGCGTTATGCGTTATGCGTTATGCGTTATGCGTTATGCATTTTGCGTTATGCGCCATGCGTTAAGCATTATGCGTTTTGCTGTATTCGTTATGCGTTGTGCGTTATACGTTTGCGTTATGCGTTATGCGTTATGCATTTTGAGTTATGCGCCATGCGTTATGCATTATGCGTTATGCGTTATGCGATATGCGTTGTGCGTTATGCGTTATGCGTTATGCGTTATGCGTTATGCGTTATGCGTTATGCGTTATGCGTTATGCGTTATGCATTTTGAGTTATGCGCCATGCGTTATGCGTTATGCGTTATGCGTTATGCGATATGCGTTATGCGTTATGCGTTATGCGTGATCCGTTATGCGTTAAGCATTATGCGTTTTGCTGTATTCGTTATGCGTTGTGCGTTATACGTTTGCGTTATGCGTAATGCGTTATGCGTTATGCATTTTGAGTTATGCGCCATGCGTTATGCGTTATGCGCCATGCGTTATGCGTTATGCGTTGTGCGTTATGCGATATGCGTTGTGCGTTATGCGTTATGCGTTATGCGTTATGCGTTATGCGTTATGCGTTATGCGTTATGCGTTATGCGTTATGCGTTATGCGTTATGCGTTATGCGTTATGCGTTATGCATTATGCTTTATGCGTTATGGGTTATGCGTTATGCGTTATGCGATATGCGTTATGCGTTATACGTTATGCTTTATGCTTTATGCTTTATGCTTTATGCGTTATGCGTTATGCGTTATGAGTGATCCGACATGCGTTATGCCTTATGCCTTATGGGTTTGCGTTATGGGTTATGCATTATGCGTTATGCGTTATGCGTTATGCATAATGCGTTATACGTTATGTATTATGCGTTATGCCTTATACGTTATGCGATATGCGTTGTGCGTTACGCGTTATGCGTTATGCGTTATGCGTTATGCGTTATGCGTTATGCGTTATGCATTTTGAGTTATGCGCCATGCGTTATGCGTTATGCGTTATGCATTTTGAGTTATGCGCCATGCGTTATGCGTTATGAATTATGCGCCATGCGTTATGCGTTATGCGTTATGCGTTATGCATTATGCGTTGTGCGTTATACGTTTGCGTTGTGCGTTATGCGTTATGCGTTATGCATTATGCGATATGCGTTTTGCGTTATGCGTTATGCGTTATGCGTTATGCCTTATGCGTTATGCGTTATGCGTTATGCGTTATGCATTTTGCGTTATGCGCCATGCGTTATGCGTTATGAATTATGCGCCATGAGTTATGGGTTATGCATTTTGCGTTATGCGTTATGCGATATGCGTTTTGCGTTATGCGTTATGCGTTATGCGTTATGCGTTATGCGTTATGCCTTATGCGTTATGCGTTATGCGTTATGCGTTATGCATTTTGCGTTATGCGCCATGCGTTATGCGTTATGCGTTATGCGTTATGCGTTATGCGTTATGCGTTATGCGTTATGCGTTATGCGTTATGCGTTATGCGTTATGCGTTATGCGTTATGCGTTATGCGTTATGGGTTATGCGTTATGCGTTATGCGATATGCGTTATGCGTTATACGTTATGATTTATGCTTTATGCGTTATGCGTTATGCGTTATGAGTGATCCGACATGCGTTATGCGTTATGCGTTATGCGTTATGCCTTATGCCTTATGGGTTTGCGTTATGCGTTATGCGTTATGCATAATGCGTTATACGTCATGTATTATGCGTTATGCCTTATACGTTATGCGATATGCGTTGTGCGTATTGCGTTATGCGTTATGTGTTATGCATTATGCGTTATGCGTTATGCCTGATCCGTTAGGCGTTATGCGTTATGCGTTATGCGTTATGCGTTATGCGTTATGCGTTATGCGTTATGCGTTATGCGTTATGCGTTATGTGTTATGCGTTATGCGTTATGCGTTATGCGTTATGCGTTATGCGTTATGCGTTATGCGTTATGCGTTATGCGTTATGCGTTATGCGTTATGCTTTATGCGTTATGCGTTATGCGTTATGCGTTATGTGTTATGCATTATGCGTTATGCGTTATGCCTGATCCGTAAGGCGTTATGCGTTATGCGTTATGCATTATGCTTTATGCGTTATGCGTTATGCGATATGCGTTGTGCGTTATGCGTTATGCGTTATGCGATATGCGTTGTGCGTTATGCGTTATGCGTTATGCGTTATGCGTTATGCGTTATGCGTTATGCGTTATGCGTTATGCGTTATGCGTTATGCGTTATGCGTTATGCGTTATGCGTTATGCATTTTGAGTTATGCGCCATGCGTTATGCGTTATGCGATATGCGTTGTGCGTTATGCGTTATGCGTTATGCGTTATGCGTTATGCATTATGCTTTATGCGTTATGCGTTATGCGTTATGCGTTATGCGTTATGGGTTATGCATTTTGCGTTATGCGTTATGCGATATGCGTTGTGCGTTATGCGTTATGCGTTATGCGTTATGCCTTATGCGTTATGCGTTATGCGTTATGCGTTATGCGTTATGCAGTTTGCGTTATGCGCCATGCGTTATGCGTTATGCGTTATGCGTTATGCGTTATGCGTTATGCGTTATGCGTTATGCGTTATGCGTTATGCGTTATGCGTTATGCGTTATGCGTTATGGGTTATGCGTTATGCGTTATGCGATATGCGTTATGCGTTATGCCTGATCCGTAAGGCGTTATGCGTTATGCGTTATGCGTTATGCGTTATGCGTTATGCGTTATGCGTTATGCGTTATGCGTTATGCGATATGCGTTATGCGTTATACGTTATGCGTTATGCGTTATGCGTTATGCGTTGTGCGTTATGCGTTATGCGTTATGCGTTATGCGTTATGCGTTATGCGTTATGCGTTATGCGTTATGCGTTATGCGTTATGCGTTATGCGTTATGCGTTATGCGTTATGCGTTATGCGTTATGCGTTATGCGTTATGCGTTATGCGTTATGCGTTATGCGTTATGCGTTATGCGTTATGGGTTATGCGTTATGCGTTATGCGATTTGCGTTATGCGTTATTCGTTATGCTTTATGCTTTATGCGTTATGCGTTATGCGTTATGAGTGATCCGACATGCGTTATGCGTTATGCGTTATGCCTTATGCCTTATGGGTTTGCGTTATGCGTTATGCGTTATGCATAATGCGTTATACGTCATGTATTATGCGTTATGCCTTATACGTTATGCGATATGCGTTGTGCGTAATGCGTTATGCGTTATGTGTTATGCATTATGCGTTATGCGTTATGCCTGATCCGTTAGGCGTTATGCGTTATACGTTATGCGTTATGCGTTATGCGATAAGCGTTATGCGTTATGCGTTAAGCATTATGCTTTATGCGTTATGCGTTATGAGTTACACGTTATGCGTTATTCGATATGCGTTATGCGTTATGCGTTATGCGTTATGCGTTATGCGTGATCCGTTATGTGTTAGGCGATATACGTTTTGCGGTATTCGTTATGCGTTATGCGTTATGCGTTATCCGTTGTTCGTTATGCGTTATGCGTTGTGCGTTATACGTTTGCGTTATGCATTATGCGTTATGCGTTATGCGTTATGCGTTATGCGTTATGCGTTATGTGTTATGCGTTATGCGTTATGCGTTATGCGTTATGCGTTATGCGTTATGCGTTATGCGTTATGCGTTATGCGTTATGCGTTATGCGTTATGTGTTATGCATTATGCGTTATGCGTTATGCGTTATGCGTTATGCGTTATGCGTTATGCGTTATGCGTTATGCGTTATGCGTTATGCGTTATGTGTTATGCATTATGCGTTATGCGTTATGCCTGATCCGTAAGGCGTTATGCGTTATGCGTTATGCATTATGCTTTATGCGTTATGCGTTATGCGATATCCGTTGTGCGTTATGCGTTATGCGTTATGCGATATGCGTTGTGCGTTATGCGTTATGCGTTATGCGTTATGCGTTATGCGTTATGCGTTATGCGTTATGCGTTATGCGATATGCGTTGTGCGTTATGCGTTATGCGTTATGCGTTATGCGTTATGCGTTATGCGTTATGCGTTATGCGTTATGCGTTATGCGTTATGCATTTTGCGTTATGCGTTATACGGTATGCGTTATGCGTTATGCGTTATGCGTTATGCGTTATGCTCTATACGTTATGCGTTATGCGTTATTGTGATCCGTTATGTGTTAGGCGATATACGTTTTGCGGTATTCGTTATGCGTTATGCGTTATGCGTTATCCGTTGTTCGTTATGCGTTATGCGTTGTGCGTTATACGTTTGCGTTATGCATTATGCGTTATGCGTTATGCGTTATGCGTTATGCGTTATGCGTTATGTGTTATGCGTTATGCGTTATGCGTTATGCGTTATGCGTTATGCGTTATGCGTTATGCGTTATGCGTTATGCGTTATGCGTTATGCGTTATGCGTTATGCGTTATGCGGTATGTGTTATGCATTATGCGTTATGCGTTATGCCTGATCCGTAAGGCGTTATGCGTTATGCGTTATGCATTATGCTTTATGCGTTATGCGTTATGCGATATGCGTTGTGCGTTATGCGTTATGCGTTATGCGATATGCGTTGTGCGTTATGCGTTATGCGTTATGCGTTATGCGTTATGCGTTATGCGTTATGCGTTATGCGTTATGCGTTATGCGTTATTCGTTATGCATTTTGAGTTATGCGCCATGCGTTATGCGTTATGCGATATGCGTTGTGCGTTATGCGTTATGCGTTATGCGTTATGCGTTATGCATTATGCTTTATGCGTTATGCGTTATGCGTTATGCGTTATGCGTTATGCGTTATGGGTTATGCATTTTGCGTTATGCGTTATGCGATATGCGTTGTGCGTTATGCGTTATGCGTTATGCGTTATGCCTTATGCGTTATGCGTTATGCGTTATGCGTTATGCATTTTGCGTTATGCGCCATGCGTTATGCGTTATGCGTTATGCGTTATGCGTTATGCGTTATGCGTTATGGGTTATGCGTTATGCGTTATGCGATATGCGTTATGCGTTATACGTTATGATTTATGCTTTATGCGTTATGCGTTATGAGTGATCCGACATGCGTTATGCGTTATGCGTTATGCGTTATGCATTTTGAGTTATGCGCCATGCGTTATGCGTTATGCGATATGCGTTGTGCGTTATGCGTTATGCGTTATGCGTTATGCGTTATGCATTATGCTTTATGCGTTATGCATTATGCGTTATGCGTTATGCGTTATGCGTTATGGGTTATGCATTTTGCGTTATGCGTTATGCGATATGCGTTGTGCGTTATGCGTTATGCGTTATGCGTTATGCCTTATGCGTTATGCGTTATGCGTTATGCGTTATGCATTTTGCGTTATGCGCCATGCGTTATGCGTTATGCGTTATGCGTTATGCGTTATGCGTTATGCGTTATGCGTTATGCGTTATGCGTTATGCGTTATGCGTTATGCGTTATGCGTTATGCGTTATGCGTTATGCGTTATGCGTTATGGGTTATGCGTTATGCGTTATGCGATATGCGTTATGCGTTATGCCTGATCCGTAAGGCGTTATGCGTTATGCGTTATGCGTTATGCGTTATGCGTTATGCGTTATGCGTTATGCGTTATGCGTTATGCGATATGCGTTATGCGTTATACGTTATGCGTTATGCGTTATGCGTTATGCGTTGTGCGTTATGCGTTATGCGTTATGCGTTATGCGTTATGCGTTATGCGTTATGCGTTATGCGTTATGCGTTATTCGTTATGCGTTATGCGTTATGCGTTATGCGTTATGCGTTATGCGTTATGCGTTATGCGTTATGCGTTATGCGTTATGCGTTATGGGTTATGCGTTATGCGTTATGCGATTTGCGTTATGCGTTATACGTTATGCTTTATGCTTTATGCGTTATGCGTTATGCGTTATGAGTGATCCGACATGCGTTATGCGTTATGCGTTATGCCTTATGCCTTATGGGTTTGCGTTATGCGTTATGCGTTATGCATAATGCGTTATACGTCATGTATTATGCGTTATGCCTTATACGTTATGCGATATGCGTTGTGCGTAATGCGTTATGCGTTATGTGTTATGCATTATGCGTTATGCGTTATGCCTGATCCGTTAGGCGTTATGCGTTATGCGTTATGCGTTATGCGTTATGCGTTATGCGATATGCGTTGTGCGTTATGCGTTATGCGTTATGCGTTATGCGTTATGCGTTATGCGTTATGCGTTATGCGTTATGCGTTATGCGTTATGCATTTTGCGTTATGCGTTATACGGTATGCGTTATGCGTTATGCGTTATGCGTTATGCGTTATGCTCTATACGTTATGCGTTATGCGTTATTCGTGATCCGTTATGTGTTAGGCGATATACGTTTTGCGGTATTCGTTATGCGTTATGCGTTATGCGTTATCCGTTGTTCGTTATGCGTTATGCGTTGTGCGTTATACGTTTGCGTTATGCATTATGCGTTATGCGTTATACGGTATGCGTTATGCGTTATACGTTATGCGTTATGCGTTATGCGATAAGCGTTATGCGTTATGCGTTAAGCATTATGCTTTATGCGTTATGCGTTATGAGTTACACGTTATGCGTTATTCGATATGCGTTATGCGTTATGCGTTATGCGTTATGCGTTATGCGTGATCCGTTATGCGTTAAGCATTATGCGTTTTGCTGTATTCGTTATGCGTTGTGCGTTATACGTTTGCGTTATGCGTTATGCGTTATGCATTTTGAGTTATGCGCCATGCGTTATGCATTATGCGTTATGCGTTATGCGATATGCGTTGTGCGTTATGCGTTATGCGTTATGCGTTATGCGTTATGCGTTATGCGTTATGCGTTATGCGTTATGCGTTATGCGTTATGCGTTATGCATTTTGAGTTATGCGCCATGCGTTATGCGTTATGCGTTATGCGTTATGCGTTATGCGTTATGCGTTATGCGTTATGCGTTATGCGTTATGCGTTATGCGTTATGCATTTTGAGTTATGCGCCATGCGTTATGCATTATGCTTTATGCGTTATGCGTTATGCGATATCCGTTGTGCGTTATGCGTTATGCGTTATGCGATATGCGTTGTGCGTTATGCGTTATGCGTTATGCGTTATGCGTTATGCGTTATGCGTTATGCGTTATGCGTTATGCGTTATGCGTTATGCGTTATGCGTTATGCGTTATGCGTTATGCGTTATGCATTTTGAGTTATGCGCCATGCGTTATGCGTTATGCGATATGCGTTGTGCGTTATGCGTTATGCGTTATGCGTTATGCGTTATGCATTATGCTTTATGCGTTATGCGTTATGCGTTATGCATTATGCTTTATGCGTTATGCGTTATGGGTTATGCATTTTGCGTTATGCGTTATGCGTTAAGCGTTGTGCGTTATGCGTTATGCAATATGCGTTGTGCGTTATGCGTTATGCGTTATGCGTTATGCGTTATGCGTTATGCGTTATGCGTTATGCGTTATGCGTTATGCGTTATGCGTTATGCGTTATGTGTTATGCATTATGCGTTATGCGTTATGCCTGATCCGTAAGGCGTTATGCGTTATGCGTTATGCATTATGCTTTATGCGTTATGCGTTATGCGATATCCGTTGTGCGTTATGCGTTATGCGTTATGCGATATGCGTTGTGCGTTATGCGTTATGCGTTATGCGTTATGCGTTATGCGTTATGCGTTATGCGTTATGCGATATGCGTTGTGCGTTATGCGTTATGCGTTATGCGTTATGCGTTATGCGTTATGCGTTATGCGTTATGCGTTATGCGTTATGCGTTATGCATTTTGCGTTATGCGTTATACGGTATGCGTTATGCGTTATGCGTTATGCGTTATGCGTTATGCTCTATACGTTATGCGTTATGCGTTATGCGTGATCCGTTATGTGTTAGGCGATATACGTTTTGCGGTATTCGTTATGCGTTATGCGTTATCCGTTGTTCGTTATGCGTTATGCGTTGTGCGTTATACGTTTGCGTTATGCATTATGCGTTATGCGTTATGCGTTATGCGTTATGCGTTATGCGCTATGTGTTATGCGTTATGCGTTATGCGTTATGCGTTATGCGTTATGCGTTATGCGTTATGCGTTATGCGTTATGCGTTATGCGTTATGCGTTATGCGTTATGCGTTATGCGTTATGTGTTATGCATTATGCGTTATGCGTTATGCCTGATCCGTAAGGCGTTATGCGTTATGCGTTATGCATTATGCTTTATGCGTTATGCGTTATGCGTTATGCGTTATGCGTTATGCGTTATGTGTTATGCGTTATGCGTTATGCGATATGCGTTGTGCGTTATGCGTTATGCGTTATGCGTTATGCGTTATGCGTTATGCGTTATGCGTTATGGGTTATGCGTTATGCGTTATGCGATATGCGTTATGCGTTATACGTTATGATTTATGCTTTATGCGTTATGCGTTATGCGTTATGAGTGATCCGACATGCGTTATGCGTTATGCGTTATGCGTTATGCCTTATGCCTTATGGGTTTGCGTTATGCGTTATGCGTTATGCATAATGCGTTATACGTCATGTATTATGCGTTATGCCTTATACGTTATGCGATATGCGTTGTGCGTAATGCGTTATGCGTTATGTGTTATGCATTATGCGTTATGCGTTATGCCTGATCCGTTAGGCGTTATGCGTTATGCGTTATGCGTTATGCGTTATGCGTTATGCGTTATGCGTTATGCGTTATGCGTTATGCGTTATGCGTTATGCGTTATGCGTTATGTGTTATGCGTTATGCGTTATGCGTTATGCGTTATGCGTTATGCGTTATGCGTTATGCGTTATGCGTTATGCGTTATGCGTTATGCGTTATGCGTTATGCGTTATGCGTTATGCGTTATGCGTTATGCGTTATGCGTTATGTGTTATGCATTATGCGTTATGCGTTATGCCTGATCCGTAAGGCGTTATGCGTTATGCGTTATGCATTATGCTTTATGCGTTATGCGTTATGCGATATCCGTTGTGCGTTATGCGTTATGCGTTATGCGATATGCGTTGTGCGTTATGCGTTATGCGTTATGCGTTATGCGTTATGCGTTATGCGTTATGCGTTATGCGTTATGCGTTATGCGTTATGCGTTATGCGTTATGCATTTTGAGTTATGCGCCATGCGTTATGCGTTATGCGATATGCGTTGTGCGTTATGCGTTATGCGTTATGCGTTATGCGTTATGCATTATGCTTTATGCGTTATGCATTATGCGTTATGCGTTATGCGTTATGCGTTATGGGTTATGCATTTTGCGTTATGCGTTATGCGATATGCGTTGTGCGTTATGCGTTATGCGTTATGCGTTATGCCTTATGCGTTATGCGTTATGCGTTATGCGTTATGCATTTTGCGTTATGCGCCATGCGTTATGCGTTATGCGTTATGCGTTATGCGTTATGCGTTATGCGTTATGCGTTATGCGTTATGCGTTATGCGTTATGCGTTATGCGTTATGCGTTATGGGTTATGCGTTATGCGTTATGCGATATGCGTTATGCGTTATGCCTGATCCGTAAGGCGTTATGCGTTATGCGTTATGCGTTATGCGTTATGCGTTATGCGTTATGCGTTATGCGTTATGCGTTATGCGTTATGCGTTATGCGTTATGCGTTATGCGATATGCGTTATGCGTTATACGTTATGCGTTATGCGTTATGCGTTATGCGTTGTGCGTTATGCGTTATGCGTTATGCGTTATGCGTTATGCGTTATGCGTTATGCGTTATGCGTTATGCGTTATGCGTTATGCGTTATGCGTTATGCGTTATGCGTTATGCGTTATGCGTTATGCGTTATGCGTTATGGGTTATGCGTTATGCGTTATGCGATTTGCGTTATGCGTTATACGTTATGCTTTATGCTTTATGCGTTATGCGTTATGCGTTATGAGTGATCCGACATGCGTTATGCGTTATGCGTTATGCCTTATGCCTTATGGGTTTGCGTTATGCGTTATGCGTTATGCATAATGCGTTATACGTCATGTATTATGCGTTATGCCTTATACGTTATGCGATATGCGTTGTGCGTAATGCGTTATGCGTTATGTGTTATGCATTATGCGTTATGCGTTATGCCTGATCCGTTAGGCGTTATGCGTTATGCGTTATGCGTTATGCGTTATGCGTTATGCGATATGCGTTGTGCGTTATGCGTTATGCGTTATGCGTTATGCGTTATGCGTTATGCGTTATGCGTTATGCGTTATGCGTTATGCGTTATGCATTTTGCGTTATGCGTTATACGGTATGCGTTATGCGTTATGCGTTATGCGTTATGCGTTATGCTCTATACGTTATGCGTTATGCGTTATGCGTGATCCGTTATGTGTTAGGCGATATACGTTTTGCGGTATTCGTTATGCGTTATGCGTTATGCGTTATCCGTTGTTCGTTATGCGTTATGCGTTATACGTTTGCGTTATGCATTATGCGTTATGCGTTATACGGTATGCGTTATGCGTTATACGTTATGCGTTATGCGTTATGCGATAAGCGTTATGCGTTATGCGTTAAGCATTATGCTTTATGCGTTATGCGTTATGAGTTACACGTTATGCGTTATTCGATATGCGTTATGCGTTATGCGTTATGCGTTATGCGTTATGCGTGATCCGTTATGCGTTAAGCATTATGCGTTTTGCTGTATTCGTTATGCGTTGTGCGTTATACGTTTGCGTTATGCGTTATGCGTTATGCGTTATGCATTTTGAGTTATGCGCCATGCGTTATGCATTATGCGTTATGCGTTATGCGATATGCGTTGTGCGTTATGCGTTATGCGTTATGCGTTATGCGTTATGCGTTATGCGTTATGCGTTATGCGTTGTGCGTTATGCGTTATGCATTTTGAGTTATGCGCCATGCGTTATGCGTTATGCGTTATGCGTTATGCGTTATGCGTTATGCGTTATGCGTTATGCGTTATGTGTTATGCATTATGCGTTATGCGTTATGCCTGATCCGTAAGGCGTTATGCGTTATGCGTTATGCATTATGCTTTATGCGTTATGCGTTATGCGATATCCGTTGTGCGTTATGCGTTATGCGTTATGCGATATGCGTTGTGCGTTATGCGTTATGCGTTATGGGTTATGCGTTATGCGTTATGCGAAATGCGTTATGCGTTATGCCTGATCCGTAAGGCGTTATGCGTTATGCGTTATGCGTTATGCGTTATGCGTTATGCCTTATGCGTTATGCGTTAAGCGTTATGCGTTATGCGTTATGCATTTTGCGTTATGCGCCATGCGTTATGCGTTATGCGTTATGCGTTATGCGTTATGCGTTATGCGTTATGCGTTATGCGTTATGCGTTATGCGTTATGAGTTACACGTTATGCGTTATTCGATATGCGTTATGCGTTATGCGTTATGCGTTATGCGTTATGCGTGATCCGTTATGCGTTAAGCATTATGCGTTTTGCTGTATTCGTTATGCGTTGTGCGTTATACGTTTGCGTTATGCGTTATGCGTTATGCGTTATGCATTTTGAGTTATGCGCCATGCGTTATGCATTATGCGTTATGCGTTATGCGATATGCGTTGTGCGTTATGCGTTATGCGTTATGCGTTATGCCTGATCCGTAAGGCGTTATGCGTTATGCGTTATGCGTTATGCGTTATGCGTTATGCGTTATGCGTTATGCGTTATGCGTTATGCGTTATGCGTTATGCGATATGCGTTATGCGTTATACGTTATGCGTTATGCGTTATGCGTTATGCGTTGTGCGTTATGCGTTATGCGTTATGCGTTATGCGTTATGCGTTATGCGTTATGCGTTATGCGTTATGCGTTATGCGTTATGCGTTATGCGATATGCGTTATGCGTTATGCGTGATCCGCTATGTGTTAGGCGATATACGTTTTGCGGTATTCGTTATGCGTTATGCGTTATGCGTTATCCGTTGTTCGTTATGCGTTATGCGTTGTGCGTTATACGTTTGCGTTATGCATTATGCGTTATGCGTTATACGGTATGCGTTATGCGTTATACGTTATGCGTTATGCGTTATGCGATAAGCGTTATGCGTTATGCGTTAAGCATTATGCTTTATGCGTTATGCGTTATGAGTTACACGTTATGCGTTATTCGATATGCGTTATGCGTTATGCGTTATGCGTTATGCGTTATGCGTGATCCGTTATGCGTTAAGCATTATGCGTTTTGCTGTATTCGTTATGCGTTGTGCGTTATACGTTTGCGTTATGCGTTATGCGTTATGCGTTATGCATTTTGAGTTATGCGCCATGCGTTATGCATTATGCGTTATGCGTTATGCGATATGCGTTGTGCGTTATGCGTTATGCGTTATGCGTTATGCCTGATCCGTAAGGCGTTATGCGTTATGCGTTATGCGTTATGCGTTATGCGTTATGCGTTATGCGTTATGCGTTATGCGTTATGCGATATGCGTTATGCGATATGCGTTATGCGTTATACGTTATGCGTTATGCGTTATGCGTTATGCGTTATGCGTTATGCGTTATGCGTTATGCGTTATGCGTTATGCGTTATGCGTTATGCGTTATGCGTTATGCGTTATGCGTTATGCGTTATGCGTTATGGGTTATGCGTTATGCGTTATGCGATATGCGTTATGCGTTATACGTTATGCTTTATGCGTTATGCGTTATGCGTTATGAGTGATCCGACCTGCGTTATGCGTTATGCGTTATGCGTTATGCCTTATGCCTTATGGGTTTGCGTTATGCGTTATGCGTTATGCATAATGCGTTATACGTCATGTATTATGCGTTATGCCTTATACGTTATAAGATATGCGTTGTGCGTAATGCGTTATGCGTTATGTGTTATGCATTATGCGTTATGCGTTATGCCTGATCCGTTAGGCGTTATGCGTTATGCGTTATGCATTATGCGTTGTGCGTTATACGTTTGCGTTGTGCGTTATGCGTAATGCGTTATGCGTTATGTGTTATACATTATGCGTTATGCGTTATGCCTGATCCGTAAGGCGTTATGCGTTATGGGTTATGCGTTATGCGTTATGCGATATGCGTTATGCGTTATGCGTTATGCGTTATGCGTTATGCGTTATGCGTTATGCGTTATGCGTTATGCGTTATGCGTTATGCGCTATGCATTACGTGTTATGCGTTATGCGTTATGCGTTATGCGTTATACGTTATGCGTTATGCGTTATGCGTTATGCCTGATCCGTAAGGCGTTATGCGTTATGCGTTATGCGTTATGCGTTATGCGTTATGCGTTATGCGTTATGCGTTATGCGTTATGCGATATGCGTTATGCGTTATACGTTATGCGTTATGCGTTATGCGTTATGCGTTATGCGTTATGCGTTATGCGTTATGTGTTATGCGTTATGCGTTATGCGTTATGCGTTATGCGTTATGCGTTATGCGATATGCGTTATGCGTTATACGTTATGCTTTATGCGTTATGCGTTATGCGTTATGAGTGATCCGACATGCGTTATGCGTTATGCGTTATGCGTTATGCCTTATGCCTTATGGGTTTGCGTTATGCGTTATGCATAATGCGTTATACGTCATGTATTATGCGTTATGCCTTATACGTTATTCGATATGCGTTGTGCGTAATGCGTTATGCGTTATGTGTTATGCATTATGCGTTATGCGTTATGCGTTATGCATTATGCTTTATGCGTTATGCGTTATGAGTTACACGTTATGCGTTATTCGATATGCGTTATGCGTTATGCGTTATGCGTTATGCGTTATGTGATATGCGTTGTGCGTTATGCGTTATGCGTTATGCGTTATGCGTTATGCGTTATGCGATATGCGTTGTGCGTTATGCGTTATGCGTTATGCGTTATGCGTTATGCGTTATGCGTTATGCGTTATGCGTTATGCGATATGCGTTGTGCGTTATGCGTTATGCGTTATGCGTTATGCGTTATGCGTTATGCGTTATGCGTTATGCGGTATGCGTTATGCGTTATGCGTTATGCGTTATGGGTTATGCGTTATGTGTTATGCGATATGCGTTATGCGTTATGCGTTATGCGTTATGCGTTATGCGTTATGCGTTATGCGTTATGCGTTATGCGTTATGCGTTATGCGTTATGCGTTATACGTTGTACGTTATGCGTTATGCGTTATGTTTTATGCTATATGCGTTATGCGTTATTCGTTATGCATTATGCGTTATGCGTTATGCGTTATGCGTTATACGGTATGCGTTATGCGTTATGCGTTATGCGTTATGCGTTATGCTCTATACGTTATGCGTTATGCGTTATGCGTGGTCCGTTATGTGTTAGGCGATATACGTTTTGCGGTATTCGTTATGCGTTATGCGTTATGCGTTATCCGTTGTTCTTTATGCGTTATGCGTTGTGCGTTATACGTTTGCGTTATGCATTATGCGTTATGCGTTATACGGTATGCGTTATGCGTTATACGTTATGCGTTATGCGTTATGCGATAAGCGTTATGCGTTATGCGTTAAGCATTATGCTTTATGCGTTATGCGTTATGAGTTACACGTTATGCGTTATTCGATATGCGTTATGCGTTATGCGTTATGCGTTATGCGTGATCCGTTATGCGTTAAGCATTATGCGTTTTGCTGTATTCGTTATGCGTTGTGCGTTATACGTTTGCGTTATGCGTTATGCGTTATGCGTTATGCATTTTGAGTTATGCGCCATGCGTTATGCATTATGCGTTATGCGTTATGCGATATGCGTTGTGCGTTATGCGTTATGCGTTATGCGTTATGCGTTATGCGTTATGCGTTATGTTTTATGGGTTATGCGTTATGCATTTTGAGTTATGCGCCATGCGTTATGCGTTATGCGTTATGCGTTATGCGATATGCGTTGTGCGTTATGCTTTATGCGTGATCCGTTATGCGTTAAGCATTATGCGTTATGCTGTATTCGTTATGCGTTGTGCGTTATACGTTTGCGTTATGCGTTATGCGTTATGCGTTATGCATTTTGAGTTATGCGCCATGCGTTATGCGTTATGCGCCATGCGTTATGCGTTATGCGTTATGCGTTATGCGATATGCGTTGTGCGTTATGCGTTATGCGTTATGCGTTATGCGTTATGCGATATGCGTTGTGCGTTATGCGTTATGCGTTATGCGTTATGCGTTATGCGTTATGCGGTATGCGTTATGCATTATGCGTTATGCGTTATGGGTTATGCGTTATGTGTTATGCGATAAGCGTTATGCGTTATGCGTTATGCGTTATGCGTTATGCGTTATGCGTTATGCGTTATGCGTTATGCGTTATGCGTTATGCGTTATGCGTTATGCGTTATGCGTTATGCGTTATGCGTTATACGTTGTACGTTATGCGTTATGCGTTATGTTTTATGCGATATGCGTTATGCGTTATTCGTTATGCATTATGCGTTATGCGTTATGCGTTATGCGTTATACGGTATGCGTTATGCGTTATGCGTTATGCGTTATGCGTTATTCTCTATACGTTATGCGTTATGCGTTATGCGTGATCCGTTATGTGTTAGGCGATATACGTTTTGCGGTATTCGTTATGCGTTATGCGTTATGCGTTATCCGTTGTTCTTTATGCGTTATGCGTTGTGCGTTATACGTTTGCGTTATGCATTATGCGTTATGCGTTATACGGTATGCGTTATGCGTTATACGTTATGCGTTATGCGTTATGCGATAAGCGTTATGCGTTATGCGTTAAGCATTATGCTTTATGCGTTATGCGTTATGAGTTACAATTTATGCGTTATTCGATATGCGTTATGCGTTATGCGTTATGCGTTATGCGTTATGCGTGATCCGTTATGCGTTAAGCATTATGCGTTGTGCTGTATTCGTTATGCGTTGTGCGTTATACGTTTGCGTTATGCGTTATGCGTTATGCATTTTGAGTTATGCGCCATGCGTTATGCGTTATGCGTTATGCGTTATGCGTTATGCGTTATGCGTTATGCGTTATGCGTTATGTGTTATGCGTTATGCGTTATGCGTTATGCGTTATGCGTTATGCGTTATGTGTTATGCATTATGCGTTATGCGTTATGCCTGATCCGTAAGGCGTTATGCGTTATGCGTTATGCATTATGCTTTATGCGTTATGCGTTATGCGATATGCATTGTGCGTTATGCGTTATGCGTTATGCGATATGCGTTGTGCGTTATGCGTTATGCGTTATGCGTTATGCGTTATGCGTTATGCGTTATGCGTTATGCGTTATGCGTTATGCGTTATGCGTTATGCGTTATGCGTTATGCATTTTGAGTTATGCGCCATGCGTTATGCGTTATGCGCCATGCGTTATGCGTTATGCGTTATGCGTTATGCATTATCCGTTGTGCGTTATACGTTTGCGTTGTGCGTTATGCGTTATGCGTTATGCGTTATGCGTTATGCGTTATGCGTTATGCGTTATGCGTTATGCGTTATGCGTTATGCGTTATGCGTTATGCATTACGTGTTATGCGTTATGCGTTATGCGTTATGCCTGATCCGTTAGGCGTTATGCGTTATGCGTTATGCGTTATGCATTATGCGTTGTGCGTTATACGTTTGCGTTGTGCGTTATGCGTAATGCGTTATGCGTTATGTGTTATACATTATGCGTTATGCGTTATGCCTGATCCGTAAGGCGTTATGCGTTATGGGTTATGCGTTATGCGTTGTGCGTTATGCGTTATGCGTTATGCGTTATGCGTTATGCGTTATGCGTTATGCGTTATGCGTTATGCGTTATGCGTTATGCGTTATGCGTTATGCGTTATGCGTTATGCATTTTGAGTTATGCGCCATGCGTTATGCGTTATGCGATATGCGTTGTGCGTTATGCGTTATGCGTTATGCGTTATGCGTTATGCATTATGCTTTATGCGTTATGCATTATGCGTTATGCGTTATGCGTTATGCGTTATGGGTTATGCATTTTGCGTTATGCGTTATGCGATATGCGTTGTGCGTTATGCGTTATGCGTTATGCGTTATGCCTTATGCGTTATGCGTTATGCGTTATGCGTTATGCATTTTGCGTTATGCGCCATGCGTTATGCGTTATGCGTTATGCGTTATGCGTTATGCGTTATGCGTTATGCGTTATGCGTTATGCGTTATGCGTTATGCGTTATGCGTTATGCGTTATGCGTTATGGGTTATGCGTTATGCGTTATGCGATATGCGTTATGCGTTATGCCTGATCCGTAAGGCGTTATGCGTTATGCGTTATGCGTTATGCGTTATGCGTTATGCGTTATGCGTTATGCGTTATGCGTTATGCGTTATGCGTTATGCGTTATGCGATATGCGTTATGCGTTATACGTTATGCGTTATGCGTTATGCGTTATGCGTTGTGCGTTATGCGTTATGCGTTATGCGTTATGCGTTATGCGTTATGCGTTATGCGTTATGCGTTATGCGTTATGCGTTATGCGTTATGCGTTATGCGTTATGCGTTATGCGTTATGAGTTATGCGTTATGGGTTATGCGTTATGCGTTATGCGATTTGCGTTATGCGTTATACGTTATGCTTTATGCTTTATGCGTTATGCGTTATGCGTTATGAGTGATCCGACATGCGTTATGCGTTATGCGTTATGCCTTATGCCTTATGGGTTTGCGTTATGCGTTATGCGTTATGCATAATGCGTTATACGTCATGTATTATGCGTTATGCCTTATACGTTATGCGATATGCGTTGTGCGTAATGCGTTATGCGTTATGTGTTATGCATTATGCATTATGCGTTATGCGTTATGCCTGATCCGTTAGGCGTTATGCGTTATGCGTTATGCGTTATGCGTTATGCGTTATGCGATATGCGTTGTGCGTTATGCGTTATGCGTTATGCGTTATGCGTTATGCGTTATGCGTTATGCGTTATGCATTTTGCGTTATGCGTTATACGGTATGCGTTATGCGTTATGCGTTATGCGTTATGCGTTATGCGTTATGCTCTATACGTTATGCGTTATGCGTTATGCGTGATCCGTTATGTGTTAGGCGATATACGTTTTGCGGTATTCGTTATGCGTTATGCGTTATGCGTTATCCGTTGTTCGTTATGCGTTATGCGTTATACGTTTGCGTTATGCATTATGCGTTATGCGTTATACGGTATGCGTTATGCGTTATACGTTATGCGTTATGCGTTATGCGATAAGCGTTATGCGTTATGCGTTAAACATTATGCTTTATGCGTTATGCGTTATGAGTTACACGTTATGCGTTATTCGATATGCGTTATGCGTTATGCGTTATGCGTTATGCGTTATGCGTGATCCGTTATGCGTTAAGCATTATGCGTTTTGCTGTATTCGTTATGCGTTGTGCGTTATACGTTTGCGTTATGCGTTATGCGTTATGCGTTATGCATTTTGAGTTATGCGCCATGCGTTATGCATTATGCGTTATGCGTTATGCGATATGCGTTGTGCGTTATGCGTTATGCGTTATGCGTTATGCGTTATGCGTTATGCGTTATGCGTTATGCGTTATGCGTTATGCGTTATGCGTTATGCATTTTGAGTTATGCGCCATGCGTTATGCGTTATGCGTTATGCGTTATGCGTTATGCGTTATGCGTTATGCGTTATGTGTTATGCATTATGCGTTATGCGTTATGCCTGATCCGTAAGGCGTTATGCGTTATGCGTTATGCATTATGCTTTATGCGTTATGCGTTATGCGATATCCGTTGTGCGTTATGCGTTATGCGTTATGCGATATGCGTTGTGCGTTATGCGTTATGCGTTATGCGTTATGGGTTATGCGTTATGCGTTATGCGAAATGCGTTATGCGTTATGCCTGATCCGTAAGGCGTTATGCGTTATGCGTTATGCGTTATGCGTTATGCCTTATGCGTTATGCGTTAAGCGTTATGCGTTATGCGTTATGCATTTTGCGTTATGCGCCATGCGTTATGCGTTATGCGTTATGCGTTATGCGTTATGCGTTATGCGTTATGCGTTATGCGTTATGCGTTATGCGTTATGCGTTATGGGTTATGCGTTATGCGTTATGCGATATGCGTTATGCGTTATGCCTGATCCGTAAGGCGTTATGCGTTATGCGTTATGCGTTATGCGTTATGCGTTATGCGTTATGCGTTATGCGTTATGCGTTATGCGTTATGCGTTATGCGTTATGCGTTATGCGATATGCGTTATGCGTTATACGTTATGCGTTATTCGTTATGCGTTATGCGTTGTGCGTTATGCGTTATGCGTTATGCGTTATGCGTTATGCGTTATGCGTTATGCGTTATGGGTTATGCGTTATGCGTTATGCGTTATGCATTTTGAGTTATGCGCCATGCGTTATGCGTTATGCGATATGCGTTGTGCGTTATGCGTTATGCGTTATGCGTTATGCGTTATGCATTATGCTTTATGCGTTATGCGTTATGCGTTATGCGTTATGCGTTATGCGTTATGCGTTATGCGTTATGCGTTATGCGTTATGCGTTATGCGTTATGCGTTATGCGTTATGCGTTATGCGTTATGCGTTATGCGTTATGCGTTATGCGTTATGCGTTATGCGTTATGCATTTTGAGTTATGCGCCATGCGTTATGCGTTATGCGATATGCGTTGTGCGTTATGCGTTATGCGTTATGCGTTATGCGTTATGCATTATGCTTTATGCGTTATGCGTTATGCGTTATGCGTTATGCGTTATGCGTTATGGGTTATGCATTTTGCGTTATGCGTTATGCGATATGCGTTGTGCGTTATGCGTTATGCGTTATGCGTTATGCCTTATGCGTTATGCGTTATGCGTTATGCGTTATGCGTTATGCGTTATGCATTTTGCGTTATGCGCCATGCGTTATGCGTTATGCGTTATGCGTTATGCGTTATGCGTTATGCGTTATGCGTTATGCGTTATGCGTTATGCGTTATGCGTTATGCGTTATGGGTTATGCGTTATGCGTTATGCGATATGCGTTATGCGTTATGCCTGATCCGTAAGGCGTTATGCGTTATGCGTTATGCGTTATGCGTTATGCGTTATGCGTTATGCGTTATGCGTTATGCGTTATGCGATATGCGTTATGCGTTATACGTTATGCGTTATGCGTTATGCGTTATGCGTTGTGCGTTATGCGTTATGCGTTATGCGTTATGCGTTATGCGTTATGCGTTATGCGTTATGCGTTATGCGTTATGCGTTATGCGTTATGCGATATGCGTTATGCGTTATGCGTGATCCGCTATGTGTTAGGCGATATACGTTTTGCGGTATTCGTTATGCGTTATGCGTTATGCGTTATCCGTTGTTCGTTATGCGTTATGCGTTGTGCGTTATACGTTTGCGTTATGCATTATGCGTTATGCGTTATACGGTATGCGTTATGCGTTATACGTTATGCGTTATGCGTTATGCGATAAGCGTTATGCGTTATGCGTTAAGCATTATGCTTTATGCGTTATGCGTTATGAGTTACACGTTATGCGTTATTCGATATGCGTTATGCGTTATGCGTTATGCGTTATGCGTTATGCGTGATCCGTTATGCGTTAAGCATTATGCGTTTTGCTGTATTCGTTATGCGTTGTGCGTTATACGTTTGCGTTATGCGTTATGCGTTATGCGTTATGCATTTTGAGTTATGCGCCATGCGTTATGCATTATGCGTTATGCGTTATGCGATATGCGTTGTGCGTTATGCGTTATGCGTTATGCGTTATGCCTGATCCGTAAGGCGTTTTGCGTTATGCGTTATGCGTTATGCGTTATGCGTTATGCGTTATGCGTTATGCGTTATGCGTTATGCGATATGCGTTATGCGATATGCGTTATGCGTTATACGTTATGCGTTATGCGTTATGCGTTATGCGTTATGCGTTATGCGTTATGCGTTATGCGTTATGCGTTATGCGTTATGCGTTATGCGTTATGCGTTATGCGTTATGCGTTATGCGTTATGCGTTATGCGTTATGGGTTATGCGTTATGCGTTATGCGATATGCGTTATGCGTTATACGTTATGCTTTATGCGTTATGCGTTATGCGTTATGAGTGATCCGACATGCGTTATGCGTTATGCGTTATGCGTTATGCCTTATGCCTTATGGGTTTGCGTTATGCGTTATGCGTTATGCATAATGCGTTATACGTCATGTATTATGCGTTATGCCTTATACGTTATGCGATATGCGTTGTGCGTAATGCGTTATGCGTTATGTGTTATGCATTATGCGTTATGCGTTATGCCTGATCCGTTAGGCGTTATGCGTTATGCGTTATGCGTTATGCATTATGCGTTGTGCGTTATACGTTTGCGTTGTGCGTTATGCGTAATGCGTTATGCGTTATGTGTTATACATTATGCGTTATGCGTTATGCCTGATCCGTAAGGCGTTATGCGTTATGGGTTATGCGTTATGCGTTATGCGATATGCGTTATGCGTTATGCGTTATGCGTTATGCGTTATGCGTTATGCGTTATGCGTTATGCGTTATGCGTTATGCGTTATGCGCTATGCATTACGTGTTATGCGTTATGCGTTATGCGTTATGCGTTATACGTTATGCGTTATGCGTTATGCGTTATGCCTGATCCGTAAGGCGTTATGCGTTATGCGTTATGCGTTATGCGTTATGCGTTATGCGTTATGCGTTATGCGTTATGCGTTATGCGATATGCGTTATGCGTTATACGTTATGCGTTATGCGTTATGCGTTATGCGTTATGCGTTATGCGTTATGCGTTATGCGTTATGCGTTATGCGTTATGTGTTATGCGTTATGCGTTATGCGTTATGCGTTATGCGTTATGCGTTATGCGATATGCGTTATGCGTTATACGTTATGCTTTATGCGTTATGCGTTATGCGTTATGAGTGATCCGACATGCGTTATGCGTTATGCGTTATGCGTTATGCGTTATGCCTTATGGGTTTGCGTTATGCGTTATGCATAATGCGTTATACGTCATGTATTATGCGTTATGCCTTATACGTTATTCGATATGCGTTGTGCGTAATGCGTTATGCGTTATGTGTTATGCATTATGCGTTATGCGTTATGCGTTATGCATTATGCTTTATGCGTTATGCGTTATGAGTTACACGTTATGCGTTATTCGATATGCGTTATGCGTTATGCGTTATGCGTTATGCGTTATGCGATATGCGTTGTGCGTTATGCGTTATGCGTTATGCGTTATGCGTTATGCGTTATGCGATATGCGTTGTGCGTTATGCGTTATGCGTTATGCGTTATGCGTTATGCGTTATGCGTTATGCGTTATGCGTTATGCGATATGCGTTGTGCGTTATGCGTTATGCGTTATGCGTTATGCGTTATGCGTTATGCGTTATGCGTTATGCGGTATGCGTTATGCGTTATGCGTTATGCGTTATGGGTTATGCGTTATGTGTTATGCGATATGCGTTATGCGTTATGCGTTATGCGTTATGCGTTATGCGTTATGCGTTATGCGTTATGCGTTATGCGTTATGCGTTATGCGTTATGCGTTATGCGTTATACGTTGTACGTTATGCGTTATGCGTTATGTTTTATGCGATATGCGTTATGCGTTATTCGTTATGCATTATGCGTTATGCGTTATGCGTTATGCGTTATGCGTTATGCGTTATGCGTTATGCGTTATGCGTTATGCGTTATGCGTTATACGTTATGCGTTATGCGTTATGCGTGGTCCGTTATGTGTTAGGCGATATACGTTTTGCGGTATTCGTTATGCGTTATGCGTTATGCGTTATCCGTTGTTCTTTATGCGTTATGCGTTGTGCGTTATACGTTTGCGTTATGCATTATGCGTTATGCGTTATACGGTATGCGTTATGCGTTATACGTTATGCGTTATGCGTTATGCGATAAGCGTTATGCGTTATGCGTTAAGCATTATGCTTTATGCGTTATGCGTTATGAGTTACACGTTATGCGTTATTCGATATGCGTTATGCGTTATGCGTTATGCGTTATGCGTGATCCGTTATGCGTTAAGCATTATGCGTTTTGCTGTATTCGTTATGCGTTGTGCGTTATACGTTTGCGTTATGCGTTATGCGTTATGCGTTATGCATTTTGAGTTATGCGCCATGCGTTATGCATTATGCGTTATGCGTTATGCGATATGCGTTGTGCGTTATGCGTTATGCGTTATGCGTTATGCGTTATGCGTTATGCGTTATGTTTTATGGGTTATGCGTTATGCATTTTGAGTTATGCGCCATGCGTTATGCGTTATGCGTTATGCGTTATGCGATATGCGTTGTGCGTTATGCTTTATGCGTGATCCGTTATGCGTTAAGCATTATGCGTTATGCTGTATTCGTTATGCGTTGTGCGTTATACGTTTGCGTTATGCGTTATGCGTTATGCGTTATGCATTTTGAGTTATGCGCCATGCGTTATGCGTTATGCGCCATGCGTTATGCGTTATGCGTTATGCGTTATGCGATATGCGTTGTGCGTTATGCGTTATGCGTTATGCGTTATGCGTTATGCGATATGCGTTGTGCGTTATGCGTTATGCGTTATGCGTTATGCGTTATGCGTTATGCGGTATGCGTTATGCATTATGCGTTATGCGTTATGGGTTATGCGTTATGTGTTATGCGATATGCGTTATGCGTTATGCGTTATGCGTTATGCGTTATGCGTTATGCGTTATGCGTTATGCGTTATGCGTTATGCGTTATGCGTTATGCGTTATGCGTTATGCGTTATGCGTTATGCGTTATACGTTGTACGTTATGCGTTATGCGTTATGTTTTATGCGATATGCGTTATGCGTTATGCGTTATGCGTTATGCGTTATGCGTTATGCGTTATGCGTTATGCGTTATGCGTTATGCGTTATGCGTTATGCGTTATGCGTTATTCTCTATACGTTATGCGTTATGCGTTATGCGTGATCCGTTATGTGTTAGGCGATATACGTTTTGCGGTATTCGTTATGCGTTATGCGTTATGCGTTATCCGTTGTTCTTTATGCGTTATGCGTTGTGCGTTATACGTTTGCGTTATGCATTATGCGTTATGCGTTATACGGTATGCGTTATGCGTTATACGTTATGCGTTATGCGTTATGCGATAAGCGTTATGCGTTATGCGTTAAGCATTATGCTTTATGCGTTATGCGTTATGAGTTACAATTTATGCGTTATTCGATATGCGTTATGCGTTATGCGTTATGCGTTATGCGTTATGCGTGATCCGTTATGCGTTAAGCATTATGCGTTGTGCTGTATTCGTTATGCGTTGTGCGTTATACGTTTGCGTTATGCGTTATGCGTTATGCGTTATGCATTTTGAGTTATGCGCCATGCGTTATGCGTTATGCGTTATGCGTTATGCGTTATGCGTTATGCGTTATGCGTTATGCGTTATGTGTTATGCGTTATGCGTTATGCGTTATGCGTTATGCGTTATGCGTTATGTGTTATGCATTATGCGTTATGCGTTATGCCTGATCCGTAAGGCGTTATGCGTTATGCGTTATGCATTATGCTTTATGCGTTATGCGTTATGCGATATGCATTGTGCGTTATGCGTTATGCGTTATGCGATATGCGTTGTGCGTTATGCGTTATGCGTTATGCGTTATGCGTTATGCGTTATGCGTTATGCGTTATGCGTTATGCGTTATGCGTTATGCGTTATGCGTTATGCGTTATGCGTTATGCATTTTGAGTTATGCGCCATGCGTTATGCGTTATGCGCCATGCGTTATGCGTTATGCGTTATGCGTTATGCATTATCCGTTGTGCGTTATACGTTTGCGTTGTGCGTTATGCGTTATGCGTTATGCGTTATGCGTTATGCGTTATGCGTTATGCGTTATGCGTTATGCGTTATGCGTTATGCGTTATGCGTTATGCGTTATGCGTTATGCGTTATGCATTACGTGTTATGCGTTATGCGTTATGCGTTATGCCTGATCCGTTAGGCGTTATGCGTTATGCGTTATGCGTTATGCATTATGCGTTGTGCGTTATACGTTTGCGTTGTGCGTTATGCGTAATGCGTTATGCGTTATGTGTTATACATTATGCGTTATGCGTTATGCCTGATCCGTAAGGCGTTATGCGTTATGGGTTATGCGTTATGCGTTATGCGATATGCGTTATGCGTTATACGTTATGCTTTATGCTTTATGCTTTATGCTTTATGCGTTATGCGTTATGCGTTATGAGTGATCCGACATGCGTTATGCCTTATGCCTTATGGGTTTGCGTTATGGGTTATGCATTATGCGTTATGCGTTATGCGTTATGCGTTATGCATTTTGAGTTATGCGCCATGCGTTATGCGTTATGCGTTATGCATTTTGAGTTATGCGCCATGCGTTATGCGTTATGCGTTATGCGTTATTCGATATGCGTTATGCGTTATGCGTTATGCGTTATGCGTTATGCGTGATCCGTTATGCGTTAAGCATTATGCGTTTTGCTGTATTCGTTATGCGTTGTGCGTTATACGTTTGCGTTATGCGTTATGCGTTATGCGTTATGCATTTTGAGTTATGCGCCATGCGTTATGCATTATGCGTTATGCGTTATGCGATATGCGTTGTGCGTTATGCGTTATGCGTTATGCGTTATGCGTTATGCGTTATGCGTTATGCGTTATGCGTTATGCGTTATGGGTTATGCGTTATGCATTTTGAGTTACGCGCCATGCGTTATGCGTTATGCGTTATGCGTTATGCGATATGCGTTGTGCGTTATGCGTTATGCGTGATCCGTTATGCGTTAAGCATTATGCGTTATGCTGTATTCGTTATGCGTTGTGCGTTATACGTTTGCGTTATGCGTTATGCGTTATGCGTTATGCATTTTGAGTTATGCGCCATGCGTTATGCGTTATGCGCCATGCGTTATGCGTTATGCGTTATGCGTTATGCGATATGCGTTGTGCGTTATGCGTTATGCGTTATGCGTTATGCGTTATGCGATATGCGTTGTGCGTTATGCGTTATGCGTTATGCGTTATGCGTTATGCGTTATGCGGTATGCGTTATGCGTTATGCGTTATGCGTTATGGGTTATGCGTTATGTGTTATGCGATATGCGTTATGCGTTATGCGTTATGCGTTATGCGTTATGCGTTATGCGTTATGCGTTATGCGTTATGCGTTATGCGTTATGCGTTATGCGTTATGCGTTATGCGTTATGCGTTATGCGTTATGCGTTATGCGTTATGCGTTATGCGTTATGCGTTATGCGTTATGCGTTATGCGTTATACGTTGTACGTTATGCGTTATGCGTTATGTTTTATGCGATATGCGTTATGCGTTATTCGTTATGCATTATGCGTTATGCGTTATGCGTTATGCGTTATACGGTATGCGTTATGCGTTATGCGTTGTGCGTTATGCGTTATGCTCTATACGTTATGCGTTATGCGTTATGCGTGATCCGTTATGTGTTAGGCGATATACGTTTTGCGGTATTCGATATGCGTTATGGGTTATGCGTTATCCGTTGTTCTTTATGCGTTATGCGTTGTGCGTTATACGTTTGCGTTATGCATTATGCGTTATGCGTTATACGGTATGCGTTATGCGTTATACGTTATGCGTTATGCGTTATGCGATAAGCGTTATGCGTTATGCGTTAAGCATTATGCTTTATGCGTTATGCGTTATGAGTTACACGTTATGCGTTATTCGATATGCGTTATGCGTTATGCGTTATGCGTTATGCATTATGCGTGATCCGTTATGCGTTAAGCATTATGCGTTTTGCTGTATTCGTTATGCGTTGTGCGTTATACGTTTGCGTTATGCGTTATGCGTTATGCGTTATGCATTTTGAGTTATGCGCCATGCGTTATGCATTATGCGTTATGCGTTATGCGATATGCGTTGTGCGTTATGCGTTATGCGTTATGCGTTATGCGTTATGCGTTATGGGTTATGCGTTATGCGTTATGCGTTATGCGTTATGCGATATGCGTTGTGCGTTATGCTTTATGCGTGATCCGTTATACGTTAAGCATTATGCGTTATGCTGTATTCGTTATGCGTTGTGCGTTATACGTTTGCGTTATGCGTTATGCGTTATGCATTTTGAGTTATGCGCCATGCGTTATGCGTTATGCGCCATGCGTTATGCGTTATGCGTTATGCGTTATGCGTTATGCGTTATGGGTTATGCGTTATGTGTTATGCGATATGCGTTATGCGTTATGCGTTATGCGTTATGCGTTATGCGTTATGCGTTATGCGTTATGCGTTATGCGTTATGCGTTATGCGTTATGCGTTATGCGTTATGCGTTATGCGTTATGCGTTATGCGTTATGCGTTATGCGTTATACGTTGTACGTTATGCGTTATGCGTTATGTTTTATGCGATATGCGTTATGCGTTATTCGTTATGCATTATGCGTTATGCGTTATGCGTTATGCGTTATACGGTATGCGTTATGCGTTATGCGTTATGCGTTATGCGTTATGCTCTATACGTTATGCGTTATGCGTTATGCGTGATCCGTTATGTGTTAGGCGATATACGTTTTGCGGTATTCGTTATGCGTTATGGGTTATGCGTTATCCGTTGTTCTTTATGCGTTATGCGTTGTGCGTTATACGTTTGCGTTATGCATTATGCGTTATGCGTTATACGGTATGCGTTATGCGTTATACGTTATGCGTTATGCGTTATGCGATAAGCGTTATGCGTTATGCGTTAAGCATTATGCTTTATGCGTTATGCGTTATGAGTTACACGTTATGCGTTATTCGATATGCGTTATGCGTTATGCGTTATGCGTTATGCATTATGCGTGATCCGTTATGCGTTAAGCATTATGCGTTTTGCTGTATTCGTTATGCGTTGTGCGTTATGCGTTATGCGTTATGCGATATGCGTTGTGCGTTATGCGTTATGCGTTATGCGTTATGCGTTATGCGGTATGCGTTATGCGTTATGCGTTATGCGTTATGGGTTATGCGTTATGTGTTATGCGATATGCGTTATGCGTTATGCGTTATGCGTTATGCGTTATGCGTTATGCGTTATGCGTTATGCGTTATGCGTTATGCGTTATGCGTTATGCGTTATGCGTTATGCGTTATGCGTTATGCGTTATGCGTTATACGTTGTACGTTATGCGTTATGCGTTATGTTTTATGCGATATGCGTTATGCGTTATTCGTTATGCATTATGCATTATGCGTTTTGCTGTATTCGTTATGCGTTGTGCGTTATACGTTTGCGTTATGCGTTATGCGTTATGCGTTATGCATTTTGAGTTATGCGCCATGCGTTATGCATTATGCGTTATGCGTTATGCGATATGCGTTGTGCGTAATGCGTTATGCGTTATGTGTTATGCATTATGCGTTATGCGTTATGCCTGATCCGTTAGGCGTTATGCGTTATGCGTTATGCGTTATGCGTTATGCGTTATGCGTTATGCGTTATGCGTTATGCGTTATGCGTTATGCGTTATGCGTTATGTGTTATGCGTTATGCGTTATGCGTTATGCGTTACGCGTTATGCGTTATGCGTTATGCGTTATGCGTTATGCGTTATGCGTTATGCGTTATGTGTTATGCATTATGCGTTATGCGTTATGCCTGATCCGTAAGGCGTTATGCGTTATGCGTTATGCATTATGCTTTATGCGTTATGCGTTATGCGATATGCATTGTGCGTTATGCGTTATGCGTTATGCGATATGCGTTGTGCGTTATGCGTTATGCGTTATGCGTTATGCGTTATGCGTTATGCGTTATGCGTTATGCGTTATGCGTTATGCGTTATGCGTTATGCGTTATGCGTTATGCGTTATGCGTTATGCGTTATGCGTTATGCGTTATGCGTTATGCATTTTGAGTTATGCGCCATGCGTTATGCGTTATGCGATATGCGCCATGAGTTATGCGTTATGCGTTATGCGTTATGCATTATCCGTTGTGCGTTATACGTTTGCGTTGTGCGTTATGCGTTATGCGTTATGCGTTATGCGTTATGCGTTATGCGTTATGCGTTATGCGTTATGCGTTATGCGTTATGCGTTATGCGTTATGCGTTATGCGTTATGCGTTATGCGTTATGCGTTATGCGTATTGCGTTATGCATTACGTGTTATGCGTTATGCGTTATGCGTTATGCCTGATCCGTTAGGCGTTATGCGTTATGCGTTATGCGTTATGCATTATGCGTTGTGCGTTATACGTTTGCGTTGTGCGTTATGCGTAATGCGTTATGCGTTATGTGTTATACATTATGCGTTATGCGTTATGCCTGATCCGTAAGGCGTTATGCGTTATGGGTTATGCGTTATGCGTTATGCGATATGCGTTATGCGTTATACGTTATGCTTTATGCTTTATGCTTTATGCTTTATGCGTTATGCGTTATGCGTTATGAGTGATCCGACATGCGTTATGCCTTATGCCTTATGGGTTTGCGTTATGGGTTATGCATTATGCGTTATGCGTTATGCGTTATGCATAATGCGTTATACGTTATGTATTATGCGTTATGCCTTATACGTTATGCGATATGCGTTGTTCGTTATGCGTTATGCTTTATGCGTTATGCGTTATGCATTTTGAGTTATGCGCCATGCGTTATGCATTATGCGTTATGCGTTATGCGATATGCGTTGTGCGTTATGCGTTATGCGTTATGCGTTATGCGTTATGCGTTATGCGTTATGCGTTATGGGTTATGCGTTATGCATTTTGAGTTATGCGCCATGCGTTATGCGTTATGCGTTATGCGTTATGCGATATGCGTTGTGCGTTATGCTTTATGCGTGATCCGTTATGCGTTAAGCATTATGCGTTATGCTGTATTCGTTATGCGTTGTGCGTTATACGTTTGCGTTATGCGTTATGCGTTATGCGTTATGCATTTTGAGTTATGCGCCATGCGTTATGCGTTATGCGCCATGCGTTATGCGTTATGCGTTATGCGTTATGCGATATGCGTTGTGCGTTATGCGTTATGCGTTATGCGTTATGCGTTATGCGTTATGCGTTATGCGATATGCGTTGTGCGTTATGCGTTATGCGTTATGCGTTATGCGGTATGCGTTATGCGTTATGCGTTATGCGTTATGCGTTATGCGTTATGTGTTATGCGATATGCGTTATGCGTTATGCGTTATGCGTTATGCGTTATGCGTTATGCGTTATGCGTTATGCGATATGCGTTGTGCGTTATGCTTTATGCGTGATCCGTTATACGTTAAGCATTATGCGTTATGCTGTATTCGTTATGCGTTGTGCGTTATACGTTTGCGTTATGCGTTATGCGTTATGCATTTTGAGTTATGCGCCATGCGTTATGCGTTATGCGCCATGCGTTATGCGTTATGCGTTATGCGTTATGCGATATGCGTTGTGCGTTATGCGTTATGCGTTATGCGTTATGCGTTATGCGATATGCGTTGTGCGTTATGCGTTATGCGTTATGCGTTATGCGTTATGCGTTATGCGGTATGCGTTATGCGTTATGCGTTATGCGTTATGGGTTATGCGTTATGTGTTATGCGATATGCGTTATGCGTTATGCGTTATGCGTTATGCGTTATGCGTTATGCGTTATGCGTTATGCGTTATGCGTTATGCGTTATGCGTTATGCGTTATGCGTTATGCGTTATGCGTTATGCGTTATGCGTTATGCGTTATACGTTGTACGTTATGCGTTATGCGTTATGTTTTATGCGATATGCGTTATGCGTTATTCGTTATGCATTATGCGTTATGCGTTATGCGTTATGCGTTATACGGTATGCGTTATGCGTTATGCGTTATGCGTTATGCGTTATGCTCTATACGTTATGCGTTATGCGTTATGCGTGATCCGTTATGTGTTAGGCGATATACGTTTTGCGGTATTCGTTATGCGTTATGGGTTATGCGTTATCCGTTGTTCGTTATGCGTTATGCGTTGTGCGTTATACGTTTGCGTTATGCATTATGCGTTATGCGTTATACGGTATGCGTTATGCGTTATACGTTATGCGTTATGCGTTATGCGATAAGCGTTATGCGTTATGCGTTAAGCATTATGCTTTATGCGTTATGCGTTATGAGTTACACGTTATGCGTTATTCGATATGCGTTATGCGTTATGCGTTATGCGTTATACGGTATGCGTTATGCGTTATGCGTTATGCGTTATACGTTGTACGTTATGCGTTATGCGTTATATTTTATGCGATATGCGTTATGCGTTATTCGTTATGCATTATGCGTTATGCGTTATGCGTTATGCGTTATACGGTATGCGTTATGCGTTATGCGTTATGCGTTATGCGTTATGCTCTATACGTTATGCGTTATGCGTTATGCGTGATCCGTTATGTGTTAGGCGATATACGTTTTGCGGTATTCGTTATGCGTTATGGGTTATGCGTTATCCGTTGTTCTTTATGCGTTATGCGTTGTGCGTTATACGTTTGCGTTATGCATTATGCGTTATGCGTTATACGGTATGCGTTATGCGTTATACGTTATGCGTTATGCGTTATGCGATAAGCGTTATGCGTTATGCGTTAAGCATTATGCTTTATGCGTTATGCGTTATGAGTTACACGTTATGCGTTATTCGATATGCGTTATGCGTTATGCGTTATGCGTTATACGGTATGCGTTATGCGTTATGCGTTGTGCGTTATGCGTTATGCGTTATACGTTATGCGTTATGCGTTATGCGATAAGCGTTATGCGTTATGCGTTAAGCATTATGCTTTATGCGTTATGCGTTATGAGTTACACGTTATGCGTTATTCGATATGCGTTATGCGTTATGCGTTATGCGTTATGCATTATGCGTGATCCGTTATGCGTTAAGCATTATGCGTTTTGCGGTATTCGTTATGCGTTATGGGTTATGCGTTATCCGTTGTTCTTTATGCGTTATGCGTTGTGCGTTATACGTTTGCGTTATGCATTATGCGTTATGCGTTATACGGTATGCGTTATGCGTTATACGTTATGCGTTATGCGTTATGCGATAAGCGTTATGCGTTATGCGTTAAGCATTATGCTTTATGCGTTATGCGTTATGAGTTACACGTTATGCGTTATTCGATATGCGTTATGCGTTATGCGTTATGCGTTATACGGTATGCGTTATGCGTTATGCGTTATGCGTTATACGTTGTACGTTATGCGTTATGCGTTATATTTTATGCGATATGCGTTATGCGTTATTCGTTATGCATTATGCGTTATGCGTTATGCGTTATGCGTTATACGGTATGCGTTATGCGTTATGCGTTATGCGTTATGCGTTATGCTCTATACGTTATGCGTTATGCGTTATGCGTGATCCGTTATGTGTTAGGCGATATACGTTTTGCGGTATTCGTTATGCGTTATGGGTTATGCGTTATCCGTTGTTCTTTATGCGTTATGCGTTGTGCGTTATACGTTTGCGTTATGCGTTATGCGTTATGCGTTATGCGTTATGCGTTATGCTCTATACGTTATGCGTTATGCGTTATTCGTGATCCGTTATGTGTTAGGCGATATACGTTTTGCGGTATTCGTTATGCGTTATGGGTTATGCGTTATCCGTTGTTCTTTATGCGTTATGCGTTGTGCGTTATACGTTTGCGTTATGTATTATGCGTTATGCGTTATACGGTATGCGTTATGCGTTATACGTTATGCGTTATGCGTTATGCCATAAGCGTTATGCGTTATGCGTTAAGCATTATGCTTTATGCGTTATGCGTTATGAGTTACACGTTATGCGTTATTCGATATGCGTTATGCGTTATGCGTTATGCGTTATGCATTATGCGTGATCCGTTATGCGTTAAGCATTATGCGTTTTGCTGTATTCGTTATGCGTTGTGCGTTATACGTTTGCGTTATGCGTTATGCGTTATGCGTTATGCATTTTGAGTTATGCGCCATGCGTTATGCATTATGCGTTATGCGTTATGCGATATGCGTTGTGCGTTATGCGTTATGCGTTATGCGTTATGCGTTATGCGTTATGGGTTATGCGTTATGCATTTTGAGTTATGCGTTATGCGTTATGCGTTATGCGTTATGCGATATGCGTTGTGCGTTATGCTTTATGCGTGATCCGTTATACGTTAAGCATTATGCGTTATGCTGTATTCGTTATGCGTTGTGCGTTATACGTTTGCGTTATGCGTTATGCGTTATGCGTTATGCGTTATGCGTTATGCGTTATGCGTTATGCGTTATGCGTTATGCGTTATGCGATATGCGTTGTGCGTTATGCGTTATGCTTTATGCGTTATGCGTTATGCGTTATGCGTTATGCGTTATGCGTTATGCGTTATGCATTATGCTTTATGCGTTATGCGTTATGCGTTATGCGTTATGCGTTATGGGTTATGCATTTTGCGTTATGCGTTATGCGATATGCGTTGTGCGTTATGCGTTATGCGTTATGCGTTATGCCTTATGCGTTATGCGTTATGCGTTATGCATTTTGCGTTATGCGCCATGCGTTATGCGTTATGCGTTATGCGTTATGCGTTATGCGTTATGCGTTATGCGTTATGCGTTATGCGTTATGCGTTATGCGTTATGCGTTATGCGTTATGCGTTATGGGTTATGCGTTATGCATTTTGCGTTATGCGCCATGCGTTATGCGTTATGCGTTATGCGTTATGCGTTATGCATTATGCTTTATGCGTTATGCGTTATGCGTTATGCGTTATGCGTTATGGGTTATGCATTTTGCGTTATGCGTTATGCGATATGCGTTGTGCGTTATGCGTTATGCGTTATGCGTTATGCGTTATGCGTTATGCGTTATGGGTTATGCGTTATGCGTTATGCGTTATGCATTTTGCGTTATGCGCCATGCGTTATGCGTTATGCGTTATGCGTTATGCGTTATGCGTTATGCGTTATGCGTTATGCGTTATGCGTTATGCGTTATGCGTTATGCGTTATGCGTTATACGTTGTACGTTATGCGTTATGCGTTATGTTTTATGCGATATGCGTTATGCGTTATTCGTTATGCATTATGCGTTATGCGTTATGCGTTATACGGTATGCGTTATGCGTTATGCGTTATGCGTTATGCGTTATGCTCTATACGTTATGCGTTATGCGTTATGCGTGATCCGTTATGTGTTAGGCGATATACGTTTTGCGGTATTCGTTATGCGTTATGGGTTATGCGTTATCCGTTGTTCTTTATGCGTTATGCGTTGTGCGTTATACGTTTGCGTTATGCATTATGCGTTATGCGTTATACGGTATGCGTTATGCGTTATACGTTATGCGTTATGCGTTATGCGATAAGCGTTATGCGTTATGCGTTAAGCATTATGCTTTATGCGTTATGCGTTATGAGTTACACGTTATGCGTTATTCGATATGCGTTATGCGTTATGCGTTATGCGTTATGCATTATGCGTGATCCGTTATGCGTTAAGCATTATGCGATTTGCTGTATTCGTTATGCGTTGTGCGTTATACGTTTGCGTTATGCGTTATGCGGTATGCGTTATGCATTTTGAGTTATGCGCCATGCGTTATGCATTATGCGTTATGCGTTATGCGATATGCGTTGTGCGTTATGCGTTATGCGTTATGCGTTATGCGTTATGCGTTATGGGTTATGCGTTATGCATTTTGAGTTATGCGTTATGCGTTATGCGTTATGCGTTATGCGATATGCGTTGTGCGTTATGCTTTATGCGTGATCCGTTATACGTTAAGCATTATGCGTTATGCTGTATTCGTTATGCGTTGTGCGTTATACGTTTGCGTTATGCGTTATGCGTTATGCATTTTGAGTTATGCGCCATGCGTTATGCGTTATGCGCCATGCGTTATGCGTTATGCGGTATGCGTTATGCGATATGCGTTGTGCGTTATGCGTTATGCGTTATGCGTTATGCGTTATGCGTTATGCGTTATGCATTATGCTTTATGCGTTATGCGTTATGCGTTATGCGTTATGCGTTATGGGTTATGCATTTTGCGTTATGCGTTATGCGATATGCGTTGTGCGTTATGCGTTATGCGTTATGCGTTATGCCTTATGCGTTATGCGTTATGCGTTATGCATTTTGCGTTATGCGCCATGCGTTATGCGTTATGCGTTATGCGTTATGCGTTATGCGTTATGCGTTATGCGTTATGTGTTATGCGTTATGCGTTATGCGTTATGCGTTATGCGTTATGCGTTATGCGTTATGCGTTATGCGTTATGCGTTATGGGTTATGCGTTATGCATTTTGAGTTATGCGTTATGCGTTATGCGTTATGCGTTATGCGATATGCGTTGTGCGTTATGCTTTATGCGTGATCCGTTATACGTTAAGCATTATGCGTTATGCTGTATTCGTTATGCGTTGTGCGTTATACGTTTGCGTTATGCGTTATGCGTTATGCATTTTGAGTTATGCGCCATGCGTTATGCGTTATGCGCCATGCGTTATGCGTTATGCGTTATGCGTTATGCGATATGCATTATGCTTTATGCGTTATGCGTTATGCGTTATGCGTTATGCGTTATGGGTTATGCATTTTGCGTTATGCGTTATGCGATATGCGTTGTGCGTTATGCGTTATGCGTTATGCGTTATGCCTTATGCGTTATGCGTTATGCGTTATGCATTTTGCGTTATGCGCCATGCGTTATGCGTTATGCGTTATGCGTTATGCGTTATGCGTTATGCGTTATGCGTTATGCGTTATGCGTTATGCGTTATGCGTTATGCGTTATGCGTTATGCGTTATGCGTTATGCGTTATGCGTTATGCGTTATGCGTTATGCGTTATGCGTTATGCGTTATGGGTTATGCGTTATGCATTTTGAGTTATGCGTTATGCGTTATGCGTTATGCGTTATGCGATATGCGTTGTGCGTTATGCTTTATGCGTGATCCGTTATACGTTAAGCATTATGCGTTATGCTGTATTCGTTATGCGTTGTGCGTTATACGTTTGCGTTATGCGTTATGCGTTATGCATTTTGAGTTATGCGCCATGCGTTATGCGTTATGCGCCATGCGTTATGCGTTATGCGTTATGCGTTATGCGATATGCGTTGTGCGTTATGCGTTATGCGTTATGCGTTATGCGTTATGCGATATGCGTTGTGCGTTATGCGTTATGCGTTATGCGTTATGCGTTATGCGTTATGCGGTATGCGTTATGCGTTATGCGTTATGCGTTATGGGTTATGCGTTATGTGTTATGCGATATGCGTTATGCGTTATGCGTTATGCGTTATGCGTTATGCGTTATGCGTTATGCGTTATGCGTTATGCGTTATGCGTTATGCGTTATGCGTTATGCGTTATGCGTTATGCGTTATGCGTTATGCGTTATGCGTTATACGTTGTACGTTATGCGTTATGCGTTATGTTTTATGCGATATGCGTTATGCGTTATTCGTTATGCATTATGCGTTATGCGTTATGCGTTATGCGTTATACGGTATGCGTTATGCGTTATGCGTTATGCGTTATGCGTTATGCTCTATACGTTATGCGTTATGCGTTATGCGTGATCCGTTATGTGTTAGGCGATATACGTTATGCGTTATGCGTTATGCGTTATGGGTTATGCATTTTGCGTTATGCGTTATGCGATATGCGTTGTGCGTTATGCGTTATGCGTTATGCGTTATGCCTTATGCGTTATGCGTTATGCGTTATGCATTTTGCGTTATGCGCCATGCGTTATGCGTTATGCGTTATGCGTTATGCGTTATGCGTTATGCGTTATGCGTTATGCGTTATGCGTTATGCGTTATGCGTTATGCGTTATGCGTTATGCGTTATGCGTTATGCGTTATGCGTTATGCGTTATGCGTTATGCGTTATGCGTTATGGGTTATGCGTTATGCATTTTGAGTTATGCGTTATGCGTTATGCGTTATGCGTTATGCGATATGCGTTGTGCGTTATGCTTTATGCGTGATCCGTTATACGTTAAGCATTATGCGTTATGCTGTATTCGTTATGCGTTGTGCGTTATATGTTTGCGTTATGCGTTATGCGTTATGCATTTTGAGTTATGCGCCATGCGTTATGCGTTATGCGCCATGCGTTATGCGTTATGCGTTATGCGTTATGCGATATGCGTTGTGCGTTATGCGTTATGCGTTATGCGTTATGCGTTATGCGATATGCGTTGTGCGTTATGCGTTATGCGTTATGCGTTATGCGTTATGCGTTATGCGGTATGCGTTATGCGTTATGCGTTATGCGTTATGGGTTATGCGTTATGTGTTATGCGATATGCGTTATGCGTTATGCGTTATGCGTTATGCGTTATGCGTTATGCGTTATGCGTTATGCGTTATGCGTTATGCGTTATGCGTTATGCGTTATGCGTTATGCGTTATGCGTTATGCGTTATGCGTTATACGTTGTACGTTATGCGTTATGCGTTATGTTTTATGCGATATGCGTTATGCGTTATTCGTTATGCATTATGCGTTATGCGTTATGCGTTATGCGTTATACGGTATGCGTTATGCGTTATGCGTTATGCGTTATGCGTTATGCTCTATACGTTATGCGTTATGCGTTATGCGTGATCCGTTATGTGTTAGGCGATATACGTTTTGCGGTATTCGTTATGCGTTATGGGTTATGCGTTATCCGTTGTTCTTTATGCGTTATGCGTTGTGCGTTATACGTTTGCGTTATGCATTATGCGTTATGCGTTATACGGTATGCGTTATGCGTTATACGTTATGCGTTATGCGTTATGCGATAAGCGTTATGCGTTATGCGTTAAGCATTATGCTTTATGCGTTATGCGTTATGAGTTACACGTTATGCGTTATTCGATATGCGTTATGCGTTATGCGTTATGCGTTATGCATTATGCGTGATCCGTTATGCGTTAAGCATTATGCGTTTTGCTGTATTCGTTATGCGTTGTGCGTTATACGTTTGCGTTATGCGTTATGCGTTATGCATTTTGAGTTATGCGCCATGCGTTATGCATTATGCGTTATGCGTTATGCGATATGCGTTGTGCGTTATGCGTTATGCGTTATGCGTTATGCGTTATGCGTTATGGGTTATGCGTTATGCATTTTGAGTTATGCGTTATGCGTTATGCGTTATGCGATATGCGTTGTGCGTTATGCTTTATGCGTGATCCGTTATACGTTAAGCATTATGCGTTATGCTGTATTCGTTATGCGTTGTGCGTTATACGTTTGCGTTATGCGTTATGCGTTATGCATTTTGAGTTATGCGCCATGCGTTATGCGTTATGCGCCATGCGTTATGCGTTATGCGTTATGCGTTATGCGATATGCGTTATGCGTTATGCGTTATGCGTTATGCGATATGCGTTGTGCGTTATGCGTTATGCGTTATGCGTTATGCCTTATGCGTTATGCGTTATGCGTTATGCGTTATGCGTTATGCGTTATGCGTTATGCGTTATGCGTTATGCGTTATGGGTTATGCGTTATGCATTTTGCGTTATGCGCCATGCGTTATGCGTTATGCGTTATGCGTTATGCGTTATGCGTTATGCGTTATGCGTTATGCGTTATGCGTTATGCGTTATGCGTTATGCGTTATGCGTTATGCGTTATGCGTTATGCGTTATGCGTTATGGGTTATGCGTTATGCATTTTGCGTTATGCGCCATGCGTTATGCGTTATGCGTTATGCGTTATGCGTTATGCATTATGCTTTATGCGTTATGCGTTATGCGTTATGCGTTATGCGTTATGGGTTATGCATTTTGCGTTATGCGTTATGCGATATGCGTTGTGCGTTATGCGTTATGCGTTATGCGTTATGCGTTATGCGTTATGGGTTATGCGTTATGCGTTATGCGTTATGCATTTTGCGTTATGCGCCATGCGTTATGCGTTATGCGTTATGCGTTATGCGTTATGCGTTATGCGTTATGCGTTATGCGTTATGCGTTATGCGTTATGCGTTATGCGTTATGCGTTATGCGTTATGCGTTATACGTTGTACGTTATGCGTTATGCGTTATGTTTTATGCGATATGCGTTATGCGTTATTCGTTATGCATTATGCGTTATGCGTTATGCGTTATGCGTTATACGGTATGCGTTATGCGTTATGCGTTATGCGTTATGCGTTATGCTCTATACGTTATGCGTTATGCGTTATGCGTGATCCGTTATGTGTTAGGCGATATACGTTTTGCGGTATTCGTTATGCGTTATGGGTTATGCGTTATCCGTTGTTCTTTATGCGTTATGCGTTGTGCGTTATACGTTTGCGTTATGCATTATGCGTTATGCGTTATACGGTATGCGTTATGCGTTATACGTTATGCGTTATGCGTTATGCGATAAGCGTTATGCGTTATGCGTTAAGCATTATGCTTTATGCGTTATGCGTTATGAGTTACACGTTATGCGTTATTCGATATGCGTTATGCGTTATGCGTTATGCGTTATGCATTATGCGTGATCCGTTATGCGTTAAGCATTATGCGTTTTGCTGTATTCGTTATGCGTTGTGCGTTATACGTTTGCGTTATGCGTTATGCGTTATGCGTTATGCATTTTGAGTTATGCGCCATGCGTTATGCATTATGCGTTATGCGTTATGCGATATGCGTTGTGCGTTATGCGTTATGCGTTATGCGTTATGCGTTATGCGTTATGGGTTATGCGTTATGCATTTTGAGTTATGCGTTATGCGTTATGCGTTATGCGTTATGCGATATGCGTTGTGCGTTATGCTTTATGCGTGATCCGTTATACGTTAAGCATTATGCGTTATGCTGTATTCGTTATGCGTTGTGCGTTATACGTTTGCGTTATGCGTTATGCGTTATGCATTTTGAGTTATGCGCCATGCGTTATGCGTTATGCGCCATGCGTTATGCGTTATGCGTTATGCGTTATGCGATATGCGTTGTGCGTTATGCGTTATGCGTTATGCGTTATGCGTTATGCGTTATGCGTTATGCGTTATGCGTTATGCGTTATGCGTTATGCGTTATGCATTATGCTTTATGCGTTATGCGTTATGCGTTATGCGTTATGCGTTATGGGTTATGCATTTTGCGTTATGCGTTATGCGATATGCGTTGTGCGTTATGCGTTATGCGTTATGCGTTATGCCTTATGCGTTATGCGTTATGCGTTATGCGTTATGCGTTATGCGATATGCGTTATGCGTTATGCGTTATGCGTTATGGGTTATGCGTTATGCATTTTGCGTTATGCGCCATGCGTTATGCGTTATGCGTTATGCGTTATGCGTTATGCGTTATGCGTTATGCGTTATGCGTTATGCGTTATGCGTTATGCGTTATGCGTTATGCGTTATGCGTTATGCGTTATGCGTTATGCGTTATGGGTTATGCGTTATGCATTTTGCGTTATGCGCCATGCGTTATGCGTTATGCGTTATGCGTTATGCGTTATGCATTATGCTTTATGCGTTATGCGTTATGCGTTATGCGTTATGGGTTATGCATTTTGCGTTATGCGTTATGCGATATGCGTTGTGCGTTATGCGTTATGCGTTATGCGTTATGCGTTATGCGTTATGCGTTATGGGTTATGCGTTATGCGTTATGCGTTATGCATTTTGCGTTATGCGCCATGCGTTATGCGTTATGCGTTATGCGTTATGCGTTATGCGTTATGCGTTATGCGTTATGCGTTATGCGTTATGCGTTATGCGTTATGCGTTATGCGTTATGCGTTATACGTTGTACGTTATGCGTTATGCGTTATGTTTTATGCGATATGCGTTATGCGTTATTCGTTATGCATTATGCGTTATGCGTTATGCGTTATGCGTTATACGGTATGCGTTATGCGTTATGCGTTATGCGTTATGCGTTATGCGTTATGCTCTATACGTTATGCGTTATGCGTTATGCGTGATCCGTTATGTGTTAGGCGATATACGTTTTGCGGTATTCGTTATGCGTTATGGGTTATGCGTTATCCGTTGTTCTTTATGCGTTATGCGATAAGCGTTATGCGTTATGCGTTAAGCATTATGCTTTATGCGTTATGCGTTATGAGTTACACGTTATGCGTTATTCGATATGCGTTATGCGTTATGCGTTATGCGTTATGCATTATGCGTGATCCGTTATGCGTTAAGCATTATGCGTTTTGCTGTATTCGTTATGCGTTGTGCGTTATACGTTTGCGTTATGCGTTATGCGTTATGCGTTATGCATTTTGAGTTATGCGCCATGCGTTATGCATTATGCGTTATGCGTTATGCGATATGCGTTGTGCGTTATGCGTTATGCGTTATGCGTTATGCGTTATGCGTTATGGGTTATGCGTTATGCATTTTGAGTTATGCGTTATGCGTTATGCGTTATGCGTTATGCGATATGCGTTGTGCTTTATGCTTTATGCGTGATCCGTTATACGTTAAGCATTATGCGTTATGCTGTATTCGTTATGCGTTGTGCGTTATACGTTTGCGTTATGCGTTATGCGTTATGCATTTTGAGTTATGCGCCATGCGTTATGCGTTATGCGCCATGCGTTATGCGTTATGCGTTATGCGTTATGCGATATGCGTTGTGCGTTATGCGTTATGCGTTATGCGTTATGCGTTATGCGTTATGCGTTATGCGTTATGCGTTATGCGTTATGCGTTATGCGTTATGCGTTATGCGTTATGCATTATGCTTTATGCGTTATGCGTTATGCGTTATGCGTTATGCGTTATGGGTTATGCATTTTGCGTTATGCGTTATGCGATATGCGTTGTGCGTTATGCGTTATGCGTTATACCTTATGCGTTATGCGTTATGCGTTATGCATTTTGCGTTATGTGCCATGCGTTATGCGTTATGCGTTATGCGTTATGCGTTATGCGTTATGCGTTATGCGTTATGCGTTATGCGTTATGCGTTATGCGTTATGCGTTATGCGTTATGCGTTATGCGTTATGCGTTATGCGTTATGCGTTATGCGTTATGCGTTATGCGTTATGCGTTATGGGTTATGCGTTATGCATTTTGAGTTATGCGTTATGCGTTATGCGTTATGCCTTATGCGATATGCGTTGTGCGTTATGCTTTATGCGTGATCCGTTATACGTTAAGCATTATGCGTTATGCTGTATTCGTTATGCGTTGTGCGTTATACGTTTGCGTTATGCGTTATGCATTTTGAGTTATGCGCCATGCGTTATGCGTTATGCGCCATGCGTTATGCGTTATGCGTTATGCGTTATGCGATATGCGTTGTGCGTTATGCGTTATGCGTTATGCGTTATGCGATATGCGTTGTGCGTTATGCGTTATGCGTTATGCGTTATGCGTTATGCGTTATGCGGTATGCGTTATGCGTTATGCGTTATGCGTTATGGGTTATGCGTTATGTGTTATGCGATATGCGTTATGCGTTATGCGTTATGCGTTATGCGTTATGCGTTATGCGTTATGCGTTATGCGTTATGCGTTATGCGTTATGCGTTATGCGTTATGCGTTATGCGTTATGCGTTATGCATTATGCGTGATCCGTTATGCGTTAAGCATTATGCGTTTTGCTGTATTCGTTATGCGTTGTGCGTTATACGTTTGCGTTATGCGTTATGCGTTATGCGTTATGCATTTTGAGTTATGCGCCATGCGTTATGTGTTCCGGAATCGACCACTTCACTTTTCGGTTGTCGAGCGTCCAAATCGAAACGTGGCTCGATCAAAACAATCGATAACTCGCATCGATCGATAGCGCTGCGCGTACCCGTTACGATTACGTATCGATCCGGTCGTAACGTCCTTTACCACTCTTGATCGACACCTCGAGCGATAAACAAGCACCAACGTGACTCGCGACTTTTTCCCACGTGCTCTGTAATTCGAACGTACGACAGTTAACGCGCTTATCACGTTCTGTTAATCATCGGGTTCTGAACTTTAGGAGTTCACGACTAACGCTCTCGTGATTATCGCGAGACTACCGTTAACCAAAACGAGCACTGTTATCACGGTAAAATAAACAGTTTTGTGGAATCAGTGATTGCCTCTTGTGGCCATCAATCTCTCACTGTATATCCTTGTCAGGATAGTGCTAGCTATCCACCTCCTCAACGCCTACGCAAAAACATTGGTCCTTCGAGCCGGATTGCAGTGAGTGAAGTGAAAAAGAACAGTTTCAGTCGTTGACAACGGTGGGACGATCCGTTAGAATTTAAAAGTTGAAGGACAAAACACACGTCGGTCGCGAGTCGCTAACAATGGGTGACCTCAAGACGTTGATACTTCAACAAAACGAAGCCGCTCGTATTGTCGAGCGCACGCTCGAGAATTTCAAAAAACTCGGCAAAGCCAAATTAACGGTCGCCACCGTTCAAAATCGAATCACCCGATTGAACGACTCTTTCGCTGAGTGCCAAAAAATCCACAAGCAAATCACCGCGACAGCGACGGAGGCGGAGCGGGCCAGTTCGAGCTACTTCACGCAGGATCGCTTCATGGCCGTACACGAGATATTCCTGGAAACTTCGGACTATATGGCGGAAGCTCTTTCCCGGTTGGCATCTGCCATCTCCTCCGAATCAACGCCTCCCTCAGCAGGACCTAGCTCGCAACCTCATGATGTCACCAATCGGCTACCAACTCTCAACCTCCCGCACTTCTCTGGAGCATTCGAGGAGTGGGAAACCTTCAGAGATCGGTTTCATGCTATGGTCATCGCGCGCCAAGGTTTGTCAGACGTGTCGCGATTTCAGTATTTGTTAGCGTGTTTGAAGGGCGCGGCTAGCGATCTCGTCGAAAACATCGCGATAACCGATGCGGGCTACACCGTCGCATGGGAGATTTTGATCGCGAATTACGACAACAAGCGTCTGCTAGTGTCAACACATTTAGACACGCTGTACGATCTGCCATACGTTCAGTATGAGTCAGCCGATCAGCTGCGAAGCCTTCGCGACAAAGCAAACAAGGCACAAAAGGCTCTTATTAATCTGGAACGTCCCGTGGACAAATGGGATGACGTATTGGTTTTCCTAGTCACTAAAAAATTAGACGATGTGTCGCGAAAGGCTTGGGAGCTGGAACTTGGTAATCGTACAGACTGTCCAACGTATTCCGAACTCGATGTGTTTTTGCAATCGCGAATACGCGCGTTGCAAACGATTAAACCGTCCACGGCCGGATCGGCATCTCTGAGTGCGGACTCGGCTACTACGAAATCAAACCGCTCTCGTGTAACGTCATTGCACGGTACCGCTGCCGCGAAAAGCCCGTGTGCATTATGCAACGCGAACCATACACTCGGACAATGCGCGTCGTTCAAAAACAAATCCGCCGCACAACGTTTCGAGTACGCAAAAGGAACAAACCGGTGTATCAATTGTTTAAGTACGCGCCATCCGACGAGAAAATGTCCAAGTACATATAACTGTTCTATTTGTAAGAAACGGCATCATACGTTGCTACATTTCAATGATTCGACTGCGTTATCGGTAGGTACCGCGTCATCGCACGACGCGGTGTCACCAACTGATCGTGACGTTAGAGTCGGTACGTCACAGTTCGCATCATGCTCAGTCCCGCGTGTCAGTGCTACACAACAAGTGTTGCTAGCAACTGCCTGGGTCGAACTACGATCAACATCAGGACGATCGGAGAAAATTCGCGCTCTAATCGATCAAGGCTCGGTTATTTCTCTAATTTCCGAGAATTTAACACAACGTCTCCGACTCCCGCGGTCTCGCGTTTCGGTCAGTATCACGGGAATCGGGCACAACGCGGTCGCGTGTCGCTCATCGACCACGTTTACTCTCGCGTCATGCAAAACGGAGTCCGTATACTCCATGACAGCTTATGTCTTAAGCTCATTGTCTAATTATGTACCGCCTCGCGTGAGTACCGCTGTGAGGCTCTCTCATATTCGCGGTTTGCAATTGGCGGATGATAAACCCTTTGACTCAACTCCAATAGAAGTGATTATCGGGGCAGATCAATACGGGTTCTTACTGTTAGATGGGTTGCGAAAGGGCACCGTGAATGAGCCTACGGCTCAAAACACCACGTTAGGCTGGATCCTGTCCGGTCCCGTTTCGTCATCCATTTCCAATTCTCCTACTACTGCCGCGAGTTTCCATTGCAACGTTTCGTCGAATTTAGATGATGAACTTCGACGATTTTGGGAAGTCGAAGAGTTACCGTTCGTCACGCGGCTCTCCCCCGCGGAACAAAAGTGCGAGGAACATTTTCAACGGACTCACACTCGAGCTCCAAACGGACAATATATAGTTCGTTTACCCTTTATTGAAGGACCTCCCATCGATATCGGACCTTCCCTCTCCGCGGCGAAGACAATGTTCCTACGACAGGAAAAACGATTACAACGAAATCCGCTGCAGTCGGAAGAATATTCGCAATTCTTACGCGAGTACGAGACCCTCGGTCATATGGTCGAGGTTACCGATGAGGCCATTGATCAGTCTCTTCAATCCGTGTACATCCCACACCACGCCGTAGTTCGAGAACACAGCGCTACCACACGGCTTCGCGTAGTCTTTAACGCATCTTCGCGCACGGGAAACGGGAAATCCTTAAATGATCACTTATTGATCGGTCCCAAGTTGCAGATAGACTTAGCCGCCGTAATTCTTCGATGGCGTCGTTTTCGCTACGTCTTCATCGCCGACATTGCTAAAATGTACCGGCAGATCCTCGTCGACCCCAAGGACGTTGACTATCAACGAATTCTGTGGCGGTCTTCTCCCTCGGAACCCTTGCGACACTTTCGGCTCATGACCGTTACTTATGGTACCGGTCCCGCTCCTTATCTCGCTCTTCGAGTTTTACAACAACTCGCAAAGGATGAGGGATCAAAATATCCTCTCGCGCAGTTGGTTCTTCGGGACCAAATCTACGTGGACGACTGCGTGTTCGGCGCAGACACTCCTCAGTTAGCACGTCAAACTCGTGACAACGTGACTTCCCTGTTGAAAGCCGGGGGATTTAAATTGCGCAAATGGGCCTGTAACTGCCCTGAATTAATTGCTGATATTGATCCCGCAGATCATGGTCTCGCAGCGAGTAAACCACTATTACCGGACGATAATTTAAAGGTCCTCGGCATTAATTGGAATCCCGACTCAGACTCATTCCGTTTCGATATTGGGATGAAAAATACCATTCTCACGACAAAACGGGAGATTCTATCGACCATCGCCCGATTTTACGATCCGCTGGGATGGGCCGCTCCCGTTGTCGTCATGGCGAAAATTCTAATGCAACGTCTTTGGTTGCAAAAGTGTGGTTGGGACGAGACAATTCCGACTGAATTACACGAAACATGGACAACATACTGCACCCAACTTCCCCTTCTTCGATCGGTAGTTCTCCCTCGATGGACAGGCCACGGGCTGCACGTGCAGAAAACAGAACTGCACGGCTTCGCAGACGCCTCGCAAGATGCCTATGCCGCAGTTGTCTATTCTCGAGTGATAACGAGCAACGGTGACATCCTCGTCTCTCTTCTCGCTGCTAAGTCTAAAGTTGCTCCACTCAAATCTTTCACGATTCCACGCCTTGAGCTATGCGGAGCGTTGCTTCTTGCTCGTCTCATGTTTTTCATACGAGCGTCATTCGGAGACTCAGTGTGCGAGATGCATGGCTGGACCGATTCCACCGTTACCCTCGCTTGGATAAGCCAACCACCTTCGCGTTGGAAAACATTTGTAGCGAACAGAGTCGCCACCATTCAAGAGTTAGTGCCAACATGTCATTGGCACCACGTTCAATCAGAAGACAATCCCGCCGATTGCGCCTCTCGCGGTATCAGCGTTCCCCAATTCGTTAACTACTCATTGTGGTGGAACGGTCCAAAATGGCTCAAATCGCCATCAAAATTTTGGCCTTGCGATGCCTCTGCGCACGAAGCAAAAACGTCATTGGAGGAACGAGGTCCTACCACTCATCATGTCGTTCCTTCCCCAGAAGCGTGGAATCTAGCCACACGATTCTCGAGTTGGACCAAACTTCTTCGAGTAACAGCTTATGTTTTACGCTTTATTACAAAACTGCGGGCAACCCATAACCGTTCTATATCATCCTCATCAGTCGTAAAGGGTCATTCAGAGAATAGCCTAACTCCTACCGCGCTACGTACAGCAGAAATTAGGCGAGCGCGAACGTATTGGCTCAAAACCATTCAACGAACGGTACTCTCAACCGAATTTCAGCGTTTGCACGAGAAGCTCCCTCTTCCGCGACAAAGTCCAGTGAGGTCCTTAAACCCGTACCTCGATTCGGAAGGACTGATTCGCGTGAGCGGGCGTCTTCGGAATGCGGCAGTATCCGAGCAAACCAAACACCCAATTATCCTTGCCTCACATCCTCTCGTTTCACTGCTTATCAGTCACCTGCACGTGAGTTTACTACATGCAGGCCCTCAATTGACGCTAGCAAAAATGCGACAAGAATTCTGGCTTCTACGCGCGCGTCCTATTGTGCGCCAAGTTCTTTATAAGTGCGTAGTGTGTACGAGACAAAATGCCAAAATTCCGTCCGAACTGATGGGAGAGCTTCCAACAGCGCGCGTTACTCCTTCCGAAAGAGCGTTCTTACATTGCGGCGTGGACTACGCGGGCCCTATCCCGGTTCGAACGACCCCCGGTCGCGGATACAAATCGACCAAAGGGTACATCGCCTTGTTCATATGTATGACCACCCGCGCGGTTCATATCGAATTAGTGGGGTCATGCACAACTCAGGCGTTTCTCGCATGTTACAAGCGCTTCAGTTCGCGTCGCGGCTTACCGGTTGCGATGTACAGTGACAACGGAACCACGTTCCAGGGCGCCGATAAGGAAGTGACCGCGGCGTTCCGAGCGGCCACGCGCGATCCGAATATATTAAACAAACTTGCAAGCGATCAAGTTGCGTGGCATTTCATTCCCCCCTCAGCTCCACATTTCGGCGGGTTGTGGGAAGCCGGGATTCGAAGTATGAAACACCATTTCAAACGTGTTATCGGTTCTCACACTCTCACTTTCGAAGAGCTCACTACCGTGCTATGTCAAATCGAAGCTTGCATGAACTCTCGTCCAATAGCTCCGTGTTCGGATAACCTGGACGATTATACCGCACTGACACCGGGTCACTTTCTTATCGGCACAGCAATCACAACGATTCCAACGGCCACTCTACTTGATGTACACGATTCGCGTTTGACTCGGTGGCAGCTCCTAAAAAAGTTGTCTGAAAGCATTTGGAAGTCATGGTCGAATGACTATCTGCACTCGTTGCAGCAACGCGCAAAATGGCGCACTGCGAGTCACCTCGCGAAGGTGGGTCGCATCGTCCTTCTCCGAAACCCACTTGCACCTCCGTGCCAGTGGGAACTCGCGCGGATAGTCAAATGCCATCCCGGTTCGGACAATATCACTCGCGTAGTGACAATTCGGACTGCCAGCTCCGAGTACAAACGACCCATAGTCAAACTATGTTTCCTTCCCGTGGATATCAACAACAGCGAAACCCAAGACGCAACGAACGTGAAGGAAACATAGTTCGACACGACCAACCGTTTTCTCACGGCGGGCGGTCACACTTGTATATATCTACTTTAATAAACAATCTAGACTATAAGTTAATGTAACTTGCGTGTGAGTTTAAGAAGTTCGCGACGATCTTTGATGATCGAGTGTCATGCGTGCGTCTTGGCCCATACGCTTGCGTAGTGCCTGCCGTTATTGTCATCGGATGCACACATCCGAGGCGGGCGGTATGTTCCGGAATCGACCACTTCACTTTTCGGTTGTCGAGCGTCCAAATCGAAACGTGGCTCGATCAAAACAATCGATAACTCGCATCGATCGATAGCGCTGCGCGTACCCGTTACGATTACGTATCGATCCGGTCGTAACGTCCTTTACCACTCTTGATCGACACCTCGAGCGATAAACAAGCACCAACGTGACTCGCGACTTTTTCCCACGTGCTCTGTAATTCGAACGTACGACAGTTAACGCGCTTATCACGTTCTGTTAATCATCGGGTTCTGAACTTTAGGAGTTCACGACTAACGCTCTCGTGATTATCGCGAGACTACCGTTAACCAAAACGAGCACTGTTATCACGGTAAAATAAACAGTTTTGTGGAATCAGTGATTGCCTCTTGTGGCCATCAATCTCTCACTGTATATCCTTGTCAGGATAGTGCTAGCTATCCACCTCCTCAACGCCTACGCAAAAACATTGGTGCGTTATGCATTATGCGTTATGCGTTATGCGATATGCGTTGTGCGTTATGCGTTATGCGTTATGCGTTATGCGTTATGCGTTATGGGTTATGCGTTATGCATTTTGAGTTATGCGTTATGCGTTATGCGTTATGCGTTATGCGATATGCGTTGTGCGTTATGCTTTATGCGTGATCCGTTATACGTTAAGCATTATGCGTTATGCTGTATTCGTTATGCGTTGTGCGTTATACGTTTGCGTTATGCGTTATGCGTTATTCATTTTGAGTTATGCGCCATGCGTTATGCGTTATGCGCCATGCGTTATGCGTTATGCGTTATGCGTTATGCATTATGCTTTATGCGTTATGCGTTATGCGTTATGCGTTATGCGTTATGGGTTATGCATTTTGCGTTATGCGTTATGCGATATGCGTTGTGCGTTATGCGTTATGCGTTATGCGTTATGCGTTATGCGTTATGCCGTATGCGTTATACGTTATGCGTTATGCGTTATGCATTTTGCGTTATGCGCCATGCGTTATGCGTTATGCGTTATGCGTTATGCGTTATGCGTTATGCGTTATGCGTTATGCGTTATGCGTTATGCGTTATGCGTTATGCGTTATGCGTTATGCGTTATGGGTTATGCGTTATGCGTTATGCGATATGCGTTATGCGTTATACGTTATGCTTTATGCTTTATGCGTTATGCGTTATGCGTTATGAGTGATCCGACATGCGTTATGCGTTATGCGTTATGCGTTATGCCTTATGCCTTATGGGTTTGCGTTATGCGTTATGCGTTATGCGTTATGCGTTATGCGTTATGCGTTATGCGTTATGCGTTATGCGTTATGCGTTATGCGTTATGGGTTATGCGTTATGCATTTTGCGTTATGCGCCATGCGTTATGCGTTATGCGTTATGCGTTATGCGTTATGCGTTATGCGTTATGCGTTATGCGTTATGCGTTATGCGTTATGCGTTATGCGTTATGCGTTATGCGTTATGCGTTATGGGTTATGCGTTATGCATTTTGCGTTATGCGCCATGCGTTATGCGTTATGCGTTATGCGTTATGCGTTATGCGTTATGCGTTATGCGTTATGCGTTATGCGTTATGCGTTATGCGTTATGGGTTATGCATTTTGCGTTATGCGTTATGCGATATGCGTTGTGCGTTATGCGTTATGCGTTATGCGTTATGCGTTATGCGTTATGCGTTATGGGTTATGCGTTATGCGTTATGCGTTATGCATTTTGCGTTATGCGCCATGCGTTATGCGTTATGCGTTATGCGTTATGCGTTATGCGTTATGCGTTATGCGTTATGCGTTATGCGTTATGCGTTATGCGTTATGCGTTATGCGTTATGCGTTATGCGTTATGCGTTATACGTTGTACGTTATGCGTTATGCGTTATGTTTTATGCGATATGCGTTATGCGTTATTCGTTATGCATTATGCGTTATGCGTTATGCGTTATGCGTTATACGGTATGCGTTATGCGTTATGCGTTATGCGTTATGCGTTATGCTCTATACGTTATGCGTTATGCGTTATGCGTGATCCGTTATGTGTTAGGCGATATACGTTTTGCGGTATTCGTTATGCGTTATGGGTTATGCGTTATCCGTTGTTCTTTATGCGTTATGCGATAAGCGTTATGCGTTATGCGTTAAGCATTATGCTTTATGCGTTATGCGTTATGAGTTACACGTTATGCGTTATTCGATATGCGTTATGCGTTATGCGTTATGCGTTATGCATTATGCGTGATCCGTTATGCGTTAAGCATTATGCGTTTTGCTGTATTCGTTATGCGTTGAGCGTTATACGTTTGCGTTATGCGTTATGCGTTATGCGTTATGCATTATGCGTGATCCGTTATGCGTTAAGCATTATGCGTTTTGCTGTATTCGTTATGCGTTGAGCGTTATACGTTTGCGTTATGCATTATGCGTTATGCGTTATGCGATATGCGTTGTGCGCTATGCGTTATGCGTTATGCGTTATGCGTTATGCGTTATGGGTTATGCGTTATGCATTTTGAGTTATGCGTTATGCGTTATGCGTTATGCGTTATGCGTTATGCGATATGCGTTGTGCGTTATGCTTTATGCGTGATCCGTTATACGTTAAGCATTATGCGTTATGCTGTATTCGTTATGCGTTGTGCGTTATACGTTTGCGTTATGCGTTATGCGTTATGCATTTTGAGTTATGCGCCATGCGTTATGCGTTATGCGCCATGCGTTATGCGTTATGCGTTATGCGTTATGCGATATGCGTTGTGCGTTATGCGTTATGCGTTATGCGTTATGCGTTATGCGTTATGCGTTATGCGTTATGCGTTATGCGTTATGCGTTATGCATTATGCTTTATGCGTTATGCGTTATGCGTTATGCGTTATGCGTTATGGGTTATGCATTTTGCGTTATGCGTTATGCGATATGCGTTGTGCGTTATGCGTTATGCGTTATGCGTTATGCCTTATGCGTTATGCGTTATGCGTTATGCATTTTGCGTTATGCGCCATGCGTTATGCGTTATGCGTTATGCGTTATGCGTTATGCGTTATGCGTTATGCGTTATGCGTTATGCGTTATGCGTTATGCGTTATGCGTTATGCGTTATGCGTTATGCGTTATGCGTTATGCGTTATGCGTTATGCGTTATGGGTTATGCGTTATGCATTTTGAGTTATGCGTTATGCGTTATGCGTTATGCGTTATGCGATATGCGTTGTGCGTTATGCTTTATGCGTGATCCGTTATACGTTAAGCATTATGCGTTATGCTGTATTCGTTATGCGTTGTGCGTTATACGTTTGCGTTATGCGTTATGCGTTATGCATTTTGAGTTATGCGCCATGCGTTATGCGTTATGCGCCATGCGTTATGCGTTATGCGTTATGCGTTATGCGATATGCGTTGTGCGTTATGCGTTATGCGTTATGCGTTATGCGTTATGCGATATGCGTTATGCGTTATGCGTTATGCGTTATGCGTTATGCGTTATGCGTTATGCGGTATGCGTTATGCGTTATGCGTTATGCGTTATGGGTTATGCGTTATGTGTTATGCGATATGCGTTATGCGTTATGCGTTATGCGTTATGCGTTATGCGTTATGCGTTATGCGTTATGCGTTATGCGTTATGCGTTATGCGTTATGCGTTATGCGTTATGCGTTATGCGTTATGCGTTATGCGTTATGCGTTATGCGTTATGCGTTATGCGTTATGCGTTATGCGTTATGCGTTATACGTTGTACGTTATGCGTTATGCGTTATGTTTTATGCGATATGCGTTATGCGTTATTCGTTATGCATTATGCGTTATGCGTTATGCGTTATGCGTTATACGGTATGCGTTATGCGTTATGCGTTATGCGTTATGCGTTATGCTCTATACGTTATGCGTTATGCGTTATGCGTGATCCGTTATGTGTTAGGCGATATACGTTTTGCGGTATTCGTTATGCGTTATGGGTTATGCGTTATCCGTTGTTCTTTATGCGTTATGCGTTGTGCGTTATACGTTTGCGTTATGCATTATGCGTTATGCGTTATACGGTATGCGTTATGCGTTATACGTTATGCGTTATGCGTTATGCGATAAGCGTTATGCGTTATGCGTTAAGCATTATGCTTTATGCGTTATGCGTTATGAGTTACACGTTATGCGTTATTCGATATGCGTTATGCGTTATGCGTTATGCGTTATGCGTTATGCATTATGCGTGATCCGTTATGCGTTAAGCATTATGCGTTTTGCTGTATTCGTTATGCGTTGTGCGTTATACGTTTGCGTTATGCGTTATGCGTTATGCGTTATGCATTTTGAGTTATGCGCCATGCGTTATGCATTATGCGTTATGCGTTATGCGATATGCGTTGTGCGTTATGCGTTATGCGTTATGCGTTATGCGTTATGCGTTATGGGTTATGCGTTATGCATTTTGAGTTATGCGTTATGCGTTATGCGTTATGCGTTATGCGATATGCGTTGTGCGTTATGCTTTATGCGTGATCCGTTATACGTTAAGCATTATGCGTTATGCTGTATTCGTTATGCGTTGTGCGTTATACGTTTGCGTTATGCGTTATGCGTTATGCATTTTGAGTTATGCGCCATGCGTTATGCGTTATGCGCCATGCGTTATGCGTTATGCGTTATGCGTTATGCATTATGCTTTATGCGTTATGCGTTATGCGTTATGCGTTATGCGTTATGGGTTATGCATTTTGCGTTATGCGTTATGCGATATGCGTTGTGCGTTATGCGTTATGCGTTATGCGTTATGCGTTATGCGTTATGCCGTATGCGTTATGCGTTATGCGTTATGCGTTATGCATTTTGCGTTATGCGCCATGCGTTATGCGTTATGCGTTATGCGTTATGCGTTATGCGTTATGCGTTATGCGTTATGCGTTATGCGTTATGCGTTATGCGTTATGCGTTATGGGTTATGCGTTATGCGTTATGCGATATGCGTTATGCGTTATACGTTATGCTTTATGCTTTATGCGTTATGCGTTATGCGTTATGAGTGATCCGACATGCGTTATGCGTTATGCGTTATGCGTTATGCCTTATGCCTTATGGGTTTGCGTTATGCGTTATGCGTTATGCATAATGCGTTATACGTCATGTATTATGCGTAAATGCCTTATACGTTATGCGATATGCGTTGTGCGTAATGCGTTATGCGTTATGTATTATACATTATGTATTATGCGTTATGCCTGATCCGTTAGGCGTTATGCGTTATGCGTTATGTGTTATGCGTTATGCGTTATGTGTTATGCGTTATGCGTTATGCGTTATGCGTTATGCGTTATGCGTTATGCGTTATGTGTTATGCATTATGCGTTATGCGTTATGCCTGATCCGTAAGGCGTTATACGTTATGCGTTATGCGTTATGCGTTATGCGTTATGCGTTATGCGATATGCGTTATGCGTTATACGTTATGCGTTATGCGTTATGCGTTATGCGTTATGCGTTATGCGTTATGCGTTATGCGTTATGCGTTATGCGTTATGCGTTATGCGTTATGCGTTATGCGTTATGCGTTATGCGTTATGCGTTATGCGTTATGCGTTATGCGTTATGCGTTATGGGTTATGCGTTATGCGTTATGCGATATGCGTTATGCGTTATACGTTATGCCTTATGCCTTATGGGTTTGCGTTATGCGTTATGCGTTATGCATAATGCGTTATACGTCATGTATTATGCGTTATGCCTTATACGTTATGCGATATGCGTTGTGCGTAATGCGTTATGCGTTATGTGTTATGCATTATGCGTTATGCGTTATGCCTGATCCGTTAGGCGTTATGCGTTATGCGTTATGCGTTATGCGTTATGCGTTATGCGTTATGCGTTATGCGATATGCGTTGTGCGTTATGCGTTATGCGTTATGCGTTATGCGTTATGCGATATGCGTTGTGCGTAATGCGTTATGCGTTATGTGTTATGCATTATGCGTTATGCGTTATGCCTGATCCGTTAGGCGTTATGCGTTATGCGTTATGCGTTATGCGTTATGCGTTATGCGATATGCGTTGTGCGTTATGCGTTATGCGTTATGCGTTATGCGTTATGCGTTATGCGTTATGCGTTATGCGTTATGCGTTATGCGTTATGCGTTATGCGTTATGCGTTATGCGTTATGCATTTTGCGTTATGCGTTATACGGTATGCGTTATGCGTTATGCGTTATGCGTTATGCGTTATGCTCTATACGTTATGCGTTATGCGTTATGCGTGATCCGTTATGTGTTAGGCGATATACGTTTTGCGGTATTCGTTATGCGTTATGCGTTATGCGTTATCCGTTGTTCCTTATGCGTTATGCGTTGTGCGTTATACGTTTGCGTTATGCATTATGCGTTATGCGTTATACGGTATGCGTTATGCGTTATGCGTTATGCGGTATGCGTTATGCGTTATGCGTTATGCGTTATGCGTTATGGGTTATGCGTTATGTGTTATGCGTTATGCGATATGCGTTGTGCGTTATGCGTTATGCCTTATGCGTTATGCGTTATGCGGTATGCGTTATGCGTTATGCGTTATGCGTTATGCGTTATGGGTTATGCGTTATGTGTTATGCGATATGCGTTATGCGTTATGCGTTATGCGTTATGCGTTATGCGTTATGCGTTATGCGTTATGCGTTATGCGTTATGCGTTATGCGTTATGCGTTATGCGTTATGCGTTATGCGTTATACGTTGTACGTTATGCGTTATGCGTTATGTTTTATGCGATATGCGTTATGCGTTATTCGTTATGCATTATGCGTTATGCGTTATGCGTTATGCGTTATGCGTTATGCTCTATACGTTACGCGTTATGCGTTATGCGTGATCCGTTATGTGTTAGGCGATATACGTTTTGCGGTATTCGTTATGCGTTATGGGTTATGCGTTATCCGTTGTTCTTTATGCGTTATGCGTTGTGCGTTATACGTTTGCGTTATGCATTATGCGTTATGCGTTATACGGTATGCGTTATGCGTTATACGTTATGCGTTATGCGTTATGCGATAAGCGTTATGCGTTATGCGTTAAGCATTATGCTTTATGCGATATGCGTTATGAGTTACACGTTATGCGTTATTCGATATGCGTTATGCGTTATGCGTTATGCGTTATGCGTTATGCGTGATCCGTTATGCGTTAAGCATTATGCGTTTTGCTGTATTCGTTATGCGTTGTGCGTTATACGTTTGCGTTATGCGTTATGCGTTATGCGTAATGCATTTTGAGTTATGCGCCATGCGTTATGCATTATGCGTTATGCGTTATGCGATATGCGTTGTGCGTTATGCGTTATGCGTTATGCGTTATGCGTTATGCGTTATGGGTTATGCGTTATGCATTTTGAGTTATGCGTTATGCGTTATGCGTTATGCGTTATGCGATATGCGTTGTGCGTTATGCTTTATGCGTGATACGTTATACGTTAAGCATTATGCGTTATGCTGTATTCGTTATGCGTTTGTCGTTATACGTTATGCGTTATGCGTGATCCGTTATGTGTTAGGCGATATACGTTTTGCGGTATTCGTTATGCGTTATGCGTTATGCGTTATCCGTTGTTCGTTATGCGTTATGCGTTGTGCGTTATACGTTTGCGTTATGCATTATGCGTTATGCGTTATACGGTATGCGTTATGCGTTATACGTTATGCGTTATGCGTTATGCGATAAGCGTTATGCGTTATGCTTTAAGCATTATGCTTTATGCGTTATGCGTTATGAGTTACACGTTATGCGTTATTCGATATGCGTTATGCGTTATGCGTTATGCGTTATGCGTTATGCGTTATGCGTTATGCGATATGCGTTATGCGTTATACGTTATGCTTTATGCTTTATGCTTTATGCGTTATGCGTTATGCGTTATGAGTGATCCGACATGCGTTGTGCGTTATGCGTTATGCGTTATGCCTTATGCCTTATGGGTTTGCGTTATGCGTTATGCATAATGCGTTATACGTCATGTATTATGCGTTATGCCTTATACGTTATGCGATATGCGTTGTGCGTAATGCGTTATGCGTTATGTGTTATGCATGATGCGTTATGCGTTATGCGTTATGCATTATGCTTTATGCGTTATGCGTTATGAGTTACACGTTATGCGTTATTCGATATGCGTTATGCGTTATGCGTTTGCGTTATGCGTTATGCGATATGCGTTGTGCGTTATGCGTTATGCGTTATGCGTTATGCGTTATGCGTTATGCGATATGCGTTGTGCGTTATGCGTTATGCGTTATGCGTTATGCGTTATGCGTTATGCGTTATGCGTTATGCGTTATGCGTTATGCGATATGCGTTGTGCGTTATGCGTTATGCGTTATGCGTTATGCGTTATGCGTTATGCGTTATGCGGTATGCGTTATGCGTTATGCGTTATGCATTATGGGTTATGCGTTATGTGTTATGCGATATGCGTTATGCGTTATGCGTTATGCGTTATGCGTTATGCGTTATGCGTTATGCGTTATGCGTTATGCGTTATGCGTTATACGTTGTACGTTATGCGTTATGCGTTATGTTTTATGCGATATGCGTTATGCGTTATTCGTTATGCATTATGCGTTATGTGTTATGCGTTATGCGTTATACGGTATGCGTTATACGTTATGCGTTATGCGTTATGCGTTATGCTCTATACGTTATGCGTTATGCGTTATGCGTGATCCGTTATGTGTTAGGCGATATACGTTTTGCGGTATTCGTTATGCGTTATGGGTTATGCGTTATCCGTTGTTCTTTATGCGTTATCGTTGTGCGTTATACGTTTGCGTTATGCATTATGCGTTATGCGTTATACGGTATGCGTTATGCGTTATACGTTATGCGTTATGCGTTATGCGATAAGCGTTATGCGTTATGCGTTAAGCATTATGCTTTATGCGTTATGCGTTATGAGTTACACGTTATGCGTTATTCGATATGCGTTATGCGTTATGCGTTATGCGTTATGCGTGATCCGTTATGCGTTAAGCATTATGCGTTTTGCTGTATTCGTTATGCGTTGTGCGTTATACGTTTGCGTTATGCGTTATGCGTTATGCGTTATGCATTTTGAGTTATGCGCCATGCGTTATGCATTATGCGTTATGCGTTATGCGATATGCGTTGTGCGTTATGCGTTAAGCGTTATGCGTTATGCGTTATGCGTTATGGGTTATGCGTTATGCATTTTGAGTTATGCGTTATGCGTTATGCGTTATGCGATATGCGTTGTGCGTTATGCTTTATGCGTGATCCGTTATACGTTAAGCATTATGCGTTATGCTGTATTCGTTATGCGTTTGTCGTTATACGTTTGCGTTATGCGTTATGCGTTATGCATTATGCATTTTGAGTTATGCGCCATGCGTTATGCGTTATGCGCCATGCGTTATGCGTTATGCGTTATGCGTTATGCGATATGCGTTGTGCGTTATGCGTTATGCGTTATGCGTTATGCGTTATGCGTTATGCGTTATGCGTTATGCGTTATGCGTTATGCGTTATGCATTATGCTTTATGCGTTATGCGTTATGCGTTATGCGTTATGCGTTATGCGTTATGCGTTATGCGTTATGCGTTATGCGTTATGCGTTATGCGTTATGCGTTATGCGTTATGCGTTATGCGTTATGCGTTATGCGTTATGCGTTATGCGTTATGCGTTATGCATTATGCGTTATGCGTTATGCGTTATGCGTTATGCGTTATGCGTTATGCGTTATGCGTTATGGGTTATGCGTTATGCATTTTGCGTTATGCGCCATGCGTTATGCGTTATGCGTTATGCGTTCTGCGTTATGCATTATGCTTTATGCGTTATGCGTTATGCGTTATGCGTTATGCGTTATGGGTTATGCATTTTGCGTTATGCGTTATGCGATATGCGTTGTGCGTTATGCGTTATGCCTTATGCGTTATGCGTTATGCGTTATGCGTTATGCATTTTGCGTTATGCGCCATGCGTTATGCGTTATGCGTTATGCGTTATGCGTTATGCGTTATGCGTTATGCGTTATGCGTTATGCGTTATGCGTTATGCGTTATGCGTTATGCGTTATGGGTTATGCGTTATGCGTTATGCGACATGCGTTATGCGTTATGCGTTATGCGTTATGCGTTATGCCTTATGCCTTATTGGTTTGCGTTATGCGTTATGCGTTATGCATAATGCGTTATACGTCATGTATTATGCGTTATGCCTTATACGTTATGCGATATGCGTTGTGCGTAATGCGTTATGCGTTATGTATTATACATTATGCGTTATGCGTTATGCCTGATCCGTTAAGCGTTATGCGTTATGCGTTATGTGTTATGCGTTATGCGTTATGCGTTATGCGTTATGCGTTATGCGTTATGCGTTATGCGTTATGCGTTATGCGTTATGCGTTATGCGTTATGCGTTATGTGTTATGCATTATGCGTTATGCGTTATGCCTGATCCGTAAGGCGTTATGCGTTATGCGTTATGCGTTATGCGTTATGCGTTATGCGTTATGCGTTATGCGTTATGCGATATGCGTTATGCGTTATGCGTTATGCGTTATGCGTTATGCGTTATGCGTTATGCGTTATGCGTTATGCATTATGCGTTATGCGTTATGCCTGATCCGTTAGGCGTTATGCGTTATGCGTTATGCGTTATGCGTTATGCGTTATGCGTTATGCGATATGCGTTGTGCGTTATGGGTTATGCGTTGTCCGTTGTTCTTTATGCGTTATGCGTTGTGCGTTATACGTTTGCGTTATGCATTATGCGTTATGCGTTATACGGTATGCGTTATGCGTTATACGTTATGCGTTATGCGTTTTGCGATAAGCGTTATTTGTTATGCTTTAAGCATTATGCTTTATGCGTTATGCGTTATGAGTTACACGTTATGCGTTATTCGATATGCGTTATGCGTTATGCGTTATGCGTTATGCGTTATGCGTGATCCGTTATGCGTTAAGCATTATGCGTTTTGCTGTATTCGTTATGCGTTGTGCGTTATACGTTTGCGTTATGCGTTATGCGTTATGCGTTATGCATTTTGAGTTATGCGCCATGCGTTATGCATTATGCGTTATGCGTTATGCGATATGCGTTGTGCGTTATGCGTTATGCGTTATGCGTTATGCGTTATGCGTTATGGGTTATGCATTTTGCGTTATGCGTTATGCGATATGCGTTGTGCGTTATGCGTTATGCGTTATGCGTTATGCGTTATGCCTTATGCGTTATGCGTTATGCGTTATGCGTTATGCATTTTGCGTTATGCGCCATGCGTTATGCGTTATGCGTTATGCGTTATGCGTTATGCGTTATGCGTTATGCGTTATGCGTTATGCGTTATGCGTTATGCGTTATGCGTTATTGGTTATGCGTTATGCGTTATGCGACATGCGTTATGCGTTATGCGTTATGCGTTATGCCTTATGCCATATGGGTTTGCGTTATGCGTTATGCGTTATGCATAATGCGTTATACGTCATGTATTATGCGTTATGCCTTATACGTTATGCGATATGCGTTGTGCGTAATGCGTTATGCGTTATGTTTTATACATTATGCGTTATGCGTTATGCCTGATCCGTTAGGCGTTATGCGTTATGCGTTATGTGTTATGCGTTATGCGTTATGTGTTATGCGTTATGCGTTATGCGTTATGCGTTATGCGTTATGCGTTATGCGTTATGTGTTATGCTTTATGCGTTATGCGTTATGCCTGATCCGTAAGGCGTTATGCGTTATGCGTTATGCGTTATGCGTTATGCGTTATGCGTAATGCGTTATGCGTTATGCGTTATGCGATATGCGATATGCGTTATGCGTTATACGTTATGCGTTATGCGTTATGCGTTATACGTTATGCGTTATGCGTTATGCGTTATGCGTTATGCGTTATGCGTTATTCGTTATGCATTATGCGTTATGCGTTATGCGTTATGCGTTATACGGTATGCGTTATGCGTTATGCGTTATGCGTTATGCGTTATGCTCTATACGTTATGCGTTATGCGTTATGCGTTATGCGTTATGCTCTATACGTTATGCGTTATGCGTTATGCGTGATCCATTATGTGTTAGGCGATATAAGTTTTGCGGTATTCGTTATGCGTTATGGGTTATGCGTTATTAGTTGTTCTTTATGCGTTATGCGTTGTGCGTTATACGTTTGCGTTATGCATTATGCGTTATGCGTTATACGGTATGCGTTATGCGTTATACGTTATGCGTTATGCGTTATGCGTTATGCGATAAGCGTTATGCGTTATGCGTTAAGCATTATGCTTTATGCGTTATGCGTTATGAGTTACACGTTATGCGTTATTCGATATGAGTTATGCGTTATGCGTTATGCGTTATGCGTTATGCGTGATCCGTTATGCGTTAAGCATTATGCGTTTTGCTGTATTCGTTATGCGTTGTGCGTTATACGTTTGCGTTATGCGTTATGCGTTATGCGTTATGCATTTTGAGTTATGCGCCATGCGTTATGCATTATGCGTTATGCGTTATGCGATATGCGTTGTGCGTTATGCGTTATGCGTTATGCGTTATGCGTTATGGGTTATGCGTTATGCATTTTGAGTTATGCGTTATGCGTTATGCGTTATGCGTTATGCGATATGCGTTGTGCGTTATGCTTTATGCGTGATCCGTTATACGTTAAGCATTATGCGTTATGCTGTATTCGTTATGCGTTGTGCGTTATACGTTTGCGTTATGCGTTATGCGTTATGCGTTATGCATTTTAGTTATGCGCCATGCGTTATGCGTTATGCGCCATGCGTTATGCGTTATGCGTTATGCGTTATGCGTTATGCGATATGCGTTGTGCGTTATGCGTTATGCGTTATGCGTTATGCGTTATGCGTTATGCGTTATGCGTTATGCATTATGCTTTATGCGTTATGCGTTATGCGTTATGCGTTATGCGTTATGGGTTATGCATTTTGCGTTATGCGTTATGCGTTATGCGATATGCGTTGTGCGTTATGCGTTATGCGTTAAGCGTTATGCCTTATGCGTTATGCGTTATGCGTTATGCGTTATGCGTTATGCGTTATGCGTTATGCGTTATGCGTTATGCGTTATGCGTTATGCGTTATGGGTTATGCGTTATGCATTTTGCGTTACGCGCCATGCGTTATGCGTTATGCGTTATGCGTTATGCGTTATGCATTATGCTTTATGCGTTATGCGTTATGCGTTATGCGTTATGCGTTATGCGTTATGGGTTATGCATTTTGCGTTATGCGTTATGCGATATGCGTTGTGCGTTATGCGTTATGCGTTATGCGTTATGCGTTATGCCTTATGCGTTATGCGTTATGCGTTATGCGTTATGCATTTTGCGTTATGCGCCATGCGTTATGCGTTATGCGTTATGCGTTATGCGTTATGCGTTATGCGTTATGCGTTATGCGTTATGCGTTATGCGTTATGCGTTATGCGTTATGCGTTATGGGTTATGCGTTATGCGTTATGCGATATACGTTATGCGTTATACGTTATGCTTTATGCTTTATGCTTTATGCGTTATGCGTTATGCGTTATGAGTGATCCGACATGCGTTATGCGTTATGCGTTATGCGTTATGCGTTATGCCTTATGCCTTATGGGTTTGCGTTATGCGTTATGCGTTATGCATAATGCGTTATACGTCATGTATTATGCGTTATGCCTTATACGTTATGCGATATGCGTTGTGCGTAATGCGTTATGCGTTATGTATTATACATTATGCGTTATGCGTTATGCCTGATCGTTAGGCGTTATGCGTTATGCGTTATGTGTTATGCGTTATGCGTTATGTGTTATGCGTTATGCGTTATGCGTTATGCGTTATGCGTTATGCGTTATGCGTTATGCGTTATGCGTTATGCGTTATGCGTTATGCGATATGCGTTATGCGTTATACGTTATGCGTTATGCGTTATGCGTTATGCGATATGCGTTATGCGTTATGCGTTATGCGTTATGCGTTATGCGTTATGCGTTATGCGTTATGCGTTATGCGTTATGGGTTATGCGTTATGCGTTATGCGATATGCGTTATGCGTTATGCGTTATGCTTTATGCTTTATGCGTTATGCGTTATGCGTTATGAGTGATCCGACATGCGTTATGCGTTATGCGTTATGCCTTATGCCTTATGGGTTTGCGTTATGCGTTATGCGTTATGCATAATGCGTTATACGTCATGTATTATGCGTTATGCCTTATACGTTATGCGATATGCGTTGTGCGTAATGCGTTATGCGTTATGTGTTATGCATTATGCGTTATGCGTTATGCCTGATCCGTTAGGCGTTATGCGTTATGCGTTATGCATTTTGCGTTATGCGCCATGCGTTATGCGTTATGCGTTATGCGTTATGCGTTATGCGTTATGCGTTATGCGTTATGCGTTATGCGTTATGCGTTATGCGTTATGCGTTATGCGTTATGCGTTATGGGTTATGCGTTATGCGTTATGCGATATGCGTTATGCGTTATACGTTATGCTTTATGCTTTATGCTTTATGCGTTATGCGTTATGCGTTATGAGTGATCCGACATGCGTTATGCGTTATGCGTTATGCGTTATGCCTTATGCCTTATGGGTTTGCGTTATGCGTTATGCGTTATGCATAATGCGTTATACGTCATGTATTATGCGTTATGCCTTATACGTTATGCGATATGCGTTGTGCGTAATGCGTTATGCGTTATGTATTATACATTATGCGTTACGCGTTATGCCTGATCGTTAGGCGTTATGCGTTATGCGTTATGTGTTATGCGTTATGCGTTATGTGTTATGCGTTATGCGTTATGCGTTATGCGTTATGCGTTATGCGTTATGTGTTATGCATTATGCGTTATGCGTTATGCGTTATGCGATATGCGTTATGCGTTATACGTTATGCGTTATGCGTTATGCGTTATGCGATATGCGTTATGCGTTATGCGTTATGCGTTATGCGTTATGCGTTATGCGTTATGCGTTATGCGTTATGCGTTATGGGTTATGCGTTATGCGTTATGCGATATGCGTTATGCGTTATACGTTATGCTTTATGCTTTATGCGTTATGCGTTATGCGTTATGAGTGATCCGACATGCGTTATGCGTTATGCGTTATGCCTTATGCCTTATGGGTTTGCGTTATGCGTTATGCGTTATGCATAATGCGTTATACGTCATGTATTATGCGTTATGCCTTATACGTTATGCGATATGCGTTGTGCGTAATGCGTTATGCGTTATGTGTTATGCATTATGCGTTATGCGTTATGCCTGATCCGTTAGGCGTTATGCGTTATGCGTTATGCGTTATGCGTTATGCGTTATGCGTTATGCGTTATGCGTTATGCGTTATGCGTTATGCGTTATGGGTTATGCATTTTGCGTTATGCGTTATGCGATATGCGTTGTGCGTTATGCGTTATGCGTTAAGCGTTATGCCTTATGCGTTATGCGTTATGCGTTATGCGTTATGCGTTATGCGTTATGCGTTATGCGTTATGCGTTATGCGTTATGCGTTATGCGTTATGCGTTATGCGTTATGGGTTATGCGTTATGCATTTTGCGTTATGCGCCATGCGTTATGCGTTATGCGTTATGCGTTATGCGTTATGCATTATGCTTTATGCGTTATGCGTTATGCGTTATGCGTTATGCGTTATGCGTTATGCGTTATGGGTTATGCATTTTGCGTTATGCGTTATGCGATATGCGTTGTGCGTTATGCGTTATGCGTTATGCGTTATGCGTTATGCGTTATGCCTTATGCGTTATGCGTTATGCGTTATGCGTTATGCATTTTGCGTTATGCGCCATGCGTTATGCGTTATGCGTTATGCGTTATGCGTTATGCGTTATGCGTTATGCGTTATGCGTTATGCGTTATGCGTTATGCGTTATGCGTTATGCGTTATGGGTTATGCGTTATGCGATATGCGTTATGCGTTATACGTTATGCTTTATGCTTTATGCTTTATGCGTTATGCGTTATGCGTTATGAGTGATCCGACATGCGTTATGCGTTATGCGTTATGCGTTATGCCTTATGCCTTATGGGTTTGCGTTATGCGTTATGCGTTATGCATAATGCGTTATACGTCATGTATTATGCGTTATGCCTTATACGTTATGCGATATGCGTTGTGCGTAATGCGTTATGCGTTATGTATTATACATTATGCGTTATGCGTTATGCCTGATCGTTAGGCGTTATGCGTTATGCGTTATGTGTTATGCGTTATGCGTTATGTGTTATGCGTTATGCGTTATGCGTTATGCGTTATGCGTTATGCGTTATGTGTTATGCATTATGCGTTATGCGTTATGCGTTATGCGATATGCGTTATGCGTTATACGTTATGCGTTATGCGTTATGCGTTATGCGATATGCGTTATGCGTTATGCGTTATGCGTTATGCGTTATGCGTTATGCGTTATGCGTTATGCGTTATGCGTTATGCGTTATGGGTTATGCGTTATGCGTTATGCGTTATGCGATATGCGTTATGCGTTATACGTTATGCTTTATGCTTTATGCGTTATGCGTTATGCGTTATGAGTGATCCGACATGCGTTATGCGTTATGCGTTATGCCTTATGCCTTATGGGTTTGCGTTATGCGTTATGCGTTATGCATAATGCGTTATACGTCATGTATTATGCGTTATGCCTTATACGTTATGCGATATGCGTTGTGCGTAATGCGTTATGCGTTATGTGTTATGCATTATGCGTTATGCGTTATGCCTGATCCGTTAGGCGTTATGCGTTATGCGTTATGCGTTATGCGTTGTGCGTTATGCGTTATGCGTTATGCGATATGCGTTGTGCGTTATGCGTTATGCGTTATGCGTTATGCGTTATGCGTTATGCGTTATGCGTTATGCGTTATGCGTTATGCGTTATGCGTTATGCGTTATGCATTTTGCGTTATGCGTTATACGGTATGCGTTATGCGTTATGCGTTATGCGTTATGCGTTATGCTCTATACGTTATGCGTTATGCGTTGTGCGTGATCCGTTATGTGTTAGGCGATATACGTTTTGCGGTATTCGTTATGCGTTATGCGTTATCCGTTGTTCGTTATGCGTTATGCGTTATGCATTACGTGTTATGCGTTATGCGTTATGCGTTATGCGTTATACGTTATGCGTTAGGCGTTATGCGTTATGCCTGATCCGTAAGGCGTTATGCGTTATGCGTTATGCGTTATGCGTTATGCGTTATGCGTTATGCGTTATGCTTTATGCGTTATGCGTTATGCGTTATGCGTTATGCGTTATGCGTTATGCGTTATGCGTTATGCGTTATGCGTTATTCGTTATGCGTTATGCGTTATGCGTTATGCGTTATGCGTTATGCGTTATGCGTTATGCGTTATGCGTTATGCGTTATGCGTTATGGGTTATGCGTTATGCGTTATGCGATATGCGTTATGCGTTATACGTTATGCTTTATGCGTTATGCGTTATGCGATATGCGTTATGCGTTATACGTTATGCTTTATGCGTTATGCGTTATGCGTTATGAGTGATCCGACATGCGTTATGCGTTATGCGTTATGCGTTATGCCTTATGCCTTATGGGTTTGCGTTATGCGTTATGCGTTATGCATAATGCGTTATGCGTTATGCGTTATGCGTTATGCGTTATGCGTTATGCGTTATGCGTTGTGCGTTATGCGTTATGCGTTATGCGTTATGGGTTATGCGTTATGCGTTATGCGATATGCGTTATGCGTTATACGTTATGCTTTATGCTTTATGCGTTATGCGTTATGCGTTATGAGTGATCCGACATGCGTTATGCGTTATGCGTTATGCGTTATGCCTTATGCCTTATGGGTTTGCGTTATGCGTTATGCATATGCATAATGCGTTATACGTCATGTATTATGCGTTATGCCTTTACGTTATGCGATATGCGTTGTGCGTAATGCGTTATGCGTTATGTGTTATGCATTATGCGTTATGCGTTATGCCTGATCCGTTAGGCGTTATGCGTTATGCGTTATGCGTTATGCGTTATGCGATATGCGTTGTGCGTTATGCGTTATGCGTTATGCGTCATGCGTTATGTGTTATGCGTTATGCGTTATGCGTTATGCGTTATGCGTTATGCATTATGCTTTATGCGTTATGGGTTATGCGTTATGCGTTATGCGATATGCGTTATGCGTTATACGTCATGCTTTATGCTTTATGCGTTATGCGTTATGCGTTATGAGTGATCCGACATGCGTTATGCGTTATGCGTTATGCGTTATGCCTTATGCCTTATGGGTTTGCGTTATGTGTTATGCATTATGCGTTATGCGTTATGCGTTATGCATAATGCGTTATACGTTATGTATTATGCGTTATGCCTTATACGTTATGCGATATGCGTTGTGCGTTATGCGTTATGCGTTATGCGTTATGCGTTATGCGTTATGCGTTATGCGTTATGCGTTATGCGTTATGCATTATGCGTTGTGCGTTATACGTTTGCGTTGTGCGTTATGCGTTTTGCGTTATGCGTTATGAATTATGCGTTATGCGTTATGCGTTATGCATTTTGCGTTATGCGCCATGCGTTATGCGTTATGCGTTATGCGTTATGCATTATGCGTTGTGCGTTATACGTTTGCGTTGTGCGTTATGCGTTATGCGTTATGCGTTATGCGTTATGCGTTATGCGTTATGCGTTATGCGTTATGCGTTATGCGTTATGCGTTATGCGTTATGCGTTATGCGTTATGCGTTATGCGTTATGCGTTATGCGTTATGCGTTATGCGTTATGCGTTATGCGTTATGTGTTACGTGTTATGCGTTATGCGATATGCGTTGTGCGTTATGCGTTATGCGTGATCCGTTATGCGTTAAGCATTATGCGTTTTGCTGTATTCGTTATGCGTTGTGCGTTATACGTTTGCGTTATGCGTTATGCGTTATGCATTTTGAGTTATGCGCCATGCGTTATGCGTTATGCGCCATGCGTTATGCGTTATGCGTTATGCGTTATGCGATATGCGTTGTGCGTTATGCGTTATGCGTTATGCGTTATGCGTTATGCGTTATGCGTTATGCGTTTTGCGTTATGCGATATGCGTTATGCGTTATACGTTATGCTTTATGCTTTATGCTTTATGCTTTATGCGTTATGCGTTATGAGTGATCCGACATGCGTTATGCCTTATGCCTTATGGGTTTGCGTTATGGGTTATGCATTATGCGTTATGCGTTATGCGTTATGCATAATGCGTTATACGTTATGTATTATGCGTTATGCCATATACGTTATGCGATATGCGTTGTGCGTTATGCGTTATGCGTTATGCGTTATGCGTTATGCGTTATGCGTTATGCGATATGCGTTGTGCGTTATGCGTTATGCGTTATGCGTTATGCGTTATGCGTTATGCTCTATACGTTATGCGTTATGCGTTATGCGTGATCCGTTATGTGTTAGGCGATATACGTTTTGCGGTATTCGTTATGCGTTATGCGTTATGCGTTATCCGTTGTTCGTTATGCGTTATGCGTTGTGCGTTATACGTTTGCGTTATGCATTATGCGTTATGCGTTATACGGTATGCGTTATGCGTTATACGTTATGCGTTATGCGTTATGCGATAAACGTTATGCGTTATGCGTTAAGCATTATGCTTTATGCGTTATGCGTTATGAGTTACACGTTATGCGTTATTCGATATGCGTTATGCGTTATGCGTTATGCGTTATGCGTTATGCGTGATGCGTTATGCGTTAAGCATTATGCGTTTTGCTGTATTCGTTATGCGTTGTGCGTTATACGTTTGCGTTATGCGTTATGCGTTATGCATTTTGAGTTATGCGCCATGCGTTATGCGTTATGCGCCATGCGTTATGCGTTATGCGTTATGCGTTATGCGATATGCGTTGTGCGTTATGCGTTATGCGTTATGCGTTATGCGTTATGCGTTATGCATTATGCTTTATGCGTTATGAGTTACACGTTATGCGTTATGTGTTATGCGTTATGCGTTATGCGTTATGCGTTATGCGTTATGCGTTATGAGTTATGCGTTATGCGTTATGCGTTATGCGTTTTGCGGTATTCGTTATGCGTTGTGCATTATGCGTTATGCGTTGTGCGTTATGGGTTATGATTTATGCGTTATGCGTTATGCGTTATGCGTTATGCGTTATGCGTTATTCGTTATGCTTTATGCGTCATGCGTGATCCGTTATGCGTTAGGCGTTATGCGATTTGCGGTATTCGTTAAGCGTTATGCATTATGCGTTATGCGTTATGCGTTAAGGGTTATGGGTTATGCGTTATGCGTTATGCGTTATGCGTTATGCGTTATGCGTTATGCGTTACGCGTTATGCGTTATGCGTTATGCGTTATGCGTTATGCGTTATGCGTTATGCGTTATGCGTTATGCGTTATGCGTTATGCGTTATGCGTTATGCGTTATGCGTTATGCGTTATGCGTTATGCGTTATGCGTTATGCGTTATGCGTTATTCGTTATGCGTTATGGGTTATGCGTTATGCGTTATGGTTATGCGTTATGCGTTATGCGTTATGCGTTATGCGTTCTGCGTTATGCGTTATGCGTTATATGTTATGCGTTATGCGTTATGCGTTATGCGTTATGAGTTATGCGTTATGCGTTATGCGTTATGCGTTATGCGTTTTGCGGTATTCGTTATGCGTTGTGCATTATGCGTTATGCGTTGTGCGTTATGGGTTATGATTTATGCGTTATGCGTTATGCGTTATGCGTTATGCGTTATGCGTTATGCGTTATTCGTTATGCTTTATGCGTCATGCGTGATCCGTTATGCGTTAGGCGTTATGCGATTTGCGGTATTCGTTAAGCGTTATGCATTATGCGTTATGCGTTATGCGTTAAGGGTTATGGGTTATGCGTTATGCTTTATGCGTTATTCATTTTGCGTTATGCGTTATTCGTTATGAGTTATGAGTTAAAAGTTATGCGTAATGCGTTATGCCTTATGCGTTATGCGTATGTGTTATGCGATATGCGTTATGCGTTATGCGTTATGCGTTATGTGTTATGCGTTATGCGTTATGCGTTATGCATAATGCGTTATACGTTATGTATTATGCGTTATGCCTTATGCGTTATGCGATATGCTTCATGCATCAAGCCTTATGCGTTATGCGATATGCGATATGCGTCATGCATCAAGCCTTATGCGTTATGAGTTATGCGTTATGCATTATGCGTTATACGGTATGCGTTATGCGTTATACGTTATGCGTTATTCGTTATGCGTTATGGGTTAAGCGTTATGCGTTATGGTTATGCGTTATGCGTTATGCGTTATGCGTTATGCGTTATGCGTTATGCGTTATGCGTTATGCGTTATACGTTATGCGTTATGCGTTATGCGTTATGCGTTATGCGTTATGCGTTAGGCGTTACGCGTTATGCGTTATGCGTTATGCGTTATGCGTTATGCGTTATGCGTTATGCGTTATGCGTTATGCGTTATGCGTTATGCGTTATGCGTTATGCGTTATGCGTTATGCGTTATGCGTTATGCGTTATGCGTTATGCGTTATGCGTTATGCGTTATTCGTTATGCGTTATGGGTTATGCGTTATGCGTTATGGTTATGCGTTATGCGTTATGCGTTATGCGTTATGCGATCTGCGTTATGCGTTATGCGTTATATGTTATGCGTTATGCGTTATGTGTTATGCGTTATGCGTTAAGCGTTGTGCGTTATGCGTTATACGTTATATGTTATGCGTTATGCGTTATGCGTTATGCGTTGTGCGTTATACGTTTGCGTTATGCGTTATGCGTTATGCGTTATGCGTTATACGGTATGCGTTATGCGTTATACGTTATGTATTATGCGATATGCGTTATGCGTTATGCGTTATGCGTTATGCTTTATGCGTTATGCGTTATGAGTTACACGTTATGCGTTATGTGTTATGCGTTATGCGTTATGCGTTATGCGTTATGCGTTATGCGTTATGCGTTATGAGTTACGCGTTATGCGTTATGCGTTATGCGTTATGCGTTTTGCGGTATTCGTTATGCGTTGTGCATTATGCGTTATGCGTTGTGCGTTATGGGTTATGATTTATGCGTTATGCGTTATGCGTTATGCGTTATGCGTTATGCGTTATTCGTTATGCTTTATGCGTCATGCGTGATCCGTTATGCGTTAGGCGTTATGCGATTTGCGGTATTCGTTAAGCGTTATGCATTATGCGTTATGCGTTATGCGTTAAGGGTTATGGGTTATGCGTTATGCTTTATGCGTTATTCATTTTGCGTTATGCGTTATTCGTTATGAGTTATGAGTTAAAAGTTATGCGTAATGCGTTATGCCTTATGCGTTATGCGTATGTGTTATGCGATATGCGTTATGCGTTATGCGTTATGCGTTATGCGTTATGCGTTATGCGTTATGCATAATGCGTTATACGTTATGTATTATGCGTTATGCCTTATGCGTTATGCGATATGCTTCATGCATCAAGCCTTATGCGTTATGCGATATGCGATATGCGTCATGCATCAAGCCTTATGCGTTATGAGTTATGCGTTAACGTTATGCGTTTTGCGTTATGCGTTGTGCGCTATACGTTTGCGTCATGCGTTATGCGTTATGCGTTATGCGTTATGCGTTATGCGTTATGCGTTATGCATTATGCGTTATACGGTATGCGTTATGCGTTATACGTTATGCGTTATGCGTTATGCGTTATGCGTTATGGGTTATGCGTTATGCGTTATGGTTATGCGTTATGCGTTATGCGTTATGCGTTATGCGTTATGCGTTATACGTTATGCGTTATGCGTTATGCGTTATGCGTTATGCGTTATGCGTTATGCGTTATGCGTTATGCGTTGTGCGTTATACGTTTGCGTTATGCGTTATGCGTTTTGCTTTATGCGTTATGCGTTATGCATTATGCGTTATGCGTTATGCGTTATGCGTTATGCATTATGCGTTATACGGTATGCGTTATGCGTTATACGTTATGCGTTATGCGTTATGCGTTATGCGTTATGCGTTATGGGTTATGCGTTATGCGTTATGGTTATGCGTTATGCGTTATGCGTTATGCGTTATGGTTATGCGTTATGCGTTATGCGTTATGGGTTATGCGTTATGCGTGATCCGTTATGCGTGATCCGTTATGCGTTAGGCGTTATGCGTTATGCGTTATGCGTTATGCTTTATGCGTTATGCATTATGCGTTATGCGTTATGGGTTTTCCGGTGTTCGTTATGCGTTGTGCATTATGCGTTATGGCGTTATGAAGTAAGGGTTATGGCTTATGCATTATGCGTTGTGCGCTATACGTTTGCGTTATGCGTTATGCGTTATGCGTTATACGGTATGCGTTATGCGTTATACGTTATGCGTTATGCGTTATGCGTTATGCGTTATGCGTTATGCGTTATGCATTATGCGTTATACGGTATGCGTTATGCGTTATACGTTATGCGTTATGCGTTATGCGTTGTGCATTATGCGTTATGCGTTATGCAGTAAGGGTTATGGTTTATGCATTATGCGTTGTGCGCTATACGTTTGCGTTATGCGTTATGCGTTATGCGTTATACGGTATGCGTTATGCGTTATACGTTATGCGTTATGCGTTATGCGTTATGCGTTATGCATTATGCGTTATACGGTATGCGTTATGCGTTATACGTTATGCGTTATTCGTTATGCGTTATGGGTTATGCGTTATGCGTTATGGTTATGCGTTATGCGTTATGCGTTATGCGTTATGCGTTATGCGTTATACGTTATGCGTTATGCGTTATGCGTTATGCGTTATGCGTTATGCGTTATGCGTTATGCGTTATGCGTTATGCGTTATGCGTTATGCTTTATGTGTTATGCGTTATGCATAATGCGTTATACGTTATGTATTATGCGTTATGCCTTATGCGTTATGCGATATGCTTCATGCATCAAGCCTTATGCGTTATGCGATATGCGATATGCGTCATGCATCAAGCCTTATGCGTTATGAGTTATGCGTTAACGTTATGCGTTTTGCGTTATGCGTTGTGCGCTATACGTTTGCGTCATGCGTTATGCGTTATGCGTTATGCGTTATGCGTTATGCGTTATGCGTTATGCATTATGCGTTATACGGTATGCGTTATGCGTTATACGTTATGCGTTATGCGTTATGCGTTATGGGTTATGCGTTATGCGTTATGGTTATGCGTTATGCGTTATGCGTTATGCGTTATGCGTTATGCGTTATACGTTATGCGTTATGCGTTATGCGTTATGCGTTATGCGTTATGCGTTATGCGTTATGCGTTATGCGTTGTGCGTTATACGTTTGCGTTATGCGTTTTGCTTTATGCGTTATGCGTTATGCGTTATGCGTTATGCGTTATGCGTTATGCGTTATGCATTATGCGTTATACGGTATGCGTTATGCGTTATACGTTATGCGTTATGCGTTATGCGTTATGCGTTATGCGTTATGATTTATGCGTTATGCGTTATGGTTATGCGTTATGCGTTATGCGTTATGCGTTATGCGTTATGGTTATGCGTTATGCGTTATGCGTTATGGGTTATGCGTTATGCGTGATCCGTTATGCGTTAGGCGTTATGCGTTATGCGTTATGCGTTATGCTTTATGCGTTATGCATTATGCGTTATGCGTTATGGGTTTTCCGGTGTTCGTTATGCGTTGTGCATTATGCGTTATGGCGTTATGAAGTAAGGGTTATGGCTTATGCATTATGCGTTGTGCGCTATACGTTTGCGTTATGCGTTATGCGTTATGCGTTATACGGTATGCGTTATGCGTTATACGTTATGCGTTATGCGTTATGCGTTATGCGTTATGCGTTATGCGTTATGCATTATGCGTTATACGGTATGCGTTATGCGTTATACGTTATGCGTTATGCGTTATGCGTTGTGCATTATGCGTTATGCGTTATGAAGTAAGGGTTATGGTTTATGCATTATGCGTTGTGCGCTATACGTTTGCGTTATGCGTTATGCGTTATGCGTTATACGGTATGCGTTATGCGTTATACGTTATGCGTTATGCGTTATGCGTTATGCGTTATGCATTATGCGTTATACGGTATGCGTTATGCGTTATACGTTATGCGTTATTCGTTATGCGTTATGGGTTATGCGTTATGCGTTATGGTTATGCGTTATGCGTTATGCGTTATGCGTTATGCGTTATGCGTTATACGTTATGCGTTATGCGTTATGCGTTATGCGTTATGCGTTATGCGTTATGCGTTATGCGTTATGCGTTATGCGTTATGCTTTATGTGTTATGCGTTATGCGTTATGCGTTATGCGTTATGCGTTACACGTTATGCGTTATGCGTTATGCGTTATGCGTTATGCGTTATGCGTTATGCGTTATGCTTTATGCGTTATGCGTTATGCGTTATGCGTTATGCTTTATACGTTTGCGTTATGCGTTATGCGTTATGCGTTATGCGTTATGCGTTATGCGTTATGCGTTATGCGTTATGCGTTATGCTTTATGCGTTATGCATTATGCGTTATACGGTATGCGTTATGCGTTATGCGTTATACGTTATGCGTTGTGCGTTATGCGTTATGGGTTATGCGTTATGCGTTATGGTTATGCGTTATGCGTTATGCGTTATGCGTTATGCGTTATGCGTTATGCGTTATGCGTTATGCGTTATGCGTTATGCGTTATGCGTTATGCGTTATACGTTATGCGTTATGAGTTATGCGTTATGCGTTATGCGTTGTGCGTTATACGTTTGCGTTATGCGTTATGCGTTATGCTTTATGCGTTATGCGTTATGAGTTATGCGTTATGCGTTATGCGTTATGCGTTATGCGTTATGCGTTATGCGTTATGCGATATGCGTTATGCGTTATGCGTTATGCGTTATGCGTTATATGTTATGCGTTATGCGTTATGCGTTATGCGTTGTGCGTTATACGTTTGCGTTATGCGTTATGCGTTATGCGTTATGCGTTATACGGTATGCGTTATGCGTTATGCGTTATACGTTATGCGTTGTGCGTTATGCGTTATGGGTTATGCGTTATGCGTTATGGTTATGCGTTATGCGTTATGCGTTATGCGTTATGCGTTATGCGTTATGCGTTATGCGTTATGCGTTATGCGTTATGCGTTATACGTTATGCGTTATGAGTTATGCGTTATGCGTTATGCGTTGTGCGTTATACGTTTGCGTTATGCGTTATGCGTTATGCTTTATGCGTTATGCGTTATGAGTTATGCGTTATGCGTTATGCGTTATGCGTTATGCGTTATGCGTTATGCGTTATGCGTTATGCGATATGCGTTATGCGTTATGCGTTATGCGTTATGCGTTATATGTTATGCGTTATGCGTTGTGCGTTATGCGTTATGCGTTATGCGTTATGCGTTGTGCGTTATACGTTAAGTATTATGCGTTATGCGATATGCGTTATGCGTTATGCGTTATGCGTTATGCTTTATGCGTTATGCGTTATGAGTTACACGTTATGCGTTATGCGTTATGCGTTATGCGTTATGTGTTATGCGTTATGCGTTATGCGTTATGCGTTATGCGTTATGCGTTATGCGTTCTGCGTTATGTGTTATGCGTTATGTGTTATGCGTTATGCGTTATGCGTTATGCGTTATACGGTATGCGTTATGCGTTATGCGTTATGCGTTATGCGTTGTGCGTTATACGTTTGCGTTATGCGTTATGCGTTATGCTTTATGCGTTATGCGTTATGCGTTATGCGTTATGCGTTATGCGTTATGCGTTATGCGTTATGCGTTATGCGTTATGCGTTATGCGTTATGCGTTATGCGTTATGCGTTATGCTTTATGTGTTATGCGTTATGCGTTATGCGATATGCGTTATGCGTTATGCGTTATGCGTTATGCGTTATGCGTTATGCTTTATGCGTTATGCGTTATGCGTTATGCGTTATGCTTTATGCGTTATACGGTATGCGTTATGCGTTATGCGTTATGCGTTATGCGTTATGCGTTATGCGTTATGCGTTATGCGTTATGCGTTATGCGTTGTGCGTTATACGTTATGCGTTATGCGTTGTGCGTTATACGTTTGCGTTATGCGTTATGCGTTATGCTTTATGCGTTATACGTTTGCGTTATGCGTTATGCTTTATGCGTTATGCGTTATGCGTTATGCGTTATGCGTTATGCGTTATGCGTTATGCGTTATGCGTTATGCGTTATGCGTTATGCGTTATGCGTTATGCTTTATGTGTTATGCGTTATGCGTTATGCGTTATGCGTTATGCGTTACACGTTATGCGTTATGCGTTATGCGTTATGCGTTATGCGTTATGCGTTATGCTTTATGCGTTATGCGTTATGCGTTATGCGTTATGCTTTATGCGTTATGCGTTATGCGTTATGCGTTATGCGTTATGCGTTATGCGTTATGCGTTATGCGTTATGCGTGATCCGTTATGCGTTATGCGTTATGCGTTATGCGTTATGCGTTATGCGTTATGCGTTATGCGTTATGCGCTATGCGTTGTGCGTTATGCTTTATGTGTTATGCGTTATGCGTTATGCGATATGCGTTATGCGTTAGACGTTATGCGTTATGCGTTATGCGTTATGCGTTATGCGTTATGCTTTATGCGTTATGCGTTATGCGTTATGCGTTATGCTTTATGCGTTATACGGTATGCGTTATGCGTTATGCGTTATGCGTTATGCGTTATGCGTTATGCGTTATGCGTTATGCGTTATGCGTTATGCGTTATGCGTTGTGCGTTATACGTTATGCGTTATGCGTTGTGCGTTATACGTTTGCGTTATGCGTTATGCGTTATGCTTTATGCGTTATACGTTTGCGTTATGCGTTATGCGTTATGCTTTATGCGTTATGCGTTATGCGTTATGCGTTATGCGTTATGCGTTATGCGTTATGCGTTATGCGTTATGCGTTATGCGTTATGCGTTATGCGTTATGCGTTATGCGTTATGCTTTATGTGTTATGCGTTATGCGTTATGCGTTATGCGTTATGCGTTACACGTTATGCGTTATGCGTTATGCGTTATGCGTTATGCGTTATGCGTTATGCGTTATGCTTTATGCGTTATGCGTTATGCGTTATGCGTTATGCTTTATGCGTTATGCGTTATGCGTTATGCGTTATGCGTTATGCGTTATGCGTTATGCGTTATGCGTTATGCGTGATCCGTTATGCGTTATGCGTTATGCGTTATGCGTTATGCGTTATGCGTTATGCGTTATGCGTTATGCGTTATGCGCTATGCGTTGTGCGTTATAAGTTTGCGTTATGCGTTATGCGTTATGCGTTATGCGTTATGCGTTATGCGTTATGCGTTATGCGTGATCCGTTATGCGTTATGCGTTATGCGTTATGCGTTATGCGTTATGCGTTATGCGTTATGCGCTATGCGATGTGCGTTATAAGTTTGCGTTATGCGTTATGCGTTATGCGTTATACTTTATGCGTTATACGTTATGCGTTATGCGTTATGCGTAATGGATTATTCGTTATGGGTTGTTCGTTATGCTTTATGCGTTGGACGTTATACGTTTGCATTATGCGTTATGCGTTATGCGTTATGCGTTATGCGTTATGCGTTATGCGTTATACGGTGTGCGTTATGCGTTATGCGTTATGCGTTATGCGTTATGCATTATGCGTTATACGGTATGCGTTATGCGTTATACGTTATGCGTTATGCGATATGCGTTATGGGTTATGCGTTATGCGTTATGGTTATGCGTTATGCGTTATGCGTTATGCGTTATGCGTTATGCGTTATGCGTTATACGTTATGCGTTATGCGTTCTGCGTTATGCGTTATGCGTTATGCGTTGTGCGTTATACGTTTGCGTTATGCGTTTTGCTTTATGCGTTATGCGTTATGCGTTATGCGTTATGCGTTATGCGTTATGCGTTATGCGTTATCCGTTATGCGTTATGCGTTATGCGTTATGCGTTATGCGTTATGCGTTATGCGTTATGCGTTATGCGTTATGCGTTGTGCGTTATACGTTATGCGTTATGCGTTGTGCGTTATACGTTTGCGTTATGCGTTATGCGTTATGCTTTATGCGTTATACGTTTGCGTTATGCGTTATGCGTTATGCTTTATGCGTTATGCGTTATGCGTTATGCGTTATGCGTTATGCGTTATGCGTTATGCGTTATGCGTTATGCGTTATGCGTTATGCGTTATGCGTTATGCGTTATGCGTTATGCGTTATGCGTTATGCTTTATGTGTTATGCGTTATGCGTTATGCGTTATGCGTTATGCGTTACACGTTATGCGTTATGCGTTATGCGTTATGCGTTATGCGTTATGCGTTATGCTTTATGCGTTATGCGTTATGCGTTATGCGTTATGCTTTATGCGTTATGCGTTATGCGTTATGCGTTATGCGTTATGCGTTATGCGTTATGCGTTATGCGTGATCCGTTATGCGTTATGCGTTATGCGTTATGCGTTATGCGTAATGCGTTATGCGTTATGCGTTATGCGCTATGCGTTGTGCGTTATAAGTTTGCGTTATGCGTTATGCGTTATGCGTTATGCGTTATGCGTTATGCGTTATGCGTTATGCGTGATCCGTTATGCGTTATGCGTTATGCGTTATGCGTTATGCGTTATGCGTTATGCGTTATGCGTTATGCGCTATGCGTTGTGCGTTATAAGTTTGCGTTATGCGTTATGCGTTATGCGTTATACATTATGCGTTATACGTTATGCGTTATGCGTTATGCGTTATGGATTATTCGTTATGGGTTGTTCGTTATGCTTTATGCGTTGGACGTTATACGTTTGCATTATGCGTTATGCGTTATGCGTTATGCTTTATGCGTTATGCGTTATGCGTTATGCGTTATGCGTTATACGGTGTGCGTTATGCGTTATGCGTTATGCGTTATGCGTTATGCGTTATGCGTTATGCGTTATGCGTTATCCGTTATGCGTTATGCGTTATGCGTTATGCGTTATGCGTTATGCGTTATGCGTTATGCGTTATGCGTTATGCGTTATGCGTTATGCTTTATGCGTTATGCATTATGCGTTATACGGTATGCGTTATGCGTTATGCGTTAGACGTTATGCGTTGTGCGTTATGCGTTATGGGTTATGCGTTATGCGTTATGGTTATGCGTTATGCGTTATGCGTTATGCGTTATGCGTTATGCGTTATACGTTATGCGTTATGAGTTATGCGTTATGCGTTATGCGTTGTGCGTTATACGTTTGCGTTATGCGTTATGCGTTATGCGTTATGCTTTATGCGTTATGCGTCATGAGTTATGCGTTATGCGTTATGCGTTATGCGTTATGCGTTATGCGTTATGCGTTATGCGTTATGCGTTATGCGTTATGCGTTTTGCGTTATGCTTTATGCGTTATGCGTTATGCGTTATGCGTTATGCGTTATGCGTTATATGTTATGCGTTATGCGTTATGCGTTATGCGTTGTGCGTTATACGTTTGCGTTATGCGTTATGCGTTATGCGTTATGCGTTATGCGTTATTCGTTATGCGTTATGCGTTATGCGTTATGCTTTATGCGTTATGCATTATGCGTTATTCTTGATCCGTTATGCGTTAGGCGTTATGGGTTTTCCGGTGTTCGTTATGCGTTGTGCATTATGCGTTATGCGTTATGAAGTAAGGGTTATGGTTTATGCATTATGCGTTGTGCGCTATACGTTTGCGTTATGCGTTATGCGTTATGCGTTATGCGTTATGCATTATGCGTTATACGGTATGCGTTATGCGTTATACGTTATGCGTTATGCGCTATGCGTTATGGGTTATGCGTTATGCGTTATGGTTATGCGTTATGCGTTATGCGTTATGCGTTATGCGTTATGCGTTATGCGTTATGCGTTATACGTTATGCGTTATGCGTTATGCGTTATGCGTTATGCGTTATGCGTTATGCGTTATGCGTTGTGCGTTATACGTTTGCGTTATGCGTTTTGCTTTATGCGTTATGCGTTATGCGTTATGCGTTATGCGTTATGCGTTATGCGTTATGCGTTATGCGTTATGCGTTATGCGTTATGCGTTATGCGTTCTGCGTTATGCGTTATACGTTAAGTATTATGCGTTATGCGTTATGCGTTATGCGTTATGCGTTATGCGTTCTGCGTTATGTGTTATGCGTTATGCGTTATGCGTTATGCGATATGCGTTATGCGTTATGCGTTATGCGTTATGCGTTATATGTTATGCGTTATGCGTTATGCGTTATGCGTTGTGCGTTATACGTTTGCGTTATGCGTTATGCGTTATGCGTTATACGGTATGCGTTATGCGTTATGCGTTATACGTTATGCGTTGTGCGTTATGCGTTATGGGTTATGCGTTATGCGTTATGGTTATGCGTTATGCGTTATGCGTTATGCGTTATGCGTTATGCGTTATGCGTTATGCGTTATGCGTTATGCGTTATGCGTTATACGTTATGCGTTATGAGTTATGCGTTATGCGTTATGCGTTGTGCGTTATACGTTTGCGTTATGCGTTATGCGTTATGCTTTATGCGTTATGCGTTATGAGTTATGCGTTATGCGTTATGCGTTATGCGTTATGCGTTATGCGTTATGCGTTATGCGTTATGCGATATGCGTTATGCGTTATGCGTTATGCGTTATGCGTTATATGTTATGCGTTATGCGTTGTGCGTTATGCGTTATGCGTTATGCGTTATGCGTTGTGCGTTATACGTTAAGTATTATGCGTTATGCGATATGCGTTATGCGTTATGCGTTATGCGTTATGCTTTATGCGTTATGCGTTATGAGTTACACGTTATGCGTTATGCGTTATGCGTTATGCGTTATGTGTTATGCGTTATGCGTTATGCGTTATGCGTTATGCGTTATGCGTTATGCGTTATGCGTTCTGCGTTATGTGTTATGCGTTATGTGTTATGCGTTATGCGTTATGCGTTATGCGTTATACGGTATGCGTTATGCGTTATGCGTTATGCGTTATGCGTTGTGCGTTATACGTTTGCGTTATGCGTTATGCGTTATGCTTTATGCGTTATGCGTTATGCGTTATGCGTTATGCGTTATGCGTTATGCGTTATGCGTTATGCGTTATGCGTTATGCGTTATGCGTTATGCGTTATGCGTTATGCTTTATGTGTTATGCGTTATGCGTTATGCGATATGCGTTATGCGTTAGACGTTATGCGTTATGCGTTATGCGTTATGCGTTATGCTTTATGCGTTATGCGTTATGCGTTATGCGTTATGCTTTATGCGTTATACGGTATGCGTTATGCGTTATGCGTTATGCGTTATGCGTTATGCGTTATGCGTTATGCGTTATGCGTTATGCGTTATGCGTTATGCGTTATGCGTTGTGCGTTATACGTTATGCGTTATGCGTTGTGCGTTATACGTTTGCGTTATGCGTTATGCGTTATGCTTTATGCGTTATACGTTTGCGTTATGCGTTATGCTTTATGCGTTATGCGTTATGCGTTATGCGTTATGCGTTATGCGTTATGCGTTATGCGTTATGCGTTATGCGTTATGCGTTATGCGTTATGCGTTATGCGTTATGCTTTATGTGTTATGCGTTATGCGTTATGCGTTATGCGTTATGCGTTACTCGTTATGCGTTATGCGTTATGCGTTATGCGTTATGCGTTATGCGTTATGCTTTATGCGTTATGCGTTATGCGTTATGCGTTATGCTTTATGCGTTATGCGTTATGCGTTATGCGTTATGCGTTATGCGTTATGCGTTATGCGTTATGCGTTATGCGTGATCCGTTATGCGTTATGCGTTATGCGTTATGCGTTATGCGTTATGCGTTATGCGTTATGCGTTATGCGCTATGCGTTGTGCGTTATGCTTTATGTGTTATGCGTTATGCGTTATGCGATATGCGTTATGCGTTAGACGTTATGCGTTATGCGTTATGCGTTATGCGTTATGCGTTATGCTTTATGCGTTATGCGTTATGCGTTATGCGTTATGCTTTATGCGTTATACGGTATGCGTTATGCGTTATGCGTTATGCGTTATGCGTTATGCGTTATGCGTTATGCGTTATGCGTTATGCGTTGTGCGTTATACGTTATGCGTTATGCGTTGTGCGTTATACGTTTGCGTTATGCGTTATGCGTTATGCTTTATGCGTTATACGTTTGCGTTATGCGTTATGCGTTATGCTTTATGCGTTATGCGTTATGCGTTATGCGTTATGCGTTATGCGTTATGCGTTATGCGTTATGCGTTATGCGTTATGCGTTATGCGTTATGCGTTATGCGTTATGCTTTATGTGTTATGCGTTATGCGTTATGCGTTATGCGTTATGCGTTACACGTTATGCGTTATGCGTTATGCGTTATGCGTTATGCGTTATGCGTTATGCTTTATGCGTTATGCGTTATGCGTTATGCGTTATGCTTTATGCGTTATGCGTTATGCGTTATGCGTTATGCGTTATGCGTTATGCGTTATGCGTTATGCGTTATGCGTGATCCGTTATGCGTTATGCGTTATGCGTTATGCGTTATGCGTTATGCGTTATGCGTTATGCGTTATGCGCTATGCGTTGTGCGTTATAAGTTTGCGTTATGCGTTATGCGTTATGCGTTATGCGTTATGCGTTATGCGTTATGCGTTATGCGTGATCCGTTATGCGTTATGCGTTATGCGTTATGCGTTATGCGTTATGCGTTATGCGTTATGCGCTATGCGTTGTGCGTTATAAGTTTGCGTTATGCGTTATGCGTTATGCGTTATACTTTATGCGTTATACGTTATGCGTTATGCGTTATGCGTAATGGATTATTCGTTATGGGTTGTTCGTTATGCTTTATGCGTTGGACGTTATACGTTTGCATTATGCGTTATGCGTTATGCGTTATGCGTTATGCGTTATGCGTTATGCGTTATACGGTGTGCGTTATGCGTTATGCGTTATGCGTTATGCGTTATGCATTATGCGTTATACGGTATGCGTTATGCGTTATACGTTATGCGTTATGCGATATGCGTTATGGGTTATGCGTTATGCGTTATGGTTATGCGTTATGCGTTATGCGTTATGCGTTATGCGTTATGCGTTATGCGTTATACGTTATGCGTTATGCGTTCTGCGTTATGCGTTATGCGTTATGCGTTGTGCGTTATACGTTTGCGTTATGCGTTTTGCTTTATGCGTTATGCGTTATGCGTTATGCGTTATGCGTTATGCGTTATGCGTTATGCGTTATCCGTTATGCGTTATGCGTTATGCGTTATGCGTTATGCGTTATGCGTTATGCGTTATGCGTTATGCGTTATGCGTTGTGCGTTATACGTTATGCGTTATGCGTTGTGCGTTATACGTTTGCGTTATGCGTTATGCGTTATGCTTTATGCGTTATACGTTTGCGTTATGCGTTATGCGTTATGCTTTATGCGTTATGCGTTATGCGTTATGCGTTATGCGTTATGCGTTATGCGTTATGCGTTATGCGTTATGCGTTATGCGTTATGCGTTATGCGTTATGCGTTATGCGTTATGCTTTATGTGTTATGCGTTATGCGTTATGCGTTATGCGTTATGCGTTACACGTTATGCGTTATGCGTTATGCGTTATGCGTTATGCGTTATGCGTTATGCTTTATGCGTTATGCGTTATGCGTTATGCGTTATGCTTTATGCGTTATGCGTTATGCGTTATGCGTTATGCGTTATGCGTTATGCGTTATGCGTTATGCGTGATCCGTTATGCGTTATGCGTTATGCGTTATGCGTTATGCGTAATGCGTTATGCGTTATGCGTTATGCGCTATGCGTTGTGCGTTATAAGTTTGCGTTATGCGTTATGCGTTATGCGTTATGCGTTATGCGTTATGCGTTATGCGTTATGCGTGATCCGTTATGCGTTATGCGTTATGCGTTATGCGTTATGCGTTATGCGTTATGCGTTATGCGTTATGCGTTATGCGTTGTGCGTTATAAGTTTGCGTTATGCGTTATGCGTTATGCGTTATACATTATGCGTTATACGTTATGCGTTATGCGTTATGCGTTATGGATTATTCGTTATGGGTTGTTCGTTATGCTTTATGCGTTGGACGTTATACGTTTGCATTATGCGTTATGCGTTATGCGTTATGCTTTATGCGTTATGCGTTATGCGTTATGCGTTATGCGTTATACGGTGTGCGTTATGCGTTATGCGTTATGCGTTATGCGTTATGCGTTATGCGTTATGCGTTATGCGTTATCCGTTATGCGTTATGCGTTATGCGTTATGCGTTATGCGTTATGCGTTATGCGTTATGCGTTATGCGTTATGCGTTATGCGTTATGCTTTATGCGTTATGCATTATGCGTTATACGGTATGCGTTATGCGTTATGCGTTAGACGTTATGCGTTGTGCGTTATGCGTTATGGGTTATGCGTTATGCGTTATGGTTATGCGTTATGCGTTATGCGTTATGCGTTATGCGTTATGCGTTATACGTTATGCGTTATGAGTTATGCGTTATGCGTTATGCGTTGTGCGTTATACGTTTGCGTTATGCGTTATGCGTTATGCGTTATGCTTTATGCGTTATGCGTTATGAGTTATGCGTTATGCGTTATGCGTTATGCGTTATGCGTTATGCGTTATGCGTTATGCGTTATGCGTTATGCGTTATGCGTTTTGCGTTATGCTTTATGCGTTATGCGTTATGCGTTATGCGTTATGCGTTATGCGTTATATGTTATGCGTTATGCGTTATGCGTTATGCGTTGTGCGTTATACGTTTGCGTTATGCGTTATGCGTTATGCGTTATGCGTTATGCGTTATTCGTTATGCGTTATGCGTTATGCGTTATGCTTTATGCGTTATGCATTATGCGTTATTCTTGATCCGTTATGCGTTAGGCGTTATGGGTTTTCCGGTGTTCGTTATGCGTTGTGCATTATGCGTTATGCGTTATGAAGTAAGGGTTATGGTTTATGCATTATGCGTTGTGCGCTATACGTTTGCGTTATGCGTTATGCGTTATGCGTTATGCATTATGCGTTATACGGTATGCGTTATGCGTTATACGTTATGCGTTATGCGCTATGCGTTATGGGTTATGCGTTATGCGTTATGGTTATGCGTTATGCGTTATGCGTTATGCGTTATGCGTTATGCGTTATGCGTTATGCGTTATACGTTATGCGTTATGCGTTATGCGTTATGCGTTATGCGTTATGCGTTATGCGTTGTGCGTTATACGTTTGCGTTATGCGTTTTGCTTTATGCGTTATGCGTTATGCGTTATGCGTTATGCGTTATGCGTTATGCGTTATGCGTTATGCGTTATGCGTTATGCGTTATGCGTTATGCGTTATGCGTTCTGCGTTATGCGTTATACGTTAAGTATTATGCGTTATGCGTTATGCGTTATGCGTTATGCGTTATGCGTTCTGCGTTATGTGTTATGCGTTATGCGTTATGCGTTATGCGTTATGCGTTATACGGTATGCGTTATGCGTTATGCGTTATGCGTTATGCGTTGTGCGTTATACGTTTGCGTTATGCGTTATGCGTTATGCGTTATGCGTTATGCATAATGCGTTATACGTTATGTATTATGCGTTATGCCTTATGCGTTATGCGATATGCTTCATGCATCAAGCCTTATGCGTAATGAGTTATGCGTTAACGTTATGCGTTTTGCGTTATGCGTTGTGCGCTATACGTTTGCGTCATGCGTTATGCGTTATGCGTTATACGGTATGCGTTATGCGTTATACGTTATGCGTTATGCGTTATGCGTTATGCGTTATGCGTTATGCATTATGCGTTATACGGTATGCGTTATGCGTTATACGTTATGCGTTATGCGTTATGCGTTATGGGTTATGCGTTATGCGTTATGCGTTATTCGTTATGCGTTATGGGTTATGCGTTATGCGTTATGGTTATGCGTTATGCGTTATGCGTTATGCGTTATGCGTTATGCGTTATGCGTTAAATGTTATGCGTTATGCGTTATGCGTTATACGTTATGCGTTATGCGTTATGCGTTATGCGTTATGCGTTATGCGTTATGCATTATGCGTTACACGGTATGCGTTATGCGTTATACGTTATGCGTTATGCGTTATGCGTTATGCATTATGCGTTATGCGTTATGGGTTTTCCGGTGTTCGTTATGCGTTGTGCATTATGCGTTATGGCGTTATGAAGTAAGGGTTATGGTTTATGCATTATGCGTTGTGCGCTATACGTTTGCGTTATGCGTTATGCGTTATGCGTTATACGGTATGCGTTATGCGTTATACGTTATGCGTTATGCGTTATGCGTTATGCGTTATGCGTTATGCGTTATGCGTTATTCGTTATGCGTTATGGGTTATGCGTTATGCGTTATGGTTATGCGTTATGCGTTATGCGTTATGCGTTATGCGTTATGCGTTATGCGTTATGCGTTAAATGTTATGCGTTATGCGTTATGCGTTATGCGTTATGCGTTATGCGTTGTGCGTTATGCGTTATGCGTTATGCGTTATGCGTTATGCGTTATGCGTTCTGCGTTATGCGTTATACGTTAAGTATTATGCGTTATGCGTTATGCGTTATGCGTTATGCGTTATGCGTTCTGCGTTATGTGTTATGCGTTATGCGTTATGCGTTATGCGTTATGCGTTATACGGTATGCGTTATGCGTTATGCGTTATGCGTTATGCGTTGTGCGTTATGCGTTATGCGTTATGCGTTATGCATAATGCGTTATACGTTATGTATTATGCGTTATGCCTTATGCGTTATGCGATATGCTTCATGCATCAAGCCTTATGCGTTATGCGATATGCGATATGCGTCATGCATCAAGCCTTATGCGTAATGAGTTATGCGTTAACGTTATGCGTTTTGCGTTATGCGTTGTGCGCTATACGTTTGCGTCATGCGTTATGCGTTATGCGTTATACGGTATGCGTTATGCGTTATACGTTATGCGTTATGCGTTATGCGTTATGCGTTATGCGTTATGCATTATGCGTTATACGGTATGCGTTATGCGTTATACGTTATGCGTTATGCGTTATGCGTTATGGGTTATGCGTTATGCGTTATGGTTATGCGTTATGCGTTATGCGTTATGCGTTATGCCTTATGCGTTATGCGTTATGCGTTATGCGTTATGCGTTATGCGTTATGCGTTATGCGTTATGCGTTGTGCGTTATGCGTTATGCGTTATGCTTTATGTGTTATGCGTTATGCGTTATGCGTTATGCGTTATGCGTTACACGTTATGCGTTATGCGTTATGCGTTATGCGTTATGCGTTATGCATTATGCGTTATACGGTATGCTTTATGCGTTATGCGTTATGCGTTATGCGTTATGCGTTATGCGTTATGCATTATGCGTTATGCTTTATGCGTTATGCATTATGCGTTATGCGTTATGGGTTTTCCGGTGTTCGTTATGCGTTGTGCATTATGCGTTATGGCGTTATGAAGTAAGGGTTATGGTTTATGCATTATGCGTTGTGCGCTATACGTTTGCGTTATGCGTTATGCGTTATGCGTTATACGGTATGCGTTATGCGTTATACGTTATGCGTTATGCGTTATGCGTTATGCGTTATGCGTTATGCGTTATGCGTTATGCATTATGCGTTATACGGTATGCGTTATGCGTTATACGTTATGCGTTATGCGTTATGCGTTGTGCATTATGCGTTATGCGTTATGAAGTAAGGGTTATGGTTTATGCATTATGCGTTGTGCGCTATACGTTTGCGTTATGCATTATGCGTTATGGCGTTATGAAGTAAGGGTTATGGTTTATGCATTATGCGTTGTGCGCTATACGTTTGCGTTATGCGTTATGCGTTATGCGTTATACGGTATGCGTTATGCGTTATACGTTATGCGTTATGCGTTATGCGTTATGCGTTATGCGTTATGCGTTATGCGTTATTCGTTATGCGTTATGGGTTATGCGTTATGCGTTATGGTTATGCGTTATGCGTTATGCGTTATGCGTTATGCGTTATGCGTTATGCGTTAAATGTTATGCGTTATGCGTTATGCGTTATGCGTTATGCGTTATGCGTTGTGCGTTATGCGTTATACGTTATATGTTATGCGTTATGCGTTATGCGTTATGCGTTGTGCGTTATACGTTTGCGTTATGCGTTATGCGTTATGCGTTATACGGTATGCGTTATGCGTTATGCGTTATGCGTTATGCGTTATATGTTATGCGTTATGCGTTATGCGTTATGCGTTATACGGTATGCGTTATGCGTTATACGTTATGCGTTATGCGTTATGCGTTATGCGTTATGCGTTATGCGTTATGCATTATGCGTTACACGGTATGCGTTATGCGTTATACGTTATGCGTTATGCGTTATGCGTTATGCATTATGCGTTATGCGTTATGGGTTTTCCGGTGTTCGTTATGCGTTGTGCATTATGCGTTATGGCGTTATGAAGTAAGGGTTATGGTTTATGCATTATGCGTTGTGCGCTATACGTTTGCGTTATGCGTTATGCGTTATGCGTTATACGGTATGCGTTATGCGTTATACGTTATGCGTTATGCGTTATGCGTTATGCGTTATGCGTTATGCGTTATGCGTTATTCGTTATGCGTTATGGGTTATGCGTTATGCGTTATGGTTATGCGTTATGCGTTATGCGTTATGCGTTATGCGTTATGCGTTATGCGTTAAATGTTATGCGTTATGCGTTATGCGTTATGCGTTATGCGTTATGCGTTATGCGTTATGCGTTATGCGTTATGCGTTATGCGTTATGCGTTATGCGTTCTGCGTTATGCGTTATACGTTAAGTATTATGCGTTATGCGTTATGCGTTATGCGTTATGCGTTCTGCGTTATGTGTTATGCGTTATGCGTTATGCGTTATGCGTTATGCGTTATACGGTATGCGTTATGCGTTATGCGTTATGCGTTATGCGTTGTGCGTTATGCGTTATGCGTTATGCGTTATGCATAATGCGTTATACGTTATGTATTATGCGTTATGCCTTATGCGTTATGCGATATGCTTCATGCATCAAGCCTTATGCGTTATGCGATATGCGATATGCGTCATGCATCAAGCCTTATGCGTAATGAGTTATGCGTTAACGTTATGCGTTTTGCGTTATGCGTTGTGCGCTATACGTTTGCGTCATGCGTTATGCGTTATGCGTTATACGGTATGCGTTATGCGTTATACGTTATGCGTTATGCGTTATGCGTTATGCGTTATGCGTTATGCATTATGCGTTATACGGTATGCGTTATGCGTTATACGTTATGCGTTATGCGTTATGCGTTATGGGTTATGCGTTATGCGTTATGGTTATGCGTTATGCGTTATGCGTTATGCGTTATGCCTTATGCGTTATGCGTTATACGTTATGCGTTATGCGTTATGCGTTATGCGTTATGCGTTATGCGTTATGCGTTATGCGTTATGCGTTATGCTTTATGCGTTATGCGTTATGCGTTATGCGTTATGCGTTATGCGTTATGCGTTATGCGTTATGCGTTATGCGTTATGCGTTATGCGTTATGCATTATGCGTTATACGGTATGCTTTATGCGTTATGCGTTATGCGTTATGCGTTATGCGTTATGCGTTATGCATTATGCGTTATGCTTTATGCGTTATGCGTTATGCGTTATGCGTCATGGGTTTTCCGGTGTTCGTTATGCGTTGTGCATTATGCGTTATGGCGTTATGAAGTAAGGGTTATGGTTTATGCATTATGCGTTGTGCGCTATACGTTTGCGTTATGCGTTATGCGTTATGCGTTATACGGTATGCGTTATGCGTTATACGTTATGCGTTATGCGTTATGCGTTATGCGTTATGCGTTATGCGTTATGCGTTATGCATTATGCGTTATACGGTATGCGTTATGCGTTATACGTTATGCGTTATGCGTTATGCGTTGTGCATTATGCGTTATGCGTTATGAAGTAAGGGTTATGGTTTATGCATTATGCGTTGTGCGCTATACGTTTGCGTTAGGCGTTATGCGTTATGCGTTATGAAGTAAGGGTTATGGTTTATGCATTATGCGTTGTGCGCTATACGTTTGCGTTATGCGTTATGCGTTATGCGTTATACGGTATGCGTTATGCGTTATACGTTATGCGTTATGCGTTATGCGTTATGCGTTATGCGTTATGCGTTATGCGTTATGCATTATGCGTTACACGGTATGCGTTATGCGTTATACGTTATGCGTTATGCGTTATGCGTTATGCATTATGCGTTATGCGTTATGGGTTTTCCGGTGTTCGTTATGCGTTGTGCATTATGCGTTATGGCGTTATGAAGTAAGGGTTATGGTTTATGCATTATGCGTTGTGCGCTATACGTTTGCGTTATGCGTTATGCGTTATGCGTTATACGGTATGCGTTATGCGTTATACGTTATGCGTTATGCGTTATGCGTTATGCATTATGCGTTATGCGTTATGCGTTATTCGTTATGCGTTATGGGTTATGCGTTATGCGTTATGGTTATGCGTTATGCGTTATGCGTTATGCGTTATGCGTTATGCGTTATGCGTTAAATGTTATGCGTTATGCGTTATGCGTTATACGTTATGCGTTATGCGTTATGCGTTATGCGTTATGCGTTATGCGTTATGCGTTATGCGTTATTCGTTATGCGTTATGGGTTATGCGTTATGCGTTATGGTTATGCGTTATGCGTTATGCGTTATGCGTTATGCGTTATGCGTTATGCGTTAAATGTTATGCGTTATGCGTTATGCGTTATGCGTTATGCGTTATGCGTTGTGCGTTATGCGTTATACGTTATATGTTATGCGTTATGCGTTATGCGTTATGCGTTGTGCGTTATACGTTTGCGTTATGCGTTATGCGTTATGCGTTATACGGTATGCGTTATGCGTTATGCGTTATGCGTTATGCGTTATATGTTATGCGTTATGCGTTATGCGTTATGCGTTATACGGTATGCGTTATGCGTTATACGTTATGCGTTATGCGTTATGCGTTATGCGTTATGCGTTATGCGTTATGCATTATGCGTTACACGGTATGCGTTATGCGTTATACGTTATGCGTTATGCGTTATGCGTTATGCATTATGCGTTATGCGTTATGGGTTTTCCGGTGTTCGTTATGCGTTGTGCATTATGCGTTATGGCGTTATGAAGTAAGGGTTATGGTTTATGCATTATGCGTTGTGCGCTATACGTTTGCGTTATGCGTTATGCGTTATGCGTTATACGGTATGCGTTATGCGTTATACGTTATGCGTTATGCGTTATGCGTTATGCGTTATGCGTTATGCGTTATGCGTTATTCGTTATGCGTTATGGGTTATGCGTTATGCGTTATGGTTATGCGTTATGCGTTATGCGTTATGCGTTATGCGTTATGCGTTATGCGTTAAATGTTATGCGTTATGCGTTATGCGTTATGCGTTATGCGTTATGCGTTATGCGTTATGCGTTATGCGTTATGCGTTATGCGTTATGCGTTATGCGTTCTGCGTTATGCGTTATACGTTAAGTATTATGCGTTATGCGTTATGCGTTATGCGTTATGCGTTATGCGTTCTGCGTTATGTGTTATGCGTTATGCGTTATGCGTTATGCGTTATGCGTTATACGGTATGCGTTATGCGTTATGCGTTATGCGTTATGCGTTGTGCGTTATGCGTTATGCGTTATGCGTTATGCATAATGCGTTATACGTTATGTATTATGCGTTATGCCTTATGCGTTATGCGATATGCGTCATGCATCAAGCCTTATGCGTTATGCGATATGCGATATGCGTCATGCATCAAGCCTTATGCGTAATGAGTTATGCGTTAACGTTATGCGTTTTGCGTTATGCGTTGTGCGCTATACGTTTGCGTCATGCGTTATGCGTTATGCGTTATACGGTATGCGTTATGCGTTATACGTTATGCGTTATGCGTTATGCGTTATGCGTTATGCGTTATGCATTATGCGTTATACGGTATGCGTTATGCGTTATACGTTATGCGTTATGCGTTATGCGTTATGGGTTATGCGTTATGCGTTATGGTTATGCGTTATGCGTTATGCGTTATGCGTTATGCCTTATGCGTTATGCGTTATACGTTATGCGTTATGCGTTATGCGTTATGCGTTATGCGTTATGCGTTGTGCGTTATGCGTTATGCGTTATGCTTTATGTGTTATGCGTTATGCGTTATGCGTTATGCGTTATGCGTTACACGTTATGCGTTATGCGTTATGCGTTATGCGTTATGCGTTATGCATTATGCGTTATACGGTATGCTTTATGCGTTATGCGTTATGCGTTATGCGTTATGCGTTATGCGTTATGCGTTATGCGTTATGCGTTATGCGTTATGCGTTATGCGTTATGCGTCATGGGTTTTCCGGTGTTCGTTATGCGTTGTGCATTATGCGTTATGGCGTTATGAAGTAAGGGTTATGGTTTATGCATTATGCGTTGTGCGCTATACGTTTGCGTTATGCGTTATGCGTTATGCGTTATACGGTATGCGTTATGCGTTATGCGTTATGCGTTATGCGTTATGCGTTATGCGTTATGCGTTATGCGTTATGCGTTATGCATTATGCGTTATACGGTATGCGTTATGCGTTATACGTTATGCGTTATGCGTTATGCGTTGTGCATTATGCGTTATGCGTTATGAAGTAAGGGTTATGGTTTATGCATTATGCGTTGTGCGCTATACGTTTGCGTTATGCATTATGCGTTATGGCGTTATGAAGTAAGGGTTATGGTTTATGCATTATGCGTTGTGCGCTATACGTTTGCGTTATGCGTTATGCGTTATGCGTTATACGGTATGCGTTATGCGTTATACGTTATGCGTTATGCGTTATGCGTTATGCGTTATGCGTTATGCGTTATGCGTTATGCATTATGCGTTACACGGTATGCGTTATGCGTTATACGTTATGCGTTATGCGTTATGCGTTATGCGTTATGCGTTATGCGTTATGGGTTTTCCGGTGTTCGTTATGCGTTGTGCATTATGCGTTATGGCGTTATGAAGTAAGGGTTATGGTTTATGCATTATGCGTTGTGCGCTATACGTTTGCGTTATGCGTTATGCGTTATGCGTTATACGGTATGCGTTATGCGTTATACGTTATGCGTTATGCGTTATGCGTTATGCATTATGCGTTATGCGTTATGCGTTATTCGTTATGCGTTATGGGTTATGCGTTATGCGTTATGGTTATGCGTTATGCGTTATGCGTTATGCGTTATGCGTTATGCGTTATGCGTTAAATGTTATGCGTTATGCGTTATGCGTTATGCGTTATGCGTTATGCGTTGTGCGTTATGCGTTATACGTTATATGTTATGCGTTATGCGTTATGCGTTATGCGTTGTGCGTTATACGTTTGCGTTATGCGTTATGCGTTATGCGTTATACGGTATGCGTTATGCGTTATGCGTTATGCGTTATGCGTTATATGTTATGCGTTATGCGTTATGCGTTATGCGTTATGCGTTATGCGTTGTGCGTTATGCGTTATACGTTATATGTTATGCGTTATGCGTTATGCGTTATGCGTTGTGCGTTATACGTTTGCGTTATGCGTTATGCGTTATGCGTTATACGGTATGCGTTATGCGTTATACGTTATGTATTATGCGTTATGCGATATGCGTTATGCGTTATGCGTTATGCGTTATGCTTTATGCGTTATGCGTTATGAGTTACACGTTATGTGTTATGCGTTATGCGTTATGCGTTATGCGTTATGCGTTATGCGTTATGCGTTATGCGTTATGCGTTATGCGTTATACGTTTGCGTTATGCGTTATGCGTTATGCGTTATACGGTATGCGTTATGCGTTATGCGTTATGCGTTATGCGTTATATGTTATGCGTTATGCGTTATGCGTTATGCGTTATGCGTTATGCGTTGTGCGTTATGCGTTATACGTTATGCGTTATTCGTTATGCGTTATGGGTTATGCGTTATGCGTTATGGTTATGCGTTATGCGTTATGCGTTATGCGTTATGCGTTATGCGTTATGCGTTAAATGTTATGCGTTATGCGTTATGCGTTATGCGTTATGCGTTATGCGTTGTGCGTTATGCGTTATACGTTATATGTTATGCGTTATGCGTTATGCGTTATGCGTTGTGCGTTATACGTTTGCGTTATGCGTTATGCGTTATGCGTTATACGGTATGCGTTATGCGTTATGCGTTATGCGTTATGCGTTATATGTTATGCGTTATGCGTTATGCGTTATGCGTTATGCGTTATGCGTTGTGCGTTATGCGTTATACGTTATATGTTATGCGTTATGCGTTATGCGTTATGCGTTGTGCGTTATACGTTTGCGTTATGCGTTATGCGTTATGCGTTATACGGTATGCGTTATGCGTTATACGTTATGTATTATGCGTTATGCGATATGCGTTATGCGTTATGCGTTATGCGTTATGCTTTATGCGTTATGCGTTATGAGTTACACGTTATGTGTTATGCGTTATGCGTTATGCGTTATGCGTTATGCGTTATGCGTTATGCGTTATGCGTTATGCGTTATACGTTTGCGTTATGCGTTATGCGTTATGCGTTATACGGTATGCGTTATGCGTTATGCGTTATGCGTTATGCGTTATATGTTATGCGTTATGCGTTATGCGTTATGCGTTATGCGTTATGCGTTGTGCGTTATGCGTTATACGTTATATGTTATGCGTTATGCGTTATGCGTTATGCGTTGTGCGTTATACGTTTGCGTTATGCGTTATGCGTTATGCGTTATACGGTATGCGTTATGCGTTATACGTTATGTATTATGCGTTATGCGATATGCGTTATGCGTTATGCGTTATGCGTTATGCGTTATGCGTTTTGCGGTATTCGTTATGCGTTGTGCATTATGCGTTATGCGTTGTGCGTTATGGGTTATGATTTATGCGTTATGCGTTATGCGTTATGCGTTATGCGTTATGCGTTATGCGTTATTCGTTATGCTTTATGCGTCATGCGTGATCCGTTATGCGTTATGCGTTATACGTTATGCGTTATGCGTTATGCGTTATGCGTTATGCGTTATGCGATATGCATTATGCGTTATACGGTATGCGTTATGCGTTATACGTTATGCGTTATGCGTTATGCGTTATGCGTTGTGCATTATGCGTTATGCGTTATGAAGTAAGGGTTATGGTTTATGCATTATGCGTTGTGCGCTATACGTTTGCGTTATGCGTTATGCGTTATGCGTTATACGGTTTGCGTTATGCGTTATACGTTATGCGTTATGCGTTATGCGTTATGCGTTATGCGTTATGCGTTATGCATTATGCGTTATACGGTATGCGTTATGCGTTATACGTTATGCGTTATTCGTTATGCGTTATGGGTTATGCGTTATGCGTTATGGTTATGCGTTATGCGTTATGCGTTATGCGTTATGCGTTATGCGTTATGCGTTATGCGTTATGCGTTATACGTTATGCGTTATGCGTTATGCGTTATGCGTTATGCGTTATGCGTTATGCGTTACGCGTTATGCGTTATGCGTTATGCGTTATGCGTTATGCGTTATGCGTTATGCGTTATGCGTTATGCGTTATGCGTTATGCGTTATGCGTTATGCGTTATTCGTTATGCGTTATGGGTTATGCGTTATGCGTTATGGTTATGCGTTATGCGTTATGCGTTATGCGTTATGCGTTATGCGTTATGCGTTATGCGTTATGCGTTATATGTTATGCGTTATGCGTTATGCGTTATGCGTTATGCGTTATGCGTTGTGCGTTATGCGTTATACGTTATGCGTTATGCGTTATGCGTTATTCGTTATGCTTTATGCGTCATGCGTGATCCGTTATGCGTTAGGCGTTATGCCATTTGCGGTATTCGTTAAGCGTTATGCATTATGCGTTATGCGTTATGCGTTAAGGGTTATGGGTTATGCGTTATGCTTTATGCGTTATTCATTTTGCGTTATGCGTTATGCGTTATGCGTTATGCGTTATGCGTTATGCATTATGCCTTATGCGTTATGCGTATGTGTTATGCGATATGCGTTATGCGTTATGCGTTATGCGTTATGCGTTATGCGTTATGCGTTATGCGTTATGCATAATGCGTTATACGTTATGTATTATGCGTTATGTCTTATGCGTTATGCGATATGCTTCATGCATCAAGCCTTATGCGTTATGCGATATGCGATATGCGTCATGCATCAAGCCTTATGCGTTATGAGTTATGCGTTAACGTTATGCGTTTTGCGTTATGCGTTGTGCGCTATACGTTTGCGTCATGCGTTATGCGTTATGCGTTATACGGTATGCGTTATGCGTTATACGTTATGCGTTATGCGTTATGCGTTATGCGTTATGCGTTATGCATTATGCGTTATACGGTATGCGTTATGCGTTATACGTTATGCGTTATGCGTTATGCGTTATGGGTTATGCGTTATGCGTTATGGTTATGCGTTATGCGTTATGCGTTATGCGTTATGCGTTATACGTTATGCGTTATGCGTTATGCGTTATGCGTTATGCGTTATGCGTTATGCGTTGTGCGTTATACGTTTGCGTTATGCGTTTTGCTTTATGCGTTATGCGTTATGCGTTATGCGTTATGCGTTATGCGTTATGCATTATGCGTTATACGGTATGCGTTATGCGTTATACGTTATGCGTTATGCGTTATGCGTTATGCGTTATGGGTTATGCGTTATGCGTTATGGTTATGCGTTATGCGTTATGCGTTATGCGTTATGCGTTATGGTTATGCGTTATGCGTTATGCGTTATGGGTTATGCGTTATGCGTGATCCGTTATGCGTTAGGCGTTATGCGTTATGCGTTATGCGTTATGCGTTATGCGTTATGCTTTATGCGTTATGCATTATGCGTTATGCGTTATGGGTTTTCCGGTGTTCGTTATGCGTTGTGCATTATGCGTTATGGCGTTATGAAGTAAGGGTTATGGTTTATGCATTATGCGTTGTGCGCTATACGTTTGCGTTATGCGTTATGCGTTATGCGTTATACGGTATGCGTTATGCGTTATACGTTATGCGTTATGCGTTATGCGTTATGCGTTATGCGTTATGCATTATGCGTTATACGGTATGCGTTATGCGTTATACGTTATGCGTTATGCGTTATGCGTTGTGCATTATGCGTTATGCGTTATGCGTTATGCGTTATTCGTTATGCTTTATGCGTCATGCGTGATCCGTTATGCCATATGCGTTATACGTTATGCGTTATGCGTTATGCGTTATGCGTTATGCGTTATGCATTATGCGTTATACGGTATGCGTTATGCGTTATGGTTATGCGTTATGCGTTATGCGTTATGCGTTATGCGTTCTGCGTTATGCGTTATGCGTTATATGTTATGCGTTATGCGTTATGCGTTATGCGTTATGCGTTATGCGTTATGCGTTGTGCGTTATGCGTTATACGTTATATGTTATGCGTTATGCGTTATGCGTTATGCGTTGTGCGTTATACGTTTGCGTTATGCGTTATGCGTTATGCGTTATACGGTATGCGTTATGCGTTATACGTTATGTATTATGCGATATGCGTTATGCGTTATGCGTTATGCGTTATGCTTTATGCGTTATGCGTTATGAGTTACACGTTATGCGTTATGTGTTATGCGTTATGCGTTATGCGTTATGCGTTGTGCGTTATGCGTTATGCGTTATGAGTTATGCGTTATGCGTTATGCGTTATGCGTTATGCGTTTTGCGGTATTCGTTATGCGTTGTGCATTATGCGTTATGCGTTGTGCGTTATGGGTTATGATTTATGCGTTATGCGTTATGCGTTATGCGTTATGCGTTATGCGTTATGCGTTATGCGTTATGCGTTATGCATAATGCGTTATACGTTATGTATTATGCGTTATGCCTTATGCGTTATGCGATATGCTTCATGCATCAAGCCTTATGCGTTATGCGATATGCGATATGCGTCATGCATCAAGCATTATGCGTTATGAGTTATGCGTTAACGTTATGCGTTTTGCGTTATGCGTTGTGCGCTATACGTTTGCGTCATGCGTTATGCGTTATGCGCTATGCGTTATGCGTTATGCGTTATGCATTATGCGTTATACGGTATGCGTTATGCGTTATACGTTATGCGTTATGCGTTATGCGTTATGGGTTATGCGTTATGCGTTATGGTTATGCGTTATGCGTTATGCGTTATGCGTTATGCGTTATGCGTTATACGTTATGCGTTATGCGTTATGCGTTATGCGTTATGCGTTATGCGTTATGCGTTATGCGTTGTGCGTTATACGTTTGCGTTATGCGTTTTGCTTTATGCGTTATGCGTTATGCGTTATGCGTTATGCGTTATGCGTTATGCATTATACGTTATACGGTATGCGTTATGCGTTATACGTTATGCGTTATGCGTTATGCGTTATGGGTTATGCGTTATGCGTTATGGTTATGCGTTATGCGTTATGCGTTATGCGTTATGGTTATGCGTTATGCGTTATGCGTTATGGGTTATGCGTTATGCGTGATCCGTTATGCGTTAGGCGTTATGCGTTATGCGTTATGCGTTATGCGTTATGCGTTATGCTTTATGCGTTATGCATTATGCGTTATGCGTTATGGGTTTTCCGGTGTTCGTTATGCGTTGTGCATTATGCGTTATGGCGTTATGAAGTAAGGGTTATGGTTTATGCATTATGCGTTGTGCGCTATACGTTTGCGTTATGCGTTATGCGTTATGCGTTATACGGTATGCGTTATGCGTTATACGTTATGCGTTATGCGTTATGCGTTATGCGTTATGCGTTATGCGTTATGCGTTATGCGTTATGCGTTATGCGTTATGCGTTATGCGTTATGCATTATGCGTTATACGGTATGCGTTATGCGTTATACGTTATGCGTTATGCGTTATGCGTTATGCGTTATGGGTTATGCGTTATGCGTTATGGTTATGCGTTATGCGTTATGCGTTATGCGTTATGGTTATGCGTTATGCGTTATGCGTTATGGGTTATGCGTTATGCGTGATCCGTTATGCGTTAGGCGTTATGCGTTATGCGTTATGCGTTATGCGTTATGCGTTATGCTTTATGCGTTATGCATTATGCGTTATGCGTTATGGGTTTTCCGGTGTTCGTTATGCGTTGTGCATTATGCGTTATGGCGTTATGAAGTAAGGGTTATGGTTTATGCATTATGCGTTGTGCGCTATACGTTTGCGTTATGCGTTATGCGTTATGCGTTATACGGTATGCGTTATGCGTTATACGTTATGCGTTATGCGTTATGCGTTATGCGTTATGCGTTATGCGTTATACGGTATGCGTTATGCGTTATACGTTATGCGTTATGCGTTATGCGTTATGCGTTATGCGTTATGCATTGTGCGTTAATCGGTATGCGTTATGCGTTATACGTTATGCGTTATTCGTTATGCGTTATGGGTTATGCGTTATGCGTTATGGTTATGCGTTATGCGTTATGCGTTATGCGTTATGCGTTATGCGTTATGCGTTATACGTTATGCGTTATGCGTTATGCGTTATGCGTTATGCGTTATGCGTTATGCGTTATGCGTTATGCGTTATGCTTTATGTGTTATGCGTTATGCGTTATGCGTTATGCGTTATGCGTTACACGTTATGCGTTATGCGTTATGCGTTATGCGTTATGCGTTATGCGTTATGCGTTATGCGTTATGCGTTATGCTTTATGCGTTATGCGTTATGCGTTATGCGTTATGCTTTATACGTTTGCGTTATGCGTTATGCGTTATGCGTTATGCGTTATGCGTTATGCGTTATGCGTTATGCGTTATGCGTTATGCGTTATGCGTTATGCTTTATGCGTTATGCATTATGCGTTATACGGTATGCGTTATGCGTTATGCGTTATACGTTATGCGTTGTGCGTTATGCGTTATGGGTTATGCGTTATGCGTTATGGTTATGCGTTATGCCTTATGCGTTATGCGTTATGCGTTATGCGTTATGCGTTATGCGTTATGCGTTATGCGTTATGCGTTATGCGTTATACGTTATGCGTTATGCTTTATGCGTTATGCGTTATGAGTTACACGTTATGCGTTATGCGTTATGCGTTATGCGTTATGCGTTATGTGTTATGCGTTATGCGTTATGCGTTATGCATTATGCGTTATGCGTTATGCGTTCTGCGTTATGTGTTATGCGTTATGTGTTATGCGTTATGCGTTATGCGTTATGCGTTATACGGTATGCGTTATGCGTTATGCGTTATGCGTTATGCGTTGTGCGTTATACGTTTGCGTTATGCGTTATGCGTTATGCGTTATACGGTATGCGTTATGCGTTATACGTTATGTATTATGCGATATGCGTTATGCGTTATGCGTTATGCGTTATGCTTTATGCGTTATGCGTTATGAGTTACACGTTATGCGTTATGTGTTATGCGTTATGCGTTATGCGTTATGCGTTATGCGTTATGCGTTATGAGTTATGCGTTATGCGTTATGCGTTATGCGTTATGCGTTTTGCGGTATTCGTTATGCGTTGTGCATTATGCGTTATGCGTTGTGCGTTATGGGTTATGATTTATGCGTTATGCGTTATGCGTTATGCGTTATGCGTTATGCGTTATGCGTTATGCGTTATGCATAATGCGTTATACGTTATGTATTATGCGTTATGCCTTATGCGTTATGCGATATGCTTCATGCATCAAGCCTTATGCGTTATGCGATATGCGATATGCGTCATGCATCAAGCCTTATGCGTTATGAGTTATGCGTTAATGTTATGCGTTTTGCGTTATGCGTTGTGCGCTATACGTTTGCGTCATGCGTTATGCGTTATGCGTTATGCGTTATGCGTTATGCGTTATGCATTATGCGTTATACGGTATGCGTTATGCGTTATACGTTATGCGTTATGCGTTATGCGTTATAGGTTATGAGTTATGCGTTATGGTTATGCGTTATGCGTTATGCGTTATGCGTTATGCGTTATGCGTTATACGTTATGCGTTATGCGTTATGCGTTATGCGTTATGCGTTATGCGTTATGCGTTATGCGTTATGCGTTGTGCGTTATACGTTTGCGTTATGCGTTTTGCTTTATGCGTTATGCGTTATGCGTTATGCGTTATGCGTTATGCGTTATGCGTTATGCGTTATGCATTATGCGTTATACGGTATGCGTTATGCGTTATACGTTATGCGTTATGCGTTATGCGTTATGCGTTATGGGTTATGCGTTATGCGTTATGGTTATGCGTTATGCGTTATGCGTTATGCGTTATGGTTATGCGTTATGCGTTATGCGTTATGGGTTATGCGTTATGCGTGATCCGTTATGCGTTAGGCGTTATGCGTTATGCATTGTGCGTTAATCGGTATGCGTTATGCGTTATACGTTATGCGTTATTCGTTATGCGTTATGGGTTATGCGTTATGCGTTATGGTTATGCGTTATGCGTTATGCGTTATGCGTTATGCGTTATGCGTTATGCGTTATACGTTATGCGTTATGCGTTATGCGTTATGCGTTATGCGTTATGCGTTATGCGTTATGCGTTATGCGTTATGCTTTATGTGTTATGCGTTATGCGTTATGCGTTATGCGTTATGCGTTACACGTTATGCGTTATGCGTTATGCGTTATGCGTTATGCGTTATGCGTTATGCGTTATGCGTTATGCTTTATGCGTTATGCGTTATGCGTTATGCGTTATGCTTTATACGTTTGCGTTATGCGTTATGCGTTATGCGTTATGCGTTATGCGTTATGCGTTATGCGTTATGCGTTATGCTTTATGCGTTATGCATTATGCGTTATACGGTATGCGTTATGCGTTATGCGTTATACGTTATGCGTTGTGCGTTATGCGTTATGGGTTATGCGTTATGCGTTATGGTTATGCGTTATGCCTTATGCGTTATGCGTTATGCGTTATGCGTTATGCGTTATGCGTTATGCGTTATACGTTATGCGTTATGAGTTATGCGTTATGCGTTATGCGTTGTGCGTTATACGTTTGCGTTATGCGTTATGCGTTATGCTTTATGCGTTATGCGTTATGAGTTATGCGTTATGCGTTATGCGTTATGCGTTATGCGTTATGCGTTATGCGTTATGCGTTATGCGTTATGCGATATGCGTTATGCGTTATGCGTTATGCGTTATGCGTTATATGTTATGCGTTATGCGTTATGCGTTATGCGTTGTGCGTTATACGTTTGCGTTATGCGTTATGCGTTATGCGTTATGCGTTATACGGTATGCGATATGCGTTATGCGTTATGCGTTATGCGTTATGCGTTGTGCGTTATGCGTTATGCGTTATGCGTTGTGCGTTATACGTTAAGTATTATGCGTTATGCGATATGCGTTATGCGTTATGCGTTATGCGTTATGCTTTATGCGTTATGCGTTATGAGTTACACGTTATGCGTTATGCGTTATGCGTTGTGCGTTATGCGTTATGCGTTATGTGTTATGCGTAATGCGTTATGCGTTATGCGTTATGCGTTATGCGTTATGCGTTCTGCGTTATGTGTTATGCGTTATGTGTTATGCGTTATGCGTTATGCGTTATGCGTTATACGGTATGCGTTATGCGTTATGCGTTATGCGTTATGCGTTGTGCGTTATACGTTTGCGTTATGCGTTATGCGTTATGCTTTATGCGTTATGCGTTATGCGTTATGCGTTATGCGTTATGCGTTATGCGTTATGCGTTATGCGTTATGCGTTATGCGTTATGCGTTATGCGTTATGCGTTATGCGTTATGCGTTATGCGTTATGCTTTATGTGTTATGCGTTATGCGTTATGCGTTATGCGTTATGCGTTAGACGTTATGCGTTATGCGTTATGCGTTATGCGTTATGCGTTATGCTTTATGCGTTATGCGTCATGCGTTATGCGTTATGCTTTATGCGTTATACGGTATGCGTTATGCGTTATGCGTTATGCGTTATGCGTTATGCGTTATGCGTTATGCGTTGTGCGTTATACGTTATGCGTTATGCGTTGTGCGTTATACGTTTGCGTTATGCGTTATGCGTTATGCTTTATGCGTTATACGTTTGCGTTATGCGTTATGCGTTATGCTTTATGCGTTATGCGTTATGCGTTATGCGTTATGCGTTATGCGTTATGCGTTATGCGTTATGCGTTATGCGTTATGCTTTATGTGTTATGCGTTATGCGTTATGCGCTATGCGTTGTGCGTTATAAGTTTGCGTTATGCGATATGCGTTATGGGTTATGCGTTATGCGTTATGCGTTATGCGTTATGCGTTATGCGTTATGCGTTATGCGTTATCCGTTATGCGTTATGCGTTATGCGTTATGCGTTATGCGTTATGCGTTATGCGTTATGCTTTATGCGTTATGCGTTATGCGTTATGCTTTATGCGTTATGCATTATGCGTTATACGGTATGCGTTATGCGTTATGCGTTATACGTTATGCGTTGTGCGTTATGCGTTATGGGTTATGCGTTATGCGTTATGGTTATGCGTTATGCGTTATGCGTTATGCGTTATGCGTTATGCGTTATGCGTTATGCGTTATGCGTTATGCGTTATGCGTTATGCGTGATCCGTTATGCGTTATGCGTTATGCGTTGTGCGTTATACGTTTGCGTTATGCGTTATGCGTTATGCGTTATACGGTATGCGTTATGCGTTATGCGTTATGCGTTATGCGTTATGCGTTATGCGTTATGCGTTATGCGTTATGCTTTATGTGTTATGCGTTATGCGTTATGCGTTATGCGTTATGCGTTACACGTTATGCGTTATGCGTTATGCGTTATGCGTTATGCGTTATGCGTTATGCGTTATGCGTTATACGTTATGCGTTATGAGTTATGCGTTATGCGTTATGCGTTGTGCGTTATGCGTTATGCGTTATGCGTTATGGGTTTTCCGGTGTTCGTTATGCGTTGTGCATTATGCGTTATGGCGTTATGAAGTAAGGGTTATGGTTTATGCATTATGCGTTGTGCGCTATACGTTTGCGTTATGCGTTATGCGTTATGCTTTATACGGTATGCGTTATGCGTTATACGTTATGCGTTATGCGTTATGCGTTATGCGTTATGCGTTATGCGTTATGCATTATGCGTTATACGGTATGCGTTATGCGTTATACGTTATGCGTTATGCGTTATGCGTTGTGCATTATGCGTTATGCGTTATGAAGTAAGGGTTATGGTTTATGCATTATGCGTTGTGCGCTATACGTTTGCGTTATGCGTTATGCGTTATGCGTTATACGGTATGCGTTATGCGTTATACGTTATGCGTTATGCGTTATGCGTTATGCGTTATGCATTATGCGTTATACGGTATGCGTTATGCGTTATACGTTATGCGTTATTCGTTATGCGTTATGGGTTATGCGTTATGCGTTATGGTTATGCGTTATGCGTTATGCGTTATGCGTTATGCGTTATGCGTTATACGTTATGCGTTATGCGTTATGCGTTATGCGTTATGCGTTATGCGTTATGCGTTATGCGTTATGCGTTATGCGTTATGCGTTATGCGTTATGCGTTATGCTTTATGTGTTATGCGTTATGCGTTATGCGTTATGCGTTATGCGTTACACGTTATGCGTTATGCGTTATGCGTTATGCGTTATGCGTTATGCGTTATGCTTTATGCGTTATGCGTTATGCGTTATGCGTTATGCTTTATACGTTTGCGTTATGCGTTATGCGTTATGCGTTATGCGTTATGCGTTATCCGTTATGCGTTATGCGTTATGCGTTATGCGTTATGCTTTATGCGTTATGCATTATGCGTTATACGGTATGCGTTATGCGTTATGCGTTATACGTTATGCGTTGTGCGTTATGCGTTATGGGTTATGCGTTATGCGTTATGGTTATGCGTTATGCGTTATGCGTTATGCGTTATGCGTTATGCGTTATGCGTTATGCGTTATGCGTTATGCGTTATGCGTTATGCGTTATGCGTTATACGTTATGCGTTATGAGTTATGCGTTATGCGTTATGCGTTGTGCGTTATACGTTTGCGTTATGCGTTATGCGTTATGCTTTATGCGTTATGCGTTATGAGTTATGCGTTATGCGTTATGCGTTATGCGTTATGCGTTATGCGTTATGCGTTATGCGTTATGCGATATGCGTTATGCGTTATGCGTTATGCGTTATGCGTTATATGTTATGCGTTATGCGTTATGCGTTATGCGTTGTGCGTTATACGTTTGCGTTATGCGTTATGCGTTATGCGTTATGCGTTATGCGTTATGCGATATGCGTTATGCGTTATGCGTTATGCGTTATGCGTTGTGCGTTATGCGTTATGCGTTATGCGTTATGCGTTGTGCGTTATACGTTAAGTATTATGCGTTATGCGATATGCGTTATGCGTTATGCGTTATGCGTTATGCTTTATGCGTTATGCGTTATGAGTTACACGTTATGCGTTATGCGTTATGCGTTATGCGTTATGCGTTATGCGTTATGTGTTATGCGTTATGCGTTATGCGTTATGCGTTATGCGTTATGCGTTATGCGTTATGCGTTCTGCGTTATGTGTTATGCGTTATGTGTTATGCGTTATGCGTTATGCGTTATGCGTTATACGGTATGCGTTATGCGTTATGCGTTATGCGTTATGCGTTGTGCGTTATACGTTTGCGTTATGCGTTATGCGTTATGCTTTATGCGTTATGCGTTATGCGTTATGCGTTATGCGTTATGCGTTATGCGTTATGCGTTATGCGTTATGCGTTATGCGTTTTGCGTCATGCGTTATGCGTTATGCTTTATGTGTTATGCGTTATGAGTTATGCGATATGCGTTATGCGTTAGACGTTATGCGTTATGCGTTATGCGTTATGCGTTATGCGTTATGCTTTATGCGTTATGCTTTATGTGTTATGCGTTATGCGTTATGCGTTATGCGTTATGCGTTACACGTTATGCGTTATGCGTTATGCGTTATGCGTTATGCGTTATGCTTTATGCGTTATGCGTTATGCGTTATGCGTTATGCTTTATGCGTTATGCGTTATGCGTTATGCGTTAAGCGTTATGCGTTATGCGTTATGCGTTATGCGTGATCCGTTATGCGTTATGCGTTATGCGTTATGCGTTATGCGTTATGCGTTATGCGTTATGCGTTATGCGCTATGCGTTGTGCGTTATAAGTTTGCGTTATGCGTTATGCGTTATGCGTTATACTTTATGCGTTATACGTTATGCGTTATGCGTTATGCGTTATGGATTATTCGTTATGGGTTGTTCGTTATGCTTTATGCGTTGGACGTTATACGTTTGCATTATGCGTTATGCGTTATGCGTTATGCTTTATGCGTTATGCGTTATGCGTTATGCGTTATGCGTTATACGGTGTGCGTTATGCGTTATGCGTTATGCGTTATGCGTTATGCATTATGAGTTATACGGTATGCGTTATGCGTTATACGTTATGCGTTATGCGATATGCGTTATGGGTTATGCGTTATGCGTTATGGTTATGCGTTATGCGTTATGCGTTATGCGTTATGCGTTATGCGTTATGCGTTATACGTTATGCGTTATGCGTTCTGCGTTATGCGTTATGCGTTATGCGTTGTGCGTTATACGTTTGCGTTATGCGTTTTGCTTTATGCGTTATGCGTTATGCGTTATGCGTTATGCGTTATGCGTTATGCGTTATGCGTTATGCGTTACCCGTTATGCGTTATGCGTTATGCGTTATGCGTTATGCGTTATGCGTTATGCGTTATGCGTTATGCGTTATGCGTTATGCTTTATGCGTTATGCATTATGCGTTATACGGTATGCGTTATGCGTTATGCGTTATACGTTATGCGTTGTGCGTTATGCGTTATGGGTTATGCGTTATGCGTTATGGTTATGCGTTATGCGTTATGCGTTATGCGTTATGCGTTATGCGTTATGCGTTATACGTTATGCGTTATGAGTTATGCGTTATACGGTATGCGTTATGCGTTATGCGTTATGCGTTATGCGTTGTGCGTTATACGTTTGCGTTATGCGTTATGCGTTTTGCGTTATGCTTTATGCGTTATGCGTTATGCGTTATGCGTTATGCGTTATATGTTATGCGTTATGCGTTATGCGTTATGCGTTGTGCGTTATACGTTTGCGTTATGCGTTATGCGTTATGCGTTATGCGTTATGCGTTATGCGTTATTCGTTATGCGTTATGCGTTATGCGTTATGCTTTATGCGTTATGCATTATGCGTTATTCGTGATCCGTTATGCGTTAGGCGTTATGGGTTTTCCGGTGTTCGTTATGCGTTGTGCATTATGCGTTATGCGTTATGAAGTAAGGGTTATGGTTTATGCATTATGCGTTGTGCGCTATACGTTTGCGTTATGCGTTATGCGTTATGCGTTATGCATTATGCGTTATACGGTATGCGTTATGCGTTATACGTTATGCGTTATGCGCTATGCGTTATGGGTTATGCGTTATGCGTTATGGTTATGCGTTATGCGTTATGCGTTATGCGTTATGCGTTATGCGTTATGCGTTATGCGTTATACGTTATGCGTTATGCGTTATGCGTTATGCGTTATGCGTTATGCGTTATGCGTTGTGCGTTATACGTTTGCGTTATGCGTTTTGCTTTATGCGTTATGCGTTATGCGTTATGCGTTATGCGTTATGCGTTATGCGTTATGCGTTATGCGTTATGCGTTATGCGTTATGCGTTATGCGTTCTGCGTTATGCGTTATACGTTAAGTATTATGCGTTATGCGTTATGCGTTATGCGTTATGCTTTATGCGTTATGCGTTATGCGTTATGCGTTATGCGTTATGCGTTATGCGTTATGCGTTATGCGTTATGCGTTATGCGTTATGCGTTATGCTTTATGCGTTATGCGTTATGCGTTATGCGTTATGCTTTATGCGTTATGCGTTATGCGTTATGCGTTAAGCGTTATGCGTTATGCGTTATGCGTTATGCGTGATCCGTTATGCGTTATGCGTTATGCGTTATGCGTTATGCGTTATGCGTTATGCGATATGCGTTATGCGCTATGCGTTGTGCGTTATAAGTTTGCGTTATGCGTTATGCGTTATGCGTTATACTTTATGCGTTATACGTTATGCGTTATGCGTTATGCGTTATGGATTATTCGTTATGGGTTGTTCGTTATGCTTTATGCGTTGGACGTTATACGTTTGCATTATGCGTTATGCGTTATGCGTTATGCTTTATGCGTTATGCGTTATGCGTTATGCGTTATGCGTTATACGGTGTGCGTTATGCGTTATGCGTTATGCGTTATGCGTTATGCATTATGAGTTATACGGTATGCGTTATGCGTTATACGTTATGCGTTATGCGATATGCGTTATGGGTTATGCGTTATGCGTTATGGTTATGCGTTATGCGTTATGCGTTATGCGTTATGCGTTATGCGTTATGCGTTATGCGTTATACGTTGTGCGTTATGCGTTCTGCGTTATGCGTTATGCGTTATGCGTTGTGCGTTATACGTTTGCGTTATGCGTTTTGCTTTATGCGTTATGCGTTATGCGTTATGCGTTATGCGTTATGCGTTATGCGTTATGCGTTATGCGTTATGCGTTACCCGTTATGCGTTATGCGTTATGCGTTATGCGTTATGCGTTATGCGTTATGCGTTATGCGTTATGCGTTATGCTTTATGCGTTATGCATTATGCGTTATACGGTATGCGTTATGCGTTATGCGTTATACGCTATGCGTTGTGCGTTATGCGTTATGGGTTATGCGTTATGCGTTATGGTTATGCGTTATGCGTTATGCGTTATGCGTTATGCGTTATGCGTTATGCGTTATACGTTATGCGTTATGAGTTATGCGTTATACGGTATGCGTTATGCGTTATGCGTTATGCGTTATGCGTTGTGCGTTATACGTTTGCGTTATGCGTTATGCGTTTTGCGTTATGCTTTATGCGTTATGCGTTATGCGTTATGCGTTATGCGTTATGCGTTATATGTTATGCGTTATGCGTTATGCGTTATGCGTTATGCGTTGTGCGTTATACGTTTGCGTTATGCGTTATGCGTTATGCGTTATGCGTTATGCGTTATGCGTTATGCGTTATTCGTTATGCGTTATGCGTTATGCGTTATGCTTTATGCGTTATGCATTATGCGTTATTCGTGATCCGTTATGCGTTAGGCGTTATGGGTTTTCCGGTGTTCGTTATGCGTTGTGCATTATGCGTTATGCGTTATGAAGTAAGGGTTATGGTTTATGCATTATGCGTTGTGCGCTATACGTTTGCGTTATGCGTTATGCGTTATGCGTTATGCATTATGCGTTATACGGTATGCGTTATGCGTTATACGTTATGCGTTATGCGCTATGCGTTATGGGTTATGCGTTATGCGTTATGGTTATGCGTTATGCGTTATGCGTTATGCGTTATGCGTTATGCGTTATGCGTTATGCGTTATACGTTATGCGTTATGCGTTATGCGTTATGCGTTATGCGTTATGCGTTATGCGTTTTGCGTTGTGCGTTATACGTTTGCGTTATGCGTTTTGCTTTATGCGTTATGCGTTATGCGTTATGCGTTATGCGTTATGCGTTATGCGTTATGCGTTATGCGTTATGCGTTATGCGTTATGCGTTATGCGTTATGCGTTCTGCGTTATGCGTTATACGTTAAGTATTATGCGTTATGCGTTATGCGTTATGCGTTATGCGTTATGCGTTATGCGTTATGTGTTATGCGTTATGCGTTATGCGTTATGCGTTATGCGTTATACGGTATGCGTTATGCGTTATGCGTTATGCGTTATGCGTTGTGCGTTATACGTTTGCGTTATGCGTTATGCGTTATGCGTTATGCGTTATGCATAATGCGTTATACGTTATGTATTATGCGTTATGCCTTATGCGTTATGCGATATGCTTCATGCATCAAGCCTTATGCGTTATGCGATATGCGATATGCGTCATGCATCAAGCCTTATGCGTTATGAGTTATGCGTTAACGTTATGCGTTTTGCGTTATGCGTTGTGCGCTATACGTTTGCGTCATGCGTTATGCGTTATGCGTTATACGGTATGCGTTATGCGTTATGCGTTATGCGTTATGCTTTATGCGTTATGCATTATGCGTTATACGGTATGCGTTATGCGTTATGCGTTATACGTTATGCGTTGTGCGTTATGCGTTATGGGTTATGCGTTATGCGTTATGGTTATGCGTTATGCGTTATGCGTTATGCGTTATGCGTTATGCGTTATGCGTTATACGTTATGCGTTATGAGTTATGCGTTATGCGTTATGCGTTGTGCGTTATACGTTTGCGTTATGCGTTATGCGTTATGCGTTATGCTTTATGCGTTATGCGTTATGAGTTATGCGTTATGCGTTATGCGTTATGCGTTATGCGTTATGCGTTATGCGTTATGCGTTATGCGTTATGCGTTATGCGTTTTGCGTTATGCTTTATGCGTTATGCGTTATGCGTTATGCGTTATGCGTTATATGTTATGCGTTATGCGTTATGCGTTATGCGTTGTGCGTTATACGTTTGCGTTATGCGTTATGCGTTATGCGTTATGCGTTATGCGTTATGCGTTATTCGTTATGCGTTATGCGTTATGCGTTATGCTTTATGCGTTATGCATTATGCGTTATTCGTGATCCGTTATGCGTTAGGCGTTATGGGTTTTCCGGTGTTCGTTATGCGTTGTGCATTATGCGTTATGCGTTATGAAGTAAGGGTTATGGTTTATGCATTATGCGTTGTGCGCTATACGTTTGCGTTATGCGTTATGCGTTATGCGTTATGCATTATGCGTTATACGGTATGCGTTATGCGTTATACGTTATGCGTTATGCGCTATGCGTTATGGGTTATGCGTTATGCGTTATGGTTATGCGTTATGCGTTATGCGTTATGCGTTATGCGTTATGCGTTATGCGTTATGCGTTATGCGTTATGCGTTATACGTTATGCGTTATGCGTTATGCGTTATGCGTTATGCGTTATGCGTTATGCGTTGTGCGTTATACGTTTGCGTTATGCGTTTTGCTTTATGCGTTATGCGTTATGCGTTATGCGTTATGCGTTATGCGTTATGCGTTATGCGTTATGCGTTATGCGTTATGCGTTATGCGTTCTGCGTTATGCGTTATACGTTAAGTATTATGCGTTATGCGTTATGCGTTATGCGTTATGCGTTATGCGTTCTGCGTTATGTGTTATGCGTTATGCGTTATGCGTTATGCGTTATACGGTATGCGTTATGCGTTATGCGTTATGCGTTATGCGTTGTGCGTTATACGTTTGCGTTATGCGTTATGCGTTATGCGTTATGCGTTATGCATAATGCGTTATACGTTATGTATTATGCGTTATGCCTTATGCGTTATGCGATATGCTTCATGCATCAAGCCTTATGCGTTATGCGATATGCGATATGCGTCATGCATCAAGCCTTATGCGTTATGAGTTATGCGTTAACGTTATGCGTTTTGCGTTATGCGTTGTGCGCTATACGTTTGCGTCATGCGTTATGCGTTATGCGTTATACGGTATGCGTTATGCGTTATACGTTATGCGTTATGCGTTATGCGTTATGCGTTATGCGTTATGCGTTATGCGTTATGCGTTATGCGTTATGCGTTATGCGTTACCCGTTATGCGTTATGCGTTATGCGTTATGCGTTATGCGTTATGCGTTATGCGTTATGCGTTATGCGTTATGCTTTATGCGTTATGCATTATGCGTTATACGGTATGCGTTATGCGTTATGCGTTATACGCTATGCGTTGTGCGTTATGCGTTATGGGTTATGCGTTATGCGTTATGGTTATGCGTTATGCGTTATGCGTTATGCGTTATGCGTTATGCGTTATGCGTTATACGTTATGCGTTATGAGTTATGCGTTATACGGTATGCGTTATGCGTTATGCGTTATGCGTTATGCGTTGTGCGTTATACGTTTGCGTTATGCGTTATGCGTTTTGCGTTATGCTTTATGCGTTATGCGTTATGCGTTATGCGTTATGCGTTATGCGTTATATGTTATGCGTTATGCGTTATGCGTTATGCGTTATGCGTTGTGCGTTATACGTTTGCGTTATGCGTTATGCGTTATGCGTTATGCGTTATGCGTTATGCGTTATGCGTTATTCGTTATGCGTTATGCGTTATGCGTTATGCTTTATGCGTTATGCATTATGCGTTATTCGTGATCCGTTATGCGTTAGGCGTTATGGGTTTTCCGGTGTTCGTTATGCGTTGTGCATTATGCGTTATGCGTTATGAAGTAAGGGTTATGGTTTATGCATTATGCGTTGTGCGCTATACGTTTGCGTTATGCGTTATGCGTTATGCGTTATGCATTATGCGTTATACGGTATGCGTTATGCGTTATACGTTATGCGTTATGCGCTATGCGTTATGGGTTATGCGTTATGCGTTATGGTTATGCGTTATGCGTTATGCGTTATGCGTTATGCGTTATGCGTTATGCGTTATGCGTTATACGTTATGCGTTATGCGTTATGCGTTATGCGTTATGCGTTATGCGTTATGCGTTATGCGTTGTGCGTTATACGTTTGCGTTATGCGTTTTGCTTTATGCGTTATGCGTTATGCGTTATGCGTTATGCGTTATGCGTTATGCGTTATGCGTTATGCGTTATGCGTTATGCGTTATGCGTTATGCGTTATGCGTTCTGCGTTATGCGTTATACGTTAAGTATTATGCGTTATGCGTTATGCGTTATGCGTTATGCGTTATGCGTTCTGCGTTATGTGTTATGCGTTATGCGTTATGCGTTATGCGTTATGCGTTATACGGTATGCGTTATGCGTTATGCGTTATGCGTTATGCGTTGTGCGTTATACGTTTGCGTTATGCGTTATGCGTTATGCGTTATGCGTTATGCATAATGCGTTATACGTTATGTATTATGCGTTATGCCTTATGCGTTATGCGATATGCTTCATGCATCAAGCCTTATGCGTTATGCGATATGCGATATGCGTCATGCATCAAGCCTTATGCGTTATGAGTTATGCGTTAACGTTATGCGTTTTGCGTTATGCGTTGTGCGCTATACGTTTGCGTCATGCGTTATGCGTTATGCGTTATACGGTATGCGTTATGCGTTATGCGTTATGCGTTATGCTTTATGCGTTATGCATTATGCGTTATACGGTATGCGTTATGCGTTATGCGTTATACGTTATGCGTTGTGCGTTATGCGTTATGGGTTATGCGTTATGCGTTATGGTTATGCGTTATGCGTTATGCGTTATGCGTTATGCGTTATGCGTTATGCGTTATACGTTATGCGTTATGAGTTATGCGTTATGCGTTATGCGTTGTGCGTTATACGTTTGCGTTATGCGTTATGCGTTATGCGTTATGCTTTATGCGTTATGCGTTATGAGTTATGCGTTATGCGTTATGCGTTATGCGTTATGCGTTATGCGTTATGCGTTATGCGTTATGCGTTATGCGTTATGCGTTTTGCGTTATGCTTTATGCGTTATGCGTTATGCGTTATGCGTTATGCGTTATATGTTATGCGTTATGCGTTATGCGTTATGCGTTGTGCGTTATACGTTTGCGTTATGCGTTATGCGTTATGCGTTATGCGTTATGCGTTATGCGTTATTCGTTATGCGTTATGCGTTATGCGTTATGCTTTATGCGTTATGCATTATGCGTTATTCGTGATCCGTTATGCGTTAGGCGTTATGGGTTTTCCGGTGTTCGTTATGCGTTGTGCATTATGCGTTATGCGTTATGAAGTAAGGGTTATGGTTTATGCATTATGCGTTGTGCGCTATACGTTTGCGTTATGCGTTATGCGTTATGCGTTATGCATTATGCGTTATACGGTATGCGTTATGCGTTATACGTTATGCGTTATGCGCTATGCGTTATGGGTTATGCGTTATGCGTTATGGTTATGCGTTATGCGTTATGCGTTATGCGTTATGCGTTATGCGTTATGCGTTATGCGTTATGCGTTATGCGTTATACGTTATGCGTTATGCGTTATGCGTTATGCGTTATGCGTTATGCGTTATGCGTTGTGCGTTATACGTTTGCGTTATGCGTTTTGCTTTATGCGTTATGCGTTATGCGTTATGCGTTATGCGTTATGCGTTATGCGTTATGCGTTATGCGTTATGCGTTATGCGTTATGCGTTCTGCGTTATGCGTTATACGTTAAGTATTATGCGTTATGCGTTATGCGTTATGCGTTATGCGTTATGCGTTCTGCGTTATGTGTTATGCGTTATGCGTTATGCGTTATGCGTTATACGGTATGCGTTATGCGTTATGCGTTATGCGTTATGCGTTGTGCGTTATACGTTTGCGTTATGCGTTATGCGTTATGCGTTATGCGTTATGCATAATGCGTTATACGTTATGTATTATGCGTTATGCCTTATGCGTTATGCGATATGCTTCATGCATCAAGCCTTATGCGTTATGCGATATGCGATATGCGTCATGCATCAAGCCTTATGCGTTATGAGTTATGCGTTAACGTTATGCGTTTTGCGTTATGCGTTGTGCGCTATACGTTTGCGTCATGCGTTATGCGTTATGCGTTATACGGTATGCGTTATGCGTTATACGTTATGCGTTATGCGTTATGCGTTATGCGTTATGCGTTATGCATTATGCGTTATACGGTATGCGTTATGCGTTATACGTTATGCGTTATGCGTTATGCGTTATGGGTTATGCGTTATGCGTTATGGTTATGCGTTATGCGTTATGCGTTATGCGTTATGCCTTATGCGTTATGCGTTATACGTTATGCGTTATGCGTTATGCGTTATGCGTTATGCGTTATGCGTTGTGCGTTATACGTTTGCGTTATGCGTTTTGCTTTATGCGTTATGCGTTATGCGTTATGCGTTATGCGTTATGCGTTATGCATTATGCGTTATGCTTTATGCGTTATGCATTATGCGTTATGGGTTTTCCGGTGTTCGTTATGCGTTGTGCATTATGCGTTATGGCGTTATGAAGTAAGGGTTATGGTTTATGCATTATGCGTTGTGCGCTATACGTTTGCGTTATGCGTTATGCGTTATGCGTTATACGGTATGCGTTATGCGTTATACGTTATGCGTTATGCGTTATGCGTTATGCGTTATGCGTTATGCGTTATGCGTTATGCATTATGCGTTATACGGTATGCGTTATGCGTTATACGTTATGCGTTATGCGTTATGCGTTGTGCATTATGCGTTATGCGTTATGAAGTAAGGGTTATGGTTTATGCATTATGCGTTGTGCGCTATACGTTTGCGTTATGCATTATGCGTTATGGCGTTATGAAGTAAGGGTTATGGTTTATGCATTATGCGTTGTGCGCTATACGTTTGCGTTATGCGTTATGCGTTATGCGTTATACGGTATGCGTTATGCGTTATACGTTATGCGTTATGCGTTATGCGTTATGCGTTATGCGTCATGCGTTATGCGTTATGCATTATGCGTTATACGGTATGCGTTATGCGTTATACGTTATGCGTTATGCGTTATGCGTTATGCATTATGCGTTATGCGTTATGGGTTTTCCGGTGTTCGTTATGCGTTGTGCATTATGCGTTATGGCGTTATGAAGTAAGGGTTATGGTTTATGCATTATGCGTTGTGCGCTATACGTTTGCGTTATGCGTTATGCGTTATGCGTTATACGGTATGCGTTATGCGTTATACGTTATGCGTTATGCGTTATGCGTTATGCGTTATGCGTTATTCGTTATGCGTTATGGGTTATGCGTTATGCGTTATGGTTATGCGTTATGCGTTATGCGTTATGCGTTATGCGTTATGCGTTATGCGTTAAATGTTATGCGTTATGTGTTATGCGTTATGCGTTATGCGTTGTGCGTTATGCGTTATACGTTATATGTTATGCGTTATGCGTTATGCGTTATGCGTTGTGCGTTATACGTTTGCGTTATGCGTTATGCGTTATGCGTTATACGGTATGCGTTATGTGTTATGCGTTATGCGTTATGCGTTATATGTTATGCGTTATTCGTTATGCGTTATGCGTTATGCGTTATGCGTTGTGCGTTATGCGTTATACGTTATATGTTATGCGTTATGCGTTATGCGTTATGCGTTGTGCGTTATACGTTTGCGTTATGCGTTATGCGTTATGCGTTATACGGTATGCGTTATGCGTTATACGTTATGTATTATGCGTTATGCGATATGCGTTATGCGTTATGCGTTATGCGTTATGCTTTATGCGTTATGCGTTATGAGTTACACGTTATGAGTTATGTGTTATGCGTTATGCGTTATGCGTTATGCGTTATGCGTTATGCGTTATGCGTTATGCGTTATGCGTTATGCGTTATGCGTTATGCGTTATGAGTTATGCGTTATGCGTTATGCGTTATGCGTTATGCGTTATGCGTTATGCGTTTTGCGGTATTCGTTATGCGTTGTGCATTATGCGTTATGCGTTGTGCGTTATGGGTTATGATTTATGCGTTATGCGTTATGCGTTATGCGTTATGCGTTATGCGTTATTCGTTATGCTTTATGCGTCATGCGTGATCCGTTATGCGTTATGCGTTATACGTTATGCGTTATGCGTTATGCGTTATGCGTTATGCGTTATGCGATATGCATTATGCGTTATACGGTATGCGTTATGCGTTATACGTTATGCGTTATGCGTTATGCGTTATGCGTTGTGCATTATGCGTTATGCGTTATGAAGTAAGGGTTATGGTTTATGCATTATGCGTTGTGCGCTATACGTTTGCGTTATGCGTTATGCGTTATGCGTTATACGGTATGCGTTATGCGTTATACGTTATGCGTTATGCGTTATGCGTTATGCGTTATGCATTATGCGTTATACGGTATGCGTTATGCGTTATACGTTATGCGTTATTCGTTATGCGTTATGGGTTATGCGTTATGCGTTATGGTTATGCGTTATGCGTTATGCGTTATGCGTTATGCGTTATGCGTTATGCGTTATACGTTATGCGTTATGCGTTATGCGTTATGCGTTATGCGTTATGCGTTATGCGTTACGCGTTATGCGTTATGCGTTATGCGTTATGCGTTATGCGTTATGCGTTATGCGTTATGCGTTATGCGTTATGCGTTATGCGTTATGCGTTATGCGTTATGCGTTATGCGTTATGCGTTATGCGTTATGCGTTATTCGTTATGCGTTATGGGTTATGCGTTATGCGTTATGGTTATGCGTTATGCGTTATGCGTTATGCGTTATGCGTTATGCGTTATGCGTTATGCGTTATATGTTATGCGTTATGCGTTATGCGTTATGCGTTATGCGTTATGCGTTGTGCGTTATGCGTTATACGTTATATGTTATGCGTTATGCGTTATGCGTTATGCGTTGTGCGTTATACGTTTGCGTTATGCGTTAAGCGTTATGCGTTATACGGTATGCGTTATGCGTTATACGTTATGTATTATGCGATATGCGTTATGCGTTATGCGTTATGCGTTATGCTTTATGCGTTATGCGTTATGAGTTACACGTTATGCGTTATGTGTTATGCGTTATGCGTTATGCGTTATGCGTTATGCGTTATGCGTTATGCGTTATGCGTTATGAGTTATGCGTTATGCGTTATGCGTTATGCGTTATGCGTTTTGCGGTATTCGTTATGCGTTGTGCATTATGCGTTATGCGTTGTGCGTTATGGGTTATGATTTATGCGTTATGCGTTATGCGGTATGCGTTATGCGTTATGCGTTATGCGTTATTCGTTATGCTTTATGCGTCATGCGTGATCCGTTATGCGTTAGGCGTTATGCCATTTGCGGTATTCGTTAAGCGTTATGCATTATGCGTTATGCGTTATGCGTTAAGGGTTATGGGTTATGCGTTATGCTTTATGCGTTATTCATTTTGCGTTATGCGTTATTCGTTATGAGTTATGAGTTAAAAGTTATGCGTAATGCGTTATGCCTTATGCGTTATGCGTATGTGTTATGCGATATGCGTTATGCGTTATGCGTTATGCGTTATGCGTTATGCGTTATGCGTTATGCGTTATGCGTTATACGTTATGCGTTATGCGTTATGCGTTATGCGTTATGCGTTATGCGTTATGCGTTGTGCGTTATACGTTTGCGTTATGCGTTTTGCTTTATGCGTTATGCGTTATGCGTTATGCGTTATGCGTTATGCGTTATGCATTATGCGTTATACGGTATGCGTTATGCGTTATACGTTATGCGTTATGCGTTATGCGTTATGCGTTATGGGTTATGCGTTATGCGTTATGGTTATGCGTTATGCGTTATGCGTTATGCGTTATGCGTTATGGTTATGCGTTATGCGTTATGCGTTATGGGTTATGCGTTATGCGTGATCCGTTATGCGTTAGGCGTTATGCGTTATGGGTTATGCGTTATGCGTTATGGTTATGCGTTATGCGTTATGCGTTATGCGTTATGGTTATGCGTTATGCGTTATGCGTTATGGGTTATGCGTTATGCGTGATCCGTTATGCGTTAGGCGTTATGCGTTATGCGTTATGCGTTATGCGTTATGCGTTATGCGTTATGCGTTATGCGTTATGCGTTATGCGTTATGCGTTACGCGTTATGCGTTATGCGTTATGCGTTATGCGTTATGCGTTATGCGTTATGCGTTATGCGTTATGCGTTATGCGTTATGCGTTATGCGTTATGCGTTATGCGTTATGCGTTATGCGTTATGCGTTATGCGTTATGCGTTATTCGTTATGCGTTATGGGTTATGCGTTATGCGTTATGGTTATGCGTTATGCGTTATGCGTTATGCGTTATGCGTTATGCGTTATGCGTTATGCGTTATGCGTTATGCGTTATGCGTTATTCGTTATGCGTTATGGGTTATGCGTTATGCGTTATGGTTATGCGTTATGCGTTATGCGTTATGCGTTATGCGTTATGCGTTATGCGTTATGCGTTATATGTTATGCGTTATGCGTTATGCGTTATGCGTTATGCGTTATGCGTTATGCGTTGTGCGTTATGCGTTATACGTTATATGTTATGCGTTATGCGTTATGCGTTATGCGTTGTGCGTTATACGTTTGCGTTATGCGTTAAGCGTTATGCGTGATACGGTATGCGTTATGCGTTATACGTTATGTATTATGCGATATGCGTTATGCGTTATGCGTTATGCGTTATGCTTTATGCGTTATGCGTTATGAGTTACACGTTATGCGTTATGTGTTATGCGTTATGCGTTATGCGTTATGCGTTATGCGTTATGCGTTATGCGTTATGAGTTATGCGTTATGCGTTATGCGTTATGCGTTATGCGTTTTGCGGTATTCGTTATGCGTTGTGCATTATGCGTTATGCGTTGTGCGTTATGGGTTATGATTTATGCGTTATGCGTTATGCGGTATGCGTTATGCGTTATGCGTTATGCGTTATTCGTTATGCTTTATGCGTCATGCGTGATCCGTTATGCGTTAGGCGTTATGCCATTTGCGGTATTCGTTAAGCGTTATGCATTATGCGTTATGCGTTATGCGTTAAGGGTTATGGGTTATGCGTTATGCTTTATGCGTTATTCATTTTGCGTTATGCGTTATTCGTTATGAGTTATGAGTTAAAAGTTATGCGTAATGCGTTATGCCTTATGCGTTATGCGTATGTGTTATGCGATATGCGTTGTTCGTTATGCGTTATGCGTTATGCGTTATGCGTTATGCGTTATGCATAATGCGTTATACGTTATGTATTATGCGTTATGCCTTATGCGTTATGCGATATGCTTCATGCATCAAGCCTTATGCGTTATGCGATATGCGATATGCGTCATGCATCAAGCCTTATGCGTTATGAGTTATGCGTTAACGTTATGCGTTTTGCGTTATGCGTTGTGCGCTATACGTTTGCGTCATGCGTTATGCGTTATGCGTTATACGGTATGCGTTATGCGTTATACGTTATGCGTTATGCGTTATGCGTTATGCGTTATGCGTTATGCATTATGCGTTATACGGTATGCGTTATGCGTTATACGTTATGCGTTATGCGTTATGCGTTATGGGTTATGCGTTATGCGTTATGGTTATGCGTTATGCGTTATGCGTTATGCGTTATGCGTTATGCGTTATACGTTATGCGTTATGCGTTATGCGTTATGCGTTATGCGTTATGCGTTATGCGTTGTGCGTTATACGTTTGCGTTATGCGTTTTGCTTTATGCGTTATGCGTTATGCGTTATGCGTTATGCGTTATGCGTTATGCATTATGCGTTATACGGTATGCGTTATGCGTTATACGTTATGCGTTATGCGTTATGCGTTATGCGTTATGGGTTATGCGTTATGCGTTATGGTTATGCGTTATGCGTTATGCGTTATGCGTTATGCGTTATGGTTATGCGTTATGCGTTATGCGTTATGGGTTATGCGTTATGCGTGATCCGTTATGCGTTATGCGTTATGCGTTATGCGTTATGCGTTATGCGTTACGCGTTATGCGTTATGCGTTATGCGTTATGCGTTATGCGTTATGCGTTATGCGTTATGCGTTATGCGTTATGCGTTATGCGTTATGCATTATGCGTTATGCGTTATGGGTTTTCCGGTGTTCGTTATGCGTTGTGCATTATGCGTTATGGCGTTATGAAGTAAGGGTTATGGTTTATGCATTATGCGTTGTGCGCTATACGTTTGCGTTATGCGTTATGCGTTATGCGTTATACGGTATGCGTTATGCGTTATACGTTATGCGTTATGCGTTATGCGTTATGCGTTATGCGTTATGCGTTATTCGTTATGCGTTATGGGTTATGCGTTATGCGTTATGGTTATGCGTTATGCGTTATGCGTTATGCGTTATGCGTTATGCGTTATGCGTTAAATGTTATGCGTTATGCGTTATGCGTTATGCGTTATGCGTTATGCGTTATGCGTTGTGCGTTATGCGTTATACGTTATATGTTATGCGTTATGCGTTATGCGTTATGCGTTGTGCGTTATACGTTTGCGTTATGCGTTATGCGTTATGCGTTATACGGTATGCGTTATGCGTTATGCGTTATGCGTTATGCGTTATATGTTATGCGTTATGCGTTATGCGTTATGCGTTATGCGTTATGCGTTGTGCGTTATGCGTTATACGTTATATGTTATGCGTTATGCGTTATGCGTTATGCGTTGTGCGTTATACGTTTGCGTTATGCGTTATGCGTTATGCGTTATACGGTATACGTTATGCGTTATGCGTTATGCGTTATGCGTTGTGCATTATGCGTTATGCGTTATGAAGTAAGGGTTATGGTTTATGCATTATGCGTTGTGCGCTATACGTTTGCGTTATGCGTTATGCGTTATGCGTTATACGGTATGCGTTATGCGTTATACGTTATGCGTTATGCGTTATGCGTTATGCGTTATGCGTTATGCGTTATGCGTTATGCATTATGCGTTATACGGTATGCGTTATGCGTTATACGTTATGCGTTATTCGTTATGCGTTATGGGTTATGCGTTATGCGTTATGGTTATGCGTTATGCGTTATGCGTTATGCGTTATGCGTTATGCGTTATGCGTTATGCGTTATGCGTTATACGTTATGCGTTATGCGTTATGCGTTATGCGTTATGCGTTATGCGTTATGCGTTACGCGTTATGCGTTATGCGTTATGCGTTATGCGTTATGCGTTATGCGTTATGCGTTATGCGTTATGCGTTATGCGTTATGCGTTATGCGTTATGCGTTATTCGTTATGCGTTATGGGTTATGCGTTATGCGTTATGGTTATGCGTTATGCGTTATGCGTTATGCGTTATGCGTTATGCGTTATGCGTTATGCGTTATGCGTTATATGTTATGCGTTATGCGTTATGCGTTATGCGTTATGCGTTATGCGTTGTGCGTTATGCGTTATACGTTATATGTTATGCGTTATGCGTTATGCGTTATGCGTTGTGCGTTATACGTTTGCGTTATGCGTTATGCGTTATGCGTTATACGGTATGCGTTATGCGTTATACGTTATGTATTATGCGATATGCGTTATGCGTTATGCGTTATGCGTTATGAGTTACACGTTATGCGTTATGTGTTATGCGTTATGCGTTATGCGTTATGCGTTATGCGTTATGCGTTATGCGTTATGCGTTATGAGTTATGCGTTATGCGTTATGCGTTATGCGTTATGCGTTTTGCGGTATTCGTTATGCGTTGTGCATTATGCGTTATGCGTTGTGCGTTATGGGTTATGATTTATGCGTTATGCGTTATGCGTTATGCGTTATGCGTTATGCGTTATGCGTTATTCGTTATGCTTTATGCGTCATGCGTGATCCGTTATGCGTTAGGCGTTATGCCATTTGCGGTATTCGTTAAGCGTTATGCATTATGCGTTATGCGTTATGCGTTAAGGGTTATGGGTTATGCGTTATGCGTTATGCGTTATGGGTTATGCGTTATGCGTTATGGTTATGCGTTATGCGTTATGCGTTATGCGTTATGCGTTATGCGTTATACGTTATGCGTTATGCGTTATGCGTTATGCGTTATGCGTTATGCGTTATGCGTTATGCGTTGTGCGTTATACGTTTGCGTTATGCGTTTTGCTTTATGCGTTATGCGTTATGCGTTATGCGTTATGCATTATGCGTTATACGGTATGCGTTATGCGTTATACGTTATGCGTTATGCGTTATGCGTTATGCGTTATGGGTTATGCGTTATGCGTTATGGTTATGCGTTATGCGTTATGCGTTATGCGTTATGCGTTATGGTTATGCGTTATGCGTTATGCGTTATGGGTTATGCGTTATGCGTGATCCGTTATGCGTTAGGCGTTATGCGTTATGCGTTATGCGTTATTCGTTATGCGTTATGGGTTATGCGTTATGCGTTATGGTTATGCGTTATGCGTTATGCGTTATGCGTTATGCGTTATGCGTTATTCGTTATGCGTTATGGGTTATGCGTTATGCGTTATGGTTATGCGTTATGCGTTATGCGTTATGCGTTATGCGTTATGCGTTATGCGTTATGCGTTAAATGTTATGCGTTATGCGTTATGCGTTATGCGTTGTGCGTTATGCGTTATACGTTATATGTTATGCGTTATGCGTTATGCGTTATGCGTTGTGCGTTATACGTTATATGTTATGCGTTATGCGTTATGCGTTATGCGTTGTGCGTTATACGTTTGCGTTATGCGTTATGCGTTGTGCATTATGCGTTATGCGTTATGAAGTAAGGGTTATGGTTTATGCATTATGCGTTGTGCGCTATACGTTTGCGTTATGCGTTATGCGTTATACGGTATGCGTTATGCGTTATACGTTATGCGTTATGCGTTATGCGTTATGCGTTATGCGTTATGCGTTATGCATTATGCGTTATACGGTATGCGTTATGCGTTATACGTTATGCGTTATTCGTTATGCGTTATGGGTTATGCGTTATGCGTTATGGTTATGCGTTATGCGTTATGCGTTATGCGTTATGCGTTATGCGTTATGCGTTATGCGTTATGCGTTATGCGTTATGCGTTATGCGTTATGCGTTATGCGTTATGCGTTATGCGTTATGCGTTACGCGTTATGCGTTATGCGTTATGCGTTATGCGTTATGCGTTATGCGTTATGCGTTATGCGTTATGCGTTATGCGTTATGCGTTATGCGTTATGCGTTATGCGTTATGCGTTATGCGTTATGCGTTATTCGTTATGCGTTATGGGTTATGCGTTATGCGTTATGGTTATGCGTTATGCGTTATGCGTTATGCGTTATGCGTTATGCGTTATGCGTTATGCGTTATGCGTTATGCGTTATATGTTATGCGTTATGCGTTATGCGTTATGCGTTATGCGTTATGCGTTGTGCGTTATGCGTTATACGTTATATGTTATGCGTTATGCGTTATGCGTTATGCGTTGTGCGTTATACGTTTGCGTTATGCGTTATGCGTTATGCGTTATGCGTTATACGGTATGCGTTATGCGTTATACGTTATGTATTATGCGATATGCGTTATGCGTTATGCGTTATGCGTTATGCTTTATGCGTTATGCGTTATGAGTTACACGTTATGCGTTATGTGTTATGCGTTATGCGTTATGCGTTATGCGTTATGCGTTATGCGTTATGCGTTATGCGTTATGAGTTATGCGTTATGCGTTATGCGTTATGCGTTATGCGTTATGCGTTTTGCGGTATTCGTTATGCGTTGTGCATTATGCGTTATGCGTTGTGCGTTATGGGTTATGATTTATGCGTTATGCGTTATGCGTTATGCGTTATGCGTTATGCGTTATGCGTTATTCGTTATGCTTTATGCGTCATGCGTGATCCGTTATGCGTTAGGCGTTATGCCATTTGCGGTATTCGTTAAGCGTTATGCATTATGCGTTATGCGTTATGCGTTAAGGGTTATGGGTTATGCGTTATGCTTTATGCGTTATTCATTTTGCGTTATGCGTTATTCGTTATGAGTTATGAGTTAAAAGTTATGCGTAATGCGTTATGCCTTATGCGTTATGCGTATGTGTTATGCGATATGCGTTATGCGTTATGCGTTATGCGTTATGCGTTATGCGTTATGCGTTATACGGTATGCGTTATGCGTTATACGTTATGTATTATGCGATATGCGTTATGCGTTATGCGTTATGCGTTATGCTTTATGCGTTATGCGTTATGAGTTACACGTTATGCGTTATGTGTTATGCGTTATGCGTTATGCGTTATGCGTTATGCGTTATGCGTTATGCGTTATGAGTTATGCGTTATGCGTTATGCGTTATGCGTTATGCGTTTTGCGGTATTCGTTATGCGTTGTGCATTATGCGTTATGCGTTGTGCGTTATGGGTTATGATTTATGCGTTATGCGTTATGCGTTATGCGTTATGCGTTATGCGTTATGCGTTATTCGTTATGCTTTATGCGTCATGCGTGATCCGTTATGCGTTAGGCGTTATGCCATTTGCGGTATTCGTTAAGCGTTATGCATTATGCGTTATGCGTTATGCGTTAAGGATTATGGGTTATGCGTTATGCTTTATGCGTTATTCATTTTGCGTTATGCGTTATTCGTTATGAGTTATGAGTTAAAAGTTATGCGTAATGCGTTATGCCTTATGCGTTATGCGTATGTGTTATGCGATATGCGTTATGCGTTATGCGTTATGCGTTATGCGTTATGCGTTATGCATAATGCGTTATACGTTATGTATTATGCGTTATGCCTTATGCGTTATGCGATATGCTTCATGCATCAAGCCTTATGCGTTATGCGATATGCGATATGCGTCATGCATCAAGCCTTATGCGTTATGAGTTATGCGTTAACGTTATGCGTTTTGCGTTATGCGTTGTGCGCTATACGTTTGCGTCATGCGTTATGCGTTATGCGTTATACGGTATGCGTTATGCGTTATACGTTATGCGTTATGCGTTATGCGTTATGCGTTATGCATTATGCGTTATACGGTATGCGTTATGCGTTATACGTTATGCGTTATGCGTTATGCGTTATGGGTTATGCGTTATGCGTTATGGTTATGCGTTATGCGTTATGCGTTATGCGTTATGCGTTATGCGTTATACGTTATGCGTTATGCGTTATGCGTTATGCGTTATGCGTTATGCGTTATGCGTTATGCGTTGTGCGTTATACGTTTGCGTTATGCGTTTTGCTTTATGCGTTATGCGTTATGCGTTATGCGTTATGCGTTATGCGTTATGCATTATGCGTTATACGTTATGTATTATGCGTTATGCCTTATGCGTTATGCGATATGCTTCATGCATCAAGCCTTATGCGTTATGCGATATGCGATATGCGTCATGCATCAAGCCTTATGCGTTATGAGTTATGCGTTAACGTTATGCGTTTTGCGTTATGCGTTGTGCGCTATACGTTTGCGTCATGCGTTATGCGTTATGCGTTATACGGTATGCTTTATGCGTTATACGTTATGCGTTATGCGTTATGCATTATGCGTTATGCGTTATGCATTATGCGTTATACGGTATGCGTTATGCGTTATACGTTATGCGTTATGCGTTATGCGTTATGGGTTATGCGTTATGCGTTATGGTTATGCGTTATGCGTTATGCATTATGCGTTATGCGTTATGCGTTATACGTTATGCGTTATGCGTTATGCGTTATGCGTTATGCGTTATGCGTTATGCGTTGTGCGTTATACGTTTGCGTTATGCGTTTTGCTTTATGCGTTATGCGTTATATGTTATGCGTTATGCGTTATGCGTTATGCGTTGTGCGTTATACGTTTGCGTTATGCGTTATGCGTTATGCGTTATACGGTATGCGTTATGCGTTATACGTTATGTATTATGCGATATGCGTTATGCGTTATGCGTTATGCGTTATGCTTTATGCGTTATGCGTTATGAGTTACACGTTATGCGTTATGTGTTATGCGTTATGCGTTATGCGTTATGCGTTATGCGTTATGCGTTATGCGTTATGCGTTATGAGTTATGCGTTATGCGTTATGCGTTATGCGTTATGCGTTTTGCGGTATTCGTTATGCGTTGTGCATTATGCGTTATGCGTTGTGCGTTATGGGTTATGATTTATGCGTTATGCGTTATGCGTTATGCGTTATGCGTTATGCGTTATGCGTTATGCGTTATTCGTTATGCTTTATGCGTCATGCGTGATCCGTTATGCGTTAGGCGTTATGCCATTTGCGGTATTCGTTAAGCGTTATGCATTATGCGTTATGCGTTATGCGTTAAGGGTTATGGGTTATGCGTTATGCTTTATGCGTTATTCATTTTGCGTTATGCGTTATTCGTTATGAGTTATGAGTTAAAAGTTATGCGTAATGCGTTATGCCTTATGCGTTATGCGTATGTGTTATGCGATATGCGTTATGCGTTATGCGTTATGCGTTATGCGTTATACGTTATGCGTTATGCGTTATGCGTTATGCATAATGCGTTATACGTTATGTATTATGCGTTATGCCTTATGCGTTATGCGATATGCTTCATGCATCAAGCCTTATGCGTTATGCGATATGCGATATGCGTCATGCATCAAGCCTTATGCGTTATGAGTTATGCGTTAACGTTATGCGTTTTGCGTTATGCGTTGTGCGCTATACGTTTGCGTCATGCGTTATGCGTTATGCGTTATACGGTATGCGTTATGCGTTATACGTTATGCGTTATGCGTTATGCGTTATGCGTTATGCGTTATGCATTATGCGTTATACGGTATGCGTTATGCGTTATACGTTATGCGTTATGCGTTATGCGTTATGGGTTATGCGTTATGCGTTATGGTTATGCGTTATGCGTTATGCGTTATGCGTTATGCGTTATGCGTTATACGTTATGCGTTATGCGTTATGCGTTATGCGTTATGCGTTATGCGTTATGCGTTGTGCGTTATACGTTTGCGTTATGCGTTTTGCTTTATGCGTTATGCGTTATGCGTTATGCGTTATGCGTTATGCGTTATGCATTATGCGTTATACGGTATGCGTTATGCGTTATACGTTATGCGTTATGCGTTATGCGTTATGCGTTATGGGTTATGCTTTATGCGTTATGGTTATGCGTTATGCGTTATGCGTTATGCGTTATGCGTTATGGTTATGCGTTATGCGTTATGCGTTATGGGTTATGCGTTATGCGTGATCCGTTATGCGTTAGGCGTTATGCGTTATGCGTTACGCGTTATGCGTTATGCGTTATGCTTTATGCGTTATGCATTATGCGTTATGCGTTATGGGTTTTCCGGTGTTCGTTATGCGTTGTGCATTATGCGTTATGGCGTTATGAAGTAAGGGTTATGGTTTATGCATTATGCGTTGTGCGCTATACGTTTGCGTTATGCGTTATGCGTTATGCGTTATACGGTATGCGTTATGCGTTATACTACGTTATGCGTTATGCGTTATGCGTTATGCGTTATGCGTTATGCATTATGCGTTATACGGTATGCGTTATGCGTTATACGTTATGCGTTATGCGTTATGCGTTGTGCATTATGCGTTATGCGTTATGCGTTATGCGTTATTCGTTATGCTTAATGCGTCATGCGTGATCCGTTATGCCATATGCGTTATACGTTATGCGTTATGCGTTATGCGTTATGCGTTATGCGTTATGCATTATGCGTTATACGGTATGCGTTATGCGTTATACGTTATGCGTTATGCGTTATGCGTTGTGCATTATGCGTTATGCGTTATGAAGTAAGGGTTATGGTTTATGCATTATGCGTTGTGCGCTATACGTTTGCGTTATGCGTTATGCGTTATGCGTTATACGGTATGCGTTATGCGTTATACGTTATGCGTTATGCGTTATGCGTTATGCGTTATGCGTTATGCATTATGCGTTATACGGTATGCGTTATGCGTTATACGTTATGCGTTATTCGTTATGCGTTATGGGTTATGCGTTATGCGTTATGGTTATGCGTTATGCGTTATGCGTTATGCGTTATGCGTTATGCGTTATGCGTTATGCGTTATACGTTATGCGTTATGCGTTATGCGTTATGCGTTATGCGTTATGCGTTATGCGTTACGCGTTATGCGTTATGCGTTATGCGTTATGCGTTATGCGTTATGCGTTATGCGTTATGCGTTATGCGTTATGCGTTATGCGTTATGCGTTATGCGTTATGCGTTATGCGTTATGCGTTATGCGTTATGCGTTATTCGTTATGCGTTATGGGTTATGCGTTATGCGTTATGGTTATGCGTTATGCGTTATGCGTTATGCGTTATGCGTTCTGCGTTATGCGTTATGCGTTATATGTTATGCGTTATGCGTTATGCGTTATGCGTTATGCGTTATGCGTTGTGCGTTATGCGTTATACGTTATATGTTATGCGTTATGCGTTATGCGTTGTGCGTTATACGTTTGCGTTATGCGTTATGCGTTATGCGTTATACGGTATGCGTTATGCGTTATACGTTATGTATTATGCGATATGCGTTATGCGTTATGCGTTATGCGTTATGCGTTATGCTTTATGCGTTATGCGTTATGAGTTATACGTTATGCGTTATGTGTTATGCGTTATGCGTTATGCGTTATGCGTTATGCGTTATGCGTTATGCGTTATGAGTTATGCGTTATGCGTTATGCGTTATGCGTTATGCGTTTTGCGGTATTCGTTATGCGTTGTGCATTATGCGTTATGCGTTGTGCGTTATGGGTTATGATTTATGCGTTATGCGTTATGCGTTATGCGTTATGCGTTATGCGTTATGCGTTATGCGTTATGCATAATGCGTTATACGTTATGTATTATGCGTTATGCCTTATGCGTTATGCGATATGCTTCATGCATCAAGCCTTATGCGTTATGCGATATGCGATATGCGTCATGCATCAAGCCTTATGCGTTATGAGTTATGCGTTAACGTTATGCGTTTAGCGTTATGCGTTGTGCGCTATACGTTTGCGTCATGCGTTATGCGTTATGCGTTATGCGTTATGCGTTATGCGTTATGCATTATGCGTTATACGGTATGCGTTATGCGGTATACGTTATGCGTTATGCGTTATGCGTTATGGGTTATGCGTTATGCGTTATGGTTATGCGTTATGCGTTATGCGTTATGCGTTATGCGTTATGCGTTATACGTTATGCGTTATGCGTTATGCGTTATGCGTTATGCGTTATGCGTTATGCGTTATGCGTTGTGCGTTATACGTTTGCGTTATGCGTTTTGCTTTATGCGTTATGCGTTATGCGTTATGCGTTATGCGTTATGCATTATGCGTTATACGGTATGCGTTATGCGTTATACGTTATGCGTTATGCGTTATGCGTTATGGGTTATGCGTTATGCGTTATGGTTATGCGTTATGCGTTATGCGTTATGCGTTATGCGTTATGGTTATGCGTTATACGTTATGCGTTATGCGTTATGCGTTATGCGTTATGCGTTATGCGTTATGCGTTATGCGTTATGCTTTATGTGTTATGCGTTATGCGTTATGCGTTATGCGTTATGCGTTACACGTTATGCGTTATGCGTTATGCGTTATGCGTTATGCGTTATGCTTTATGCGTTATGCGTTATGCGTTATGCTTTATACGTTTGCGTTATGCGTTATGCGTTATGCGTTATGCGTTATGCCTTATGCGTTATGCGTTATGAGTTATGCGTTATGCGTTATGCTTTATGCGTTATGCATTATGCGTTATACGGTATGCGTTATGCGTTATGCGTTATACGTTATGCGTTGTGCGTTATGCGTTGTGCGTTATACGTTTGCGTTATGCGTTTTGCTTTATGCGTTATGCGTTATGCGTTATGCGTTATGCGTTATGCGTTATGCGTTATGCATTATGCGTTATACGGTATGCGTTATGCGTTATACGTTATGCGTTATGCGTTATGCGTTATGCGTTATGCGTTATGCGTTATGCGTTGTGCGTTATACGTTTGCGTTATGCGTTTTGCTTTATGCGTTATGCGTTATGCGTTATGCGTTATGCGTTATGCATTATGCGTTATACGGTATGCGTTATGCGTTATACGTTATGCGTTATGCGTTATGCGTTATGGGTTATGCGTTATGCGTTATGGTTATGCGTTATGCGTTATGCGTTATGCGTTATGGTTATGCGTTATGCGTTATGCGTTATGGGTTATGCGTTATGCGTGATCCGTTATGCGTTAGGCGTTATGCGTTATGCGTTATGCGTTATGCGTTATGCGTTATGCTTTATGCGTTATGCATTATGCGTTATGCGTTATGCGGTATACGTTATGCGTTATGCGTTATGCGTTATGGGTTATGCGTTATGCGTTATGGTTATGCGTTATGCGTTATGCGTTATGCGTTATGCGTTATGCGTTATACGTTATGCGTTATGCGTTATGCGTTATGCGTTATGCGTTATGCGTTATGCGTTATGCGTTATGCGTTGTGCGTTATACGTTTGCGTTATGCGTTTTGCTTTATGCGTTATGCGTTATGCGTTATGCGTTATGCGTTATGCATTATGCGTTATACGGTATGCGTTATGCGTTATACGTTATGCGTTATGCGTTATGCGTTATGGGTTATGCGTTATGCGTTATGGTTATGCGTTATGCGTTATGCGTTATGCGTTATGGTTATGCGTTATGCGTTATGCGTTATGGGTTATGCGTTATGCGTGATCCGTTATGCGTTAGGCGTTATGCGTTATGCGTTATGCGTTATGCGTTATGCGTTATGCTTTATGCGTTATGCATTATGCGTTATGCGTTATGGGTTTTCCGGTGTTCGTTATGCGTTGTGCATTATGCGTTATGGCGTTATGAAGTAAGGGTTATGGTTTATGCATTATGCGTTGTGCGCTATACGTTTGCGTTATGCTTTATGCGTTATGCATTATGCGTTATACGGTATGCGTTATGCGTTATGCGTTATACGTTATGCGTTGTGCGTTATGCGTTGTGCGTTATACGTTTGCGTTATGCGTTTTGCTTTATGCGTTATGCGTTATGCGTTGTGCGTTATGCGTTATGCGTTATGCGTTATGCATTATGCGTTATACGGTATGCGTTATGCGTTATACGTTATGCGTTATGCGTTATGCGTTATGCGTTATGCGTTATGCGTTATGCGTTATGCGTTATGCGTTGTGCGTTATGCGTTATACGTTATATGTTATGCGTTATGCGTTATGCGTTATGCGTTGTGCGTTATACGTTTTGCTTTATGCGTTATGCGTTATGCGTTATGCGTTATGCGTTATGCGTTATGCGTTATGCATTATGCGTTATACGGTATGCGTTATGCGTTATACGTTATGCGTTATGCGTTATGCGTTATGCGTTATGCGTTATGCGTTATGCGTTATGCGTTATGCGTTGTGCGTTATGCGTTATACGTTATATGTTATGCGTTATGCGTTATGCGTTATGCGTTGTGCGTTATACGTTTGCGTTATGCGTTATGCGTTATGCGTTATACGGTATGCGTTATGCGTTATACGTTATGTATTATGCGATATGCGTTATGCGTTATGCGTTATGCGTTATGCGTTATGCTTTATGCGTTATGCGTTATGAGTTACACGTTATGCGTTATGTGTTATGCGTTATGCGTTATGCGTTATGCGTTATGCGTTATGCGTTATGCGTTATGAGTTATGCGTTATGCGTTATGCGTTATGCGTTATGCGTTTTGCGGTATTCGTTATGCGTTGTGCATTATGCGTTATGCGTTGTGCGTTATGGGTTATGATTTATGCGTTATGCGTTATGCGTTATGCGTTATGCGTTATGCGTTATGCGTTATGCATAATGCGTTATACGTTATGTATTATGCGTTATGCCTTATGCGTTATGCGATATGCTTCATGCATCAAGCCTTATGCGTTATGCGATATGCGATATGCGTCATGCATCAAGCCTTATGCGTTATGAGTTATGCGTTAACGTTATGCGTTTAGCGTTATGCGTTGTGCGCTATACGTTTGCGTCATGCGTTATGCGTTATGCGTTATGCGTTATGCGTTATGCGTTATGCATTATGCGTTATACGGTATGCGTTATGCGGTATACGTTATGCGTTATGCGTTATGCGTTATGGGTTATGCGTTATGCGTTATGGTTATGCGTTATGCGTTATGCGTTATGCGTTATGCGTTATGCGTTATACGTTATGCGTTATGCGTTATGCGTTATGCGTTATGCGTTATGCGTTATGCGTTATGCGTTGTGCGTTATACGTTTGCGTTATGCGTTTTGCTTTATGCGTTATGCGTTATGCGTTATGCGTTATGCGTTATGCATTATGCGTTATACGGTATGCGTTATGCGTTATACGTTATGCGTTATGCGTTATGCGTTATGGGTTATGCGTTATGCGTTATGGTTATGCGTTATGCGTTATGCGTTATGCGTTATGCGTTATGGTTATGCGTTATGCGTTATGCGTTATGGGTTATGCGTTATGCGTGATCCGTTATGCGTTAGGCGTTATGCGTTATGCGTTATGCGTTATGCGTTATGCGTTATGCTTTATGCGTTATGCATTATGCGTTATGCGTTATGGGTTTTCCGGTGTTCGTTATGCGTTGTGCATTATGCGTTATGGCGTTATGAAGTAAGGGTTATGGTTTATGCATTATGCGTTGTGCGCTATACGTTTGCGTTATGCGTTATGCGTTATGCGTTATACGGTATGCGTTATGCGTTATACGTTATGCGTTATGCGTTATGCGTTATGCGTTATGCATTATGCGTTATACGGTATGCGTTATGCGTTATACGTTATGCGTTATGCGTTATGCGTTGTGCATTATGCGTTATGCGTTATGAAGTAAGGGTTATGGTTTATGCATTATGCGTTGTGCGCTATACGTTTGCGTTATGCGTTATGCGTTATGCGTTATACGGTATGCGTTATGCGTTATACGTTATGCGTTATGCGTTATGCGTTATGCGTTATGCGTTATGCATTGTGCGTTAATCGGTATGCGTTATGCGTTATACGTTATGCGTTATTCGTTATGCGTTATGGGTTATGCGTTATGCGTTATGGTTATGCGTTATGCGTTATGCGTTATGCGTTATGCGTTATGCGTTATGCGTTATACGTTATGCGTTATGCGTTATGCGTTATGCGTTATGCGTTATGCGTTATGCGTTATGCGTTATGCGTTATGCGTTATGCTTTATGTGTTATGCGTTATGCGTTATGCGTTATGCGTTATGCGTTACACGTTATGCGTTATGCGTTATGCGTTATGCGTTATGCGTTATGCTTTATGCGTTATGCGTTATGCGTTATGCTTTATACGTTTGCGTTATGCGTTATGCGTTATGCGTTATGCGTTATGCCTTATGCGTTATGCGTTATGAGTTATGCGTTATGCGTTATGCTTTATGCGTTATGCATTATGCGTTATACGGTATGCGTTATGCGTTATGCGTTATACGTTATGCGTTGTGCGTTATGCGTTGTGCGTTATACGTTTGCGTTATGCGTTTTGCTTTATGCGTTATGCGTTATGCGTTATGCGTTATGCGTTATGCGTTATGCGTTATGCATTATGCGTTATACGGTATGCGTTATGCGTTATACGTTATGCGTTATGCGTTATGCGTTATGCGTTATGCGTTATGCGTTATGCGTTGTGCGTTATACGTTTGCGTTATGCGTTTTGCTTTATGCGTTATGCGTTATGCGTTATGCGTTATGCGTTATGCATTATGCGTTATACGGTATGCGTTATGCGTTATACGTTATGCGTTATGCGTTATGCGTTATGGGTTATGCGTTATGCGTTATGGTTATGCGTTATGCGTTATGCGTTATGCGTTATGGTTATGCGTTATGCGTTATGCGTTATGGGTTATGCGTTATGCGTGATCCGTTATGCGTTAGGCGTTATGCGTTATGCGTTATGCGTTATGCGTTATGCGTTATGCTTTATGCGTTATGCATTATGCGTTATGCGTTATGCGGTATACGTTATGCGTTATGCGTTATGCGTTATGGGTTATGCGTTATGCGTTATGGTTATGCGTTATGCGTTATGCGTTATGCGTTATGCGTTATGCGTTATACGTTATGCGTTATGCGTTATGCGTTATGCGTTATGCGTTATGCGTTATGCGTTATGCGTTATGCGTTATGCGTTGTGCGTTATACGTTTGCGTTATGCGTTTTGCTTTATGCGTTATGCGTTATGCGTTATGCGTTATGCGTTATGCATTATGCGTTATACGGTATGCGTTATGCGTTATACGTTATGCGTTATGCGTTATGCGTTATGGGTTATGCGTTATGCGTTATGGTTATGCGTTATGCGTTATGCGTTATGCGTTATGGTTATGCGTTATGCGTTATGCGTTATGGGTTATGCGTTATGCGTGATCCGTTATGCGTTAGGCGTTATGCGTTATGCGTTATGCGTTATGCGTTATGCGTTATGCTTTATGCGTTATGCATTATGCGTTATGCGTTATGGGTTTTCCGGTGTTCGTTATGCGTTGTGCATTATGCGTTATGGCGTTATGAAGTAAGGGTTATGGTTTATGCATTATGCGTTGTGCGCTATACGTTTGCGTTATGCGTTATGCGTTATGCGTTATACGGAATGCGTTATGCGTTATACGTTATGCGTTATGCGTTATGCGTTATGCGTTATGCATTATGCGTTATACGGTATGCGTTATGCGTTATACGTTATGCGTTATGCGTTATGCGTTGTGCATTATGCGTTATGCGTTATGAAGTAAGGGTTATGGTTTATGCATTATGCGTTGTGCGCTATACGTTTGCGTTATGCGTTATGCGTTATGCGTTATACGGTATGCGTTATGCGTTATACGTTATGCGTTATGCGTTATGCGTTATGCGTTATGCGTTATGCATTGTGCGTTAATCGGTATGCGTTATGCGTTATACGTTATGCGTTATTCGTTATGCGTTATGGGTTATGCGTTATGCGTTATGGTTATGCGTTATGCGTTATGCGTTATGCGTTATGCGTTATGCGTTATACGTTATGCGTTATGCGTTATGCGTTATGCGTTATGCGTTATGCGTTATGCGTTATGCGTTATGCGTTATGCGTTATGCTTTATGTGTTATGCGTTATGCGTTATGCGTTATGCGTTATGCGTTACACGTTATGCGTTATGCGTTATGCGTTATGCGTTATGCGTTATGCTTTATGCGTTATGCGTTATGCGTTATGCGTTATGCTTTATACGTTTGCGTTATGCGTTATGCGTTATGCGTTATGCGTTATGCGTTATGCGTTATGCGTTATGCGTTATGCGTTATGCGTTATGCTTTATGCGTTATGCATTATGCGTTATACGGTATGCGTTATGCGTTATGCGTTATACGTTATGCGTTGTGCGTTATGCGTTATGGGTTATGCGTTATGCGTTATGGTTATGCGTTATGCCTTATGCGTTATGCGTTATGCGTTATGCGTTATGCGTTATGCGTTATGCGTTATGCGTTATGCGTTATACGTTATGCGTTATGAGTTATGCGTTATGCGTTATGCGTTGTGCGTTATACGTTTGCGTTATGCGTTATGCTTTATGCGTTATGCGTTATGAGTTATGCGTTATGCGTTATGCGTTATGCGTTATGCGTTATGCGTTATGCGTTATGCGTTATGCGTTATGCGATATGCGTTATGCGTTATGCGTTATGCGTTATGCGTTATATGTTATGCGTTATGCGTTATGCGTTATGCGTTGTGCGTTATACGTTTGCGTTATGCGTTATGCGTTATGCGTTATGCGTTATACGGTATGCGATATGCGTTATGCGTTATGCGTTATGCGTTATGCGTTGTGCGTTATGCGTTATGCGTTATGCGTTGTGCGTTATACGTTAAGTATTATGCGTTATGCGATATGCGTTATGCGTTATGCGTTATGCGTTATGCATTATGCGTTATGCGTTATGAGTTACACGTTATGCGTTATGCGTTATGCGTTATGCGTTATGCGTTATGCGTTATGTGTTATGCGTTATGCGTTATGCGTTATGCGTTATGCGTTATGCGTTATGCGTTCTGCGTTATGTGTTATGCGTTATGTGTTATGCGTTATGCGTTATGCGTTATGCGTTATACGGTATGCGTTATGCGTTATGCGTTATGCGTTATGCGTTGTGCGTTATACGTTTGCGTTATGCGTTATGCGTTATGCTTTATGCGTTATGCGTTATGCGTTATGCGTTATGCGTTATGCGTTATGCGTTATGCGTTATGCGTTATGCGTTATGCGTTATGCGTTATGCGTTATGCGTTATGCTTTATGTGTTATGCGTTATGCGTTATGCGTTATGCGTTATGCGTTAGACGTTATGCGTTATGCGTTATGCGTTATGCGTTATGCGTTATGCTTTATGCGTTATGCGTTATACTTTATGCGTTATACGTTATGCGTTATGCGTTATGCGTTATGGATTATTCGTTATGGGTTGTTCGTTATGCTTTATGCGTTGGACGTTATACGTTTGCATTATGCGTTATGCGTTATGCGTTATGCTTTATGCGTTATGCGTTATGCGTTATGCGTTATGCGTTATACGGTGTGCGTTATGCGTTATGCGTTATGCGTTATGCGTTATGCATTATGCGTTATACGGTATGCGTTATGCGTTATACGTTATGCGTTATGCGATATGCGTTATGGGTTATGCGTTATGCGTTATGGTTATGCGTTATGCGTTATGCGTTATGCGTTATGCGTTATGCGTTATGCGTTATACGTTATGCGTTATGCGTTCTGCGTTATGCGTTATGCGTTATGCGTTGTGCGTTATACGTTTGCGTTATGCGTTTTGCTTTATGCGTTATGCGTTATGCGTTATGCGTTATGCGTTATGCGTTATGCGTTATGCGTTATCCGTTATGCGTTATGCGTTATGCGTTATGCGTTATGCGTTATGCGTTATGCGTTATGCTTTATGCGTTATGCGTTATGCGTTATGCGTTATGCTTTATGCGTTATGCATTATGCGTTATACGGTATGCGTTATGCGTTATGCGTTATACGTTATGCGTTGTGCGTTATGCGTTATGGGTTATGCGTTATGCGTTATGGTTATGCGTTATGCGTTATGCGTTATGCGTTATGCGTTATGCGTTATGCGTTATGCGTTATACGTTATGCGTTATGAGTTATGCGTTATGCGTTATGCGTTACACGTTATGCGTTATGCGTTATGCGTTATGCGTTATGCGTTATGCGTTATGCGTTATGCGTTATGCGTTATGCTTTATGTGTTATGCGTTATGCGTTATGCGTTATGCGTTATGCGTTACACGTTATGCGTTATGCGTTATGCGTTATGCGTTATGCGTTATGCTTTATGCGTTATGCGTTATGCGTTATGCTTTATACGTTTGCGTTATGCGTTATGCGTTATGCGTTATGCGTTATGCGTTATGCGTTATGCGTTATGCGTTATGCGTTATGCGTTATGCGTTATGCTTTATGCGTTATGCATTATGCGTTATACGGTATGCGTTATGCGTTATGCGTTATACGTTATGCGTTGTGCGTTATGCGTTATGGGTTATGCGTTATGCGTTATGGTTATGCGTTATGCCTTATGCGTTATGCGTTATGCGTTATGCGTTATGCGTTATGCGTTATGCGTTATGCGTTATGCGTTATGCGTTATGCGTTATGCGTTATGAGTTATGCGTTATGCGTTATGCGTTGTGCGTTATACGTTTGCGTTATGCGTTATGCGTTATGCTTTATGCGTTATGCGTTATGCGTTATGCGTTATGCGTTATGCGTTATGCGTTATGCGTTATGCGTTATGCGTTATGCGTTATGCGATATGCGTTATGCGTTATGCGTTATGCGTTATGCGTTATATGTTATGCGTTATGCGTTATGCGTTATGCGTTATGCGTTATACGTTTGCGTTATGCGTTATGCGTTATGCGTTATGCGTTATACGGTATGCGATATGCGTTATGCGTTATGCGTTATGCGTTATGCGTTGTGCGTTATGCGTTATGCGTTATGCGTTGTGCGTTATACGTTAAGTATTATGCGTTATGCGATATGCGTTATGCGTTATGCGTTATGCGTTATGCTTTATGCGTTATGCGTTATGCGTTATGCGTTATGCGTTATGCGTTATGCGTTATGCGTTATGTGTTATGCGTTATGCGTTATGCGTTATGCGTTATGCGTTATGCGTTATGCGTTCTGCGTTATGTGTTATGCGTTATGTGTTATGCGTTATGCGTTATGCGTTATGCGTTATACGGTATGCGTTATGCGTTATGCGTTATGCGTTATGCGTTGTGCGTTATACGTTTGCGTTATGCGTTATGCGTTATGCTTTATGCGTTATGCGTTATGCGTTATGCGTTATGCGTTATGCGTTATGCGTTATGCGTTATGCGTTATGCGTTATGCGTTATGCGTTATGCGTTATGCGTTATGCGTTATGCTTTATGTGTTATGCGTTATGCGTTATGCGTTATGCGTTATGCGTTAGACGTTATGCGTTATGCGTTATGCGTTATGCGTTATGCGTTATGCTTTATGCGTTATGCGTTATGCGTTATGCGTTATGCGTTATGCGTTATGCGTTATGCGTTATGCTTTATGCGTTATGCGTTATGCGTTATGCTTTATGCGTTATGCGTTATGCGTTATGCGTTATGCGTTATGCGTTATGCGTTATGCGTTATGCGTGATCCGTTATGCGTTATGCGTTATGCGTTATGCGTTATGCGTTATGCGTTATGCGTTATGCGTTATGCGTTATGCGCTATGCGTTGTGCGTTATAAGTTTGCGTTATGCGTTATGCGTTATGCGTTATACTTTATGCGTTATACGTTATGCGTTATGCGTTATGCGTTATGGATTATTCGTTATGGGTTGTTCGTTATGCTTTATGCGTTGGACGTTATACGTTTGCATTATGCGTTATGCGTTATGCGTTATGCTTTATGCGTTATGCGTTATGCGTTATGCGTTATGCGTTATACGGTGTGCGTTATGCGTTATGCGTTATGCGTTATGCGTTATGCATTATGCGTTATACGGTATGCGTTATGCGTTATACGTTATGCGTTATGCGATATGCGTTATGGGTTATGCGTTATGCGTTATGGTTATGCGTTATGCGTTATGCGTTATGCGTTATGCGTTATACGTTATGCGTTATGCGTTCTGCGTTATGCGTTATGCGTTATGCGTTGTGCGTTATACGTTTGCGTTATGCGTTTTGCTTTATGCGTTATGCGTTATGCGTTATGCGTTATGCGTTATGCGTTATGCGTTATGCGTTATGCGTTATCCGTTATGCGTTATGCGTTATGCGTTATGCGTTATGCGTTATGCGTTATGCGTTATGCTTTATGCGTTATGCGTTATGCGTTATGCGTTATGCGTTATGCTTTATGCGTTATGCATTATGCGTTATACGGTATGCGTTATGCGTTATGCGTTATACGTTATGCGTTGTGCGTTATGCGTTATGGGTTATGCGTTATGCGTTATGGTTCTGCGTTATGCGTTATGCGTTATGCGTTATGCGTTATGCGTTATGCGTTATGCGTTATACGTTATGCGTTATGAGTTATGCGTTATGCGTTATGCGTTGTGCGTTATACGTTTGCGTTATGCGTTATGCGTTATGCGTTATGCTTTATGCGTTATGCGTTATGAGTTATGCGTTATGCGTTATGCTTTATGCGTTATGCGTTATGCGTTATGCGTTATGCGTTATGCGTTATGCGTTATGCGTTTTGCGTTATGCTTTATGCGTTATGCGTTATGCGTTATGCGTTATGCGTTATGCGTTATATGTTATGCGTTATGCGTTATGCGTTATGCGTTGTGCGTTATACGTTTGCGTTATGCGTTATGCGTTATGCGTTATGCGTTATGCGTTATGCGTTATTCGTTATGCGTTATGCGTTATGCGTTATGCTTTATGCGTTATGCATTATGCGTTATTCGTGATCCGTTATGCGTTAGGCGTTATGGGTTTTCCGGTGTTCGTTATGCGTTGTGCATTATGCGTTATGCGTTATGAGTTATGCGTTATGCGTTATGCGTTATGCGTTATGCGTTATGCGTTATGCGTTATGCGTTATGCGTTATGCGTTATGCGTTATGCGTTTTGCGTTATGCTTTATGCGTTATGCGTTATGCGTTATGCGTTATGCGTTATGCGTTATATGTTATGCGTTATGCGTTATGCGTTATGCGTTGTGCGTTATACGTTTGCGTTATGCGTTATGCGTTATGCGTTATGCGTTATTCGTTATGCGTTATGCGTTATGCGTTATGCTTTATGCGTTATGCATTATGCGTTATTCGTGATCCGTTATGCGTTAGCCGTAATGGGTTTTCCGGTGTTCGTTATGCGTTGTGCATTATGCGTTATGCGTTATGAAGTAAGGGTTATGGTTTATGCATTATGCGTTCTGCGCTATACGTTTGCGTTATGCGTTATGCGTTATGCGTTATGCATTATGCGTTATACGGTATGCGTTATGCGTTATACGTTATGCGTTATGCGCTATGCGTTATGGGTTATGCGTTATGCGTTATGGTTATGCGTTATGCGTTATGCGTTATGCGTTATGCGTTATGCGTTATGCGTTATGCGTTATACGTTATGCGTTATGCGTTATGCGTTATGCGTTATGCGTTATGCGTTATGCGTTGTGCGTTATACGTTTGCGTTATGCTTTTTGCTTTATGCGTTATGCGTTATGCGTTATGCGTTATGCGTTATGCGTTATGCGTTATGCGTTATGCGTTATGCGTTATGCGTTATGCGTTATGCGTTATGCGTTATGCGTTATGCGTTATACGTTAAGTATTATGCGTTATGCGTTATGCGTTATGCGTTATGCGTTCTGCGTTATGTGTTATGCGTTATGCGTTATGCGTTATGCGTTATGCGTTATACGGTATGCGTTATGCGTTATGCGTTATGCGTTATGCGTTGTGCGTTATACGTTTGCGTTATGCGTTATGCGTTAAGCTTTATGCGTTATGCGTTATGCGTTATGCGTTATGCGTTATGCGTTATGCGTTATGCGTTATGCGTTATGCGTTATGCGTTATGCGTTATGCGTTATGCGTTATGCCTTATGCGTTATGCGTTATGCGTTATGCGTTATATGTTATGCGTTATGCATTATGCGTTATGCGTTGTGCGTTATACGTTTGCGTTATGCGTTATGCGTTATGCGTTATGCGTTATGCGTTATGCGTTATGCGTTATGCGTTATGCGTTACACGTTATGCGTTATGCGTTATGCGTTATGCGTTATGCGTTATGCGTTATGCTTTATGCGTTATGCGTTATGCGTTATGCGTTATGCTTTATGCGTTATGCGTTATGCGTTATGCGTTATGCGTTATGCGTTATGCGTTATGCGTGATCCGTTATGCGTTATGCGTTATGCGTTATGCGTTATGCGTTATGCGTTATGCGTTATGCGTTATGCGTTATGCGCTATGCGTTGTGCGTTATAAGTATGCGTTATGCGTTATGCGTTATGCGTTATACTTTATGCGTTATACGTTATGCGTTATGCGTTATGCGTTATGGATTATTCGTTATGGGTTGTTCGTTATGCTTTATGCGTTGGACGTTATACGTTTGCATTATGCGTTATGCTTTATGCGTTATGCGTTATGCGTTATACGGTGTGCGTTATGGGTTATGCGTTATGCGTTATGGTTATGCGTTATGCGTTATGCGTTATGCGTTATGCGTTATGCGTTATGCGTTATGCGTTATGCGTTATACGTTATGCGTTATGCGTTCTGCGTTATGCGTTATGCGTTATGCGTTGTGCGTTATACGTTTGCGTTATGCGTTTTGCTTTATGCGTTATGCGTTATGCGTTATGCGTTATGCGTTATGCGTTATGCGTTATGCGTTATGCGTTATGCGTTTTGCGTTATGCTTTATGCGTTATGCGTTATGCGTTATGCGTTATGCGTTATATGTTATGCGTTATGCGTTATGCGTTATGCGTTGTGCGTTATACGTTTGCGTTATGCGTTATGCGTTATGCGTTATGCGTTATTCGTTATGCGTTATGCGTTATGCGTTATGCTTTATGCGTTATGCATTATGCGTTATTCGTGATCCGTTATGCGTTAGGCGTTATGAGTTTTCCGGTGTTCGTTATGCGTTGTGCATTATGCGTTATGCGTTATGAAGTAAGGGTTATGGTTTATGCATTATGCGTTGTGCGCTATACGTTTGCGTTATGCGTTATGCGTTATGCGTTATGCATTATGCGTTATACGGTATGCGTTATGCGTTATACGTTATGCGTTATGCGCTATGCGTTATGGGTTATGCGTTATGCGTTATGGTTATGCGTTATGCGTTATGCGTTATGCGTTATGCGTTATGCGTTATGCGTTATGCGTTATACGTTATGCGTTATGCGTTATGCGTTATGCGTTATGCGTTATGCGTTATGCGTTGTGCGTTATACGTTTGCGTTATGCGTTTTGCTTTATGCGTTATGCGTTATGCGTTATGCGTTATGCGTTATGCGTTATGCGTTATGCGTTATGCGTTATGCGTTATGCGTTATGCGTTATGCGTTATGCGTTCTGCGTTATGCGTTATACGTTAAGTATTATGCGTTATGCGTTATGCGTTATGCGTTATGCGTTATGCGTTCTGCGTTATGTGTTATGCGTTATGCGTTATGCGTTATGCGTTATGCGTTATACGGTATGCGTTATGCGTTATGCGTTATGCGTTATGCGTTATGCGTTGTGCGTTATACGTTTGCGTTATGCGTTATGCGTTAAGCTTTATGCGTTATGCGTTATGCGTTATGCGTTATGCGTTATGCGTTATGCGTTATGCGTTATGCGTTATGCGTTATGCGTTATGCGTTATGCGTTATGCCTTATGCGTTATGCGTTATGCGTTATGCGTTATATGTTATGCGTTATGCATTATGCGTTATGCGTTGTGCGTTATACGTTTGCGTTATGCGTTATGCGTTATACGGTATGCGTTATACGGTATGCGTTATGCGTTATGCGTTATGCTTTATGCGTTATGCGTTATGCGTTATGCGTTATGCTTTATGCGTTATGCGTTATGCGTTATGCGTTATGCGTTATGCGTTATGCGTTATGCGTTATGCGTTATGCGTTATGCGTTATGCGTTATGCGTTATGCGTTATGCGTTATGCGTTATGCGTTATGCGTGATCCGTTATGCGTTATGCGTTATGCGTTGTGCGTTATACGTTTGCGTTATGCGTTATGCGTTATGCGTTATACGGTATGCGTTATGCGTTATGCGTTATGCGTTATGCGTTATGCGTTATGCGTTATGCGTTATGCGTTATGCGTTATGCGTTATGCTTTATGTGTTATGCGTTATGCGTTATGCGTTATGCGTTACACGTTATGCGTTATGCGTTATGCGTTATGCGTTATGCGTTATGCGTTATGCGTTATACGTTATGCGTTATGAGTTATGCGTTATGCGTTATGCGTTGTGCGTTATGGGTTATGCGTTATGCGTTGTGCGTTATGCGTTATGCGTTATGCGTTATGCGTTGTGCGTTATACGTTAAGTATTATACGTTATGTGTTATGCGTTATGCGTTATGCCTTATGCGTTATACGGTATGCGTTATGCGTTATGCGTTATGCGTTATGCGTTATGCGTTATGCGTGATCCGTTATGCGTTATGCGTTATGCGTTATGCGTTATGCGTTATGCGTTATGCGCTATGCGTTGTGCGTTATAAGTTTGCGTTATGCGTTATGCGTTATGCGTTATGCGTTATACTTTATGCGTTATACGTTATGCGTTATGCGTTATGCGTTATGGATTATTCGTTATGGGTTGTTCGTTATGCTTTATGCGTTGGACGTTATACGTTTGCATTATGCGTTATGCGTTATGCGTTATGCTTTATGCGTTATGCGTTATGCGTTATGCGTTATGCGTTATGCGTTATGCGTTATGCGTTATGCGTTATGCGTTTTGCGTTATGCTTTATGCGTTATGCGTTATGCGTTATGCGTCATGCGTTATATGTTATGCGTTATGCGTTATGCGTTATGCGTTGTGCGTTATACGTTTGCGTTATGCGTTATGCGTTATGCGTTATGCGTTATTCGTTATGCGTTATGCGTTATGCGTTATGCTTTATGCGTTATGCATTATGCGTTATTCGTGATCCGTTATGCGTTAGGCGTTATGGGTTTTCCGGTGTTCGTTATGCGTTGTGCATTATGCGTTATGCGTTATGAAGTAAGGGTTATGGTTTATGCATTATGCGTTGTGCGCTATACGTTTGCGTTATGCGTTATGCGTTATGCGTTATGCATTATGCGTTATACGGTATGCGTTATGCGTTATACGTTATGCGTTATGCGCTATGCGTTATGGGTTATGCGTTATGCGTTATGGTTATGCGTTATGCGTTATGCGTTATGCGTTATGCGTTATGCGTTATGCGTTATACGTTATGCGTTATGCGTTATGCGTTATGCGTTATGCGTTATGCGTTATGCGTTGTGCGTTATACGTTTGCGTTATGCGTTTTGCTTTATGCGTTATGCGTTATGCGTTATGCGTTATGCGTTATGCGTTATGCGTTATGCGTTATGCGTTATGCGTTATGCGTTATGCGTTATGCGTTCTGCGTTATGCGTTATACGTTAAGTATTATGCGTTATGCGTTATGCGTTATGCGTTATGCGTTCTGCGTTATGTGTTATGCGTTATGCGTTATGCGTCATGCGTTATGCGTTATACGGTATGCGTTATGCGTTATGCGTTATGCGTTATGCGTTATGCGTTGTGCGTTATACGTTTGCGTTATGCGTTATGCGTTAAGCTTTATGCGTTATGCGTTATGCGTTATGCGTTATGCGTTATGCGTTATGCGTTATGCGTTATGCGTTATGCGTTATGCGTTATGCGTTATGCGTTATGCGTTATGCCTTATGCGTTATGCGTTATGCGTTATGCGTTATATGTTATGCGTTATGCATTATGCGTTATGCGTTGTGCGTTATACGTTTGCGTTATGCGTTATGCGTTATACGGTATGCGTTATACGGTATGCGTTATGCGTTATGCGTTATGCTTTACGCGTTATGCGTTATGCGTTATGCGTTATGCTTTATGCGTTATGCGTTATGCGTTATGCGTTATGCGTTATGCGTTATGCGTTATGCGTTATGCGTTATGCGTTATGCGTTATGCGTTATGCGTTATGCGTTATGCGTTATGCGTTATGCGTTATGCGTGATCCGTTATGCGTTATGCGTTATGCGTTGTGCGTTATACGTTTGCGTTATGCGTTATGCGTTATGCGTTATACGGTATGCGTTATGCGTTATGCGTTATGCGTTATGCGTTATGCGTTATGCGTTATGCGTTATGCGTTATGCGTTATGCTTTATGTGTTATGCGTTATGCGTTATGCGTTATGCGTTATGCGTTACACGTTATGCGTTATGCGTTATGCGTTATGCGTTATGCGTTATGCGTTATGCGTTATACGTTATGCGTTATGAGTTATGCGTTATGCGTTATGCGTTGTGCGTTATGCGTTATGCGTTATGCGTTGTGCGTTATGCGTTATGCGTTATGCGTTATGCGTTGTGCGTTATACGTTAAGTATTATGCGTTATGTGTTATGCGTTATGCGTTATGCCTTATGCGTTATACGGTATGCGTTATGCGTTATGCGTTATGCGTTATGCGTTGTGCGTTATACGTTTGCGTTATGCGTTATGCGTTATGCGTTATGCGTTATGCGTTATGCGTTACACGTTATGCGTTATGCGTTATGCGTTATGCGTTATGCGTTATGCGTTATGCTTTATGCGTTATGCGTTATGCGTTATGCGTTATGCTTTATGCGTTATGCGTTATGCGTTATGCGTTATGCGTTATGCGTTATGCGTTATGCGTTATGCGTGATCCGTTATGCGTTATGCGTTATGCGTTATGCGTTATGCGTTATGCGTTATGCGTTATGCGCTATGCGTTGTGCGTTATAAGTTTGCGTTATGCGTTATGCGTTATGCGTTATACTTTATGCGTTATACGTTATGCGTTATGCGTTATGCGTTATGGATTATTCGTTATGGGTTGTTCGTTATGCTTTATGCGTTGGACGTTATACGTTTGCATTATGCGTTATGCGTTATGCGTTATGCTTTATGCGTTATGCGTTATGCGTTATGCGTTATACGGTGTGCGTTATGCGTTATGCGTTATGCGTTATGCGTTATGCATTATGCGTTATACGGTATGCGTTATGCGTTATACGTTATGCGTTATGCGATATGCGTTATGGGTTATGCGTTATGCGTTATGGTTATGCGTTATGCGTTATGCGTTATGCGTTATGCGTTATGCGTTATGCGTTATGCGTTATACGTTATGCGTTATGCGTTCTGCGTTATGCGTTATGCGTTATGCGTTATGCGTTATGCGTTATGCGTTATACGTTATGCGTTATGCGTTCTGCGTTATGCGTTATGCGTTATGCGTTGTGCGTTATACGTTTGCGTTATGCGTTTTGCTTTATGCGTTATGCGTTATGCGTTATGCGTTATGCGTTATGCGTTATGCGTTATGCGTTATGCGTTATGCGTTATCCGTTATGCGTTATGCGTTATGCGTTATGCGTTATGCGTTATGCGTTATGCGTTATGCTTTATGCGTTATGCGTTATGCGTTATGCGTTATGCTTTATGCGTTATGCATTATGCGTTATACGGTATGCGTTATGCGTTATGCGTTATACGTTATGCGTTGTGCGTTATGCGTTATGGGTTATGCGTTATGCGTTATGGTTATGCGTTATGCGTTATGCGTTATGCGTTATGCGTTATGCGTTATGCGTTATGCGTTATACGTTATGCGTTATGAGTTATGCGTTATGCGTTATGCGTTGTGCGTTATACGTTTGCGTTATGCGTTATGCGTTATGCGTTATGCGTTATGCGTTATGCGTTTTGCGTTATGCTATATGCGTTATGCGTTATGCGTTATGCGTTATGCGTTATATGTTATGCGTTATGCGTTATGCGTTATGCGTTGTGCGTTATACGTTTGCGTTATGCGTTATGCGTTATGCGTTATGCGTTATTCGTTATGCGTTATGCGTTATGCGTTATGCTTTATGCTTTATGCGTTATGCATTATGCGTTATTCGTGATCCGTTATGCGTTAGGCGTTATGGGTTTTCCGGTGTTCGTTATGCGTTGTGCATTATGCGTTATGCGTTATGAAGTAAGGGTTATGGTTTATGCATTATGCGTTGTGCGCTATACGTTTGCGTTATGCGTTATGCGTTATGCGTTATGCATTATGCGTTATACGGTATGCGTTATGCGTTATGCTTTATGCGTTATGCGTTATGAGTTACACGTTATGCGTTATGCGTTATGCGTTATGCGTTATGCGTTATGCGTTGTGCGTTATACGTTTGCGTTATGCGTTATGCGTTATACGGTATGCGTTATACGGTATGCGTTATGCGTTATGCGTTATGCTTTATGCGTTATGCGTTATGCGTTATGCGTTATGCTTTATGCGTTATGCGTTATGCGTTATGCGTTATGCGTTATGCGTTATGCGTTATGCGTTATGCGTTATGCGTTATGCGTTATGCGTTATGCGTTTTGCTTTATGCGTTATGCGTTATGCGTTGTGCGTTATACGTTTGCGTTATGCGTTATGCGTTATGCGTTATACGGTATGCGTTATGCGTTATGCGTTATGCGTTATGCGTTATGCGTTATGCGTTATGCGTTGTGCGTTATACGTTTGCGTTATGCGTTATGCGTTATGCGTTATGCGTTATTCGTTATGCGTTATGCGTTATGCGTTATGCTTTATGCTTTATGCGTTATGCATTATGCGTTATTCGTGATCCGTTATGCGTTAGGCGTTATGGGTTTTCCGGTGTTCGTTATGCGTTGTGCATTATGCGTTATGCGTTATGAAGTAAGGGTTATGGTTTATGCATTATGCGTTGTGCGCTATACGTTTGCGTTATGCGTTATGCGTTATGCGTTATGCATTATGCGTTATACGGTATGCGTTATGCGTTATGCTTTATGCGTTATGCGTTATGAGTTACACGTTATGCGTTATGCGTTATGCGTTATGCGTTATGCGTTATGCGTTGTGCGTTATACGTTTGCGTTATGCGTTATGCGTTATACGGTATGCGTTATACGGTATGCGTTATGCGTTATGCGTTATGCTTTATGCGTTATGCGTTATGCGTTATGCGTTATGCTTTATGCGTTATGCGTTATGCGTTATGCGTTATGCGTTATGCGTTATGCGTTATGCGTTATGCGTTATGCGTTATGCGTTATGCGTTATGCGTTTTGCTTTATGCGTTATGCGTTATGCGTTGTGCGTTATACGTTTGCGTTATGCGTTATGCGTTATGCGTTATACGGTATGCGTTATGCGTTATGCGTTATGCGTTATGCGTTATGCGTTATGCGTTATGCGTTATGCGTTATGCGTTATGCTTTATGTGTTATGCGTTATGCGTTATGCGTTATGCGTTATGCGTTACACGTTATGCGTTATGCGTTATGCGTTATGCGTTATGCGTTATGCGTTATGCGTTATACGTTATGCGTTATGAGTTATGCGTTATGCGTTATGCGTTGTGCGTTATGCGTTATGCGTTATGCGTTGTGCGTTATGCGTTATGCGTTATGCGTTATGCGTTGTGCGTTATACGTTAAGTATTATGCGTTATGCGATATGCGTTATGCGTTATGCGTTATGCGTTATGTGTTATGCTTTATGCGTTATGCGTTATGAGTTACACGTTATGCGTTATGCGTTATGCGTTATGCGTTATGCGTTATGCGTTATGCGTTATGTGTTATGCGTTATGCGTTATGCGTTATGCGTTATGCGTTATGCGTTATGCGTTCTGCGTTATGTGTTATGCGTTATGCGTTATGCGTTATGCGTTATGCGTTATGCGTTGTGCGTTATGCGTTATACGTTATATGTTATGCGTTATGCGTTATGCGTTATGCGTTGTGCGTTATACGTTTGCGTTATGCGTTATGCGTTATGCGTTATACGGTATGCGTTATGCGTTATACGTTATGTATTATGCGTTATGCGATATGCGTTATGCGTTATGCGTTATGCGTTATGCTTTATGCGTTATGCGTTATGAGTTACACGTTATGCGTTATGTGTTATGCGTTATGCGTTATGCGTTATGTGTTATGCGTTATGCGTTATGCGTTATGCGTTATGCGTTATGCGTTATGCGTTATGCGTTATGCGTTATGCGTTATGCGTTATGAGTTATGCGTTATGCGTTATGCGTTATGCGTTATGCGTTATGCGTTTGGCGGTATTCGTTATGCGTTGTGCATTATGCGTTATGCGTTGTGCGTTATGGGTTATGATTTATGCGTTATGCGTTATGCGTTATGCGTTATGCGTTATGCGTTATTCGTTATGCTTTATGCGTCATGCGTGATAGGTTATGCGTTAGGCGTTATGCGATTTGCGGTATTCGTTAAGCGTTATGCATTATGCGTTATGCGTTATGCGTTAAGGGATATGGGTTATGCGTTATGCTTTATGCGTTATTCATTTTGCGTTATGCGTTATTCGTTATGAGTTATGAGTTAAAAGTTATGCGTTATGCGTTATGCCTTATGCGTTATGCGTTATGCGTTATTCGTTATGCTTTATGCGTCATGCGTGATCCGTTATGCGTTAGGCGTTATGCGATTTGCGGTATTCGTTAAGCGTTATGCATTATGCGTTATGCGTTATGCGTTAAGGGATATGGGTTATGCGTTATGCTTTATGCGTTATTCATTTTGCGTTATGCGTTATTCGTTATGAGTTATGAGTTAAAAGTTATGCGTAATGCGTTATGCCTTATGCGTTATGCGTATGTGTTATGCGATATGCGTTATGCGTTATGCGTTATGCGTTATGCGTTATGCGTTATGCGTTATGCGTTATGCATAATGCGTTATACGTTATGTATTATGCGTTATGCCTTATGCGTTATGCGATATGCTTCATGCATCAAGCCTTATGCGTTATGCGATATGCGATATGCGTCATGCATCAAGCCTTATGCGTTATGAGTTATGCGTTAACGTTATGCGTTTTGCGTTATGCGTTGTGCGCTATACGTTTGCGTCATGCGTTATGCGTTATGCGTTATACGGTATGCGTTATGCGTTATACGTTATGCGTTATGCGTTATGCGTTATGCGTTATGCGTTATGCGTTATGCATTATGCGTTATACGGTATGCGTTATGCGTTATACGTTATGCGTTATGCGTTATGCGTTATGGGTTATGCGTTATGCGTTATGGTTATGCGTTATGCGTTATGCGTTATGCGTTATGCGTTATGCGTTATACGTTATGCGTTATGCGTTATGCGTTATGCGTTATGCGTTATGCGTTATGCGTTGTGCGTTATACGTTTGCGTTATGCGTTTTGCTTTATGCGTTATGCGTTATGCGTTATGCGTTATGCGTTATGCGTTATGCATTATGCGTTAAACGGTATGCGTTATGCGTTATACGTTATGCGTTATGCGTTATGCGTTATGGGTTATGCGTTATGCGTTATGGTTATGCGTTATGCGTTATGCGTTATGCGTTATGCGTTATGCGTTATGCGTTATGGTTATGCGTTATGCGTTATGCGTTATGGGTTATGCGTTATGCGTGATCCGTTATGCGTTAGGCGTTATGCGTTATGCGTTATGCGTTATGCGTTATGCGTTATGCTTTATGCGTTATGCATTATGCGTTATGCGTTATGGATTTCCGGTGTTCGTTATGCGTTGTGCATTATGCGTTATGGCGTTATGAAGTAAGGGTTATGGTTTATGCATTATGCGTTGTGCGCTATACGTTTGCGTTATGCGTTATGCGTTATGCGTTATGCGTTATGCGTTGTGCGTTATACGTATGCGTTATGCGTTATGCGTTATGCTTTATGCGTTATGCGTTATGCGTTATGCGTTATGCGTTATGCGTTATGCGTTATGCGTTATGCGTTATGCGTTATGCGTTATGCGTTATGCGTTATGCGTTATGCTTTATGCGTTATGCATTATGCGTTATTCGTGATCCGTTATGCGTTAGGCGTTATGTGTTTTCCGGTGTTCGTTATGCGTTGTGCATTATGCGTTATGCGTTATGAAGTAAGGGTTATGGTTTATGCATTATGCGTTGTGCGCTATACGTTTGCGTTATGCGTTATGCGTTATGCATTATGCGTTATACGGTATGCGTTATGCGTTATACGTTATGCGTTATGCGTTATGCCTTATGGGTTATGCGTTATGCGTTATGGTTATGCGTTATGCGTTATACGTTATGCGTTATGCGTTATGCGTTATACGTTATGCGTTATGCGTTATGCGTTATGCGTTATGCGTTATGCGTTGTGCGTTATACGTTTGCGTTATGCGTTTTGCTTTATGCGTTATGCGTTATGCGTTATGCGTTATGCGTTATGCGTTATGCGTTATGCGTTATATGTTATGCGTTATGCGTTATGCGTTATGCGTTATGCGTTGTGCGTTATGCGTTATACGTTATATGTTATGCTTTATGCGTTATGCGTTATGCGTTGTGCGTTATACGTTTGCGTTATGCGTTATGCGTTATGCGTTATGCGTTATGCGTTATGCGTTATACGTTATGTATTATGCGTTATGCGATATGCGTTATGCGTTATGCGTTATGCTTTATGCGTTATGCGTTATGAGTTACACGTTATGCGTTATGTGTTATGCGTTATGCGTTATGCGTTATGTTTTTTATGCGTTATGCGTTATGCGTTATGCGTTATGCGTTATGCGTTATGCGTTATGCGTTATGCGTTATGAGTTATGCGTTATGCGTTATGCGTTATGCGTTATGCGTTTTGCGGTATTCGTTATGCGTTGTGCATTATGCGTTATGCGTTGTGCGTTATGGGTTATGATTTATGCGTTATGCGTTATGCGTTATGCGTTATGCGTTATGCGTTATGCGTTATTCGTTATGCTTTATGCGTCATGCGTGATCCGTTATGCGTTAGGCGTTATGCGATTTGCGGTATTCGTTAAGCGTTATGCATTATGCGTTATGCGTTATGCGTTAAGGGATATGGGTTATGCGTTATGCTTTATGCGTTATTCATTTTGCGTTATGCGTTATTCGTTATGAGTTATGAGTTAAAAGTTATGCGTAATGCGTTATGCCTTATGCGTTATGCGTATGTGTTATGCGATATGCGTTATGCGTTATGCGTTATGCGTTATGCGTTATGCGTTATGCGTTATGCATAATGCGTTATACGTTATGTATTATGCGTTATGCCTTATGCGTTATGCGATATGCTTCATGCATCAAGCCTTATGCGTTATGCGATATGCGATATGCGTCATGCATCAAGCCTTATGCGTTATGAGTTATGCGTTAACGTTATGCGTTTTGCGTTATGCGTTGTGCGCTATACGTTTGCGTCATGCGTTATGCGTTATGCGTTATACGGTATGCGTTATGCGTTATACGTTATGCGTTATGCGTTATGCGTTATGCGTTATGCGTTATGCGTTATGCATTATGCGTTATACGGTATGCGTTATGCGTTATGCGTTATGCGTTATGCGTTATACGTTATGCGTTATGCGTTATGCGTTATGCGTTATGCGTTATGCGTTATGCGTTGTGCGTTATACGTTTGCGTTATGCGTTTTGCTTTATGCGTTATGCGTTATGCGTTATGCGTTATGCGTTATGCGTTATGCATTATGCGTTAAACGGTATGCGTTATGCGTTATACGTTATGCGTTATGCGTTATGCGTTATGGGTTATGCGTTATGCGTTATGGTTATGCGTTATGCGTTATGCGTTATGCGTTATGGTTATGCGTTATGCGTTATGCGTTATGGGTTATGCGTTATGCGTGATCCGTTATGCGTTAGGCGTTATGCGTTATGCGTTATGCGTTATGCGTTATGCTTTATGCGTTATGCATTATGCGTTATGCGTTATGGGTTTTCCGGTGTTCGTTATGCGTTGTGCATTATGCGTTATGGCGTTATGAAGTAAGGGTTATGGTTTATGCATTATGCGTTGTGCGCTATACGTTTGCGTTATGCGTTATGCGTTATGCGTTATGCGTTATGCGTTGTGCGTTATACGTATGCGTTATGCGTTATGCGTTATGCTTTATGCGTTATGCGTTATGCGTTATGCGTTATGCGTTATGCGTTATGCGTTATGCGTTATGCGTTATGCGTTATGCGTTATGCGTTATGCGTTATGCGTTATGCGTTATGCGTTATGCGTTATGCTTTATGCGTTATGCATTATGCGTTATTCGTGATCCGTTATGCGTTAGGCGTTATGGGTTTTCCGGTGTTCGTTATGCGTTGTGCATTATGCGTTATGCGTTATGAAGTAAGGGTTATGGTTTATGCATTATGCGTTGTGCGCTATACGTTTGCGTTATGCGTTATGCGTTATGCATTATGCGTTATACGGTATGCGTTATGCGTTATACGTTATGCGTTATGCGTTATGCCTTATGGGTTATGCGTTATGCGTTATGGTTATGCGTTATGCGTTATACGTTATGCGTTATGCGTTATGCGTTATACGTTATGCGTTATGCGTTATGCGTTATGCGTTATGCGTTATGCGTTGGGCGTTATACGTTTGCGTTATGCGTTTTGCTTTATGCGTTATGCGTTATGCGTTATGCGTTATGCGTTATGCGTTATGCGTTGTGCGTTATGCGTTATACGTTATATGTTATGCTTTATGCGTTATGCGTTATGCGTTGTGCGTTATACGTTTGCGTTATGCGTTATGCGTTATGCGTTATACGGTATGCGTTATGCGTTATACGTTATGTATTATGCGTTATGCGATATGCGTTATGCGTTATGCGTTATGCTTTATGCGTTATGCGTTATGAGTTACACGTTATGCGTTATGTGTTATGCGTTATGCGTTATGCGTTATGTTTTTTATGCGTTATGCGTTATGCGTTATGCGTTATGCGTTATGCGTTATGCGTTATGCGTTATGCGTTATGCGTTATGCGTTATGCGTTATGCGTTATGCGTTATGCGTTTTGCGGTATTCGTTATGCGTTGTGCATTATGCGTTATGCGTTGTGCGTTATGGGTTATGATTTATGCGTTATGCGTTATGCGTTATGCGTTATGCGTTATGCGTTATGCGTTATTCGTTATGCTTTATGCGTCATGCGTGATCCGTTATGCGTTAGGCGTTATGCGATTTGCGGTATTCGTTAAGCGTTATGCATTATGCGTTATGCGTTATGCGTTAAGGGTTATGGGTTATGCGTTATGCTTTATGCGTTATTCATTTTGCGTTATGCGTTATTCGTTATGAGTTATGAGTTAAAAGTTATGCGTAATGCGTTATGCCTTATGCGTTATGCGTATGTGTTATGCGATATGCGTTATGCGTTATGCGTTATGCGTTATGCGTTATGCGTTATGCGTTATGCGTTATGCGTTATGCGTTATGCATAATGCGTTATACGTTATGTATTATGCGTTATGCCTTATGCGTTATGCGATATGCTTCTTGCATCAAGCCTTATGCGTTATGCGATATGCGATATGCGTCATGCATCAAGCCTTATGCGTTATGAGTTATGCGTTAACGTTATGCGTTTTGCGTTATGCGTTGTGCGCTATACGTTTGCGTCATGCGTTATGCGTTATGCGTTATACGGTATGCGTTATGCGTTATACGTTATGCGTTATGCGTTATGCGTTATGCGTTATGCGTTATGCGTTATGCATTATGCGTTATACGGTATGCGTTATGCGTTATACGTTATGCGTTATGCGTTATGCGTTATGGGTTATGCGTTATGCGTTATGGTTATGCGTTATGCGTTATGCGTTATGCGTTATGCGTTATTCGTTATACGTTATGCGTTATGCGTTATGCGTTATGCGTTATGCGTTATGCGTTGTGCGTTATACGTTTGCGTTATGCGTTTTGCTTTATGCGTTATGCGTTATGCGTTATGCGTTATGCGTTATGCATTATGCGTTATACGGTATGCGTTATGCGGTATACGTTATGCGTTATGCGTTATGCGTTATGGGTTATGCGTTATGCGTTATGGTTATGCGTTATGCGTTATGCGTTATGCGTTATGCGTTATGCGTTATGGTTATGCGTTATGCGTTATGCGTTATGGGTTATGCGTTATGCGTGATCCGTTATGCGTTAGGCGTTATGCGTTATGCGTTATGCGTTATGCGTTATGCGTTATGCTTTATGCGTTATGCATTATGCGTTATGCGTTATGGGTTTTCCGGTGTTCGTTATGCGTTGTGCATTATGCGTTATGGCGTTATGAAGTAAGGGTTATGGTTTATGCATTATGCGTTGTGCGCTATACGTTTGCGTTATGCGTTATGCGTTATGCGTTATACGGTATGCGTTATGCGTTATACGTTATGCGTTATGCGTTATGCGTTATGCGTTATGCGTTATGCGTTATGCATTATGCGTTATACGGTATGCGTTATGCGTTATACGTTATGCGTTATGCGTTATGCGTTGTGCATTATGCGTTATGCGTTATGAAGTAAGGGTTATGGTTTATGCATTATGCGTTGTGCGCTATATGTTTGCGTTATGCGTTATGCGTTATGCGTTATACGGTATGCGTTATGCGTTATACGTTATGCGTTATGCTTTATGCGTTATGCGTTATGCGTTATGCATTATGCGTTATACGGTATGCGTTATGCGTTATACGTTATGCGTTATGCGTTATGCGTTATGGGTTATGCGTTATGCGTTATGGTTATGCGTTATGCGTTATGCGTTATGCGTTATGCGTTATGCGTTATGCGTTATGCGTTATGCGTTACGCGTTATGCGTTATGCGTTATGCGTTATGCGTTATGCGTTATGCGTTATGCGTTATGCGTTATGCGTTATGCTTTATGCGTTATGCATTATGCGTTATACGGTATGCGTTATGCGTTATACGTTATGCGTTATGCGTTATGCATAATGCGTTATACGTTATGTATTATGCGTTATGCCTTATGCGTTATGCGATATGCGTCATGCATCAAGCCTTATGCGTTATGCGATATGCGATATGCGTCATGCATCAAGCCTTATGCGTTATGAGTTATGCGTTAACGTTATGCGTTTTGCGTTATGCGTTGTGCGCTATACGTTTGCGTCATGCGTTATGCGTTATGCGTTATACGGTATGCGTTATGCGTTATACGTTATGCGTTATGCGTTATGCGTTATGCGTTATGCGTTATGCGTTATGCATTATGCGTTATACGGTATGCGTTATGCGTTATACGTTATGCGTTATGCGTTATGCGTTATGGGTTATGCGTTATGCGTTATGGTTATGCGTTATGCGTTATGCGTTATGCGTTATGCGTTATGCGTTATACGTTATGCGTTATGCGTTATGCGTTATGCGTTATGCGTTATGCGTTGTGCGTTATACGTTTGCGTTATGCGTTTTGCTTTATGCGTTATGCGTTATGCGTTATGCGTTATGCGTTATGCATTATGCGTTATACGGTATGCGTTATGCGGTATACGTTATGCGTTATGCGTTATGCGTTATGGGTTATGCGTTATGCGTTATGGTTATGCGTTATGCGTTATGCGTTATGCGTTATGCGTTATGCGTTATGGTTATGCGTTATGCGTTATGCGTTATGGGTTATGAGTTATACGTTATGCGTGATCCGTTATGCGTTAGGCGTTATGCGTTATGCGTTATGCGTTATGCGTTATGCGTTATGCTTTATGCGTTATGCATTATGCGTTATGCGTTATGGGTTTTCCGGTGTTCGTTATGCGTTATGCGTTATGCGTTATGGCGTTATGAAGTAAGGGTTATGGTTTATGCTTTATGCGTTGTGCGCTATACGTTTGCGTTATGCGTTATGCGTTATGCGTTATACGGTATGCGTTATGCGTTATACGTTATGCGTTATGCGTTATGCGTTATGCGTTATGCGTTATGCATTATGCGTTATACGGTATGCGTTATGCGTTATACGTTATGCGTTATGCGTTATGCGTTGTGCATTATGCGTTATGCGTTATGAAGTAAGGGTTATGGTTTATGCATTATGCGTTGTGCGCTATACGTTTGCGTTATGCGTTATGCGTTATGCGTTATACGGTATGCGTTATGCGTTATACGTTATGCGTTATGCGTTATGCGTTATGCGTTATGCGTTATGCATTATGCGTTATACGGTATGCGTTATGCGTTATACGTTATGCGTTATGCGTTATGCGTTATGGGTTATGCGTTATGCGTTATGGTTATGCGTTATGCGTTATGCGTTATGCGTTATGCGTTATGCGTTATGCGTTATGCGTTATGCGTTATGCGTTATGCGTTATGCGTTATGCGTTATGCGTTATGCGTTACGCGTTATGCGTTATGCGTTATGCGTTATGCGTTATGCGTTATGCGTTATGCGTTATGCGTTATGCGTTATGCGTTATGATTTATGCGTTATGCATTATGCGTTATACGGTATGCGTTATGCGTTATACGTTATGCGTTATGCGTTATGCGTTATGCGTTATGGGTTATGCGTTATATGTTATGGTTATGCGTTATGCGTTATGCGATATGCGTTATGCGTTATGCGTTATGCGTTATGCGTTATGCGTTATGCGTTATACGTTATGCGTTATGCGTTATGCGTTATGCGTTATGCGTTGTGCGTTATACGTTTGCGTTATGCGTTATGCGTTATGCTTTATGCGTTATGCGTTATGCGTTATGCGTTATGCGTTATGCGTTATGCGATATGCGTTATGCGTTATGCGTTATGCGTTATGCGTTATGCTTTATGCGTTATGCGTTATGCGTTATGCGTTATACGTTTGCGTTATGCGTTATGCGTTATGCGTTATGCGTTGTGCCTTATACGTTTGCGTTATGCGTTATGCGTTATGCGTTATACGGTATGCGTTATGCGTTATACGTTATGCGTTATGCGTTGTGCGATATGCGTTATGCGTTATGCGTTATGCGTTATGCGTTATGCGTTATGCGTTATGCGTTATGCGTTATGCGTTATGCGTTATGCGTTATGCGTTATGCGTTATGATTTATGCGTTATGCGTTATGCGTTATGCGTTATGCGTTATGCGTTATGCGTTATTCGTTATGCTTTATGCGTCATGCGTGATCCGTTATGCGTTAGGCGTTATGCGATTTGCGGTATTCGTTAAGCGTTATGCATTATGCGTTATGCGTTATGCGTTAAGGGATATGGGTTATGCGTTATGCTTTATGCGTTATTCATTTTGCGTTATGCGTTATTCGTTATGAGTTATGAGTTAAAAGTTATGCGTAATGCGTTATGCCTTATGCGTTATGCGTATGTGTTATGCGATATGCGTTATGCGTTATGCGTTATGCGTTATGCGTTATGCGTTATGCGTTATGCATAATGCGTTATACGTTATGTATTATGCGTTATGCCTTATGCGTTATGCGATATGCTTCATGCATCAAGCCTTATGCGTTATGCGATATGCGATATGCGTCATGCATCAAGCCTTATGCGTTATGAGTTATGCGTTAACGTTATGCGTTTTGCGTTATGCGTTGTGCGCTATACGTTTGCGTCATGCGTTATGCGTTATGCGTTATACGGTATGCGTTATGCGTTATACGTTATGCGTTATGCGTTATGCGTTATGCGTTATGCGTTATGCGTTATGCATTATGCGTTATACGGTATGCGTTATGCGTTATGCGTTATGCGTTATGCGTTATGCGTTATGCGTTATGCGTTATGCGTTATGCGTTATGCGTTATGCGTTATGCGTTGTGCGTTATACGTTTGCGTTATGCGTTTTGCTTTATGCGTTATGCGTTATGCGTTATGCGTTATGCGTTATGCGTTATGCGTTATGCGTTAAACGGTATGCGTTATGCGTTATACGTTATGCGTTATGCGTTATGCGTTATGGGTTATGCGTTATGCGTTATGGTTATGCGTTATGCGTTATGCGTTATGCGTTATGGTTATGCGTTATGCGTTATGCGTTATGGGTTATGCGTTATGCGTGATCCGTTATGCGTTAGGCGTTATGCGTTATGCGTTATGCGTTATGCGTTATGCTTTATGCGTTATGCATTATGCGTTATGCGTTATGGGTTTTCCGGTGTTCGTTATGCGTTGTGCATTATGCGTTATGGCGTTATGAAGTAAGGGTTATGGTTTATGCATTATGCGTTGTGCGCTATACGTTTGCGTTATGCGTTATGCGTTATGCGTTATGCGTTATGCGTTGTGCGTTATACGTATGCGTTATGCGTTATGCGTTATGCTTTATGCGTTATGCGTTATGCGTTATGCGTTATGCGTTATGCGTTATGCGTTATGCGTTATGCGTTATGCGTTATGCGTTATGCGTTATGCGTTATGCGTTATGCGTTATGCGTTATGCGTTATGCTTTATGCGTTATGCATTATGCGTTATTCGTGATCCGTTATGCGTTAGGCGTTATGGGTTTTCCGGTGTTCGTTATGCGTTGTGCATTATGCGTTATGCGTTATGAAGTAAGGGTTATGGTTTATGCATTATGCGTTGTGCGCTATACGTTTGCGTTATGCGTTATGCGTTATGCGTTATGCGTTATGCGTTATGCGTTATGCGTTATACGTTATGCGTTATGCGTTATGCCTTATGGGTTATGCGTTATGCGTTATGGTTATGCGTTATGCGTTATACGTTATGCGTTATGCGTTATGCGTTATACGTTATGCGTTATGCGTTATGCGTTATGCGTTATGCGTTATGCGTTGTGCGTTATACGTTTGCGTTATGCGTTTTGCTTTATGCGTTATGCGTTATGCGTTATGCGTTATGCGTTATGCGTTATGCGTTGTGCGTTATGCGTTATACGTTATATGTTATGCTTTATGCGTTATGCGTTATGCGTTGTGCGTTATACGTTTGCGTTATGCGTTATGCGTTATGCGTTATACGGTATGCGTTATGCGTTATACGTTATGTATTATGCGTTATGCGATATGCGTTATGCGTTATGCGTTATGCTTTATGCGTTATGCGTTATGAGTTACACGTTATGCGTTATGTGTTATGCGTTATGCGTTATGCGTTATGTTTTTTATGCGTTATGCGTTATGCGTTATGCGTTATGCGTTATGCGTTATGCGTTATGCGTTATGCGTTATGAGTTATGCGTTATGCGTTATGCGTTATGCGTTATGCGTTTTGCGGTATTCGTTATGCGTTGTGCATTATGCGTTATGCGTTGTGCGTTATGGGTTATGATTTATGCGTTATGCGTTATGCGTTATGCGTTATGCGTTATGCGTTATGCGTTATTCGTTATGCTTTATGCGTCATGCGTGATCCGTTATGCGTTAGGCGTTATGCGATTTGCGGTATTCGTTAAGCGTTATGCATTATGCGTTATGCGTTATGCGTTAAGGGTTATGGGTTATGCGTTATGCTTTATGCGTTATTCATTTTGCGTTATGCGTTATTCGTTATGAGTTATGAGTTAAAAGTTATGCGTAATGCGTTATGCCTTATGCGTTATGCGTATGTGTTATGCGATATGCGTTATGCGTTATGCGTTATGCGTTATGCGTTATGCGTTATGCGTTATGCGTTATGCGTTATGCGTTATGCATAATGCGTTATACGTTATGTATTATGCGTTATGCCTTATGCGTTATGCGATATGCTTCATGCATCAAGCCTTATGCGTTATGCGATATGCGATATGCGTCATGCATCAAGCCTTATGCGTTATGAGTTATGCGTTAACGTTATGCGTTTTGCGTTATGCGTTGTGCGCTATACGTTTGCGTCATGCGTTATGCGTTATGCGTTATACGGTATGCGTTATGCGTTATACGTTATGCGTTATGCGTTATGCGTTATGCGTTATGCGTTATGCGTTATGCATTATGCGTTATACGGTATGCGTTATGCGTTATACGTTATGCGTTATGCGTTATGCGTTATGGGTTATGCGTTATGCGTTATGGTTATGCGTTATGCGTTATGCGTTATGCGTTATGCGTTATTCGTTATACGTTATGCGTTATGCGTTATGCGTTATGCGTTATGCGTTATGCGTTGTGCGTTATACGTTTGCGTTATGCGTTTTGCTTTATGCGTTATGCGTTATGCGTTATGCGTTATGCGTTATGCGTTATGCGTTATACGGTATGCGTTATGCGGTATACGTTATGCGTTATGCGTTATGCGTTATGGGTTATGCGTTATGCGTTATGGTTATGCGTTATGCGTTATGCGTTATGCGTTATGCGTTATGCGTTATGGTTATGCGTTATGCGTTATGCGTTATGGGTTATGCGTTATGCGTGATCCGTTATGCGTTAGGCGTTATGCGTTATGCGTTATGCGTTATGCGTTATGCGTTATGCTTTATGCGTTATGCATTATGCGTTATGCGTTATGGGTTTTCCGGTGTTCGTTATGCGTTGTGCATTATGCGTTATGGCGTTATGAAGTAAGGGTTATGGTTTATGCATTATGCGTTGTGCGCTATACGTTTGCGTTATGCGTTATGCGTTATGCGTTATACGGTATGCGTTATGCGTTATACGTTATGCGTTATGCGTTATGCGTTATGCGTTATGCGTTATGCGTTATGCATTATGCGTTATACGGTATGCGTTATGCGTTATACGTTATGCGTTATGCGTTATGCGTTGTGCATTATGCGTTATGCGTTATGAAGTAAGGGTTATGGTTTATGCATTATGCGTTGTGCGCTATATGTTTGCGTTATGCGTTATGCGTTATGCGTTATACGGTATGCGTTATGCGTTATACGTTATGCGTTATGCTTTATGCGTTATGCGTTATGCGTTATGCATTATGCGTTATACGGTATGCGTTATGCGTTATGGTTATGCGTTATGCGTTATGCGTTATGCGTTATGCGTTATGCGTTATGCGTTATGCGTTATGCGTTATGCGTTATGCGTTATGCGTTATGCGTTATGCGTTATGCGTTATGCGTTATGCGTTATGCGTTATGCGTTATGCTTTATGCGTTATGCATTATGCGTTATACGGTATGCGTTATGCGTTATACGTTATGCGTTATGCGTTATGCATAATGCGTTATACGTTATGTATTATGCGTTATGCCTTATGCGTTATGCGATATGCTTCATGCATCAAGCCTTATGCGTTATGCGATATGCGATATGCGTCATGCATCAAGCCTTATGCGTTATGAGTTATGCGTTAACGTTATGCGTTTTGCGTTATGCGTTGTGCGCTATACGTTTGCGTCATGCGTTATGCGTTATGCGTTATACGGTATGCGTTATGCGTTATACGTTATGCGTTATGCGTTATGCGTTATGCGTTATGCGTTATGCGTTATGCATTATGCGTTATACGGTATGCGTTATGCGTTATACGTTATGCGTTATGCGTTATGCGTTATGGGTTATGCGTTATGCGTTATGGTTATGCGTTATGCGTTATGCGTTATGCGTTATGCGTTATGCGTTATACGTTATGCGTTATGCGTTATGCGTTATGCGTTATGCGTTATGCGTTGTGCGTTATACGTTTGCGTTATGCGTTTTGCTTTATGCGTTATGCGTTATGCGTTATGCGTTATGCGTTATGCATTATGCGTTATACGGTATGCGTTATGCGGTATACGTTATGCGTTATGCGTTATGCGTTATGGGTTATGCGTTATGCGTTATGGTTATGCGTTATGCGTTATGCGTTATGCGTTATGCGTTATGCGTTATGGTTATGCGTTATGCGTTATGCGTTATGGGTTATGGGTTATACGTTATGCGTGATCCGTTATGCGTTAGGCGTTATGCGTTATGCGTTATGCGTTATGCGTTATGCGTTATGCTTTATGCGTTATGCATTATGCGTTATGCGTTATGGGTTTTCCGGTGTTCGTTATGCGTTGTGCATTATGCGTTATGGCGTTATGAAGTAAGGGTTATGGTTTATGCATTATGCGTTGTGCGCTATACGTTTGCGTTATGCGTTATGCGTTATGCGTTATACGGTATGCGTTATGCGTTATACGTTATGCGTTATGCGTTATGCGTTATGCGTTATGCGTTATGCATTATGCGTTATACGGTATGCGTTATGCGTTATACGTTATGCGTTATGCGTTATGCGTTGTGCATTATGCGTTATGCGTTATGAAGTAAGGGTTATGGTTTATGCATTATGCGTTGTGCGCTATACGTTTGCGTTATGCGTTATGCGTTATGCGTTATACGGTATGCGTTATGCGTTATACGTTATGCGTTATGCGTTATGCGTTATGCGTTATGCGTTATGCGTTATGCGTTATTCGGTATGCGTTATGCGTTATACGTTATGCGTTATGCGTTATGCGTTATGGGTTATGCGTTATGCGTTATGGTTATGCGTTATGCGTTATGCGTTATGCGTTATGCGTTATGCGTTATGCGTTATGCGTTATGCGTTATGCGTTATGCGTTATGCGTTATGCGTTATGCGTTATGCGTTATGCGTTACGCGTTATGCGTTATGCGTTATGCGTTATGCGTTATGCGTTATGCGTTATGCGTTATGCGTTATGCGTTATGCGTTATGCTTTATGCGTTATGCATTATGCGTTATACGGTATGCGTTATGCGTTATACGTTATGCGTTATGCGTTATGCGTTATGCGTTATGGGTTATGCGTTATATGTTATGGTTATGCGTTATGCGTTATGCGATATGCGTTATGCGTTATGCGTTATGCGTTATGCGTTATGCGTTATGCGTTATACGTTATGCGTTATGCGTTATGCGTTATGCGTTATGCGTTGTGCGTTATACGTTTGCGTTATGCGTTATGCGTTATGCTTTATGCGTTATGCGTTATGCGTTATGCGTTATGCGTTATGCGTTATGCGTTATGCGTTATGCGTTATGCGTTATGCGTTATGCGTTATGCTTTATGCGTTATGCGTTATGCGTTATGCGTTATACGTTTGCGTTATGCGTTATGCGTTATGCGTTATGCGTTGTGCCTTATACGTTTGCGTTATGCGTTATGCGTTATGCGTTATACGGTATGCGTTATGCGTTATACGTTATGCGTTATGCGTTGTGCGATATGCGTTATGCGTTATGCGTTATGCGTTATGCGTTATGCGTTATGCGTTATGCGTTATGCGTTATGCGTTATGCGTTATGCGTTATGCGTTATGCGTTATATGTTATGCGTTATGCGTTATGCGTTATGCGTTATGCGTTGTGCGTTATGCGTTATGCGTTATGCGTTATGCGTTATGCGTTATGCGTTATATGTTATGCGTTATGCGTTATGCGTTATGCGTTGTGCGTTATACGTTTGCGTTATGCGTTATGCGTTATGCGTTATACGGTATGCGTTATGCGTTATACGTTATGTATTATGCGTTATGCGATATGCGTTATGCGTTATGCGTTATGCGTTATGCTTTATGCGTTATGCGTTATAGGTTACACGTTATGCGTTATGCGTTATGCGTTATGCGTTATGCGTTATGTGTTATGCGTTATGCGTTATGGGTTATGCGTTATGCGTTATGAGTTATGCGTTATGCGTTATGCGTTATGCGTTTTGCGGTATTCGTTATGCGTTGTGCATTATGCGTTATGCGTTGTGCGTTATGGGTTATGATTTATGCGTTATGCGATATGCGTTATGCGTTATGCGTTATGCGTTATGCTTTATGCGTCATGCGTGATCCGTTATGCGTTAGGCGTTATGCGATTTGCGGTATTCGTTAAGCGTTGTGCATTATGCGTTATGCGTTAAGGGTTATGGGTTATGCGTTATGCTTTATGCGTTATTCATTTTGCGTTATGCGTTATTCGTTATGAGTTATGAGTTAAAAGTTATGCGTAATGCGTTATGCCTTATGCGTTATGCCTATGTGTTATGCGATATGCGTTATGCGTTATGCGTTATGCGTTATGCGTTATGCGTTATGCGTTATGCATAATGCGTTATACGTTATGTATTATGCGTTATGCCTTATGCGTTATGCGATATGCGTCATGCATCAAGCCTTATGCGTCATGCGATAAGCGATATGCGTCATGCATCAAGCCTTATGCGTTATGGGATATGCGTTAACGTTATGCGTTTTGCGTTATGCGTTATGCGTTATGCGTTATGCGTTATGCGTTATGCGTTATGCGTTATGCGTTATGCGTTATGCGTTATGCGTTATGCGTTATGCGTTATGCGTTATGCGTTATGCGTTATGCGTTATGCGTTATGCGTTATGCGTTGTGCGTTATGCGTTTTCCGGTGTTCGTTATGCGTTGTGCATTATGCGTTATGGCGTTATGAAGTAAGGGTTATGGTTTATGCATTATGCGTTGTGCGCTATACGTTTGCGTTATGCGTTATGCGTTATGCGTTATACGGTATGCGTTATGCGTTATACGTTATGCGTTATGCGTTATGCGTTATGCGTTATGCATTATGCGTTATGGGTTATGCGTTATGCGTTATGGTTATGCGTTATGCGTTATGCGTTATGCGTTATGCGTTATGCGTTATGCGTTATACGTTATGCGTTATGCGTGATCCGTTATGCGTTAGGCGTTATGCGTTATGCGTTATGCGTTATGCGTTATGCGTTATGCGTTATGCTTTATGCGTTATGCATTATGCGTTATGCGTTATGGGTTTTCCGGTGTTCGTTATGCGTTGTGTATTATGCGTTATGGCGTTATGAAGTAAGGGTTATGGTTTATGCATTATGCGTTGTGCGCTATACGTTTGCGTTATGCGTTATGCGTTATGCGTTATACGGTATGCGTTTTGCGTTATGCGTTATGCGTTGTGCGTTATACGTTTGCGTTATGCGTTATGCGTTATGCTTTATGCGTTATGCGTTATGCTTTATGCGTTGTGCGTTATACGTTTGCGTTATGCGTTATGCGTTATGCGTTATACGGTATGCGTTATGCGTTATACGTTATGTATTATGCGTTATGCGATATGCGTTATGCGTTATGCGTTATGCGTTATGCTTTATGCGTTATGCGTTATAGGTTACACGTTATGCGTTATGCGTTATGCGTTATGCGTTATGCGTTATGTGTTATGCGTTATGCGTTATGGGTTATGCGTTATGCGTTATGAGTTATGCGTTATGCGTTATGCGTTATGCGTTTTGCGGTATTCGTTATGCGTTGTGCATTATGCGTTATGCGTTGTGCGTTATGGGTTATGATTTATGCGTTATGCGATATGCGTTATGCGTTATGCGTTATGCGTTATGCTTTATGCGTCATGCGTGATCCGTTATGCGTTAGGCGTTATGCGATTTGCGGTATTCGTTAAGCGTTGTGCATTATGCGTTATGCGTTATGCGTTAAGGGTTATGGGTTATGCGTTATGCTTTAGGCGTTATTCATTTTGCGTTATGCGTTATTCGTTATGAGTTATGAGTTAAAAGTTATGCGTAATGCGTTATGCCTTATGCGTTATGCGTATGTGTTATGCGATATGCGTTATGCGTTATGCGTTATGCGTTATGCGTTATGCATAATGCGTTATACGTTATGTATTATGCGTTATGCCTTATGCGTTATGCGATATGCGTCATGCATCAAGTCTTATGCGTCATGCGATAAGCGATATGCGTCATGCATCAAGCCTTATGCGTTATGGGATATGCGTTAACGTTATGCGTTTTGCGTTATGCGTTATGCGTTATGCGTTATGCGTTATGCGTTATGCGTTATGCCTTATGCGTTATGCGTTATGCGTTATGCGTTATGCGTTATGCGTTATGCGTTATGCGTTATGCGTTATGCGTTATGCGTTATGCGTTATGCATTATGCGTTATACGGTATGCGTTATGCGTTATGCGTTATACGTTATTCGTTGTGCGTTATGCGTTATGGGTTATGCGTTATGCGTTATGGTTATGCGTTATGCGTTATGCGTTATGCGTTATGCGTTATGCGTTATGCGTTATGCGTTATGCGTTATACGTTATGCGTTATGAGTTTTGCGTTATGCGTTATGCGTTGTGCGTTATACGTTTGCGTTATGCGTTATGCTTTATGCGTTATGCGTTATGAGTTATGCGTTATGCGTTATGCGTTATGCGTTATGCGTTATGCGTTATGCGTTATGCGATATGCGTTATGCGTTATGCGTTATGCGTTATGCGTTATGCGTTATATGTTATGCGTTATGCGTTATGCGTTATGCGTTGTGCGTTATACGTTTGCGTTATGCGTTATGCGTTATGCGTTATGCGTTATACGGTATGCGATATGCGTTATGCGTTATGCGTTATGCGTTATGCGTTATGCGTTATGCGTTCTGCGTTATGTGTTATGCGTTATGCGTTATGCGTTATGCGTTATGCGTTATGCGTTATACGGTATGCGTTATGCGTTATGCGTTATGCGTTATGCGTTATGCGTTATGCGTTGTGCGTTATACGTTTGCGTTATGCGTTATGCGTTATGCTTTATGCGTTATGCGTTATGCGTTATGCGTTATGCTTTAGGTGTTATGCGTTATGCGTTATGCGTTATGCGTTATGCGTTATGCGTTACACGTTATGCGTTATGCGTTATGCGTTATGCGTTATGCGTTATGCTTTATGCGTTATGCGTTATGCGTTATGCGTTATGCTTTATGCGTTATGCGTTATGCGTTATGCGTTATGCGTTATGCGTTATGCGTTATGCGTTATGCGTTATGCGTTATGGGTTATGCGTTATATGTTATGGTTATGCGTTATGCGTTATGCGATATGCGTTATGCGTTATGCGTTATGCGTTATGCGTTATGCGTTATGCGTTATACGTTATGCGTTATGCGTTATGCGTTATGCGTTATGCGTTATGCGTTATGCTTTATGCGTTATGCGTTATGCGTTATGCGTTATGCGTTATATGTTATGCGTTATGCGTTATGCGTTATGCGTTGTGCCTTATACGTTTGCGTTATGCGTTATGCGTTATGCGTTATACGGTATGCGTTATGCGTTATACGTTATGCGTTATGCGTTGTGCGATATGCGTTATGCGTTATGCGTTATGCGTTATGCGTTATGCGTTATGCGTTATGCGTTATGCGTTATATGTTATGCGTTATGCGTTATGCGTTATGCGTTGTGCGTTATGGTTATGCGTTATGCGTTATGCGTTATGGGTTATGCGTTATGCGTGATCCGTTATGCGTTAGGCGTTATGCGTTATGCGTTATGCGTTATACGGTATGCGTTGTGCGTTATACGTTATGCGTTATGCGTTATGCGTTATGCGTTATGCGTTATGGTTATGCGTTATGCGTTATGCGTTATGGGTTATGCGTTATGCGTGATCCGTTATGCGTTAGGCGTTATGCGTTATGCGTTATGCGTTATGCGTTATGCGTTATGCTTTATGCGTTATGCATTATGCGTTATGCGTTATGGGTTTTCCGGTGTTCGTTATGCGTTGTGCATTATGCGTTATGGCGTTATGAAGTAAGGGTTATGGTTTATGCATTATGCGTTGTGCGCTATACGTTTGCGTTATGCGTTATGCGTTATGCGTTATACGGTATGCGTTATGCGTTATACGTTATGCGTTATGCGTTATGCGTTATGCGTTATGCGTTATGCATTATGCGTTATACGGTATGCGTTATGCGTTATACGTTATGCGTTATGCGTTATGCGTTGTGCATTATGCGTTATGCGTTATGAAGTAAGGGTTATGGTTTATGCATTATGCGTTGTGCGCTATACGTTTGCGTTATGCGTTATGCGTTATGCGTTATACGGTATGCGTTATGCGTTATACGTTATGCGTTATGCGTTATGCGTTATGCGTTATGCGTTATGCGTTATGCATTATGCGTTATACGGTATGCGTTATGCGTTATACGTTATGCGTTATGCGTTATGCGTTATGGGTTATGCGTTATGCGTTATGGTTATGCGTTATGCGTTATGCGTTATGCGTCATGCGTGATCCGTTATGCGTTAGGCGTTATGCGATTTGCGGTATTCGTTAAGCGTTATGCATTATGCGTTATGCGTTATGCGTTAAGGGTTATGGGTTATGCGTTATGCTTTATGCGTTATTCATTTTGCGTTATGCGTTATTCGTTATGAGTTATGAGTTAAAAGTTATGCGTAATGCGTTATGCCTTATGCGTTATGCGTATGTGTTATGCGATATGCGTTATGCGTTATGCGTTATGCGTTATGCGTTATGCGTTATGCATAATGCGTTATACGTTATGTATTATGCGTTATGCCTTATGCGGTATGCGATATGCTTCATGCATCAAGCCTTATGCGTTATGCGATATGCGATATGCGTCATGCATCAAGCCTTATGCGTTATGAGTTATGCGTTAACGTTATGCGTTTTGCGTTATGCGTTGTGCGCTATACGTTTGCGTCATGCGTTATGCGTTATGCGTTATACGGTATGCGTTATGCGTTATACGTTATGCATTATGCGTTCTACGGTATGCGTTATGCGTTATACGTTATGCGTTATGCGTTATGCGTTATGGGTTATGCGTTATGCGTTATGGTTATGCGTTATGCGTTATGCGTTATGCGTTATGCGTTATGCGTTATGCGTTATACGTTATGCGTTATGCGTGATCCGTTATGCGTTAGGCGTTATGCGTTATGCGTTATGCGTTATGCGTTATGCGTTATGCTTTATGCGTTATGCATTATGCGTTATGCGTTATGGGTTTTCCGGTGTTCGTTATGCGTTGTGCATTATGCGTTATGGCGTTATGAAGTAAGGGTTATGGTTTATGCATTATGCGTTGTGCGCTATACGTTTGCGTTATGCGTTATGCGTTATGCGTTATACGGTATGCGTTATGCGTTATACGTTATGCGTTATGCGTTATGCGTTATGCGTTATGCGTTATGCATTATGCGTTATACGGTATGCGTTATGCGTTATACGTTATGCGTTATGCGTTATGCGTTGTGCATTATGCGTTATGCGTTATGAAGTAAGGGTTATGGTTTATGCATTATGCGTTGTGCGCTATACGTTTGCGTTATGCGTTATGCGTTATGCGTTATACGGTATGCGTTATGCGTTATACGTTATGCGTTATGCGTTATGCGTTATGCGTTATGCGTTATGCGTTATGCATTATGCGTTATACGGTATGCGTTATGCGTTATACGTTCTGCGTTATGCGTTATGCGTTATGGGTTATGCGTTATGCGTTATGGTTATGCGTTATGCGTTATGCGTTATGCGTTATGCGTTATGAGTTATGCGTTATGCGTTATGCGTTATGCGTTATGCGTTATGCGTTATGCGTTATGCGTTATGCGTTATGCGTTATGCGTTATGCGTTACGCGTTATGCGTTATGCGTTATGCGTTATGCGTTATGCGTTATGCGTTATGCGTTATGCGTTATGCGTTATGCTTTATGCGTTATGCATTATGCGTTATACGGTATGCGTTATGCGTTATACGTTATGCGTTATGCGTTATGCGTTATGGGTTATGCGTTATATGTTATGGTTATGCGTTATGCGTTATGCGATATGCGTTATGCGTTATGCGTTATGCGTTATGCGTTATGCGTTATGCGTTATACGTTATGCGTTATGCGTTATGCGTTATGCGTTATGCGTTGTGCGTTATACGTTTGCGTTATGCGTTATGCGTTATGCTTTATGCGTTATGCGTTATGCGTTATGCGTTATGCGTTATGCGTTATGCGTTATGCGTTATGCGATATGCGTCATGCGTTATGCGTTATGCGTTATGCGTTATGCGTTATGCTTTATGCGTTATGCGTTATGCGTTATGCGTTATATGTTATGCGTTATGCGTTATGCGTTATGCGTTGTGCCTTATACGTTTGCGTTATGCGTTATGCGTTATGCGTTATACGGTATGCGTTATGCGTTATACGTTATGCGTTATGCGTTGTGCGATATGCGTTATGCGTTATGCGTTATGCGTTATGCGTTATGCGTTATGCGTTATGCGTTATGCGTTATGCGTTATATGTTATGCGTTATGCGTTATGCGTTATGCGTTGTGCGTTATGCGTTATGCGTTATGCGTTATGCGTTATGCGTTATGCGTTATATGTTATGCGTTATGCGTTATGCGTTATGCGTTGTGCGTTATACGTTTGCGTTATGCGTTATGCGTTATGCGTTATACGGTATGCGTTATGCGTTATACGTTATGTATTATGCGTTATGCGATATGCGTTATGCGTTATGCGTTATGCGTTATGCTTTATGCGTTATGCGTTATAGGTTACACGTTATGCGTTATGCGTTATGCGTTATGCGTTATGCGTTATGCGTTATGTGTTATGCGTTATGCGTTATGGGTTATGCGTTATGCGTTATGAGTTATGCGTTATGCGTTATGCGTTATGCGTTTTGCGGTATTCGTTATGCGTTGTGCATTATGCGTTATGCGTTGTGCGTTATGGGTTATGATTTATGCGTTATGCGATATGCGTTATGCGTTATGCGTTATGCGTTATGCGTTATGCTTTATGCGTTATGCGTTATAGGTTACACGTTATGCGTTATGCGTTATGCGTTATGCGTTATGCGTTATGCGTTATGTGTTATGCGTTATGCGTTATGGGTTATGCGTTATGCGTTATGAGTTATGCGTTATGCGTTATGCGTTATGCGTTACGCGTTATGCGTTATGCGTTATGCGTTATGCGTTATGCGTTATGCTTTATGCGTTATGCGTTACTCCTTATGAGTTATGAGTTATAAGTTATGCGTAATGCGTTATGCGTTATGCGTTATGCTTTATGCGTTATGCGTTATGCGTTATGCGTTATGCGTTATGCGTTATGCGTTATGCGTTATGCGTTATGCGTTATGCGTTATGCGTTATGCGTTATGCGTTATGCGTTATGCGTTATGCGTTATGCTTTATGCGTTATGCGTTATGCGTTATGCGTTATGCGTTATTCGTTATGAGTAATGAGTTATAAGTTATGCGTTATGCGTTATGCTTTATGCGCTATGCGTTATGCGTTATGCGTTATGCGTTATGCGTTATGCGTTATGCGTTATGCGTTATGCGTTATGCGTTATGCGTTATACGGTATGCGTTATGCGTTATGCGTTATGCGTTATGCGTTATGCGTTATGCGTTATGCGTTATGCGTTATGCGTTATGCGTTATGCGTTATGCGTTATGCGTTATGCGTTATGCGTTATGCGTTATACGGTATGCGTTATGCGTTATGCGTTATGCGTTATGCGTTATGAGTTATGCTTTATGCGTTATGCGTTATGCGTTATGCGTTATGCGTTATGCGTTATGCGTTATGCGTTATGCGTTATGCGTTATGCGTTATACGGTATGCGTTATGCGTTATGCGTTATGCGTTATGCGTTATGCGTTATGCGTTATGCGTTATGCGTTATGCGTTATGCGTTATGCGTTATGCGTTATGCGTTATGCGTTATGCGTTATGCGTTATGCGTTATACGGTATGCGTTATGCGTTATGCGTTATGCGTTATGCGTTATGCGTTATGCGTTATGCGTTATGCGTTATGCGTTATGCGTTATGCGTTATGCGTTATGCGTTATGCGTTATGCGTTATGCGTTATGCGTTATGCGTTATGCGTTATGCGTTATGCGTTATGCGTTATGCGTTATGCGTTATGCGTTATGCGTTATGCGTTATGATTTATGCGTTATGCGTTATGCGTTATGCTTCATGCGTTATGCGTTACTCCTTATGAGTTATGAGTTATAAGTTATGCGTAATGCGTTATGCGTTATGCGTTATGCATTATGCTTTATGCGTAATGCGGTATGCGTTATACGTTATGCGTTATGCGTTATGCGTTATGCGTTATGCGTTATGCGTTATGCGTTATGCGTTATGCGTTATGCGTTATGCGTTATGCGCTATGCGTTATGCATTATGCGTTATGCGTTATGCGTTATGCGTTAAGCGTTATGCGTTTTGCTGTATTCGTTATGCGTTGTGCATGATGCGTTATGCGTTATGTGTTACGCTTTATGCGTTATGCGTCATGCGTTACGCTTTATGCGTTATGCGTTATGCGTTATGCGTTATGCGTTATGCGTTATGCGTTATGCGTTATGCGTTATGCGTTATGCGTTATGCGTGATGCGTTATGTGTTAGGCGATATACGTTTTGCGGTATTCGTTATGCGTTATGATTTATGCTTTATGCGTTATGCGTTTTGCGTGATCCGACATGCGTTATGCATTTTGCGTTATGCGTTATTCGTTATGAGTTATGAGTTATAAGTTATGCGTAATGCGTTATGCGTTAGGCGTTATGCATTATGCTTTATCCGTTATGCGTTATGCGTTATGCTTTATGCGTTATGCGTTATGCGTTATGCATTTTGCGTTATGCGTTATTCGTTGTGAGTTATGAGTTATAAGTTATGCGTAATGCGTTATGCGTTATGCGTTATACATTATGCTTTATCCGTTATGCGTTATGCGGTATGCTTTATGCGTTATGCGTTATGCGTTATGCGTTATGCGTTATGCGTTATTCGTTATGAGTAATGAGTTACAAGTTATGCGTTATGCGTAATGCGTTACGCGTTATGCGTTATGCGTTATGCTTTATGCGTTATGCGTTATGCGTTATGCTTTATGCGTTATTCGTTATGCGTTATGAGTTATGCGTTATGCGTTATGCGTTATGCGTTATGCGTTATGCGTTATGCGTTACGCGTTATGCGTTATGCGTTATGCGTTATGCGTTATGCTTTATGCGTTATGCGTTACTCCTTATGAGTTATGAGTTATTAGTTATGCGTAATGCGTTATGCGTTATGCATTATGCGTTATGCGTTATGCGATATGCGTTATCCGTTATGCGTTATGCGTTATGCGTTATTCGTTATGAGTAATGAGTTATAAGTTATGCGTTATGCGTTATGCTTTATGCGTTATGCGTTATGCCTTATGCGTTATGCGTTATGCGTTATGCGTTCTGCGTTATGCGTTATGCGTTATGCGTTGTGCGTTATACGTTTGCGTTATGCGTTATGCGTTATGCTTTATGCGTTATGCGTTATGCGTTATGCGTTATGCGTTATGCGTTATGCGTTATGCGTTATGCGTTATGCGTTATGCGTTATGCGTTATGCGTTATGCGTTATGCGTTATGCGTTATGCGTTATGCTTTATGCGTTATGCATTATGCGTTATGCGTTATGCAATATGCGTTATGCGTTATGCGTTATTCGTTATGAGTAATGAGTTATAAGTTATGCGTTATGAGTTATGCGTTATGCGTTATGCGTTATGCGTTATGCGTTATGCGTTACGCGTTATGCGTTATGCGTTATGCGTTATGCGTTATGCGTTATGCGTTATGCGTTATGCTTTATGCGTTATGCGTTACTCCTTATGAGTTATGAGTTATAAGTTATGCGTAATGCGTTATGCGTTATGCGTTATGCTTTATGCGTTATGCGTTATGCGTTATGCGTTATGCGTTATGCGTTATGCGTTATGCGTTATGCGTTATGCGTTATGCGTTATGCGTTATGCGTTATGCTTTATGCGTTATGCGTTATGCGTTATGCGTTATGCGTTATGCGTTATGCGTTATGCGTTATGCGTTATGCGTTATACGGTATGCGTTATGCGTTATGCGTTATGCGTTATGCGTTATGCGTTATGCGTTATGCGTTATGCGTTATGCGTTATGCGTTATGCGTTATGCGTTATACGGTATGCGTTATGCGTTATGCGTTATGCGTTATGCGTTATGCGTTATGCGTTATGCGTTATGCGTTATGCGTTATGCGTTATGCGTTATGCGTTATGCGTTATGCGTTATGCGTTATGCGTTATGATTTATGCGTTATGCGTTATGCGTTATGCTTTATGCGTTATGCGTTACTCCTTATGAGTTATGAGTTATAAGTTATGCGTAATGCGTTATGCGTTATGCGTTATGCATTATGCTTTATGCGTAATGCGGTATGCGTTATACGTTATGCGTTATGCGTTATGCGTTATGCGTTATGCGTTATGCGTTATGCGTTATGCGTTATGCGTTATGCGTTATGCGTTATGCGCTATGCGTTATGCATTATGCGTTATGCGTTATGCGTTATGCGTTAAGCGTTATGCGTTTTGCTGTATTCGTTATGCGTTGTGCATTATGCGTTATGCGTTATGTGTTACGCTTTATGCGTTATGCGTTATGCGTTACGCTTTATGCGTTATGCGTTATGCGTTATGCGTTATGCGTTATGCGTTATGCGTTATGCGTTATGCGTTATGCGTTATGCGTTATGCGTGATGCGTTATGTGTTAGGCGATATACGTTTTGCGGTATTCGTTATGCGTTATGATTTATGCTTTATGCGTTATGCGTTTTGCGTGATACGACATGCGTTATGCATTTTGCGTTATGCGTTATTCGTTATGAGTTATGAGTTATAAGTTATGCGTAATGCGTTATGCGTTAGGCGTTATGCATTATGCTTTATCCGTTATGCGTTATGCGTTATGCTTTATGCGTTATGCGTTATGCGTTATGCATTTTGCGTTATGCGTTATTCGTTATGAGTTATGAGTTATAAGTTATGCGTAATGCGTTATGCGTTATGCGTTATACATTATGCTTTATCCGTTATGCGTTATGCGTTATGCTTTATGCGTTATGCGTTATGCGTTATGCGTTATGCGTTATGCGTTATGCGTTATGCGTTATTCGTTATGAGTAATGAGTTACAAGTTATGCGTTATGCGTAATGCGTTATGCGTTATGCGTTATGCGTTATGCGTTATGCTTTATGCGTTATGCGTTATGCGTTATGCTTTATGCGTTATTCGTTATGCGTTATGCGTTATGCGTTATGCGTTATGCGTTATGCGTTATGCGTTATGCGTTACGCGTTATGCGTTATGCGTTATGCGTTATGCGTTATGCTTTATGCGTTATGCGTTACTCCTTATGAGTTATGAGTTATTAGTTATGCGTAATGCGTTATGCGTTATGCGTTATGCTTTATGCGTTATGCGTTATGCGTTATGCGTTATGCGTTATGCGTTATGCGTTATGCGTTATGCGTTATGCGTTATGCGTTATGCGTTATGCGTTATGCGTTATGCGTTATGCTTTATGCTTTATGCGTTATGCGTTATGCCTTATGCGTTATGCCTTATGCGTTATGCGTTATTCGTTATGAGTAATGAGTTATAAGTTATGCTTTATGCGTTATGCTTTATGCGTTATGCGTTATGCGTTATGCGTTATGCGTTATGCGTTATGCGTTATGCGTTATGCGTTATGCGTTATGCGTTATGCGTTATGCGTTATGCGTTTTGCGCTATGCGTTATGTGTTACGCTTTATGCGTTATGCGTTATGCGTTACGTTTTATGCGTTATGCATTATGCGTTATGCGTTATTCGTTATGCATTATGCGTTATGCGTTATGCGTGATCCTTTATGCGTTAAGCGTTATGCGTTTTGCTGTATTCGTAATGCGTTGTGCATTATGCGTTATGCGTTATGTGTTATGCGTTATGCGTTATGCGTTATACGTTATGCGTTATGCGTTATGCGTGATCCGTTATGTGTTAGGCGATATACGTTTTGCGGTATTCGTTATGCGTTATGCGTTATGCGTTATGCGTTATGCGTTATGCGTTATCCGTTGTTCGTTATGCGTTATGCGTTGTGCGTTATACGTTTGCGTTATGCGTTATGCGTTATACGGTATGCGTTATGCGTTATACGTTATGCGTTATGCGTTATGCGATATGCGTTATGCGTTATGCGTTATGCGTTATGCGTTATGCTTTATGCGTTATGCGTTACTCCTTATGAGTTATGAGTTATAAGTTATGCGTAATGCGTTATGCGTTATGCGTTATGCTTTATGCGTTATGCGTTATGCGTTATGCGTTATGCGTTATGCGTTATGCGTTATGCGTTATGCGTTATGCGTTATGCGTTATGCGTTATGCGTTATGCTTTATGCGTTATGCGTTATGCCTTATGCGTTATGCCTTATGCGTTATGCGTTATTCGTTATGAGTAATGAGTTATGCGTTATGCGTTATGCGTTATGCTTTATGCGTTATGCGTTATGCGTTATGCGTTATGCGTTATGCGGTATGCGTTATGCGTTATGCGTTATGCGTTATGCGTTATGCGTTGTGCGTTATACGGTATGCGTTATGCGTTATGCGTTATGCGTTATGCGTTATGCGTTATGCGTTATGCGTTATGCGTTATGCGTTATGCGTTAAGCGTTATGCGTTATACGGTATGCGTTATGCGTTATGCGTTATGCGTTATGCGTTATGCGTTATGCGTTATACGTTATGCGTTATGCGTTATGCGTTATGCGTTATGCGTTATGCGTTATGCGTTATGCGTTATGCGTTATGCGTTATGCGTTATGCGTTATGCGTTATGCGTTATGCGTTATGCGTTATGATTTATGCGTTATGCGTTATGCGTTATGCTTTATGCGTTATGCGTTACTCCTTATGAGTTATGAGTTATAAGTTATGCGTAATGCGTTATGCGTTATGCGTTATGCATTATGCTTTATGCGTAATGCGGTATACGTTATACGTTATGCGTTATGCGTTATGCGTTATGCGTTATGCGTTATGCGTTATGCGTTATGCGTTATGCGTTATGCGTTATGCGATATGCGTTATTAGTTACACGTTATGCGTTATGCGTTATGCGTTATGCGTTATGCGTTAGGGGTTATGCGTTATGCGTTAGGCGTTATGCGTTATGCGTTATGCGTTATGAGTTATACGTTATGCGTTATGCGTTAGGGGTTATGCGTTATGCGTTATGCTTTATGCGTTATGCATTATGCGTTATGCGTTATGCGATATGCGTTATCCGTTATGCGTTATGCGTTATGCGTTATTCGTTATGAGTAATGAGTTATAAGTTATGCGTTATGCGTTATGCTTTATGCGTTATGCGTTATGCCTTATGCGTTATGCGTTATGCGTTATGCGTTATGCGTTATGCGTTATGCGTTATGCGTTATGCGTTATGCGTTATGCGTTATGCGTTATGCGTTATGCTTTATGCGTTATGCATTATGCGTTATGCGTTATGCGATATGCGTTATGCGTTATGCGTTATTCGTTATGAGTAATGAGTTATAAGTTATGCGTTATGAGTTATGCGTTATGCGTTATGCGTTATGCTTTATGCGTTTTGCGGTATTCGTTATGCGTTGTGCATTATGAGTTATGCGTTATGCGTTATGCGTTATGCGTTATGCTTTATGCGTTATGCATTATGCGTTATGCGTTATGCGATATGCGTTATGCGTTATGCGTTATTCGTTATGAGTAATGAGTTATAAGTTATGCGTTATGAGTTATGCGTTATGCGTTATGCGTTATGAGTTTTGCGGTATTCGTTATGCGTTGTGCATTATGAGTTATGCGTTATGCGTTATGCGTTATGCGTTATGCGTTATGCTTTATGCGTTATGCATTATGCGTTATGCGTTATGCGTTATGCGTTATGCGTTATGCGTTATGCGTTATTCGTTATGAGTAATGAGTTATAAGTTATGCGTTATGCGTTATGCGTTATGCGTTATGCGTTATGCTTTATGCGTTATGCGTTATGCCTTATGCGTTATGCCTTATGCGTTATGCGTTATTCGTTATGAGTAATGAGTTATAAGTTATGCTTTATGCGTTATGCTTTATGCGTTATGCGTTATGCGTTATGCGTTATGCGTTATGCGTTATGCGTTATGCGTTATGCGTTAAGCGTTATGCGTTATGCGTTATGCGTTATGCGTTATGCGTTATGCGTTATGCGTTATGCGTTATGCGTTATGCGTTATACGGTATGCGTTATGCGTTATGCGTTATATGTTATGCGTTATGCGTTATGCGTTATGCGTTATGCGTTATGCGTTATGCGTTATGCGTTATGCGTTATGCGTTATGCGTCATGCGTTATGCGTTATGCGTTATGATTTATGCGTTATGCGTTATGCGTTATGCTTTATGCGTTATGCGTTACTCCTTATGAGTTATGAGTTATAAGTTATGCGTAATGCGTTATGCGTTATGCGTTATGCATTATGCTTTATGCGTAATGCGGTATGCGTTATACGTTATGCGTTATGCGTTATGCGTTATGCGTTAAGCGTTATGCGTTATGCGTTATGCGTTATGCGTTATGCGCTATGCGTTATGCATTATGCGTTATGCGTTATGCGTTATGCGTTAAGCGTTATGCGTTTTGCTGTATTCGTTATGCGTTGTGCATTATGCGTTATGCGTTATGTGTTACGCTTTATGCGTTATGCGTTATGCGTTACGCTTTATGCGTTATGCATTATGCGTTATGCGTTATGCGTTATGCATTATGCGTTATGCGTTATGCGTGATCCGTTATGCGTTAAGCGTTATGCGTTTTGCTGTATTCGTAATGCGTTGTGCATTATGCGTTATGGGTTATGTGTTATGCGTTATGCGTTATGCGTTATACGTTATGCGTTATGCGTTATGCGTGATCCGTTATCTGTTAGGCGATATACGTTTTGCGGTATTCGTTATGCGTTATGCGTTATGCGTTATGCGTTATGCGTTATCCGTTGTTCGTTATGCGTTATGCGTTGTGCGTTATACGTTTGCGTTATGCGTTATGCGTTATACGGTATGCGTTATGCGTTATACGTTATGCGTTATGCGTTATGCGATATGCGTTATGCGTTATACGTTATGCTTTATGCGTTATGCGTTATGCGTTATGCGTTATGCGTTATGCGTTATGCGTTATGCGTTATGCGTTATGCGTTATGCGTTATGCGTTATGCGTTGTGCGTTATACGTTTGCGTTATGCGTTATGCGTTATGCTTTATGCGTTATGCGTTATGCGTTATGCGTTATGCGTTATGCGTTATGCGTTATGCGTTATGCGTTATGCGTTATGCGTTATGCTTTATGCGTTATGCATTATGCGTTATGCGTTATGCGATATGCGTTATGCGTTATGCGTTATTCGTTATGAGTAATGAGTTATAAGTTATGCGTTATGAGTTATGCGTTATGCGTTATGCGTTATGCGTTACGCGTTATGCGTTATGCGTTATGCGTTACGGGTTATGCGTTATGCGTTATGCGTTATGCGTTATGCTTTATGCGTTATGCGTTACTCCTTATGAGTTATGAGTTATAAGTTATGCGTAATGCGTTATGCGTTATGCGTTATGCTTTATGCGTTATGCGTTATGCGTTATGCGTTATGCGTTATGCGTTATGCGTTATGCGTTATGCGTTATGCGTTATGCGTTATGCGTTATGCGTTATGCGTTATGCGTTATGCTTTATGCGTTATGCGTTATGCCTTATGCGTTATGCCTTATGCGTTATGCGTTATTCGTTATGAGTAATGAGTTATAAGTTATGCGTTATGCGTTATGCTTTATGCGTTATGCGTTATGCGTTATGCGTTATGCGTTATGCGGTATGCGTTATGCGTTATGCGTTATGCGTTATGCGTTATGCGTTATGCATTATGCGTTATGCGTTATGCGTTATGCGTTATGTGTTATGCGTTATGCGTTATGCGTTATGCGTTATGCGTTATGCGTTATGCGTTATGCGTTATGCGTTATGCGTTATGCGTTATGATTTATGCGTTATGCGTTATGCGTTATGCTTTATGCGTTATGCGTTACTCCTTATGAGTTATGAGTTATAAGTTATGCGTAATGCGTTATGCGTTATGCGTTATGCATTATGCTTTATGCGTAATGCGGTATACGTTATACGTTATGCGTTATGCGTTATGCGTTATGCGTTATGCGTTATGCGTTATGCGTTATGCGTTATGCGTTATGCGTTATGCGCTATGCGTTATGCATTATGCGTTATGCGTTATGCGTTATGCGTTAAGCGTTATGCGTTTTGCTGTATTCGTTATGCGTTGTGCATTATGCGTTATGCGTTATGTGTTACGCTTTATGCGTTATGCGTTATGCGTTACGCTTTATGCGTTATGCATTATGCGTTATGCGTTATGCGTTATGCATTATGCGTTATGCGTTATGCGTGATCCGTTATGCGTTAAGCGTTATGCGTTTTGCTGTATTCGTAATGCGTTATGCGTTATGCGTTATGCGTTATGCGTTATGCGTGATCCGTTATGTGTTAGGCGATATACGTTTTGCGGTATTCGTTATGCGTTATGCGTTATGCGTTATGCGTTATGCGTTATCCGTTGTTCGTTATGCGTTATGCGTTGTGCGTTATACGTTTGCGTTATGCGTTATACGGTATGCGTTATGCGTTATACGTTATGCGTTATGCGTTATGCGATATGCGTTATGCGTTATACGTTATGCTTTATGCGTTATGCGTTATTAGTTACACGTTATGCGTTATGCGTTATGCATTATGCGTTATGCGTTAGGGGTTATGCGTTATGCGTTATGCGTTATGCGTTATGCGTTATGCGTTATGAGTTATACGTTATGCGTTATGCGTTAGGGGTTATGCGTTATGCGTTATGCTTTATGCGTTATGCATTATGCGTTATGCGTTATGCGATATGCGTTATCCGTTATGCGTTATGCGTTATGCGTTATTCGTTATGAGTAATGAGTTATAAGTTATGCGTTATGCGTTATGCTTTATGCGTTATGCGTTATGCCTTATGCCTTATGCGTTATGCGTTATGCGTTATGCGTTATGCGTTATGCGTTATGCGTTTTGCGTTATGCGTTATGCGTTATGCGTTGTGCGTTATACGTTTGCGTTATGCGTTATGCGTTATGCTTTATGCGTTATGCGTTATGCGTTATGCGTTATGCGTTATGCGTTATGCGTTATGCGTTATGCGTTATGCGTTATGCGTTATGCGTTATGCGTTATGCGTTATGCGTTATGCGTTATGCGTTATGCGTTATGCGTTATGCGTTATGCGTTATGCGTTATGCGTTATGCGTTATGCTTTATGCGTTATGCGTTATGCGTTATTCGTTATGAGTAATGAGTTATAAGTTATGCGTTATGAGTTATGCGTTATGCGTTATGCGTTATGCGTTGTGCATTATACGTTTGCGTTATGCGTTATGCGTTATACGGTATGCGTTATGCGTTATACGTTATTAGTTACACGTTATGCGTTATGCGTTATGCGTTATGCGTTATGCGTTATGCGTTATGCGTTATGCGTTATGCGTTATGCGTTATGCGTTATGCGTTATGCGTTATGCGTTATGCGTTATGCGTTATGCGTTATGCGTTATGCGTTATGCGTTATGCGTTATGCGTTATGCGTTATGCGTTATGCGTTATGCGTTATGCGTTATGCTTTATGCGTTATGCATTATGCGTTATGCGTTATGCGTTATGCGTTATGCGTTATGCGTTATTCGTTATGAGTAATGAGTTATAAGTTATGCGTTATGAGTTATGCGTTATGCGTTATGCGTTATGCGTTATGCGTTTTGCGGTATTCGTTATGCGTTGTGCATTATGAGTTATGCGTTATGCGTTATGCGTTATGCGTTATGCGTTATGCTTTATGCGTTATGCATTATGCGTTATGCGTTATGCGATATGCGTTATGCGTTATGCGTTATTCGTTATGAGTAATGAGTTATAAGTTATGCGTTATGAGTTATGCGTTATGCGTTATGCGTTATGCGTTTTGCGGTATTCGTTATGCGTTGTGCATTATGAGTTATGCGTTATGCGTTATGCGTTATGCGTTATGCTTTATGCGTTATGCATTATGCGTTATGCGTTATGCGATATGCGTTATGCGTTATGCGTTATTCGTTATGAGTAATGAGTTATAAGTTATGCGTTATGCGTTATGCGTTATGCGTTATGCGTTATGCGTTATGCTTTATGCGTTATGCGTTATGCCTTATGCGTTATGCCTTATGCGTTATGCGTTATTCGTTATGAGTAATGAGTTATAAGTTATGCTTTATGCGTTATGCTTTATGCGTTATGCGTTATGCGTTATGCGTTATGCGTTATGCGTTATGCGTTATGCGTTATGCGTTATGCGTTATGCGTTATGCGTTATGCGTTATGCGTTATGCGTTATGCGTTATGCGTTATACGGTATGCGTTATGCGTTATGCGTTATATGTTATGCGTTATGCGTTATGCGTTATGCGTTATGCGTTATGCGTTATGCGTTATGCGTTATGCGTCATGCGTTATGCGTTATGCGTTATGATTTATGCGTTATGCGTTATGCGTTATGCTTTATGCGTTATGCGTTACTCCTTATGAGTTATGAGTTATAAGTTATGCGTAATGCGTTATGCGTTATGCGTTATGCATTATGCTTTATGCGTAATGCGGTATGCGTTATACGTTATGCGTTATGCGTTATGCGTTATGCGTTAAGCGTTATGCGTTATGCGTTATGCGTTATGCGCTATGCGTTATGCATTATGCGTTATGCGTTATGCGTTATGCGTTAAGCGTTATGCGTTTTGCTGTATTCGTTATGCGTTGTGCATTATGCGTTATGCGTTATGTGTTACGCTTTATGCGTTATGCGTTATGCGTTACGCTTTATGCGTTATGCATTATGCGTTATGCGTTATGCGTTATGCATTATGCGTTATGCGTTTTGCGTGATCCGTTATGCGTTAAGCGTTATGCGTTTTGCTGTATTCGTAATGCGTTGTGCATTATGCGTTATGGGTTATGTGTTATGCGTTATGCGTTATGCGTTATACGTTATGCGTTATGCGTTATGCGTGATCCGTTATGTGTTAGGCGATATACGTTTTGCAGTATTCGTTATGCGTTATGCGTTATGCGTTATGCGTTATGCGTTGTTCGTTATGCGTTATGCGTTGTGCGTTATACGTTTGCGTTATGCGTTATGCGTTATACGGTATGCGTTATGCGTTATACGTTATGCGTTATGCGTTATGCGATATGCGTTATGCGTTATACGTTATGCTTTATGCGTTATGCGTTATGCGTTATGCGTTATGCGTTATGCGTTATGCGTTATGCGTTATGCGTTATGCGTTATGCGTTATGCGTTATGCGTTGTGCGTTATACGTTTGCGTTATGCGTTATGCGTTATGCTTTATGCGTTATGCGTTATGCGTTATGCGTTATGCGTTATGCGTTATGCGTTATGCGTTATGCGTTATGCGTTATGCGTTATGCGTTATGCGTTATGCGTTATGCGTTATGCGTTATGCGTTATGCGTTATGCGTTATGCGTTATGCGTTATGCTTTATGCGTTATGCATTATGCGTTATGCGTTATGCGATATGCGTTATGCGTTATGCGTTATTCGTTATGAGTAATGAGTTATAAGTTATGCGTTATGAGTTATGCGTTATGCGTTATGCGTTATGCGTTATGCGTTACGCGTTATGCGTTATGCGTTATGCGTTACGCGTTATGCGTTATGCGTTATGCGTTATGCGTTATGCTTTATGCGTTATGCGTTACTCCTTATGAGTTATGAGTTATAAGTTATGCGTAATGCGTTATGCGTTATGCGTTATGCTTTATGCGTTATGCGTTATGCGTTATGCGTTATGCGTTATGCGTTATGCGTTATGCGTTATGCGTTATGCGTTATGCGTTATGCGTTATGCTTTATGCGTTATGCGTTATGCCTTATGCGTTATGCCTTATGCGTTATGCGTTATTCGTTATGAGTAATGAGTTATAAGTTATGCGTTATGCGTTATGCTTTATGCGTTATGAGTTATACGTTATGCGTTATGCGTTAGGGGTTATGCGTTATGCGTTATGCTTTATGCGTTATGCATTATGCGTTATGCGTTATGCGATATGCGTTATCCGTTATGCGTTATGCGTTATGCGTTATTCGTTATGAGTAATGAGTTATAAGTTATGCGTTATGCGTTATGCTTTATGCGTTATGCGTTATGCCTTATGCGTTATGCGTTATGCGTTATGCGTTATGCGTTATGCGTTATGCGTTATGCGTTATGCGTTATGCGTTATGCGTTATGCGTTATGCTTTATGCGTTATGCATTATGCGTTATGCGTTATGCGATATGCGTTATGCGTTATGCGTTATTCGTTATGAGTAATGAGTTATAAGTTATGCGTTATGAGTTATGCGTTATGCGTTATGCGTTATGCGTTATGCGTTTTGCGGTATTCGTTATGCGTTGTGCATTATGAGTTATGCGTTATGCGTTATGCGTTATGCGTTATGCGTTATGCTTTATGCGTTATGCATTATGCGTTATGCGTTATGCGATATGCGTTATGCGTTATGCGTTATTCGTTATGAGTAATGAGTTATAAGTTATGCGTTATGAGTTATGCGTTATGCGTTATGCGTTATGCGTTTTGCGGTATTCGTTATGCGTTGTGCATTATGAGTTATGCGTTATGCGTTATGCGTTATGCGTTATGCGTTATGCTTTATGCGTTATGCATTATGCGTTATGCGTTATGCGTTATGCGTTATGCGTTATGCGTTATGCGTTATGAGTAATGAGTTATAAGTTATGCGTTATGCGTTATGCGTTATGCGTTATGCGTTATGCTTTATGCGTTATGCGTTATGCCTTATGCGTTATGCCTTATGCGTTATGCGTTATTCGTTATGAGTTATGAGTTATTAGTTATGCTTTATGCGTTATGCTTTATGCGTTATGCGTTATGCGTTATGCGTTATGCGTTATGCGTTATGCGTTATGCGTTATGCGTTATGCGTTATGCGTTATGCGTTATGCGTTATGCGTTATGCGTTATGCGTTATGCGTTATGCGTTATGCGTTATGCGTTATACGGTATGCGTTATGCGTTATGCGTTATATGTTATGCGTTATGCGTTATGCGTTATGCGTTATGCGTTATGCGTTATGCGTTATGCGTTATGCGTTATGCGTTATGCGTCATGCGTTATGCGTTATGCGTTATGATTTATGCGTTATGCGTTATGCGTTATGCTTTATGCGTTATGCGTTACTCCTTATGAGTTATGAGTTATAAGTTATGCGTAATGCGTTATGCGTTATGCGTTATGCATTATGCTTTATGCGTAATGCGGTATGCGTTATACGTTATGCGTTATGCGTTATGCGTTATGCGTTAAGCGTTATGCGTTATGCGTTATGCGTTATGCGTTATGCGCTATGCGTTATGCATTATGCGTTATGCGTTATGCGTTATGCGTTAAGCGTTATGCGTTTTGCTGTATTCGTTATGCGTTGTGCATTATGCGTTATGCGTTATGTGTTACGCTTTATGCGTTATGCGTTATGCGTTACGCTTTATGCGTTATGCATTATGCGTTATGCGTTATGCGTTATGCATTATGCGTTATGCGTTATGCGTGATCCGTTATGCGTTAAGCGTTATGCGTTTTGCTGTATTCGTAATGCGTTGTGCATTATGCGTTATGGGTTATGTGTTATGCGTTATGCGTTATGCGTTATACGTTATGCGTTATGCGTTATGCGTGATCCGTTATGTGTTAGGCGATATACGTTTTGCGGTATTCGTTATGCGTTATGCGTTATGCGTTATGCGTTATGCGTTATCCGTTGTTCGTTATGCGTTATGCGTTGTGCGTTATACGTTTGCGTTATGCGTTATGCGTTATACGGTATGCGTTATGCGTTATACGTTATGCGTTATGCGTTATGCGATATGCGTTATGCGTTATACGTTATGCTTTATGCGTTATGCGTTATGCGTTATGCGTTATGCGTTATGCGTTATGCGTTATGCGTTATGCGTTATGCGTTATGCGTTGTGCGTTATACGTTTGCGTTATGCGTTATGCGTTATGCTTTATGCGTTATGCGTTATGCGTTATGCGTTATGCGTTATGCGTTATGCGTTATGCGTTATGCGTTATGCGTTATGCGTTATGCGTTATGCGTTATGCGTTATGCGTTATGCGTTATGCGTTATGCGTTATGCGTTATGCGTTATGCTTTATGCGTTATGCATTATGCGTTATGCGTTATGCGATATGCGTTATGCGTTATGCGTTATTCGTTATGAGTAATGAGTTATAAGTTATGCGTTATGAGTTATGCGTTATGCGTTATGCGTTATGCGTTACGCGTTATGCGTTATGCGTTATGCGTTATGCGTTACGCGTTATGCGTTATGCGTTATGCGTTATGCGTTATGCTTTATGCGTTATGCGTTACTCCTTATGAGTTATGAGTTATAAGTTATGCGTAATGCGTTATGCGTTATGCGTTATGCTTTATGCGTTATGCGTTATGCGTTATGCGTTATGCGTTATGCGTTATGCGTTATGCGTTATGCGTTATGCGTTATGCGTTATGCGTTATGCGTTATGCGTTATGCTTTATGCGTTATGCGTTATGCCTTATGCGTTATGCCTTATGCGTTATGCGTTATTCGTTATGAGTAATGAGTTATAAGTTATGCGTTATGCGTTATGCTTTATGCGTTATGCGTTATGCGTTATGCGTTATGCGTTATGCGGTATGCGTTATGCGTTATGCGTTATGCGTTATGCGTTATGCGTTATGCGTTATGCGTTATGCGTTATGCGTTATGTGTTATGCGTTATGCGTTATGCGTTATGCGTTATGCGTTATGCGTTATGCGTTATGCGTTATGCGTTATGCGTTATGCGTTATTCGTTATGATTTATGCGTTATGCGTTATGCATTATGCTTTATGCGTTATGCGTTACTCCTTATGAGTTATGAGTTATAAGTTATGCGTAATGCGTTATGCGTTATGCGTTATGCATTATGCTTTATGCGTAATGCGGTATACGTTATACGTTATGCGTTATGCGTTATGCGTTATGCGTTATGCGTTATGCGTTATGCGTTATGCGTTATGCGCTATGCATTATGCGTTATGCGTTATGCGTTATGCGTTAAGCGTTATGCGTTTTGCTGTATTCGTTATGCGTTGTGCATTATGCGTTATGCTTTATGTGTTACGCTTTATGCGTTATGCGTTATGCGTTACGCTTTATGCGTTATGCATTATGCGTTATGCGTTATGCGTTATGCATTATGCGTTATGCGTTATGCGTGATCCGTTATGCGTTAAGCGTTATGCGTTTTGCTGTATTCGTAATGCGTTATGCGTTATACGTTATGCGTTATGCGTTATGCGTGATCCGTTATGTGTTAGGCGATATACGTTTTGCGGTATTCGTTATGCGTTATGCGTTATGCGTTATGCGTTATGCGTTATCCGTTGTTCGTTATGCGTTATGCGTTGTGCGTTATACGTTTGCGTTATGCGTTATACGGTATGCGTTATGCGTTATACGTTATGCGTTATGCGTTATGCGATATGCGTTATGCGTTATACGTTATGCTTTATGCGTTATGCGTTATTAGTTACACGTTATGCGTTATGCGTTATGCATTATGCGTTATGCGTTAGGGGTTATGCGTTATGCGTTAGGCGTTATGCGTTATGCGTTATGCGTTATGAGTTATACGTTATGCGTTATGCGTTAGGGGTTATGCGTTATGCGTTATGCTTTATGCGTTATGCATTATGCGTTATGCGTTATGCGATATGCGTTATCCGTTATGCGTTATGCGTTATGCGTTATTCGTTATGAGTAATGAGTTATAAGTTATGCGTTATGCGTTATGCTTTATGCGTTATGCGTTATGCCTTATGCGTTATGCGTTATGCGTTATGCGTTATGCGTTATGCGTTATGCGTTTTGCGTTATGCGTTATGCGTTATGCGTTGTGCGTTATACGTTTGCGTTATGCGTTATGCGTTATGCTTTATGCGTTATGCGTTATGCGTTATGCGTTATGCGTTATGCGTTATGCGTTATGCGTTATGCGTTATGCGTTATGCGTTATGCGTTATGCGTTATGCGTTATGCGTTATGCGTTATGCGTTATGCGTTATGCGTTATGCGTTATGCGTTATGCGTTATGCGTTATGCTTTATGCGTTATGCATTATGCGTTATTCGTTATGAGTAATGAGTTATAAGTTATGCGTTATGAGTTATGCGTTATGCGTTATGCGTTATGCGTTGTGCGTTATACGTTTGCGTTATGCGTTATGCGTTATACGGTATGCGTTATGCGTTATACGTTATTAGTTACACGTTATGCGTTATGCGTTATGCGTTATGCGTTATGCGTTATGCGTTATGCGTTATGCGTTATGCGTTATGCGTTATGCGTTATGCGTTATGCGTTATGCGTTATGCGTTATGCGTTATGCGTTATGCGTTATGCTTTATGCGTTATGCATTATGCGTTATGCGTTATGCGATATGCGTTATGCGTTATGCGTTATTCGTTATGAGTAATGAGTTATAAGTTATGCGTTATGAGTTATGCGTTATGCGTTATGCGTTATGCGTTATGCGTTTTGCGGTATTCGTTATGCGTTGTGCATTATGCGTTATGCGTTATGCGTTATGCGTTATGCGTTATGCGTTATGCTTTATGCGTTATGCGTTATGCGTTATGCGTTATGCGATATGCGTTATGCGTTATGCGTTATTCGTTATGAGTAATGAGTTATAAGTTATGCGTTATGAGTTATGCGTTATGCGTTATGCGTTATGCGTTTTGCGGTATTCGTTATGCGTTGTGCATTATGAGTTATGCGTTATGCGTTATGCGTTATGCGTTATGCTTTATGCGTTATGCATTATGCGTTATGCGTTATGCGATATGCGTTATGCGTTATGCGTTATTCGTTATGAGTAATGAGTTATAAGTTATGCGTTATGCGTTATGCGTTATGCGTTATGCGTTATGCTTTATGCGTTATGCGTTATGCCTTATGCGTTATGCCTTATGCGTTATGCGTCATTCGTTATGAGTAATGAGTTATAAGTTATGCTTTATGCGTTATGCTTTATGCGTTATGCGTTATGCGTTATGCGTTATGCGTTATGCGTTATGCGTTATGCGTTATGCGTTATGCGTTATGCGTTATGCGTTATGCGTTATGCGTTATGCGTTATGCGTTATGCGTTATGCGTTATACGGTATGCGTTATGCGTTATGCGTTATATGTTATGCGTTATGCGTTATGCGTTATGCGTTATGCGTTATGCGTTATGCGTTATGCGTTATGCGTTATGCGTCATGCGTTATGCGTTATGCGTTATGCGTTATGCGTTATGCGTTATGCGTTATGCGTTATGCGTTATGCGTTATGCGTTATGCGTTATGCTCTATGCGTTATGCATTATGCGTTATGCGTTATGCGATATGCGTTATGCGTTATGCGTTATGCGTTATGCGTTATGCGTTAAGCGTTATGCGTTTTGCTGTATTCGTTATGCGTTGTGCATTATGCGTTATGCGTTATGTGTTACGCTTTATGCGTTATGCGTTATGCGTTACGCTTTATGCGTTATGCATTATGCGTTATGCGTTATGCGTTATGCATTATGCGTTATGCGTTATGCGTGATCCGTTATGCGTTAAGCGTTATGCGTTTTGCTGTATTCGTAATGCGTTGTGCATTATGCGTTATGGGTTATGTGTTATGCGTTATGCGTTATGCGTTATACGTTATGCGTTATGCGTTATGCGTGATCCGTTATGTGTTAGGCGATATACGTTTTGCGGTATTCGTTATGCGTTATGCGTTATGCGTTATGCGTTATGCGTTATCCGTTGTTCGTTATGCGTTATGCGTTGTGCGTTATACGTTTGCGTTATGCGTTATGCGTTATACGGTATGCGTTATGCGTTATACGTTATGCGTTATGCGTTATGCGATATGCGTTATGCGTTATACGTTATGCTTTATGCGTTATGCGTTATGCGTTATGCGTTATGCGTTATGCGTTATGCGTTATGCGTTATGCGTTATGCGTTATGCTTTATGCGTTATGCATTATGCGTTATGCGTTATGCGATATGCGTTATGCGTTATGCGTTATTCGTTATGAGTAATGAGTTATAAGTTATGCGTTATGAGTTATGCGTTATGCGTTATGCGTTATGCGTTTTGCGGTATTCGTTATGCGTTGTGCATTATGAGTTATGCGTTATGCGTTATGCGTTATGCGTTATGCTTTATGCGTTATGCATTATGCGTTATGCGTTATGCGATATGCGTTATGCGTTATGCGTTATTCGTTATGAGTAATGAGTTATAAGTTATGCGTTATGCGTTATGCGTTATGCGTTATGCGTTATGCTTTATGCGTTATGCGTTATGCGTTATGCGTTATGCCTTATGCGTTATGCGTCATTCGTTATGAGTAATGAGTTATAAGTTATGCTTTATGCGTTATGCTTTATGCGTTATGCGTTATGCGTTATGCGTTATGCGTTATGCGTTATGCGTTATGCGTTATGCGTTATGCGTTATGCGTTATGCGTTATGCGTTATGCGTTATGCGTTATGCGTTATGCGTTATGCGTTATACGGTATGCGTTATGCGTTATGCGTTATATGTTATGCGTTATGCGTTATGCGTTATGCGTTATGCGTTATGCGTTATGCGTTATGCGTTATGCGTTATGCGTCATGCGTTATGCGTTATGCGTTATGCGTTATGCGTTATGCGTTATGCGTTATGCGTTATGCGTTATGCGTTATGCGTTATGCGTTATGCGTTATGCGTTATGCTCTATGCGTTATGCATTATGCGTTATGCGTTATGCGATATGCGTTATGCGTTATGCGTTATGCGTTATGCGTTATGCGTTAAGCGTTATGCGTTTTGCTGTATTCGTTATGCGTTGTGCATTATGCGTTATGCGTTATGTGTTACGCTTTATGCGTTATGCGTTATGCGTTACGCTTTATGCGTTATGCATTATGCGTTATGCGTTATGCGTTATGCATTATGCGTTATGCGTTATGCGTGATCCGTTATGCGTTAAGCGTTATGCGTTTTGCTGTATTCGTAATGCGTTGTGCATTATGCGTTATGGGTTATGTGTTATGCGTTATGCGTTATGCGTTATACGTTATGCGTTATGCGTTATGCGTGATCCGTTATGTGTTAGGCGATATACGTTTTGCGGTATTCGTTATGCGTTATGCGTTATGCGTTATGCGTTATGCGTTATCCGTTGTTCGTTATGCGTTATGCGTTGTGCGTTATACGTTTGCGTTATGCGTTATGCGTTATACGGTATGCGTTATGCGTTATACGTTATGCGTTATGCGTTATGCGATATGCGTTATGCGTTATACGTTATGCTTTATGCGTTATGCGTTATGCGTTATGCGTTATGCGTTATGCGTTATGCGTTATGCGTTATGCGTTATGCGTTATGCGTTATGCGTTATGCGTTGTGCGTTATACGTTTGCGTTATGCGTTATGCGTTATGCTTTATGCGTTATGCGTTATGCGTTATGCGTTATGCGTTATGCGTTATGCGTTATGCGTTATGCGTTATGCGTTATGCGTTATGCGTTATGCGTTATGCGTTATGCGTTATGCGTTATGCGTTATGCGTTATGCGTTATGCGTTATGCGTTATGCTTTATGCGTTATGCATTATGCGTTATGCGTTATGCGATATGCGTTATGCGTTATGCGTTATTCGTTATGAGTAATGAGTTATAAGTTATGCGTTATGAGTTATGCGTTATGCGTTATGCGTTATGCGTTACGCGTTATGCGTTATGCGTTATGCGTTACGCGTTATGCGTTATGCGTTATGCGTTATGCGTTATGCGTTATGCGTTATGCGTTACTCCTTATGAGTTATGAGTTATAAGTTATGCGTAATGCGTTATGCGTTATGCGTTATGCTTTATGCGTTATGCGTTATGCGTTATGCGTTATGCGTTGTGCGTTATACGTTTGCGTTATGCGTTATGCGTTATGCTTTATGCGTTATGCGTTATGCGTTATGCGTTATGCGTTATGCGTTATGCGTTATGCGTTATGCGTTATGCGTTATGCGTTATGCGTTATGCGTTATGCGTTATGCGTTATGCTTTATGCGTTATGCATTATGCGTTATGCGTTATGCGATATGCGTTATGCGTTATGCGTTATTCGTTATGAGTAATGAGTTATAAGTTATGCGTTATGAGTTATGCGTTATGCGTTATGCGTTATGCGTTACGCGTTATGCGTTATGCGTTATGCGTTACGCGTTATGCGTTATGCGTTATGCGTTATGCGTTATGCGTTATGCTTTATGCGTTATGCGTTACTCCTTATGAGTTATGAGTTATAAGTTATGCGTAATGCGTTATGCGTTATGCGTTATGCTTTATGCGTTATGCGTTATGCGTTATGCGTTATGCGTTATGCGTTATGCGTTATGCGTTATGCGTTATGCGTTATGCGTTATGCGTTATGCGTTATGCTTTATGCGTTATGCGTTATCCCTTATGCGTTATGCGTTATGCGTTATGCGTTATTCGTTATGAGTAATGAGTTATAAGTTATGCGTTATGCGTTATGCTTTATGCGTTATGCGTTATGCGTTATGCGTTATGCGTTATGCGGTATGCGTTATGCGTTATGCGTTATACGTTTGCGTTATGCGTTATACGGTATGCGTTATGCGTCATACGTTATGCGTTATGCGTTATGCGATATGCGTTATGCGTTATACGTTATGCTTTATGCGTTATGCGTTATTAGTTACACGTTATGCGTTATGCGTTATGCATTATGCGTTATGCGTTAGGGGTTATGCGTTATGCGTTAGGCGTTATGCGTTATGCGTTATGCGTTATGAGTTATACGTTATGCGTTATGCGTTAGGGGTTATGCGTTATGCGTTATGCTTTATGCGTTATGCATTATGCGTTATGCGTTATGCGATATGCGTTATCCGTTATGCGTTATGCGTTATGCGTTATTCGTTATGAGTAATGAGTTATAAGTTATGCGTTATGCGTTATGCTTTATGCGTTATGCGTTATGCCTTATGCGTTATGCGTTATGCGTTATGCGTTATGCGTTATGCGTTATGCGTTTTGCGTTATGCGTTATGCGTTATGCGTTGTGCGTTATACGTTTGCGTTATGCGTTATGCGTTATGCGTTATGCGTTATGCGTTATGCGTTATGCGTTATGCGTTATGCGTTATGCGTTATGCGTTATGCGTTATGCGTTATGCGTTATGCGTTATGCGTTATGCGTTATGCGTTATGCGTTATGCGTTATGCTTTATGCGTTATGCATTATGCGTTATACGTTATGCGTTATGCGTTATGCGTTATGCGTTATGCGTTATGCGTTATGCGTTATGCGTTATGCGTTATGCGCTATGCGTTATGCATTATGCGTTATGCGTTATGCGTTATGCGTTAAGCGTTATGCGTTTTGCTGTATTCGTTATGCGTTGTGCATTATGCGTTATGCGTTATGTGTTACGCTTTATGCGTTATGCGTTATGCGTTACGCTTTATGCGTTATGCGTTATGCGTTATGCGTTTTGCGTTATGCGTTATGCGTTATGCGTTGTGCGTTATACGTTTGCGTTATGCGTTATGCGTTATGCGTTATGCGTTATGCGTTATGCTTTATGCGTTATGCATTATGCGTTATGCGTTATGCGATATGCGTTATGCGTTATGCGTTATTCGTTATGAGTAATGAGTTATAAGTTATGCGTTATGAGTTATGCGTTATGCGTTATGCGTTATGCGTTATGCGTTATGCGTTATGCGTTATGCGTTATGCGGTATGCGTTATGCGTTATGCGTTATGCGTTATGCGTTATGCGTTATGCGTTATACGGTATGCGTTATGCGTTATGCGTTATGCGTTATGCGTTATGCGTTATGCGTTATGCGTTATGCGTTATGCGTTATGCGTTAAGCGTTATGCGTTATACGGTATGCGTTATGCGTTATGCGTTATGCGTTATGCGTTATGCGTTATGCGTTATGCGTTATGCGTTATGCGTTATGCGTTATGCGTTATGCGTTATGCGTTATGCGTTATGCGTTATGCGTTATGCGTTATGCGTTATGCGTTATGCGTTATGCGTTATGATTTATGCGTTATGCGTTATGCGTTATGCTTTATGCGTTATGCGTTACTCCTTATGAGTTATGAGTTATAAGTTATGCGTAATGCGTTATGCGTTATGCGTTATGCATTATGCTTTATGCGTAATGCGGTATACGTTATACGTTATGCGTTATGCGTTATGCGTTATGCGTTATGCGTTATGCGTTATGCGTTATGCGTTATGCGTTATGCGCTATGCGTTATGCATTATGCGTTATGCGTTATGCGTTATGCGTTAAGCGTTATGCGTTTTGCTGTATTCGTTATGCGTTGTGCATTATGCGTTATGCGTTATGTGTTACGCTTTATGCGTTATGCGTTATGCGTTACGCTTTATGCGTTATGCATTATGCGTTATGCGTTATGCATTATGCGTTATGCGTTATGCGTGATCCGTTATGCGTTAAGCGTTATGCGTTTTGCTGTATTCGTAATGCGTTGTGCATTATGCGTTATGCGTTATGTGTTATGCGTTATGCGTTATGCGTTATACGTTATGCGTTATGCGTTATGCGTGATCCGTTATGTGTTAGGCGATATACGTTTGCGGTATTCGTTATGCGTTATGCGTTATGCGTTATGCGTTATCCGTTGTTCGTTATGCGTTATGCGTTGTGCGTTATACGTTTGCGTTATGCGTTATACGGTATGCGTTATGCGTTATACGTTATGCGTTATGCGTTATGCGATATGCGTTATGCGTTATACGTTATGCTTTATGCGTTATGCGTTATTAGTTACACGTTATGCGTTATGCGTTATGCGTTATGCGTTATGCGTTAGGGGTTATGCGTTATGCGTTATGCGTTATGCGTTATGCGTTATGCGTTATGAGTTATACGTTATGCGTTATGCGTTAGGGGTTATGCGTTATGCGTTATGCTTTATGCGTTATGCATTATGCGTTATGCGTTATGCGATATGCGTTATCCGTTATGCGTTATGCGTTATGCGTTATTCGTTATGAGTAATGAGTTATAAGTTATGCGTTATGCGTTATGCTTTATGCGTTATGCGTTATGCCTTATGCGTTATGCGTTATGCGTTATGCGTTATGCGTTTTGCGTTATGCGTTATGCGTTATGCGTTGTGCGTTATACGTTTGCGTTATGCGTTATGCGTTATGCTTTATACGTTATGCGTTATGCGTTATGCGTTATGCGTTATGCGTTATGCGTTATGCGTTATGCGTTATGCGTTATGCGTTATGCGTTATGCGTTATGCGTTATGCGTTATGCGTTATGCGTTATGCGTTATGCGTTATGCGTTATGCGTTATGCGTTATGCGTTATGCGTTATGCGTTATGCGTTATGCGTTTTGCGGTATTCGTTATGCGTTGTGCATTATGAGTTATGCGTTATGCGTTATGCGTTATGCGTTATGCGTTATGCTTTATGCGTTATGCATTATGCGTTATGCGTTATGCGATATGCGTTATGCGTTATGCGTTATTCGTTATGAGTAATGAGTTATAAGTTATGCGTTATGACTTATGCGTTATGCGTTATGCGTTATGCGTTATGCATTATGCTTTATGCGTAATGCGGTATACGTTATACGTTATGCGTTATGCGTTATGCGTTATGCGTTATGCGTTATGCGTTATGCGTTATGCGTTATGCGTTATGCGCTATGCGTTATGCATTATGCGTTATGCGTTATGCGTTATGCGTTAAGCGTTATGCGTTTTGCTGTATTCGTTATGCGTTGTGCATTATGCGTTATGCGTTATGTGTTACGCTTTATGCGTTATGCGTTATGCTTTATGCGTTATGCGTTATGCGTTATGCGTTATGCGTTATGCGTTATGCGTTATGCATTATGCGTTATGCGTTATGCGTGATCCGTTATGCGTTAAGCGTTATGCGTTTTGCTGTATTCGTAATGCGTTGTGCATTATGCGTTATGCGTTATGTGTTATGCGTTATGCGTTATGCGTTATACGTTATGCGTTATGCGTTATGCGTGATCCGTTATGTGTTAGGCGATATACGTTTTGCGGTATTCGTTATGCGTTATGCGTTATGCGTTATGCGTTATGCGTTATCCGTTGTTCGTTATGCGTTATGCGTTGTGCGTTATACGTTTGCGTTATGCGTTATACGGTATGCGTTATGCGTTATGCGTTAGGGGTTATGCGTTATGCGTTAGGCGTTATGCGTTATGCGTTATGCGTTATGAGTTATACGTTATGCGTTATGCGTTAGGGGTTATGCGTTATGCGTTATGCTTTATGCGTTATGCATTATGCGTTATGCGTTATGCGATATGCGTTATCCGTTATGCGTTATGCGTTATGCGTTATTCGTTATGAGTAATGAGTTATAAGTTATGCGTTATGCGTTATGCTTTATGCGTTATGCGTTATGCCTTATGCGTTATGCGTTATGCGTTATGCGTTATGCGTTATGCGTTATGCGTTTTGCGTTATGCGTTATGCGTTATGCGTTGTGCGTTATACGTTTGCGTTATGCGTTATGCGTTATGCTTTATACGTTATGCGTTATGCGTTATGCGTTATGCGTTATGCGTTATGCGTTATGCGTTATGCGTTATGCGTTATGCGTTATGCGCTATGCGTTATGCATTATGCGTTATGCGTTATGCGTTATGCGTTAAGCGTTATGCGTTTTGCTGTATTCGTTATGCGTTGTGCATTATGCGTTATGCGTTATGTGTTACGCTTTATGCGTTATGCGTTATGCTTTATGCGTTATGCGTTATGCGTTATGCGTTATGCGTTATGCGTTATGCGTTATGCATTATGCGTTATGCGTTATGCGTGATCCGTTATGCGTTATGCGTTATGCGTTATGCGTTATCCGTTGTTCGTTATGCGTTATGCGTTGTGCGTTATACGTTTGCGTTATGCGTTATACGGTATGCGTTATGCGTTATGCGTTAGGGGTTATGCGTTATGCGTTAGGCGTTATGCGTTATGCGTTATGCGTTATGAGTTATACGTTATGCGTTATGCGTTAGGGGTTATGCGTTATGCGTTATGCTTTATGCGTTATGCATTATGCGTTATGCGTTATGCGATATGCGTTATCCGTTATGCGTTATGCGTTATGCGTTATTCGTTATGAGTAATGAGTTATAAGTTATGCGTTATGCGTTATGCTTTATGCGTTATGCGTTATGCCTTATGCGTTATGCGTTATGCGTTATGCGTTATGCGTTATGCGTTATGCGTTATGCGTTTTGCGTTATGCGTTATGCGTTATGCGTTGTGCGTTATACGTTTGCGTTATGCGTTATGCGTTATGCTTTATACGTTATGCGTTATGCGTTATGCGTTATGCGTTATGCGTTATGCGTTATGCGTTATGCGTTATGCGTTATGCGTTATGCGTTATGCGTTATGCGTTATGCGTTATGCGTTATGCGTTATGCGTTATGCGTTATGCGTTATGCGTTATGCGTTATGCGTTATGCGTTATGCGTTATGCGTTATGCGTTATGCGTTATGCGTTATGCGTTATGCGTTATGCGTTATGCGTTTTGCGGTATTCGTTATGCGTTGTGCATTATGAGTTATGCGTTATGCGTTATGCGTTATGCGTTATGCGTTATGCTTTATGCGTTATGCATTATGCGTTATGCGTTATGCGATATGCGTTATGCGTTATGCGTTATTCGTTATGAGTAATGAGTTATAAGTTATGCGTTATGAGTTATGCGTTATGTGTTATGCGTTATGCGTTATGCATTATGCTTTATGCGTAATGCGGTATACGTTATACGTTATGCGTTATGCGTTATGCGTTATGCGTTATGCGTTATGCGTTATGCGTTATGCGTTATGCGTTATGCGTTATGCGTTATGCGTTATGCGTTTTGCTGTATTCGTTATGCGTTGTGCATTATGCGTTATGCGTTATGTGTTACGCTTTATGCGTTATGCGTTATGCTTTATGCGTTATGCGTTATGCGTTATGCGTTATGCGTTATGCGTTATGCGTTATGCATTATGCGTTATGCGTTATGCGTGATCCGTTATGCGTTAAGCGTTATGCGTTTTGCTGTATTCGTAATGCGTTGTGCATTATGCGTTATGCGTTATGTGTTATGCGTTATGCGTTATGCGTTATACGTTATGCGTTATGCGTTATGCGTGATCCGTTATGTGTTAGGCGATATACGTTTTGCGGTATTCGTTATGCGTTATGCGTTATGCGTTATGCGTTATGCGTTATCCGTTGTTCGTTATGCGTTATGCGTTGTGCGTTATACGTTTGCGTTATGCGTTATACGGTATGCGTTATGCGTTATACGTTATGCGTTATGCGTTATGCGATATGCGTTATGCGTTATACGTTATGCTTTATGCGTTATGCGTTATTAGTTACACGTTATGCGTTATGCGTTATGCGTTATGCGTTATGCGTTAGGGGTTATGCGTTATGCGTTAGGCGTTATGCGTTATGCGTTATGCGTTATGCGATATGCGTTATGCGTTATGCGTTATTCGTTATGAGTAATGAGTTATAAGTTATGCGTTATGAGTTATGCGTTATGCGTTATGCGTTATGCGTTTTGCGGTATTCGTTATGCGTTGTGCATTATGAGTTATGCGTTATGCGTTATGCGTTATGCGTTATGCTTTATGCGTTATGCATTATGCGTTATGCGTTATGCGATATGCGTTATGCGTTATGCGTTATACGTTATGCGTTATACGTTTGCGTTATGCGTTATACGGTATGCGTTATGCGTTATACGTTATGCGTTATGCGTTATGCGATATGCGTTATGCGTTATACGTTATGCTTTATGCGTTATGCGTTATTAGTTACACGTTATGCGTTATGCGTTATGCGTTATGCGTTATGCGTTAGGGGTTATGCGTTATGCGTTAGGCGTTATGCGTTATGCGTTATGCGTTATGCGATATGCGTTATGCGTTATGCGTTATTCGTTATGAGTAATGAGTTATAAGTTATGCGTTATGAGTTATGCGTTATGCGTTATGCGTTATGCGTTTTGCGGTATTCGTTATGCGTTGTGCATTATGAGTTATGCGTTATGCGTTATGCGTTATGCGTTATGCTTTATGCGTTATGCATTATGCGTTATGCGTTATGCGATATGCGTTATGCGTTATGCGTTATTCGTTATGAGTAATGAGTTATAAGTTATGCGTTATGCGTTATGCGTTATGCGTTATGCGTTATGCTTTATGCGTTATGCGTTATGCGTTATGCGATATGCGTTATGCGTTATGCGTTATTCGTTATGAGTAATGAGTTATAAGTTATGCGTTATGAGTTATGCGTTATGCGTTATGCGTTATGCGTTTTGCGGTATTCGTTATGCGTTGTGCATTATGAGTTATGCGTTATGCGTTATGCGTTATGCGTTATGCTTTATGCGTTATGCATTATGCGTTATGCGTTATGCGATATGCGTTATGCGTTATGCGTTATTCGTTATGAGTAATGAGTTATAAGTTATGCGTTATGCGTTATGCGTTATGCGTTATGCGTTATGCTTTATGCGTTATGCGTTATGCCTTATGCGTTATGCCTTATGCGTTATGCGTCATTCGTTATGAGTAATGAGTTATAAGTTATGCGTTATGCGTTATGCTTTATGCGTTATGCGTTATGCGTTATGCGTTATGCGTTATGCGTTATGCGTTATGCGTTATGCGTTATGCGTTATGCGTTATGCGTTATGCGTTATGCGTTATGCGTTATGCGTTATGCGTTATACGGTATGCGTTATGCGTTATGCGTTATATGTTATGCGTTATGCGTTATGCGTTATGCGTTATGCGTTATGCGTTATGCGTTATGCGTTATGCGTTATGCGTCATGCGTTATGCGTTATGCGTTATGCGTTATGCGTTATGCGTTATGCGTTATGCGTTATGCGTTATGCGTTATGCGTTAAGCGTTATGCGTTTTGCTGTATTCGTTATGCGTTGTGCATTATGCGTTATGTGTTACGCTTTATGCGTTATGCGTTATGCGTTACGCTTTATGCGTTATGCATTATGCGTTATGCGTTATGCGTTATGCATTATGCGTTATGCGTTATGCGTGATCCGTTATGCGTTAAGCGTTATGCGTTTTGCTGTATTCGTAATGCGTTGTGCATTATGCGTTATGGGTTATGTGTTATGCGTTATGCGTTATGCGTTATACGTTATGCGTTATGCGTTATGCGTGATCCGTTATGTGTTAGGCGATATACGTTTTGCGGTATTCGTTATGCGTTATGCGTTATGCGTTATGCGTTATGCGTTATCCGTTGTTCGTTATGCGTTATGCGTTGTGCGTTATACGTTTGCGTTATGCGTTATGCGTTATACGGTACGCGTTATGCGTTATACGTTATGCGTTATGCGTTATGCGATATGCGTTATGCGTTATACGTTATGCTTTATGCGTTATGCGTTATGCGTTATGCGTTATGCGTTATGCGTTATGCGTTATGCGTTATGCGTTATGCGTTATGCGTTATGCGTTATGCGTTATGCGTTATGCGTTATGCGTTGTGCGTTATACGTTTGCGTTATGCGTTATGCGTTATGCTTTATGCGTTATGCGTTATGCGTTATGCGTTATGCGTTATGCGTTATGCGTTATGCGTTATGCGTTATGCGTTATGCGTTATGCGTTATGCGTTATGCGTTATGCGTTATGCGTTATGCGTTATGCGTTATGCGTTATGCGTTATGCGTTATGCGTTATGCTTTATGCGTTATGCATTATGCGTTATGCGTTATGCGATATGCGTTATGCGTTATGCGTTATTCGTTATGAGTAATGAGTTATAAGTTATGCGTTATGAGTTATGCGTTATGCGTTATGCGTTATGCGTTACGCGTTATGCGTTATGCGTTATGCGTTATGCGTTATGCGTTATGCGTTATGCGTTATGCGTTATGCTTTATGCGTTATGCGTTACTCCTTATGAGTTATGAGTTATAAGTTATGCGTAATGCGTTATGCGTTATGCGTTATGCTTTATGCGTTATGCGTTATGCGTTATGCGTTATGCGTTGTGCGTTATACGTTTGCGTTATGCGTTATGCGTTATGCTTTATGCGTTATGCGTTATGCGTTATGCGTTATGCGTTATGCGTTATGCGTTATGCGTTATGCGTTATGCGTTATGCGTTATGCGTTATGCGTTATGCGTTATGCGTTATGCGTTATGCGTTATGCTTTATGCGTTATGCATTATGCGTTATGCGTTATGCGATATGCGTTATGCGTTATGCGTTATTCGTTATGAGTTATGCGTTATAAGTTATGCGTTATGAGTTATGCGTTATGCGTTATGCGTTATGCGTTACGCGTTATGCGTTATGCGTTATGCGTTACGCGTTATGCGTTATGCGTTATGCGTTATGCGTTATGCGTTATGCTTTATGCGTTATGCGTTACTCCTTATGAGTTATGAGTTATAAGTTATGCGTAATGCGTTATGCGTTATGCGTTATGCTTTATGCGTTATGCGTTATGCGTTATGCGTTATGCGTTATGCGTTATGCGTTATGCGTTATGCGTTATGCGTTATGCGTTATGCGTTATGCGTTATGCGTTATGCTTTATGCGTTATGCGTTATCCCTTATGCGTTATGCCTTATGCGTTATGCGTTATTCGTTATGAGTAATGAGTTATAAGTTATGCGTTATGCGTTATGCTTTATGCGTTATGCGTTATGCGTTATGCGTTATGCGTTATGCGGTATGCGTTATGCGTTATGCGTTATACGTTTGCGTTATGCGTTATACGGTATGCGTTATGCGTCATACGTTATGCGTTATGCGTTATGCGATATGCGTTATGCGTTATACGTTATGCTTTATGCGTTATGCGTTATTAGTTACACGTTATGCGTTATGCGTTATGCATTATGCGTTATGCGTTAGGGGTTATGCGTTATGCGTTAGGCGTTATGCGTTATGCGTTATGCGTTATGAGTTATACGTTATGCGTTATGCGTTAGGGGTTATGCGTTATGCGTTATGCTTTATGCGTTATGCATTATGCGTTATGCGTTATGCGATATGCGTTATCCGTTATGCGTTATGCGTTATGCGTTATTCGTTATGAGTAATGAGTTATAAGTTATGCGTTATGCGTTATGCTTTATGCGTTATGCGTTATGCCTTATGCGTTATGCGTTATGCGTTATGCGTTATGCGTTATGCGTTATGCGTTTTGCGTTATGCGTTATGCGTTATGCGTTGTGCGTTATACGTTTGCGTTATGCGTTATGCGTTATGCTTTATGCGTTATGCGTTATGCGTTATGCGTTATGCGTTATGCGTTATGCGTTATGCGTTATGCGTTATGCGTTATGCGTTATGCGTTATGCGTTATGCGTTATGCGTTATGCGTTATGCGTTATGCGTTATGCGTTATGCTTTATGCGTTATGCATTATGCGTTATACGTTATGCGTTATGCGTTATGCGTTATGCGTTATGCGTTATGCGTTATGCGTTATGCGTTATGCGTTATGCGCTATGCGTTATGCATTATGCGTTATGCGTTATGCGTTATGCGTTAAGCGTTATGCGTTTTGCTGTATTCGTTATGCGTTGTGCATTATGCGTTATGCGTTATGTGTTACGCTTTATGCGTTATGCGTTATGCGTTACGCTTTATGCGTTATGCGTTATGCGTTATGCGTTTTGCGTTATGCGTTATGCGTTATGCGTTGTGCGTTATACGTTTGCGTTATGCGTTATGCGTTATGCGTTATGCGTTATGCGTTATGCTTTATGCGTTATGCATTATGCGTTATGCGTTATGCGATATGCGTTATGCGTTATGCGTTATTCGTTATGAGTAATGAGTTATAAGTTATGCGTTATGAGTTATGCGTTATGCGTTATGCGTTATGCGTTATGCGTTATGCGTTATGCGTTATGCGTTATGCGGTATGCGTTATGCGTTATGCGTTATGCGTTATGCGTTATGCGTTATGCGTTATACGGTATGCGTTATGCGTTATGCGTTATGCGTTATGCGTTATGCGTTATGCGTTATGCGTTATGCGTTATGCGTTATGCGTTATGCGTTAAGCGTTATGCGTTATACGGTATGCGTTATGCGTTATGCGTTATGCGTTATGCGTTATGCGTTATGCGTTATGCGTTATGCGTTATGCGTTATGCGTTATGCGTTATGCGTTATGCGTTATGCGTTATGCGTTATGCGTTATGCGTTATGCGTTATGCGTTATGCGTTATGCGTTATGATTTATGCGTTATGCGTTATGCGTTATGCTTTATGCGTTATGCGTTACTCCTTATGAGTTATGAGTTATAAGTTATGCGTAATGCGTTATGCGTTATGCGTTATGCATTATGCTTTATGCGTAATGCGGTATACGTTATACGTTATGCGTTATGCGTTATGCGTTATGCGTTATGCGTTATGCGTTATGCGTTATGCGTTATGCGCTATGCGTTATGCATTATGCGTTATGCGTTATGCGTTATGCGTTAAGCGTTATGCGTTTTGCTGTATTCGTTATGCGTTGTGCATTATGCGTTATGCGTTATGTGTTACGCTTTATGCGTTATGCGTTATGCGTTACGCTTTATGCGTTATGCATTATGCGTTATGCGTTATGCATTATGCGTTATGCGTTATGCGTGATCCGTTATGCGTTAAGCGTTATGCGTTTTGCTGTATTCGTAATGCGTTGTGCATTATGCGTTATGCGTTATGTGTTATGCGTTATGCGTTATGCGTTATACGTTATGCGTTATGCGTTATGCGTGATCCGTTATGTGTTAGGCGATATACGTTTTGCGGTATTCGTTATGCGTTATGCGTTATGCGTTATCCGTTGTTCGTTATGCGTTATGCGTTGTGCGTTATACGTTTGCGTTATGCGTTATACGGTATGCGTTATGCGTTATACGTTATGCGTTATGCGTTATGCGATATGCGTTATGCGTTATACGTTATGCTTTATGCGTTATGCGTTATTAGTTACACGTTATGCGTTATGCGTTATGCGTTATGCGTTATGCGTTAGGGGTTATGCGTTAGGGGTTATGCGTTATGCGTTAGGCGTTATGCGTTATGCGTTATGCGTTATGAGTTATACGTTATGCGTTATGCGTTAGGGGTTATGCGTTATGCGTTATGCTTTATGCGTTATGCATTATGCGTTATGCGTTATGCGATATGCGTTATCCGTTATGCGTTATGCGTTATGCGTTATTCGTTATGAGTAATGAGTTATAAGTTATGCGTTATGCGTTATGCTTTATGCGTTATGCGTTATGCCTTATGCGTTATGCGTTATGCGTTATGCGTTATGCGTTATGCGTTATGCGTTTTGCGTTATGCGTTATGCGTTATGCGTTGTGCGTTATACGTTTGCGTTATGCGTTATGCGTTATGCTTTATACGTTATGCGTTATGCGTTATGCGTTATGCGTTATGCGTTATGCGTTATGCGTTATGCGTTATGCGTTATGCGTTATGCGTTATGCGTTATGCGTTATGCGTTATGCGTTATGCGTTATGCGTTATGCGTTATGCGTTATGCGTTATGCGTTATGCGTTATGCGTTATGCGTTTTGCGGTATTCGTTATGCGTTGTGCATTATGAGTTATGCGTTATGCGTTATGCGTTATGCGTTATGCGTTATGCTTTATGCGTTATGCATTATGCGTTATGCGTTATGCGATATGCGTTATGCGTTATGCGTTATTCGTTATGAGTAATGAGTTATAAGTTATGCGTTATGACTTATGCGTTATGCGTTATGCGTTATGCGTTATGCATTATGCTTTATGCGTAATGCGGTATACGTTATACGTTATGCGTTATGCGTTATGCGTTATGCGTTATGCGTTATGCGTTATGCGTTATGCGTTATGCGTTATGCGTTATGCGTTATGCATTATGCGTTATGCGTTATGCGTTATGCGTTAAGCGTTATGCGTTTTGCTGTATTCGTTATGCGTTGTGCATTATGCGTTATGCGTTATGTGTTACGCTTTATGCGTTATGCGTTATGCTTTATGCGTTATGCGTTATGCGTTATGCGTTATGCGTTATGCGTTATGCGTTATGCATTATGCGTTATGCGTTATGCGTGATCCGTTATGCGTTAAGCGTTATGCGTTTTGCTGTATTCGTAATGCGTTGTGCATTATGCGTTATGCGTTATGTGTTATGCGTTATGCGTTATGCGTTATACGTTATGCGTTATGCGTTATGCGTGATCCGTTATGTGTTAGGCGATATACGTTTTGCGGTATTCGTTATGCGTTATGCGTTATGCGTTATGCGTTATGCGTTATCCGTTGTTCGTTATGCGTTATGCGTTGTGCGTTATACGTTTGCGTTATGCGTTATACGGTATGCGTTATGCGTTATGCGTTAGGGGTTATGCGTTATGCGTTATGCGTTATGCGTTATGCGTTATGCGTTATGAGTTATACGTTATGCGTTATGCGTTAGGGGTTATGCGTTATGCGTTATGCTTTATGCGTTATGCATTATGCGTTATGCGTTATGCGATATGCGTTATCCGTTATGCGTTATGCGTTATGCGTTATTCGTTATGAGTAATGAGTTATAAGTTATGCGTTATGCGTTATGCTTTATGCGTTATGCGTTATGCCTTATGCGTTATGCGTTATGCGTTATGCGTTATGCGTTATGCGTTATGCGTTTTGCGTTATGCGTTATGCGTTATGCGTTGTGCGTTATACGTTTGCGTTATGCGTTATGCGTTATGCTTTATACGTTATGCGTTATGCGTTATGCGTTATGCGTTATGCGTTATGCGTTATGCGTTATGCGTTATGCGTTATGCGTTATGCGTTATGCGTTATGCGTTATGCGTTATGCGTTATGCGTTATGCGTTATGCGTTATGCGTTATGCGTTATGCGTTATGCGTTATGCGTTATGCGTTATGCGTTATGCGTTATGCGTTATGCGTTATGCGTTATGCGTTATGCGTTTTGCGGTATTCGTTATGCGTTGTGCATTATGAGTTATGCGTTATGCGTTATGCGTTATGCGTTATGCGTTATGCTTTATGCGTTATGCATTATGCGTTATGCGTTATGCGATATGCGTTATGCGTTATGCGTTATTCGTTATGAGTAATGAGTTATAAGTTATGCGTTATGAGTTATGCGTTATGCGTTATGCGTTATGCGTTATGCATTATGCTTTATGCGTAATGCGGTATACGTTATACGTTATGCGTTATGCGTTATGCGTTATGCGTTATGCGTTATGCGTTATGCGTTATGCGTTATGCGTTATGCGTTATGCGTTATGCGTTATGCGTTTTGCTGTATTCGTTATGCGTTGTGCATTATGCGTTATGCGTTATGTGTTACGCTTTATGCGTTATGCGTTATGCTTTATGCGTTATGCGTTATGCGTTATGCGTTATGCGTTATGCGTTATGCGTTATGCATTATGCGTTATGCGTTATGCGTGATCCGTTATGCGTTAAGCGTTATGCGTTTTGCTGTATTCGTAATGCGTTGTGCATTATGCGTTATGCGTTATGTGTTATGCGTTATGCGTTATGCGTTATACGTTATGCGTTATGCGTTATGCGTGATCCGTTATGTGTTAGGCGATATACGTTTTGCGGTATTCGTTATGCGTTATGCGTTATGCGTTATGCGTTATGCGTTATCCGTTGTTCGTTATGCGTTATGCGTTGTGCGTTATACGTTTGCGTTATGCGTTATACGGTATGCGTTATGCGTTATACGTTATGCGTTATGCGTTATGCGATATGCGTTATGCGTTATACGTTATGCTTTATGCGTTATGCGTTATTAGTTACACGTTATGCGTTATGCGTTATGCGTTATGCGTTATGCGTTAGGGGTTATGCGTTATGCGTTAGGCGTTATGCGTTATGCGTTATGCGTTATGAGTTATACGTTATGCGTTATGCGTTAGGGGTTATGTGTTATGCGTTATGCTTTATGCGTTATGCATTATGCGTTATGCGTTATGCGATATGCGTTATCCGTTATGCGTTATGCGTTATGCGTTATTCGTTATGAGTAATGAGTTATAAGTTATGCGTTATGCGTTATGCTTTATGCGTTATGCGTTATGCCTTATGCGTTATGCGTTATGCGTTATGCGTTATGCGTTATGCGTTATGCGTTTTGCGTTATGCGTTATGCGTTATGCGTTGTGCGTTATACGTTTGCGTTATGCGTTATGCGTTATGCTTTATGCGTTATGCGTTATGCGTTATGCGTTATGCGTTATGCGTTATGCGTTATGCGTTATGCGTTATGCGTTATGCGTTATGCGTTATGCGTTATGCGTTATGCGTTATGCGTTATGCGTTATGCGTTATGCGTTATGCGTTATGCGTTATGCGTTATGCTTTATGCGTTATGCATTATGCGTTATGCGTTATGCGATATGCGTTATGCGTTATGCGTTATTCGTTATGAGTAATGAGTTATAAGTTATGCGTTATGAGTTATGCGTTATGCGTTATGCGTTATGCGTTATGCGTTTTGCGGTATTCGTTATGCGTTGTGCATTATGAGTTATGCGTTATGCGTTATGCGTTATGCGTTATGCGTTATGCTTTATGCGTTATGCATTATGCGTTATGCGTTATGCGATATGCGTTATGCGTTATGCGTTATGCGTTATTCGTTATGAGTAATGAGTTATAAGTTATGCGTTATGAGTTATGCGTTATGCGTTATGCGTTATGCGTTTTGCGGTATTCGTTATGCGTTGTGCATTATGAGTTATGCGTTATGCGTTATGCGTTATGCGTTATGCGTTATGCTTTATGCGTTATGCATTATGCGTTATGCGTTATGCGATATGCGTTATGCGTTATGCGTTATTCGTTATGAGTAATGAGTTATAAGTTATGCGTTATGCGTTATGCGTTATGCGTTATGCGTTATGCGTTATGCGTTATGCGTTATGCCTTATGCGTTATGCCTTATGCGTTATGCGTTATTCGTTATGAGTAATGAGTTATAAGTTATGCTTTATGCGTTATGCTTTATGCGTTATGCGTTATGCGTTATGCGTTATGCGTTATGCGTTATGCGTTATGCGTTATGCGTTATGCGTTATGCGTTATGCGTTATGCGTTATGCGTTATGCGTTATGCGTTATGCGTTATACGGTATGCGTTATGCGTTATGCGTTATATGTTATGCGTTATGCGTTATGCGTTATGCGTTATGCGTTATGCGTTATGCGTTATGCGTTACGCGTCATGCGTTATGCGTTATGCGTTATGATTTATGCGTTATGCGTTATGCGTTATGCTTTATGCGTTATGCGTTACTCCTTATGAGTTATGAGTTATAAGTTATGCGTAATGCGTTATGCGTTATGCGTTATGCGTTATGCATTATGCTTTATGCGTAATGCGGTATGCGTTATACGTTATGCGTTATGCGTTATGCGTTATGCGTTAAGCGTTATGCGTTATGCGTTATGCGTTATGCGTTATGCGCTATGCGTTATGCATTATGCGTTATGCGTTATGCGTTAAGCGTTATGCGTTTTGCTGTATTCGTTATGCGTTGTGCATTATGCGTTATGCGTTATGTGTTACGCTTTATGCGTTATGCGTTATGCGTTACGCTTTATGCGTTATGCATTATGCGTTATGCGTTATGCGTTATGCATTATGCGTTATGCGTTATGCGTGATCCGTTATGCGTTAAGCGTTATGCGTTTTGCTGTATTCGTAATGCGTTGTGCATTATGCGTTATGGGTTATGTGTTATGCGTTATGCGTTATGCGTTATACGTTATGCGTTATGCGTTATGCGTGATCCGTTATGTGTTAGGCGATATACGTTTTGCGGTATTCGTTATGCGTTATGCGTTATGCGTTATGCGTTATCCGTTGTTCGTTATGCGTTATGCGTTGTGCGTTATACGTTTGCGTTATGCGTTATGCGTTATACGGTATGCGTTATGCGTTATACGTTATGCGTTATGCGTTATGCGATATGCGTTATGAGTTATGCGTTATGCTTTATGCGTTATGCGTTATGCGTTATGCGTTATGCGTTATGCGTTATGCGTTATGCGTTATGCGTTATGCGTTATGCGTTATGCGTTATGCGTTGTGCGTTATACGTTTGCGTTATGCGTTATGCGTTATGCTTTATGCGTTATGCGTTATGCGTTATGCGTTATGCGTTATGCGTTATGCGTTATGCGTTATGCGTTATGCGTTATGCGTTATGCGTTATGCGTTATGCGTTATGCGTTATGCGTTATGCGTTATGCGTTATGCTTTATGCGTTATGCATTATGAGTTATGCGTTATGCGATATGCGTTATGCGTTATGCGTTATTCGTTATGAGTAATGAGTTATAAGTTATGCGTTATGAGTTATGCGTTATGCGTTATGCGTTATGCGTTACGCGTTATACGTTATGCGTTATGCGTTACGCGTTATGCGTTATGCGTTATGCGTTATGCGTTATGCGTTATGCTTTATGCGTTATGCGTTACTCCTTATGAGTTATGAGTTATAAGTTATGCGTAATGCGTTATGCGTTATGCGTTATGCTTTATGCGTTATGCGTTATGCGTTATGCGTTATGCGTTATGCGTTATGCGTTATGCGTTATGCGTTATGCGTTATGCGTTATGCTTTATGCGTTATGCGTTATGCCTTATGCGTTATGCCTTATGCGTTATGCGTTATTCGTTATGAGTAATGAGTTATAAGTTATGCGTTATGCGTTATGCTTTATGCGTTATGCGTTATGCGTTATGCGTTATGCGTTATGCGGTATGCGTTTTGCGTTATGCGTTATGCGTTATGCGTTATGCGTTATGCGTTATGCGTTATGCGTTATGCGTTATGCGTTATGCGTTATGCGTTATGCGTTATGCGTTATGCGTTATGCGTTATGCGTTATGCGTTATGCGTTATGCGTTATGCGTTATGCGTTATGATTTATGCGTTATGCGTTATGCATTATGCTTTATGCGTTATGCGTTACTCCTTATGAGTTATGAGTTATAAGTTATAAGTTATGCGTAATGCGTTATGCGTTATGCATTATGCTTTATGCGTAATGCGGTATACGTTATACGTTATGCGTTATGCGTTATGCGTTATGCGTTATGCGTTATGCGTTATGCGTTATGCGTTATGCGTTATGCGTTATGCGCTATGCGTTATGCATTATGCGTTATGCGTTATGCGTTATGCGTTAAGCGTTATGCGTTTTGCTGTATTCGTTATGCGTTGTGCATTATGCGTTATGCGTTATGTGTTACGCTTTATGCGTTATGCGTTATGCGTTACGCTTTATGCGTTATGCATTATGCGTTATGCGTTATGCGTTATGCATTATGCGTTATGCGTTATGCGTGATCCGTTATGCGTTAAGCGTTATGCGTTTTGCTGTATTCGTAATGCGTTGTGCATTATGCGTTATGCGTTATGTGTTATGCGTTATGCGTTATGCGTTATACGTTATGCGTTATGCGTTATGCGTGATCCGTTATGTGTTAGGCGATATACGTTTTGCGGTATTCGTTATGCGTTATGCGTTATGCGTTATGCGTTATGCGTTATGCGTTATCCGTTGTTCGTTATGCGTTATGCGTTGTGCGTTATACGTTTGCGTTATGCGTTATACGGTATGCGTTATGCGTTATACGTTATGCGTTATGCGTTATGCGATATGCGTTATGCGTTATAGGTTATGCTTTATGCGTTATGCGTTATTAGTTACACGTTATGCGTTACGCGTTATGCATTATGCGTTATGCGTTAGGGGTTATGCGTTATGCGTTAGGCGTTATGCGTTATGCGTTATGCGTTATGAGTTATACGTTATGCGTTATGCGTTAGGGGTTATGCGTTATGCGTTATGCGTTATGCGTTAGGGGTTATGCGTTATGCGTTATGCGTTATTCGTTATGAGTAATGAGTTATAAGTTATGCGTTATGCGTTATGCTTTATGCGTTATGCGTTATGCCTTATGCGTTATGCGTTATGCGTTATGCGTTATGCGTTATGCGTTTTGCGTTATGCGTTATGCGTTATGCGTTGTGCGTTATACGTTTGCGTTATGCGTTATGCGTTATGCTTTATGCGTTATGCGTTATGCGTTATGCGTTATGCGTTATGCGTTATGCGTTATGCGTTATGCGTTATGCGTTATGCGTTATGCGTTATGCGTTATGCGTTATGCGTTATGCGTTATGCGTTATGCGTTATGCGTTATGCGTTATGCGTTATGCGTTATGCGTTATGCGTTATGCGTTATGCGTTATGCGTTATGCGTTATGCGTTATGCGTTATGATTTATGCGTTATGCGTTATGCATTATGCTTTATGCGTTATGCGTTACTCCTTATGAGTTATGAGTTATAAGTTATAAGTTATGCGTAATGCGTTATGCGTTATGCATTATGCTTTATGCGTAATGCGGTATACGTTATACGTTATGCGTTATGCGTTATGCGTTATGCGTTATGCGTTATGCGTTATGCGTTATGCGTTATGCGTTATGCGCTATGCGTTATGCATTATGCGTTATGCGTTATGCGTTATGCGTTAAGCGTTATGCGTTTTGCTGTATTCGTTATGCGTTGTGCATTATGCGTTATGCGTTATGTGTTACGCTTTATGCGTTATGCGTTATGCGTTACGCTTTATGCGTTATGCATTATGCGTTATGCGTTATGCGTTATGCATTATGCGTTATGCGTTATGCGTGATCCGTTATGCGTTAAGCGTTATGCGTTTTGCTGTATTCGTAATGCGTTGTGCATTATGCGTTATGCGTTATGTGTTATGCGTTATGCGTAATGCGTTATACGTTATGCGTTATGCGTTATGCGTGATCCGTTATGTGTAAGGCGATATACGTTTTGCGGTATTCGTTATGCGTTATGCGTTATGCGTTATGCGTTATCCGTTGTTCGTTATGCGTTATGCGTTGTGCGTTATACGTTTGCGTTATGCGTTATACGGTATGCGTTATGCGTTATACGTTATGCGTTATGCGTTATGCGATATGCGTTATGCGTTATAGGTTATGCTTTATGCGTTATGCGTTATTAGTTACACGTTATGCGTTATGCGTTATGCATTATGCGTTATGCGTTAGGGGTTATGCGTTATGCGTTAGGCGTTATGCGTTATGCGTTATGCGTTATGAGTTATACGTTATGCGTTATGCGTTAGGGGTTATGCGTTATGCGTTATGCTTTATGCGTTATGCATTATGCGTTATGCGTTATGCGATATGCGTTATCCGTTATGCGTTATGCGTTATGCGTTATTCGTTATGAGTAATGAGTTATAAGTTATGCGTTATGCGTTATGCTTTATGCGTTATGCGTTATGCCTTATGCGTTATGCGTTATGCGTTATGCGTTATGCGTTATGCGTTTTGCGTTATGCGTTATGCGTTATGCGTTGTGCGTTATACGTTTGCGTTATGCGTTATGCGTTATGCTTTATGCGTTATGCGTTATGCGTTATGCGTTATGCGTTATGCGTTATGCGTTATGCGTTATGCGTTATGCGTTATGCGTTATGCGTTATGCTTTATGCGTTATGCATTATGCGTTATTCGTTATGAGTAATGAGTTATAAGTTATGCGTTATGAGTTATGCGTTATGCGTTATGCGTTATGCGTTATGCGTTGTGCGTTATACGTTTGCGTTATGCGTTATGCGTTATACGGTATGCGTTATGCGTTATACGTTATTAGTTACACGTTATGCGTTATGCGTTATGCGTTATGCGTTATGCGTTAGGGGTTATGCGTTATGCGTTATGCGTTAGGCGTTATGCGTTATGCGTTATGCGTTATGAGTTATACGTTATGCGATATGCGTTAGGGGTTATGCGTTATGCGTTATCCGTTGTTCGTTATGCGTTATGCGTTGTGCGTTATACGTTTGCGTTATGCGTTATGCGTTATACGGTATGCGTTATGCGTTATACGTTATGCGTTATGCGTTATGCGATATGCGTTATGCGTTATACGTTATGCTTTATGCGTTATGCGTTATTAGTTACACGTTATGCGTTATGCGTTATGCTTTATGCGTTATGCATTATGCGTTATGCGTTATGCGATATGCGTTATGCGTTATGCGTTATTCGTTATGAGTAATGAGTTATAAGTTATGCGTTATGAGTTATGCGTTATGCGTTATGCGTTATGCGTTATGCGTTATGCGTTTTGCGGTATTCGTTATGCGTTGTGCATTATGAGTTATGCGTTATGCGTTATGCGTTATGCGTTATGCGTTATGCTTTATGCGTTATGCATTATGCGTTATGCGTTATGCGATATGCGTTATGCGTTATGCGTTATTCGTTATGAGTAATGAGTTATAAGTTATGCGTTATGAGTTATGCGTTATGCGTTATGCGTTATGCGTTATGCGTTTTGCGGTATTCGTTATGCGTTGTGCATTATGCGTTATGCGTTATGCGTTATGCGTTATGCTTTATGCGTTATGCATTATGCGTTATGCGTTATGCGATATGCGTTATGCGTTATGCGTTATTCGTTATGAGTAATGAGTTATAAGTTATGCGTTATGCGTTATGCGTTATGCGTTATGCGTTATGCATTATGCGTTATGCGTTATGCTTTATGCGTCATGCGTGATCCGTTATGCGTTACGCGTTATGCGATTTGCGGTATTCGTTAAGCGTTGTGCATTATGTGTTATGCGTTATGCGTTAAGGGTTATGGGTTATGCGTTATGCTTTATGCGTTATTCATTTTGCGTTATGCGTTATTCGTTATGAGTTATGAGTTATAAGTTATGCGTATTGCGTTATGCCTTATGAGTTATGCATTATGCGTTATGCGTTATGCATAATGCGTTATACGTTATGTATTATGCGTTATGCGTTATGCGATATGCGTCATGCATCAAGCCTTATGCGAAATGCGATATGCGTCATGCATCAAGCCTTATGCGTTATGGGTTATGCGTTATGCGTTATCCGTTGTTCGTTATGCGTTATGCGTTGTGCGTTATACGTTTGCGTTATGCGTTATGCGTTATACGGTATGCGTTATGCGTTATACGTTATGCGTTATGCGTTATGCGATATGCGTTATGCGTTATACGTTATGCTTTATGCGTTATGCGTTATTAGTTACACGTTATGCGTTATGCGTTATGCTTTATGCGTTATGCATTATGCGTTATGCGTTATGCGATATGCGTTATGCGTTATGCGTTATTCGTTATGAGTAATGAGTTATAAGTTATGCGTTATGAGTTATGCGTTATGCGTTATGCGTTATGCGTTATGCGTTTTGCGGTTTTCGTTATGCGTTGTGCATTATGAGTTATGCGTTATGCGTTATGCGTTATGCGTTATGCGTTATGCTTTATGCGTTATGCATTATGCGTTATGCGTTATGCGATATGCGTTATGCGTTATGCGTTATGCGTTATTCGTTATGAGTAATGAGTTATAAGTTATGCGTTATGAGTTATGCGTTATGCGTTATGCGTTATGCGTTATGCGTTTTGCGGTATTCGTTATGCGTTGTGCATTATGAGTTATGCGTTGTGCATTATGGGTTATGATTTATGCGTTATGCGATATGAGTTATGCGTTATGCGTTATGCGTTATGCGTTATGCATTATGCGTTATGCGTTATGCTTTATGCGTCATGCGTGATCCGTTATGCGTTACGCGTTATGCGATTTGCGGTATTCGTTAAGCGTTGTGCATTATGTGTTATGCGTTATGCGTTAAGGGTTATGGGTTATGCGTTATGCTTTATGCGTTATTCATTTTGCGTTATGCGTTATTCGTTATGAGTTATGAGTTATAAGTTATGCGTAATGCGTTATGCCTTATGAGTTATGCATTATGCGTTATGCGTTAAGCATAATGCGTTATACGTTATGTATTATGCGTTATGCGTTATGCGATATGCGTCATGCATCAAGCCTTATGCGATATGCGATATGCGTCATGCATCAAGCCTTATGCGTTATGGGTTATGCGTTAACGTTATGCGTTATGCGTTATGATTTATGCTTTATGCGTTATGCGTTATGTGTGATCCGACATGCGTTATGCATTTTGCGTTATGCGTTATTCGTTATGCGTTATGCGTTTTGCGGTATTCGTTATGCGTTGTGCATTATGAGTTATGCGTTATGCGTTATGCGTTATGCGTTATGCGTTATGCGTTATGCTTTATGCGTTATGCATTATGCGTTATGCGTTATGCGATATGCGTTATGCGTTATGCGTTATTCGTTATGAGTAATGAGTTATAAGTTATGCGTTATGAGTTATGCGTTATGCGTTATGCGTTATGCGTTATGCGTTTTGCGGTATTCGTTATGCGTTGTGCATTATGAGTTATGCGTTATGCGTTATGCGTTATGCGTTATTCGTTATGAGTAATGAGTTATAAGTTATGCGTTATGCGTTATGCTTTATGCGTTATGCGTTATGCCTTATGCGTTATGCGTTATGCGTTATGCGTTATGCGTTATGCGTTATGCGTTTTGCGTTATGCGTTATGCGTTATGCGTTGTGCGTTATACGTTTGCGTTATGCGTTATGCGTTATGCTTTATGCGTTATGCGTTATGCGTTATGCGTTATGCGTTATGCGTTATGCGTTATGCGTTATGCCTTATGCCTTATGCGTTATGCGTTATTCGTTATGAGTAATGAGTTATAAGTTATGCGTTATGCGTTATGCTTTATGCGTTTTGCGTTATGCGTTATGCGTTATGCGTTATGCGTTATGCGTTATGCGTTATGCGTTATACGGTATGCGTTATGCGTTATGCGTTATGCGTTATGCGTTATGCGTTATGCGTTATGCGTTATGCGTTATGCTTTATGCGTTATGCGTCATGCGTTATGCTTTATGCGTTATGCGTTACTCCTTATGAGTTATGAGTTATAAGTTATGCGTAATGCGTTATGCGTTATGCGTTATGCATTATGCTTTATCCGTTATGCGTTATGCGTTATGCTTTATGCGTTATGCGTTATGCGTTATGCGTTATGAGTAATGAGTTATAAGTTATGCGTTATGCGTTATTCGTTATGAGTAATGAGTTATAAGTTATGCGTTATGCGTTATGCTTTATGCGTTATGCGTTATGCGTTATGCGTTATGCTTTATGCATTATGCGTTACTCCTTATGAGTTATGAGTTATAAGTTATGCGTAATGCGGTATGCGTTATACGTTATACGTTATGCGTTATGCTTTATGCGTTATGCATTATGCGTTATGCGTTATGCGATATGCGTTATCCGTTATGCGTTATGCGTTATTCGTTATGAGTAATGAGTTATAAGTTATGCGTTATGCGTTATGCTTTATGCGTTATGCGTTATGCCTTACGCGTTATGCGTTATGCGTTATGCGTTATGCGTTATGCGTTTTGCGTTATGCGTTATGCGTTATGCGTTATGCGTTATGCGTTATGCGTTATGCGTTATGCCTTATGCGTTATGCGTTATGCGTTATGCTTTATGCGTTATGCATTATGCGTTATTCGTTATGAGTAATGAGTTATAAGTTATGCGTTATGAGTTATGCGTTATGCGTTATGCGTTATGCGTTGTGCGTTATACGTTTGCGTTATGCGTTATGCGTTATACGGTATGCGTTATGCGTTATACGTTATTAGTTACACGTTATGCGTTATACGTTATGCGTTATGCGTTATGCGTTAGGGGTTATGCGTTATGCGTTATGCGTTAGGCGTTATGCGTTATGCGTTATGCGTTATGAGTTATACGTTATGCGATATGCGTTAGGGGTTATGCGTTATGCGTTATCCGTTGTTCGTTATGCGTTATGCGTTGTGCGTTATACGTTTGCGTTATGCGTTATGCGTTATACGGTATGCGTTATGCGATATACGTTATGCGTTATGCGTTATGCGATATGCGTTATGCGTTATACGTTATGCTTTATGCGTTATGCGTTATTAGTTACACGTTATGCGTTATGCGTATTGCTTTATGCGTTATGCATTATGCGTTATGCGTTATGCGATATGCGTTATGCGTTATGCGTTATTCGTTATGAGTAATGAGTTATAAGTTATGCGTTATGAGTTATGCGTTATGCGTTATGCGTTATGCGTTATGCGTTATGCGTTTTGCGGTATTCGTTATGCGTTGTGCATTATGAGTTATGCGTTATGCGTTATGCGTTATGCGTTATGCGTTATGCGTTATGCTTTATGCGTTATGCATTATGCGTTATGCGTTATGCGATATGCGTTATGCGTTATGCGTTATTCGTTATGAGTAATGAGTTATAAGTTATGCGTTATGAGTTATGCGTTATGCGTTATGCGTTATGCGTTATGCGTTTTGCGGTATTCGTTATGCGTTGTGCATTATGAGTTATGCGTTGTGCATTATGGGTTATGATTTATGCGTTATGCGATATGCGTTATGCGTTATGCGTTATGCGTTATGCGTTATGCGTTATGCGTTATGCGTTATGCATTATGCGTTATGCGTTATGCTTTATGCGTCATGCGTGATCCGTTATGCGTTACGCGTTATGCGATTTGCGGTATTCGTTAAGCGTTGTGCATTATGTGTTATGCGTTATGCGTTATGAGTTATACGTTATGCGATATGCGTTAGGGGTTATGCGTTATGCGTTATCCGTTGTTCGTTATGCGTTATGCGTTGTGCGTTATACGTTTGCGTTATGCGTTATGCGTTATACGGTATGCGTTATGCGTTATACGTTATGCGTTATGCGTTATGCGTTATGCGATATGCGTTATGCGTTATACGTTATGCTTTATGCGTTATGCGTTATTAGATACACGTTATGCGTTATGCGTTATGCTTTATGCGTTATGCATTATGCGTTATGCGTTATGCGATATGCGTTATGCGTTATGCGTTATTCGTTATGAGTAATGAGTTATAAGTTATGCGTTATGAGTTATGCGTAATGCGTTATGCGTTATGCGTTTTGCGGTATTCGTTATGCGTTGTGCATTATGAGTTATGCGTTATGCGTTATGCGTTATGCGTTATGCGTTATGCTTTATGCGTTATGCATTATGCGTTATGCGTTATGCGATATGCGTTATGCGTTATGCGTTATTCGTTATGAGTAATGAGTTATAAGTTATGCGTTATGAGTTATGCGTTATGCGTTATGCGTTATGCGTTATGCGTTTTGCGGTATTCGTTATGCGTTGTGCATTATGAGTTATGCGTTGTGCATTATGGGTTATGATTTATGCGTTATGCGATATGAGTTATGCGTTATGCGTTATGCGTTATGCGTTATGCATTATGCGTTATGCGTTATGCTTTATGCGTCATGCGTGATCCGTTATGCGTTACGCGTTATGCGATTTGCGGTATTCGTTAAGCGTTGTGCATTATGTGTTATGCGTTATGCGTTAAGGGTTATGGGTTATGCGTTATGCTTTATGCGTTATTCATTTTGCGTTATGCGTTATTCGTTATGAGTTATGAGTTATAAGTTATGCGTAATGCGTTATGCCTTATGAGTTATGCATTATGCGTTATGCGTTAAGCATAATGCGTTATACGTTATGTATTATGCGTTATGCGTTATGCGATATGCGTCATGCATCAAGCCTTATGCGATATGCGATATGCGTCATGCATCAAGCCTTATGCGTTATGGGTTATGCGTTAACGTTATGCGTTATGCGTTATGATTTATGCTTTATGCGTTATGCGTTATGTGTGATCCGACATGCGTTATGCATTTTGCGTTATGCGTTATTCGTTATGCGTTATGCGTTTTGCGGTATTCGTTATGCGTTGTGCATTATGAGTTATGCGTTATGCGTTATGCGTTATGCGTTATGCGTTATGCTTTATGCGTTATGCATTATGCGTTATGCGTTATGCGATATGCGTTATGCGTTATTCGTTATGAGTAATGAGTTATAAGTTATGCGTTATGAGTTATGCGTTATGCGTTATGCGTTATGCGTTATGCGTTTTGCGGTATTCGTTATGCGTTGTGCATTATGAGTTATGCGTTATGCGTTATGCGTTATGCGTTATTCGTTATGAGTAATGAGTTATAAGTTATGCGTTATGCGTTATGCTTTATGCGTTATGCGTTATGCCTTATGCGTTATGCGTTATGCGTTATGCGTTATGCGTTATGCGTTATGCGTTTTGCGTTATGCGTTATGCGTTATGCGTTGTGCGTTATACGTTTGCGTTATGCGTTATGCGTTATGCTTTATGCGTTATGCGTTATGCGTTATGCGTTATGCGTTATGCGTTATGCCTTATGCCTTATGCGTTATGCGTTATTCGTTATGAGTAATGAGTTATAAGTTATGCGTTATGCGTTATGCTTTATGCGTTTTGCGTTATGCGTTATGCGTTATGCGTTATGCGTTATGCGTTATGCGTTATGCGTTATACGGTATGCGTTATGCGTTATGCGTTATGCGTTATGCGTTATGCGTTATGCGTTATGCGTTATGCGTTATGCTTTATGCGTTATGCGTCATGCGTTATGCTTTATGCGTTATGCGTTACTCCTTATGAGTTATGAGTTATAAGTTATGCGTAATGCGTTATGCGTTATGCGTTATGCATTATGCTTTATCCGTTATGCGTTATGCGTTATGCTTTATGCGTTATGCGTTATGCGTTATGCGTTATGAGTAATGAGTTATAAGTTATGCGTTATGCGTTATTCGTTATGAGTAATGAGTTATAAGTTATGCGTTATGCGTTATGCTTTATGCGTTATGCGTTATGCGTTATGCGTTATGCTTTATGCATTATGCGTTACTCCTTATGAGTTATGAGTTATAAGTTATGCGTAATGCGGTATGCGTTATACGTTATACGTTATGCGTTATGCTTTATGCGTTATGCATTATGCGTTATGCGTTATGCGATATGCGTTATCCGTTATGCGTTATGCGTTATGCGTTATTCGTTATGAGTAATGAGTTATAAGTTATGCGTTATGCGTTATGCTTTATGCGTTATGCGTTATGCCTTATGCGTTATGCGTTATGCGTTATGCGTTATGCGTTATGCGTTTTGCGTTATGCGTTATGCGTTATGCGTTATGCGTTATGCGTTATGCGTTATGCGTTATGCGTTATGCGTTATGCGTTATGCGTTATGCGTTATGCGTTATGCGTTATGCGTTATGCTTTATGCGTTATGCATTATGCGTTATTCGTTATGAGTAATGAGTTATAAGTTATGCGTTATGAGTTATGCGTTATGCGTTATGCGTTATGCGTTGTGCGTTATACGTTTGCGTTATGCGTTATGCGTTATACGGTATGCGTTATGCGTTATACGTTATTAGTTACACGTTATGCGTTATGCGTTATGCGTTATGCGTTATGCGTTAGGGGTTATGCGTTATGCGTTATGCGTTAGGCGTTATGCGTTATGCGTTATGCGTTATGAGTTATACGTTATGCGATATGCGTTAGGGGTTATGCGTTATGCGTTATCCGTTGTTCGTTATGCGTTATGCGTTGTGCGTTATACGTTTGCGTTATGCGTTATGCGTTATACGGTATGCATTATGCGTTATACGTTATGCGTTATGCGTTATGCGATATGCGTTATGCGTTATACGTTATGCTTTATGCGTTATGCGTTATTAGTTACACGTTATGCGTTATGCGTTATGCTTTATGCGTTATGCATTATGCGTTATGCGTTATGCGATATGCGTTATGCGTTATGCGTTATTCGTTATGAGTAATGAGTTATAAGTTATGCGTTATGAGTTATGCGTTATGCGTTATGCGTTATGCGTTATGCGTTATGCGTTATGCGTTTTGCGGTATTCGTTATGCGTTGTGCATTATGAGTTATGCGTTATGCGTTATGCGTTATGCGTTATGCGTTATGCGTTATGCGTTATGCTTTATGCGTTATGCATTATGCGTTATGCGTTATGCGATATGCGTTATGCGTTATGCGTTATTCGTTATGAGTAATGAGTTATAAGTTATGCGTTATGAGTTATGCGTTATGCGTTATGCGTTATGCGTTATGCGTTTTGCGGTATTCGTTATGCGTTGTGCATTATGAGTTATGCGTTGTGCATTATGGGTTATGATTTATGCGTTATGCGATATGCGTTATGCGTTATGCGTTATGCGTTATGCGTTATGCGTTATGCGTTATGCGTTATGCATTATGCGTTATGCGTTATGCTTTATGCGTCATGCGTGATCCGTTATGCGTTACGCGTTATGCGATTTGCGGTATTCGTTAAGCGTTGTGCATTATGTGTTATGCGTTATGCGTTAAGGGTTATGGGTTATGCGTTATGCTTTATGCGTTATTCATTTTGCGTTATGCGTTATTCGTTATGAGTTATGAGTTATAAGTTATGCGTAATGCGTTATGCCTTATGAGTTATGCATTATGCGTTATGCGTTATGCATAATGCGTTATACGTTATGTATTATGCGTTATGCGTTATGCGATATGCGACATGCATCAAGCCTTATGCGATATGCGATATGCGTCATGCATCAAGCCTTATGCGTTATGGGTTATGCGTTATGCGTTATCCGTTGTTCGTTATGCGTTATGCGTTGTGCGTTATACGTTTGCGTTATGCGTTATGCGTTATACGGTATGCGTTATGCGTTATACGTTATGCGTTATGCGTTATGCGATATGCGTTATGCGTTATACGTTATGCTTTATGCGTTATGCGTTATTAGTTACACGTTATGCGTTATGCGTTATGCTTTATGCGTTATGCATTATGCGTTATGCGTTATGCGATATGCGTTATGCGTTATGCGTTATTCGTTATGAGTAATGAGTTATAAGTTATGCGTTATGAGTTATGCGTTATGCGTTATGCGTTATGCGTTATGCGTTTTGCGGTATTCGTTATGCGTTGTGCATTATGAGTTATGCGTTATGCGTTATGCGTTATGCGTTATGCGTTATGCGTTATGCTTTATGCGTTATGCATTATGCGTTATGCGTTATGCGATATGCGTTATGCGTTATGCGTTATTCGTTATGAGAATGAGTTATAAGTTATGCGTTATGAGTTATGCGTTATGCGTTATGCGTTATGCGTTTTGCGGTATTCGTTATGCGTTGTGCATTATGAGTTATGCGTTGTGCATTATGGGTTATGATTTATGCGTTATGCGATATGAGTTATGCGTTATGCGTTATGCGTTATGCGTTATGCGTTATGCATTATGCGTTATGCGTTATGCTTTATGCGTCATGCGTGATCCGTTATGCGTTACGCGTTATGCGATTTGCGGTATTCGTTAAGCGTTGTGCATTATGTGTTATGCGTTATGCGTTAAGGGTTATGGGTTATGCGTTATGCTTTATGCGTTATTCATTTTGCGTTATGCGTTATTCGTTATGAGTTATGAGTTATAAGTTATGCGTAATGCGTTATGCCTTATGAGTTATGCATTATGCGTTATGCGTTAAGCATAATGCGTTATACGTTATGTATTATGCGTTATGTGTTATGCGATATGCGTCATGCATCAAGCCTTATGCGACATGCGATATGCGCCATGCATCAAGCCTTATGCGTTATGGGTTATGCGTTAACGTTATGCGTTATGCGTTATGATTTATGCTTTATGCGTTATGCGTTATGTGTGATCCGACATGCGTTATGCATTTTGCGTTATGCGTTATTCGTTATGAGTTATGAGTTATAAGTTATGCGTAATGCGTTATGCCTTATGAGTTATGCGTTATGCTTTATGCGTTATGCATTATGCGTTATGCGTTATGCGATATGCGTTATGCGTTATGGGTTATTCGTTATGAGTAATGAGTTATAAGTTATGCGTTATGAGTTATGCGTTATGCGTTATGCGTTATGCGTTGTGCGTTTTGCGGTATTCGTTATGCGTTGTGCATTATGAGTTATGCGTTATGCGTTATGCGTTATGCGTTATGCGTTATGCTTTATGCGTTATGCATTATGCGTTATGCGTTATGCGATATGCGTTATGCGTTATGCGTTATTCGTTATGAGTAATGAGTTATAAGTTATGCGTTATGAGTTATGCGTTATGCGTTATGCGTTATGCGTTTTGCGGTATTCGTTATGCGTTGTGCATTATGAGTTATGCGTTATGCGTTATGCGTTATGCGTTATTCGTTATGAGTAATGAGTTATAAGTTATGCGTTATGCGTTATGCTTTATGCGTTATGCGTTATGCCTTATGCGTTATGCGTTATGCGTTATGCGTTATGCGTTATGCGTTTTGCGTTATGCGTTATGCGTTATGCGTTGTGCGTTATACGTTTGCGTTATGCGTTATGCGTTATGCTTTATGCGTTATGCGTTATGCGTTATGCGTTATGCGTTATGCGTTATGCGTTATGCCTTATGCCTTATGCCTTATGCGTTATGCGTTATTCGTTATGAGTAATGAGTTATAAGTTATGCGTTATGCGTTATGCTTTATGCGTTATGCGTTATGCGTTATGCGTTATGCGTTATGCGTTATGCGTTATGCGTTATGCGTTATGCGTTATACGGTATGCGTTATGCGTTATGCGTTATGCGTTATGCGTTATGCGTTATGCGTTATGCGTTATGCGTTATGCGTTATGCGTTATGCTTTATGCGTTATGCGTCATGCGTTATGCTTTATGCGTTATTCGTTACTCCTTATGAGTTATGAATTATAAGTTATGCGTAATGCGTTATGCGTTATGCGTTATGCATTATGCTTTATCCGTTATGCGTTATGCGTTATGCTTTATGCGTTATGCGTTATGCGTTATGCGTTATGAGTAATGAGTTATAAGTTATGCGTTATGCGTTATTCGTTATGAGTAATGAGTTATAAGTTATGCGTTATGCGTTATGCTTTATGCGTTATGCGTTATGCGTTATGCGTTATGCGTTATGCTTTATGCATTATGCGTTACTCCTTATGAGTTATGAGTTATACGTTATGCGTGATGCGGTATGCGTTATACGTTATACGTTATGCGTTATGCTTTATGCGTTATGCATTATGCGTTATGCGTTATGCGATATGCGTTATCCGTTATGCGTTATGCGTTATGCGTTATTCGTTATGAGTAGTGAGTTATAAGTTATGCGTTATGCGTTATGCTTTATGCGTTATGCGTTATGCCTTATGCGTTATGCGTTATGCGTTATGCGTTATGCGTTATGCGTTTTGCGTTATTCGTTATGCGTTATGCGTTGTGCGTTATACGTTTGCGTTATGCGTTATGCGTTATGCGTTATGCGTTATGCGTTATGCGTTATGCGTTATGCGTTATGCGTTATGCGTTATGCGTTATGCGTTATGCGTTATGCGTTATGCGTTATGCTTTATGCGTTATGCGTTATGAGTTATGAGTAATGAGTTATAAGTTATGCGTTATGCGTTATTCGTTATGAGTAATGAGTTATAAGTTATGCGTTATGCGTTATGCTTTATGCGTTATGCGTTATGCTTTATGCGTTATGCGTTACTCCTTATGAGTTATGAGTTATAAGTTATGCGTAATGCGGTATGCGTTATACGTTATACGTTATGCGTTATGCGTTATGCGTTATGCGTTATGCGTTATGCGTTATGCATTATGCGTTATGCGTTATGCGTTATGCGTTAAGCGTTATGCGTTTTGCTGTATTCATTATGCGTTGTGCATTATGAGTTATGCGTTATGTGTTATGCTTTATGCGTTATGCGTTATGCGTTACGCTTTATGCGTTATGCATTATGCGTTATGCGTTATGCATTATGCGTTATGCGTTATGCGTGATCCTTTATGCGTTAAGCGTTATGCGTTTTGCTGTATTCATAATGCGTTGTGCATTATGTGTTATGCGTTATGTGTTATGCGTTATGCGTTATGCGTTATACGTTATGCGTTATGCGTTTTGCGGTATTCGTTATGCGTTATGCGTTATGCGTTATGCGTTATCCGTTGTTCGTTATGCGTTATGCGTTGTGCGTTATACGTTTGCGTTATGCGTTATGCGTTATACGGTATGCGTTATGCGTTATACGATATGCGTTATGCGTTATGCGATATGCGTTATGTGTTATGCGTTATGCTTTATGCGTTGTGCGTTATTAGTTACACGTTATGCGTTATGCGTTATGCGTTATGCGTTAGGGGTTATGCGTTATGCGTTATGCGTTAGGCGTTATGCGTTATGCGTTATGTGTTATGCGTTATGAGTTATACGTTATGCGTTATGCGTTAGGGGTTATGCGTTATGCGTTATGCGTTATGCTTTATGCGTTATGCATTATGCGTTATGCGTTATGCGATATGCGTTATCCGTTATGCGTTATGCGTTATGCGTTATTCGTTATGAGTAATGAGTTATAAGTTATGCGTTATGCGTTATGCTTTATGCGTTAGGCGTTATGCGTTATGCGTTATGCGTTATGCGTTATGCGTTTTGCGTTAGGCGTTATGCGTTATGCGTTGTGCGTTATACGTTTGCGTTATGCGTTATGCGTTATGCTTTATGCGTTATGCGTTATGCGTTATGCGTTATGCGTTATGCGTTATGCTTTATGCGTTATTCGTGATCCGTTATGCGTTAGGCGTTATGAGTTATGAGTAATGAGTTATAAGTTATGCGTTATGCGTTATTCGTTATGAGTAATGAGTTATAAGTTATGCGTTATGCGTTATGCTTTATGCGTTATGCGTTATGCTTTATGCGTTATGCGTTACTCCTTATGAGTTATGAGTTATAAGTTATGCGTAATGCGGTATGCGTTATACGTTATACGTTATGCGTTATGCGTTATGCGTTATGCGTTATGCGTTATGCGTTATGCATTATGCGTTATGCGTTATGCGTTATGCGTTAAGCGTTATGCGTTTTGCTGTATTCATTATGCGTTGTGCATTATGAGTTATGCGTTATGTGTTATGCTTTATGCGTTATGCGTTATGCGTTACGCTTTATGCGTTATGCATTATGCGTTATGCGTTATGCATTATGCGTTATGCGTTATGCGTGATCCTTTATGCGTTAAGCGTTATGCGTTTTGCTGTATTCATAATGCGTTGTGCATTATGTGTTATGCGTTATGTGTTATGCGTTATGCGTTATGCGTTATACGTTATGCGTTATGCGTTTTGCGGTATTCGTTATGCGTTATGCGTTATGCGTTATGCGTTATCCGTTGTTCGTTATGCGTTATGCGTTGTGCGTTATACGTTTGCGTTATGCGTTATGCGTTATACGGTATGCGTTATGCGTTATACGATATGCGTTATGCGTTATGCGATATGCGTTATGTGTTATGCGTTATGCTTTATGCGTTGTGCGTTATTAGTTACACGTTATGCGTTATGCGTTATGCGTTATGCGTTATGCGTTATGCGTTATGCGTTATGCGTTAGGCGTTATGCGTTATGCGTTATGTGTTATGCGTTATGAGTTATACGTTATGCGTTATGCGTTAGGGGTTATGCGTTATGCGTTATGCGTTATGCTTTATGCGTTATGCATTATGCGTTATGCGTTATGCGATATGCGTTATCCGTTATGCGTTATGCGTTATGCGTTATTCGTTATGAGTAATGAGTTATAAGTTATGCGTTATGCGTTATGCTTTATGCGTTATGCGTTATGCGTTATGCGTTATGCGTTATGCGTTATGCGTTTTGCGTTAGGCGTTATGCGTTATGCGTTGTGCGTTATACGTTTGCGTTATGCGTTATGCGTTATGCTTTATGCGTTATGCGTTATGCGTTATGCGTTATGCGTTATGCGTTATGCGTTATGCGATATGCGGTATTCGTTAAGCGTTGTGCATTATGCGTTATGCGTTATGCGTTAAGGGTTATGGGTTATGCGTTATGCTTTATGCGTTATGCGTTATGCGTTATGCGTATGTGTTATGCGATATGCGTTATGCGTTATGCGTTATGCGTTATGCGTTATGCGTTATGCGTTATGCGTTATGCATAATGCGTTATACGTTACGTATTATGCGTTATGCCTTATGCGTTATGCGATATGCGTCATGCATCAAGCCTTATGCGTTATGCGATATGCGATATGCGTCATGCATCAAGCCTTATGCGTTATGTGTTATGCGTTAACGTTATGCGTTTTGCGTTATGCGTTATGCGTTATGCGTTATGCGTTATGCGTTATGCGTTATGCGTTATGCGTTATGCGTTATGCGTTATGCGTTATGCGTTATGCGTTATGCGTTATGCGTTATGCTTTATGCGTTATTCGTGATCCGTTATGCGTTAGGCGTTATGGGTTTTCCGGTGTTCGTTATGCGTTGTGCATTATGCGTTATGCGTTATTAAGTAAGGGTTATGGTTTATGCATTATGCGTTGTGCGCTATACGTTTGCGTTATGCGTTATGCGTTATGCGTTATACGTTATGCGTTATGCGTTATACGTTATGCGTTATGCGTTATGCGTTATGCGTTATTCGTTATGCATTATGCGTTATACGGTATGCGTTATGCGTTATACGTTATGCGTTATGCGTTATGCGTTATGGGTTATGCGTTATGCGTTATGGTTATGCGTTATGCGTTATACGGTATGCGTTATGCGTTATACGTTATGCGTTATGCGTTAGGCGTTATGCGATTTGCGGTATTCGTTAAGCGTTGTGCATTATGCGTTATGCGTTATGCGTTAAGGGTTATGGGTTATGCGTTATGCTTTATGCGTTATGCGTTATGCGTTATGCGTATGTGTTATGCGATATGCGTTATGCGTTATGCGTTATGCGTTATACGTTATGCGTTATGCGTTATGCGTTATGCATAATGCGTTATACGTTACGTATTATGCGTTATGCCTTATGCGTTATGCGATATGCGTCATGCATCAAGCCTTATGCGTTATGCGATATGCGATATGCGTCATGCATCAAGCCTTATGCGTTATGTGTTATGCGTGATCCGTTATGCGTTATGCGTTATGCGTTATGCGTTATGCGTTATGCGTTATGCGTTATGCGTTATACGGTGTGCGTTATGCGTTATGCGTTATGAGTTATGCGTTATGCGTTATGCGTTATGCGTCTTGCGGTATTCGTTATGCTTTGTGCATTATGGGTTATGCGTTGTGCGTTATGGGTTATGATTTATGCGTTATGCGAATTGCGTTATGCGTTATGCGTTATGCGTTATGCGTTATGCGTTATGCTTTATGCGTCATGCGTGATCCGTTATGCGTTAGGCGTTATGCGATTTGCGGTATTCGTTAAGCGTTGTGCATTATGCGTTATGCGTTATGCGTTAAGGGTTATGGGTTATGCCTTATGCTTTATGCGTTATTCACTTTGCGTTATGCGTTATTCGTTATGAGTTATGAGTTATAAGTTATGCGTAATGCGTTATGCCTTATGCGTTATGCATTATGCGTTATGCGTTATGCGTTATGCGTTATGCGTTATGCGTTATGCGTTGTGCGTTATACGTTTGCTTTATGCGTTATGCGTTATGCGTTATGCGTTATGCGTTATGCGTTATGCGTTATGCGTTATGCGATATGCGTTATGCGTTATGCGTTATGCGTTATGCGTTATGCGTTATGCGTTATGCGTTATGCGTTATGCTTTATGCGTTATGCATTATGCGTTATACGGTATGCGTTATGCGTTATACGTTATGCGTTATGCGTTATGCGTTATGGGTTATGCGTTATGCGTTATGGTTATGCGTTATGCGTTATGCGTTATGCGTTATGTGTTATGCGTTATGCGTTATGCGTTATGCGTTATACGTTATGCGTTATGCGTTATGCGTTATGCGTTATGCGTTATGCGTTGTGCGTTGCGCGTTATACGTTTGCGTTATGCGTTATGCGTTATGCTTTATGCGTTATGCGTTATGCGTTATGCGTTATGCGTTATGCGTTATGCGTTATGCGTTATGCTTTATGCGTTATGCGTTATGCGTTATGCGATATGCGTTATATGTTGTGCGTTATGCGTTATGCGTTATGCGTTATATGTTATGCGTTATGCGTTATGCGTTATGCGTTATGCGTTATGCGTTATGCGATATGCGTTATATGTTGTGCGTTATGCGTTATGCGTTATGCGTTATGCGTTATGCGTTTTGCGTTATACGGTATGCGTTATGCGTTATACGTTATGCGTTATGCGTTATGCGTTATGCGTTATGCGTTATGCGTTATGCGTTATGCGTTATGCGTTATGCGTTATATGTTATTCGTTATGCGTTATGCGTTATGCGTTGTGCGTTATACTTTTGCGTTATGCGTTATGCGTTATGCGTTATGCGTTTGGCGTTATGCGTTATGCGATATGCGTTATGCGTTATGTGTTTTGCTTTATGCGTTATGCGTTATGCGTTATGCTTTATGCGTTATGCGTTATGCGTTATGCGTTATGCGTTATGCGTTATGCGTTATGGGTTATGCGTTATGCGTTATGGTTATGCGTTATGCATTATGCGTTGTGCGTTATACGTTTGCTTTATGCGTTATGCGTTATGCGTTATACGTTATGCGTTATGCGTTATGCGTTATGCGTTATGCGTTATGCGTTGCGCGTTATACGTTTGCGTTATGCGTTATGCGTTATGCTTTATGCGTTATGCGTTATGCGTTATGCGTTATGCGTTATGCGTTATGCTTTATGCGTTATGCGTTATGCGTTATGCGATATGCGTTATATGTTGTGCGTTATGCGTTATGCGTTATGCGTTATATGTTATGCGTTATGCGTTATGCGTTATGCGTTATGCGTTATGCGTTGTGCGTTATACGTTTGCGTTATGCGTTTTGCGTTATACGGTATGCGTTATGCGTTATACGTTATGCGTTATGCGTTATGCGTTATGCGTTATGCGTTATGCGTTATGCGTTATGCGTTATATGTTATTCGTTATGCGTTATGCGTTATGCGTTATGCGTTATGCTTTTGCGTTATGCGTTATGCGTTATGCGTTATACGGTATGCGTTATGCGTTATGCGTTATGCGTTATGCGTTATGCGTTATGCGTTGTGCGTTATACGTTTGCTTTATGCGTTATGCGTTATGCGTTATGCGTTATGCGTTATGCGTTATGCGATATGCGTTATGCGTTATGCGTTATGGGTAATGCGTTATGCGTTATGCGATATGCGTTATGCGTTATGCGTTATGCGTTATGCGTTATGCGTTATGCGTTATGCGTTATGCGTTATGCGTTATGCGTTATATGTTATTCGTTATGCGTTATGCGTTATGCGATATGCGTTATGCGTTATGCGTTATGCGTTATGCGTTATGCGTTATGCGTTATGCGTTATGCGTTATGCGTTATGCATTATGCGTTATGCGTTATGCGTTATGCGTTATGCGTTATTCGTTATGAGTAATGAGTTATAAGTTATGCGTTATGCGTTATGCTTTATGCGTTATGCGTTATGCGTTATGGGTTATGCGTTATGCGTTATGCGATATGCGTTATGCGTTATGCGTTATGCGTTATGCGTTATGCGTTATGCGTTATGCGTTATGCGTTATGCGTTATGCGTTATGCATTATGCGTTATGCGTTATGCGTTATGCGTTATGCGTTATTCGTTATGAGTAATGAGTTATAAGTTATGCGTTATGCGTTGTGCGCTATACGTTTGCGTTATGCGTTATGCGTTATGCTTTATGCGTTATGCGTTATGCGTTATGCGTTATGCGTTATGCGTTATGCGATATGCGTTATGCGTTATGCGTTATGCGTTATGCGTTATGCGTTATGCGTTATGCGTTATGCGTTATGCGTTATGCATTATGCGTTATGCGTTATGCGTTATGCGTTATGCGTTATTCGTTATGAGTAATGAGTTATAAGTTATGCGTTATGCGTTATGCTTTATGCGTTATGCGTTATGCGTTATGCGTTATGCGTTATGCGTTATGCGTTATGCGTTATGCGTTATGCGTTATGTTTTATGCGTTATGCGTTACTCCTTATGAGTTATGAGTTATAAGTTATGCGTAATGCGTTATGCGTTATGCGTTATGCTTTATGCGTTATGCGTTATGCGTTATGCGTTATGCGTTATGCGTTATGCGTGATCCGTTATGCGTTATGCGTTATGCGTTATGCGTTGTGCGTTATACGTTTGCGTTATGCGTTATGCGTTATGCGTTATACGGTATGCGTTATGCGTTATGCGTTTGCGTTATGCGTTATGCTTTATGCGTTATGCGTTATGAGTTATGAGTAATGAGTTATAAGTTATGCGTTATGCGTTATTCGTTATGAGTAATGAGTTATAAGTAAAGCGTTATGCGTTATGCTTTATGCGTTATGCGTTATGCTTTATGCGTTATGCGTTACTCCTTATGAGTTATGAGTTATAAGTTATGCGTAATGCGGTATGCGTTATACGTTATACGTTATGCGTTATGCGTTATGCGTTATGCGTTATGCGTTATGCGTTATGCGTTATGCGTTATGCGTTATGCGTTATTCGTTATGAGTAATGAGTTATAAGTTATGCGTTATGCGTTGTGCGTTATACGTTTGCGTTATGCGTTATGCGTTATGCTTTATGCGTTATGCGTTATGCGTTATGCGTTATGCGTTATGCGTTATGCGATATGCGTTATGCGTTATGCCATATGCGTTATGCGTTGTGCGTTATGCGTTATGCGTTATGCGTTATGCGTTATGCGTTATGCGTTATGCGTTATGCGTTATGCGTTATGCGTTATGCGTTATGCGTTATGCGTTATGCGTTATGCATTATGCGTTATGCGTTATGCGTTGTGCGTTATGACTTATGCGTTATTCGTTATGAGTAATGAGTTATAAGTTATGCGTTATGCGTTATGCTTTATGCATTATGCGTTATGCGTTATGCGTTATGCGTTATGCGTTATGCGTTATGTTTTATGCGTTATGCGTTACTCCTTATGAGTTATGAGTTATAAGTTATGCGTAATGCGTTATGCGTTATGCGTTATGCTTTATGCGTTATGCGTTATGCGTTATGCGTTATGCGTTATGCGTGATCCGTTATGCGTTATGCGTTATGCGTTATGCGTTATGCGTTATACGTTATGCGTTATGCGTTATGCGTTATGCTTTATGCGTTATGCGTTATGCGTTATGAGTTATGAGTAATGAGTTATAAGTTATGCGTTATGCGTTATTCGTTATGAGTAATGAGTTATAAGTTATGCGTTATGCGTTATGCTTTATGCGTTATGCGTTATGCTTTATGCGTTATGCGTTACTCCTTATGAGTTATGAGTTATAAGTTATGCGTAATGCGGTATGCGTTATACGTTATACGTTATGCGTTATGCGTTATGCGTTATGCGTTATGCGTTATGCGTTATGCATTATGCGTTATGCGTTATGCGTTATGCGTTAAGCGTTATGCGTTTTGCTGTATTCATTATGCGTTGTGCATTATGAGTTATGCGTTATGTGTTATGCTTTATGCGTTATGCGTTATGCGTTACGCTTTATGCGTTATGCATTATGCGTTATGCGTTATGCGTTATGCATTATGCGTTATGCGTTATGCGTGATCCTTTATGCGTTAAGCGTTATGCGTTTTGCTGTATTCATAATGCGTTGTGCATTATGTGTTATGCGTTATGTGTTATGCGTTATGCGTTATGCGTTATACGTTATGCGTTATGCGTTTTGCGGTATTCGTTATGCGTTATGCGTTATGCGTTATGCGTTATCCGTTGTTCGTTATGCGTTATGCGTTATGCGTTATACGTTATGCGTTATGCGTTATGCGTTATGCGTTATGCGTTATGCGTTATGCGTTATGCATAATGCGTTATACGTTACGTATTATGCGTTATGCCTTATGCGTTATGCGATATGCGTCATGCATCAAGCCTTATGCGTTATGCGATATGCGATATGCGTCATGCATCAAGCCTTATGCGTTATGTGTTATGCGTTAACGTTATGCGTTTTGCGTTATGCGTTATGCGTTATGCGTTATGCGTTATGCGTTATGCGTTATGCGTTATGCGTTATGCGTTATGCTTTATGCGTTATTCGTGATCCGTTATGCGTTAGGCGTTATGGGTTTTCCGGTGTTCGTTATGCGTTGTGCATTATGCGTTATGCGTTATCAAGTAAGGGTTATGGTTTATGCATTATGCGTTGTGCGCTATACGTTTGCGTTATGCGTTATGCGTTATACGGTATGCGTTATGCGTTATACGTTATGCGTAATGCGTTATGCGTTATGCGTTATGCGTTATGCGTTATGCATTATGCGTTATACGGTATGCGTTATGCGTTATACGTTATGCGTTATGCGTTATGCGTTATGGGTTATGCGTTATGCGTTATGGTTATGCGTTATGCGTTATGCGTTATGCGTTATGCGTTATGCGTTATGCGTTATACGTTATACGTTATGCGTTATGCGTTATGCGATATGCGTTATGCGTTATGCGTTATGCGTTATGCGTTATGCGTTATATGTTATGCGTTATGCGTTATACGTTATGCGTTATACGTTTGCGTTATGCGTTATGCGTCATGCGTTATACGGTATGCGTTATGCGTTATGCGTTATGCGTTATGCGTTATGCGTTATGCGTTATGCGTCTTGCGGTATTCGTTATGCGTTATGCGTTTGCGTTATGCGTTATGCTTTATGCGTTATGCGTTATGAGTTATGAGTAATGAGTTATAAGTTATGCGTTATGCGTTATTCGTTATGAGTAATGAGTTATAAGTAAAGCGTTATGCGTTATGCTTTATGCGTTATGCGTTATGCTTTATGCGTTATGCGTTACTCCTTATGAGTTATGAGTTATAAGTTATGCGTAATGCGGTATGCGTTATACGTTATACGTTATGCGTTATGCGTTATGCGTTATGCGTTATGCGTTATGCGTTATGCGTTATGCGTTATGCGTTATGCGTTATTCGTTATGAGTAATGAGTTATAAGTTATGCGTTATGCGTTGTGCGTTATACGTTTGCGTTATGCGTTATGCGTTATGCGTTATGCGTTATGCGTTATGCGTTATGCGTTATGCGTTATGCGTTATGCGATATGCGTTATGCGTTATGCCATATGCGTTATGCGTTGTGCGTTATGCGTTATGCGTTATGCGTTATGCGTTATGCGTTATGCGTTATGCGTTATGCGTTATGCGTTATGCGTTATGCGTTATGCGTTATGCGTTATGCGTTATGCATTATGCGTTATGCGTTATGCGTTGTGCGTTATGACTTATGCGTTATTCGTTATGAGTAATGAGTTATAAGTTATGCGTTATGCGTTATGCTTTATGCATTATGCGTTATGCGTTATGCGTTATGCGTTATGCGTTATGCGTTATGTTTTATGCGTTATGCGTTACTCCTTATGAGTTATGAGTTATAAGTTATGCGTAATGCGTTATGCGTTATGCGTTATGCTTTATGCGTTATGCGTTATGCGTTATGCGTTATGCGTTATGCGTGATCCGTTATGCGTTATGCGTTATGCGTTATGCGTTATGCGTTATACGTTATGCGTTATGCGTTATGCGTTATGCTTTATGCGTTATGCGTTATGCGTTATGAGTTATGCGTCATGCGTTATACGGTATGCGTTATGCGTTATGCGTTATGCGTTATGCGTTATGCGTTATGCGTTATGCGTCTTGCGGTATTCGTTATGCTTTGTGCATTATGCGTTGTGCGTTATGGGTTATGATTTATGCGTTATGCGTTATGCGTTGTGCGTTATACGTTTGCGTTATGCGTTATGCGTTATGCGTTATACGGTATGCGTTATGCGTTATGCGTTATGCGTTATGCGTTATGCGTTATGCGTTATGCGTTATGCGTTATGCGTTATGCGTTATGCGTTATGCGTTATGCGTTATGCGTTATGCGTTATGCGTTATGCGTTATGCGTTATGCGTTATGCGTTATGCGTTATGCGTTATGCGTTATGCGTTATGCGTTATGCGTTATGCTTTATGCGTTATTCGTGATCCGTTATGCGTTAGGCGTTATGGGTTTTCCGGTGTTCGTTATGCGTTGTGCATTATGCGTTATGCGTTATTAAGTAAGGGTTATGGTTTATGCATTATGCGTTGTGCGCTATACGTTTGCGTTATGCGTTATGCGTTATGCGTTATACGGTATGCGTTATGCGTTATACGTTATGCGTTATGCGTTATGCGTTATGCGTTATTCGTTATGCATTATGCGTTATACGGTATGCGTTATGCGTTATACGTTATGCGTTATGCGTTATGCGTTATGGGTTATGCGTTATGCGTTATGGTTATGCGTTATGCGTTATGTGTTTTGCTTTATGCGTTATGCGTTATGCGTTATGCTTTATGCGTTATGCGTTATGCGTTACGCGTTATGCGTTATGCGTTATGCGTTATGGGTTATGCGTTATGCGTTATGGTTATGCGTTATGCATTATGCGTTGTGCGTTATACGTTTGCTTTATGCGTTATGCGTTATGCGTTATACGTTATGCGTTATGCGTTATGCGTTATGCGTTATGCGTTATGCGTTGCGCGTTATACGTTTGCGTTATGCGTTATGCGTTATGCTTTATGCGTTATGCGTTATGCGTTATGCGTTATGCGTTATGCGTTATGCGTTATGCGTTATGCGTTATGCTTTATGCGTTATGCGTTATGCGTTATGCGATATGCGTTATATGTTGTGCGTTATGCGTTATGCGTTATGCGTTATATGTTATGCGTTATGCGTTATGCGTTATGCGTTATGCGTTATGCGTTGTGCGTTATACGTTTGCGTTATGCGTTTTGCGTTATACGGTATGCGTTATGCGTTATACGTTATGCGTTATGCGTTATGCGTTATGCGTTATGCGTTATGCGTTATGCGTTATGCGTTATGCGTTATATGTTATTCGTTATGCGTTATGCGTTATGCGTTATGCGTTATGCTTTTGCGTTATGGGTTATGCGTTATGCGTTATGCGTTACGCGTTATGCGTTATGCGTTATGCGTTATGGGTTATGCGTTATGCGTTATGGTTATGCGTTATGCATTATGCGTTGTGCGTTATACGTTTGCTTTATGCGTTATGCGTTATGCGTTATGCGTTATGCGTTATGCGTTATGCGTTATGCGTTATGCGTTATGCGTTATGCGTTATGCGCTATGCGTTGTGCGTTATAAGTTTGCGTTATGCGTTATGCGTTATACTTTATGCGTTATGCGTTATGCGTTATGCGATATGGATTATGCGTTATGGGTTGTTCGTTATGCTTTATGCGTTGGGCGTTATACGTTTGCATTATGCGTTATGCGTTATGCTTTATGCGTTATGCGTTATGCGTTATGCGTTATACGGTGTGCGTTATGCGTTATGCGTTATGCGTTATGAGTTACGCGTTATGCGTTATGCGTTTTGCGGTATTCGTTATGCGTTGTGCATTATGCCTTATGCGTTGTGCGTTATAGGTTATGGGTTATGCGTTATGCTTTATGCGTTATTCATTTTGCGTTATGCGTTATTCGTTATGAGTTATGAGTTATAAGTTATGCGTAATTCGTTATGCCTTATGCGTTATGCGTATGTGTTATGCGATATGCGTTATGCGTTATGCGTTATGCGTTATGCGTTATGCGTTCTGCATAATGCGTTATACGTTATGTATTATGCGTTATGCCTTATGCGTTATGCGATATGCGTCATGCATCAAGCCTTATGCGTTATGCGATATGCGATATGCGTCATGCATCAAGCCTTATGCGTTATGGGTTGTGCGTTAACGTTATGCGTTTTGCGTTATGCGTTATGCGTTATGCGTTATACGTTATGCGTTATGCGTTATGCGTTATGCGTTATGCGTTATGCGTTATGCGTCATGCGTTATGCGTTATGCGTTATGCGTTATGCGTTATGCGTTATGTGTTATGCGTTATGCGTTATGCGTTATGCGTTATGCGTTATGCGTTATGCGTTATGCTTTATGCGTTATGCATTATGCGTTATTCGTGATCCGTTATGCGTTAGGCGTTATGGGTTTTCCGGTGTTCGTTATGCGTTGTGCATTATGCGTTATGCGTTATGAAGTAAGGGTTATGGTTTATGCATTATGCGTTGTGCGCTATACGTTTGCGTTATGCGTTATGCGTTATGCGTTATACGGTATGCGTTATGCGTTATACGTTATGCGTTATGCGTTATGCGTTATGCGTTATGCGTTATGCATTATGCGTTATACGGTATGCGTTATGCGTTATACGTTATGCGTTATGCGTTATGCGTTATGGGTTATGCGTTATGCGTTATGGTTATGCGTTATGCGTTATGCGTTATGCGTTATGCGTTAAGCGTTTTGCTTTATGCGTTATGCGTTATGCGTTATGCGTTATGCGTTATGCGTTATGCGTTATGCGTTATGCGTTATGCGTTATGCGTTATGCGTTATGCGTTATGCGTTATGCGTTATGCGTTATGCGTTATGCGTTATGCGTTATGCGTTATGCGTTATGCGTTATGCGTTATGCGTTATGCGTTATGCGTTATGCGTTATGCGTTATGCTTTATGCGTTATGCGTTATGCGTTATACGGTATGCGTTATGCGTTATACGTTATGCGTTATGCGTTATGCGTTATGGGTTATGCGTTATGCGTTATGCGTTATGCGTTATGCGTTATGCGTTATGCGTTATGCGTTATGCGTTATGCGTTATGCGTTATGCGTTATGCTTTATGCGTTATGCATTATGCGTTATACGGTATGCGTTATGCGTTATACGTTATGCGTTATGCGTTATGCGTTATGGGTTATGCGTTATGCGTTATGCGTTATGCGTTATGCGTTATGCGTTATGCGTTGTGCGTTATACGTTTGCGTTATGCGTTATGCGTTATGCTTTATGCGTTATGCGTTATGAGTTATGCGTTATGCGTTGTGCGTCATGCGTTATGCGTTATGCGTTATGCGTTATGCGTTATGCGTTATGCCTTATGCGTTATGCTTTATGCGTTATGCGTTATGCGTTATGCGTTATGCGTTATGCGTTATGCGTTATGCGTTATGCGTTATGCGTTATGCGTTATGCGTTGTGCGTTATACGTTTGCGTCATGCGTTATGCGTTATGCTTTATGCGTTATGCGTTATGAGTTATGCGTTATGCGTTGTGCGTTATGCGTTATGCGTTATACGGTATGCGTTATGCGTTATTCGTTATGCGTTATACGGTATGCATTATGCGTTATGCTTTATGCGTTATGCGTTATGCGTTATGCGTTATACGGTGTGCGTTATGCGTTATGCGTTATGAGTTATGCGTTATGCGTTATGCGTTATGCGTTATGCGTTATGCGTTATGCGTTTTGCGGTATTCGTTATGCGTTGTGCATTATGCCTTATGCGTTGTGCGTTATGGGTTATGATTTATGCGTTATGCGATATGCTTTATGCGATATGCGTTATGCGTTATGCGTTATGCGTTATGCGTTATGCGTTATGCGTTATGCGTTATGCGTTATATGTTATGCGTTATGCGTTATGCGTTATGCGTTGTGCGTTATACGTTTGCGTTATGCGTTATGCGTTATGCGTTATACGGTATGCGTTATGCCATATGCTTTATGCGTTATGCGTTATGCGTTATGCGTTATGCGTTATACGGTGTGCGTTATGCGTTATGCGTTATGAGTTATGCGTTATGCGTTATGCGTTATGCGTTATGCGTTATGCGTTTTGCGGTATTCGTTATGCGTTGTGCATATGCCTTATGCGTTGTGCGTTATGGGTTATGATTTATGCGTTATGCGATATGCGTTAGGCGTTATGCGATTTGCGGTATTCGTTAAGCGTTGTGCATTATGCGTTATGCGTTATGCGTTAAGGGTTATGGGTTATACGTTTGCGTTATGCGTTATGCGTTATGCTTTATGCGTTATGCGTTATGCGTTATGCGTTATGCGTTATGCGTTATGCGTTATGCGTTATGCGTTATGCGTTATGCTTTATGCGTCATGCGTGATCCGTTATGCGTTAGGCGTTATGCGATTTGCGGTATTCGTTAAGCGTTGTGCATTATGCGTTATGCGTTATGCGTTATGCGTTATGCGTTATGCGTTATGCGTTATGCGTTATTCATTTTGCGTTATGCGTTATGCGTTATGCGTTATGCGTTATGCGTTATGCGTTATGCGTTATGCGTTATGCGTTATGCGTTATGCGTTATGCGTTATGCGTTATGGGTTATGCGTTATGCGTTATGCGTTATGCGTTATGCGTTATGCGTTATGCGTTGTGCGTTATACGTTTGCGTTATGCGTTATGCGTTATGCTTTATGCGTTATGCGTTATGCGTTATGCGTTATGCGTTATGCGTTATGCGTTATGCGTTATGCTTTATGCGTCATGCGTGATCCGTTATGCGTTAGGCGTTATGCGATTTGCGGTATTCGTTAAGCGTTGTGCATTATGCGTTATGCGTTATGCGTTAAGGGTTATGGGTTATGCGTTATGTTTTATGCGTTATGCGTTATGCGTTATGCGTTATGCGTATGTGTTATGCGATATGCGTTATGCGTTATGCGTTATACGGTATGCGTTATGCGTTATACGTTATGTGTTATGCGTTATGCGTTATGCGTTATGCGTTATGCATTATGCGTTATACGGTATGCGTTATGCGTTATACGTTATGCGTTATGCGTTATGCGTTATGCGTTATGCGTTATGCGTTATGCGTTATGCGTTATGCTTTATGCGTTATGCATTATGCGTTATACGGTATGCGTTATGCGTTATACGTTATGCGTTATGCGTTATGCGTTATGGGTTATGCGTTATGCGTTATGCGTTATGCGTTAAGGGTTATGGGTTATGCGTTATGTTTTATGCGTTATGCGTTATGCGTTATGCGTTATGCGTTATGCGTATGTGTTATGCGATATGCGTTATGCGTTATGCGTTATACGGTATGCGTTATGCGTTATACGTTATGTGTTATGCGTTATGCGTTATGCGTTATGCGTTATGCGTTATGCGTTATGCATTATGCGTTATACGGTATGCGTTATGCGTTATACGTTATGCGTTATGCGTTATGCGTTATGCGTTATGCGTTATGCGTTATGCTTTATGCGTTATGCATTATGCGTTATACGGTATGCGTTATGCGTTATGCGTTATACGTTATGCGTTATGCGTTATGCGTTATGCGTTATGCGTTATGCGTTGTGCGTTATACGTTTGCGTTATGCGTTATGCGTTATGCTTTATGCGTTATGCGTTATGCGTTATGCGTTATGCGTTATGCGTTATGCGTTATGCGTTATGCGTTATGCGTTATGCTTTATGCGTCATGCGTGATCCGTAATGCGTTAGGCGTTATGCGATTTGCGGTATTCGTTAAGCGTTGTGCATTATGCGTTATGCGTTATGCGTTAAGGGTTATGGGTTATGCGTTATGCTTTATGCGTTATGCGTTATGCGTTATGCGTATGTGTTATGCGATATGCGTTATGCGTCATGCGTTATACGGTATGCGTTATGCGTTATACGTTATGTGTTATGCGTTATGCGTTATGCGTTATGCGTTATGCGTTATGCGTTATGCATTATGCGTTATACGGTATGCGTTATGCGTTATACGTTATGCGTTATGCGTTATGCGTTATGGGTTATGCGTTATGCGTTATGGTTATGCGTTATGCGTTATGCGTTATGCGTTATGCGTTATGGTTATGCGTTATGCGTTATGCGTTATGCGTTATGCGTTATGCGTTATGCGTTATGCGTTATGCGTTATGCGTTATGCGTTATGCGTTATGCGTTATGCGTTATGCGTTATGCGTTATGCGTTATGCGTTATGCGTTATGCGTTATGCGTTATGCGTTATGCGTTATGCGTTATGCGTTATACTTTATGCGTTATGCGTTATGCGTTATGCGTTATGGATTATGCGTTATGGGTTGTTCGTTATGCTTTATGCGTTGGGCGTTATACGTTTGCATTATGCGTTATGCGTTATGCGTTATGCTTTATGCGTTATGCGTTATGCGTTATGCGTTATACGGTGTGCGTTATGCGTTATGCGTTATGCGTTATGAGTTACGCGTTATGCGTTATGCGTTTTGCGATATTCGTTATGCGTTGTGCATTATGCCTTATGCGTTGTGCGTTATGGGTTATGCGTTATGCTTTATGCGTTATGCATTATGCGTTATTCGTGATCCGTTATGCGTTAGGCGTTATGGGTTTTCCGGTGTTCGTTATGCGTTGTGCATTATGCGTTATGCGTTATGAAGTAAGGGTTATGGTTTATGCATTATGCGTTGTGCGCTATACGTTTGCGTTATGCGTTATGCGTTATGGGTTATGCGTTATGCGTTATGCGTTATGCGTTATGCGTTATGCGTTATGCGTTGTGCGTTATACGTTTGCGTTATGCGTTATGCGTTATGCTTTATGCGTTATGCGTTATGCGTTATGCGTTATGCGTTATGCGTTATGCGTTATGCGTTATGCTTTATGCGTCATGCGTGATCCGTTATGCGTTAGGCGTTATGCGATTTGCGGTATTCGTTAAGCGTTGTGCATTATGCGTTATGCGTTATGCGTTAAGGGTTATGGGTTATGCGTTATGTTTTATGCGTTATGCGTTATGCGTTATGCGTTATGCGTATGTGTTATGCGATATGCGTTATGCGTTATGCGTTATACGGTATGCGTTATGCGTTATACGTTATGTGTTATGCGTTATGCGTTATGCGTTATGCGTTATGCGTTATGCGTTATGCATTATGCGTTATACGGTATGCGTTATGCGTTATACGTTATGCGTTATGCGTTATGCGTTATGCGTTATTGCTTTATGCGTTATGCTTTATGCGTTATGCATTATGCGTTATACGGTATGCGTTATGCGTTATACGTTATGCGTTATGCGTTATGCGTTGTGCGTTATACGTTTGCGTTATGCGTTATGCGTTATGCTTTATGCGTTATGCGTTATGCGTTATGCGTTATGCGTTATGCGTTATGCGTTATACGTTATGCGTTATGCGTTATGCGTTATGCGTTATGCGTTATGCGTTGTGCGTTATACGTTTGCGTTATGCGTTATGCGTTATGCTTTATGCGTTATGCGTTATGCGTTATGCGTTATGCGTTATGCGTTATGCGTTATGCGTTATGCGTTATGCGTTATGCTTTATGCGTCATGCGTGATCCGTAATGCGTTAGGCGTTATGCGATTTGCGGTATTCGTTAAGCGTTGTGCATTATGCGTTATGCGTTATGCGTTAAGGGTTATGGGTTATGCGTTATGCTTTATGCGTTATGCGTTATGCGTTATGCGTATGTGTTATGCGATATGCGTTATGCGTCATGCGTTATACGGTATGCGTTATGCGTTATACGTTATGTGTTATGCGTTATGCGTTATGCGTTATGCGTTATGCGTTATGCGTTATGCATTATGCGTTATACGGTATGCGTTATGCGTTATACGTTATGCGTTATGCGTTATGCGTTATGGGTTATGCGTTATGCGTTATGGTTATGCGTTATGCGTTATGCGTTATGCGTTATGCGTTATGGTTATGCGTTATGCGTTATGCGTTATGCGTTATGCGTTATGCGTTATGCGTTATGCGTTATGCGTTATGCGTTATGCGTTATGCGTTATGCGTTATGCGTTATGCGTTATGCGTTATGCGTTATGCGTTATGCGTTATGCGTTATGCGTTATGCGTTATGCGTTATACTTTATGCGTTATGCGTTATGCGTTATGCGTTATGGATTATGCGTTATGGGTTGTTCGTTATGCTTTATGCGTTGGGCGTTATACGTTTGCATTATGCGTTATGCGTTATGCGTTATGCTTTATGCGTTATGCGTTATGCGTTATGCGTTATACGGTATGCGTTATGCGTTATGCGTTATGCGTTATGAGTTACGCGTTATGCGTTATGCGTTTTGCGATATTCGTTATGCGTTGTGCATTATGCCTTATGCGTTGTGCGTTATGGGTTATGCGTTATGCTTTATGCGTTATGCATTATGCGTTATTCGTGATCCGTTATGCGTTAGGCGTTATGGGTTTTCCGGTGTTCGTTATGCGTTGTGCATTATGCGTTATGCGTTATGAAGTATGGGTTATGGTTTATGCATTATGCGTTGTGCGCTATACGTTTGCGTTATGCGTTATGCGTTATGGGTTATGCGTTATGCGTTATGCGTTATGCGTTATGCGTTATGCGTTATGCGTTGTGCGTTATACGTTTGCGTTATGCGTTATGCGTTATGCTTTATGCGTTATGCGTTATGCGTTATGCGTTATGCGTTATGCGTTATGCGTTATGCGTTATGCTTTATGCGTCATGCGTGATCCGTTATGCGTTAGGCGTTATGCGATTTGCGGTATTCGTTAAGCGTTGTGCATTATGCGTTATGCGTTATGCGTTAAGGGTTATGGGTTATGCGTTATGTTTTATGCGTTATGCGTTATGCGTTATGCGTTATGCGTATGTGTTATGCGATATGCGTTATGCGTTATGCGTTATACGGTATGCGTTATGCGTTATACGTTATGTGTTATGCGTTATGCGTTATGCGTTATGCGTTATGCGTTATGCGTTATGCATTATGCGTTATACGGTATGCGTTATGCGTTATACGTTATGCGTTATGCGTTATGCGTTATGCGTTATGCGTTATTGCTTTATGCGTTATGCTTTATGCGTTATGCATTATGCGTTATACGGTATGCGTTATGCGTTATACGTTATGCGTTATGCGTTATGCGTTATGGGTTATGCGTTATGCGTTATGGTTATGCGTTATGCGTTATGCGTTATGCGTTATGTGTTATGCGTTATGCGTTATGCGTTATGCGTTATACGTTATGCGTTATGAGTTATGCGTTATGCGTTATGCGTTATGCGTTGTGCGTTATACGTTTGCGTTATGCTTTATGCGTTATGCGTTATGCGTTATGCGTTATACGTTATGCGTTATGCGTTATGCGTTATGCGTTATGCGTTATGCGTTATGCGTTATGCGTTATGCGTTATGCGTTATGCGTTGTGCGTTATACGTTTGCGTCATGCGTTATGCGTTATGCTTTATGCGTTATGCGTTATGAGTTATGCGTTATGCGTTGTGCGTTATGCGTTATGCGTTATACGGTATGCGTTATGCGTTATTCGTTATGCGTTATACGGTATGCATTATGCGTTATGCTTTATGCGTTATGCGTTATGCGTTATGCGTTATACGGTGTGCGTTATGCGTTATGCGTTATGCGTTATGCGTTATGCGTTATGCGTTATGCGTTATGCGTTATGCGTTATGCGTTTTGCGGTATTCGTTATGCGTTGTGCATTATGCCTTATGCGTTGTGCGTTATGGGTTATGATTTATGCGTTATGCGATATGCTTTATGCGATATGCGTTATGCGTTATGCGTTATGCGTTATGCGTTATGCGTTATGCGTTATGCGTTATGCGTTATATGTTATGCGTTATGCGTTATGCGTTATGCGTTGTGCGTTATACGTTTGCGTTATGCGTTATGCGTTATGCGTTATACGGTATGCGTTATGCCATATGCTTTATGCGTTATGCGTTATGCGTTATGCGTTATGCGTTATACGGTGTGCGTTATGCGTTATGCGTTATGAGTTATGCGTTATGCGTTATGCGTTATGCGTTATGCGTTATGCGTTTTGCGGTATTCGTTATGCGTTGTGCATATGCCTTATGCGTTGTGCGTTATGGGTTATGATTTATGCGTTATGCGATATGCGTTAGGCGTTATGCGATTTGCGGTATTCGTTAAGCGTTGTGCATTATGCGTTATGCGTTATGCGTTAAGGGTTATGGGTTATGCGTTATGCTTTATGCGTTATGCGTTATGCGTTATGCGTATGTGTTATGCGATATGCGTTATGCGTTATGCGTTATGCGTTATGCGTTATGCGTTATGCGTTATGCGTTATGCGTTATGCATAATGCGTTATACGTTATGTATTATGCGTTATGCCTTATGCGTTATGCGATATGCGTCATGCATCAAGCCTTATGCGTTATGCGATATGCGATATGCGTCATGCATCAAGCCTTATGCGTTATGGGTTATGCGTTAACGTTATGCGTTTTGCGTTATGCGTTATGCGTTATGCGTTATGCGTTATGCATTATGCGTTATACAGTATGCGTTATGCGTTATGCGTTATGCGTTATGCGTTATACGTTATGCGTTATGCGTTATGCGTTATGCGTTATGCGTTATGCGTTGTGCGTTACACGTTTGCGTTATGCGTTTTGCTTTATGCGTTATGCGTTATGCATTATGCGTTATGCGTTATGCGTTATGCGTTATGCGTTATGCGTTATGCGTTATGCGTTATGCGTTATGCGTTATGCGTTATGCGTTATGCGTTATGCGTTATGCGTTATGCGTTATGCGTTATGCGTTATGCTTTATGCGTTATGCATTATGCGTTATTCGTGATCCGTTATGCGTTAGGCGTTATGGGTTTTCCGGTGTTCGTTATGCGTTGTGCATTATGCGTTATGCGTTATGAAGTAAGGGTTATGGTTTATGCATTATGCGTTGTGCGCTATACGTTTGCGTTATGCGTTATGTGTTATGCGTTATACGGTATGCGTTATGCGGTATACGTTATGCGTTATGCGTTATGCGTTATGCGTTATGCGTTATGCGTTATGCATTATGCGTTATACGGTATGCGTTATGCGTTATACGTTATGCGTTATGCGTTATGCGTTATGGGTTATACGGTATGCGTTATGCGTTATACGTTATGCGTTATGCGTTATGCGTTATGGGTTATGCGTTATGCGTTATGGTTATGCGTTATGCGTTTTGCTTTATGCGTTATGCGTTATGCGGTATGCGTTATGCGTTATGCGTTATGCGTTATGCGTTATGCGTTATGCGTTATGCGTTATGCGTTATGCGTTATGCGTTATGCGTTGTGCGTTATACGTTTGCTTTATGCGTTATGCGTTATGCGTTATGCGTTATGCGTTATGCGTTATGCGTTATGCGTTATGCGTTATGCGTTATGCGTTATGCGTTATGCGTTATGCGTTATGCGTTATGCTTTATGCGTTATGCATTATGCGTTATACGGTATGCGTTATGCGTTATACGTTATGCGTTATGCGTTATGCGTTATGGGTTATGCGTTATGCGTTATGGTTATGCGTTATGCGTTATGCGTTATGCGTTATGTGTTATGCGTTATGCGTTATGCGTTATGCGTTATACGTTATGCGTTATGCGTTATGCGTTATGCGTTATGCGTTATGCGTTGTGCGTTATACGTTTGCGTTATGCGTTATGCGTTATGCTTTATGCGTTATGCGTTATGCGTTATGCGTTATGCGTTATGCGTTATGCGTTATGCGTTATGCGTTATGCGTTATGCTTTATGCGTCATGCGTGATCCGTTATGCGTTAGGCGTTATGCGATTTGCGGTATTCGTTAAGCGTTGTGCATTATGCGTTATGCGTTATGCGTTATGCGTTATGCGTTATGCGTTATGCGTTATTCATTTTGCGTTATGCGTTATGCGTTATGCGTTATGCGTTATGCGTTATGCGTTATGCGTTATGCGTTATGCGTTATGCGTTATGCGTTATGGGTTATGCGTTATGCGTTATGCGTTATGCGTTATGCGTTATGCGTTATGCGTTGTGCGTTATACGTTTGCGTTATGCGTTATGCGTTATGCTTTATGCGTTATGCGTTATGCGTTATGCGTTGTGCGTTATGCGTTATGCGTTATGCGTTATGCTTTATGCGTCATGCGTGATCCGTTATGCGTTAGGCGTTATGCGATTTGCGGTATTCGTTAAGCGTTGTGCATTATGCGTTATGCGTTATGCGTTAAGGGTTATGGGTTATGCGTTATGTTTTATGCGTTATGCGTTATGCGTTATGCGTTATGCGTATGTGTTATGCGATATGCGTTATGCGTTATGCGTTATACGGTATGCGTTATGCGTTATACGTTATGTGTTATGCGTTATGCGTTATGCGTTATGCGTTATGCGTTATGCGTTATGCATTATGCGTTATACGGTATGCGTTATGCGTTATACGTTATGCGTTATGCGTTATGCGTTATGCGTTATGCGTTATGCGTTATGCGTTATGCGTTATGCTTTATGCGTTATGCATTATGCGTTATACGGTATGCGTTATGCGTTATACGTTATGCGTTATGCGTTATGCGTTATGGGTTATGCGTTATGCGTTATGCGTTATGCGTTAAGGGTTATGGGTTATGCGTTATGTTTTATGCGTTATGCGTTATGCGTTATGCGTTATGCGTTATGCGTATGTGTTATGCGATATGCGTTATGCGTTATGCGTTATACGGTATGCGTTATGCGTTATACGTTATGTGTTATGCGTTATGCGTTATGCGTTATGCGTTATGCGTTATGCGTTATGCATTATGCGTTATACGGTATGCGTTATGCGTTATACGTTATGCGTTATGCGTTATGCGTTATGCGTTATGCGTTATGCGTTATGCTTTATGCGTTATGCATTATGCGTTATACGGTATGCGTTATGCGTTATGCGTTATACGTTATGCGTTATGCGTTATGCGTTATGCGTTATGCGTTATGCGTTGTGCGTTATACGTTTGCGTTATGCGTTATGCGTTATGCTTTATGCGTTATGCGTTATGCGTTATGCGTTATGCGTTATGCGTTATGCGTTATGCGTTATGCGTTATGCGTTATGCGTTATGCTTTATGCGTCATGCGTGATCCGTTATGCGTTAGGCGTTATGCGATTTGCGGTATTCGTTAAGCGTTGTGCATTATGCGTTATGCGTTATGCGTTAAGGGTTATGGGTTATGCGTTATGCTTTATGCGTTATGCGTTATGCGTTATGCGTATGTGTTATGCGATATGCGTTATGCGTCATGCGTTATACGGTATGCGTTATGCGTTATACGTTATGTGTTATGCGTTATGCGTTATGCGTTATGCGTTATGCGTTATGCGTTATGCATTATGCGTTATACGGTATGCGTTATGCGTTATACGTTATGCGTTATGCGTTATGCGTTATGGGTTATGCGTTATGCGTTATGGTTATGCGTTATGCGTTATGCGTTATGCGTTATGCGTTATGGTTATGCGTTATGCGTTATGCGTTATGCGTTATGCGTTATGCGTTATGCGTTATGCGTTATGCGTTATGCGTTATGCGTTATGCGTTATGCGTTATGCGTTATGCGTTATGCGTTATGCGTTATGCGTTATGCGTTATGCGTTATGCGTTATGCGTTATGCGTTATGCGTTATACTTTATGCGTTATGCGTTATGCGTTATGCGTTATGGATTATGCGTTATGGGTTGTTCGTTATGCTTTATGCGTTGGGCGTTATACGTTTGCATTATGCGTTATGCGTTATGCGTTATGCTTTATGCGTTATGCGTTATGCGTTATGCGTTATACGGTGTGCGTTATGCGTTATGCGTTATGCGTTATGAGTTACGCGTTATGCGTTATGCGTTTTGCGATATTCGTTATGCGTTGTGCATTATGCCTTATGCGTTGTGCGTTATGGGTTATGCGTTATGCTTTATGCGTTATGCGTTATGCGTTATTCGTGATCCGTTATGCGTTAGGCGTTATGGGTTTTCCGGTGTTCGTTATGCGTTGTGCATTATGCGTTATGCGTTATGAAGTAAGGGTTATGGTTTATGCATTATGCGTTGTGCGCTATACGTTTGCGTTATGCGTTATGCGTTATGGGTTATGCGTTATGCGTTATGCGTTATGCGTTATGCGTTATGCGTTATGCGTTGTGCGTTATACGTTTGCGTTATGCGTTATGCGTTATGCTTTATGCGTTATGCGTTATGCGTTATGCGTTATGCGTTATGCGTTATGCGTTATGCGTTATGCTTTATGCGTCATGCGTGATCCGTTATGCGTTAGGCGTTATGCGATTTGCGGTATTCGTTAAGCGTTGTGCATTATGCGTTATGCGTTATGCGTTAAGGGTTATGGGTTATGCGTTATGTTTTATGCGTTATGCGTTATGCGTTATGCGTTATGCGTATGTGTTATGCGATATGCGTTATGCGTTATGCGTTATACGGTATGCGTTATGCGTTATACGTTATGTGTTATGCGTTATGCGTTATGCGTTATGCGTTATGCGTTATGCGTTATGCATTATGCGTTATACGGTATGCGTTATGCGTTATACGTTATGCGTTATGCGTTATGCGTTATGCGTTATTGCTTTATGCGTTATGCTTTATGCGTTATGCATTATGCGTTATACGGTATGCGTTATGCGTTATACGTTATGCGTTATGCGTTATGCGTTATGGGTTATGCGTTATGCGTTATGGTTATGCGTTATGCGTTATGCGTTATGCGTTATGTGTTATGCGTTATGCGTTATGCGTTATGCGTTATACGTTATGCGTTATGAGTTATGCGTTATGCGTTATGCGTTATGCGTTGTGCGTTATACGTTTGCGTTATGCGTTATGCGTTATGCTTTATGCGTTATGCGTTATGCGTTATGCGTTATGCGTTATGCGTTATGCGTTATGCGTTATGCGTTATGCTTTATGCGTCATGCGTGATCCGTTATGCGTTAGGCGTTATGCGATTTGCGGTATTCGTTAAGCGTTGTGCATTATGCGTTATGCGTTATGCGTTAAGGGTTATGGGTTATGCGTTATGCTTTATGCGTTATGCGTTATGCGTTATGCGTATGTGTTATGCGATATGCGTTATGCGTTATGCGTTATACGGTATGCGTTATGCGTTATACGTTATGTGTTATGCGTTATGCGTTATGCGTTATGCGTTATGCGTTATGCATTATGCGTTATACGGTATGCGTTATGCGTTATACGTTATGCGTTATGCGTTATGCGTTATGGGTTATGCGTTATGCGTTATGGTTATGCGTTATGCGTTATGCGTTATGCGTTATGCGTTATGGTTATGCGTTATGCGTTATGCGTTATGCGTTATGCGTTATGCGTTATGCGTTATGCATTATGCGTTATACGGTATGCGTTATGCGTTATACGTTATGCGTTATGCGTTATGCGTTATGGGTTATGCGTTTGCGTTATGGTTATGAGTTATACGTTATGCGTTATGCGTTATGCGTTATGCGTTATGCATTATGCGTTATACGGTATGCGTTATGCGTTATACGTTATGCGTTATGCGTTATGCGTTATGGGTTATGCCTTATGCGTTATGGTTATGCGTTATGCGTTATACGTTATGTGTTATGCGTTATGCGTTATGCGTTATGCGTTATGCGATTTGCGGTATTCGTTAAGCGTTGTGCATTATGCGTTATGCGTTATGCGTTAAGGGTTATGGGTTATGCGTTATGTTTTATGCGTTATGCGTTATGCGTTATGCGTTATGCGTATGTGTTATGCGATATGCGTTATGCGTTATGCGTTATACGGTATGCGTTATGCGTTATACGTTATGTGTTATGCGTTATGCGTTATGCGTTATGCGTTATGCGTTATGCATTATGCGTTATACGGTATGCGTTATGCGTTATACGTTATGCGTTATGCGTTATGCGTTATGCGTTATGCGTTATGCGTTATGCTTTATGCGTTATGCATTATGCGTTATACGGTATGCGTTATGCGTTATACGTTATGCGTTATGCGTTATGCGTTATGGGTTATGCGTTATGCGTTATGGTTATGCGTTATGCGTTATGCGTTATGCGTTATGTGTTATGCGTTATGCGTTATGCGTTATGCGTTATACGTTATGCGTTATGCGTTATGCGTTATGCGTTATGCGTTATGCGTTATGCGTTGTGCGTTATACGTTTGCGTTATGCGTTATGCGTTATGCTTTATGCGTTATGCGTTATGCGTTATGCGTTATGCGTTATGCGTTATGCGTTATGCGTTATGCGTTATGCTTTATGCGTCATGCGTGATCCGTTATGCGTTAGGCGTTATGCGATTTGCGGTATTCGTTAAGCGTTGTGCATTATGCGTTATGCGTTATGCGTTAAGGGTTATGGGTTATGCGTTATGCTTTATGCGTTATGCGTTATGCGTTATGCGTATGTGTTATGCGATATGCGTTATGCGTTATGCGTTATACGGTATGCGTTATGCGTTATACGTTATGTGTTATGCGTTATGCGTTATGCGTTATGCGTTATGCATTATGCGTTATACGGTATGCGTTATGCGTTATACGTTATGCGTTATGCGTTATGCGTTATGGGTTATGCGTTATGCGTTATGGTTATGCGTTATGCGTTATGCGTTATGCGTTATGCGTTATGCGTTATGGTTATGCGTTATGCGTTATGCGTTATGCGTTATGCGTTATGCGTTATGCGTTATGCGTTATGCATTATGCGTTATACGGTATGCGTTATGCGTTATACGTTATGCGTTATGCGTTATGCGTTATGGGTTATGCGTTATGCGTTATGGTTATGCGTTATACGTTATGCGTTATGCGTTATGCGTTATGCGTTATGCGTTATGCATTATGCGTTATACGGTATGCGTTATGCGTTATACGTTATGCGTTATGCGTTATGCGTTATGGGTTATGCGTTATGCGTTATGGTTATGCGTTATGCGTTATACGTTATGTGTTATGCGTTATGCGTTATGCGTTATGCGTTATGCTTTATGCGTTATGCGTTATGCGTTATGCGTTATACGGTGTGCGTTATGCGTTATGCGTTATGCGTTATGAGTTACGCGTTATGCGTTATGCTTTTTGCGATATTCGTTATGCGTTGTGCATTATGCCTTATGCGTTGTGCGTTATGGGTTATGCGTTATGCTTTATGCGTTATTCATTTTGCGTTATGCGTTATTCGTTAGTAGTTATGAGTTATAAGTTATGCGTAATGCGTTATGCCTTATGCGTTATGCGGATGTGTTATGCGATATGCGTTATGCGTTATGCGTTATGCGTTATGCGTTATGCGTTATGCGTTATGCGTTATGCGTTATGCGTTATGCGTTCTGCATAATGCGTTATACGTTATGTATTATGCGTTATGCCTTATGCGTTATGCGATATGCGTCATGCATCAAGCCTTATGCGTTATGCGATATGCGATATGCGTCATGCATCAAGCCTTATGCGTTATGGGTTGTGCGTTAACGTTATGCGTTTTGCGTTATGCGTTATGCGTTATGCGTTATGCGTTATGCGTTATGCGTTATGCGTTATGCGTTATGCGTTATGCGTTATGCGTTATGCGTTATGCGTTATGCGTTATGAATTATGCGTTATGCGTTATGCGTTATGCGTTATGCGTTATGCGTTATGCGTTATGCGTTATGCTTTATGCGTTATGCATTATGCGTTATTCGTGATCCGTTATGCGTTAGGCGTTATGGGTTTTCCGGTGTTCGTTATGCGTTGTGCATTATGCGTTATGCGTTATGAAGTAAGGGTTATGGTTTATGCATTATGCGTTGTGCGCTATACGTTTGCGTTATGCGTTATGCGTTATGCGTTATACGGTATGCGTTATGCGTTATACGTTATGCGTTATGCGTTATGCGTTATGCGTTATGCGTTATGCGTTATGCGTTATGCATTATGCGTTATACGGTATGCGTTATGCGTTATACGTTATGCGTTATGCGTTATGCGTTATGCGTTATGCGTTATGCATTATGCGTTATACGGTATGCGTTATGCGTTATACGTTATGCGTTATGCGTTATGCGTTATGGGTTATGCGTTATGCGTTATGGTTATGCGTTATGCGTTATGCGTTATGCGTTATGCGTTTTGCTTTATGCGTTATGCGTTATGCGTTATGCGTTATGCGTTATGCGTTATGCGTTATGCGTTATGCGTTATGCGTTATGCGTTATGCGTTATGCGTTATGCGTTATGCGTTATGCGTTATGCGTTATGCGTTATGCGTTATGCGTTATGCGTTATGCTTTATGCGTTATGCGTTATGCGTTATACGGTATGCGTTATGCTTTATACGTTATGCGTTATGCGTTATGCGTTATGGGTTATGCGTTGTGCGTTATGCGTTATGCGTTATGCGTTATGCGTTATGCGTTATGCGTTATGCTTTATGCGTTATGCGTTATGCGTTATGCGTTATGCGTTATGCGTTATGCGTTATGCGTTATGCGTTATGCGTTATGCGTTATGCGTTATGCGTTATGCTTTATGCGTTATGCGTTATGCGTTATACGGTATGCGTTATGCTTTATACGTTATGCGTTATGCGTTATGCGTTATGGGTTATGCGTTGTGCGTTATGCGTTATGCGTTATGCGTTATGCGTTATGCGTTATGCGTTATGCGTTATGCTTTATGCGTTATGCGTTATGCGTTATGCGTTATGCGTTATGCGTTATGCGTTATGCGTTATGCGTTATGCGTTATGCGTTATGCGTTATGCGTTATGCGTTATGCGTTATGCGTTATGCGTTATGCGTTATGCTTTATGCGTTATGCGTTATGCGTTATACGGTATGCGTTATGCTTTATACGTTATGCGTTATGCGTTATGCGTTATGGGTTATGCGTTGTGCGTTATGCGTTATGCGTTATGCGTTATGCGTTATGCGTTATGCGTTATGCTTTATGCGTTATGCGTTATGCGTTATGCGTTATGCGTTATGCGTTATGCGTTATGCGTTATGCGTTATGCGTTATGCGTTATGCGTTATGCGTTATGCGTTTTGCTTTATGCGTTATGCGTTATGCGTTATGCGTTATGCGTTATGCGTTATGCGTTATGCGTTATGCGTTATGCGTTATGCGTTATGCGTTATGCGTTATGCGTTATGCTTTATGCGTTATGCGTTATGCGTTATGCGTTATGCGTTATGCGTTATGCGTTATGCGTTATGCGTTATATGTTATGCGTTATGCGTTGTGCGTTATACGTTTGCGTTATGCGTTATGCGTTATGCGTTATACGGTATGCGTTATGCGTTATGCTTTATGCGTTATGCGTTATGCGTTATGCGTTATACGGTGTGCGTTATGCGTTATGCGTTATGAATTATGCGTTATGCGTTATGCGTTATGCGTTATGCGTTATGCGTTGTGCGGTATTCGTTATGCGTTGTGCATTATGCCTTATGCGTTGTGCGTTATGGGTTATGATTTATGCGTTATGCGATATGCGTTATGCGTTATGCGTTATGCGTTATGCGTTATGCGTTATGCGTTATGCGTTATGCTTTATGCGTCATGCGTGATCCGTTATGCGTTAGGCGTTATGCGATTTGCGGTATTCGTTAAGCGTTATGCGTATGTGTTATGCAATATGCGTTATGCGTTATGCGTTATGCGTTATGCGTTATGCGTTATGCGTTATGCGTTATGCATAATGCGTTATACGTTATGTATTATGCGTTATGCCTTATGCGTTATGCGATATGCGTCATGCATCAAGCCTTATGCGTTATGCGATATGCGATATGCGTCATGCATCAAGCCTTATGCGTTATGGGTTATGCGTTAACGTTATGCGTTTTGCGTTATGCGTTATGCGTTATGCGTTATGCGTTATGCGTTATGCGTTATGCGTTATGCGTTATGCGTTATGCGTTATGCGTTATGCGTTATGCGTTATGCGTTATGCGTTATGCGTTATGCGTTATGCGTTATGCGTTATGCGTTTTGCGGTATTCGTTATGCGTTGTACATTATGCCTTATGCGTTGTGCGTTATGGGTCATGGGTTATGCGTTATGCTTTATGCGTTATTCATTTTGCGTTATGCGTTATTCGTTATGAGTTATGAGTTATAAGTTATGCGTAATGCGTTATGCCTTATGCGTTATGCGTATGTGTTGTGCGATATGCGTTATGCGTTATGCGTTATGCGTTATGCGTTATGCGTTATGCGTTATGCGTTATGCGTTATGCGTTATACGTTATGCGTTATGCGTTATGCGTTATGCGTTATGCGTTATGCGTTATGCGTTATGCGTTATGCGTTATGCGTTATGCGTTATGCGTTATGCGTTATGCGTTATGCGTTATGCGTTATGCGTTATGCGTTATGCGTTATGCGTTATGCGTTATGCGTTATGCGTTATGCGTTATGCGTTATGCGCTATGCGTTGTGCGTTATGCGTGATCCGTTATGCGTTATGCGTTATGCGTTATGCGTTATGCGTTATGCGTTATGCGTTATGCGTTATGCGTTATGCGTTATGCGTTATGCGTTATGCGCTATGCGTTGTGCGTTATAAATTTGCGTTATGCGTTATGCGTTATGCGTTATACTTTATGCGTTATGCGTTATGCGTTATGCGATATGGATTATGCGTTATGGGTTGTTCGTTATGCTTTATGCGTTGGGCGTTATACGTTTGCATTATGCGTTATGCGTTATGCGTTATGCTTTATGCGTTATGCGTTATGCGTTATGCGTTATACGGTGTGCGTTATGCGTTATGCGTTATGCGTTATGAGTTACACGTTATGCGTTATGCATAATGCGTTATACGTTATGTATTATGCGTTATGCCTTATGCGTTATGCGATATGCGTCATGCATCAAGCCTTATGCGTTATGCGATATGCGATATGCGTCATGCATCAAGCCTTATGCGTTATGGGTTGTGCGTTAACGTTATGCGTTTTGCGTTATGCGTTATGCGTTATGCGTTATGCGTTATGCGTTATACGTTATGCGTTATGCGTTATGCGTTATGGGTTATGCGTTATGCGTTATGGTTATGCGTTATGCGTTATGCGTTATGCGATATGCGTTAGGCGTTATGCGATTTGCGGTATTCGTTAAGCGTTGTGCATTATGAGTTATGAGTTATAAGTTATGCGTAATGCGTTATGCGTTATGCATTATGCTTTATCCGTTATGCGTTATGCTTTATGCGTTATGCGTTATGCGTTATGCGTTATGAGTAATGAGTTATAAGTTATGCGTTATGCGTTATTCGTTATGAGTAATGAGTTATAAGTTATGCGTTATGCGTTATGCTTTATGCGTTATGCGTTATGCGTTATGCTTTATGCGTTATGCGTTACTTCTTATGAGTTATGAGTTATAAGTTATGCGTAATGCGGTATGCGTTATACGTTATACGTTATGCGTTATGCGTTATGCGTTGTGCGTTATGCGTTATGCGTTATGCGTTATGCGTTATGCGTTATGTGTTATGCGTTATGCGTTATGCGTTATGCGCTATGCGTTATGCATTATGCGTTATGCGTTATGCGTTATGCGTTAAGCGTTATGCGTTTTGCTGTATTCGTTATGCGTTGTGCATTATGCGTTATGCGTTATGCGTTATGCGTTATGCGTTATGCGTTATGCGTTATGCCTTATGCGTTATGCGTTACTCCTTATGAGTTATGAGTTATAAGTTATGCGTAATGCGTTATGTTTTATGCGTTATGCGTTATGCGTTATGCGTTATGCGTTATGCGTTATGCGTTATGCGTTATGCGTTATGCGTTATGCGTGATCCGTTATGCGTTATGCGTTATGCGTTATGCGTTATGCTTTATGCGTTATGCGTTATGCGTTATGCGTTATGCGTTATGCGTTATACGGTGTGCGTTATGCGTTGTGCGTTATGCGTTATGAGTTATGCGGTATGCGTTATGCGTTATGCGTTTTGCGGTATTCGTTATGCGTTGTGCATTATGCGTTATGCGTTGTGCGTTATGGGGTATGATTTATGCGTTATGCGATATGAGTTATGCGTTATGCGTTATGCGTTATGCGTTATGCGTTATGCGTTATGCTTTATGCGTTATGCGTTATGCGTTATGCCTTATGCGTTATGCGTTATTCGTTATGAGTAATGAGTTATAAGTTATGCGTTATGCGTTATGCTTTATGCGTTATGCGTTATACGTTATGCGTTATGCGTTATGCGTTATGCGTTATGCGTTATGCGTTATGCGTTATGCGTTATGCGTTATACGGTATGCGTTATGCGTTATGCGTTATGCGTTATGCGTTATGCGTTATGCGTTATGCGTTATGCGTTATGCGTTATGCGTTATGCGTTATGCGTTATGCGTTATGCGTTATGCTTTATGCGTTATGCGTCATGCGTTATGCTTTATGCGTTATGCGTTACTCCTTATGAGTTATGAGTTATAAGTTATGCGTAATGCGTTATGCGTTATGCGTTATGCATTATGCTTTTTCCGTTATGCGTTATGCGTTATGCTTTATGCGTTATGCGTTATGCGTTATGCGTTATGAGTAATGAGTTATAAGTTATGCGTTATGCGTTATGCTTTATGCGTTATGCGTTATGCGTTATGCGTTACTCCTTATGAGTTATGAGTTATAAGTTATGCGTAATGCGGTATGCGTTATACGTTATACGTTATGCGTTATGCGTTATGCGTTATGCGTTATGCGTTATGCGTTATGCGTTATGCGTTATGCGTTATGCGTTTTGCGGTATTCGTTATGCGTTGTGCATTATGAGTTATGCGTTGTGCATTATGGGTTATGATTTATGCGTTATGCGATATGAGTTATGCTTTATGCGTTATGCGTTATGCGTTATGCGTTATGAGTAATGAGTTATAAGTTATGCGTTATGCGTTATTCGTTATGAGTAATGAGTTATAAGTTATGCGTCATGCGTGATCCGTTATGCGTTAGGCGTTATGCGATTTGCGGTATTCGTTAAGCGTTGTGCATTATGTGTTATGCGTTATGCGTTAAGGGTTATGGGTTATGCGTTATGCTTTATGCGTTATTCATTTTGCGTTATGCGTTATTCGTTATGAGTTATGAGTTATAAGTTATGCGTAATGCGTTATGCCTTATGAGTTATGCATTATGCGTTATGCGTTATGCATAATGCGTTATACGTTATGTATTATGCGTTATGCGTTATGCGATATGCGTCATGCATCAAGCCTTATGCGATATGCGATATGCGTCATGCATCAAGCCTTATGCGTTAAGGGTAATGCGTTAACGTTATGCGTTATGCGTTATGATGTATGCTTTATGCGTTATGCGTTATGTGTGACCCGACATGCGTTATGCATTTTGCGTTATGCGTTATTCGTTATGAGTTATAAGTTATGCGTAATGCGTTATGCGTTATGCGTTATGCATTATGCTTTATCCGTTATGGGTTATGCGTTATGCTTTATGCGTTATGCGTTATGCGTTATGCGTTATGCGTTATGCGTTATGCGTTATGCGTTATTCGTTATGAGTAATGAGTTATAAGTTATGCGTTATGCGTAATGCGTTATGCGTTATGCGTTCTGCGTTATGCTTTATGCGTTATGCGTTATGCGTTATGCTTTATGCGTTATTCGTTATACGTTATGCGTTATGCGTTATGCGTTATGCGTTATGCGTTATGCGTTATGCGTTATGCGATATGCGTCATGCGTTATGCGTTATGCGTTATGCGTTATGCGTTATGCGTTATGCGTTATGCGTTATGCGGTATGCGTTATGCGTTATGCGTTATGCGTTATGCGTTATGCGTTATGCGTTATGCGTTATGCGTTATGCGTTATGCGTTATGCGTTATGCGTTATGCTTTATGCGTTATGCATTATGCGTTATGCGTTATGCGATATGCGTTATGCATTATGCATTATGCGTTATTCGTTATGCGGTATGCGTTATCCGTTATGCGTTATGCGTTATGCGTTATGCGTTATGCGTTATGCGTTATGCGTTATGCGTTATGCGTTATGCGTTAAGCGTTATGCGTTTTGCTGTATTCGTTATGCGTTGTGCATTATGCGTTATGCGTTATGCGGTATGCGTTATGCGTTATGCGATATGAGTTATGCGTTATGCGTTATGCGTTATGCGTTATGCGTTATGCGTTATGCGTTATGCGTTATGCGTTATGCTTTATGCGTTATGCGTTATGCGTTATGCCTTATGCGTTATGCGTTATTCGTTATGAGTAATGAGTTATAAGTTATGCGTTATGCGTTATGCTTTATGCGTTATGCGTTATGCGTTATGCGTTATGCGTTATGCGTTATGCGTTATGCGTTATGCGTTATGCGTTATGCGTTATACGGTATGCGTTATGCGTTATGCGTTATGCGTTATGCGTTATGCGTTATGCGTTATGCGTTATGCGTTATGCGTTATGCTTTATGCGTTATGCGTCATGCGTTATGCTTTATGCGTTATGCGTTACTCCTTATGAGTTATGAGTTATAAGTTATGCGTAATGCGTTATGCGTTATGCGTTATGCATTATGCTTTATCCGTTATGCGTTGTGCGTTATGCTTTATGCGTTATGCGTTATGCGTTATGCGTTATGAGTAATGAGTTATAAGTTATGCGTTATGCGTTATTCGTTATGAGTAATGAGTTATAAGTTATGCGTTATGCGTTATGCTTTATGCGTTATGCGTTATGCGTTATGCGTTATGCTTTATGCGTTATGCGTTACTCCTTATGAGTTATGAGTTATAAGTTATGCGTAATGCGGTATGCGTTATACGTTATACGTTATGCGTTATGCGTTATGCGTTATGCGTTATGCGTTAAGCGTTATGCGTTTTGCTGTATTCGTTATGCGTTGTGCATTATGCGTTATGCGTTATGTGTTATGCTTTATGCGTTATGCGTTATGCGTTACGCTTTATGCGTTATGCATTATGCGTTATGCGTTATGCGTTATGCATTATGCGTTATGCGTTATGCGTGATCCGTTATGCGTTAAGCGTTATGCGTTTTGCTGTATTCGTAATGCTTTGTGCATTATGCGTTATGCGTTATGTGTTATGCGTTATGCGTTATGCGTTATACGTTATGCGTTATGCGTTATGCGTGATCCGTTATGTGTTAGGCGATATACGTTTTGCGGTATTCGTTATGCGTTATGCGTTATGCGTTATGCGTTATGCGTTATGCGTTATGCGTTATGCGTTATGCGTTATGCGTTATGCGTTATGCGTTATGCGTTATGCGTTATGCTTTATGCGTTATGCGTCATGCGTTATGCTTTATGCGTTATGCGTTACTCCTTATGAGTTATGAGTTATAAGTTATGCGTAATGCGTTATGCGTTATGCGTTATGCATTATGCTTTTTCCGTTATGCGTTATGCGTTATGCTTTATGCGTTATGCGTTATGCGTTATGCGTTATGAGTAATGAGTTATAAGTTATGCGTTATGCGTTATGCTTTATGCGTTATGCGTTATGCGTTATGCGTTATTCGTTATGAGTTATAAGTTATGCGTAATGCGTTATGCGTTATGCGTTATGCATTATGCTTTATCCGTTATGGGTTATGCGTTATGCTTTATGCGTTATGCGTTATGCGTTATGCGTTATGCGTTATGCGTTATGCGTTATGCGTTATGCGTTATTCGTTATGAGTAATGAGTTATAAGTTATGCGTTATGCGTAATGCGTTATGCGTTATGCGTTCTGCGTTATGCTTTATGCGTTATGCGTTATGCGTTATGCTTTATGCGTTATTCGTTATACGTTATGCGTTATGCGTTATGCGTTATGCGTTATGCGTTATGCGTTATGCGTTATGCGATATGCGTCATGCGTTATGCGTTATGCGTTATGCGTTATGCGTTATGCGTTATGCGTTATGCGTTATGCGGTATGCGTTATGCGTTATGCGTTATGCGTTATGCGTTATGCGTTATGCGTTATGCGTTATGCGTTATGCGTTATGCGTTATGCGTTATGCGTTATGCTTTATGCGTTATGCATTATGCGTTATGCGTTATGCGATATGCGTTATGCATTATGCATTATGCGTTATTCGTTATGCGTTATGCGTGATCCGTTATGCGTTATGCGTTATGCGTTATGCGTTATGCGTTATGCGTTATGCGTTATGCGTTATGCGTTATGCGTTAAGCGTTATGCGTTTTGCTGTATTCGTTATGCGTTGTGCATTATGCGTTATGCGTTATGCGGTATGCGTTATGCGTTATGCGATATGAGTTATGCGTTATGCGTTATGCGTTATGCGTTATGCGTTATGCGTTATGCGTTATGCGTTATGCGTTATGCGTTATGCTTTATGCGTTATGCGTTATGCGTTATGCCTTATGCGTTATGCGTTATTCGTTATGAGTAATGAGTTATAAGTTATGCGTTATGCGTTATGCTTTATGCGTTATGCGTTATGCGTTATGCGTTATGCGTTATGCGTTATGCGTTATGCGTTATGCGTTATGCGTTATGCGTTATACGGTATGCGTTATGCGTTATGCGTTATGCGTTATGCGTTATGCGTTATGCGTTATGCGTTATGCGTTATGCGTTATGCTTTATGCGTTATGCGTCATGCGTTATGCTTTATGCGTTATGCGTTACTCCTTATGAGTTATGAGTTATAAGTTATGCGTAATGCGTTATGCGTTATGCGTTATGCATTATGCTTTATCCGTTATGCGTTGTGCGTTATGCTTTATGCGTTATGCGTTATGCGTTATGCGTTATGAGTAATGAGTTATAAGTTATGCGTTATGCGTTATTCGTTATGAGTAATGAGTTATAAGTTATGCGTTATGCGTTATGCTTTATGCGTTATGCGTTATGCGTTATGCGTTATGCTTTATGCGTTATGCGTTACTCCTTATGAGTTATGAGTTATAAGTTATGCGTAATGCGGTATGCGTTATACGTTATACGTTATGCGTTATGCGTTATGCGTTATGCGTTATGCGTTAAGCGTTATGCGTTTTGCTGTATTCGTTATGCGTTGTGCATTATGCGTTATGCGTTATGTGTTATGCTTTATGCGTTATGCGTTATGCGTTACGCTTTATGCGTTATGCATTATGCGTTATGCGTTATGCGTTATGCATTATGCGTTATGCGTTATGCGTGATCCGTTATGCGTTAAGCGTTATGCGTTTTGCTGTATTCGTAATGCTTTGTGCATTATGCGTTATGCGTTATGTGTTATGCGTTATGCGTTATGCGTTATACGTTATGCGTTATGCGTTATGCGTGATCCGTTATGTGTTAGGCGATATACGTTTTGCGGTATTCGTTATGCGTTATGCGTTATGCGTTATGCGTTATGCGTTATGCGTTATCCGTTGTTCGTTATGCGTTATGCGTTGTGCGTTATTAGTTACACGTTATGCGTTATGCGTTATGCGTTATGCGTTAGGGGTTATGCGTTATGCGTTAGGCGTTATGAGTTATGCGTTATGCGTTAAGCGTTATGAGTTATACGTTATGCGTTATGCGTTAGTGGTTATGCGTTATGCGTTATGCGTTATGCTTTATGCGTTAAGCATTATGCGTTATGCGTTATGCGATATGCGTTATCCGTTATGCGTTATGCGTTATGCGTTATTCGTTATGAGTAATGAGTTATAAGTTATGCGTTATGCGTTATGCTTTATGCCTTATGCGTTATGCGTTATGCGTTATGCGTTATGCGTTATGCGTTACTCCTTATGAGTTATGAGTTATAAGTTATGCGTAATGCGTAATGCGGTATGCGTTATACGTTATACGTTATGCGTTATGCGTTATGCGTTATGCGTTATGCGTTATGCGTTATGCGTTATGCGTTATGCGTTATGCGTTATGCGCTATGCGTTATGCATTATGCGTGATGCGTTATGCGTTATGCGTTATGCGTTATGCGTTATGCGTTAGGGGTTATGCGTTATGCGTTATGCATTATGCTTTATCCGTTATGCGTTATGCGTTATGCTTTATGCGTTATGCGTTATGCGTTATGCGTTATGAGTAATGAGTTATAAGTTATGCGTTATGCGTTATTCGTTATGAGTAATGAGTTATAAGTTATGCGTTATGCGTTATGCTTTATGCGTTATGCGTTATGCGTTATGCTTTATGCGTTATGCGTTACTCCTTATGAGTTATGAGTTATAAGTTATGCGTAATGCGGTATGCGTTATACGTTATGAGTAATGAGTTATAAGTTATGCGTTATGCGTTATTCGTTATGAGTAATGTGTTATAAGTTATGCGTTATGCGTTATGCTTTATACGTTATGCGTTATGCGTTATGCTTTATGCGTTATGCGTTACTCCTTATGAGTTATGAGTTATAAGTTATGCGTAATGCGGTATGCGTTATACGTTATACGTTATGCGTTATGCGTTATGCGTTATGCGTTATGCGTTATGCGTTATGCGTTATGCATTATGCATTATGCGTTATGCGTTATGCGTTATGCGTTAAGCGTTATGCGTTTTGCTGTATTCGTTATGCGTTGTGCATTATGCGTTATGCGTTATGTGTTATGCTTTATGCGTTATGCGTTATGCGTAATGCGTTATGCGTTATGCGTTATGCGTTATGCTTTATGCGTTATGCGTTATGCGTTATGCTTTATGCGTTATTCATTATGCGTTATGCGTTATGCGTTATGCGTTATGCGTTATGCGTTATGCGTTATGCGTTATGCGTTATGCGTTATGCGTTATGCGTTATGCGTTATGCGTTATGCGTTATGCGTTATGCGTTATGCGTTATGCTTTATGCGTTATGCGTTACTCCTTATGAGTTATGAGTTATAAGTTATGCGTAATGCGTTATGCGTTATGCGTTATGCGTTATGCTTTATGCGTTATGCGTTATGCGTTATGCGTTATGCGCTTTGCGTTATGCGTTATGCGTGATCCGTTATGCGTTATGCGTTATGCGTTATGCGTTATGCGTTATGCGTTATGCGTTATGCGTTATGCGTTATGCGTTATGCGTTATGCGTTATGCGTTATGCGTTATGCGTTATGCGTTATGCGTTATGCTTTATGCGTTATGCGTTACTCCTTATGAGTTATGAGTTATAAGTTATGCGTAATGCGTTATGCTTTATGCGTTATGCGTTATGCGTTATGCGTTATGCGTTATGCGTTATGCGTTATGCGTTATGCGTTATGCGTTATGCGTTATGCGTTATGCTTTATTCGTTATGCGTTATGCGTTATGCGTTATGCGTTATGCCTTATGCGTTATGCGTTATTCGTTATGAGTAATGAGTTATTAGTTATGCGTTATGCTTTATGCGTTATGCGTTATGCGTTATGCGTTATGCGTTATGCGTTATGCGTTATGCGTTATGCGTTATGCGTTATGCGTTATGCGTTATGCGTTATGCGTTATGCGTTATGCGTTATGCGTTATGCGTGATCCGACATGCGTTATGCATTGTGCGTTATGCGTTATTCGTTATGAGTTATGAGTTATAAGTTATGCGTAATGCGTAATGCGTTATGCGTTATGCGTTATGCATTATGCTTTATCCGTTATGCGTTATGCGTTATGCTTTATGCGATATGCGTTATGCGTTATGCGTTATGCGTTATGCCTTATGCGTTATGCGTTATTCGTTATGAGTAATGAGTTATAAGTTATGCGTTATGCGTTATGCTTTATGCGTTATGCGTTATGCGTTATGCGTTATGCGTTATGCGTTATGCGTTATGCGTTATGCGTTATGCGTTATGCGTTATGCGTTATGCTTTATGCGTTATGCGTTATGCGTTATGCTTTATGCGTTATGCGTTACTCCTTATGAGTTATGAGTTATAAGTTATGCGTAATGCGTTATGCGTTATGCGTTATGCATTATGCTTTATCCGTTATGCGTTATGCGTTATGCTTTATGCGTTATGCGTTATGCGTTATGAGTAAAGAGTTATAAGTTATGCGTTATGCGTTCTGCTTTATGCGTTATGCGTTATGCGTTATGCTTTATGCGTTATGCGTTACTCCGTATGAGTTATGAGTTATAAGTTATGCGTAATGCGGTATGCGTTATACGTAATACGTTATGCATTATGCGTTATGCGTTATGCGTTATGCGTTATGCGTTATGCGTTATGCGTTTTGCGTTATGCGTTATGCGTTATGCGTTATGCGTTATGCGTTATGCGTTATGCGTTATGCGTTATGCGTTATGCGTGATGCGTTATGTGTTAGGCGATATACGTTTTGCGGTATTCGTTATGCGTTATGATTTATGCTTTATGCGTTATGCGTTTCGCGTGATCCGACATGCGTTATGCATTTTGCGTTATGCGTTATTCGTTATGAGTTATGAGTTATAAGTTATGCGTAATGCGTTATGCGTTATGCTTTATGCATTATGCTTTATCCGTTATGCGTTATGCGTTATGCTTTATGCGTTATGCGTTATGCGTTATGCATTTTGCGTTATGCGTTATTCGTTATGAGTTATGAGTTATAAGTTATGCGTAATGCGTTATGCGTTATGCGTTATACATTATTCTTTATCCGTTATGCGTTATGCGTTATGCTTTATGCGTTATGCGTTATGCGTTATGCGTTATGCGTTATGCGTTATTCGTTATGAGTAATGAGTTACAAGTTATGCGTTATGCGTAATGCGTTATGCGTTATGCGTTATGCGTTATGCTTTATGCGTTATGCCTTATGCGTTATGCGTTATTCGTTATGAGTAATGAGTTATAAGTTATGCGTTATGCGTTATGCTTTATGCGTTATGCGTTATGCGTTATGCGTTATGCGTTATGCGTTATGCGTTATGCGTTATGCGTTATGCGTTATGCGTTATGCTTTATGCGTTATGCGTTATGCGTTATGCTTTATGCGTTATGCGTTACTCCTTATGAGTTATGAGTTATAAGTTATGCGTAATGCGTTATGCGTTATGCGTTATGCATTATGCTTTATCCGTTATGCGTTATGCGTTATGCTTTATGCGTTATGCGTTATGCGTTATGAGTAATGAGTTATAAGTTATGCGTTATGCGTTCTGCTTTATGCGTTATGCGTTATGCGTTATGCTTTATGCGTTATGCGTTACTCCGTATGAGTTATGAGTTATAAGTTATGCGTAATGCGGTATGCGTTATACGTAATACGTTATGCATTATGCGTTATGCGTTATGCGTTATGCGTTATGCGTTATGCGTTATGCGTTATGCTTTATGCGTTATGCGTTATGCGTTATGCTTTATGCGTTATTCGTTATGCGTTATGCGTTATGCGTTATGCGTTATGCGTTATGCGTTATGCGTTACGCGTTATGCGTTATGCGTTATGCGTTATGCGTTATGCTTTATGCGTTATGCGTTACTCCTTATGAGTTATGAGTTATTAGTTATGCGTAATGCGTTATGCGTTATGCGATATGCTTTATGCGTTATGCGTTATGCGTTATGCGTTATGCGTTATGCGTTATGCGTTATGCGTTATGCGTTATGCGTTATGCGTAATGCGTTATGCTTTATGCGTTATGCGTTATGCCTTATGCGGTATGCCTTATGCGTTATGCGTTATTCGTTATGAGTAATGAGTTATAAGTTATGCTTTATGCGTTATGCTTTATGCGTTATGCGTTATGCGTTATGCGTTATGCGATATGCGTTATGCGTTATGCGTTATGCGTTATGCGTTATGCGTTATGCGTTATGCGTTATGCGTTATGCGTTATGCGTTATGCGTTATGCGTTATGCGTTATACGTTATGCGTTATGCGTTATGCGATATGCGTTATGCGTTATACGTTATGCTTTATGCGTTATGCGTTATTAGTTACACGTTATGCGTTATGCGTTATGCGTTATGCGTTATGCGTTAGGGGTTATGCGTTATGCGTTAGGCGTTATGCGTTATGCGTTATGCGTTATGAGTTATACGTTATGCGTTATGCGTTAGGGGTTATGCGTTATGCGTTATGCTTTATGCGTTATGCATTATGCGTTATGCGTTATGCGATATGCGTTATCCGTTATGCGTTATGCGTTATGCGTTATTCGTTATGAGTAATGAGTTATAAGTTATGCGTTATGCGTTATGCTTTATGCGTTATGCGTTATGCCTTATGCGTTATGCGTTATGCGTTATGCGTTATGCGTTATGCGTTATGCGTTTTGCGTTATGCGTTATGCGTTATGCGTTGTGCGTTATACGTTTGCGTTATGCGTTATGCGTTATGCTTTATGCGTTATGCGTTATGCGTTATGCGTTATGCGTTATGCGTTATGCGTTATGCGTTATGCGTTATGCGTTATGCGTTATGCGTTATGCGTTATGCGTTATGCGTTATGCGTTATGCGTTATGCGTTATGCGTTTTGCGTTATGCTTTATGCGTTAAGCATTATGCGTTATGCGTTATGCGATATGCGTTATGCGTTATGCGTTATTCGTTATGAGTAATGAGTTATAAGTTATGCGTTATGAGTTATGCGTTATGCGTTATGCGTTATGCGTTATGCGTTTTGCGGTATTCGTTATGCGTTGCGCATTATGAGTTATGCGTTATGCGTTATGCGTTATGCGTTATGCGTTATGCTTTATGCGTTATGCATTATGCGTTATGCGTTATGCGATATGCGTTATGCGTTATGCGTTATTCGTTATGAGTAATGAGTTATAAGTTATGCGTTATGAGTTATGCGTTATGCGTTATGCGTTATGCGTTTTGCGGTATTCGTTATGCGTTGTGCATTATGAGTTATGCGTTATGCGTTATGCGTTATGCGTTATGCGTTATGCTTTATGCGTTATGCATTATGCGTTATGTGTTATGCGATATGCGTTATGCGTTATTCGTTATGAGTAATGAGTTATAAGTTATGCGTTATGCGTTATGCGTTATGCGTTATGCGTTATGCTTTATGCGTTATGCGTTATGCCTTATGCGTTATGCCTTATGCGTTATGCGTTATTCGTTATGAGTAATGAGTTATAAGTTATGCTTTATGCGTTATGCTTTATGCGTTATGCGTTATGCGTTATGCGTTATGCGTTATGCGTTATGCGTTATGCGTTATGCGTTATGCGTTATGCGTTATACGGTATGCGTTATGCGTTATGCGTTATGCGTTATGCGTTATGCGTTATGCGTTATACGTTATGCGTTATGCGTTATGCGATATGCGTTATGCGTTATACGTTATGCTTTATGCGTTATGCGTTATGCGTTATGCGTTATGCGTTATGCGTTATGCGTTATGCGTTATGCGTTATGCGTTATGCGTTATGCGTTATGCGTTGTGCGTTATACGTTTGCGTTATGCGTTATGCGTTATGCTTTATGCGTTATGCGTTATGCGTTATGCGTTATGCGTTATGCGTTATGCGTTATGCGTTATGCGTTATGCGTTATGCGTTATGCGATATGCGTTATGCGTTATGCGTTATTCGTTATGAGTAATGAGTTATAAGTTATGCGTTATGAGTTATGCGTTATGCGTTATGCGTTATGCGTTACGCGTTATGCGTTATGCGTTACTCCTTATGAGTTATGAGTTATAAGTTATGCGTAATGCGTTATGCGTTATGCGTTATGCTTTATGCGTTATGCGTTATACGTTTTGCGGTATTCGTTATGCGTTATGCGTTATGCGTTATGCGTTATGCGTTATCCGTTGTTCGTTATGCGTTATGCGTTGTGCGTTATACGTTTGCGTTATGCGTTATACGGTATGCGTTATGCGTTATACGTTATGCGTTATGCGTTATGCGATATGCGTTATGCGTTATACGTTATGCTTTATGCGTTATGCGTTATTAGTTACACGTTATGCGTTATGCGTTATGCATTATGCGTTATGCGTTAGGGGTTATGCGTTATGCGTTAGGCGTTATGCGTTATGCGTTATGCGTTATGAGTTATACGTTATGCGTTATGCGTTAGGGGTTATGCGTTATGCGTTATGCTTTATGCGTTATGCATTATGCGTTATGCGTTATGCGATATGCGTTATCCGTTATGCGTTATGCGTTATGCGTTATTCGTTATGAGTAATGAGTTATAAGTTATGCGTTATGCGTTATGCGTTATGCTTTATGCGTTATGCGTTATGCCTTATGCGTTATGCGTTATGCGTTATGCGTTATGCGTTATGCGTTATGCGTTATGCGTTATGCGTTTTGCGTTATGCGTTATGCGTTATGCGTTGTGCGTTATACGTTTGCGTTATGCGTTATGCGTTATGCTTTATGCGTTATGCGTTATGCGTTATGCGTTATGCGTTATGCTTTATGCGTTATGCGTTATGCGTTATGCGTTATGCGTTATGCGTTATGCGTTATGCGTTATGCGTTATGCGTTATGCGTTATGCGTTATGCGTTATGCGTTATGCGTTATGCGTTATGCTTTATGCGTTATGCATTATGCGTTATTCGTTATGAGTAATGAGTTATAAGTTATGCGTTATGAGTTATGCGTTATGCGTTATGCGTTATGCGTTATGCGTTGTGCGTTATACGTTTGCGTTATGCGTTATGCGTTATACGGTATGCGTTATGCGTTATACGTTATTAGTTACACGTTATGCGTTATGCGTTATGCGTTATGCGTTATGCGTTAGGGGTTATGCGTTATGCGTTATGCGTTAGGCGTTATGCGTTATGCGTTATGAGTTATACGTTATGCGATATGCGTTAGGGGTTATGCGTTATGCGTTATCCGTTGTTCGTTATGCGTTATGCGTTGTGCGTTATACGTTTGCGTTATGCGTTATGCGTTATACGGTATGCGTTATGCGTTATACGTTATGCGTTATGCGTTATGCGATATGCGTTATGCGTTATACGTTATGCTTTATGCGTTATGCGTTATTAGTTACACGTTATGCGTTATGCGTTATGCTTTATGCGTTATGCGTTATGCGTTATGCGTTATGCGATATGCGTTATGCGTTATGCGTTATTCGTTATGAGTAATGAGTTATAAGTTATGCGTTATGAGTTATGCGTTATGCGTTATGCGTTATGCGTTATGCGTTATGCGTTTTGCGGTATTCGTTATGCGTTGTGCATTATGAGTTATGCGTTATGCGTTATGCGTTATGCGTTATGCGTTATGCGTTATGCTTTATGCGTTATGCATTATGCGTTATGCGTTATGCGATATGCGTTATGCGTTATGCGTTATTCGTTATGAGTAATGAGTTATAAGTTATGCGTTATGAGTTATGCGTTATGCGTTATGCGTTATGCGTTATGCGTTTTGCGGTATTCGTTATGCGTTGTGCATTATGGGTTATGATTTATGCGTTATGCGATATGCGTTATGCGTTATGCGTTATGCGTTATGCGTTATGCGTTATGCGTTATGCATTATGCGTTATGCGTTATGCTTTATGCGTCATGCGTGATCCGTTATGCGTTACGCGTTATGCGATTTGCGGTATTCGTTAAGCGTTGTGCATTATGTGTTATGCGTTATGCGTTAAGGGTTATGGGTTATGCGTTATGCTTTATGCGTTATTCATTTTGCGTTATGCGTTATTCGTTATGAGTTATGAGTTATAAGTTATGCGTAATGCGTTATGCCTTATGAGTTATGCATTATGCGTTATGCGTTATGCGTAATGCGTTATACGTTATGTATTATGCGCTATGCGTTATGCGATATGCGTCATGCATCAAGCCTTATGCGATATGCGATATGCGTCATGCATCAAGCCTTATGCGTTATGGGTTATGCGTTATGCGTTGTCCGTTGTTCGTTATGCGTTATGCGTTGTGCGTTATACGTTTGCGTTATGCGTTATGCGTTATACGGTATGCGTTATGCGTTATACGTTATGCGTTATGCGTTATGCGATATGCGTTATGCGTTATACGTTATGCTTTATGCGTTATGCGTTATTAGTTACACGTTATGCGTTATGCGTTATGCTTTATGCGTTATGCATTATGCGTTATGCGTTATGCGATATGCGTTATGCGTTATGCGTTATTCGTTATGAGTAATGAGTTATAAGTTATGCGTTATGAGTTATGCGTTATGCGTTATGCGTTATGCGTTATGCGTTTTGCGGTATTCGTTATGCGTTGTTCATTATGAGTTATGCGTTATGCGTTATGCGTTATGCGTTATGCGTTATGCGTTATGCATTATGCGTTATGCGTTATGCGATATGCGTTATGCGTTATGCGTTATTCGTTATGAGTAATGAGTTATAAGTTATGCGTTATGAGTTATGCGTTATGCGTTATGCGTTATGCGTTATGCGTTATGCGTTATGCGTTATGCGTTATGCGTTATGCGTTATACGGTATGCGTTATGCGTTATGCGTTATGCGTTATGCGTTATGCGTTATGCGTTATGCGTTATGCGTTATGCGTTATGCGTTATGCGTTATGCGTTATGCGTTATACGGTATGCGTTATGCGTTATGCGTTATGCGTTATGCGTTATGCGTTATGCGTTATGCGTTATGCGTTATGCGTTATGCGTAATGCGTTATGCGTTATGCGTTATGCGTTATGCGTTATGAGTTATGCGTTATGCGTTATGAGTTATACTTTATGCGTTATGCGTTACTCCTTATGAGTTATGAGTTATAAGTTATGCGTAATGCGTTATGCGTTATGCGTTATGCATTATGCTTTATGCGTAATGCGGTATGCGTTATACGTTATGCGTTATGCGTTATGCGTTATGCGTTATGCGTTATGCGTTATGCGTTATGCGTTATGCGTTATGCGTTATGCGTTATGCTTTATGCGTTATGCGTTATGCGTTATGCGTTAAGCGTTATGCGTTTTGCTGTATTCGTTATGCGTTGTGCATTATGCGTTATGCGTTATGTGTTATGCTTTATGCGTTATGCGTTATGCGTTACGCTTTATGCGTTATGCATTATGCGTTATGCGTTATGCGTTATGCATTATGCGTTATGCGTTATGCGTGATCCGTTATGCGTTAAGCGTTATGCGTTTTGCTGTATTCGTAATGCGTTGTGCATTATGCGTTATGCGTTATGTGTTATGCGTTATGCGTTATGCGTTATACGTTATGCGTTATGCGTTATGCGTGATCCGTTATGTGTTAGGCGATATACGTTTTGCGGTATTCGTTATGCGTTATGCGTTATGCGTTATGCGTTATCCGTTGTTCGTTATGCGTTATGCGTTGTGCGTTATACGTTTGCGTTATGCGTTATGCGTTATACGGTATGCGTTATGCGTTATACGTTATGCGTTATGCGTTATGCGATATGCGTTATGCGTTATACGTTATGCTTTATGCGTTATGCGTTATTAGTTACACGTTATGCGTTATGCGTTATGCGTTATGCGTTAGGGGTTATGCGTTAGGCGTTATGCGTTATGCGTTATGCGTTATGAGTTATACGTTATGCGTTATGCGTTAGGGGTTATGCGTTATGCGTTATATGTTATGCTTTATGCGTTATGCATTATGCATTATGCGTTATGCGATATGCGTTATCCGTTATGCGTTATGCGTTATGCGTTATTCGTTATGAGTAATGAGTTATAAGTTATAAGTTATGCGTTATGCGTTATGCTTTATGCGTTATGCGTTATGCCTTATGCGTTATGCGTTATGCGTTATGCGTTTTGCGTTATGCGTTATGCGTTATGCGTTGTGCGTTATACGTTTGCGTTATGCGTTATGCGTTATGCTTTATGCGTTATGCGTTATGCGTTATGCGTTATTCTTTATGCGTTATGCGTTATGCGTTATGCGTTATGCGTTATGCGTTATGCGTTATGCGTTATGCGTTATGCGTTATGCGTTATGCGTTATGCGTTATGCGTTATGCGTTATGCTTTATGCGTTATGCGTTATGCCTTATGCGTTATTCGTTATGAGTAATGAGTTATAAGTTATGCGTTATGCGTTATGCTTTATGCGTTATGCGTTATGCGTTATGCGTTATGCGTTATGCGTTATGCGTTATGCGTTATGCGTTATGCGTTATGCGTTATACGGTATGCGTTATGCGTTATGCGTTATGCATTATGCGTTATGCGTTATGCTTTATGCGTTATGCGTTATGCGTTATGCGTTATGCGTTATGCGTTATGCGTTATGCGTTATGCGTTATGCGTTATGCGTTATGCGTTATGCGTTATGCGTTATGCGTTATACGGTATGCGTTATGCGTTATGCGTTATGCGTTATGCGTTATGCGTTATGCGTTATGCGTTATGCGTTATGCGTTATGCGTTTTGCGTTATGCGTTATACGGTATGCGTTATGCGTTATGCGTTATGCGTTATGCGTTATGCGTTATGCGTTATGCGTTATGCGTTATGCGTTATGCGTTATGCGTTATGCGTTATGCGTTATGCGTTATGCGTTATGCGTTATGATTTATGCGTTATGCGTTATGCGTTATGCTTTATGCGTTATGCGTTACTCCTTATGAGTTATGAGTTATAAGTTATGCGTAATGCGTTATGCGTTATGCGTTATGCATTATGCTTTATGCGTAATGCGGTATGCGTTATACGTTATGCGTTATGCGTTATGCGTTATGCGTTATGCGTTATGCGTTATGCGTTATGCGTTATGCGTTATGCGTTATGCGTTATGCGCTATGCGTTATGCATTATGCGTTATGCGTTATGCGTTATGCGTTAAGCGTTATGCGTTTTGCTGTATTCGTTATGCGTTGTGCATTATGCGTTATGCGTTATGTGTTACGCTTTATGCGTTATGCGTTATGCGTTACGCTTTATGCGTTATGCGTTATGCGTTATGCGTTATGCGTTATGCGTTATGCGTTATGCGTTATGCGTTATGCGTTATGCGTTATGCGTTATGCGTTATGCGTTATGCGTGATGCGTTATGTGTTAGGCGATATACGTTTTGCGGTATTCGTTATGCGTTATGATTTATGCTTTATGCGTAATGCGTTTTGCGTGATCCGACATGCGTTATGCATTTTGCGTTATGCGTTATTCGTTATGAGTTATGAGTTATAAGTTATGCGTAATGCGTTATGCGTTAGGCGTTATGCATTATGCTTTATCCGTTATGCGTTATGCGTTATGCTTTATGCGTTATGCGTTATGCGTTATGCATTTTGCGTTATGCGTTATTCGTTATGAGTTATGAGTTATAAGTTATGCGTAATGCGTTATGCGTTATGCGTTATACATTATGCTTTATCCGTTATGCGTTATGCGTTATGCTTTATGCGTTATGCGTTATGCGTTATGCGTTATGCCTTATGCGTTATGCGTTATTCGTTATGAGTAATGAGTTATAAGTTATGCGTTATGCGTAATGCGTTATGCGTTATGCGTTATGCGTTATGCTTTATGCGTTATGCGTTATGCGTTATGCTTTATGCGTTATTCGTTATGCGTTATGCGTTATGCGTTATGCGTTATGCGTTATGCGTTATGCGTTATGCGTTACGCGTTATGCGTTATGCGTTATGCGTTATGCGTTATGCGTTATGCGTTATGCGTTATGCGTTATGCGTTATGCGTTATGCGTTATGCTTTATGCGTTATGCGTTATGCGTTATGCGTTATGCGTTATGCGTTATGCATTATGCGTTATGCGTTATGCGTTATGCGTTATGCGTTATGCGTTATGCGTTATGCGTTATGCGTTATGCGTTATGCTTTATGCGTTATGCATTATGCGTTATGCGTTATGCGATATGCGTTATGCGTTATGCGTTATTCGTTATGAGTAATGAGTTATAAGTTATGCGTTATGAGTTATGCGTTATGCGTTATGCGTTATGCGTTACGCGTTATGCGTTATGCGTTATGCGTTACGCGTTACGCGTTATGCGTTATGCGTTATGCTTTATGCGTTATGCGTTACTCCTTATGAGTTATGAGTTATAAGTTATGCGTAATGCGTTATGCGTTATGCGTTATGCTTTATGCGTTATGCGTTATGCGTTATGCGTTATGCGTTATGCGTTATGCGTTATGCGTTATGCGTTATGCGTTATGCGTTATGCTTTATGCGTTATGCGTTATGCCTTATGCGTTATGCCTTATGCGTTATGCGTTATTCGTTATGAGTAATGAGTTATAAGTTATGCGTTATGCGTTATGCGTTATGCTTTATGCGTTATGCGTTATGCGTTATGCGTTATGCGGTATGCGATATGCGTTATGCGTTATGCGTTATGCGTTATGCGTTATGCGTTATGCGTTATGCGTTATGCGTTATGCGTTATGCGTTATGCGTTATGCGTTATGCGTTATGCGTTATGCGTTATGCGTTATGCGTTATGCGTTATTCGTTATGAGTAATGAGTTATAAGTTATGCGTTATGAGTTATGCGTTATGCGTTATGCGTTATGCGTTATGCGTTGTGCGTTATGCGTTATGCGTTATGCGTTATGCGTTATGCGTTATGCGTTATGCGTTATGCGTTATGCGTTATGCGTTATGCGTTATGCTTTATGCGTTATGCATTATGCGTTATTCGTTATGAGTAATGAGTTATAAGTTATGCGTTATGAGTTATGCGTTATGCGTTATGCGTTATGCGTTATGCGTTGTGCGTTATACGTTTGCGTTATGCGTTATGCGTTATACGGTATGCGTTATGCGTTATACGTTATTAGTTACACGTTATGCGTTATGCGTTATGCGTTATGCGTTATGCGTTATGCGTTATGCGTTATGCGTTATGCGTTATGCGTTATGCGTTATGCGTTATGAGTTATACGTTATGCGATATGCGTTAGGGGTTATGCGTTATGCGTTATCCGTTGTTCGTTATGCGTTATGCGTTGTGCGTTATACGTTTGCGTTATGCGTTATGCGTTATACGGTATGCGTTATGCGTTATACGTTATGCGTTATGCGTTATGCGATATGCGTTATGCGTTATACGTTATGCTTTATGCGTTATGCGTTATTAGTTACACGTTATGCGTTATGCGTTATGCTTTATGCGTTATGCATTATGCGTTATGCGTTATGCGATATGCGTTATGCGTTATGCGTTATTCGTTATGAGTAATGAGTTATAAGTTATGCGTTATGAGTTATGCGTTATGCGTTATGCGTTATGCGTTATGCGTTATGCGTTTTGCGGTATTCGTTATGCGTTGTGCATTATGAGTTATGCGTTATGCGTTATGCGTTATGCGTTATGCTTTATGCGTTATGCTTTATGCGTTATGCATTATGCGTTATGCGTTATGCGATATGCGTTATGCGTTATGCGTTATTCGTTATGAGTAATGAGTTATAAGTTATGCGTTATGAGTTATGCGTTATGCGTTATGCGTTATGCGTTATGCGTTTTGCGGTATTCGTTATGCGTTGTGCATTATGAGTTATGCGTTGTGCATTATGGGTTATGATTTATGCGTTATGCGATATGCGTTATGCGTTATGCGTTATGCGTTATGCGTTATGCGTTATGCGTTATGCATTATGCGTTATGCGTTATGCTTTATGCGTCATGCGTGATCCGTTATGCGTTACGCGTTATGCGATTTGCGGTATTCGTTAAGCGTTGTGCATTATGTGTTATGCGTTATGCGTTAAGGGTTATGGGTTATGCGTTATGCTTTATGCGTTATTCATTTTGCGTTATGCGTTATTCGTTATGAGTTATGAGTTATAAGTTATGCGTAATGCGTTATGCCTTATGAGTTATGCATTATGCGTTATGCGTTATGCGTAATGCGTTATGCGTTATGCGTTATGCGTTATGCGATATGCGATATGCGTCATGCATCAAGCCTTATGCGATATGCGATATGCGTCATGCATCAAGCCTTATGCGTTATGGGTTATGCGTTATGCGTTGTCCGTTGTTCGTTATGCGTTATGCGTTGTGCGTTATACGTTTGCGTTATGCGTTATGCGTTATACGTTATGCGTTATGCGTTATACGTTATGCGTTATGCGTTATGCGATATGCGTTATGCGTTATACGTTATGCTTTATGCGTTATGCGTTATTAGTTACACGTTATGCGTTATGCGTTATGCTTTATGCGTTATGCATTATGCGTTATGCGTTATGCGATATGCGTTATGCGTTATGCGTTATTCGTTATGAGTAATGAGTTATAAGTTATGCGTTATGAGTTATGCGTTATGCGTTATGCGTTATGCGTTATGCGTTTTGCGGTATTCGTTATGCGTTGTTCATTATGAGTTATGCGTTATGCGTTATGCGTTATGCGTTATGCTTTATGCGTTATGCATTATGCGTTATGCGTTATGCGTTATGCGTTATGCGTTATGCGTTATTCGTTATGAGTAATGAGTTATAAGTTATGCGTTATGAGTTATGCGTTATGCGTTATGCGTTATGCGTTATGCGTTATGCGTTATGCGTTATGCGTTATGCGTTATGCGTTATACGGTATGCGTTATGCGTTATGCGTTATGCGTTATGCGTTATGCGTTATGCGTTATGCGTTATGCGTTATGCGTTATGCGTTATGCGTTATGCGTTATGCGTTATGCGTTATACGGTATGCGTTATGCGTTATGCGTTATGCGTTATGCGTTATGCGTTATGCGTTATGCGTTATGCGTTATGCGTTATGCGTAATGCGTTATGCGTTATGCGTTATGCGTTATGCGTTATGATTTATGCGTTATGCGTTATGCGTTATACTTTATGCGTTATGCGTTACTCCTTATGAGTTATGAGTTATAAGTTATGCGTAATGCGTTATGCGTTATGCGTTATGCATTATGCTTTATGCGTAATGCGGTATGCGTTATACGTTATGCGTTATGCGTTATGCGTTATGCGTTATGCGTTATGCGTTATGCGTTATGCGTTATGCGTTATGCGCTATGCGTTATGCATTATGCGTTATGCGTTATGCGTTATGCGTTAAGCGTTATGCGTTTTGCTGTATTCGTTATGCGTTGTGCATTATGCGTTATGCGTTATGTGTTACGCTTTATGCGTTATGCGTTATGCGTTACGCTTTATGCGTTATGCATTATGCGTTATGCGTTATGCGTTATGCATTATGCGTTATGCGTTATGCGTGATCCGTTATGCGTTAAGCGTTATGCGTTTTGCTGTATTCGTAATGCGTTGTGCATTATGCGTTATGCGTTATGTGTTATGCGTTATGCGTTATGCGTTATACGTTATGCGTTATGCGTTATGCGTGATCCGTTATGTGTTAGGCGATATACGTTTTGCGGTATTCGTTATGCGTTATGCGTTATGCGTTATGCGTTATCCGTTGTTCGTTATGCGTTATGCGTTGTGCGTTATACGTTTGCGTTATGCGTTATGCGTTATACGGTATGCGTTATGCGTTATACGTTATGCGTTATGCGTTATGCGATATGCGTTATGCGTTATACGTTATGCTTTATGCGTTATGCGTTATTAGTTACACGTTATGCGTTATGCGTTATGCGTTATGCGTTAGGGGTTATGCGTTATGCGTTAGGCGTTATGCGTTATGCGTTATGCGTTATGCGTTATGAGTTATACGTTATGCGTTATGCGTTAGGGGTTATGCGTTATGCGTTATATGTTATGCTTTATGCGTTATGCATTATGCATTATGCGTTATGCGATATGCGTTATCCGTTATGCGTTATGCGTTATGCGTTATTCGTTATGAGTAATGAGTTATAAGTTATAAGTTATGCGTTATGCGTTATGCTTTATGCGTTATGCGTTATGCCTTATGCGTTATGCGTTATGCGTTATGCGTTTTGCGTTATGCGTTATGCGTTATGCGTTGTGCGTTATACGTTTGCGTTATGCGTTATGCGTTATGCTTTATGCGTTATGCGTTATGCGTTATGCGTTATTCTTTATGCGTTATGCGTTATGCGTTATGCGTTATGCGTTATGCGTTATGCGTTATGCGTTATGCGTTATGCGTTATGCGTTATGCGTTATGCGTTATGCGTTATGCTTTATGCGTTATGCGTTATGCCTTATGCGTTATTCGTTATGAGTAATGAGTTATAAGTTATGCGTTATGCGTTATGCTTTATGCGTTATGCGTTATGCGTTATGCGTTATGCGTTATGCGTTATGCGTTATGCGTTATGCGTTATGCGTTATGCGTTATGCGTTATACGGTATGCGTTATGCGTTATGCGTTATGCATTATGCGTTATGCGTTATGCTTTATGCGTTATGCGTTATGCGTTATGCGTTATGCGTTATGCGTTATGCGTTATGCGTTATGCGTTATGCGTTATGCGTTATGCGTTATGCGTTATGCGTTATGCGTTATGCGTTATGCGTTATACGGTATGCGTTATGCGTTATGCGTTATGCGTTATGCGTTATGCGTTATGCGTTATGCGTTATGCGTTATGCGTTTTGCGTTATGCGTTATACGGTATGCGTTATGCGTTATGCGTTATGCGTTATGCGTTATGCGTTATGCGTTATGCGTTATGCGTTATGCGTTATGCGTTATGCGTTATGCGTTATGCGTTATGCGTTATGCGTTATGCGTTATGCGTTATGATTTATGCGTTATGCGTTATGCGTTATGCTTTATGCGTTATGCGTTACTCCTTATGAGTTATGAGTTATAAGTTATGCGTAATGCGTTATGCGTTATGCGTTATGCATTATGCTTTATGCGTTATGCGGTATGCGTTATACGTTATGCGTTATGCGTTATGCGTTATGCGTTATGCGTTATGCGTTATGCGTTATGCGTTATGCGTTATGCGTTATGCGTTATGCGCTATGCGTTATGCGTTATGCGTTATGCGTTATGCGTTATGAGTTAAGCGTTATGCGTTTTGCTGTATTCGTTATGCGTTGTGCATTATGCGTTATGCGTTATGTGTTACGCTTTATGCGTTATGCGTTATGCGTTACGCTTTATGCGTTATGCGTTATGCGTTATGCGTTATGCGTTATGCGTTATGCGTTATGCGTTATGCGTTATGCGTTATGCGTTATGCGTTATGCGTTATGCGTTATGCGTTATGCGTGATGCGTTATGTGTTAGGCGATATACGTTTTGCGGTATTCGTTATGCGTTATGATTTATGCTTTATGCGTAATGCGTTTTGCGTGATCCGACATGCGTTATGCATTTTGCGTTATGCGTTATTCGTTATGAGTTATGAGTTATAAGTTATGCGTAATGCGTTATGCGTTATGCGTTATGCATTATGCTTTATCCGTTATGCGTTATGCGTTATGCGTTATGCGTTATGCGTTATGCGTTATGCATTTTGCGTTATGCGTTATTCGTTATGAGTTATGAGTTATAAGTTATGCGTAATGCGTTATGCGTTATGCGTTATACATTATGCTTTATCCGTTATGCGTTATGCGTTATGCGTTATGCGTTATGCGTTATGCGTTATGCGTTATGCGTTATGCGTTATGCGTTATTCGTTATGAGTAATGAGTTACAAGTTATGCGTTATGCGTAATGCGTTATGCGTTATGCGTTATGCGTTATGCTTTATGCGTTATGCGTTATGCGTTATGCTTTATGCGTTATTCGTTATGCGTTATGCGTTATGCGTTATGCGTTATGCGTTATGCGTTATGCGTTATGCGTTACGCGTTATGCGTTATGCGTTATGCGTTATGCGTTATGCGTTATGCGTTATGCGTTATGCGTTATGCGTTATGCGTTATGCGTTATGCGTTATGCGTTATGCGTTATGCGTTATGCGTTATGCTTTATGCGTTATGCATTATGCGTTATGCGTTATGCGATATGCGTTATGCGTTATGCGTTATTCGTTATGAGTAATGAGTTATAAGTTATGCGTTATGAGTTATGCGTTATGCGTTATGCGTTATGCGTTACGCGTTATGCGTTATGCGTTATGCGTTACGCGTTACGCGTTATGCGTTATGCGTTATGCGTTATGCGTTATGCTTTATGCGTTATGCGTTACTCCTTATGAGTTATGAGTTATAAGTTATGCGTAATGCGTTATGCGTTATGCGTTATGCTTTATGCGTTATGCGTTATGCGTTATGCGTTATGCGTTATGCGTTATGCGTTATGCGTTATGCGTTATGCGTTATGCGTTATGCGTTATGCGTTATGCTTTATGCGTTATGCGTTATGCCTTATGCGTTATGCCTTATGCGTTATGCGTTATTCGTTATGAGTAATGAGTTATAAGTTATGCGTTATGCGTTATGCGTTATGCTTTATGCGTTATGCGTTATGCGTTATGCGTTATGCGTTATGCGGTATGCGATATGCGTTATGCGTTATGCGTTATGCGTTATGCGTTATGCGTTATGCGTTATGCGTTATGCGTTATGCGTTATGCGTTATGCGTTATGCGTTATGCGTTATGCGTTATGCGTTATGCGTTATGCGTTATGCGTTATGCGTTATTCGTTATGAGTAATGAGTTATAAGTTATGCGTTATGAGTTATGCGTTATGCGTTATGCGTTATGCGTTATGCGTTGTGCGTTATGCGTTATGCGTTATGCGTTATGCGTTATGCGTTATGCGTTATGCGTTATGCGTTATGCGTTATGCGTTATGCGTTATGCTTTATGCGTTATGCATTATGCGTTATTCGTTATGAGTAATGAGTTATAAGTTATGCGTTATGAGTTATGCGTTATGCGTTATGCGTTATGCGTTATGCGTTGTGCGTTATACGTTTGCGTTATGCGTTATGCGTTATACGGTATGCGTTATGCGTTATACGTTATTAGTTACACGTTATGCGTTATGCGTTATGCGTTATGCGTTATGCGTTAGGGGTTATGCGTTATGCGTTATGCGTTAGGCGTTATGCGTTATGCGTTATGAGTTATACGTTATGCGATATGCGTTAGGGGTTATGCGTTATGCGTTATCCGTTGTTCGTTATGCGTTATGCGTTGTGCGTTATACGTTTGCGTTATGCGTTATGCGTTATACGGTATGCGTTATGCGTTATACGTTATGCGTTATGCGTTATGCGATATGCGTTATGCGTTATACGTTATGCTTTATGCGTTATGCGTTATTAGTTACACGTTATGCGTTATGCGTTATGCTTTATGCGTTATGCATTATGCGTTATGCGTTATGCGATATGCGTTATGCGTTATGCGTTATTCGTTATGAGTAATGAGTTATAAGTTATGCGTTATGAGTTATGCGTTATGCGTTATGCGTTATGCGTTATGCGTTATGCGTTTTGCGGTATTCGTTATGCGTTGTGCATTATGAGTTATGCGTTATGCGTTATGCGTTATGCGTTATGCGTTATGCGTTATTAGTTACACGTTATGCGTTATGCGTTATGCGTTATGCGATATGCGTTATGCGTTATGCGTTATTCGTTATGAGTAATGAGTTATAAGTTATGCGTTATGAGTTATGCGTTATGCGTTATGCGTTATGCGTTATGCGTTTTGCGGTATTCGTTATGCGTTGTGCATTATGAGTTATGCGTTGTGCATTATGGGTTATGATTTATGCGTTATGCGATATGCGTTATGCGTTATGCGTTATGCGTTATGCGTTATGCGTTATGCGTTATGCATTATGCGTTATGCGTTATGCTTTATGCGTCATGCGTGATCCGTTATGCGTTACGCGTTATGCGATTTGCGGTATTCGTTAAGCGTTGTGCATTATGTGTTATGCGTTATGCGTTAAGGGTTATGGGTTATGCGTTATGCTTTATGCGTTATTCATTTTGCGTTATGCGTTATTCGTTATGAGTTATGAGTTATAAGTTATGCGTAATGCGTTATGCCTTATGAGTTATGCATTATGCGTTATGCGTTATGCGTAATGCGTTATACGTTATGTATTATGCGTTATGCGTTATGCGATATGCGTCATGCATCAAGCCTTATGCGATATGCGATATGCGTCATGCATCAAGCCTTATGCGTTATGGGTTATGCGTTATGCGTTGTCCGTTGTTCGTTATGCGTTATGCGTTGTGCGTTATACGTTTGCGTTATGCGTTATGCGTTATACGGTATGCGTTATGCGTTATACGTTATGCGTTATGCGTTATGCGATATGCGTTATGCGTTATACGTTATGCTTTATGCGTTATGCGTTATTAGTTACACGTTATGCGTTATGCGTTATGCTTTATGCGTTATGCATTATGCGTTATGCGTTATGCGATATGCGTTATGCGTTATGCGTTATTCGTTATGAGTAATGAGTTATAAGTTATGCGTTATGAGTTATGCGTTATGCGTTATGCGTTATGCGTTATGCGTTTTGCGGTATTCGTTATGCGTTGTTCATTATGAGTTATGCGTTATGCGTTATGCGTTATGCGTTATGCGTTATGCGTTATGCGTTATGCGTTATGCGTTATGCGATATGCGTTATGCGTTATGCGTTATTCGTTATGAGTAATGAGTTATAAGTTATGCGTTATGAGTTATGCGTTATGCGTTATGCGTTATGCGTTATGCGTTATGCGTTATGCGTTATGCGTTATGCGTTATGCGTTATACGGTATGCGTTATGCGTTATGCGTTATGCGTTATGCGTTATGCGTTATGCGTTATGCGTTATGCGTTATGCGTTATGCGTTATGCGTTATGCGTTATGCGTTATGCGTTATGCGTTATGCGTTATACGGTATGCGTTATGCGTTATGCGTTATGCGTTATGCGTTATGCGTTATGCGTTATGCGTTATGCGTTATGCGTTATGCGTAATGCGTTATGCGTTATGCGTTATGCGTTATGCGTTATGATTTATGCGTTATGCGTTATGCGTTATACTTTATGCGTTATGCGTTACTCCTTATGAGTTATGAGTTATAAGTTATGCGTAATGCGTTATGCGTTATGCGTTATGCATTATGCTTTATGCGTAATGCGGTATGCGTTATACGTTATGCGTTATGCGTTATGCGTTATGCGTTATGCGTTATGCGTTATGCGTTATGCGTTATGCGTTATGCGTTATGCGCTATGCGTTATGCATTATGCGTTATGCGTTATGCGTTATGCGTTAAGCGTTATGCGTTTTGCTGTATTCGTTATGCGTTGTGCATTATGCGTTATGCGTTATGTGTTACGCTTTATGCGTTATGCGTTATGCGTTACGCTTTATGCGTTATGCATTATGCGTTATGCGTTATGCGTTATGCATTATGCGTTATGCGTTATGCGTGATCCGTTATGCGTTAAGCGTTATGCGTTTTGCTGTATTCGTAATGCGTTGTGCATTATGCGTTATGCGTTATGTGTTATGCGTTATGCGTTATGCGTTATACGTTATGCGTTATGCGTTATGCGTGATCCGTTATGTGTTAGGCGATATACGTTTTGCGGTATTCGTTATGCGTTATGCGTTATGCGTTATGCGTTATCCGTTGTTCGTTATGCGTTATGCGTTGTGCGTTATACGTTTGCGTTATGCGTTATGCGTTATACGGTATGCGTTATGCGTTATACGTTATGCGTTATGCGTTATGCGATATGCGTTATGCGTTATACGTTATGCTTTATGCGTTATGCGTTATTAGTTACACGTTATGCGTTATGCGTTATGCGTTATGCGTTAGGGGTTATGCGTTATGCGTTAGGCGTTATGCGTTATGCGTTATGCGTTATGAGTTATACGTTATGCGTTATGCGTTAGGGGTTATGCGTTATGCGTTATATGTTATGCTTTATGCGTTATGCATTATGCATTATGCGTTATGCGATATGCGTTATCCGTTATGCGTTATGCGTTATGCGTTATTCGTTATGAGTAATGAGTTATAAGTTATAAGTTATGCGTTATGCGTTATGCTTTATGCGTTATGCGTTATGCCTTATGCGTTATGCGTTATGCGTTATGCGTTTTGCGTTATGCGTTATGCGTTATGCGTTGTGCGTTATACGTTTGCGTTATGCGTTATGCGTTATGCTTTATGCGTTATGCGTTATGCGTAATGCGTTATGCGTTATGCGTTATGCGTTATGCTTTATGCGTTATGCATTATGCGTTATGCGTTATGCGATATGCGTTATGCGTTATGCGTTATGCGTTATGCGTTATGCGTTATGCGTTATGCGTTATGCGTTATGCTTTATGCGTTATGCGTTATGCGTTATGCTTTATGCGTTATGCATTATGCGTTATGCGTTATGCGATATGCGTTATGCGTTATGCGTTATGCGTTATGCGTTATGCGTTATGCGTTATGCGTTATGCGTTATGCGTTATGCGTTATGCGTTATGCGTTATGAGTTATGCGTTATGCGTTATGCGTTATGCGTTACGCGTTATGCGTTATGCGTTATGCGTTACGCGTTATGCGTTATGCGTTATGCGTTATGCGTTATGCTTTATGCGTTATGCGTTACTCCTTATGAGTTATGAGTTATAAGTTATGCGTAATGCGTTATGCGTTATGCGTTATGCTTTATGCGTTATGCGTTATGCGTTATGCGTTATGCGTTATGCGTTATGCGTTATGCGTTATGCGTTATGCGTTATGCGTTATGCGTTATGCGTTATGCGTTATGCTTTATGCGTTATGCGTTATGCCTTATGCGTTATGCCTTATGCGTTATGCGTTATTCGTTATGAGTAATGAGTTATAAGTTATGCGTTATGCGTTATGCTTTATGCGTTATGCGTTATGCGTTATGCGTTATGCGTTATGCGGTATGCGATATGCGTTATGCGTTATGCGTTATGCGTTATGCGTTATGCGTTATGCGTTATGCGTTATGCGTTATGCGTTATGCGTTATGCGTTATGCGTTATGCGTTATGCGTTATGCGTTATGCGTTATGCGTTATGCGTTATGCGTTATGCGTTATGATTTATGCGTTATGCGTTATGCATTATGCTTTATGCGTTATGCGTTACTCCTTATGAGTTATGAGTTATAAGTTATGCGTAATGCGTTATGCGTTATGCGTTATGCATTATGCTTTATGCGTAATGCGGTATACGTTATACGTTATGCGTTATGCGTTATGCGTTATGCGTTATGCGTTATGCGTTATGCGTTATGCGTTATGCGTTATGCGTTATGCGCTATGCGTTATGCATTATGCGTTATGCGTTATGCGTTATGCGTTAAGCGTTATGCGTTTTGCTGTATTCGTTATGCGTTGTGCATTATGCGTTATGCGTTATGTGTTACGCTTTATGCGTTATGCGTTATGCGTTACGCTTTATGCGTTATGCATTATGCGTTATGCGTTATGCGTTATGCATTATGCGTTATGCGTTATGCGTGATCCGTTATGCGTTAAGCGTTATGCGTTCTGCTGTATTCGTAATGCGTTGTGCATTATGCGTTATGCGTTATGTGTTATGCGTTATGCGTTATGCGTTATACGTTATGCGTTATGCGTTATGCGTGATCCGTTATGTGTTAGGCGATATACGTTTTGCGGTATTCGTTATGCGTTATGCGTTATGCGTTATGCGTTATGCGTTATGCGTTATCCGTTGTTCGTTATGCGTTATGCGTTGTGCGTTATACGTTTGCGTTATGCGTTATACGGTATGCGTTATGCGTTATACGTTATGCGTTATGCGTTATGCGATATGCGTTATGCGTTATGCGTTATACGGTATGCGTTATGCGTTATACGTTATGCGTTATGCGTTATGCGATATGCGTTATGCGTTATACGTTATGCTTTATGCGTTATGCGTTATTAGTTACACGTTATGCGTTATGCGTTATGCGTTATGCGTTAGGGGTTATGCGTTATGCGTTAGGCGTTATGCGTTATGCGTTATGCGTTATGAGTTATACGTTATGCGTTATGCGTTAGGGGTTATGCGTTATGCGTTATATGTTATGCTTTATGCGTTATGCATTATGCATTATGCGTTATGCGATATGCGTTATCCGTTATGCGTTATGCGTTATGCGTTATTCGTTATGAGTAATGAGTTATAAGTTATAAGTTATGCGTTATGCGTTATGCTTTATGCGTTATGCGTTATGCTTTATGCGTTATGCGTTATGCGTTATGCGTTTTGCGTTATGCGTTATGCGTTATGCGTTGTGCGTTATACGTTTGCGTTATGCGTTATGCGTTATGCTTTATGCGTTATGCGTTATGCGTTATGCGTTATGCTTTATGCGTTATGCGTTATGCGTTATGCGTTATGCGTTATGCGTTATGCGTTATGCGTTATGCGTTATGCGTTATGCGTTATGCGTTATGCGTTATGCGTTATGCTTTATGCGTTATGCGTTTTGCCTTATGCGTTATTCGTTATGAGTAATGAGTTATAAGTTATGCGTTATGCGTTATGCTTTATGCGTTATGCGTTATGCGTTATGCGTTATGCGTTATGCGTTATGCGTTATGCGTTATGCGTTATGCGTTATGCGTTATGCGTTATACGGTATGCGTTATGCGTTATGCGTTATGCGTTATGCGTTATGCGTTATGCGTTATGCGTTATGCGTTATGCGTTATGCGTTATGCGTTATGCGTTATGCGTTATGCGTTATGCGTTATGCGTTATGCGTTATGCGTTATGCGTTATACGGTATGCGTTATGCGTTATGCGTTATGCATTATGCGTTATGCGTTATGCTTTATGCGTTATGCGTTATGCGTTATGCGTTATGCGTTATGCGTTATGCGTTATGCGTTATGCGTTATGCGTTATGCGTTATGCGTTATGCGTTATGCGTTATGCGTTATACGGTATGCGTTATGCGTTATGCGTTATGCGTTATACGTTATGCGTTATGCGTTATGCGTTATGCGTTATGCGTTATGCGTTATGCGTTTTGCGTTATGCGTTATACGGTATGCGTTATGCGTTATGCGTTATGCGTTATGCGTTATGCGTTATGCGTTATGCGTTATGCGTTATGCGTTATGCGTTATGCGTTATGCGTTATGCGTTATGCGTTATGCGTTATGATTTATGCGTTATGCGTTATGCGTTATGCTTTATGCGTTATGCGTTACTCCTTATGAGTTATGAGTTATAAGTTATGCGTAATGCGTTATGCGTTATGCGTTATGCATTATGCTTTATGCGTAATGCGGTATGCGTTATACGTTATGCGTTATGCGTTATGCGTTATGCGTTATGCGTTATGCGTTATGCGTTATGCGTTATGCGTTATGCGTTATGCGCTATGCGTTATGCATTATGCGTTATGCGTTATGCGTTATGCGTTAAGCGTTATGCGTTTTGCTGTATTCGTTATGCGTTGTGCATTATGCGTTATGCGTTATGTGTTACGCTTTATGCGTTATGCGTTATGCGTTACGCTTTATGCGTTATGCGTTATGCGTTATGCGTTATGCGTTATGCGTTATGCGTTATGCGTTATGCGTTATGCGTTATGCGTTATGCGTTATGCGTTATGCGTGATGCGTTATGTGTTAGGCGATATACGTTTTGCGGTATTCGTTATGCGTTATGATTTATGCTTTATGCGTAATGCGTTTTGCGTGATCCGACATGCGTTATGCATTTTGCGTTATGCGTTATTCGTTATGAGTTATGAGTTATAAGTTATGCGTAATGCGTTATGCGTTAGGCGTTATGCATTATGCTTTATCCGTTATGCGTTATGCGTTATGCTTTATGCGTTATGCGTTATGCGTTATGCATTTTGCGTTATGCGTTATTCGTTATGAGTTATGAGTTATAAGTTATGCGTAATGCGTTATGCGTTATGCGTTATACATTATGCTTTATCCGTTATGCGTTATGCGTTATGCTTTATGCGTTATGCGTTATGCGTTATGCGTTATGCGTTATGCGTTATGCGTTATGCGTTATGCGTTATGCGTTATTCGTTATGAGTAATGAGTTACAAGTTATGCGTTATGCGTAATGCGTTATGCGTTATGCGTTATGCGTTATGCTTTATGCGTTATGCGTTATGCGTTATGCTTTATGCGTTATTCGTTATGCGTTATGCGTTATGCGTTATGCGTTATGCGTTATGCGTTATGCGTTACGCGTTATGCGTTATGCGTTATGCGTTATGCGTTATGCGTTATGCGTTATGCGTTATGCGTTATGCGTTATGCGTTATGCGTTATGCTTTATGCGTTATGCGTTATGCGTTATGCGTTATGCGTTATGCGTTATGCGTTATGCGTTATGCGTTATGCGTTATGCGTTATGCGTTATGCGTTATGCGTTATGCGTTATGCGTTATGCGTTATGCGTTATGCGTTATGCGTTATGCGTTATGCGTTATGCTTTATGCGTTATGCATTATGCGTTATGCGTTATGCGATATGCGTTATGCGTTATGCGTTATTCGTTATGAGTAATGAGTTATAAGTTATGCGTTATGAGTTATGCGTTATGCGTTATGCGTTATGCGTTACGCGTTATGCGTTATGCGTTATGCGTTACGCGTTATGCGTTATGCGTTATGCGTTATGCGTTATGCTTTATGCGTTATGCGTTACTCCTTATGAGTTATGAGTTATAAGTTATGCGTAATGCGTTATGCGTTATGCGTTATGCTTTATGCGTTATGCGTTATGCGTTATGCGTTATGCGTTATGCGTTATGCGTTATGCGTTATGCGTTATGCGTTATGCGTTATGCGTTATGCTTTATGCGTTATGCGTTATGCCTTATGCGTTATGCCTTATGCGTTATGCGTTATTCGTTATGAGTAATGAGTTATAAGTTATGCGTTATGCGTTATGCTTTATGCGTTATGCGTTATGCGTTATGCGTTATGCGTTATGCGGTATGCGATATGCGTTATGCGTTATGCGTTATGCGTTATGCGTTATGCGTTATGCGTTATGCGTTATGCGTTATGCGTTATGCGTTATGCGTTATGCGTTATGCGTTATGCGTTATGCGTTATGCGTTATGCGTTATGCGTTATGCGTTATGCGTTATGCGTTATGCGTTATGATTTATGCGTTATGCGTTATGCATTATGCTTTATGCGTTATGCGTTACTCCTTATGAGTTATGAGTTATAAGTTATGCGTAATGCGTTATGCGTTATGCGTTATGCATTATGCTTTATGCGTAATGCGGTATACGTTATACGTTATGCGTTATGCGTTATGCGTTATGCGTTATGCGTTATGCGTTATGCGTTATGCGTTATGCGTTATGCGTTATGCGCTATGCGTTATGCATTATGCGTTATGCGTTATGCGTTATGCGTTAAGCGTTATGCGTTTTGCTGTATTCGTTATGCGTTGTGCATTATGCGTTATGCGTTATGTGTTACGCTTTATGCGTTATGCGTTATGCGTTACGCTTTATGCGTTATGCATTATGCGTTATGCGTTATGCGTTATGCATTATGCGTTATGCGTTATGCGTGATCCGTTATGCGTTAAGCGTTATGCGTTTTGCTGTATTCGTAATGCGTTGTGCATTATGCGTTATGCGTTATGTGTTATGCGTTATGCGTTATGCGTTATACGTTATGCGTTATGCGTTATGCGTGATCCGTTATGTGTTAGGCGATATACGTTTTGCGGTATTCGTTATGCGTTATGCGTTATGCGTTATGCGTTATGCGTTATCCGTTGTTCGTTATGCGTTATGCGTTGTGCGTTATACGTTTGCGTTATGCGTTATACGGTATGCGTTATGCGTTATACGTTATGCGTTATGCGTTATGCGATATGCGTTATGCGTTATACGTTATGCTTTATGCGTTATGCGTTATTAGTTACACGTTATGCGTTATGCGTTATGCATTATGCGTTATGCGTTAGGGGTTATGCGTTATGCGTTAGGCGTTATGCGTTATGCGTTATGCGTTATGAGTTATACGTTATGCGTTATGCGTTAGGGGTTATGCGTTATGCGTTATGCTTTATGCGTTATGCATTATGCGTTATGCGTTATGCGATATGCGTTATCCGTTATGCGTTATGCGTTATGCGTTATTCGTTATGAGTAATGAGTTATAAGTTATGCGTTATGCGTTATGCTTTATGCGTTATGCGTTATGCGTTATGCGTTATGCGTTATGCGTTATGCGTTATGCGTTATGCGTTATGCGTTTTGCGTTATGCGTTATGCGTTATGCGTTGTGCGTTATACGTTTGCGTTATGCGTTATGCGTTATGCTTTATGCTTTATGCGTTATGCGTTATGCGTTATGCGTTATGCGTTATGCGTTATGCGTTATGCGTTATGCGTTATGCGTTATGCGTTATGCGTTATGCGTTATGCGTTATGCGTTATGCGTTATGCGTTATGCGTTATGCGTTATGCGTTATGCGTTATGCGTTATGCTTTATGCGTTATGCATTATGCGTTATTCGTTATGAGTTATGAGTTATAAGTTATGCGTTATGAGTTATGCGTTATGCGTTATGCGTTATGCGTTATGCGTTGTGCGTTATACGTTTGCGTTATGCGTTATGCGTTATACGGTATGCGTTATGCGTTATACGTTATTAGTTACACGTTATGCGTTATGCGTTATGCGTTATGCGTTATGCGTTAGGGGTTATGCGTTATGCGTTATGCGTTATGCGTTATGCGTTATGCGTTATGCGTTATGAGTTATACGTTATGCGATATGCGTTAGGGGTTATGCGTTATGCGTTATCCGTTGTTCGTTATGCGTTATGCGTTGTGCGTTATACGTTTGCGTTATGCGTTATGCGTTATACGGTATGCGTTATGCGTTATACGTTATGCGTTATGCGTTATGCGATATGCGTTATGCGTTATACGTTATGCTTTATGCGTTATGCGTTATTAGTTACACATTATGCGTTATGCGTTATGCTTTATGCGTTATGCATTATGCGTTATGCGTTATGCGATATGCGTTATGCGTTATGCGTTATTCGTTATGAGTAATGAGTTATAAGTTATGCGTTATGAGTTATGCGTTATGCGTTATGCGTTATGCGTTATGCGTTATGCGTTTTGCGGTATTCGTTATGCGTTGGGCATTATGAGTTATGCGTTATGCGTTATGCGTTATGCGTTATGCGTTATGCTTTATGCGTTATGCATTATGCGTTATGCGTTATGCGATATGCGTTATGCGTTATGCGTTATTCGTTATGAGTAATGAGTTATAAGTTATGCGTTATGAGTTATGCGTTATGCGTTATGCGTTATGCGTTATGCGTTTTGCGGTATGCATTATGCGTTATGCGTTATGCTTTATGCGTCATGCGTGATCCGTTATGCGTTACGCGTTATGCGATTTGCGGTATTCGTTAAGCGTTGTGCATTATGTGTTATGCGTTATGCGTTAAGGGTTATGGGTTATGCGTTATGCTTTATGCGTTATTCATTTTGCGTTATGCGTTATTCGTTATGAGTTATGAGTTATAAGTTATGCGTAATGCGTTATGCCTTATGAGTTATGCATTATGCGTTATGCGTTATGCATAATGCGTTATACGTTATGTATTATGCGTTATGCGTTATGCGATATGCGTCATGCATCAAGCCTTATGCGATATGCGATATGCGTCATGCATCAAGCCTTATGCGTTATGGGTTATGCGTTATGCGTTATCCGTTGTTCGTTATGCGTTATGCGTTGTGCGTTATACGTTTGCGTTATGCGTTATGCGTTATACGGTATGCGTTATGCGTTATACGTTATGCGTTATGCGTTATGCGATATGCGTTATGCGTTATACGTTATGCTTTATGCATTATGCGTTATTAGTTACACGTTATGCATTATGCGTTATGCTTTATGCGTTATGCATTATGCGTTATGCGTTATGCGATATGCGTTATGCGTTATGCGTTATTCGTTATGAGTAATGAGTTATAAGTTATGCGTTATGAGTTATGCGTTATGCGTTATGCGTTATGCGTTATGCGTTATGCGTTTTGCGGTATTCGTTATGCGTTGTGCATTATGAGTTATGCGTTATGCGTTATGCGTTATGCGTTATGCGTTATGCTTTATGCGTTATGCATTATGCGTTATGCGTTATGCGATATGCGTTATGCGTTATGCGTTATTCGTTATGAGTAATGAGTTATAAGTTATGCGTTATGAGTTATGCGTTATGCGTTATGCGTTATGCGTTATGCGTTATGCGTTATGCGTTATGCGTTATGCGTTATGCGTTATGCGTTATGCGTTATGCGTTATACGGTATGCGTTATGCGTTATGCGTTATGCGTTATGCGTTATGCGTTATGCGTTATGCGTTATGCGTTATGCGTTATGCGTTATGCGTTATACGGTATGCGTTATGCGTTATGCGTTATGCGTTATGCGTTATGCGTTATGCGTTATGCGTTATGCGTTATGCGTAATGCGTTATGCGTTATGCGTTATGCGTTATGCGTTATGATTTATGCGTTATGCGTTATGCGTTATGCTTTATGCGTTATGCGTTACTCCTTATGAGTTATGAGTTATAAGTTATGCGTAATGCGTTATGCGTTATGCGTTATGCATTATGCTTTATGCGTAATGCGGTATGCGTTATACGTTATGCGTTATGCGTTATGCGTTATGCGTTATGCGTTATGCGTTATGCGTTATGCGTTATGCGTTATGCGTTATGCGTTATGCGTTATGCGCTATGCGTTATGCATTATGCGTTATGCGTTATGCGTTATGCGTTAAGCGTTATGCGTTTTGCTGTATTCGTTATGCGTTGTGCATTATGCGTTATGCGTTATGTGTTACGCTTTATGCGTTATGCGTTATGCGTTACGCTTTATGCGTTATGCATTATGCGTTATGCGTTATGCGTTATGCATTATGCGTTATGCGTTATGCGTGATCCGTTATGCGTTAAGCGTTATGCGTTTTGCTGTATTCGTAATGCGTTGTGCATTATGCGTTATGCGTTATGTGTTATGCGTTATGCGTTATGCGTTATACGTTATGCGTTATGCGTTATGCGTGATCCGTTATGTGTTAGGCGATATACGTTTTGCGGTATTCGTTATGCGTTATGCGTTATGCGTTATGCGTTATCCGTTGTTCGTTATGCGTTATGCGTTGTGCGTTATACGTTTGCGTTATGCGTTATGCGTTATACGGTATGCGTTATGCGTTATACGTTATGCGTTATGCGTTATGCGATATGCGTTATGCGTTATACGTTATGCTTTATGCGTTATGCGTTATTAGTTACACGTTATGCGTTATGCGTTATGCGTTATGCGTTATGCGTTAGGGGTTATGCGTTATGCGTTAGGCGTTATGCGTTATGCGTTATGCGTTATGAGTTATACGTTATGCGTTATGCGTTAGGGGTTATGCGTTATGCGTTATGCGTTATGCTTTATGCGTTATGCATTATGCGTTATGCGTTATGCGATATGCGTTATCCGTTATGCGTTATGCGTTATGCGTTATTCGTTATGAGTAATGAGTTATAAGTTATGCGTTATGCGTTATGCTTTATGCGTTATGCGTTATGCCTTATGCGTTATGCGTTATGCGTTATGCGTTTTGCGTTATGCGTTATGCGTTATGCGTTGTGCGTTATACGTTTGCGTTATGCGTTATGCGTTATGCTTTATGCGTTATGCGTTATGCGTTATGCGTTATGCGTTATGCGTTATGCGTTATGCGTTATGCGTTATGCGTTATGCGTTATGCGTTATGCGTCATGCGTTATGCGTTATGCGTTATGCGTTATGCTTTATGCGTTATGCATTATGCGTTATGCGTTATGCGATATGCGTTATGCGTTATGCGTTATTCGTTATGAGTAATGAGTTATAAGTTATGCGTTATGAGTTATGCGTTATGCGTTATGCGTTATGCGTTATGCGTTATGCGTTATGCGTTACGCGTTATGCGTTATGCGTTATGCGTTATGCGTTATGCGTTATGCGTTATGCGTTATGCGTTATGCGTTATGCGTTATGCGTTATGCGTTATGCGTTATGCGTTATGCGTTATGCTTTATGCGTTATGCGTTATGCGTTATGCGTTATTCGTTATGAGTAATGAGTTATAAGTTATGCGTTATGCCTTATGCGTTATGCGTTATGCGTTATGCGTTATGCGTTATGCGTTATGCGTTATGCGTTATGCGTTATGCGTTATGCGTTATGCGTTATGCGTTATACGGTATGCGTTATGCGTTATGCGTTATGCGTTATGCGTTATGCGTTATGCGTTATGCGTTATGCGTTATGCGTTATGCGTTATGCGTTATGCGTTATGCGTTATGCGTTATGCGTTATGCGTTATGCGTTATACGGTATGCGTTATGCGTTATGCGTTATGCGTTATGCGTTATGCGTTATGCGTTATGCTTTATGCGTTATGCGTTATGCGTTATGCGTTATGCGTTATGCGTTATGCGTTATGCGTTATGCGTTATGCGTTATGCGTTATGCGTTATGCGTTATGCGTTATGCGTTATGCGTTATACGGTATGCGTTATGCGTTATGCGTTATGCGTTATGCGTTATGCGTTATGCGTTATGCGTTATGCGTTATGCGTTATGCGTTATGCGTTATGCGTTATGCGTTATGCGTTATGCGTTATGATTTATGCGTTATGCGTTATGCGTTATGCTTTATGCGTTATGCGTTACTCCTTATGAGTTATGAGTTATAAGTTATGCGTAATGCGTTATGCGTTATGCGTTATGCATTATGCTTTATGCGTAATGCGGTATGCGTTATACGTTATGCGTTATGCGTTATGCTTTATGCGTTATGCATTATGCGTTATGCGTTATGCGATATGCGTTATGCGTTATGCGTTATTCGTTATGAGTAATGAGTTATAAGTTATGCGTTATGAGTTATGCGTTATGCGTTATGCGTTATGCGTTATGCGTTACGCGTTATGCGTTATTCGTTATGCGTTATGCGTTATGCTTTATGCGTTATGCGTTACTCCTTATGAGTTATGAGTTATAAGTTATGCGTAATGCGTTATGCGTTATGCGTTATGCGTTATGCGTTATGCGTTATGCGTTATGCGTTATGCGTTATGCGTTATGCGTTATGCGTTATGCGTTATGCGTTATGCGTTATGCGTTATGCGTTATGCGTTATGCGTTATGCGTTATGCGTTATGCGTTATGATTTATGCGTTATGCGTTATGCGTTATGCTTTATGCGTTATGCGTTACTCCTTATGAGTTATGAGTTATAAGTTATGCGTAATGCGTTATGCGTTATGCGTTATGCATTATGCTTTATGCGTAATGCGGTATGCGTTATACGTTATGCGTTATGCGTTATGCGTTATGCGTTATGCGTTATGCATTATGCGTTATGCGTTATGCGTTATGCGTTATGCGTTATGCGCTATGCGTTATGCATTATGCGTTATGCGTTATGCGTTATGCGTTAAGCGTTATGCGTTTTGCTGTATTCGTTATGCGTTGTGCATTATGCGTTATGCGTTATGTGTTACGCTTTATGCGTTATGCGTTATGCGTTACGCTTTATGCGTTATGCGTTATGCGTTAAGCGTTATGCGTTTTGCTGTATTCGTTATGCGTTGTGCATTATGCGTTATGCGTTATGTGTTACGCTTTATGCGTTATGCGTTATGCGTTACGCTTTATGCGTTATGCGTTATGCGTTATGCGTTATGCGTTATGCTTTATGCGTTATGCGTTACTCCTTATGAGTTATGAGTTATTAGTTATGCGTAATGCGTTATGCGTTATGCGTTATGCTTTATGCGTTATGCGTTATGCGTTATTCGTTATGAGTAATGAGTTACAAGTTATGCGTTATGCGTAATGCGTTATGCGTTATGCGTTATGCGTTATGCTTTATGCGTTATGCGTTATGCGTTATGCTTTATGCGTTATTCGTTATGCGTTATGCGTTATGCGTTATGCGTTATGCGTTATGCGTTATGCGTTATGCGTTACGCGTTATGCGTTATGCGTTATGCGTTATGCGTTATGCTTTATGCGTTATGCGTTACTCCTTATGAGTTATGAGTTATTAGTTATGTGTAATGCGTTATGCGTTATGCGTTATGCTTTATGCGTTATGCGTTATGCGTTATGCGTTATGCGTTATGCGTTATGCGTTATGCGTTATGCGTTATGCGTTATGCTTTATGCGTTATGCGTTATGCCTTATGCGTTATGCCTTATGCGTTATGCGTTATTCGTTATGAGTAATGAGTTATAAGTTATGCTTTATGCGTTATGCTTTATGCGTTATGCGTTATGCGTTATGCGTTATGCGTTATGCGTTATGCGTTATGCGTTATGCGCTATGCGTTATGTGTTACGCTTTATGCGTTATGCGTTATGCGTTACGCTTTATGCGTTATGCATTATGCGTTATGCGTTATGCGTTATGCATTATGCGTTATGCGTTATGCGTGATCCGTTATGCGTTAAGCGTTATGCGTTTTGCTGTATTCGTAATGCGTTGTGCATTATGCGTTATGCGTTATGTGTTATGCGTTATGCGTTATGCGTTATACGTTATGCGTTATGCGTTATGCGTGATCCGTTATGTGTTAGGCGATATACGTTTTGCGGTATTCGTTATGCGTTATGCGTTATGCGTTATGCGTTATGCGTTATCCGTTGTTCGTTATGCGTTATGCGTTGTGCGTTATACGTTTGCGTTATGCGTTATGCGTTATACGGTATGCGTTATGCGTTATACGTTATGCGTTATGCGTTATGCGATATGCGTTATGCGTTATACGTTATGCTTTATGCGTTATGCGTTATGCGTTATGCGTTATGCGTTATGCGTTATGCGTTATGCGTTATGCGTTATGCGTTATGCGTTGTGCGTTATACGTTTGCGTTATGCGTTATGCGTTATGCTTTATGCGTTATGCGTTATGCGTTATGCGTTATGCGTTATGCGTTATGCGTTATGCGTTATGCGTTATGCGTTATGCGTTATGCGTTATGCGTTATGCGTTATGCGTTATGCGTTATGCGTTATGCGTTATGCGTTATGCGTTATGCGTTATGCGTTATGCGTTATGCGTTATGCGTTATGCGTTATGCGTTATGCGTTATGCGTTATGCGTTATGCGTTATGCTTTATGCGTTATGCATTATGCGTTATGCGTTATGCGATATGCGTTATGCGTTATGCGTTATTCGTTATGAGTAATGAGTTATAAGTTATGCGTTATGAGTTATGCGTTATGCGTTATGCGTTATGCGTTATGCGTTATGCGTTATGCGTTATGCGTTAAGCGTTATGCGTTATGCGTTATGCGTTATGCGTTATGCTTTATGCGTTATGCGTTACTCCTTATGAGTTATGAGTTATAAGTTATGCGTAATGCGTTATGCGTTATGCGTTATGCTTTATGCGTTATGCGTTATGCGTTATGCGTTATGCGTTATGCGTTATGCGTTATGCGTTATGCGTTATGCGTTATGCGTTATGCGTTATGCGTTATGCTTTATGCGTTATGCGTTATGCCTTATGCGTTATGCCTTATGCGTTATGCGTTATTCGTTATGAGTAATGAGTTATAAGTTATGCGTTATGCGTTATGCTTTATGCGTTATGCGTTATGCGTTATGCGTTATGCGTTATGCGTTATGCGGTATGCGTTATGCGTTATGCGTTATGCGTTATTCGTTATGCGTTATGCGTTATACGGTATGCGTTATGCGTTATGCGTTATGCGTTATGCGTTATGCGTTATGCGTTATGCGTTATGCGTTATGCGTTATGCGTTATGCGTTAAGCGTTATGCGTTATACGGTATGCGTTATGCGTTATGCGTTATGCGTTATGCGTTATGCGTTATGCGTTATGCGTTATGCGTTATGCGTTATGCGTTATGCGTTATGCGTTATGCGTTATGCGTTATGCGTTATGCGTTATGCGTTATGCGTTATGCGTTATGCGTTATGCGTTATGCGTTATGCGTTATGCGTTATGATTTATGCGTTATGCGTTATGCTTTATGCGTTATGCGTTACTCCTTATGAGTTATGAGTTATAAGTTATGCGTAATGCGTTATGCGTTATGCGTTATGCATTATGCTTTATGCGTAATGCGGTATACGTTATACGTTATGCGTTATGCGTTATGCGTTATGCGTTATGCGTTATGCGTTATGCGTTATGCGTTATGCGTTATGCGTTATGCGCTATGCGTTATGCATTATGCGTTATGCGTTATGCGTTATGCGTTAAGCGTTATGCGTTTTGCTGTATTCGTTATGCGTTGTGCATTATGCGTTATGCGTTATGTGTTACGCTTTATGCGTTATGCGTTATGCGTTATGCGTTATGCGTGATCCGTTATGCGTTAAGCGTTATTCGTTTTGCTGTATTCGTAATGCGTTGTGCATTATGCGTTATGCGTTATGTGTTATGCGTTATGCGTTATGCGTTATACGTTATGCGTTATGCGTTATGCGTGATCCGTTATGTGTTAGGCGATATACGTTTTGCGGTAATCGTTATGCGTTATGCGTTATGCGTTATGCGTTATCCGTTGTTCGTTATGCGTTATGCGTTGTGCGTTATACGTTTGCGTTATGCGTTATACGGTATGCGTTATGCGTTATACGTTATGCGTTATGCGTTATGCGATATGCGTTATGCGTTATACGTTATGCTTTATGCGTTATGCGTTATTAGTTACACGTTATGCGTTATGCGTTATGCGTTATGCGTTATGCGTTAGGGGTTATGCGTTATGCGTTAGGCGTTATGCGTTATGCGTTATGCGTTATGAGTTATACGTTATGCGTTATGCGTTAGGGGTTATGCGTTATGCGTTATGCTTTATGCGTTATGCATTATGCGTTATGCGTTATGCGATATGCGTTATCCGTTATGCGTTATGCGTTATGCGTTATTCGTTATGAGTAATGAGTTATAAGTTATGCGTTATGCGTTATGCTTTATGCGTTATGCGTTATGCCTTATGCGTTATGCGTTATGCGTTATGCGTTATGCGTTATGCGTTATGCGTTTTGCGTTATGCGTTATGCGTTATGCGTTGTGCGTTATACGTTTGCGTTATGCGTTATGCGTTATGCTTTATGCGTTATGCGTTATGCGTTATGCGTTATGCGTTATGCGTTATGCGTTACGCGTTATGCGTTATGCGTTATGCGTTATGCGTTATGCGTTATGCGTTATGCGTTATGCGTTATGCGTTATGCGTTATGCGTTATGCGTTATGCGTTATGCGTTATGCGTTATGCGTTATGCGTTATGCTTTATGCGTTAAGCATTATGCGTTATGCGTTATGCGATATGCGTTATGCGTTATGCGTTATTCGTTATGCGTTATGCGTTATGCCTTATGCGTTATGCCTTATGCGTTATGCGTTATTCGTTATGAGTAATGAGTTATAAGTTATGCTTTATGCGTTATGCTTTATGCGTTATGCGTTATGCGTTATGCGTTATGCGTTATGCGTTATGCGTTATGCGTTATTCGTTATGAGTAATGAGTTATAAGTTATGCTTTATGCGTTATGCTTTATGCGTTATGCGTTATGCGTTATGCGTTATGCGTTATGCGTTATGCGTTATGCGTTATGCGCTATGCGTTATGTGTTACGCTTTATGCGTTATGCGTTATGCGTTACGCTTTATGCGTTATGCATTATGCGTTATGCGTTATGCGTTATGCATTATGCGTTATGCGTTATGCGTGATCCGTTATGCGTTAAGCGTTATGCGTTTTGCTGTATTCGTAATGCGTTGTGCATTATGCGTTATGCGTTATGTGTTATGCGTTATGCGTTATGCGTTATACGTTATGCGTTATGCGTTATGCGTGATCCGTTATGTGTTAGGCGATATACGTTTTGCGGTATTCGTTATGCGTTATGCGTTATGCGTTATGCGTTATGCGTTATCCGTTGTTCGTTATGCGTTATGCGTTGTGCGTTATACGTTTGCGTTATGCGTTATGCGTTATACGGTATGCGTTATGCGTTATACGTTATGCGTTATGCGTTATGCGATATGCGTTATGCGTTATACGTTATGCTTTATGCGTTATGCGTTATGCGTTATGCGTTATGCGTTATGCGTTATGCGTTATGCGTTATGCGTTATGCGTTATGCGTTATGCGTTGTGCGTTATACGTTTGCGTTATGCGTTATGCGTTATGCTTTATGCGTTATGCGTTATGCGTTATGCGTTATGCGTTATGCGTTATGCGTTATGCGTTATGCGTTATGCGTTATGCGTTATGCGTTATGCGTTATGCGTTATGCGTTATGCGTTATGCGTTATGCGTTATGCGTTATGCGTTATGCGTTATGCGTTATGCGTTATGCGTTATGCGTTATGCGTTATGCGTTATGCGTTATGCGTTATGCTTTATGCGTTATGCATTATGCGTTATGCGTTATGCGATATGCGTTATGCGTTATGCGTTATTCGTTATGAGTAATGAGTTATAAGTTATGCGTTATGAGTTATGCGTTATGCGTTATGCGTTATGCGTTACGCGTTATGCGTTATGCGTTATGCGTTATGCGTTACGCGTTATGCGTTATGCGTTATGCGTTATGCGTTATGCTTTATGCGTTATGCGTTACTCCTTATGCGTAATGCGTTATGCGTTATGCGTTATGCTTTATGCGTTATGCGTTATGCGTTATGCGTTATGCGTTATGCGTTATGCGTTATGCGTTATGCGTTATGCGTTATGCGTTATGCGTTATGCGTTATGCGTTATGCTTTATGCGTTATGCGTTATGCCTTATGCGTTATGCCTTATGCGTTATGCGTTATTCGTTATGAGTAATGAGTTATAAGTTATGCGTTATGCGTTATGCTTTATGCGTTATGCGTTATGCGTTATGCGTTATGCGTTATGCGTTATGCGGTATGCGTTATGCGTTATGCGTTATGCGTTATACGGTATGCGTTATGCGTTATGCGTTATGCGTTATGCGTTATGCGTTATGCGTTATGCGTTATGCGTTATGCGTTATGCGTTATGCGTTATGCGTTATGCGTTATGCGTTATGCGTTATGCGTTATGCGTTATGCGTTATGCGTTATGCGTTATGCGTTATGCGTTATGCGTTATGATTTATGCGTTATGCGTTATGCTTTATGCGTTATGCGTTACTCCTTATGAGTTATGAGTTATAAGTTATGCGTAATGCGTTATGCGTTATGCGTTATGCATTATGCTTTATGCGTAATGCGGTATACGTTATACGTTATGCGTTATGCGTTATGCGTTATGCGTTATGCGTTATGCGTTATGCGTTATGCGTTATGCGTTATGCGCTATGCGTTATGCATTATGCGTTATGCGTTATGCGTTATGCGTTAAGCGTTATGCGTTTTGCTGTATTCGTTATGCGTTGTGCATTATGCGTTATGCGTTATGTGTTACGCTTTATGCGTTATGCGTTATGCGTTATGCGTTATGCGTGATCCGTTATGCGTTAAGCGTTATTCGTTTTGCTGTATTCGTAATGCGTTGTGCATTATGCGTTATGCGTTATGTGTTATGCGTTATGCGTTATGCGTTATACGTTATGCGTTATGCGTTATGCGTGATCCGTTATGTGTTAGGCGATATACGTTTTGCGGTAATCGTTATGCGTTATGCGTTATGCGTTATGCGTTATGCGTTATGCGTTGTTCGTTATGCGTTATGCGTTGTGCGTTATACGTTTGCGTTATGCGTTATACGGTATGCGTTATGCGTTATACGTTATGCGTTATGCGTTATGCGATATGCGTTATGCGTTATACGTTATGCTTTATGCGTTATGCGTTATTAGTTACACGTTATGCGTTATGCGTTATGCGTTATGCGTTATGCGTTAGGGGTTATGCGTTATGCGTTAGGCGTTATGCGTTATGCGTTATGCGTTATGAGTTATACGTTATGCGTTATGCGTTAGGGGTTATGCGTTATGCGTTATGCTTTATGCGTTATGCATTATGCGTTATGCGTTATGCGATATGCGTTATCCGTTATGCGTTATGCGTTATGCGTTATTCGTTATGAGTAATGAGTTATAAGTTATGCGTTATGCGTTATGCTTTATGCGTTATGCGTTATGCGTTATGCGTTATGCGTTATGCGTTATGCGTTATGCGTTATGCGTTATGCGTTTTGCGTTATGCGTTATGCGTTATGCGTTGTGCGTTATACGTTTGCGTTATGCGTTATGCGTTATGCTTTATGCGTTATGCGTTATGCGTTATGCGTTATGCGTTATGCGTTATGCGTTACGCGTTATGCGTTATGCGTTATGCGTTATGCGTTATGCGTTATGCGTTATGCGTTATGCGTTATGCGTTATGCGTTATGCGTTATGCGTTATGCGTTATGCGTTATGCGTTATGCGTTATGCGTTATGCGTTATGCTTTATGCGTTAAGCATTATGCGTTATGCGTTATGCGATATGCGTTATGCGTTATGCGTTATTCGTTATGAGTAATGAGTTATAAGTTATGCGTTATGAGTTATGCGTTATGCGTTATGCGTTCTGCGTTATGCGTTTTGCGGTATTCGTTATGCGTTGCGCATTATGAGTTATGCGTTATGCGTTATGCGTTATGCGTTATGCGTTATGCTTTATGCGTTATGCATTATGCGTTATGCGTTATGCGATATGCGTTATGCGTTATGCGTTATTCGTTATGAGTAATGAGTTATAAGTTATGCGTTATGAGTTATGCGTTATGCGTTATGCGTTATGCGTTTTGCGGTATTCGTTATGCGTTGTGCATTATGAGTTATGCGTTATGCGTTATGCGTTATGCGTTATGCGTTATGCTTTATGCGTTATGCATTATGCGTTATGCGTTATGCGATATGCGTTATGCGTTATGCGTTATTCGTTATGAGTTATAAGTTATGCTTTATGCGTTATGCTTTATGCGTTATGCGTTATGCGTTATGCGTTATGCGTTATGCGTTATGCGTTATGCGTTATGCGTTATGCGTTATGCGTTATGCGTTATGCGTTATGCGTTATGCGTTATGCGTTATACGGTATGCGTTATGCGTTATGCGTTATGCGTTATGCGTTATGCGTTATGCGTTATGCGTTATGCGTTATGCGTTATGCGTTATGCGTTATGCGTTATGCGTTATGCGTTATGCGTTATGCGTTATACGGTATGCGTTATGCGTTATGCGTTATATGTTATGCGTTATGCGTTATGCGTTATGCGTTATGCGTTATGCGTTATGCGTCATGCGTTATGCGTTATACGGTATGCGTTATGCGTTATACGTTATGCGTTATGCGTTATGCGATATGCGTTATGCGTTATACGTTATGCTTTATGCGTTATGCGTTATGCGTTATGCGTTATGCGTTATGCGTTATGCGTTATGCGTTATGCGTTATGCGTTATGCGTTATGCGTTATGCGTTATGCGTTATGCGTTGTGCGTTATACGTTTGCGTTATGCGTTATGCGTTATGCTTTATGCGTTATGCGTTATGCGTTATGCGTTATGCGTTATGCGTTATGCGTTATGCGTTATGCGTGATCCGTTATGCGTTAAGTGTTATGCGTTTTGCTTTATTCGTAATGCGTTGTGCATTATGCGTTATGCGTTATGTGTTATGCGTTATGCGTTATGCGTTATACGTTATGCGTTATGCGTTATGCGTGATCCGTTATGTGTTAGGCGATATACGTTTTGCGGTATTCGTTATGCGTTATGCGTTATGCGTTATGCGTTATCCGTTGTTCGTTATGCGTTATGCGTTGTGCGTTATACGTTTGCGTTATGCGTTATACGGTATGCGTTATGCGTTATACGTTATGCGTTATGCGTTATGCGATATGCGTTATGCGTTATACGTTATGCTTTATGCGTTATGCGTTATTAGTTACACGTTATGCGTTATGCGTTATGCGTTATGCGTTATGCGTTAGGGGTTATGCGTTATGCATTAGGCGTTATGCGTTATGCGTTATGCGTTATGCGTTATGCGTTATGCGTTATGCGTTATGCGTTATGCGTTATGCGTTATGCGTTATGCGTTATGCGTTATGCGTTGTGCGTTATACGTTTGCGTTATGCGTTATGCGTTATGCTTTATGCGTTATGCGTTATGCGTTATGCGTTATGCGTTATGCGTTATGCGTTATGCGTGATCCGTTATGCGTTAAGCGTTATGCGTTTTGCTGTATTCGTAATGCGTTGTGCATTATGCGTTATGCGTTATGTGTTATGCGTTATGCGTTATGCGTTATACGTTATGCGTTATGCGTTATGCGTGATCCGTTATGTGTTAGGCGATATACGTTTTGCGGTATTCGTTATGCGTTATGCGTTATGCGTTATGCGTTATGCGTTATCCGTTGTTCGTTATGCGTTATGCGTTGTGCGTTATACGTTTGCGTTATGAGTTATACGGTATGCGTTATGCGTTATACGTTATGCGTTATGCGTTATGCGATATGCGTTATGCGTTATACGTTATGCTTTATGCGTTATGCGTTATACGTTATGCTTTATGCGTTATGCGTTATTAGTTACACGTTATGCGTTATGCGTTATGCGTTATGCGTTATGCGTTAGGGGTTATGCGTTATGCGTTAGGCGTTATGCGTTATGCGTTATGCGTTATGAGTTATACGTTATGCGTTATGCGTTAGGGGTTATGCGTTATGCGTTATGCGTTATGCGATATGCGTTATCCGTTATGCGTTATGCGTTATGCGTTATTCGTTATGAGTAATGAGTTATAAGTTATGCGTTATGCGTTATGCTTTATGCGTTATGCGTTATGCCTTATGCGTTATGCGTTATGCGTTATGCGTTATGCGTTATGCGTTTTGCGTTATGCGTTATGCGTTATGCGTTGTGCGTTATACGTTTGCGTTATGCGTTATGCGTTATGCGTTATGCGATATGCGTTATGCGTTATGCGTTATTCGTTATGAGTAATGAGTTATAAGTTATGCGTTATGAGTTATGCGTTATGCGTTATGCGTTATGCGTTATCAGTTGTTCGTTATGCGTTATGCGTTGTGCGTTATACGTTTGCGTTATGCGTTATACGGTATGCGTTATGCGTTATACGTTATGCGTTATGCGTTATGCGATATGCGTTATGCGTTATACGTTATGCTTTATGCGTTATGCGTTATACGTTATGCTTTATGCGTTATGCGTTATTAGTTACACGTTATGCGTTATGCGTTATGCGTTATGCGTTATGCGTTAGGGGTTATGCGTTATGCGTTAGGCGTTATGCGTTATGCGTTATGCGTTATGAGTTATACGTTATGCGTTATGCGTTAGGGGTTATGCGTTATGCGTTATGCGTTATGCGATATGCGTTATCCGTTATGCGTTATGCGTTATGCGTTATTCGTTATGAGTAATGAGTTATAAGTTATGCGTTATGCGTTATGCTTTATGCGTTATGCGTTATGCCTTATGCGTTATGCGTTATGCGTTATGCGTTATGCGTTATGCGTTATGCGTTATGCGTTATGCGTTATGCGTTATGCGTTATGCTTTATGCGTTATGCGTTATGCCTTATGCGTTATGCCTTATGCGTTATGCGTTATTCGTTATGAGTAATGAGTTATAAGTTATGCTTTATGCGTTATGCTTTATGCGTTATGCGTTATGCGTTATGCGTTATGCGTTATGCGTTATGCGTTATGCGTTATGCGCTATGCGTTATGTGTTACGCTTTATGCGTTATGCGTTATGCGTTACGCTTTATGCGTTATGCATTATGCGTTATGCGTTATGCGTTATGCATTATGCGTTATGCGTTATGCGTGATCCGTTATGCGTTAAGCGTTATGCGTTTTGCTGTATTCGTAATGCGTTGTGCATTATGCGTTATGCGTTATGTGTTATGCGTTATGCGTTATGCGTTATACGTTATGCGTTATGCGTTATGCGTGATCCGTTATGTGTTAGGCGATATTCGTTTTGCGGTATTCGTTATGCGTTATGCGTTATGCGTTATGCGTTATCCGTTGTTCGTTATGCGTTATGCGTTGTGCGTTATACGTTTGCGTTATGCGTTATGCGTTATACGGTATGCGTTATGCGTTATACGTTATGCGTTATGCGTTATGCGATATGCGTTATGCGTTATACGTTATGCTTTATGCGTTATGCGTTATGCGTTATGCGTTATGCGTTATGCGTTATGCGTTATGCGTTATGCGTTATGCGTTATGCGTTATGCGTTGTGCGTTATACGTTTGCGTTATGCGTTATGCGTTATGCTTTATGCGTTATGCGTTATGCGTTATGCGTTATGCGTTATGCGTTATGCGTTATGCGTTATGCGTTATGCGTTATGCGTTATGCGTTATGCGTTATGCGTTATGCGTTATGCGTTATGCGTTATGCGTTATGCGTTATGCGTTATGCGTTATGCGTTATGCGTTATGCGTTATGCGTTATGCGTTATGCATTATGCGTTATGCGTTATGCGATATGCGTTATGCGTTATGCGTTATTCGTTATGAGTAATGAGTTATAAGTTATGCGTTATGAGTTATGCGTTATGCGTTATGCGTTATGCGTTACGCGTTATGCGTTATGCGTTATGCGTTACGCGTTATGCGTTATGCGTTATGCGTTATGCGTTATGCTTTATGCGTTATGCGTTACTCCTTATGAGTTATGAGTTATAAGTTATGCGTAATGCGTTATGCGTTATGCGTTATGCTTTATGCGTTATGCGTTATGCGTTATGCGTTATGCGTTATGCGTTATGCGTTATGCGTTATGCGTTATGCGTTATGCGTTATGCGTTATGCGTTATGCGTTATGCTTTATGCGTTATGCGTTATGCCTTATGCGTTATGCCTTATGCGTTATGCGTTATTCGTTATGAGTAATGAGTTATAAGTTATGCGTTATGCGTTATGCTTTATGCGTTATGCGTTATGCGTTATGCGTTATGCGTTATGCGTTATGCGGTATGCGTTATGCGTTATGCGTTATGCGTTATGCGTTATGCGTTATGCGTTATACGGTATGCGTTATGCGTTATGCGTTATGCGTTATGCGTTATGCGTTATGCGTTATGCGTTATGCGTTATGCGTTAAGCGTTATGCGTTATACGGTATGCGTTATGCGTTATGCGTTATGCGTTATGCGTTATGCGTTATGCGTTATGCGTTATGCGTTATGCGTTATGCGTTATGCGTTATGCGTTATGCGTTATGCGTTATGCGTTATGCGTTATGCGTTATGCGTTATGATTTATACGTTATGCGTTATGCGTTATGCTTTATGCGTTATGCGTTACTCCTTATGAGTTATGAGTTATAAGTTATGCGTAATGCGTTATGCGTTATGCGTTATGCATTATGCTTTATGCGTAATGCGGTATACGTTATACGTTATGCGTTATGCGTTATGCGTTATGCGTTATGCGTTATGCGTTATGCGTTATGCGTTATGCGTTATGCGTTATGCGCTATGCGTTATGCATTATGCGTTATGCGTTATGCGTTATGCGTTATGCGTTAAGCGTTATGCGTTTTGCTGTATTCGTTATGCGTTGTGCATTATGCGTTATGCGTTATGTGTTATGCTTTATGCGTTATGCGTTATGCGTTACGCTTTATGCGTTATGCATTATGCGTTATGCGTTATGCGTTATGCATTATGCGTTATGCGTTATGCGTGATCCGTTATGCGTTAAGCGTTATTCGTTTTGCTGTATTCGTAATGCGTTGTGCATTATGCGTTATGCGTTATGTCTTATGCGTTATGCGTTATGCGTTATACGTTATGCGTTATGCGTTATGCGTGATCCGTTATGTGTTAGGCGATATACGTTTTGCGGTAATCGTTATGCGTTATGCGTTATGCGTTATGCGTTATGCGTTATCCGTTGTTCGTTATGCGTTATGCGTTGTGCGTTATACGTTTGCGTTATGCGTTATACGGTATGCGTTATGCGTTACACGTTATGCGTTATGCGTTATGCGATATGCGTTATGCGTTATACGTTATGCTTTATGCGTTATGCGTTATTAGTTACACGTTATGCGTTATGCGTTATGCGTTATGCGTTATGCGTTAGGGGTTATGCGTTATGCGTTAGGCGTTATGCGTTATGCGTTATGCGTTATGAGTTATACGTTATGCGTTATGCGTTAGGGGTTATGCGTTATGCGTTATGCTTTATGCGTTATGCATTATGCGTTATGCGTTATGCGATATGCGTTATCCGTTATGCGTTATGCGTTATGCGTTATTCGTTATGAGTAATGAGTTATAAGTTATGCGTTATGCGTTATGCTTTATGCGTTATGCGTTATGCCTTATGCGTTATGCGTTATGCGTTATGCGTTATGCGTTATGCGTTTTGCGTTATGCGTTATGCGTTATGCGTTGTGCGTTATACGTTTGCGTTATGCGTTATGCGTTATGCTTTATGCGTTATGCGTTATGCGTTATGCGTTATGCGTTATGCGTTACGCGTTATGCGTTATGCGTTATGCGTTATGCGTTATGCGTTATGCGTTATGCGTTATGCGTTATGCGTTATGCGTTATGCGTTATGCGTTATGCGTTATGCGTTATGCTTTATGCGTTAAGCATTATGCGTTATGCGTTATGCGATATGCGTTATGCGTTATGCGTTATTCGTTATGAGTAATGAGTTATAAGTTATGCGTTATGAGTTATGCGTTATGCGTTATGCGTTCTGCGTTATGCGTTTTGCGGTATTCGTTATGCGTTGCGCATTATGAGTTATGCGTTATGCGTTATGCGTTATGCGTTATGCGTTATGCGTTATGCGTTATGCATTATGCGTTATGCGTTATGCGTTATGCGTTATGCGTTATGCGTTATGCGTTATGAGTTATGAGTTATAAGTTATGCGTAATGAGTTATGCGTTATGCGTTATGCGTTATGCGTTTTGCGGTATTCGTTATGCGTTGTGCATTATGAGTTATGCGTTATGCGTTATGCGTTATGCGTTATGCGTTATGCTTTATGCGTTATGCATTATGCGTTATGCGTTATGCGATATGCGTTATGCGTTATGCGTTATTCGTTATGAGTAATGAGTTATAAGTTATGCGTTATGCGTTATGCGTTATGCGTTATGCGTTATGCTTTATGCGTTATGCGTTATGCCTTATGCGTTATCCGTTATGCGTTATGCGTTATGCGTTATTCGTTATGAGTAATGAGTTATAAGTTATGCTTTATGCGTTATGCTTTATGCGTTATGCGTTATGCGTTATGCGTTATGCGTTATGCGTTATGCGTTATGCGTTATGCGTTATGCGTTATGCGTTATGCGTTATACGGTATGCGTTATGCGTTATGCGTTATGCGTTATGCGTTATGCGTTATGCGTTATGCGTTATGCGTTATGCGTTATGCGTTATGCGTTATGCGTTATGCGTTATGCGTTATGCGTTATACGGTATGCGTTATGCGTTATGCGTTATATGTTATGCGTTATGCGTTATGCGTTATGCGTTATGCGTTATGCGTTATGCGTCATGCGTTATGCGTTATGCGTTATGATTTATGCGTTATGCGTTATGCTTTATGCGTTATGCGTTACTCCTTATGAGTTATGAGTTATAAGTTATGCGTAATGCGTTATGCGTTATGCGTTATGCATTATGCTTTATGCGTAATGCGGTATGCGTTATACGTTATGCGTTATGCGTTATGCGTTATGCGTTAAGCGTTATGCGTTATGCGTTATGCGTTATGCGTTATGCGCTATGCGTTATGCATTATGCGTTATGTGTTACGCTTTATGCGTTATGCGTTATGCGTTACGCTTTATGCGTTATGCGTTATGCGTTACGCTTTATGCGTTATGCATTATGCGTTATGCGTTATGCGTTATGCATTATGCGTTATGCGTTATGCGTGATCCGTTATGCGTTAAGCGTTATGCGTTTTGCTGTATTCGTAATGCGTTGTGCATTATGCGTTATGGGTTATGTGTTATGCGTTATGCGTTATGCGTTATACGTTATGCGTTATGCGTTATGCGTGATCCGTTATGTGTTAGGCGATATACGTTTTGCGGTATTCGTTATGCGTTATGCGTTATGCGTTATGCGTTATGCGTTATCCGTTGTTCGTTATGCGTTATGCGTTGTGCGTTATACGTTTGCGTTATGCGTTATGCGTTATACGGTATGCGTTATGCGTTATACGTTATGCGTTATGCGTTATGCGATATGCGTTATGCGTTATACGTTATGCTTTATGCGTTATGCGTTATGCGTTATGCGTTATGCGTTATGCGTTATGCGTTATGCGTTATGCGTTATGCGTTATGCGTTATGCGTTATGCGTTATGCGTTATGCGTTATGCGTTATGCGTTATGCGTTGTGCGTTATACGTTTGCGTTATGCGTTATGCGTTATGCTTTATGCGTTATGCGTTATGCGTTATGCGTTATGCGTTATGCGTTATGCGTTATGCGTTATGCGTGATCCGTTATGCGTTAAGCGTTATGCGTTTTGCTTTATTCGTAATGCGTTGTGCATTATGCGTTATGCGTTATGTGTTATGCGTTATGCGTTATGCGTTATACGTTATGCGTTATGCGTTATGCGTGATCCGTTATGTGTTAGGCGATATACGTTTTGCGGTATTCGTTATGCGTTGTGCATTATGCGTTATGCGTTATGTGTTATGCGTTATGCGTTATGCGTTATACGTTATGCGTTATGCGTTATGCGTGATCCGTTATGTGTTAGGCGATATACGTTTTGCGGTATTCGTTATGCGTTATGCGTTATGCGTTATGCGTTATGCGTTATCCGTTGTTCGTTATGCGTTATGCGTTGTGCGTTATACGTTTGCGTTATGCGTTATACGTTATGCGTTATGCGTTATACGTTATGCGTTATGCGTTATGCGATATGCGTTATGCGTTATACGTTATGCTTTATGCGTTATGCGTTATTAGTTACACGTTATGCGTTATGCGTTATGCGTTATGCGTTATGCGTTAGGGGTTATGCGTTATGCGTTAGGCGTTATGCGTTATGCGTTATGCGTTATGCGTTATGCGTTATGCGTTATGCGTTATGCGTTATGCGTTATGCGTTATGCGTTATGCGTTATGCGTTATGCGTTGTGCGTTATACGTTTGCGTTATGCGTTATGCGTTATGCTTTATGCGTTATGCGTTATGCGTTATGCGTTATGCGTTATGCGTTATGCGTTATGCGTGATCCGTTATGCGTTAAGCGTTATGCGTTTTGCTGTATTCGTAATGCGTTGTGCATTATGCGTTATGCGTTATGTGTTATGCGTTATGCGTTATGCGTTATACGTTATGCGTTATGCGTTATGCGTGATCCGTTATGTGTTAGGCGATATACGTTTTGCGGTATTCGTTATGCGTTATGCGTTATGCGTTATGCGTTATCCGTTGTTCGTTATGCGTTATGCGTTGTGCGTTATACGTTTGCGTTATGCGTTATACGGTATGCGTTATGCGTTATACGTTATGCGTTATGCGTTATGCGATATGCGTTATGCGTTATACGTTATGCTTTATGCGTTATGCGTTATACGTTATGCTTTATGCGTTATGCGTTATTAGTTACACGTTATGCGTTATGCGTTATGCGTTATGCGTTATGCGTTATGCGTTAGGGGTTATGCGTTATGCGTTAGGCGTTATGAATTATGCGTTATGCGTTATGAGTTATACGTTATGCGTTATGCGTTAGGGGTTATGCGTTATGCGTTATGCGTTATGCGATATGCGTTATCCGTTATGCGTTATGCGTTATGCGTTATTCGTTATGAGTAATGAGTTATAAGTTATGCGTTATGCGTTATGCTTTATGCGTTATGCGTTATGCCTTATGCGTTATGCGTTATGCGTTATGCGTTATGCGTTATGCGTTTTGCGTTATGCGTTATGCGTTATGCGTTGTGCGTTATACGTTTGCGTTATGCGTTATGCGTTATGCGTTATGCGTTATGCGTTATGCGTTATGCGTTATTCGTTATGAGTAATGAGTTATAAGTTATGCGTTATGAGTTATGCGTTATGCGTTATGCGTTATGCGTTTTGCGGTATTCGTTATGCGTTGTGCATTATGAGTTATGCGTTATGCGTTATGCGTTATGCGTTATGCGTTATGCTTTATGCGTTATGCATTATGCGTTATGCGTTATGCGATATGCGTTATGCGTTATGCGTTATTCGTTATGAGTAATGAGTTATAAGTTATGCGTTATGCGTTATGCGTTATGCGTTATGCGTTATGCGTTATGCTTTATGCGTTATGCGTTATGCCTTATGCGTTATGCCTTATGCGTTATGCGTTATTCGTTATGAGTAATGAGTTATAAGTTATGCTTTATGCGTTATGCTTTATGCGTTATGCGTTATGCGTTATGCGTTATGCGTTATGCGTTATACGGTATGCGTTATGCGTTATGCGTTATGCGTTATGCGTTATGCGTTATGCGTTATGCGTTATGCGTTATGCGTTATGCGTTATGCGTTATGCGTTATGCGTTATGCGTTATGTGTTATGCGTTATGCGTTATGCGTTATACGGTATGCGTTATGCGTTATGCGTTATATGTTATGCGTTATGCGTTATGCGTTATGCGTTATGCGTTATGCGTTATGCGTTATGCGTTATGCGTTATGCGTCATGCGTTATGCGTTATGCGTTATGATTTATGCGTTATGCGTTATGCGTTATGCTTTATGCGTTATGCGTTACTCCTTATGAGTTATGAGTTATAAGTTATGCGTAATGCGTTATGCGTTATGCGTTATGCATTATGCTTTATGCGTAATGCGGTATGCGTTATACGTTATGCGTTATGCGTTATGCGTTATGCGTTAAGCGTTATGCGTTATGCGTTATGCGTTATGCGTTATGCGCTATGCGTTATGCATTATGCGTTATGCGTTATGCGTTATGCGTTAAGCGTTATGCGTTTTGCTGTATTCGTTATGCGTTGTGCATTATGCGTTATGCGTTATGTGTTACGCTTTATGCGTTATGCGTTATGCGTTACACTTTATGCGTTATGCATTATGCGTTATGCGTTATGCGTTATGCATTATGCGTTATGCGTTATGCGTGATCCGTTATGCGTTAAGCGTTATGCGTTTTGCTGTATTCGTAATGCGTTGTGCATTATGCGTTATGGGTTATGTGTTATGCGTTATGCGTTATGCGTTATACGTTATGCGTTATGCGTTATGCGTTATGCGTGATCCGTTATGTGTTAGGCGATATACGTTTTGCGGTATTCGTTATGCGTTATGCGTTATGCGTTATGCGTTATGCGTTATCCGTTGTTCGTTATGCGTTATGCGTTGTGCGTTATACGTTTGCGATATGCGTTATGCGTTATACGGTATGCGTTATGCGTTATACGTTATGCGTTATGCGTTATGCGATATGCGTTATGCGTTATACGTTATGCTTTATGCGTTATGCGTTATGCGTTATGCGTTATGCGTTATGCGTTATGCGTTATGCGTTATGCGTTATGCGTTATGCGTTATGCGTTATGCGTTATGCGTTATGCGTTGTGCGTTATACGTTTGCGTTATGCGTTATGCGTTATGCTTTATGCGTTATGCGTTATGCGTTATGCGTTATGCGTTATGCGTTATGCGTTATGCGTTATGCGTTATGCGTTATGCGTTATGCGTTATGCGTTATGCGTTATGCGTTATGCGTTATGCGTTATGCGTTATGCGTTATGCGTTATGCTTTATGCGTTATGCATTATGCGTTATGCGTTATGCGATATGCGTTATGCGTTATGCGTTATTCGTTATGAGTAATGAGTTATAAGTTATGCGTTATGAGTTATGCGTTATGCGTTATGCGTTATGCGTTATGCGTTACGCGTTATGCGTTATGCGTTATGCGTTATTCGTTATGCGTTATGCGTTATGCTTTATGCGTTATGCGTTACTCCTTATGAGTTATGAATTATAAGTTATGCGTAATGCGTTATGCGTTATGCGTTATGCTTTATGCGTTATGCGTTATGCGTTATGCGTTATGCGTTATGCGTTATGCGTTATGCGTTATGCGTTATGCGTTATGCGTTATGCGTTATGCGTTATGCGTTATGCTTTATGCGTTATGCGTTATGCCTTATGCGTTATGGCTTATGCGTTATGCGTTATTCGTTATGAGTAATGAGTTATATGTTATGCGTTATGCGTTATGCTTTATGCGTTATGCGTTATGCGTTATGCGTTATGCGTTATGCGTTATGCGTTATGCGTTATGCGTTATGCGTTATGCGTTATGCGTTATTCGTTATGAGTAATGAGTTATAAGTTATGCGTTATGAGTTATGCGTTATGCGTTATGCGTTATGCGTTTTGCGGTATTCGTTATGCGTTGTGCATTATGAGTTATGCGTTATGCGTTATGCGTTATGCGTTATGCGTTATGCTTTATGCGTTATGCATTATGCGTTATGCGTTATGCGATATGCGTTATGCGTTATGCGTTATTGGTTATGAGTAATGAGTTATGCGTTATGCGTTATGCGTTATGCGTTATGCGTTATGCGTTATGCGTTATGCTTTATGCGTTATGCGTTATGCCTTATGCGTTATGCCTTATGCGTTATGCGTTATTCGTTATGAGTAATGAGTTATAAGTTATGCTTTATGCGTTATGCTTTATGCGTTATGCGTTATGCGTTATGCGTTATGCGTTATGCGTTATACGGTATGCGTTATGCGTTATGCGTTATGCGTTATGCGTTATGCGTTATGCGTTATGCGTTATGCGTTATGCGTTATGCGTTATGCGTTATGCGTTATGCGTTATGCGTTATGCGTTATGCGTTATACGGTATGCGTTATGCGTTATGCGTTATATGTTATGCGTTATGCGTTATGCGTTATGCGTTATGCGTTATGCGTTATGCGTTATGCGTTATGCGTTATGCGTCATGCGTTATGCGTTATGCGTTATGATTTATGCGTTATGCGTTATGCGTTATGCTTTATGCGTTATGCGTTACTCCTTATGAGTTATGAGTTATAAGTTATGCGTAATGCGTTATGCGTTATGCGTTATGCATTATGCTTTATGCGTAATGCGGTATGCGTTATACGTTATGCGTTATGCGTTATGCGTTATGCGTTAAGCGTTATGCGTTATGCGTTATGCGTTATGCGTTATGCGCTATGCGTTATGCATTATGCGTTATGCGTTATGCGTTATGCGTTAAGCGTTATGCGTTTTGCTGTATTCGTTATGCGTTGTGCATTATGCGTTATGCGTTATGTGTTACGCTTTATGCGTTATGCGTTATGCGTTACGCTTTATGCGTTATGCATTATGCGTTATGCGTTATGCGTTATGCATTATGCGTTATGCGTTATGCGTGATCCGTTATGCGTTAAGCGTTATGCGTTTTGCTGTATTCGTAATGCGTTGTGCATTATGCGTTATGGGTTATGTGTTATGCGTTATGCGTTATGCGTTATACGTTATGCGTTATGCGTTATGCGTGATCCGTTATGTGTTAGGCGATATACGTTTTGCGGTATTCGTTATGCGTTATGCGTTATGCGTTATGCGTTATGCGTTATCCGTTGTTCGTTATGCGTTATGCGTTGTGCGTTATACGTTTGCGTTATGCGTTATGCGTTATACGGTATGCGTTATGCGTTATACGTTATGCGTTATGCGTTATGCGATATGCGTTATGCGTTATACGTTATGCTTTATGCGTTATGCGTTATGCGTTATGCGTTATGCGTTATGCGTTATGCGTTATGCGTTATGCGTTATGCGTTATGCGTTATGCGTTATGCGTTATGCGTTATGCGTTATGCGTTATGCGTTATGCGTTGTGCGTTATACGTTTGCGTTATGCGTTATGCGTTATGCTTTATGCGTTATGCGTTATGCGTTATGCGTTATGCGTTATGCGTTATGCGTTATGCGTTATGCGTGATCCGTTATGCGTTAAGTGTTATGCGTTTTGCTTTATTCGTAATGCGTTGTGCATTATGCGTTATGCGTTATGTGTTATGCGTTATGCGTTATGCGTTATACGTTATGCGTTATGCGTTATGCGTGATCCGTTATGTGTTAGGCGATATACGTTTTGCGGTATTCGTTATGCGTTGTGCATTATGCGTTATGCGTTATGTGTTATGCGTTATGCGTTATGCGTTATACGTTATGCGTTATGCGTTATGCGTGATCCGTTATGTGTTAGGCGATATACGTTTTGCGGTATTCGTTATGCGTTATGCGTTATGCGTTATGCGTTATGCGTTATCCGTTGTTCGTTATGCGTTATGCGTTGTGCGTTATACGTTTGCGTTATGCGTTATACGGTATGCGTTATGCGTTATACGTTATGCGTTATGCGTTATGCGATATGCGTTATGCGTTATACGTTATGCTTTATGCGTTATGCGTTATTAGTTACACGTTATGCGTTATGCGTTATGCGTTATGCGTTATGCGTTAGGGGTTATGCGTTATGCGTTAGGCGTTATGCGTTATGCGTTATGCGTTATGCGTTATGCGTTATGCGTTATGCGTTATGCGTTATGCGTTATGCGTTATGCGTTATGCGTTATGCGTTATGCGTTGTGCGTTATACGTTTGCGTTATGCGTTATGCGTTATGCTTTATGCGTTATGCGTTATGCGTTATGCGTTATGCGTTATGCGTTATGCGTTATGCGTGATCCGTTATGCGTTAAGCGTTATGCGTTTTGCTGTATTCGTAATGCGTTGTGCATTATGCGTTATGCGTTATGTGTTATGCGTTATGCGTTATGCGTTATACGTTATGCGTTATGCGTTATGCGTGATCCGTTATGTGTTAGGCGATATACGTTTTGCGGTATTCGTTATGCGTTATGCGTTATGCGTTATGCGTTATCCGTTGTTCGTTATGCGTTATGCGTTGTGCGTTATACGTTTGCGTTATGCGTTATACGGTATGCGTTATGCGTTATACGTTATGCGTTATGCGTTATGCGATATGCGTTATGCGTTATACGTTATGCTTTATGCGTTATGCGTTATACGTTATGCTTTATGCGTTATGCGTTATTAGTTACACGTTATGCGTTATGCGTTATGCGTTATGCGTTATGCGTTATGCGTTAGGGGTTATGCGTTATGCGTTAGGCGTTATGAATTATGCGTTATGCGTTATGAGTTATACGTTATGCGTTATGCGTTAGGGGTTATGCGTTATGCGTTATGCGTTATGCGATATGCGTTATCCGTTATGCGTTATGCGTTATGCGTTATTCGTTATGAGTAATGAGTTATAAGTTATGCGTTATGCGTTATGCTTTATGCGTTATGCGTTATGCCTTATGCGTTATGCGTTATGCGTTATGCGTTATGCGTTATGCGTTTTGCGTTATGCGTTATGCGTTATGCGTTGTGCGTTATACGTTTGCGTTATGCGTTATGCGTTATGCGTTATGCGATATGCGTTATGCGTTATGCGTTATTCGTTATGAGTAATGAGTTATAAGTTATGCGTTATGAGTTATGCGTTATGCGTTATGCGTTATGCGTTTTGCGGTATTCGTTATGCGTTGTGCATTATGAGTTATGCGTTATGCGTTATGCGTTATGCGTTATGCGTTATGCTTTATGCGTTATGCATTATGCGTTATGCGTTATGCGATATGCGTTATGCGTTATGCGTTATTCGTTATGAGTAATGAGTTATAAGTTATGCGTTATGCGTTATGCGTTATGCGTTATGCGTTATGCGTTATGCTTTATGCGTTATGCGTTATGCCTTATGCGTTATGCGTTATGCGTTATGCGTTATTCGTTATGAGTAATGAGTTATAAGTTATGCTTTATGCGTTATGCTTTATGCGTTATGCGTTATGCGTTATGCGTTATGCGTTATGCGTTATACGGTATGCGTTATGCGTTATGCGTTATGCGTTATGCGTTATGCGTTATGCGTTATGCGTTATGCGTTATGCGTTATGCGTTATGCGTTATGCGTTATGCGTTATGCGTTATGCGTTATGCGTTATGCGTTATGCGTTATACGGTATGCGTTATGCGTTATGCGTTATATGTTATGCGTTATGCGTTATGCGTTATGCGTTATGCGTTATGCGTTATGCGTTATGCGTTATGCGTTATGCGTCATGCGTTATGCGTTATGCGTTATGATTTATGCGTTATGCGTTATGCGTTATGCTTTATGCGTTATGCGTTACTCCTTATGAGTTATGAGTTATAAGTTATGCGTAATGCGTTATGCGTTATGCGTTATGCATTATGCTTTATGCGTAATGCGGTATGCGTTATACGTTATGCGTTATGCGTTATGCGTTATGCGTTAAGCGTTATGCGTTATGCGTTATGCGTTATGCGTTATGCGCTATGCGTTATGCATTATGCGTTATGCGTTATGCGTTATGCGTTAAGCGTTATGCGTTTTGCTGTATTCGTTATGCGTTGTGCATTATGCGTTATGCGTTATGTGTTACGCTTTATGCGTTATGCGTTATGCGTTACACTTTATGCGTTATGCATTATGCGTTATGCGTTATGCGTTATGCATTATGCGTTATGCGTTATGCGTGATCCGTTATGCGTTAAGCGTTATGCGTTTTGCTGTATTCGTAATGCGTTGTGCATTATGCGTTATGGGTTATGTGTTATGCGTTATGCGTTATGCGTTATACGTTATGCGTTATGCGTTATGCGTTATGCGTGATCCGTTATGTGTTAGGCGATATACGTTTTGCGGTATTCGTTATGCGTTATGCGTTATGCGTTATGCGTTATGCGTTATCCGTTGTTCGTTATGCGTTATGCGTTGTGCGTTATACGTTTGCGATATGCGTTATGCGTTATACGGTATGCGTTATGCGTTATACGTTATGCGTTATGCGTTATGCGTTATGCGTTATGCGTTATACGTTATGCTTTATGCGTTATGCGTTATGCGTTATGCGTTATGCGTTATGCGTTATGCGTTATGCGTTATGCGTTATGCGTTATGCGTTATGCGTTATGCGTTATGCGTTATGCGTTGTGCGTTATACGTTTGCGTTATGCGTTATGCGTTATGCTTTATGCGTTATGCGTTATGCGTTATGCGTTATGCGTTATGCGTTATGCGTTATGCGTTATGCGTTATGCGTTATGCGTTATGCGTTATGCGTTATGCGTTATGCGTTATGCGTTATGCGTTATGCGTTATGCGTTATGCGTTATGCTTTATGCGTTATGCATTATGCGTTATGCGTTATGCGATATGCGTTATGCGTTATGCGTTATTCGTTATGAGTAATGAGTTATAAGTTATGCGTTATGAGTTATGCGTTATGCGTTATGCGTTATGCGTTATGCGTTATGCGTTATGCGTTATGCGTTATGCGTTATTCGTTATGCGTTATGCGTTATGCTTTATGCGTTATGCGTTACTCCTTATGAGTTATGAATTATAAGTTATGCGTAATGCGTTATGCGTTATGCGTTATGCTTTATGCGTTATGCGTTATGCGTTATGCGTTATGCGTTATGCGTTATGCGTTATGCGTTATGCGTTATGCGTTATGCGTTATGCGTTATGCGTTATGCGTTATGCTTTATGCGTTATGCGTTATGCCTTATGCGTTATGGCTTATGCGTTATGCGTTATTCGTTATGAGTAATGAGTTATATGTTATGCGTTATGCGTTATGCTTTATGCGTTATGCGTTATGCGTTATGCGTTATGCGTTATGCGGTATGCGTTATGCGTTATGCGTTATGCGTTATGCGTTATGCGTTATTCGTTATGAGTAATGAGTTATAAGTTATGCGTTATGAGTTATGCGTTATGCGTTATGCGTTATGCGTTTTGCGGTATTCGTTATGCGTTGTGCATTATGAGTTATGCGTTATGCGTTATGCGTTATGCGTTATGCGTTATGCTTTATGCGTTATGCATTATGCGTTATGCGTTATGCGATATGCGTTATGCGTTATGCGTTATTGGTTATGAGTAATGAGTTATGCGTTATGCGTTATGCGTTATGCGTTATGCGTTATGCGTTATGCGTTATGCTTTATGCGTTATGCGTTATGCGTTATGCGTTATGCCTTATGCGTTATGCGTTATTCGTTATGAGTAATGAGTTATAAGTTATGCTTTATGCGTTATGCTTTATGCGTTATGCGTTATGCGTTATGCGTTATGCGTTATGCGTTATACGGTATGCGTTATGCGTTATGCGTTATGCGTTATGCGTTATGCGTTATGCGTTATGCGTTATGCGTTATGCGTTATGCGTTATGCGTTATGCGTTATGCGTTATGCGTTATGCGTTATGCGTTATACGGTATGCGTTATGCGTTATGCGTTATATGTTATGCGTTATGCGTTATGCGTTATGCGTTATGCGTTATGCGTTATGCGTTATGCGTTATGCGTTATGCGTCATGCGTTATGCGTTATGCGTTATGATTTATGCGTTATGCGTTATGCGTTATGCTTTATGCGTTATGCGTTACTCCTTATGAGTTATGAGTTATAAGTTATGCGTAATGCGTTATGCGTTATGCGTTATGCATTATGCTTTATGCGTAATGCGGTATGCGTTATACGTTATGCGTTATGCGTTATGCGTTATGCGTTAAGCGTTATGCGTTATGCGTTATGCGTTATGCGTTATGCGCTATGCGTTATGCATTATGCGTTATGCGTTATGCGTTATGCGTTAAGCGTTATGCGTTTTGCTGTATTCGTTATGCGTTGTGCATTATGCGTTATGCGTTATGTGTTACGCTTTATGCGTTATGCGTTATGCGTTACGCTTTATGCGTTATGCATTATGCGTTATGCGTTATGCGTTATGCATTATGCGTTATGCGTTATGCGTGATCCGTTATGCGTTAAGCGTTATGCGTTTTGCTGTATTCGTAATGCGTTGTGCATTATGCGTTATGGGTTATGTGTTATGCGTTATGCGTTATGCGTTATACGTTATGCGTTATGCGTTATGCGTTATGCGTGATCCGTTATGTGTTAGGCGATATACGTTTTGCGGTATTCGTTATGCGTTATGCGTTATGCGTTATGCGTTATGCGTTATCCGTTGTTCGTTATGCGTTATGCGTTGTGCGTTATACGTTTGCGATATGCGTTATGCGTTATACGGTATGCGTTATGCGTTATACGTTATGCGTTATGCGTTATGCGATATGCGTTATGCGTTATACGTTATGCTTTATGCGTTATGCGTTATGCGTTATGCGTTATGCGTTATGCGTTATGCGTTATGCGTTATGCGTTATGCGTTATGCGTTATGCGTTATGCGTTATGCGTTATGCGTTATGCGTTGTGCGTTATACGTTTGCGTTATGCGTTATGCGTTATGCTTTATGCGTTATGCGTTATGCGTTATGCGTTATGCGTTATGCGTTATGCGTTATGCGTTATGCGTTATGCGTTATGCGTTATGCGTTATGCGTTATGCGTTATGCGTTATGCGTTATGCGTTATGCGTTATGCGTTATGCGTTATGCTTTATGCGTTATGCATTATGCGTTATGCGTTATGCGTTATGCGTTATGCGTTATGCGTTATTCGTTATGAGTAATGAGTTATAAGTTATGCGTTATGAGTTATGCGTTATGCGTTATGCGTTATGCGTTATGCGTTATGCGTTATGCGTTATGCGTTATGCGTTATTCGTTATGCGTTATGCGTTATGCTTTATGCGTTATGCGTTACTCCTTATGAGTTATGAATTATAAGTTATGCGTAATGCGTTATGCGTTATGCGTTATGCTTTATGCGTTATGCGTTATGCGTTATGCGTTATGCGTTATGCGTTATGCGTTATGCGTTATGCGTTATGCGTTATGCGTTATGCGTTATGCGTTATGCTTTATGCGTTATGCGTTATGCCTTATGCGTTATGCCTTATGCGTTATGCGTTATTCGTTATGAGTAATGAGTTATATGTTATGCGTTATGCGTTATGCTTTATGCGTTATGCGTTATGCGTTATGCGTTATGCGTTATGCGGTATGCGTTATGCGTTATGCGTTATGCGTTATGCGTTATGCGTTATGCGTTATGCGTTATGCGTTGTGCGTTATACGTTTGCGTTATGCGTTATGCGTTATGCTTTATGCGTTATGCGTTATGCGTTATACGTTATGCTTTATGCGTTATGCGTTATTAGTTACACGTTATGCGTTATGCGTTATGCGTTATGCGTTATGCGTTATGCGTTAGGGGTTATGCGTTATGCGTTAGGCGTTATGCGTTATGCGTTATGCGTTATGCGTTATGCGTTATGCGTTATGCGTTATGCGTTATGCGTTATGCGTTATGCGTTATGCGTTGTGCGTTATACGTTTGCGTTATGCGTTATGCGTTATGCTTTATGCGTTATGCGTTATGCGTTATGCGTTATGCGTTATGCGTTATGCGTGATCCGTTATGCGTTAAGCGTTATGCGTTATGCGTTATGCGTTATGCGTTATGCGTTATGCGTTATGCGTTATGCGTTATGCGTTGTGCGTTATACGTTTGCGTTATGCGTTATGCGTTATGCTTTATGCGTTATGCGTTATGCGTTATGCGTTATGCGTTATGCGTTATGCGTTATGCGTTATGCGTGATCCGTTATGCGTTACGTGTTATGCGTTTTGCTTTATTCGTAATGCGTTGTGCATTATGCGTTATGCGTTATGTGTTATGCGTTATGCGTTATGCGTTATACGTTATGCGTTATGCGTTATGCGTGATCCGTTATGTGTTAGGCGATATACGTTTTGCGGTATTCGTTATGCGTTATGCGTTATGCGTTATGCGTTATCCGTTGTTCGTTATGCGTTATGCGTTGTGCGTTATACGTTTGCGTTATGCGTTATACGGTATGCGTTATGCGTTATACGTTATGCGTTATGCGTTATGCGATATGCGTTATGCGTTATACGTTATGCTTTATGCGTTATGCGTTATTAGTTACACGTTATGCGTTATGCGTTATGCGTTATGCGTTATGCGTTATGCGTTAGGGGTTATGCGTTATGCGTTAGGCGTTATGCGTTATGCGTTATGCGTTATGCGTTATGCGTTATGCGTTATGCGTTATGCGTTATGCGTTATGCGTTATGCGTTATGCGTTGTGCGTTATACGTTTGCGTTATGCGTTATGCGTTATGCTTTATGCGTTATGCGTTATGCGTTATGCGTTATGCGTTATGCGTTATGCGTTATGCGTGATCCGTTATGCGTTAAGCGTTATGCGTTTTGCTGTATTCGTAATGCGTTGTGCATTATGCGTTATGCGTTATGTGTTATGCGTTATGCGTTATGCGTTATACGTTATGCGTTATGCGTTATGCGTGATCCGTTATGTGTTAGGCGATATACGTTTTGCGGTATTCGTTATGCGTTATGCGTTATGCGTTATGCGTTATGCGTTATCCGTTGTTCGTTATGCGTTATGCGTTGTGCGTTATACGTTTGCGTTATGCGTTATACGGTATGCGTTATGCGTTATACGTTATGCGTTATGCGTTATGCGATATGCGTTATGCGTTATACGTTATGCTTTATGCGTTATGCGTTATACGTTATGCTTTATGCGTTATGCGTTATTAGTTACACGTTATGCGTTATGCGTTATGCGTTATGCGTTATGCGTTAGGGGTTATGCGTTATGCGTTAGGCGTTATGCGTTATGCGTTATGCGTTATGAGTTATACGTTTTGCGGTATTCGTTATGCGTTATGCGTTATGCGTTATGCGTTATGCGTTATCCGTTGTTCGTTATGCGTTATGCGTTGTGCGTTATACGTTTGCGTTATGCGTTATACGGTATGCGTTATGCGTTATACGTTATGCGTTATGCGTTATGCGATATGCGTTATGCGTTATACGTTATGCTTTATGCGTTATGCGTTATTAGTTACACGTTATGCGTTATGCGTTATGCGTTATGCGTTATGCGTTAGGGGTTATGCGTTATGCGTTAGGCGTTATGCGTTATGCGTTATGCGTTATGCGTTATGCGTTATGCGTTATGCGTTATGCGTTATGCGTTATGCGTTATGCGTTATGCGTTGTGCGTTATACGTTTGCGTTATGCGTTATGCGTTATGCTTTATGCGTTATGCGTTATGCGTTATGCGTTATGCGTTATGCGTTATGCGTTATGCGTGATCCGTTATGCGTTAAGCGTTATGCGTTTTGCTGTATTCGTAATGCGTTGTGCATTATGCGTTATGCGTTATGTGTTATGCGTTATGCGTTATGCGTTATACGTTATGCGTTATGCGTTATGCGTGATCCGTTATGTGTTAGGCGATATACGTTTTGCGGTATTCGTTATGCGTTATGCGTTATGCGTTATGCGTTATGCGTTATCCGTTGTTCGTTATGCGTTATGCGTTGTGCGTTATACGTTTGCGTTATGCGTTATACGGTATGCGTTATGCGTTATACGTTATGCGTTATGCGTTATGCGTTATGCGTTATGCGTTATACGTTATGCTTTATGCGTTATGCGTTATACGTTATGCTTTATGCGTTATGCGTTATTAGTTACACGTTATGCGTTATGCGTTATGCGTTATGCGTTATGCGTTAGGGGTTATGCGTTATGCGTTAGGCGTTATGCGTTATGCGTTATGCGTTATGAGTTATACGTTATGCGTTATGCGTTAGGGGTTATGCGTTATGCGTTATGCGTTATGCGATATGCGTTATCCGTTATGCGTTATGCGTTATGCGTTATTCGTTATGAGTAATGAGTTATAAGTTATGCGTTATGCGTTATGCTTTATGCGTTATGCGTTATGCCTTATGCGTTATGCGTTATTCGTTATGAGTAATGAGTTATAAGTTATGCTTTATGCGTTATGCTTTATGCGTTATGCGTTATGCGTTATGCGTTATGCGTTATGCGTTATGCGTTATACGGTATGCGTTATGCGTTATGCGTTATGCGTTATGCGTTATGCGTTATGCGTTATGCGTTATGCGTTATGCGTTATGCGTTGTGCGTTATACGTTTGCGTTATGCGTTATGCGTTATGCGTTATGCGATATGCGTTATGCGTTATGCGTTATTCGTTATGAGTAATGAGTTATAAGTTATGCGTTATGAGTTATGCGTTATGCGTTATGCGTTATGCGTTTTGCGGTATTCGTTATGCGTTGTGCATTATGAGTTATGCGTTATGCGTTATGCGTTATGCGTTATGCGTTATGCTTTATGCGTTATGCATTATGCGTTATGCGTTATGCGATATGCGTTATGCGTTATGCGTTATTCGTTATGAGTAATGAGTTATAAGTTATGCGTTATGCGTTATGCGTTATGCGTTATGCGTTATACGTTATGCGTTATGCGTTATGCCTTATGCGTTATGCCTTATGCGTTATGCGTTATTCGTTATGAGTAATGAGTTATAAGTTATGCTTTATGCGTTATGCTTTATGCGTTATGCGTTATGCGTTATGCGTTATGCGTTATGCGTTATGCGTTATACGGTATGCGTTATGCGTTATGCGTTATGCGTTATGCGTTATGCGTTATGCGTTATGCGTTATGCGTTATGCGTTATGCGTTATGCGTTATGCGTTATGCGTTATGCGTTATACGGTATGCGTTATGCGTTATGCGTTATATGTTATGCGTTATGCGTTATGCGTTATGCGTTATGCGTTATGCGTTATGCTTTATGCGTTATGCGTTATGCGTTATGCGTTATGCGTCATGCGTTATGCGTTATGCGTTATGATTTATGCGTTATGCGTTATGCGTTATGCTTTATGCGTTATGCGTTACTCCTTATGAGTTATGAGTTATAAGTTATGCGTAATGCGTTATGCGTTATGCGTTATGCATTATGCTTTATGCGTAATGCGGTATGCGTTATACGTTATGCGTTATGCGTTATGCGTTATGCGTTAAGCGTTATGCGTTATGCGTTATGCGTTATGCGTTATGCGCTATGCGTTATGCATTATGCGTTATGCGTTATGCGTTATGCGTTAAGCGTTATGCGTTTTGCTGTATTCGTTATGCGTTGTGCATTATGCGTTATGCGTTATGTGTTACGCTTTATGCGTTATGCGTTATGCGTTACGCTTTATGCGTTATGCGTTATGCGTTATGCGTTATGCGTTATGCTTTATGCGTTATGCGTTATGCGTGATCCGTTATGCGTTAAGCGTTATGCGTTTTGCTGTATTCGTAATGCGTTGTGCATTATGCGTTATGGGTTATGTGTTATGCGTTATGCGTTATGCGTTATACGTTATGCGTTATGCGTTATGCGTTATGCGTGATCCGTTATGTGTTAGGCGATATACGTTTTGCGGTATTCGTTATGCGTTATGCGTTATGCGTTATGCGTTATGCGTTATCCGTTGTTCGTTATGCGTTATGCGTTGTGCGTTATACGTTTGCGTTATGCGTTATGCGTTATACGGTATGCGTTATGCGTTATACGTTATGCGTTATGCGTTATGCGATATGCGTTATGCGTTATACGTTATGCTTTATGCGTTATGCGTTATGCGTTATGCGTTATGCGTTATGCGTTATGCGTTATGCGTTATGCGTTATGCGTTATGCGTTATGCGTTATGCGTTATGCGTTATGCGTTATGCGTTGTGCGTTATACGTTTGCGTTATGCGTTATGCGTTATGCTTTATGCGTTATGCGTTATGCGTTATGCGTTATGCGTTATGCGTTATGCGTTATGCGTTATGCGTTATGCGTTATGCGTTATGCGTTATGCGTTATGCGTTATGCGTTATGCGTTATGCGTTATGCGTTATGCTTTATGCGTTATGCATTATGCGTTATGCGTTATGCGATATGCGTTATGCGTTATGCGTTATTCGTAATGAGTAATGAGTTATAAGTTATGCGTTATGAGTTATGCGTTATGCGTTATGCGTTATGCGTTATGCGTTACGCGTTATGCGTTATTCGTTATGCGTTATGCGTTATGCTTTATGCGTTATGCGTTACTCCTTATGAGTTATGAGTTATAAGTTATGCGTAATGCGTTATGCGTTATGCGTTATGCTTTATGCGTTATGCGTTATGCGTTATGCGTTATGCGTTATGCGTTATGCGTTATGCGTTATGCGTTATGCGTTATGCGTTATGCGTTATGCGTTATGCGTTATGCGTTATGCTTTATGCGTTATGCGTTATGCCTTATGCGTTATGCCTTATGCGTTATGCGTTATTCGTTATGAGTAATGAGTTATATGTTATGCGTTATGCGTTATGCTTTATGCGTTATGCGTTATGCGTTATGCGTTATGCGTTATGCGGTATGCGTTATGCGTTATGCGTTATGCGTTATGCGTTATGCGTTATGCGTTATGAGTAATGAGTTATAAGTTATGCGTTATGCGTTATGCTTTATGCGTTATGCGTTATGCGTTATGCGTTATGCGTTATGCGTTATACGGTATGCGTTATGCGTTATGCGTTATGCGTTATGCGTTATGCGTTATGCGTTATGCGTTATGCGTTATGCGTTATGCGTTATGCTTTATGCGTTATGCGTTATGATTTATGCGTTATGCGTTATGCATTATGCTTTATGCGTTATGCGTTACTCCTTATGAGTTATGAGTTATAAGTTATGCGTAATGCGTTATGCGTTATGCGTTATGCATTATGCTTTATGCGTAATGCGGTATACGTTATACGTTATGCGTTATGCGTTATGCGTTATGCGTTATGCGTTATGCGTTATGCGTTATGCGTTATGCGTTATGCGTTATGCGTTATGCGCTATGCGTTATGCATTATGCGTTATGCGTTATGCGTTATGCGTTAAGCGTTATGCGTTTTGCTGTATTCGTTATGCGTTGTGCATTATGCGTTATGCGTTATGTGTTACGCTTTATGCGTTATGCGTTATGCGTTACGCTTTATGCGTTATGCATTATGCGTTATGCGTTATGCGTTATGCATTATGCGTTATGCGTTATGCGTGATCCGTTATGCGTTAAGCGTTATGCGTTATGCGTGATCCGTTATGTGTTAGGCGATATACGTTTTGCGGTATTCGTTATGCGTTATGCGTTATGCGTTATGCGTTATGCGTTATCCGTTGTTCGTTATGCGTTATGCGTTGTGCGTTATACGTTTGCGTTATGCGTTATACGGTATGCGTTATGCGTTATACGTTATGCGTTATGCGTTATGCGATATGCGTTATGCGTTATACGTTATGCTTTATGCGTTATGCGTTATTAGTTACACGTTATGCGTTATGCGTTATGCATTATGCGTTATGCGTTAGGGGTTATGCGTTATGCATTAGGCGTTATGCGTTATGCGTTATGCGTTATGAGTTATACGTTATGCGTTATGCGTTAGGGGTTATACGTTATGCGTTATGCTTTATGCGTTATGCATTATGCGTTATGCGTTATGCGATATGCGTTATCCGTTATGCGTTATGCGTTATGCGTTATTCGTTATGAGTAATGAGTTATAAGTTATGCGTTATGCGTTATGCTTTATGCGTTATGCGTTATGCCTTATGCGTTATGCGTTATGCGTTATGCGTTATGCGTTATGCGTTTTGCGTTATGCGTTATGCGTTATGCGTTGTGCGTTATACGTTTGCGTTATGCGTTATGCGTTATGCTTTATGCGTTATGCGTTATGCGTTATGCGTTATGCGTTATGCGTTATGCGTTATGCGTTATGCGTTATGCGTTATGCGTTATGCGTTATGCGTTATGCGTTATGCGTTATGCGTTATGCGTTATGCGTTATGCGTTATGCGTTATGCTTTATGCGTTATGCATTATGCGTTATTCGTTATGAGTAATGAGTTATAAGTTATGCGTTATGAGTTATGCGTTATGCGTTATGCGTTATGCGTTGTGCGTTATACGTTTGCGTTATGCGTTATGCGTTATACGGTATGCGTTATGCGTTATACGTTATTAGTTACACGTTATGCGTTATGCGTTATGCGTTATGCGTTATGCGTTAGGGGTTATGCGTTATGCGTTATGCGTTAGGCGTTATGCGTTATGCGTTATGCGTTATGAGTTATACGTTATGCGATATGCGTTAGGGGTTATGCGTTATGCGTTATCCGTTGTTCGTTATGCGTTATGCGTTGTGCGTTATACGTTTGCGTTATGCGTTATGCGTTATGCGTTATGCGTTATGCGTTATGCGTTATGCGTTATGCGTTATGCGTTATGCTTTATGCGTTATGCATTATGCGTTATTCGTTATGAGTAATGAGTTATAAGTTATGCGTTATGAGTTATGCGTTATGCGTTATGCGTTGTGCGTTATACGTTTGCGTTATGCGTTATGCGTTATACGGTATGCGTTATGCGTTATACGTTATTAGTTACACGTTATGCGTTATGCGTTATGCGTTATGCGTTATGCGTTAGGGGTTATGCGTTATGCGTTATGCGTTAGGCGTTATGCGTTATGCGTTATGCGTTATGAGTTATACGTTATGCGATATGCGTTAGGGGTTATGCGTTATGCGTTATCCGTTGTTCGTTATGCGTTATGCGTTGTGCGTTATACGTTTGCGTTATGCGTTATGCGTTATACGGTATGCGTTATGCGTTATACGTTATGCGTTATGCGTTATGCGATATGCGTTATGCGTTATACGTTATGCTTTATGCGTTATGCGTTATTAGTTACACGTTATGCGTTATGCGTTATGCTTTATGCGTTATGCATTATGCGTTATGCGTTATGCGATATGCGTTATGCGTTATGCGTTATTCGTTATGAGTAATGAGTTATAAGTTATGCGTTATGACTTATGCGTTATGCGTTATGCGTTATGCGTTATGCGTTATGCGTTTTGCGGTATTCGTTATGCGTTGTGCATTATGAGTTATGCGTTATGCGTTATGCGTTATGCGTTATGCGTTATGCTTTATGCGTTATGCATTATGCGTTATGCGTTATGCGATATGCGTTATGCATTATGCGTTATTCGTTATGAGTAATGAGTTATAAGTTATGCGTTATGAGTTATGCGTTATGCGTTATGCGTTATGCGTTATGCGTTATGCGTTTTGCGGTATTCGTTATGCGTTGGGCATTATGAGTTATGCGTTGTGCATTATGGGTTATGATTTATGCGTTATGCGATATGCGTTATGCGTTATGCGTTATGCGTTATGCGTTATGCGTTATGCGTTATGCATTATGCGTTATGCGTTATGCTTTATGCGTCATGCGTGATCCGTTATGCGTTACGCGTTATGCGATTTGCGGTATTCGTTAAGCGTTGTGCATTATGTGTTATGCGTTATGCGTAAAGGGTTATGGATTATGCGTTATGCTGTATGCGTTATTCATTTTGCGTTATGCGTTATTCGTTATGAGTTATGAGTTATAAGTTATGCGTAATGCGTTATGCCTTATGAGTTATGCATTATGCGTTATGCGTTATGCATAATGCGTTATACGTTATGTATTATGCGTTATGCGTTATGCGATATGCGTCATGCATCAAGCCTTATGCGATATGCGATATGCGTCATGCATCAAGCCTTATGCGTTATGGGTTATGCGTTATGCGTTATCCGTTGTTCGTTATGCGTTATGCGTTGTGCGTTATACGTTTGCGTTATGCGTTATGCGTTATACGGTATGCGTTATGCGTTATACGTTATGCGTTATGCGTTATGCGATATGCGTTATGCGTTATACGTTATGCTTTATGCGTTATGCGTTATTAGTTACACGTTATGCGTTATGCGTTATGCTTTATGCGTTATGCATTATGCGTTATGCGTTATGCGATATGCGTTATGCGTTATGCGTTATTCGTTATGAGTAATGAGTTATAAGTTATGCGTTATGAGTTATGCGTTATGCGTTATGCGTTATGCGTTATGCGTTATGCGTTTTGCGGTATTCGTTATGCGTTGTGCATTATGAGTTATGCGTTATGCGTTATGCGTTATGCGTTATGCGTTATGCTTTATGCGTTATGCATTATGCGTTATGCGTTATGCGATATGCGTTATGCGTTATGCGTTATTCGTTATGAGTAATGAGTTATAAGTTATGCGTTATGAGTTATGCGTTATGCGTTATGCGTTATGCGTTATGCGTTTTGCGGTATTCATTATGCGTTGTGCATTATGAGTTATGCGTTGTGCATTATGGGTTATGATTTATGCGTTATGCGATATGAGTTATGCGTTATTCATTTTGCGTTATGCGTTATTCGTTATGAGTTATGAGTTATAAGTTATGCGTAATGCGTTATGCCTTATGAGTTATGCATTATGCGTTATGCGTTAAGCATAATGCGTTATACGTTATGTATTATGCGTTATGCGTTATGCGATATGCGTCATGCATCAAGCCTTATGCGATATGCGATATGCGTCATGCATCAAGCCTTATGCGTTATGGGTTATGCGTTAACGTTATGCGTTATGCGTTATGATTTATGCTTTATGCGTTATGCGTTATGTGTGATCCGACATGCGTTATGCATTTTGCGTTATGCGTTATTCGTTATGAGTTATGAGTTATAAGTTATGCGTAATGCGTTATGCCTTATGAGTTATGCGTTATGCTTTATGCGTTATGCGTTATGCGTTATGCGTTATGCGATATGCGTTATGCGTTATGCGTTATTCGTTATGAGTAATGAGTTATAAGTTATGCGTTATGAGTTATGCGTTATGCGTTATGCGTTATGCGTTATGCGTTATGCGTTTTGCGGTATTCGTTATGCGTTGTGCATTATGAGTTATGCGTTATGCGTTATGCGTTATGCGTTATGCTTTATGCGTTATGCATTATGCGTTATGCGTTATGCGATATGCGTTATGCGTTATGCGTTATTCGTTATGAGTAATGAGTTATAAGTTATGCGTTATGAGTTATGCGTTATGCGTTATGCGTTATGCGTTTTGCGGTATTCGTTATGCGTTGTGCATTATGAGTTATGCGTTATGCGTTATGCGTTATGCGTTATTCGTTATGAGTAATGAGTTATAAGTTATGCGTTATGCGTTATGCTTTATGCGTTATGCGTTATGCCTTATGCGTTATGCGTTATGCGTTATGCGTTATGCGTTATGCGTTTTGCGTTATGCGTTATGCGTTATGCGTTGTGCGTTATACGTTTGCGTTATGCGTTATGCGTTATGCTTTATGCGTTATGCGTTATGCGTTATGCGTTATGCGTTATGCGTTATGCGTTATGCCTTATGCGTTATGCGTTATTCGTTATGAGTAATGAGTTATAAGTTATGCGTTATACGTTATGCTTTATGCGTTATGCGTTATGCGTTATGCGTTATGCGTTATGCGTTATGCGTTATGCGATATGCGTTATGCGTTATGCTTTATGCGTTATGCGTCATGCGTTATGCGTTATGCGTTACTCCTTATGAGTTATGAGTTATAAGTTATGCGTAATGCGTTATGCGTTATGCGTTATGCATTATGCTTTATCCGTTATGCGTTATGTGTTATGCTTTATGCGTTATGCGTTATGCGTTATGCGTTATGAGTAATGAGTTATAAGTTATGCGTTATGCGTTATTCGTTATGAGTAATGAGTTATAAGTTATGCGTTATGCGTTATGCTTTATGCGTTATGCGTTATGCGTTATGCGTTATGCTTTATGCATTATGCGTTACTCCTTATGAGTTATGAGTTATAAGTTATGCGTAATGCGGTATGCGGTATGCGTTATACGTTATACGTTATGCGTTATGCTTTATGCGTTATGCATTATGCGTTATGCGTTATGCGATATGCGTTATCCGTTATGCGTTATGCGTTATGCGTTATTCGTTATGAGTAATGAGTTATAAGTTATGCGTTATGCGTTATGCTTTATGCGTTATGCGTTATGCCTTATGCGTTATGCGTTATGCGTTATGCGTTATGCGTTATGCGTTATGCGTTTTGCGTTATGCGTTATGCGTTATGCGTTGTGCGTTATACGTTTGCGTTATGCGTTATGCGTTATGCTTTATGCGTTATGCGTTATGCGTTATGCGTTATGCGTTATGCGTTATGCGTTATGCGTTATGCGTTATGCGTTATGCGTTATGCGTTATGCGTTATGCGTTATGCGTTATGCGTTATGCGTTATGCTTTATGCGTTATGCATTATGCGTTATGCGTTATGCGATATGCGTTATGCGTTATGCGTTATTCGTTATGAGTAATGAGTTATAAGTTATGCGTTATGAGTTATGCGTCATGCGTTATGCGTTATGCGTTATGCGTTATGCGTTTTGCGGTATTCGTTATGCGTTGTGCATTATGAGTTATGCGTTATGCGTTATGCGTTATGCGTTATGCGTTATGCTTTATGCGTTATGCATTATGCGTTATGCGTTATGCGTTATGCGATATGCGTTATGCGTTATGCGTTATTCGTTATGAATAATGAGTTATAAGTTATGCGTTATGAGTTATGCGTTATGCGTTATGCGTTATGCGTTATGCGTTATGCGTTATGCGTTTTGCGGTATTCGTTATGCGTTGTGCATTATGAGTTATGCGTTATGGGTTATGATTTATGCGTTATGCGATATGAGTTATGCGTTATGCGTTATGCGTTATGCGTTATGCGTTATGCGTTATGCGTTATGCGTTATGCGTTATGCATTATGCGTTATGCGTTATGCTTTATGCGTCATGCGTGATCCGTTATGCGTTTGGCGTTATGCGATTTGCGGTATTCGTTAAGCGTTGTGCATTATGTGTTATGCGTTATGCGTTAAGGGTTATGGGTTATGCGTTATGCTTTATGCGTTATTCATTTTGCGTTATGCGTTATGCGTTATGCGTTATGCTTTATGCGTTATGCATTATGCGTTATGCGTTATGCGATATGCGTTATGCATTATGCAGTATGCGTTATTCGTTATGCGTTATGCGTGATCCGTTATGCGTTATGCGTTATGCGTTATGCGTTATGAGTTATGCGTTATGCGTTATGCTTTATGCGTTATGCGTTACTCCTTATGAGTTATGAGTTATAAGTTATGCGTAATGCGTTATGCTTTATGCGTTATGCGTTATGCGTTATGCGTTATGCGTTATGCGTTATGCGTTATGCGTGATCCGTTATGCGTTATGCGTTATGCGTTATGCTTTATGCGTTATGCGTTATGCGTTATGCGTTATGCGTTATACGGTGTGCGTTATGCGTTGTGCGTTATGCGTTATGAGTTATGCGGTATGCGTTATGCGTTATGCGTTATGCGTTTTGCGGTATTCGTTATGCGTTGTGCATTATGCGTTATGCGTTGTGCGTTACGGGTTAGGATTTATGCGTTATGCGATATGAGTTATGCGTTATGCGTTATGCGTTATGCGTTATGCGTTATGCGTTATGCGTTATGCTTTATGCGTTATGCGTTATGCGTTATGCTTTATGCCTTATGCGTTATGCGTTATTCGTCATGAGTAATGAGTTATAAGTTATGCGTTATGCGTTATGCTTTATGCGTTATGCGTTATGCGTTATGCGTTATGCGTTATGCGTTATGCGTTATGCGTTATACGGTATGCGTTATGCGTTATGCGTTATGCGTTATGCGTTATGCGTTATGCGTTATGCGTTATGCGTTATGCGTTATGCGTTATGCGTTATGCGTTATGCGTTATGCTTTATGCGTTATGCGTCATGCGTTATGCTTTATGCGTTATGCGTTACTCCTTATGAGTTATGAGTTATAAGTTATGCGTAATGCGTTATGCGTTATGCGTTATGCATTATGCTTTATCCGTTATGCGTTATGCGTTATGCTTTATGCGTTATGCGTTATGCGTTATGAGTAATGAGTTATAAGTGATGCGTTATGCGTTATTCGTTATGAGTAATGAGTTATAAGTTATGCGTTATGCGTTATGCTTTATGCGTTATGCGTTATGCTTTATGCATTATGCGTTACTCCTTATGAGTTATGAGTTATAAGTTATGCGTAATGCGGTATGCGTTATACGTTATACGTTATGCGTTATGCGTTATGCGTTATGCGTTATGCGTTATGCGTTATGCGTTATGCGTTACGCTTTATGCGTTATGCATTATGCGTTATGCGTTATGCGTTATGCGCGATCCGTTATGCGTTATGCGTTATGCGTTATGCTTTATGCGTTATGCGTTATGCGTTATGCGTTATGCGTTATACGGTGTGCGTTATGCGTTGTGCGTTATGCGTTATGAGTTATGCGGTATGCGTTATGCGTTATGCGTTATGCGTTTTGCGGTATCCGTTATGCGTTGTGCATTATGCGTTATGCGTTGTGCGTTATGGGTTATGATTTATGCGTTATGCGATATGAGTTATGCGTTATACGGTATGCGTTATGCGTTATGCGTTATGCGTTATGGGTTATGATTTATGCGTTATGCGATATGAGTTATGCGTTATGCGTTATGCGTTATGCGTTATGCGTTATGCGTTATGCTTTATGCGTTATGCGTTATGCGTTATGCGTTATGCCTTATGCGTTATGCGTTATTCGTTATGAGTAATGAGTTATAAGTTATGCGTTATGCGTTATGCTTTATGCGTTATGCGTTATGCGTTATGCGTTATGCGTTATGCGTTATGCGTTATGCGTTATGCGTTAAGCGTTATGCTTTATGCGTTATGCGTCATGCGTTATGCTTTATGCGTTATGCGTTACTCCTTATGAGTTATGAGTTATAAGTTATGCGTAATGCGTTATGCATTATGCGTTATGCATTATGCTTTATCCGTTATGCGTTATGCGTTATGCTTTATGCGTTATGAGTTATGCGTTATGCGTTATGAGTAATGAGTTATAAGTTATGCGTTATGCGTTATTCGTTATGAGTAATGAGTTATAAGTTATGCGTTATGCGTTATGCATTATGCTTTATCCGTTATGCGTTATGCGTTATGCTTTATGCGTTATGCGTTATGCGTTATGCGTTATGAGTAATGAGTTATAAGTTATGCGTTATGCGTTATTCGTTATGAGTAATGAGTTATAAGTTATGCGTTATGCGTTATGCTTTATGCGTTATGCGTTATGCGTTATGCGTTATGCTTTATGCATTATGCGTTACTCCTTATGAGTTATGAGTTATAAGTTATGCGTAATGCGGTATGCGTTTTGCGTTATGCGTTATGCGTTATGCGTTGTGCGTTATACGTTTGCGTTATGCGTTATGCGTTATGCTTTATGCGTTATGCGTTATGCGTTATGCGTTATGCGTTATGCGTTATGCGTTATGCGTTATGCGTTATGCGTCATGCGTTATGCGTTATGCGTTATGCGTTATGCGTTATGCGTTATGCGTTATGCGTTATGCGTTATGCGTTATGCGTTATGCGTTATGCGTTATGCGTTATGCGTTATGCGTTATGCGTTATGCTTTATGCGTTATGCATTATGCGTTATGCGTTATGCGATATGCGTTATGCGTTATGCGTTATTCGTTATGAGTAATGAGTTATAAGTTATGCGTTATGAGTTATGCGTCATGCGTTATGCGTTATGCGTTATGCGTTATGCGTTTTGCGGTATTCGTTATGCGTTGTGCATTATGAGTTATGCGTTATGCGTTATGCGTTATGCGTTATGCTTTATGCGTTATGCATTATGCGTTATGCGTTATGCGATATGCGTTATGCGTTATGCGTTATTCGTTATGAATAATGAGTTATAAGTTATGCGTTATGAGTTAGGCGTTATGCGTTATGCGTTATGCGTTATGCGTTATGCGTTTTGCGGTATTCGTTATGCGTTGTGCATTATGAGTTATGCGTTATGGGTTATTATTTATGCGTTATGCGATATGAGTTATGCGTTATGCGTTATGCGTTATGCGTTATGCGTTATGCGTTATGCATTATGCGTTATGCGTTATGCTTTATGCGTCATGCGTGATCTGTTATGCGTTTGGCGTTATGCGATTTGCGGTATTCGTTAAGCGTTGTGCATTATGTGTTATGCGTTATGCGTTAAGGGTTATGGGTTATGCGTTATGCTTTATGCGTTATTCATTTTGCGTTATGCGTTATGCGTTATACGTTATGCTTTATGCGTTATGCATTATGCGTTATGCGTTATGCGATATGCGTTATGCATTATGCGTTATGCGTTATGCGTGATCCGTTATGCGTTAAGCGTTATGCGTTTTGCTGTATTCGTAATGCGTTGTGCATTATGCGTTATGCGTTATGTGTTACGCGTTATGCGTTATGCGTTATACGTTATGCGTTATGCGTTATGCGTGATCCGTTATGTGTTAGGCGATATACGTTTTGCGGTATTCGTTATGCGTTATGCGTTATGCGTTATGCGTTATCCGTTGTTCGTTATGCGTTATGCGTTGTGCGTTATTAGTTACACGTTATGCGTCGTGCATTATGCGTTATGCGTTGTGCGTTATGGGTTATGATTTATGCGTTATGCGATATGAGTTATGCGTTATGCGTTATGCGTTATGCGTTATGCGTTATGCGTTATGCTTTATGCGTTATGCGTTATGCGTTATGCGTTATGCCTTATGCGTTATGCGTTATTCGTTATGAGTAATGAGTTATAAGTTATGCGTAATGCGTTATGCGTTATGCGTTATGCATTATGCTTTATCCGTTATGCGTTATGCGTTATGCTTTATGCGTTATGAGTTATGCGTTATGCGTTATGAGTAATGAGTTATAAGTTATGCGTTATGCGTTATTCGTTATGCGTTATGCGTTATGTGTTACGCGTTATGCGTTATGCGTTATACGTTATGCGTTATGCGTTATGCGTGATCCGTTATGTGTTAGGCGATATACGTTTTGCGGTATTCGTTATGCGTTATGCGTTATGCGTTATGCGTTATCCGTTGTTCGTTATGCGTTATGCGTTGTGCGTTATTAGTTACACGTTATGCGTTATGCGTTATGCGTTATGCGTTAGGGGTTATGCGTTATGCGTTATGCGTTAGGCGTTATGAGTTATGCGTTATGCGTTATGCGTTATTAGTTATACGTTATGCGTTATGCGTTAGGGGTTATGCGTTATGCGTTATGCGTTATGCTTTATGCGTTATGCATTATGCGTTATGCGTTATGCGATATGCGTTATCCGTTATGCGTTATGCGTTATGCGTTATTCGTTATGAGTAATGAGTTATAAGTTATGCGTTATGCGTTATGCTTTATGCCTTATGCGTTATGCGTTATGCGTTATGCGTTATTCGTTATGCGTTATGCGTTATGCGTTTTGCGTTATGCGTTATGCGTTATGCGTTGTGCGTTATACGTTATGCGTTATGCGTTATACGGTATGCGTTATGCGTTATGCGTTATGCGTTATGCGTTATGCGTTTTGCGTTATGCGTTATGCGTTATGCGTTATGCGTTATGCGTTATGCGTTATGCGTTATGCGTTATGCGTTATGCGTTATGCTTTATGCGTTATGCGTCATGCGTTATGCTTTATGCGTTATGCGTTACTCCTTATGAGTTATGAGTTATAAGTTATGCGTAATGCGGTATGCGTTATACGTTATACGTTATGCGTTATGCGTTATGCGTTATGCGTTATGCGTTATGCGTTATGCGTTATGCGTTATGCGTTATGCGCTATGCGTTATGCATTATGCGTTATGCGTTATGCGTTATGCGTTATGCGTTATGCGTTATGCGTTATGCGTTATGCTTTATGCGTTATGCGTCATGCGATATGCTTTATGCGTTATGCGTTACTCCTTATGAGTTATGAGTTATTAGTTATGCGTAATGCGTTATGCGTTATGCGTTATGCATTATGCTTTATCCGTTATGCGTTATGCGTTATGCTTTATGCGTTATGCGTTATGCGTTATGAGTAATGAGTTATAAGTTATGCGTTATGCGTTATTCGTTATGAGTAATGAGTTATAAGTTATGCGTTATGCGTTATGCTTTATGCGTTATGAGTTATGCGTTATGCTTTATGCGTTATGCGTTAATCCTTATGAGTTATGAGTTATAAGTTATGCGTAATGCGGTATGCGTTATACGTTATACGTTATGCGTTATGCGTTATGCGTTATGCGTTATGCGTTATGCGTTATGCGTTATGCGTTATGCGTTATGCGTTATGCGTTATGCGTTATGCGTTATGCGTTATGCGTTATGCGTTATGCGCTATGCGTTATGCATTATGCGTTATGCGTTATGCGTTATGCGTTAAGCGTTATGCTTTTTGCTGTATTCGTTATGCGTTGTGCATTATGCGTTATGCGTTACGTGTTATGCTTTATGCGTTATGCGTTATGCGTTACGCTTTATGCGTTATGCATTATGCGTTATGCGTTATGCGTTATACATTATGCGTTATGCGTTATGCGTGATCCGTTATGCGTTAAGCGTTATGCGTTTTGCTGTATTCGTAATGCGTTGTGCATTATGCGTTATGCGTTATGTGTTATGCGTTATGCGTTATGCGTTATGCGTTATGCGTTATGCGTTATGCGTTATGCGTTATGCGTTATGCGTTATGCGTTATGCATTATGCTTTATCCGTTATGCGTTATGCGTTATGCTTTATGCGTTATGCGTTATGCGTTATGAGTAATGAGTTATAAGTTATGCGTTATGCGTTATTCGTTATGAGTAATGAGTTATAAGTTATGCGTTATGCGTTATGCTTTATGCGTTATGCGTTATGCTTTATGCATTATGCGTTACTCCTTATGAGTTATGAGTTATAAGTTATGCGTAATGCGGTATGCGTTATACGTTATACGTTATGCGTTATGCGTTATGCGTTATGCGTTATGCGTTATGCGTTATGCGTTATGCGTTATGCGTTAAGCTTTATGCGTTATGCATTATGCGTTATGCGTTATGCGTTATGCGTTATGCATTATGCGTTATGCGTTATGCGTGATCCGTTATGCGTTAAGCGTTATGCGTTTTGCTGTATTCGTAATGCGTTGTGCATTATGCGTTATGCGTTATGTGTTACGCGTTATGCGTTATGCGTTATACGTTATGCGTTATGCGTTATGCGTGATCCGTTATGTGTTAGGCGATATACGTTTTGCGGTATTCGTTATGCGTTATGCGTTATGCGTTATGCGTTATCCGTTGTTCGTTATGCGTTATGCGTTGTGCGTTATTAGTTACACGTTATGCGTTGTGCATTATGCGTTATGCGTTGTGCGTTATGGGTTATGATTTATGCGTTATGCGATATGAGTTATGCGTTATGCGTTATGCGTTATGCGTTATGCGTTATGCTTTATGCGTTATGCGTTATGCGTTATGCGTTATGCCGTATGCGTTATGCGTTATTCGTTATGAGTAATGAGTTATAAGTTATGCGTTATGCGTTATGCTTTATGCGTTATGCGTTATGCGTTATGCGTTATGCGTTATGCGTTATGCGTTATGCGTTATGCGTTATGCGTTATACGGTATGCGTTATGCGTTATGCGTTATGCGTTATGCGTTATGCGTTATGCGTTATGCGTTATGCGTTAAGCGTTATGCTTTATGCGTTATGCGTCATGCGTTATGCTTTATGCGTTATGCGTTACTCCTTATGAGTTATGAGTTATAAGTTATGCGTAATGCGTTATGCGTTATGCGTTATGCATTATGCTTTATCCGTTATGCGTTATGCGTTATGCTTTATGCGTTATGAGTTATGCGTTATGCGTTATGAGTAATGAGTTATAAGTTATGCGTTATGCGTTATTCGTTATGCGTTATGCGTTATGTGTTACGCGTTATGCGTTATGCGTTATACGTTATGCGTTATGCGTTATGCGTGATCCGTTATGTGTTAGGCGATATACGTTTTGCGGTATTCGTTATGCGTTATGCGTTATGCGTTTTGCGTTATCCGTTGTTCGTTATGCGTTATGCGTTGTGCGTTATTAGTTACACGTTATGCGTTATGCGTTATGCGTTATGCGTTAGGGGTTATGCGTTATGCGTTATGCGTTAGGCGTTATGAGTTATGCGTTATGCGTTATGCGTTATTAGTTATACGTTATGCGTTATGCGTTAGGGGTTATGCGTTATGCGTTATGCGTTATGCTTTATGCGTTATGCATTATGCGTTATGCGTTATGCGATATGCGTTATCCGTTATGCGTTATGCGTTATGCGTTATTCGTTATGAGTAATGAGTTATAAGTTATGCGTTATGCGTTATGCTTTATGCCTTATGCGTCATGCGTTATGCGTTATGCGTTATTCGTTATGCGTTATGCGTTATGCGTTTTGCGTTATGCGTTATGCGTTATGCATTATGCTTTATCCGTTATGCGTTATGCGTTATGCTTTATGCGTTATGCGTTATGCGTTATGAGTAATGAGTTATAAGTTATGCGTTATGCGTTATTCGTTATGAGTAATGAGTTATAAGTTATGCGTTATGCGTTATGCTTTATGCGTTATGAGTTATGCGTTATGCTTTATGCGTTATGCGTTAATCCTTATGAGTTATGAGTTATAAGTTATGCGTAATGCGGTATGCGTTATACGTTATACGTTATGCGTTATGCGTTATGCGTTATGCGTTATGCGTTATGCGTTATGCGTTATGCGTTATGCGTTATGCGTTATGCGTTATGCGTTATGCGTTATGCGTTATGCGTTATGCGCTATGCGTTATGCATTATGCGTTATGCGTTATGCGTTATGCGTTAAGCGTTATGCTTTTTGCTGTATTCGTTATGCGTTATGCATTATGCGTTATGCGTTACGTGTTATGCTTTATGCGTTATGCGTTATGCGTTACGCTTTATGCGTTATGCATTATGCGTTATGCGTTATGCGTTATACATTATGCGTTATGCGTTATGCGTGATCCGTTATGCGTTAAGCGTTATGCGTTTTGCTGTATTCGTAATGCGTTGTGCATTATGCGTTATGCGTTATGTGTTATGCGTTATGCGTTATGCGTTATGCGTTATGCGTTATGCGTTATGCGTTATGCGTTATGCGTTATGCGTTATGCGTTATGCGTTATGCATTATGCTTTATCCGTTATGCGTTATGCGTTATGCTTTATGCGTTATGCGTTATGCGTTATGAGTAATGAGTTATAAGTTATGCGTTATGCGTTATTCGTTATGAGTAATGAGTTATAAGTTATGCGTTATGCGTTATGCTTTATGCGTTATGCGTTATGCTTTATGCATTATGCGTTACTCCTTATGAGTTATGAGTTATAAGTTATGCGTAATGCGGTATGCGTTATACGTTATACGTTATGCGTTATGCGTTATGCGTTATGCGTTATGCGTTATGCGTTATGCGTTATGCGTTATGCGTTACGCTTTATGCGTTATGCATTATGCGTTATGCGTTATGCGTTATGCGTTATGCATTATGCGTTATGCGTTATGCGTGATCCGTTATGCGTTAAGCGTTATGCGTTTTGCTGTATTCGTAATGCGTTGTGCATTATGCGTTATGCGTTATGTGTTACGCGTTATGCGTTATGCGTTATACGTTATGCGTTATGCGTTATGCGTGATCCGTTATGTGTTAGGCGATATACGTTTTGCGGTATTCGTTATGCGTTATGCGTTATGCGTTATGCGTTATCCGTTGTTCGTTATGCGTTATGCGTTGTGCGTTATTAGTTACACGTTATGCGTTATGCATTATGCGTTATGCGTTGTGCGTTATGGGTTATGATTTATGCGTTATGCGATATGAGTTATGCGTTATGCGTTATGCGTTATGCGTTATGCGTTATGCTTTATGCGTTATGCGTTATGCGTTATGCGTTATGCCGTATGCGTTATGCGTTATTCGTTATGAGTAATGAGTTATAAGTTATGCGTTATGCGTTATGCTTTATGCGTTATGCGTTATGCGTTATGCGTTATGCGTTATGCGTTATGCGTTATGCGTTATGCGTTATGCGTTATGCGTTATGCGTTATACGGTATGCGTTATGCGTTATGCGTTATGCGTTATGCGTTATGCGTTATGCGTTATGCGTTATGCGTTATGCGTTAAGCGTTATGCTTTATGCGTTATGCGTCATGCGTTATGCTTTATGCGTTATGCGTTACTCCTTATGAGTTATGAGTTATAAGTTATGCGTAATGCGTTATGCGTTATGCGTTATGCATTATGCTTTATCCGTTATGCGTTATGCTTTATGCGTTATGAGTTATGCGTTATGCGTTATGAGTAATGAGTTATAAGTTATGCGTTATGCGTTATTCGTTATGCGTTATGCGTTATGTGTTACGCGTTATGCGTTATGCGTTATACGTTATGCGTTATGCGTTATGCGTGATCCGTTATGTGTTAGGCGATATACGTTTTGCGGTATTCGTTATGCGTTATGCGTTATGCGTTTTGCGTTATCCGTTGTTCGTTATGCGTTATGCGTTGTGCGTTATTAGTTACACGTTATGCGTTATGCGTTATGCGTTATGCGTTAGGGGTTATGCGTTATGCGTTATGCGTTAGGCGTTATGAGTTATGCGTTATGCGTTATGCGTTATTAGTTATACGTTATGCGTTATGCGTTAGGGGTTATGCGTTATGCGTTATGCGTTATGCTTTATGCGTTATGCATTATGCGTTATGCGTTATGCGATATGCGTTATCCGTTATGCGTTATGCGTTATGCGTTATTCGTTATGAGTAATGAGTTATAAGTTATGCGTTATGCGTTATGCTTTATGCCTTATGCGTTATGCGTTATGCGTTATGCGTTATTCGTTATGCGTTATGCGTTATGCGTTTTGCGTTATGCGTTATGCGTTATGCGTTGTGCGTTATACGTTATGCGTTATGCGTTATACGGTATGCGTTATGCGTTATGCGTTATGCGTTATGCGTTATGCGTTTTGCGTTATGCGTTATGCGTTATGCGTTATGCGTTATGCGTTATGCGTTATGCGTTATGCGTTATGCGTTATGCGTTATGCGTTATGCGTTATGCTTTATGCGTTATGCGTCATGCGTTATGCTTTATGCGTTATGCGTTACTCCTTATGAGTTATGAGTTATAAGTTATGCGTAATGCGGTATGCGTTATACGTTATACGTTATGCGTTATGCGTTATGCGTTATGCGTTATGCGTTATGCGTTATGCGCTATGCGTTATGCATTATGCGTTATGCGTTATGCGTTATGCGTTATGCGTTATGCGTTATGCGTTATGCGTTATGCGTTATGCGTTATGCATTATGCTTTATCCGTTATGCGTTATGCGTTATGCTTTATGCGTTATGCGTTACGTGTTATGCTTTATGCGTTATGCGTTATGCGTTACGCTTTATGCGTTATGCATTATGCGTTATGCGTTATGCGTTATACATTATGCGTTATGCGTTATGCGTGATCCGTTATGCGTTAAGCGTTATGCGTTTTGCTGTATTCGTAATGCGTTGTGCATTATGCGTTATGCGTTATGTGTTATGCGTTATGCGTTATGCGTTATGCGTTATACGTTATGCGTTATGCGTTATGCGTGATCCGTTATGTGTTAGGCGATATACGTTTTGCGGTATTCGTTATGCGTTATGCGTTATGCGTTATGCGTTATCCGTTGTCCGTTATGCGTTATGCGTTGTGCGTTATTAGTTACACGTTATGCTTTATGCGTTATGCGTTATGCGTTATGCGTTATGCGTTATGCGTTATGCGTTATGCGTTATGCGTTATGCGTTATGCGTTATGCGTTATGCGTTATGCGCTATGCGTTATACGGTATGCGTTATGAGTAATGAGTTATAAGTTATGCGTTATGCGTTATGCGTTATGCGTTATGCGTTATGCGTTATGCGTTATGCGTTATGCGTTATGCGTTATGCGCTATGCGTTATGCATTATGCGTTATGCGTTATGCGTTAAGCGTTATGCGTTTTGCTGTATTCGTTATGCGGTGTGCATTATGAGTTATGCGTTATGTGTTATGCTTTATGCGTTATGCGTTATGCGTTACGCTTTATGCGTTATGCATTATGCGTTATGCGTTATGCGTTATGCATTATGCGTTATGCGTTATGCGTGATCCGTTATGCGTTAAGCGTTATGCGTTTTGCTGTATTCGTAATGCGTTGTGCATTATGTGTTATGCGTTATGTGTTATGCGTTATGCGTTATGCGTTATACGTTATGCGTTATGCGTTATGCGTGATCCGTTATATGTTAGGCGATATACGTTTTGCGGTATTCGTTATGCGTTATGCGTTATGCGTTATGCGTTATCCGTTGCTCGTTATGCGTTATGCGTTGTGCGTTATACGTTTGCGTTATGCGTTATGCGTTATGCGTTATTCGTTATGAGTAATGAGTTATAAGTTATGCGTTATGCGTTATGCGTTATGCGTTATGCTTTATGCGTTATGCATTATGCGTTATGCGTTATGCGATATGCGTTATGCGTTATGCGTTATTCGTTATGAATAATGAGTTATAAGTTATGCGTTATGAGTTATGCGTTATGCGTTATGCGTTATGCGTTATGCGTTTTGCGGTATTCGTTATGCGTTGTGCATTATGAGTTATGCGTTGTGCGTTATGGGTTATGATTTATGCGTTATGCGATATGAGTTATGCGTTATGCGTTATGCGTTATGCGTTATGCGTTATGCGTTATGCGTTATGCGTTATGCGTTATGCGTTATGCGTTATGCTTTATGCGTCATGCGTGATCCGTTATGCGTTAGGCGTTATGCGATTTGCGGTACTCGTTAAGCGTTGTGCATTATGTGTTATGCGTTATGCGTTAAGGGTTATGGGTTATGCGTTATGCGTTATGCGTTATGCGTTATGCGTTATGCGTTATGCGTTATGCGTTGTGCGTTATACGTTTGCGTTATGCGTTATGCGTTATGCTTTATGCGTTATGCGTTATGCGTTATGCGTTATGCGTTATGCGTTATGCGTTATGCGTTATGCGTTATGCGTTATGCGTTATGCGTTATGCGTTATGCGTTATGCGTTATGCGCTATGCGTTATACGGTATGCGTTATGAGTAATGAGTTATAAGTTATGCGTTATGCGTTATGCGTTATGCGTTATGCGTTATGCGTTATGCGTTATGCGTTATGCGTTATGCGCTATGCGTTATGCATTATGCGTTATGCGTTATGCGTTATGCGTTAAGCGTTATGCGTTTTGCTGTATTCGTTATGCGGTGTGCATTATGAGTTATGCGTTATGTGTTATGCTTTATGCGTTATGCGTTATGGGTTACGCTTTATGCGTTATGCATTATGCGTTATGCGTTATGCGTTATGCATTATGCGTTATGCGTTATGCGTGATCCGTTATGCGTTAAGCGTTATGCGTTTTGCTGTATTCGTAATGCGTTGTGCATTATGTGTTATGCGTTATGTGTTATGCGTTATGCGTTATGCGTTATACGTTATGCGTTATGCGTTATGCGTGATCCGTTATATGTTAGGCGATATACGTTTTGCGGTATTCGTTATGCGTTATGCGTTATGCGTTATGCGTTATCCGTTATTCGTTATGCGTTATGCGATGTGCGTTATACGTTTGCGTTATGCGTTATGCGTTATGCGTTATTCGTTATGAGTAATGAGTTATAAGTTATGCGTTATGCGTTATGCGTTATGCGTTATGCTTTATGCGTTATGCATTATGCGTTATGCGTTATGCGATATGCGTTATGCGTTATGCGTTATTCGTTATGAATAATGAGTTATAAGTTATGCGTTATGAGTTATGCGTTATGCGTTATGCGTTATGCGTTATGCGTTATGCGTTTTGCGGTATTCGTTATGCGTTGTGCATTATGAGTTATGCGTTGTGCGTTATGGGTTATGATTTATGCGTTATGCGATATGAGTTATGCGTTATGCGTTATGCGTTATGCGTTATGCGTTATGCGTTATGCATTATGCGTTATGCGTTATGCTTTATGCGTCATGCGTGATCCGTTATGCGTTAGGCGTTATGCGATTTGCGGTATTCGTTAAGCGTTGTGCATTATGTGTTATGCGTTATGCGTTAAGGGTTATGGGTTATGCGTTATGCTTTATGCGTTATTCATTTTGCGTTATGCGTTATGCGTTATGCTTTATGCGTTATGCATTATGCGTTATGAATTATGCGATATGCGTTATGCATTATGCATTATGCGTTATTCGTTATGCGTTATGCGTGATCCGTTATGCGTTATGCGTTATGCGTTATGCGTTATGCGTTATGCGTTATGCGTTATGCTTTATGCGTTATGCGTTACTCCTTATGAGTTATGAGTTATAAGTTATGCGTAATGCGTTATGCTTTATGCGTTATGCGTTATGCGTTATGCGTTATGCGTTATGCGTTATGCGTTATGCGTTATGCGTTATGCGTTATGCGTTATGCGTGATCCGTTATGCGTTATGCGTTATGCGTTATGCTTTATGCGTTATGCGTTATGCGTTATGCGTTATGCGTTATACGGTGTGCGTTATGCGTTGTGCGTTATGCGTTATGAGTTATGCGGTATGCGGTATGCGTTATGCGTTATGCGTTATGCGTTTTGCGGTATTCGTTATGCGTTATGCTTTATGCGTTATGCGTTATGCGTTATGCGTTATGCGTTATACGGTGTGCGTTATGCGTTGTGCGTTATGCGTTATGAGTTATGCGTTATGCGTTATGCGTTATGCGCTATGCGTTATGCATTATGCGTTATGCGTTATGCGTTAAGCGTTATTCGTTTTGCTGTATTCGTTATGCGGTGTGCATTATGAGTTATGCGTTATGTGTTATGCTTTATGCGTTATGCGTTATGCGTTACGCTTTATGCGTTATGCATTATGCGTTATGCGTTATGCGTTATGCGTTATGCATTATGCGTTATGCGTTATGCGTGATCCGTTATGCGTTAAGCGTTATGCGTTTTGCTGTATTCGTAATGCGTTGGGCATTATGTGTTATGCGTTATGTGTTATGCGTGATGCGTTATGCGTTATACGTTATGCGTTATGCGTTATGCGTGATCCGTTATATGTTAGGCGATATACGTTTTGCGGTATTCGTTATGCGTTATGCGTTATGCGTTATGCGTTATCCGTTGTTCGTTATGCGTTATGCGTTGTGCGTTATACGTTTGCGTTATGCGTTATGCGTTATACGGTATGCGTTATGCGTTATACGTTATGCGTATGCGTTATGCGATATGCGTTATGCGTTATGCGTTATGCTTTATGCGTTGTGCGTTATTAGTTACACGTTATGCGTTATGCGTTATGCGTTATGCGTTAGGGGTTATGCGTTATGCGTTAGGCGTTATGCGTTATGCGTTATGCGTTATGCGTTATGCGTTATGAGTTATACGTTATGCGTTATGCGTTAGGGGTTATGCGTTATGCGTTATGCGTTATGCTTTATGCGTTATGCATTATGCGTTATGCGTTATGCGATATGCGTTATCCGTTATGCGTTATGCGTTATGCGTTATTCGTTATGAGTAATGAGTTATAAGTTATGCGTTATGCGTTATGCTTTATGCGTTATGCGTTATGCGTTATGCGTTATGCGTTATGCGTTATGCGTTATGCGTTATGCTTTATGCGTTATGCGTTATGCGTTATGCGTTATGTGTTATGCGTTATGCGTTATGCGTTATGCGTTATGCGTTATGCGTTATGCGTTATGCGTTATGCGATATGCGTCATGCATCAAGCCTTATGCGATATGCGATATGCGTCATGCATCAAGCCTTATGCGTTATGGGTTATGCGTTAACGTTATGCGTTATGCGTTATGATTTATGCTTTATGCGTTATGCGTTATGCGTGATCCGACATGCGTTATGCATTTTGCGTTATGCGTTATTCGTTATGAGTTATTAGTTATAAGTTATGCGTAATGCGTTATGCGTTATGCGTTATGCATTATGCTTTATTCGTTATGCGTTATGCGTTATGCTTTATGCGTTATGCGTTATGCGTTATGCATTATGCGTTATGCGTTATGCGTTATGCGTTATGCGTTATGCGTTATTCGTTATGAGTAATGAGTTATAAGTTATAGGTTATGCGTAATGCGTTATGCGTTATGCGTTATGCGTTATGCGTTATGCGTTATGCGTTATGCGTTATGCGTTATGCGTTTTGCGTTATGCGTTATGCGTTATGCGTTGTGCGTTATGCTTTATGCGTTATGCGTTATGCGTTATGCGTTATGCGTTATGCGTTATGCGTTATGCGTTATGCGTTATGCGTTATGCGTTATGCGTAATGCGTTATGCGTTAAGCGTTATGCGTTATGCGTTATGCGTTGTGCGTTATACGTTATGCGTTATGCGTTATACGGTATGCGTTATGCGTTATGCGTTATGCGTTATGCGTTATGCGTTTTGCGTTATGCGTTATGCGTTATGCGTTATGCGTTATGCGTTACGCGTTATGCGTTATGCTTTATGCGATATGCGTTACGCTTTATGCGTTATGCATTATGCGTTATGCGTTATGCGTTATGCATTATGCGTTATGCGTTATGCGTGAAGCGTTATGCGTTAAGCGTTATGCGTTATGCGTTATGCGTTGTGCGTTATACGTTATGCGTTATGCGTTATACGGTATGCGTTATGCGTTATGCGTTATGCGTTATGCGTTATGCGTTTTGCGTTATGCGTTATGCGTTATGCGTTATGCGTTATGCGTTATGCGTTATGCGTTATGCGTTATGCGTTATGCGTTATGCGTTATGCGTTATGCTTTATGCGTTATGCGTCATGCGTTATGCTTTATGCGTTATGCGTTACTCCTTATGAGTTATGAGTTATAAGTTATGCGTAATGCGGTATGCGTTATACGTTATACGTTATGCGTTATGCGTTATGCGTTATGCGTTATGCGTTATGCGTTATGCGTTATGCGTTATGCGTTATGCGCTATGCGTTATGCATTATGCGTTATGCGTTATGCGTTATGCGTTATGCGTTATGCGTTATGCGTTATGCGTTATGCGTTATGCGTTATGCATTATGCTTTATCCGTTATGCGTTATGCGTTATGCTTTATGCGTTATGCGTTACGTGTTATGCTTTATGCGTTATGCGTTATGCGTTACGCTTTATGCGTTATGCATTATGCGTTATGCGTTATGCGTTATACATTATGCGTTATGCGTTATGCGTGATCCGTTATGCGTTAAGCGTTATGCGTTTTGCTGTATTCGTAATGCGTTGTGCATTATGCGTTATGCGTTATGCGTTATGCGTTATGCGTTATGCGTTATGCGTTATACGTTATGCGTTATGCGTTATGCGTGATCCGTTATGTGTTAGGCGATATACGTTTTGCGGTATTCGTTATGCGTTATGCGTTATGCGTTATGCGTTATCCGTTGTCCGTTATGCGTTATGCGTTGTGCGTTATTAGTTACACGTTATGCTTTATGCGTTATGCGTTATGCGTTATGCGTTATGCGTTATGCGTTATGCGTTATGCGTTATGCGTTATGCGTTATGCGTTATGCGTTATGCGTTATGCGCTATGCGTTATACGGTATGCGTTATGAGTAATGAGTTATAAGTTATGCGTTATGCGTTATGCGTTATGCGTTATGCGTTATGCGTTATGCGTTATGCGTTATGCGTTATGCGCTATGCGTTATGCATTATGCGTTATGCGTTATGCGTTAAGCGTTATGCGTTTTGCTGTATTCGTTATGCGGTGTGCATTATGAGTTATGCGTTATGTGTTATGCTTTATGCGTTATGCGTTATGCGTTACGCTTTATGCGTTATGCATTATGCGTTATGCGTTATGCGTTATGCATTATGCGTTATGCGTTATGCGTGATCCGTTATGCGTTAAGCGTTATGCGTTTTGCTGTATTCGTAATGCGTTGTGCATTATGTGTTATGCGTTATGTGTTATGCGTTATGCGTTATGCGTTATACGTTATGCGTTATGCGTTATGCGTGATCCGTTATATGTTAGGCGATATACGTTTTGCGGTATTCGTTATGCGTTATGCGTTATGCGTTATGCGTTATCCGTTGTTCGTTATGCGTTATGCGTTGTGCGTTATACGTTTGCGTTATGCGTTATGCGTTATGCGTTATTCGTTATGAGTAATGAGTTATAAGTTATGCGTTATGCGTTATGCGTTATGCGTTATGCTTTATGCGTTATGCATTATGCGTTATGCGTTATGCGATATGCGTTATGCGTTATGCGTTATTCGTTATGAATAATGAGTTATAAGTTATGCGTTATGAGTTATGCGTTATGCGTTATGCGTTATGCGTTATGCGTTTTGCGGTATTCGTTATGCGTTGTGCATTATGAGTTATGCGTTGTGCGTTATGGGTTATGATTTATGCGTTATGCGATATGAGTTATGCGTTATGCGTTATGCGTTATGCGTTATGCGTTATGCGTTATGCGTTATGCGTTATGCATTATGCGTTATGCGTTATGCTTTATGCGTCATGCGTGATCCGTTATGCGTTAGGCGTTATGCGATTTGCGGTACTCGTTAAGCGTTGTGCATTATGTGTTATGCGTTATGCGTTAAGGGTTATGGGTTATGCGTTATGCGTTATGCGTTATGCGTTTTGCGTTATGCGTTATGCGTTATGCGTTGTGCGTTATACGTTTGCGTTATGCGTTATGCGTTATGCTTTATGCGTTATGCGTTATGCGTTATGCGTTATGCGTTATGCGTTATGCGTTATGCGTTATGCGTTATGCGTTATGCGTTATGCGTTATGCGTTATGCGTTATGCGTTATGCGTTATGCGCTATGCGTTATACGGTATGCGTTATGAGTAATGAGTTATAAGTTATGCGTTATGCGTTATGCGTTATGCGTTATGCGTTATGCGTTATGCGTTATGCGTTATGCGTTATGCGCTATGCGTTATGCATTATGCGTTATGCGTTATGCGTTATGCGTTAAGCGTTATGCGTTTTGCTGTATTCGTTATGCGGTGTGCATTATGAGTTATGCGTTATGTGTTATGCTTTATGCGTTATGCGTTATGGGTTACGCTTTATGCGTTATGCATTATGCGTTATGCGTTATGCGTTATGCATTATGCGTTATGCGTTATGCGTGATCCGTTATGCGTTAAGCGTTATGCGTTTTGCTGTATTCGTAATGCGTTGTGCATTATGTGTTATGCGTTATGTGTTATGCGTTATGCGTTATGCGTTATACGTTATGCGTTATGCGTTATGCGTGATCCGTTATATGTTAGGCGATATACGTTTTGCGGTATTCGTTATGCGTTATGCGTTATGCGTTATGCGTTATCCGTTGTTCGTTATGCGTTATGCGATGTGCGTTATACGTTTGCGTTATGCGTTATGCGTTATGCGTTATTCGTTATGAGTAATGAGTTATAAGTTATGCGTTATGCGTTATGCGTTATGCGTTATGCTTTATGCGTTATGCATTATGCGTTATGCGTTATGCGATATGCGTTATGCGTTATGCGTTATTCGTTATGAATAATGAGTTATAAGTTATGCGTTATGAGTTATGCGTTATGCGTTATGCGTTATGCGTTATGCGTTATGCGTTTTGCGGTATTCGTTATGCGTTGTGCATTATGAGTTATGCGTTGTGCGTTATGGGTTATGATTTATGCGTTATGCGATATGAGTTATGCGTTATGCGTTATGCGTTATGCGTTATGCGTTATGCGTTATGCATTATGCGTTATGCGTTATGCTTTATGCGTCATGCGTGATCCGTTATGCGTTAGGCGTTATGCGATTTGCGGTATTCGTTAAGCGTTGTGCATTATGTGTTATGCGTTATGCGTTAAGGGTTATGGGTTATGCGTTATGCTTTATGCGTTATTCATTTTGCGTTATGCGTTATGCGTTATGCTTTATGCGTTATGCATTATGCGTTATGAATTATGCGATATGCGTTATGCATTATGCATTATGCGTTATTCGTTATGCGTTATGCGTGATCCGTTATGCGTTATGCGTTATGCGTTATGCGTTATGCGTTATGCGTTATGCGTTATGCTTTATGCGTTATGCGTTAATCGTTATGAGTTATGAGTTATAAGTTATGCGTAATGCGTTATGCTTTATGCGTTATGCGTTATGCGTTATGCGTTATGCGTTATGCGTTATGCGTTATGCGTTATGCGTTATGCGTTATGCGTTATGCGTGATCCGTTATGCGTTATGCGTTATGCGTTATGCTTTATGCGTTATGCGTTATGCGTTATGCGTTATGCGTTATACGGTGTGCGTTATGCGTTGTGCGTTATGCGTTATGAGTTATGCGGTATGCGGTATGCGTTATGCGTTATGCGTTATGCGTTTTGCGGTATTCGTTATGCGTTATGCTTTATGCGTTATGCGTTATGCGTTATGCGTTATGCGTTATACGGTGTGCGTTATGCGTTGTGCGTTATGCGTTATGAGTTATGCGTTATGCGTTATGCGTTATGCGCTATGCGTTATGCATTATGCGTTATGCGTTATGCGTTAAGCGTTATTCGTTTTGCTGTATTCGTTATGCGGTGTGCATTATGAGTTATGCGTTATGTGTTATGCTTTATGCGTTATGCGTTACGCTTTATGCGTTATGCATTATGCGTTATGCGTTATGCGTTATGCGTTATGCATTATGCGTTATGCGTTATGCGTGATCCGTTATGCGTTAAGCGTTATGCGTTTTGCTGTATTCGTAATGCGTTGGGCATTATGTGTTATGCGTTATGTGTTATGCGTGATGCGTTATGCGTTATACGTTATGCGTTATGCGTTATGCGTGATCCGTTATATGTTTGGCGATATACGTTTTGCGGTATTCGTTATGCGTTATGCGTTATGCGTTATGCGTTATGCGTTATCCGTTGTTCGTTATGCGTTATGCGTTGTGCGTTATACGTTTGCGTTATGCGTTATGCGTTATACGGTATGCGTTATGCGTTATACGTTATGCGTATGCGTTATGCGATATGCGTTATGCGTTATGCGTTATGCTTTATGCGTTGTGCGTTATTAGTTACACGTTATGCGTTATGCGTTATGCGTTATGCGTTAGGGGTTATGCGTTATGCGTTAGGCGTTATGCGTTATGCGTTATGCGTTATGCGTTATGCGTTATGAGTTATACGTTATGCGTTATGCGTTAGGGGTTATGCGTTATGCGTTATGCGTTATGCTTTATGCGTTATGCATTATGCGTTATGCGTTATGCGATATGCGTTATCCGTTATGCGTTATGCGTTATGCGTTATTCGTTATGAGTAATGAGTTATAAGTTATGCGTTATGCGTTATGCTTTATGCGTTATGCGTTATGCGTTATGCGTTATGCGTTATGCGTTATGCGTTATGCGTTATGCTTTATGCGTTATGCGTTATGCGTTATGCGTTATTTGTTATGCGTTATGCGTTATGCGTTATGCGTTATGCGTTATGCGTTATGCGTTATGCGTTATGCGATATGCGTCATGCATCAAGCCTTATGCGATATGCGATATGCGTCATGCATCAAGCCTTATGCGTTATGGGTTATGCGTTAACGTTATGCGTTATGCGTTATGATTTATGCTTTATGCGTTATGCGTTATGCGTGATCCGACATGCGTTATGCATTTTGCGTTATGCGTTATTCGTTATGAGTTATTAGTTATAAGTTATGCGTAATGCGTTATGCGTTATGCGTTATGCATTATGCTTTATTCGTTATGCGTTATGCGTTATGCTTTATGCGTTATGCGTTATGCGTTATGCATTATGCGTTATGCGTTATGCGTTATGCGTTATGCGTTATGCGTTATTCGTTATGAGTAATGAGTTATAAGTTATAGGTTATGCGTAATGCGTTATGCGTTATGCGTTATGCGTTATGCGTTATGCGTTATGCGTTATGCGTTATGCGTTATGCGTTTTGCGTTATGCGTTATGCGTTATGCGTTGTGCGTTATGCTTTATGCGTTATGCGTTATGCGTTATGCGTTATGCGTTATGCGTTATGCGTTATGCGTTATGCGTTATGCGTTATGCGTTATGCGTAATGCGTTATGCTTTATGCGTTATGCGTTATGCGTTATGCGTTATGCGTTATGCGTTATGCGTTATGCGTTATGCTTTATGCGTTATGCGTTATGAGTTATACGTTATGCGTTATGCGTTATGCGTTGTGCGTTATGCGTTATGCGTTACGCGTTATGCGTTATGCTTTATGCGATATGCGTTACGCTTTATGCGTTATGCATTATGCGTTATGCGTTATGCGTTATGCATTATGCGTTATGCGTTATGCGTGAAGCGTTATGCGTTAAGCGTTATGCGTTTTGCTGTATTCGTTATGCGTTGAGCATTATGCGTTATGCGTTATGTGTTATGCGTTATGCGTTATGCGTTATACGTTATGCGTTATGCGTTATGCGTGATCCGTTATGTGTTAGGCGATATACGTTTTGCGGTATTCGTTATGCGTTATGATTTATGCTTTATGCTTTATGCGTTATGCGTTATGCGTTATGCGTTATGAGTTATGCGTTTTGCGGTATTCGTTGTGCGTTGTGCATTATGCGTTATGCGTTGTGCGTTATGGGTTATGATTTATGCGTTATGCGATATGAGTTATGGGTTATGCGTTAATGTTATGCGTTATGCGTTATGATTTATGCTTTATGCGTTATGCGTTATGCGTGATCCGACATGCGTTATGCATTTTGCGTTATGCGTTATTCGTTATGAGTTATGAGTTATAAGTTATGCGTAATGCGTTATGCGTTATGCGTTATGCATTATGCTTTATCCGTTATGCGTGATGCGTTATGCTTTATGCGTTATGCGTTATGCGTTATGCGTTATGCGTTATGCGTTATGCGTTATGCGTTATGCGTTATGCGTTATTCGTTATGAGTAATGAGTTATAAGTTATGCGTTATGCGTAATGCGTTATGCGTTATGCGTTATGCGTTATGCGTTATGCTTTATGCGTTATGCGTTATGCGTTATACTTTATGCGTTATTCGTTATGCGTTATGCGTTATGCGTTATGCGTTATGCGTTATGCGTTATGCGTGATCCGACATGCATTATGCATTTTGCGTTATGCGTGATCCGACATGCATTATGCATTTTGCGTTATGCGTTATGCATTATGCGTTATGCGTTATGCGTTATGCGTTATGCGTTATGCGTTATGCGTTATGCGTTATTCGTTATGAGTAATGAGTTATAAGTTATAGGTTATGCGTAATGCGTTATGCGTTATGCGTTATGCGTTATGCGTTATGCGTTATTGGTTATGCGTTATGCGTTATGCGTTTTGCGTTATGCGTTATGCGTTATGCGTTGTGCGTTATGCTTTATGCGTTATGCGTTATGCGTTATGCGTTATGCGTTATGCGTTATGCGTTATGCGTTATGCGTTATGCGTTATGCGTTATGCGTTATGCGTTATGCGTTATGCGTTATGCGTTATGCGTTATGCGTTATGGGTAATGCGTTATGCTTTATGCGTTATGCGTTATGCGTTATGCGTTATGCGTTATGCGTTATGCGTTATGCGTTATGCTTTATGCGTTATGCGTTATGAGTTATACGTTATGCGTTATGCGTTATGCGTTGTGCGTTATGCGTTATGCGTTACGCGTTATGCGTTATGCTTTATGCGATATGCGTTACGCTTTATGCGTTATGCATTATGCGTTATGCGTTATGCGTTATGCATTATGCGTTATGCGTTATGCGTGAAGCGTTATGCGTTAAGCGTTATGCGTTTTGCTGTATTCGTTATGCGTTGAGCATTATGCGTTATGCGTTATGTGTTATGCGTTATGCGTTATGCGTTATACGTTATGCGTTATGCGTTATGCGTGATCCGTTATGTGTTAGGCGATATACGTTTTGCGGTATTCGTTATGCGTTATGATTTATGCTTTATGCTTTATGCGTTATGCGTTATGCGTTATGCGTTATGAGTTATGCGTTTTGCGGTATTCGTTATGCGTTGTGCATTATGCGTTATGCGTTGTGCGTTATGGGTTATGATTTATGCGTTATGCGATATGAGTTATGGGTTATGCGTTAATGTTATGCGTTATGCGTTATGATTTATGCTTTATGCGTTATGCGTTATGCGTGATCCGACATGCGTTATGCATTTTGCGTTATGCGTTATTCGTTATGAGTTATGAGTTATAAGTTATGCGTAATGCGTTATGCGTTATGCGTTATGCATTATGCTTTATCCGTTATGCGTTATGCGTTATGCTTTATGCGTTATGCGTTATGCGTTATGCGTTATGCGTTATGCGTTATGCGTTATGCGTTATGCGTTATGCGTTATTCGTTATGAGTAATGAGTTATAAGTTATGCGTTATGCGTAATGCGTTATGCGTTATGCGTTATGCGTTATGCGTTATGCTTTATGCGTTATGCGTTATGCGTTATGCTTTATGCGTTATTCGTTATGCGTTATGCGTTATGCGTTATGCGTTATGCGTTATGCGTGATCCGACATGCATTATGCATTTTGCGTTATGCGTGATCCGACATGCATTATGCATTTTGCGTTATGCGTTATTCGTTATGAGTTATGAGTTATAAGTTATGCGTAATGCGTTATGCGTTATGCGTTTTGCATTATGCTTTATCCGTTATGCGTTATGCGTTATGCTTTATGCGTTATGCGTTATGCGTTATGCGTTATGCGTTATGCCTTATGCGTTATGCGTTATTCGTTATGAGTAATGAGTTATAAGTTATGCGTTATGCGTTATGCTTCATGCGTTATGCGTTATGCGTTATGCGTTATGCGTTATGCGTCATGCGTTATGCTTTATGCGTTATGCGTTACTCCTTATGAGTTATGAGTTATAAGTTATGCGTAATGCGGTATGCGTTATACGTTATACGTTATGCGTTATGCGTTATGCGTTATGCGTTATGCGTTATGCGTTATGCGTTATGCGTTATGCGTTATGCGCTATGCGTTATGCATTATGCATTATGCGTTATGCGTTATGCGTTATGCGTTATGCGTTATGCGTTATGCGTTATGCTTTATGCGTTATGCGTCATGCGATATGCTTTATGCGTTATGCGTTACTCCTTATGAGTTATGAGTTATAAGTTATGCGTAATGCGTTATGCGTTATGCGTTATGCATTATGCTTTATCCGTTATGCGTTATGCGTTATGCTTTATGCGTTATGCGTTATGCGTTATGAGTAATGAGTTATAAGTTATGCGTTATGCGTTATTCGTTATGAGTAATGAGTTATAAGTTATGCGTTATGCGTTATGCTTTATGCGTTATGAGTTATGCGTTATGCTTTATGCGTTATGCGTTAATCCTTATGAGTTATGAGTTATAAGTTATGCGTAATGCGGTATGCGTTATACGTTATACGTTATGCGTTATGCGTTATGCGTTATGCGTTATGCGTTATGCGTTATGCGTTATGCGTTATGCGTTATGCGTTATGCGTTATGCGTTATGCGTTATGCTTTATGCGCTATGCGTTATGCATTATGCGTTATGCGTTATGCGTTATGCGTTAAGCGTTATTCTTTTTGCTGTATTCGTTATGCGTTGTGCATTATGCGTTATGCGTTACGTGTTATGCTTTATGCGTTATGCGTTATGCGTTACGCTTTATGCGTTATGCATTATGCGTTATGCGTTATGCGTTATACATTATGCGTTATGCGTTATGCGTGATCCGTTATGCGTTAAGCGTTATGCGTTTTGCTGTATTCGTAATGCGTTGTGCATTATGCGTTATGCGTTATGTGTTATGCGTTATGCGTTATGCGTTATGCGTTATGCGTTATGCGTTATGCGTTATGCGTTATGCGTTATGCGTTATGCGTTATGCGTTATGCGTTATGCGTTATGCGTTATGCGTTATGCGTTATGCATTATGCTTTATCCGTTATGCGTTATGCGTTATGCTTTATGCGTTATGCGTTATGCGTTATGAGTAATGAGTTATAAGTTATGCGTTATGCGTTATTCGTTATGAGTAATGAGTTATAAGTTATGCGTTATGCGTTATGCTTTATGCGTTATGCGTTATGCTTTATGCATTATGCGTTACTCCTTATGAGTTATGAGTTATAAGTTATGCGTAATGCGGTATGCGTTATACGTTATACGTTATGCGTTATGCGTTATGCGTTATGCGTTATGCGTTATGCGTTATGCGTTATGCGTTATGCGTTACGCTTTATGCGTTATGCATTATGCGTTATGCGTTATGCGTTATGCGTTATGCATTATGCGTTATGCGTTATGCGTGATCCGTTATGCGTTAAGCGTTATGCGTTTTGCTGTATTCGTAATGCGTTGTGCATTATGCGTTATGCGTTATGTGTTACGCGTTATGCGTTATGCGTTATGCGTTATACGTTATGCGTTATGCGTTATGCGTGATCCGTTATGTGTTAGGCGATATACGTTTTGCGGTATTCGTTATGCGTTATGCGTTATGCGTTATGCGTTATCCGTTGTTCGTTATGCGTTATGCGTTGTGCGTTATTAGTTACACGTTATGCGTTGTGCATTATGCGTTATTCGTTGTGCGTTATGGGTTATGATTTATGCGTTATGCGATATGAGTTATGCGTTATGCGTTATGCGTTATGCGTTATGCGTTATGCGTTATGCTTTATGCGTTATGCGTTATGCGTTATGCGTTATGCGTTATGCGTTATGCGTTATTCGTTATGAGTAATGAGTTATAAGTTATGCGTTATGCGTTATGCTTTATGCGTTATGCGTTATGCGTTATGCGTTATGCGTTATGCGTTATGCGTTATGCGTTATGCGTTATGCGTTATGCGTTATACGGTATGCGTTATGCGTTATGCGTTATGCGTTATGCGTTATGCGTTATGCGTTATGCGTTAAGCGTTATGCTTTATGCGTTATGCGTCATGCGTTATGCTTTATGCGTTATGCGTTACTCCTTATGAGTTATGAGTTATAAGTTATGCGTTATGCGTTATGCGTTATGCTTTATGCGTTATGCGTTATGCGTTATGCTTTATGCGTTATTCGTTATGCGTTATGCGTTATGCGTTATGCGTTATGCGTTATGCGTTATGCGTTATGCGTTATGCGTGATCCGACATGCATTATGCATTTTGCGTTATGCGTGATCCGACATGCATTATGCATTTTGCGTTATGCGTTATTCGTTATGAGTTATGAGTTATAAGTTATGCGTAATGCGTTATGCGTTATGCGTTTTGCATTATGCTTTATCCGTTATGCGTTATGCGTTATGCTTTATGCGTTATGCGTTATGCGTTATGCGTTATGCGTTATGCCTTATGCGTTATGCGTTATTCGTTATGAGTAATGAGTTATAAGTTATGCGTTATGCGTTATGCTTCATGCGTTATGCGTTATGCGTTATGCGTTATGCGTTATGCGTCATGCGTTATGCTTTATGCGTTATTCGTTACTCCTTATGAGTTATGAGTTATAAGTTATGCGTTATGCGTTATGCGTTATGCGTTATGCGTTATGCGTAATGCGGTATGCGTTATACGTTATACGTTATGCGTTATGCGTTATGCGTTATGCGTTATGCGTTATGCGTTATGCGTTATGCGTCATGCGTTATGCTTTATGCGTTATGCGTTACTCCTTATGAGTTATGAGTTATAAGTTATGCGTTATGCGTTATGCGTTATGCTTTATGCGTTATGCGTTATGCGTTATGCTTTATGCGTTATTCGTTATGCGTTATGCGTTATGCGTTATGCGTTATGCGTTATGCGTTATGCGTTATGCGTTATGCGTGATCCGACATGCATTATGCATTTTGCGTTATGCGTGATCCGACATGCATTATGCATTTTGCGTTATGCGTTATTCGTTATGAGTTATGAGTTATAAGTTATGCGTAATGCGTTATGCGTTATGCGTTTTGCATTATGCTTTATCCGTTATGCGTTATGCGTTATGCTTTATGCGTTATGCGTTATGCGTTATGCGTTATGCGTAATGCGGTATGCGTTATACGTTATACGTTATGCGTTATGCGTTATGCGTTATGCGTTATGCGTTATGCGTTATGCGTTATGCGTTATGCGTTATGCGCTATGCGTTATGCATTATGCGTTATGCGTTATGCGTTATGCGTTATGCGTTATGCGTTATGCGTTATGCGTTATGCTTTATGCGTTATGCGTCATGCGATATGCTTTATGCGTTATGCGTTACTCCTTATGAGTTATGAGTTATAAGTTATGCGTAATGCGTTATGCGTTATGCGTTATGCATTATGCTTTATCCGTTATGCGTTATGCGTTATGCTTTATGCGTTATGCGTTATGCGTTATGAGTAATGAGTTATAAGTTATGCGTTATGCGTTATTCGTTATGAGTAATGAGTTATAAGTTATGCGTTATGCGTTATGCTTTATGCGTTATGAGTTATGCGTTATGCTTTATGCGTTATGCGTTAATCCTTATGAGTTATGAGTTATAAGTTATGCGTAATGCCGTATGCGTTATACGTTATACGTTATGCGTTATGCGTTATGCGTTATGCGTTATGCGTTATGCGTTATGCGTTATGCGTTATGCGTTATGCGTTATGCGTTATGCGTTATGCGTTATGCTTTATGCGCTATGCGTTATGCATTATGCGTTATGCGTTATGCGTTATGCGTTAAGCGTTATGCTTTTTGCTGTATTCGTTATGCGTTGTGCATTATGCGTTATGCGTTACGTGTTATGCTTTATGCGTTATGCGTTATGCGTTACGCTTTATGCGTTATGCATTATGCGTTATGCGTTATGCGTTATACATTATGCGTTATGCGTTATGCGTGATCCGTTATGCGTTAAGCGTTATGCGTTTTGCTGTATTCGTAATGCGTTGTGCATTATGCGTTATGCGTTATGTGTTATGCGTTATGCGTTATGCGTTATGCGTTATGCGTTATGCGTTATGCGTCATGCGTTATGCGTTATGCGTTATGCGTTATGCGTTATGCATTATGCTTTATCCGTTATGCGTTATGCGTTATGCTTTATGCGTTATGCGTTATGCGTTATGAGTAATGAGTTATAAGTTATGCGTTATGCGTTATTCGTTATGAGTAATGAGTTATAAGTTATGCGTTATGCGTTATGCTTTATGCGTTATGCGTTATGCTTTATGCATTATGCGTTACTCCTTATGAGTTATGAGTCATAAGTTATGCGTAATGCGGTATGCGTTATACGTTATACGTTATGCGTTATGCGTTATGCGTTATGCGTTATGCGTTATGCGTTATGCGTTATGCGTTATGCGTTACGCTTTATGCGTTATGCATTATGCGTTATGCGTTATGCGTTATGCGTTATGCGTTATGCATTATGCGTTATGCGTTATGCGTGATCCGTTATGCGTTAAGCGTTATGCGTTTTGCTGTATTCGTAATGCGTTGTGCATTATGCGTTATGCGTTATGTGTTACGCGTTATGCGTTATGCGTTATACGTTATGCGTTATGCGTTATGCGTGATCCGTTATGTGTTAGGCGATATACGTTTTGCGGTATTCGTTATGCGTTATGCGTTATGCGTTATGCGTTATCCGTTGTTCGTTATGCGTTATGCGTTGTGCGTTATTAGTTACACGTTATGCGTTGTGCATTATGCGTTATGCGTTATGCGATATGCGTTATCCGTTATGCGTTATGCGTTATGCGTTATTCGTTATGAGTAATGAGTTATAAGTTATGCGTTATGCGTTATGCTTTATGCCTTATGCGTTATGCGTTATGCGTTATGCGTTATTCGTTATGCGTTATGCGTTATGCGTTTTGCGTTATGCGTTATGCGTTATGCGTTGTGCGTTATACGTTATGCGTTATGCGTTATACGGTATGCGTTATGCGTTATGCGTTATGCGTTATGCGTTATGCGTTTTGCGTTATGCGTTATGCGTTATGCGTTATGCGTTATGCGTTATGCGTTATGCGTTATGCGTTATGCGTTATGCGTTATGCGTTATGCTTTATGCGTTATGCGTTATGCGTTATGCGTTATGCGTTATGCGTTATGCGTTATGCGTTATGCCTTATGCGTTATGCGTTATGCGTTATGCGTTATTCGTTATGCGTTATGCGTTATGCGTTTTGCGTTTTGCGTTATGCGTTATGCGTTGTGCGTTATACGTTATGCGTTATGCGTTATACGGTATGCGTTATGCGTTATGCGTTATGCGTTACTCCTTATGAGTTATGAGTTATAAGTTATGCGTAATGCGTTATGCGTTATGCGTTATGCATTATGCTTTATCCGTTATGCGTTATGCGTTATGCTTTATGCGTTATGCGTTATGCGTTATGAGTAATGAGTTATAAGTTATGCGTTATGCGTTATTCGTTATGAGTAATGAGTTATAAGTTATGCGTTATGCGTTATGCTTTATGCGTTATGAGTTATGCGTTATGCTTTATGCGTTATGCATTAATCCTTATGAGTTATGAGTTATAAGTTATGCGTAATGCGGTATGCGTTATACGTTATACGTTATGCGTTATGCGTTATGCGTTATGCGTTATGCGTTATGCGTTATGCGTTATGCGTTATGCGTTATGCGTTATGCGTTATGCGTTATGCGTTATGCGCTATGCGTTATGCATTATGCGTTATGCGTTATGCGTTATGCGTTAAGCGTTATGCTTTTTGCTGTATTCGTTATGCGATGTGCATTATGCGTTATGCGTTACGTGTTATGCTTTATGCGTTATGCGTTATGCGTTACGCTTTATGCGTTATGCATTATGCGTTATGCGTTATGCGTTATACATTATGCGTTATGCGTTATGCGTGATCCGTTATGCGTTAAGCGTTATGCGTTTTGCTGTATTCGTAATGCGTTGTGCATTATGCGTTATGCGTTATGTGTTATGCGTTATGCGTTATGCGTTATGCGTTATACGTTATGCGTTATGCGTTATGCGTGATCCGTTATGTGTTAGGCGATATACGTTTTGCGGTATTCGTTATGCGTTATGCGTTATGCGTTATGCGTTATGCGTTATCCGTTGTCCGTTATGCGTTATGCGTTGTGCGTTATTAGTTACACGTTATGCTTTATGCGTTATGCGTTATGCGTTATGCGTTATGCGTTATGCGTTATGCGTTATGCGTTATGCGTTATGCGTTATGCGTTATGCGTTATGCGTTATGCGTTATGCGTTATGCGTTATGCGTTATGCGTTATGCGTTATGCGCTATGCGTTATACGGTATGCGTTATGAGTAATGAGTTATAAGATATGCGTTATGCGTTATGCGTTATGCGTTATGCGTTATGCGTTATGCGTTATGCGTTATGCGTTATGCGCTATGCGTTATGCATTATGCGTTATGCGTTATGCGTTATGCGTTAAGCGTTATGCGTTTTGCTGTATTCGTTATGCGGTGTGCATTATGAGTTATGCGTTATGTGTTATGCTTTATGCGTTATGCGTTATGCGTTACGCTTTATGCGTTATGCATTATGCGTTATGCGTTATGCGTTATGCATTATGCGTTATGCGTTATGCGTGATCCGTTATGCGTTATACGTTATGCGTTATGCGTTATGCGTGATCCGTTATATGTTAGGCGATATACGTTTTGCGGTATTCGTTATGCGTTATGCGTTATGCGTTATGCGTTATCCGTTGTTCGTTATGCGTTATGCGTTGTGCGTTATACGTTTGCGTTATGCGTTATGCGTTATGCGTTATTCGTTATGAGTAATGAGTTATAAGTTATGCGTTATGCGTTATGCGTTATGCTTTATGCGTTATGCATTATGCGTTATGCGTTATGCGATATGCGTTATGCGTTATGCGTTATTCGTTATGAATAATGAGTTATAAGTTATGCGTTATGAGTTATGCGTTATGCGTTATGCGTTATGCGTTATGCGTTTTGCGGTATTCGTTATGCGTTGTGCATTATGAGTTATGCGTTGTGCGTTATGGGTTATGATTTATGCGTTATGCGATACGAGTTATGCGTTATGCGTTATGCGTTATGCGTTATGCGTTATGCGTTATGCGTTATGCATTATGCGTTATGCGTTATGCTTTATGCGTCATGCGTGATCCGTTATGCGTTAGGCGTTATGCGATTTGCGGTACTCGTTAAGCGTTGTGCATTATGTGTTATGCGTTATGCGTTAAGGGTTATGGGTTATGCGTTATGCGTTATGCGTTTTGCGTTATGCGTTATGCGTTATGCGTTGTGCGTTATACGTTTGCGTTATGCGTTATGCGTTATGCTTTATGCGTTATGCGTTATGCGTTATGCGTTATGCGTTATGCGTTATGCGTTATGCGTTATGCGTTATGCGTTATGCGTTATGCGTTATGCGTTATGCGTTATGCGTTATGCGTCATGCGCTATGCGTTATACGGTATGCGTTATGAGTAATGAGTTATAAGTTATGCGTTATGCGTTATGCGTTATGCGTTATGCGTTATGCGTTATGCGTTATGCGCTATGCGTTATGCATTATGCGTTATGCGTTATGCGTTATGCGTTAAGCGTTATGCGTTTTGCTGTATTCGTTATGCGGTGTGCATTATGAGTTATGCGTTATGTGTTATGCTTTATGCGTTATGCGTTATGCGTTACGCTTTATGAGTTATGCATTATGCGTTATGCGTTATGCGTTATGCATTATGCGTTATGCGTTATGCGTGATCCGTTATGCGTTAAGCGTTATGCGTTTTGCTGTATTCGTAATGCGTTGTGCATTATGTGTTATGCGTTATGTGTTATGCGTTATGCGTTATGCGTTATACGTTATGCGTTATGCGTTATGCGTGATCCGTTATATGTTAGGCGATATACGTTTTGCGGTATTCGTTATGCGTTATGCGTTATGCGTTATGCGTTATCCGTTGTTCGTTATGCGTTATGCGATGTGCGTTATACGTTTGCGTTATGCGTTATGCGTTATGCGTTATTCGTTATGAGTAATGAGTTATAAGTTATGCGTTATGCGTTATGCGTTATGCGTTATGAGTTATGCGGTATGCGGTATGCGTTATGCGTTATGCGTTATGCGTTTTGCGGTATTCGTTATGCGTTATGCGTTATGCGTTATGCTTTATGCGTTATGCGTTATGCGTTATGCGTTATGCGTTATACGGTGTGCGTTATGCGTTGTGCGTTATGCGTTATGAGTTATGCGTTATGCGTTATGCGTTATGCGCTATGCGTTATGCATTATGCGTTATGCGTTATGCGTTATGCGTTAAGCGTTATGCGTTATGCTTTATGCGTTATGCGTTATGCGTTATGCGTTATGCGTTATACGGTGTGCGTTATGCGTTGTGCGTTATGCGTTATGCGTTATGCGTTATGCGTTATTCGTTATGAGTAATGAGTTATAAGTTATGCGTTATGCGTTATGCGTTATGCGTTATGCTTTATGCGTTATGCATTATGCGTTATGCGTTATGCGATATGCGTTATGCGTTATGCGTTATTCGTTATGAATAATGAGTTATAAGTTATGCGTTATGAGTTATGCGTTATGCGTTATGCGTTATGCGTTATGCGTTTTGCGGTATTCGTTATGCGTTGTGCATTATGAGTTATGCGTTGTGCGTTATGGGTTATGATTTATGCGTTATGCGATATGAGTTATGCGTTATGCGTTATGCGTTATGCGTTATGCGTTATGCGTTATGCGTTATGCATTATGCGTTATGCGTTATGCTTTATGCGTCATGCGTGATCCGTTATGCGTTAGGCGTTATGCGATTTGCGGTACTCGTTAAGCGTTGTGCATTATGTGTTATGCGTTATGCGTTAAGGGTTATGGGTTATGCGTTATGCGTTATGCGTTATGCGTTTTGCGTTATGCGTTATGCGTTATGCGTTGTGCGTTATACGTTTGCGTTATGCGTTATGCGTTATGCTTTATGCGTTATGCGTTATGCGTTATGCGTTATGCGTTATGCGTTATGCGTTATGCGTTATGCGTTATGCGTTATGCGTTATGCGTTATGCGTTATGCGTTATGCGTTATGCGTTATGCGTTATGCGCTATGCGTTATACGGTATGCGTTATGAGTAATGAGTTATAAGTTATGCGTTATGCGTTATGCGTTATGCGTTATGCGTTATGCGTTATGCGTTATGCGTTATGCGCTATGCGTTATGCATTATGCGTTATGCGTTATGCGTTATGCGTTAAGCGTTATGCGTTTTGCTGTATTCGTTATGCGGTGTGCATTATGAGTTATGCGTTATGTGTTATGCTTTATGCGTTATGCGTTATGCGTTACGCTTTATGAGTTATGCGTTATGCGTTATGCGTTATGCGTTATGCGTTATGCGTTATGCGTTATGCGTGATCCGTTATGCGTTAAGCGTTATGCGTTTTGCTGTATTCGTAATGCGTTGTGCATTATGTGTTATGCGTTATGTGTTATGCGTTATGCGTTATGCGTTATACGTTATGCGTTATGCGTTATGCGTGATCCGTTATATGTTAGGCGATATACGTTTTGCGGTATTCGTTATGCGTTATGCGTTATGCGTTATGCGTTATCCGTTGTTCGTTATGCGTTATGCGATGTGCGTTATACGTTTGCGTTATGCGTTATGCGTTATGCGTTATTCGTTATGAGTAATGAGTTATAAGTTATGCGTTATGCGTTATGCGTTATGCGTTATGCTTTATGCGTTATGCATTATGCGTTATGCGTTATGCGATATGCGTTATGCGTTATGCGTTATTCGTTATGAATAATGAGTTATAAGTTATGCGTTATGAGTTATGCGTTATGCGTTATGCGTTATGCGTTATGCGTTATGCGTTTTGCGGTATTCGTTATGCGTTGTGCATTATGAGTTATGCGTTGTGCGTTATGGGTTATGATTTATGCGTTATGCGATATGAGTTATGCGTTATGCGTTATGCGTTATGCGTTATGCGTTATGCGTTATGCGTTATGCATTATGCGTTATGCGTTATGCTTTATGCGTCATGCGTGATCCGTTATGCGTTAGGCGTTATGCGATTTGCGGTATTCGTTAAGCGTTGTGCATTATGTGTTATGCGTTATGCGTTAAGGGTTATGGGTTATGCGTTATGCTTTATGCGTTATTCATTTTGCGTTATGCGTTATGCGTTATGCTTTATGCGTTATGCATTATGCGTTATGAATTATGCGATATGCGTTATGCATTATGCATTATGCGTTATTCGTTATGCGTTATGCGTGATCCGTTATGCGTTATGCGTTATGCGTTATGCGTTATGCGTTATGCGTTATGCGTTATGCTTTATGCGTTATGCGTTACTCCTTATGAGTTATGAGTTATAAGTTATGCGTAATGCGTTATGCTTTATGCGTTATGCGTTATGCGTTATGCGTTTTGCGGTATTCGTTATGCGTTGTGCATTATGAGTTATGCGTTGTGCGTTATGGGTTATGATTTATGCGTTATGCGATATGAGTTATGCGTTATGCGTTATGCGTTATGCGTTATGCGTTATGCGTTATGCATTATGGGTTATGCGTTATGCTTTATGCGTCATGCGTGATCCGTTATGCGTTAGGCGTTATGCGATTTGCGGTATTCGTTAAGCGTTGTGCATTATGTGTTATGCGTTATGCGTTAAGGGTTATGGGTTATGCGTTATGCTTTATGCGTTATTCATTTTGCGTTATGCGTTATTTGTTATGCTTTATGCGTTATGCATTATGCGTTATGAATTATGCGATATGCGTTATGCATTATGCATTATGCGTTATTCGTTATGCGTTATGCGTGATCCGTTATGCGTTATGCGTTATGCGTTATGCGTTATGCGTTATGCGTTATGCTTTATGCGTTATGCGTTACTCCTTATGAGTTATGAGTTATAAGTTATGCGTAATGCGTTATGCTTTATGCGTTATGCGTTATGCGTTATGCGTTATGCGTTATGCGTTATGCGTTATGCGTTATGCGTTATGCGTTATGCGTTATGCGTTATGCGTGATCCGTTATGCGTTATGCGTTATGCGTTATGCTTTATGCGTTATGCGTTATGCGTTATGCGTTATGCGTTATACGGTGTGCGTTATGCGTTGTGCGTTATGCGTTATGAGTTATGCGGTATGCGGTATGCGTTATGCGTTATGCGTTATGCGTTTTGCGGTATTCGTTATGCGTTATGCGTTATGCGTTATGCTTTATGCGTTATGCGTTATGCGTTATGCGTTATGCGTTATACGGTGTGCGTTATGCGTTGTGCGTTATGCGTTATGAGTTATGCGTTATGCGTTATGCGTTATGCGCTATGCGTTATGCATTATGCGTTATGCGTTATGCGTTATGCGTTAAGCGTTATGCGTTATGCTTTATGCGTTATGCGTTATGCGTTATGCGTTATGCGTTATACGGTGTGCGTTATGCGTTGTGCGTTATGCGTTATGCGTTATGCGTTATGCGTTATTCGTTATGAGTAATGAGTTATAAGTTATGCGTTATGCGTTATGCGTTATGCGTTATGCTTTATGCGTTATGCATTATGCGTTATGCGTTATGCGATATGCGTTATGCGTTATGCGTTATTCGTTATGAATAATGAGTTATAAGTTATGCGTTATGAGTTATGCGTTATGCGTTATGCGTTATGCGTTATGCGTTTTGCGGTATTCGTTATGCGTTGTGCATTATGAGTTATGCGTTGTGCGTTATGGGTTATGATTTATGCGTTATGCGATATGAGTTATGCGTTATGCGTTATGCGTTATGCGTTATGCGTTATGCGTTATGCGTTATGCATTATGCGTTATGCGTTATGCTTTATGCGTCATGCGTGATCCGTTATGCGTTAGGCGTTATGCGATTTGCAGTACTCGTTAAGCGTTGTGCATTATGTGTTATGCGTTATGCGTTAAGGGTTATGGGTTATGCGTTATGCGTTATGCGTTATGCGTTTTGCGTTATGCGTTATGCGTTATGCGTTGTGCGTTATACGTTTGCGTTATGCGTTATGCGTTATGCTTTATGCGTTATGCGTTATGCGTTATGCGTTATGCGTTATGCGTTATGCGTTATGCGTTATGCGTTATGCGTTATGCGTTATGCGTTATGCGTTATGCGTTATGCGTTATGCGCTATGCGTTATGCGCTATGCGTTATACGGTATGCGTTATGAGTAATGAGTTATAAGTTATGCGTTATGCGTTATGCGTTATGCGTTATGCGTTATGCGTTATGCGTTATGCGTTATGCGTTATGCGCTATGCGTTATGCGTGATCCGTTATGCGTTATGCGTTATGCGTTAAGCGTTATGCGTTTTGCTGTATTCGTTATGCGGTGTGCATTATGAGTTATGCGTTATGTGTTATGCTTTATGCGTTATGCGTTATGCGTTACGCTTTATGAGTTATGCATTATGCGTTATGCGTTATGCGTTATGCATTATGCGTTATGCGTTATGCGTGATCCGTTATGCGTTAAGCGTTATGCGTTTTGCTGTATTCGTAATGCGTTGTGCATTATGTGTTATGCGTTATGTGTTATGCGTTATGCGTTATGCGTTATACGTTATGCGTTATGCGTTATGCGTGATCCGTTATATGTTAGGCGATATACGTTTTGCGGTATTCGTTATGCGTTATGCGTTATGCGTTATGCGTTATCCGTTGTTCGTTATGCGTTATGCGATGTGCGTTATACGTTTGCGTTATGCGTTATGCGTTATGCGTTATTCGTTATGAGTAATGAGTTATAAGTTATGCGTTATGCGTTATGCGTTATGCTTTATGCGTTATGCATTATGCGTTATGCGTTATGCGATATGCGTTATGCGTTATGCGTTATTCGTTATGAATAATGAGTTATAAGTTATGCGTTATGAGTTATGCGTTATGCGTTATGCGTTATGCGTTATGCGTTATGCGTTTTGCGGTATTCGTTATGCGTTGTGCATTATGAGTTATGCGTTGTGCGTTATGGGTTATGATTTATGCGTTATGCGATATGAGTTATGCGTTATGCGTTATGCGTTATGCGTTATGCGTTATGCGTTATGCATTATGCGTTATGCGTTATGCTTTATGCGTCATGCGTGATCCGTTATGCGTTAGGCGTTATGCGATTTGCGGTATTCGTTAAGCGTTGTGCATTATGTGTTATGCGTTATGCGTTAAGGGTTATGGGTTATGCGTTATGCTTTATGCGTTATTCATTTTGCGTTATGCGTTATGCGTTATGCTTTATGCGTTATGCATTATGCGTTATGAATTATGCGATATGCGTTATGCATTATGCATTATGCGTTATTCGTTATGCGTTATGCGTGATCCGTTATGCGTTATGCGTTATGCGTTATGCGTTATGCGTTATGCGTTATGCGTTATGCTTTATGCGTTATGCGTTACTCCTTATGAGTTATGAGTTATAAGTTATGCGTAATGCGTTATGCTTTATGCGTTATGCGTTATGCGTTATGCGTTATGCGTTATGCGTTATGCGTTATGCGTTATGCGTTATGCGTTATGCGTGATCCGTTATGCGTTATGCGTTATGCGTTATGCTTTATGCGTTATGCGTTATGCGTTATGCGTTATGCGTTATGCGTTATACGGTGTGCGTTATGCGTTGTGCGTTATGCGTTATGAGTTATGCGGTATGCGGTATGCGTTATGCGTTATGCGTTATGCGTTTTGCGGTATTCGTTATGCGTTATGCGTTATGCGTTATGCTTTATGCGTTATGCGTTATGCGTTATGCGTTATGCGTTATACGGTGTGCGTTATGCGTTGTGCGTTATGCGTTATGAGTTATGCGTTATGCGTTATGCGTTATGCGCTATGCGTTATGCATTATGCGTTATGCGTTATGCGTTATGCGTTAAGCGTTATGCGTTTTGCTGTATTCGTTATGCGGTGTGCATTATGAGTTATGCGTTATGTGTTATGCTTTATGCGTTATGCGTTATGCGTTACGCTTTATGCGTTATGCATTATGCGTTATGCGTTATGCGTTATGCGTTATGCATTATGCGTTATGCGTTATGCGTGATCCGTTATGCGTTAAGCGTTATGCGTTTTGCTGTATTCGTAATGCGTTGTGCATTATGTGTTATGCGTTATGTGTTATGCGTGATGCGTTATGCGTTATACGTTATGCGTTATGCGTTATACGTTATGCGTATGCGTTATGCGATATGCGTTATGCGTTATGCGTTATGCGTTATGCTTTATGCGTTGTGCGTTATTAGTTACACGTTATGCGTTATGCGTTATGCGTTATGCGTTAGGGGTTATGCGTTATGCGTTAGGCGTTATGCGTTATGCGTTATGCGTTATGCGTTATGCGTTATGAGTTATGCGATAGGCGTTATCCGTTATGCGTTATGCGTTATGCGTTATTCGTTATGAGTAATGAGTTATAAGTTATGCGTTATGCGTTATGCTTTATGCGTTATGCGTTATGCGTTATGCGTTATGCGTTATGCGTTATGCGTTATGCGTTATGCTTTATGCGTTATGCGTTATGCGTTATGCGTTATGTGTTATGCGTTATGCGTTATGCGTTATGCGTTATGCGTTATGCGTTATGCGTTATGCGTTATGCGTTATGCGTTATGCGATATGCGTCATGCATCAAGCCTTATGCGATATGCGATATGCGTCATGCATCAAGCCTTATGCGTTATGGGTTATGCGTTAACGTTATGCGTTATGCGTTATGATTTATGCTTTATGCGTTATGCGTTATGCGTGATCCGACATGCGTTATGCATTTTGCGTTATGCGTTATTCGTTATGAGTTATTAGTTATAAGTTATGCGTAATGCGTTATGCGTTATGCGTTATGCATTATGCTTTTTTCGTTATGCGTTATGCGTTATGCTTTATGCGTTATGCGTTATGCAGTATGCGTTATGCGTTATGCGTTATGCGTTATGCGTTATGCGTTATTCGTTATGAGTAATGAGTTATAAGTTATAGGTTATGCGTAATGCGTTATGCGTTATGCGTTATGCGTTATGCGTTATGCGTTATGCGTTATGCGTTATGCGTTATGCGTTTTGCGTTATGCGTTATGCGTTATGCGTTGTGCGTTATGCTTTATGCGTTATGCGTTATTCGTTATGAGTAATGAGTTATAAGTTATGCGTTATGCGTAATGCGTTATGCGTTATGCGTTATGCGTTATGCGTTATGCTTTATGCGTTATGCGTTATGCGTTATGCTTTATGCGTTATTCGTTATGCGTTATGCGTTATGCGTTATGCGTTATGCGTTATGCGTTATGCGTGATCCGACATGCATTATGCATTTTGCGTTATGCGTGATCCGACATGCATTATGCATTTTGCGTTATGCGTTATGCATTATGCGTTATGCGTTATGCGTTATGCGTTATGCGTTATGCGTTATTCGTTATGAGTAATGAGTTATAAGTTATAGGTTATGCGTAATGCGTTATGCGTTATGCGTTATGCGTTACGCGTTTTGCGTTATGCGTTATGCGTTTTGCGTTATGCGTTATGCGTTATGTGTTGTGCGTTATGCTTTATGCGTTATGCGTTATGCGTTATGCGTTATGCGTTATGCGTTATGCGTTATGCGTTATGCGTTATGCGTTATGCGTTATGCGTTATGCGTTATGCGTTATGCGTTATGCGTTATGCGTTATGCGTAATGCGTTATGCTTTATGCGTTATGCGTTATGCGTTATGCGTTATGCGTTATGCGTTATGCGTTATGCTTTATGCGTTATGCGTTATGAGTTATACGTTATGCGTTATGCGTTATGCGTTGTGCGTTATGCGTTATGCGTTACGCGTTATGCGTTATGCTTTATGCGATATGCGTTACGCTTTATGCGTTATGCATTATGCGTTATGCGTTATGCGTTATGCATTATGCGTTATGCGTTATGCGTGAAGCGTTATGCGTTAAGCGTTATGCGTTTTGCTGTATTCGTTATGCGTTGAGCATTATGCGTTATGCGTTATGTGTTATGCGTTATGCGTTATGCGTTATACGTTATGCGTTATGCGTTATGCGTGATCCGTTATGTGTTAGGCGATATACGATTTGCGGTATTCGTTATGCGTTATGATTTATGCTTTATGCTTTATGCGTTATGCGTTATGCGTCATGCGTTATGAGTTATGCGTTTTGCGGTATTCGTTATGCGTTGTGCATTATGCGTTATGCGTTGTGCGTTATGGGTTATGATTTATGCGTTATGCGATATGAGTTATGGGTTATGCGTTAATGTTATGCGTTATGCGTTATGATTTATGCTTTATGCGTTATGCGTTATGCGTGATCCGACATGCGTTATGCATTTTGCGTTATGCGTTATTCGTTATGAGTTATGAGTTATAAGTTATGCGTAATGCGTTATGCGTTATGCGTTATGCATTATGCTTTATCCGTTATGCGTTATGCGTTATGCTTTATGCGTTATGCGTTATGCGTTATGCGTTATGCGTTATGCGTTATGCGTTATGCGTTATGCGTTATGCGTTATTCGTTATGAGTAATGAGTTATAAGTTATGCGTAATGCGTTATGCGTTATGCGTTATGCGTTATGCGTTATGCGTTGTGCTTTATGCGTTATGCGTTATGCGTTATGCTTTATGCGTTATTCGTTATGCGTTATGCGTTATGCGTTATGCGTTATGCGTTATGCGTTATGCGTTATGCGTGATCCGACATGCATTATGCATTTTGCGTTATGCGTGATCCGACATGCATTATGCATTTTGCGTTATGCGTTATTCGTTATGAGTTATAAGTTATGCGTAATGCGTTATGCGTTATGCGTTTTGCATTATGCTTTATCCGTTATGCGTTATGCGTTATGCTTTATGCGTTATGCGTTATGCGTTATGCGTTATGCGTTATGCCTTATGCGTTATGCGTTATTCGTTATGAGTAATGAGTTATAAGTTATGCGTTATGCGTTATGCTTCATGCGTTATGCGTTATGCGTTATGCGTTATGCGTTATGCGTTATGCGTTATGCGTTATGCGCTATGCGTTATACGGTATGCGTTATGCGTTATGCGTTATGCGTTATGCGTTATGCGTTATGCGTTATGCGTTATGCGTTATGCGTTATGCGTTATGCGTTATGCGTTATGCGTTATGCGTTATGCGTTATGCGTTATGCGTTATGCGTTATGCGTTATTCGTTATGCTTTATGCGTTATGCGTTATGCGTTATGAGTAATGAGTTATAAGTTATGCGTTATGCGTTATTCGTTATGAGTAATGAGTTATAAGTTATGCGTTATGCGTTATGCTTTATGCGTTATGCGTTATGCGTTATGCTTTATGCGTTATGCGTTACTCCTTATGAGTTATGAGTTATAAGTTATGCGTAATGCGGTATGCGTTATACGTTATACGTTATGCGTTATGCGTTATGCGTTATGCGTTATGCGTTATGCATTATGTGTTATGCGTTATGCGTTATGCGTTAAGCGTTATGCGTTTTGCTGTATTCGTTATGCGTTGTGCATTATGAGTTATGCGTTATGTGTTATGCTTTATGCGTTATGCGTTATGCGTTACGCTTTATGCGTTATGCATTATGCGTTATGCGTTATGCGTTATGCATTATGCGTTATGCGTTATGCGTGATCCGTTATGCGTTAAGCGTTATGCGTTTTGCTGTATTCGTAATGCGTTGTGCATTATGTGTTATGCGTTATGTGTTATGCGTTATGCGTTATGCGTTATGCGTTATACGTTATGCGTTATGCGTTATGCGTGATCCGTTATGTGTTAGGCGATATACGTTTTGCGGTATTCGTTATGCGTTATGCGTTATGCGTTATCCGTTGTTCGTTATGCTTTATGCGTTGTGCGTTATACGTTTGCGTTATGCGTTATGCGTTATACGGTATGCGTTTACGTTATGCGTTATGCGTTATGAGTTATACGTTATGCGTTATGCGCTATGCGTTATGCGTTATGCTTCATGCGTTATGCGTTATGCGTTATGCGTTATGCGTTATGCGTTATGCGTTATGCGTTATGCGTTATGCGCTATGCGTTATACGGTATGCGTTATGCGTTATGCGTTATGCGTTATGCGTTATGCGTTATGCGTTATGCGTTATGCGTTATGCGTTATGCGTTATGCGTTATGCGTTATGCGTTATGCGTTATGCGTTATGCGTTATGCTTTATGCGTTATGCGTCATGCGTTATGCTTTATGCGTTATGCGTTACTCCTTATGAGTTATGGGTTATAAGTTATGCGTAATGCGTTATGCGTTATGCGTTATGCATTATGCTTTATCCGTTATGCGTTATGCGTTATGCTTTATGCGTTATGCGTTATGAGTTATGAGTAATGAGTTATAAGTTATGCGTTATGCGTTATTCGTTATGAGTAATGAGTTATAAGTTATGCGTTATGCGTTATGCTTTATGCGTTATGCGTTATGCGTTATGCGTTATGCGTTATGCGTTATGCGTTTTGCGTTATGCGTTATGCGTTATGCGTTGTGCGTTATACGTTTGCGTTATGCGTTATGCGTTATGCTTTATGCGTTATGCATTATGCGTTATGCGTTATGCGTTATGCGTTATGCGTTGTGCGTTATACGTTTGCGTTATGCGTTATGCTTTATGCGTTATGCATTATGCGTTATGCGTTATGCGTTATGCGTTATGCGTTGTGCGTTATACGTTTGCGTTATGCGTTATGCGTTATGCGTTATGCGTTATGCGTTATGAGTTATGCGTTTTGCGGTATTCGTTATGCGTTGTGCATTATGCGTTATGCGTTGTGCGTTATGGGTTATGATTTATGCGTCATGCGATATGAGTTATGGGTTATGCGTTAATGTTATGCGTTATGCGTTATGATTTATGCTTTATGCGTTATGCGTTATGCGTGATCCGACATGCGTTATGCATTTTGCGTTATGCGTTATTCGTTATGAGTTATGAGTTATAAGTTATGCGTAATGCGTTATGCGTTATGCGTTATGCATTATGCTTTATCCGTTATGCGTTATGCGTTATGCTTTATGCGTTATGCGTTATGCGTTATGCGTTATGCGTTATGCGTTATGCGTTATGCGTTATTCGTTATGAGTAATGAGTTATAAGTTATGCGTTATGCGTAATGCGTTATGCGTTATGCGTTATGCGTTATGCGTTATGCTTTATGCGTTATGCGTTATGCGTTATACATTATGCGTTATGCGTTATGCGTGATCCGTTATGCGTTAAGCGTTATGCGTTTTGCTGTATTCGTAATGCGTTGTGCATTATGCGTTATGCGTTATGTGTTATGCGTTATGCGTTATGCGTTATGCGTTATACGTTATGCGTTATGCGTTATGCGTGATCCGTTATGTGTTAGGCGATATACGTTTTGCGGTATTCGTTATGCGTTATGCGCTATGCGTTATGCGTTATGCGTTATCCGTTGTCCGTTATGCGTTATGCGTTGTGCGTTATTAGTTACACGTTATGCTTTATGCGTTATGCGTTATGCGTTATGCGTTATGCGTTATGCGTTATGCGTTATGCGTTATGCGTTATGCGTTAAGCGTTATGCGTTATGCGTTATGCGTTATGCGTTATGCGTTATGCGCTATGCGTTATACGGTATGCGTTATGAGTAATGAGTTATGCGTTATGCGTTATGCGTTATGCGTTATGCGTTATGCGTTATGCGTTATGCGTTATGCGTTATGCGCTATGCGTTATGCATTATGCGTTATGCGTTATGCGTTATGCGTTAAGCGTTATGCGTTTTGCTGTATTCGTTATGCGGTGTGCATTATGAGTTATGCGTTATGTGTTATGCTTTATGCGTTATGCGTTATGCGTTACGCTTTATGCGTTATGCATTATGCGTTATGCGTTATGCGTTATGCATTATGCGTTATGCGTTATGCGTGATCCGTTATGCGTTAAGCGTTATGCGTTTTGCTGTATTCGTAATGCGTTGTGCATTATGTGTTATGCGTTATGTGTTATGCGTTATGCGTTATGCGTTATACGTTATGCGTTATGCGTTATGCGTGATCCGTTATATGTTAGGCGATATACGTTTTGCGGTATTCGTTATGCGTTATGCGTTATGCGTTATGCGTTATCCGTTGTTCGTTATGCGTTATGCGTTGTGCGTTATACGTTTGCGTTATGCGTTATGCGTTATGCGTTATTCGTTATGAGTAATGAGTTATAAGTTATGCGTTATGCGTTATGCGTTATGCGTTATGCTTTATGCGTTATGCATTATGCGTTATGCGTTATGCGATATGCGTTATGCGTTATGCGTTATTCGTTATGAATAATGAGTTATAAGTTATGCGTTATGAGTTATGCGTTATGCGTTATGCGTTATGCGTTATGCGTTTTGCGGTATTCGTTATGCGTTGTGCATTATGAGTTATGCGTTGTGCGTTATGGGTTATGATTTATGCGTTATGCGATATGAGTTATGCGTTATGCGTTATGCGTTATGCGTTATGCGTTATGCGTTATGCGTTATGCGTTATGCGTTATGCATTATGCGTTATGCGTTATGCTTTATGCGTCATGCGTGATCCGTTATGCGTTAGGCGTTATGCGATTTGCGGTACTCGTTAAGCGTTGTGCATTATGTGTTATGCGTTATGCGTTAAGGGTTATGGGTTATGCGTTATGCGTTATGCGTTATGCGTTTTGCGTTATGCGTTATGCGTTATGCGTTGTGCGTTATACGTTTGCGTTATGCGTTATGCGTTATGCTTTATGCGTTATGCGTTATGCGTTATGCGTTATGCGTTATGCGTTATGCGTTATGCGTTATGCGTTATGCGTTATGCGTTATGCGTTATGCGTTATGCGTTATGCGTTATGCGTTATGCGTTATGCGTTATGCGTTATGCGTTATGCGTTATGCGTTATGCGTTATGCGTTATGCGTTATGCGTTATGCGCTATGCGTTATACGGTATGCGTTATGAGTAATGAGTTATAAGTTATGCGTTATGCGTTATGCGTTAGGCGTTATGCGTTATGCGTTATGCGTTATGCGTTATGCGTTATGCGCTATGCGTTATGCATTATGCGTTATGCGTTATGCGTTATGCGTTAAGCGTTATGCGTTTTGCTGTATTCGTTATGCGGTGTGCATTATGAGTTATGCGTTATGTGTTATGCTTTATGCGTTATGCGTTATGCGTTACGCTTTATGAGTTATGCATTATGCGTTATGCGTTATGCGTTATGCATTATGCGTTATGCGTTATGCGTGATCCGTTATGCGTTAAGCGTTATGCGTTTTGCTGTATTCGTAATGCGTTGTGCATTACGTGTTATGCGTTATGTGTTATGCGTTATGCGTTATGCGTTAGGGGTTATGCGTTATGCGTTAGGCGTTATGCGTTATGCGTTATGCGTTATGCGTTATGCGTTATGAGTTATACGTTATGCGTTATGCGTTAGGGGTTATGCGTTATGCGTTATGCGTTATGCTTTATGCGTTATGCATTATGCGTTATGCGTTATGCGATATGCGTTATCCGTTATGCGTTATGCGTTATGCGTTATTCGTTATGAGTAATGAGTTATAAGTTATGCGTTATGCGTTATGCTTTATGCGTTATGCGTTATGCGTTATGCGTTATGCGTTATGCGTTATGCGTTATGCGTTATGCTTTATGCGTTATGCGTTATGCGTTATGCGTTATGTGTTATGCGTTATGCGTTATGCGTTATGCGTTATGCGTTATGCGTTATGCGTTATGCGTTATGCGTTATGCGTTATGCGATATGCGTCATGCATCAAGCCTTATGCGATATGCGATATGCGTCATGCATCAAGCCTTATGCGTTATGGGTTATGCGTTAACGTTATGCGTTATGCGTTATGATTTATGCTTTATGCGTTATGCGTTATGCGTGATCCGACATGCGTTATGCATTTTGCGTTATGCGTTATTCGTTATGAGTTATTAGTTATAAGTTATGCGTAATGCGTTATGCGTTATGCGTTATGCATTATGCTTTATTCGTTATGCGTTATGCGTTATGCTTTATGCGTTATGCGTTATGCATTATGCGTTATGCGTTATGCGTTATGCGTTATGCGTTATGCGTTATTCGTTATGAGTAATGAGTTATAAGTTATAGGTTATGCGTAATGCGTTATGCGTTATGCGTTATGCGTTATGCGTTATGCGTTATGCGTTATGCGTTATGCGTTATGCGTTTTGCGTTATGCGTTATGCGTTATGCGTTGTGCGTTATGCTTTATGCGTTATGCGTTATGCGTTATGCGTTATGCGTTATGCGTTATGCGTTATGCGTTATGCGTTATGCGTTATGCGTTATGCGTTATGCGTTATGCGTTATGCGTTATGCGTAATGCGTTATGCTTTATGCGTTATGCGTTATGCGTTATGCGTTCTGCGTTATGCGTTATGCGTTATGCGTTATGCTTTATGCGTTATGCGTTATGAGTTATACGTTATGCGTTATGCGTTATGCGTTGTGCGTTATGCGTTATGCGTTACGCGTTATGCGTTATGCTTTATGCGATATGCGTTACGCATTATGCGTTATGCATTATGCGTTATGCGTTATGCGTTATGCATTATGCGTTATGCGTTATGCGTGAAGCGTTATGCGTTAAGCGTTATGCGTTTTGCTGTATTCGTTATGCGTTGAGCATTATGCGTTATGCGTTATGTGTTATGCGTTATGCGTTATGCGTTATACGTTATGCGTTATGCGTTATGCGTGATCCGTTATGTGTTAGGCGATATACGTTTTGCGGTATTCGTTATGCGTTATGATTTATGCTTTATGCTTTATGCGTTATGCGTTATGCGTTATGCGTTATGAGTTATGCGTTTTGCGGTATTCGTTATGCGTTGTGCATTATGCGTTATGCGTTGTGCGTTATGGGTTATGATTTATGCGTTATGCGATATGAGTTATGGGTTATGCGTTATGATTTATGCTTTATGCGTTATGCGTTATGCGTTATGCGTTATGCGTTATGCGTTATGCGTTATTCGTTATGAGTAATGAGTTATAAGTTATGCGTTATGCGTAATGCGTTATGCGTTATGCGTTATGCGTTATGCGTTATGCTTTATGCGTTATGCGTTATGCGTTATGCTTTATGCGTTATTCGTTATGCGTTATGCGTTATGCGTTATGCGTTATGCGTTATGCGTTATGCGTGATCCGACATGCATTATGCATTTTGCGTTATGCGTGATCCGACATGCATTATGCATTTTGCGTTATGCGTTATGAGTTATGCGTTATGCGTTATGCGTTATGCGTTATGCGTTATGCGTTATGCGTTATGCGTGATCCGACATGCATTATGCATTTTGCGTTATGCGTGATCCGACATGCATTATGCATTTTGCGTTATGCGTTATGCATTATGCGTTATGCGTTATGCGTTATGCGTTATGCGTTATGCGTTATGCTTTATGCGTTATGCGTTATGCGTTATGCTTTATGCGTTATTCGTTATGCGTTATGCGTTATGCGTTATGCGTTATGCGTTATGCGTTATGCGTGATCCGACATGCATTATGCATTTTGCGTTATGCGTGATCCGACATGCATTATGCATTTTGCGTTATGCGTTATGCATTATGCGTTATGCGTTATGCGTTATGCGTTATGCGTTATGCGTTATGAGTTATGCGTTTTGCGGTATTCGTTATGCGTTGTGCATTATGCGTTATGCGTTGTGCGTTATGGGTTATGATTTATGCGTTATGCGATATGAGTTATGGGTTATGCGTTAATGTTATGCGTTATGCGTTATGATTTATGCTTTATGCGTTATGCGTTATGCGTGATCCGACATGCGTTATGCATTTTGCGTTATGCGTTATTCGTTATGAGTTATGAGTTATAAGTTATGCGTAATGCGTTATGCGTTATGCGTTATGCATTATGCTTTATCCGTTATGCGTTATGCGTTATGCTTTATGCGTTATGCGTTATGCGTTATGCGTTATGCGTTATGCGTTATGCGTTATGCGTTATGCGTTATGCGTTATGCGTTATTCGTTATGAGTAATGAGTTATAAGTTATGCGTTATGCGTAATGCGTTATGCGTTATGCGTTATGCGTTATGCGTTATGCTTTATGCGTTATGCGTTATGCGTTATGCTTTATGCGTAATGCGTGATGCGTTATGTGTTTTGCATTATGCTTTATCCGTTATGCGTTATGCGTTATGCTTTATGCGTTATGCGTTATGCGTTATGCGTTATGCGTTATGCCTTATGCGTTATGCGTTATACGTTATGAGTAATGAGTTATAAGTTATGCGTTATGCGTTATGCTTCATGCGTTATGCGTTATGCGTTATGCGTTATGCGTTATGCGTTATGCGTTATGCGTTATGCGCTATGCGTTATACGGTATGCGTTATGCGTTATGCGTTATGCGTTATGCGTTATGCGTTATGCGTTATGCGTTATGCGTTATGCGTTATGCGTTATGCGTTATGCGTTATGCGTTATGCGTTATGCGTTATGCGTTATGCGTTATGCGTTATGCGTTATGCGTTATTCGTTATGCTTTATGCGTTATGCGTTATGCGTTATGAGTAATGAGTTATAAGTTATGCGTTATGCGTTATTCGTTATGAGTAATGAGTTATAAGTTATGCGTTATGCGTTATGCTTTATGCGTTATGCGTTATGCGTTATGCTTTATGCGTTATGCGTTACTCCTTATGAGTTATGAGTTATAAGTTATGCGTAATGCGGTATGCGTTATACGTTATACGTTATGCGTTATGCGTTATGCGTTATGCGTTATGCGTTATGCGTTATGCATTATGTGTTATGCGTTATGCGTTATGCGTTAAGCGTTATGCGTTTTGCTGTATTCGTTATGCGTTGTGCATTATGAGTTATGCGTTATGTGTTATGCTTTATGCGTTATGCGTTATGCGTTACGCTTTATGCGTTATGCATTATGCGTTATGCGTTATGCGTTATGCATTATGCGTTATGCGTTATGCGTGATCCGTTATGCGTTAAGCGTTATGCGTTTTGCTGTATTCGTAATGCGTTGTGCATTATGTGTTATGCGTTATGTGTTATGCGTTATGCGTTATGCGTTATGCGTTATACGTTATGCGTTATGCGTTATGCGTGATCCGTTATGTGTTAGGCGATATACGTTTTGCGGTATTCGTTATGCGTTATGCGTTATGCGTTATCCGTTGTTCGTTATGCTTTATGCGTTGTGCGTTATACGTTTGCGTTATGCGTTATGCGTTATACGGTATGCGTTTACGTTATGCGTTATGCGTTATGAGTTATACGTTATGCGTTATGCGTTATGCGTTATGCGTTATGCGTTATGCGTTATGCGTTATGCGTTATGCGCTATGCGTTATACGGTATGCGTTATGCGTTATGCGTTATGCGTTATGCGTTATGCGTTATGCGTTATGCGTTATGCGTTATGCGTTATGCGTTATGCGTTATGCGTTATGCGTTATGCGTTATGCGTTATGCGTTATGCGTTATGCGTTATGCGTTATGCTTTATGCGTTATGCGTCATGCGTTATGCTTTATGCGTTATGCGTTATGAGTTATGAGTAATGAGTTATAAGTTATGCGTTATGCGTTATTCGTTATGAGTAATGAGTTATAAGTTATGCGTTATGCGTTATGCTTTATGCGTTATGCGTTATGCGTTATGCGTTATGCGTTATGCGTTATGCGTTTTGCGTTATGCGTTATGCGTTATGCGTTGTGCGTTATACGTTTGCGTTATGCGTTATGCGTTATGCTTTATGCGTTATGCATTATGCGTTATGCGTTATGCGTTATGCGTTATGCGTTGTGCGTTATACGTTTGCGTTATGCGTTATGCGTTATGCGTTATGCGTTATGCGTTATGCGTTATGAGTTATGCGTTTTGCGGTATTCGTTATGCGTTGTGCATTATGCGTTATGCGTTGTGCGTTATGGGTTATGATTTATGCGTTATGCGATATGAGTTATGGGTTATGCGTTAATGTTATGCGTTATGCGTTATGATTTATGCTTTATGCGTTATGCGTTATGCGTGATCCGACATGCGTTATGCATTTTGCGTTATGCGTTATTCGTTATGAGTTATGAGTTATTAGTTATGCGTAATGCGTTATGCGTTATGCGTTATGCATTATGCTTTATCCGTTATGCGTTATGCGTTATGCTTTATGCGTTATGCGTTATGCGTTATGCGTTATGCGTTATGCGTTATGCGTTATGCGTTATGCGTTATTCGTTATGAGTAATGAGTTATAAGTTATGCGTTATGCGTAATGCGTTATGCGTTATGCGTTATGCGTTATGCGTTATGCTTTATGCGTTATGCGTTATGCGTTATGCTTTATACGTTATTCGTTATGCGTTATGCGTTATTCGTTATGCGTTATGCGTTATGCGTTATGCGTGATCCGACATGCATTATGCATTTTGCGTTATGCGTGATCCGACATGCATTATGCATTTTGCGTTATGCGTTATGCATTATGCGTTATGCGTTATGCGTTATGCGTTATGCGTTATGCGTTATTCGTTATGAGCAATGAGTTATAAGTTATAGGTTATGCGTAATGCGTTATGCGTTATGCGTTATGCGTTATGAGTTATGCGTTATGCGTTATGCGTTATGCGTTATGCGTTATGCGTTTTGCGTTATGCGTTATGCGTTATGCGTTGTGCGTTATGCTTTATGCGTTATGCCTTATGCGTTATGCGTTATTCGTTATGAGTAATGAGTTATAAGTTATGCGTTATGCGTTATGCTTCATGCGTTATGCATTATGCGTTATGCGTTATGCGTTATGCGTTATGCGTTATGCGTTATGCGCTATGCGTTATACGGTATGCGTTATGCGTTATGCGTTATGCGTTATGCGTTATGCGTTATGCGTTATGCGTTATGCGTTATGCGTTATGCGTTATGCGTTATGCGTTATGTGTTATGCGTTATGCGTTATGCGTTATGCGTTATGCGTTATGCGTTATGCGTTATTCGTTATGCTTTATGCGTTATGCGTTATGCGTTATGAGTAATGAGTTATAAGTTATGCGTTATGCGTTATTCGTTATGAGTTATGAGTTATAAGTTATGCGTTATGCGTTATGCTTTATGCGTTATGCGTTATGCGTTATGCTTTATGCGTTATGCGTTACTCCTTATGAGTTATGAGTTATAAGTTATGCGTAATGCGGTATGCGTTATACGTTATACGTTATGCGTTATGCGTTATGCGTTATGCGTTATGCGTTATGCATTATGTGTTATGCGTTATGCGTTATGCGTTAAGCGTTATGCGTTTTGCTGTATTCGTTATGCGTTGTGCATTATGAGTTATGCGTTATGTGTTATGCTTTATGCGTTATGCGTTATGCGTTACGCTTTATGCGTTATGCATTATGCGTTATGCGTTATGCGTTATGCATTATGCGTTATGCGTTATGCGTGATCCGTTATGCGTTAAGCGTTATGCGTTTTGCTGTATTCGTAATGCGTTGTGCATTATGTGTTATGCGTTATGTGTTATGCGTTATGCGTTATGCGTTATGCGTTATACGTTATGCGTTATGCGTTATGCGTGATCCGTTATGTGTTAGGCGATATACGTTTTGCGGTATTCGTTATGCGTTATGCGTTATGCGTTATCCGTTGTTCGTTATGCTTTATGCGTTGTGCGTTATACGTTTGCGTTATGCGTTATGCGTTATACGGTATGCGTTTACGTTATGCGTTATGCGTTATGAGTTATACGTTATGCGTTATGCGTTATGCGTTATGCGTTATGCTTCATGCGTTATGCGTTATGCGTTATGCGTTATGCGTTATGCGTTATGCGTTATGCGTTATGTGTTATGCGCTATGCGTTATACGGTATGCGTTATGCGTTATGCGTTATGCGTTATGCGTTATGCGTTATGCGTTATGCGTTATGCGTTATGCGTTATGCGTTATGCGTTATGCGTTATGCGTTATGCGTTATGCGTTATGCGTTATGCGTTATGCGTTATGCGTTATGCTTTATGCGTTATGCGTCATGCGTTATGCTTTATGCGTTATGCGTTACTCCTTATGAGTTATGGGTTATAAGTTATGCGTAATGCGTTATGCGTTATGCGTTATGCATTATGCTTTATCCGTTATGCGTTATGCGTTATGCTTTATGCGTTATGCGTTATGAGTTATGAGTAATGAGTTATAAGTTATGCGTTATGCGTTATTCGTTATGAGTAATGAGTTATAAGTTATGCGTTATGCGTTATGCTTTATGCGTTATGCGTTATGCGTTATGCGTTATGCGTTATGCGTTATGCGTTTTGCGTTATGCGTTATGCGTTATGCGTTGTGCGTTATACGTTTGCGTTATGCGTTATGCGTTATGCTTTATGCGTTATGCATTATGCGTTATGCGTTATGCGTTATGCGTTATGCGTTGTGCGTTATACGTTTGCGTTATGCGTTATGCGTTATGCGTTATGCGTTATGCGTTATGCGTTATGAGTTATGCGTTTTGCGGTATTCGTTATGCGTTGTGCATTATGCGTTATGCGTTGTGCGTTATGGGTTATGATTTATGCGTTATGCGATATGAGTTATGGGTTATGCGTTAATGTTATGCGTTATGCGTTATGATTTATGCTTTATGCGTTATGCGTTATGCGTGATCCGACATGCGTTATGCATTTTGCGTTATGCGTTATTCGTTATGAGTTATGAGTTATAAGTTATGCGTAATGCGTTATGCATTATGCGTTATGCGTTATGCGTTATGCGTTATGCGTTGTGCGTTATACGTTTGCGTTATGCGTTATGCGTTATGCGTTATGCGTTATGCGTTATGAGTTATGCGTTTTGCGGTATTCGTTATGCGTTGTGCATTATGCGTTATGCGTTGTGCGTTATGGGTTATGATTTATGCGTTATGCGATATGAGTTATGGGTTATGCGTTATGCGTTATGCGTTATGCGTTATGCGTTATGCGTTATGCGTTATGCGTTATGCGTTATTCGTTATGAGTAATGAGTTATAAGTTATGCGTTATGCGTGATCCGACATGCATTATGCATTTTGCGTTATGCGTTATGCATTATGCGTTATGCGTTATGCGTTATGCGTTATGCGTTATGCGTTATTCGTTATGAGTAATGAGTTATAAGTTATAGGTTATGCGTAATGCGTTATGCGTTATGCGTTATGCGTTATGCGTTATGCGTTATGCGTTATGCGTTATGCGTTATGCGTTATGCGTAATGCGTTATGCTTTATGCGTTATGCGTTATGCGTTATGCGTTATGCGTTATGCGTTATGCGTTATGCGTTATGCGTTATGCTTTATGCGTTATGCGTTATGAGTTATACGTTATGCGTTATGCGTTATGCGTTGTGCGTTATGCGTTATGCGTTACGCGTTATGCGTTATGCTTTATGCGATATGCGTTACGCTTTATGCGTTATGCATTATGCGTTATGCGTTATGCGTTATGCATTATGCGTTATGCGTTATGCGTTATGCGTGAAGCGTTATGCGTTAAGCGTTATGCGTTTTGCTGTATTCGTTATGCGTTGAGCATTATGCGTTATGCGTTATGTGTTATGCGTTATGCGTTATGCGTTATACGTTATGCGTTATGCGTTATGCGTGATCCGTTATGTGTTAGGCGATATACGTTTTGCGGTATTCGTTATGCGTTATGATTTATGCTTTATGCTTTATGCGTTATGCGTTATGCGTTATGCGTTATGAGTTATGCGTTTTGCGGTATTCGTTATGCGTTGTGCATTATGCGTTATGCGTTGTGCGTTATGGGTTATGATTTATGCGTTATGCGATATGAGTTATGGGTTATGCGTTAATGTTATGCGTTATGCGTTATGATTTATGCTTTATGCGTTATGCGTTATGCGTGATCCGACATGCGTTATGCATTTTGCGTTATGCGTTATTCGTTATGAGTTATGAGTTATAAGTTATGCGTAATGCGTTATGCGTTATGCGTTATGCATTATGCTTTATCCGTTATGCGTTATGCGTTATGCGTTATGCGTTATGCGTTATGCGTTATGCGTTATGCGTTATGCGTTATGCGTTATGCGTTATGCGTTATGCGTTATTCGTTATGAGTAATGAGTTATAAGTTATGCGTTATGCGTAATGCGTTATGCGTTATGCGTTATGCGTTATGCTTTATGCGTTATGCGTTATGCGTTATGCTTTATGCGTTATTCGTTATGCGTTATGCGTTATGCGTTATGCGTTATGCGTTATGCGTTATGCGTTATGCGTTATGCGTGATCCGACATGCATTATGCATTTTGCGTTATGCGTGATCCGACATGCATTATGCATTTTGCGTTATGCGTTATTCGTTATGAGTTATGAGTTATAAGTTATGCGTAATGCGTTATGCGTTATGCGTTTTGCATTATGCTTTATCCGTTATGCGTTATGCGTTATGCTTTATGCGTTATGCGTTATGCGTTATGCGTTATGCGTTATGCGTTATGCGTTATGCGTTATTCGTTATGAGTAATGAGTTATAAGTTATGCGTTATGCGTTATGCTTCATGCGTTATGCGTTATGCGTTATGCGTTATGCGTTATGCGTTATGCGTTATGCGCTATGCGTTATACGGTATGCGTTATGCGTTATGCGTTATGCGTTATGCGTTATGCGTTATGCGTTATGCGTTATGCGTTATGCGTTATGCGTTATGCGTTATGCGTTATGCGTTATGCGTTATGCGTTATGCGTTATGCGTTATGCGTTATGCGTTATGCGTTATGCGTTATGCGTTATGCGTTATGCGTTATGCGTTATGCGTTATTCGTTATGCTTTATGCGTTATGCGTTATGCGTTATGAGTAATGAGTTATAAGTTATGCGTTATGCGTTATTCGTTATGAGTAATGAGTTATAAGTTATGCGTTATGCGTTATGCTTTATGCGTTATGCGTTATGCGTTATGCTTTATGCGTTATGCGTTACTCCTTATGAGTTATGAGTTATAAGTTATGCGTAATGCGGTATGCGTTATACGTTATACGTTATGCGTTATGCGTTATGCGTTATGCGTTATGCGTTATGCGTTATGCGTTATGCATTATGTGTTATGCGTTATGCGTTATGCGTTAAACGTTATGCGTTTTGCTGTATTCGTTATGCGTTGTGCATTATGAGTTATGCGTTATGTGTTATGCTTTATGCGTTATGCGTTATGCGTTACGCTTTATGCGTTATGCATTATGCGTTATGCGTTATGCGTTATGCATTATGCGTTATGCGTTATGCGTGATCCGTTATGCGTTAAGCGTTATGCGTTTTGCTGTATTCGTAATGCGTTGTGCATTATGTGTTATGCGTTATGTGTTATGCGTTATGCGTTATGCGTTATGCGTTATACGTTATGCGTTATGCGTTATGCGTGATCCGTTATGTGTTAGGCGATATACGTTTTGCGGTATTCGTTATGCGTTATCCGTTGTTCGTTATGCTTTATGCGTTGTGCGTTATACGTTTGCGTTATGCGTTATGCGTTATACGGTATGCGTTTACGTTATGCGTTATGCGTTATGAGTTATACGTTATGCGTTATGCGTTAGGGGTTTTGCGTTATGCGTTATGCGTTATGCTTTATGCGTTATGCATTATGCGTTATGCGTTATGCGATATGCGTTATCCGTTATGCGTTATGCGTTATGCGTTATGCGTTATGCGTTATGCGTTATGCATTATGCGTTATGCGTTATGCGTTATGCGTTATGCGTTATTCGTTATGAGTAATGAGTTATAAGTTATGCGTTATGCGTTATGCTTTATGCATTATGCGTTATGCGTTATGCGTTATGCGTTATGCGTTATGCGTTATGCGTTATGCTTCATGCGTTATGCGTTATGCGTTATGCGTTATGCGTTATGCGTTATGCGTTATGCGTTATGCGTTATGCGCTATGCGTTATACGGTATGCGTTATGCGTTATGCGTTATGCGTTATGCGTTATGCGTTATGCGTTATGCGTTATGCGTTATGCGTTATGCGTTATGCGTTATGCGTTATGCGTTATGCGTTATGCGTTATGCGTTATGCTTTATGCGTTATGCGTCATGCGTTATGCTTTATGCGTTATGCGTTACTCCTTATGAGTTATGGGTTATAAGTTATGCGTAATGCGTTATGCGTTATGCGTTATGCATTATGCTTTATCCGTTATGCGTTATGCGTTATGCTTTATGCGTTATGCGTTATGAGTTATGAGTAATGAGTTATAAGTTATGCGTTATGCGTTATTCGTTATGAGTAATGAGTTATAAGTTATGCGTTATGCGTTATGCTTTATGCGTTATGCGTTATGCGTTATGCGTTATGCGTTATGCGTTTTGCGTTATGCGTTATGCGTTATGCGTTGTGCGTTATACGTTTGCGTTATGCGTTATGCGTTATGCTTTATGCGTTATGCATTATGCGTTATGCGTTATGCGTTATGCGTTATGCGTTGTGCGTTATACGTTTGCGTTATGCGTTATGCGTTATGGGTTATGCGTTATGCGTTATGCGTTATGCATTATGCTTTATCCGTTATGCGTTATGCGTTATGCTTTATGCGTTATGCGTTATGCGTTATGCGTTATGCGTTATGCGTTATGCGTTATGCGTGATCCGTTATGCGTTATGCGTTATGCGGTATGCGTTATGCGTTATGTGTTATGCGTTATGCGTTATGCGTTATGCGTTATGCTTTATGCGTTATGCGTTACTCCTTATGAGTTATGAGTTATAAGTTATGCGTAATGCGTTATGCTTTATGCGTTATGCGTTATGCGTTATGCGTTATGCGTTATGCGTTATGCGTTATGCGTTATGCGTTATGCGTTATGCGTTATGCGTGATCCGTTATGCGTTATGCGTTATGCGTTATGCGTTATGCGTTATGCTTTATGCGTTATGCGTTACGCGTTATGCGTGTTCCGACATGCATTATGCATATTGCGTTATGCGTTATTCGTTATGAGTTATGAGTTATAAGTTATGCGTAATGCGTTATGCGTTATGCGTTATGCATTATGCTTTATCCGTTATGCGTTATGCGTTATGCTTTATGCGTTATGCGTTATGCGTTATGCGTTATGCGTTATGCGTTATGCCTTATGCGTTATGCGTTATTCGTTATGAGTAATGAGTTATAAGTTATGCGTTATGCGTTATGCTTTATGCGTTATGCGTTATGCGTTATGCGTTATGCGTTATGCGTTATGCGTTATGCGTTATGCGTTATGCGTTATGCGTTATGCGTTATGCGTTATGCGTTATGCGTTATGCGTTATGCGTTATGCGTTATGCGTTATGCGTTATGCATTATGCGTTATGCGTGATCCGTTATGCGTTATGCGTTATGCGTTATGCGTTATGCGTTATGCTTTATGCGTTATGCGTCATGCGTTATGCTTTATGCGTTATGCGTTACTCCTTATGAGTTATGAGTTATAAGTTATGCGTTATGCGTTATGCGTTATGCTTTATGCGTTATGCGTTATGCGTTATGCGTTATGCGTTATGCGTTATGCGTTATGCGTGATCCGTTATGCGTTATGCGTTATGCGTTATGCGTTATGCGTTATGCGTTGTGCGTTATACGTTATGCGTTATGCGTTATGCGTTATGCGTTATGCTTTATGCGTTATTCGTTACTCCTTATGAGTTATGAGTTATAAGTTATGCGTAATGCGTTATGCTTTATGCGTTATGCGTTATGCGTTATGCGTTATGCGTTATGCGTTATGCGTTATGCGTTATGCTTTATGCGTTATGCGTTATGAGTTATACGTTATGCGTTATGCGTTATGCGTTGTGCGTTATGCGTTATGCGTTACGCGTTATGCGTTATGCTTTATGCGATATGCGTTAATCCTTATGAGTTATGAGTTATAAGTTATGCGTAATGCGTTATGCGTTATGCGTTATGCTTTATGCGTTATGCGTTATGCGTTATGCGTTATGCGTTATGCGTTACGCTTTATGCGTTATGCATTATGCGTTATGCGTTATGCGTTATGCATTATGCGTTATGCGTTATGCGTGAAGCGTTATGCGTTAAGCGTTATGCGTTTTGCTGTATTCGTTATGCGTTGAGCATTATGCGTTATGCGTTATGTGTTATGCGTTATGCGTTATGCGTTATACGTTATGCGTTATGCGTTATGCGTGATCCGTTATGTGTTAGGCGATATACGTTTTGCGGTATTCGTTATGCGTTATGATTTATGCTTTATGCTTTATGCGTTATGCGTTATGCGTTATGCGTTATGCGTTATGCTTTATGCGTTATGCATTATGCGTTATGCGTTATGCGTTATGCGTTATGCGTTGTGCGTTATACGTTTGCGTTATGCGTTATGCGTTATGCGTTATGCGTTATGCGTTATGCGTTATGCATTATGCTTTATCCGTTATGCGTTATGCGTTATGCTTTATGCGTTATGCGTTATGCGTTATGCGTTATGCGTTATGCGTTATGCGTTATGCGTGATCCGTTATGCGTTATGCGTTATGCGGTATGCGTTATGCGTTATGTGTTATGCGTTATGCGTTATGCGTTATGCGTTATGCTTTATGCGTTATGCGTTACTCCTTATGAGTTATGAGTTATAAGTTATGCGTAATGCGTTATGCTTTATGCGTTATGCGTTATGCGTTATGCGTTATGCGTTATGCGTTATGCGTTATGCGTTATGCGTTATGCGTTATGCGTTATGCGTTATGCGTGATCCGTTATGCGTTATGCGTTATGCGTTATGCGTTATGCGTTATGCGTTATGCGTTATGCCTTATGCGTTATGCGTTATTCGTTATGAGTAATGAGTTATAAGTTATTCGTTATGCGTTATGCTTTATGCGTTATGCGTTATGCGTTATGCGTTATGCGTTATGCGTTATGCGTTATGCGTTATGCGTTATGCGTTATGCGTTATGCGTTATGCGTTATGCGTTATGCGTTATGCGTTATGCGTTATGCGTTATGCGTTATGCGTTATGCGTTATGCATTATGCGTTATGCGTGATCCGTTATGCGTTATGCGTTATGCGTTATGCGTTATGCGTTATGCTTTATGCGTTATGCGTCATGCGTTATGCTTTATGCGTTATGCGTTACTCCTTATGAGTTATGAATTATAAGTTATGCGTTATGCGTTATGCGTTATGCTTTATGCGTTATGCGTTATGCGTTATGCGTTATGCGTTATGCGTTATGCGTTATGCGTTATGCGTGATCCGTTATGCGTTATGCGTTATGCGTTATGCGTTATGCGTTATGCGTTATGCGTTATACGTTATGCGTTATGCGTTATGCGTTATGCGTTATGCGTTATGCTTTATGCGTTATGCGTTACTCCTTATGAGTTATGAGTTATAAGTTATGCGTAATGCGTTATGCTTTATGCGTTATGCGTTATGCGTTATGCGTTATGCGTTATGCGTTATGCGTTATGCTTTATGCGTTATGCGTTATGAGTTATACGTTATGCGTTATGCGTTATGCGTTGTGCGTTATGCGTTATGCGTTATGCGTTATGCGTTATGCTTTATGCGATATGCGTTAATCCTTATGAGTTATGAGTTATAAGTTATGCGTAATGCGTTATGCGTTATGCGTTATGCGTTATGCGTTATGCGTTATGCGTTATGCGTTATGCGTTATGCGTTACGCTTTATGCGTTATGCATTATGCGTTATGCGTTATGCGTTATGCATTATGCGTTATGCGTTATGCGTGAAGCGTTATGCGTTAAGCGTTATGCGTTTTGCTGTATTCGTTATGCGTTGAGCATTATGCGTTATGCGTTATGTGTTATGCGTTATGCGTTATGCGTTATACGTTATGCGTTATGCGTTATGCGTGATCCGTTATGTGTTAGGCGATATACGTTTTGCGGTATTCGTTATGCGTTATGATTTATGCTTTATGCTTTATGCGTTATGCGTTATGCGTTATGCGTTATGAGTTATGTGTTTTGCGGTATTCGTTATGCGTTGTGCATTATGCGTTATGCGTTGTGCGTTATGGGTTATGATTTATGCGTTATGCGATATGAGTTATGGGTTATGCGTTAACGTTATGCGTTATGCGTTATGATTTATGCTTTATGCGTTATGCGTTATGCGTGATCCGACATGCGTTATGCATTTTGCGTTATGCGTTATTCGTTATGAGTTATGAGTTATAAGTTATGCGTAATGCGTTATGCGTTATGCGTTATGCATTATGCTTTATCCGTTATGCGTTATGCTTTATGCGTTATGCGTTATGCGTTATGCGTTATGCGTTATGCGTTATGCGTTATGCGTTATTCGTTATGAGTAATGAGTTATAAGTTATGCGTTATGCGTAATGCGTTATGCGTTATGCGTTATGCGTTATGCTTTATGCGTTATGCGTTATGCGTTATGCTTTATGCGTTATTCGTTATGCGTTATGCGTTATGCGTTATGCGTTATGCGTTATGCGTGATCCGACATGCATTATGCATTTTGCGTTATGCGTGATCCGACATGCATTATGCATTTTGCGTTATTCGTTATGAGTTATGAGTTATAAGTTATGCGTAATGCGTTATGCGTTATGCGTTATGCATTATGCTTTATCCGTTATGCGTTATGCGTTATGCTTTATGCGTTATGCGTTATGCGTTATGCGTTATGCGTTATGCCTTATGCGTTATGCGTTATTCGTTATGAGTAATGAGTTATAAGTTATGCGTTATGCGTTATGCTTCATGCGTTATGCGTTATGCGTTATGCGTTATGCGTTATGCGTTATGCGTTATGCGTTATGCGTTATGCGCTATGCGTTATACGGTATGCGTTATGCGTTATGCGTTATGCGTTATGCGTTATGCGTTATGCGTTATGCGTTATGCGTTATGCGTTATGCGTTATGCGTTATGCGTTATGCGTTATGCGTTATGCGTTATGCGTTATGCTTTATGCGTTATGCGTTATGCGTTATGAGTAATGAGTTATAAGTTATGCGTTATGCGTTATTCGTTATGAGTAATGAGTTATAAGTTATGCGTTATGCGTTATGCTTTATGCGTTATGCGTTATGCGTTATGCGTTATGCGTTATGCGTTATGCGTTTTGCGTTATGCGTTATGCGTTATGCGTTGTGCGTTATACGTTTGCGTTATGCGTTATGCGTTATGCTTTATGCGTTATGCATTATGCGTTATGCGTTATGCGTTATGCGTTATGCGTTGTGCGTTATACGTTTGCGTTATGCGTTATGCGTTATGGGTTATGCGTTATGCGTTATGCGTTATGCATTATGCTTTATCCGTTATGCGTTATGCGTTATGCTTTATGCGTTATGCGTTATGCGTTATGCGTTATGCGTTATGCGTTATGCGTTATGCGTGATCCGTTATGCGTTATGCGTTATGCGGTATGCGTTATGCGTTATGTGTTATGCGTTATGCGTTATGCGTTATGCTTTATGCGTTATGCGTTACTCCTTATGAGTTATGAGTTATAAGTTATGCGTAATGCGTTATGCTTTATGCGTTATGCGTTATGCGTTATGCGTTATGCGTTATGCGTTATGCGTTATGCGTTATGCGTTATGCGTTATGCGTTATGCGTGATCCGTTATGCGTTATGCGTTATGCGTTATGCGTTATGCGTTATGCTTTATGCGTTATGCGTTACGCGTTATGCGTGTTCCGACATGCATTATGCAAATTGCGTTATGCGTTATTCGTTATGAGTTATGAGTTATAAGTTATGCGTAATGCGTTATGCGTTATGCGTTATGCATTATGCTTTATCCGTTATGCGTTATGCGTTATGCTTTATGCGTTATGCGTTATGCGTTATGCGTTATGCGTTATGCGTTATGCCTTATGCGTTATGCGTTATTCGTTATGAGTAATGAGTTATAAGTTATGCGTTATGCGTTATGCTTTATGCGTTATGCGTTATGCGTTATGCGTTATGCGTTATGCGTTATGCGTTATGCGTTATGCGTTATGCGTTATGCGTTATGCGTTATGCGTTATGCGTTATGCGTTATGCGTTATGCGTTATGCGTTATGCGTTATGCGTTATGCGTTATGCATTATGCGTTATGCGTGATCCGTTATGCGTTATGCGTTATGCGTTATGTCTTATGCGTCATGCTTTATGCGTTATGCGTCATGCGTTATGCTTTATGCGTTATGCGTTACTCCTTATGAGTTATGAGTTATAAGTTATGCGTTATGCGTTATGCGTTATGCTTTATGCGTTATGCGTTATGCGTTATGCGTTATGCGTTATGCGTTATGCGTTATGCGTGATCCGTTATGCGTTATGCGTTATGCGTTATGCGTTATGCGTTATGCGTTATGCGTTATACGTTATGCGTTATGCGTTATGCGTTATGCGTTATGCTTTATGCGTTATTCGTTACTCCTTATGAGTTATGAGTTATAAGTTATGCGTAATGCGTTATGCTTTATGCGTTATGCGTTATGCGTTATGCGTTATGCGTTATGCGTTATGCGTTATGCGTTATGCTTTATGCGTTATGCGTTATGAGTTATACGTTATGCGTTATGCGTTATGCGTTGTGCGTTATGCGTTATGCGTTATGCGTTATGCGTTATGCTTTATGCGATATGCGTTAATCCTTATGAGTTATGAGTTATAAGTTATGCGTAATGCGTTATGCGTTATGCGTTATGCTTTATGCGTTATGCGTTATGCGTTATGCGTTATGCGTTATGCGTTACGCTTTATGCGTTATGCATTATGCGTTATGCGTTATGCGTTATGCATTATGCGTTATGCGTTATGCGTGAAGCGTTATGCGTTAAGCGTTATGCGTTTTGCTGTATTCGTTATGCGTTGAGCATTATGCGTTATGCGTTATGTGTTATGCGTTATGCGTTATGCGTTATACGTTATGCGTTATGCGTTATGCGTGATCCGTTATGTGTTAGGCGATATACGTTTTGCGGTATTCGTTATGCGTTATGATTTATGCTTTATGCTTTATGCGTTATGCGTTATGCGTTATGCGTTATGGGTTATGCTTTATGCGTTATGCATTATGCGTTATGCGTTATGCGTTATGCGTTATGCGTTGTGCGTTATACGTTTGCGTTATGCGTTATGCGTTATGCGTTATGCGTTATGCGTTATGCATTATGCATTATCCGTTATGCGTTATGCGTTATGCTTTATGCGTTATGCGTTATGCGTTATGCGTTATGCGTTATGCGTTATGCGTTATGCGTGATCCGTTATGCGTTATGCGTTATGCGGTATGCGTTATGCGTTATGTGTTATGCGTTATGCGTTATGCGTTATGCGTTATGCTTTATGCGTTATGCGTTACTCCTTATGAGTTATGAGTTATAAGTTATGCGTAATGCGTTATGCTTTATGCGTTATGCGTTATGCGTTATGCGTTATGCGTTATGCGTTATGCGTTATGCGTTATGCGTTATGCGTGATCCGTTATGCGTTATGCGTTATGCGTTATGCGTTATGCGTTATGCGTTATGCGTTATGCCTTATGCGTTATGCGTTATTCGTTATGAGTAATGAGTTATAAGTTATTCGTTATGCGTTATGCTTTATGCGTTATGCGTTATGCGTTATGCGTTATGCGTTATGCGTTATGCGTTATGCGTTATGCGTTATGCGTTATGCGTTATGCGTTATGCGTTATGCGTTATGCGTTATGCGTTATGCGTTATGCATTATGCGTTATGCGTGATCCGTTATGCGTTATGCGTTATGCGTTATGCGTTATGCGTTATGCTTTATGCGTTATGCGTCATGCGTTATGCTTTATGCGTTATGCGTTACTCCTTATGAGTTATGAATTATAAGTTATGCGTTATGCGTTATGCGTTATGCTTTATGCGTTATGCGTTATGCGTTATGCGTTATGCGTTATGCGTTATGCGTGATCCGTTATGCGTTATGCGTTATGCGTTATGCGTTATGCGTTATGCGTTATGCGTTATACGTTATGCGTTATGCGTTATGCGTTATGCGTTATGCGTTATGCTTTATGCGTTATGCGTTACTCCTTATGAGTTATGAGTTATAAGTTATGCGTAATGCGTTATGCTTTATGCGTTATGCGTTATGCGTTATGCGTTATGCGTTATGCGTTATGCGTTATGCTTTATGCGTTATGCGTTATGAGTTATACGTTATGCGTTATGCGTTATGCGTTGTGCGTTATGCGTTATGCGTTACGCGTTATGCGTTATGCTTTATGCGATATGCGTTAATCCTTATGAGTTATGAGTTATAAGTTATGCGTAATGCGTTATGCGTTATGCGTTATGCTTTATGCGTTATGCGTTATGCGTTATGCGTTATGCGTTATGCGTTACGCTTTATGCGTTATGCATTATGCGTTATGCGTTATGCGTTATGCATTATGCGTTATGCGTTATGCGTTATGCGTGAAGCGTTATGCGTTAAGCGTTATGCGTTTTGCTGTATTCGTTATGCGTTGAGCATTATGCGTTATGCGTTATGTGTTATGCGTTATGCGTTATGCGTTATACGTTATGCGTTATGCGTTATGCGTGATCCGTTATGTGTTAGGCGATATACGTTTTGCGGTATTCGTTATGCGTTATGATTTATGCTTTATGCTTTATGCGTTATGCGTTATGCGTTATGCGTTATGAGTTATGTGTTTTGCGGTATTCGTTATGCGTTGTGCATTATGCGTTATGCGTTGTGCGTTATGGGTTATGATTTATGCGTTATGCGATATGAGTTATGGGTTATGCGTTAACGTTATGCGTTATGCGTTATGATTTATGCTTTATGCGTTATGCGTTATGCGTGATCCGACATGCGTTATGCATTTTGCGTTATGCGTTATTCGTTATGAGTTATGAGTTATAAGTTATGCGTAATGCGTTATGCGTTATGCGTTATGCATTATGCTTTATCCGTTATGCGTTATGCTTTATGCGTTATGCGTTATGCGTTATGCGTTATGCGTTATGCGTTATGCGTTATGCGTTATTCGTTATGAGTAATGAGTTATAAGTTATGCGTTATGCGTAATGCGTTATGCGTTATGCGTTATGCGTTATGCTTTATGCGTTATGCGTTATGCGTTATGCTTTATGCGTTATTCGTTATGCGTTATGCGTTATGCGTTATGCGTTATGCGTTATGCGTGATCCGACATGCATTATGCATTTTGCGTTATGCGTGATCCGACATGCATTATGCATTTTGCGTTATTCGTTATGAGTTATGAGTTATAAGTTATGCGTAATGCGTTATGCGTTATGCGTTATGCATTATGCTTTATCCGTTATGCGTTATGCGTTATGCTTTATGCGTTATGCGTTATGCGTTATGCGTTATGCTTTATGCGTTATGCGCTATGCGTTATACGGTATGCGTTATGCGTTATGCGTTATGCGTTATGCGTTATGCGTTATGCGTTATGCGTTTTGCGTTATGCGTTATGCGTTATGCGTTATGCGTTATGCGTTATGCGTTATGCGTTATGCGTTATGCTTTATGCGTTATGCGTTATGCGTTATGAGTAATGAGTTATAAGTTATGCGTTATGCGTTATTCGTTATGAGTAATGAGTTATAAGTTATGCGTTATGCGTTATGCTTTATGCGTTATGCGTTATGCGTTATGCTTTATGCGTTATGCGTTACTCCTTATGAGTTATGAGTTATAAGTTATGCGTAATGCGGTATGCGTTATACGTTATACGTTATGCGTTATGCGTTATGCGTTATGCGTTATGCGTTATGCATTATGTGTTATGCGTTATGCGTTATGCGTTAAGCGTTATGCGTTTTGCTGTATTCGTTATGCGTTGTGCATTATGAGTTCTGCGTTATGTGTTATGCTTTATGCGTTATGCGTTATGCGTTATGCGTTATGCGTTATGCGTTATGCGTTTTGCGTTATGCGTTATGCGTTATGCGTTGTGCGTTATACGTTTGCGTTATGCGTTATGCGTTATGCTTTATGCGTTATGCGTTATGCGTTATGCGTTATGCGTTATGCGTTATGCGTTATGCATTATGCGTTATGCGTTATGCGTTATGCGTTATGCGTTATTCGTTCTGAGTAATGAGTTATAAGTTATGCGTTATGCGTTATGCTTTATGCATTATGCGTTATGCGTTATGCGTTATGCGTTATGCGTTATGCGTTATGCGTTATGCTTCATGCGTTATGCGTTATGCGTTATGCGTTATGCGTTATGCGTTATGCGTTATGCGTTATGCGTTATGCGTTATGCGCTATGCGTTATACGGTATGCGTTATGCGTTATGCTTTATGCGTTATGCGTTATGCGTTATGAGTAATGAGTTATAAGTTATGCGTTATGCGTTATTCGTTATGAGTAATGAGTTATAAGTTATGCGTTATGCGTTATGCTTTATGCGTTATGCGTTATGCGTTATGCTTTATGCGTTATGCGTTACTGCTTATGAGTTATGAGTTATAAGTTATGCGTAATGCGGTATGCGTTATACGTTATACGTTATGCGTTATGCGTTATGCGTTATGCGTTATGCGTTATGCATTATGTGTTATGCGTTATGCGTTATGCGTTAAGCGTTATGCGTTTTGCTGTATTCGTTATGCGTTGTGCATTATGAGTTCTGCGTTATGTGTTATGCTTTATGCGTTATGCGTTATGCGTTATGCGTTATGCGTTATGCGTTATGCGTTTTGCGTTATGCGTTATGCGTTATGCGTTGTGCGTTATACGTTTGCGTTATGCGTTATGCGTTATGCTTTATGCGTTATGCGTTATGCGTTATGCGTTATGCGTTATGCGTTATGCGTTATGCGTTATGCATTATGCGTTATGCGTTATGCGTTATGCGTTATGCGTTATTCGTTCTGAGTAATGAGTTATAAGTTATGCGTTATGCGTTATGCTTTATGCATTATGCGTTATGCGTTATGCGTTATGCGTTATGCGTTATGCGTTATGCGTTATGCTTCATGCGTTATGCGTTATGCGTTATGCGTTATGCGTTATGCGTTATGCGTTATGCGTTATGCGTTATGCGTTATGCGCTATGCGTTATACGGTATGCGTTATGCGTTATGCGTTATGCGTTATGCGTTATGCGTTATGCGTTATGCGTTATGCGTTATGCGTTATGCGTAATGCGTTATGCGTTATGCGTTATGCATTATGCTTTATCCGTTATGCGTTATGCGTTATGCTTTATGCGTTATGCGTTATGAGTTATGAGTAATGAGTTATAAGTTATGCGTTATGCGTTATTCGTTATGAGTAATGAGTTATAAGTTATGCGTTATGCGATATGCGTAATGCGTTATGCGTTATGCGTTATGCGTTATGCATTATGCGTTATGCGTTATGCGATATGCGTTATCCGTTATGCGTTATGCGTTATGCGTTATTCGTTATGAGTAATGAGTTATAAGTTATGCGTTGTGCGTTATGCTTTATGCGTTATGCGTTATGCGTTATGCGTTATGCGTTATGCGTTATGCGTTATGCGTTATGCGTTATGCGTTATGCGTTATGCGTTTTGCGTTATGCGTTATGCGTTATGCGTTGTGCGTTATACGTTTGCGTTATGCGTTATGCGTTATGCTTTATGCGTTATGCGTTATGCGTTATGCGTTATGCGTTATGCGTTATGCGATATGCGTAATGCGTTATGCGTTATGCGTTATGCGTTATGCGTTATGCGTTATGCGTTATGCGTTATGCGTTATGCGTTATGCGTTATGCATTATGCGTTATGCGTTATGCGTTATGCGTTATGCGTTATTCGTTCTGAGTAATGAGTTATAAGTTATGCGTTATGCGTTATGCTTTATGCATTATGCGTTATGCGTTATGCGTTATGCGTTATGCGTTATGCGTTATGCGTTATGCGTTATGCTTCATGCGTTATGCGTTATGCGTTATGCGTTATGCGTTATGCGTTATGCGTTATGCGTTATGCGTTATGCGTTATGCGCTATGCGTTATACGGTATGCGTTATGCGTTATGCGTTATGCGTTATGCGTTATGCGTTATGCGTTATGCGTTATGCGTTATGCGTTATGCGTTATGCGTTATGCGTTATGCTTTATGCGTTATGCGTCATGCGTTATGCTTTATGCGTTATGCGTTACTCCTTATGAGTTATGGGTTATAAGTTATGCGTAATGCGTTATGCGTTATGCGTTATGCATTATGCTTTATCCGTTATGCGTTATGCGTTATGCTTTATGCGTTATGCGTTATGAGTTATGAGTAATGAGTTATAAGTTATGCGTTATGCGTTATGCGTTATTCGTTATGAGTAATGAGTTATAAGTTATGCGTTATGCGATATGCGTAATGCGTTATGCGTTATGCGTTATGCGTTATGCGTTATGCGTTATGCGTTAGGGGTTATGCGTTATGCGTTATGCGTTATGCTTTATGCGTTATGCATTATGGGTTATGCGTTATGCGATATGCGTTATCCGTTATGCGTTATGCGTTATGCGTTATTCGTTATGAGTAATGAGTTATAAGTTATGCGTTATGCGTTATGCTTTATGCGTTATGCGTTATGCGTTATGCGTTATGCGTTATGCGTTATGCGTTATGCGTTTTGCGTTATGCGTTATGCGTTATGCGTTGTGCGTTATGCGTTATGCGTTATGCGATATGCGTAATACGTTATGCGTTATGCGTTATGCGTTATGCGTTATGCGTTATGCGTTATGCGTTAGGGGTTATGCGTTATGCGTTATGCGTTATGCGTTATGCGTTATGCGTTATGCGTTATGCGTTATGCGTTATGCGTTATGCGTTATGCCTTATGCGTTATGCGTTATTCGTTAGGGGTTATGCGTTATGCGTTATGCGTTATGCTTTATGCGTTATGCATTATGCGTTATGCGTTATGCGATATGCGTTATCCGTTATGCGTTATGCGTTATGCGTTATTCGTTATGAGTAATGAGTTATAAGTTATGCGTTATGCGTTATGCTTTATGCGTTATGCGTTATGCGTTATGCGTTATGCGTTATGCGTTATGCGTTTTGCGTTATGCGTTATGCGTTATGCGTTGTGCGTTATGCGTTATGCGTTATGCGATATGCGTAATGCGTTATGCGTTATGCGTTATGCGTTATGCGTTATGCGTTATGCGTTAGGGGTTATGCGTTATGCGTTATGCTTTATGCGTTATGCATTATGCGTTATGCGTTATGCGATATGCGTTATCCGTTATGCGTTATGCGTTATGCGTTATGCGTTATGCGTTATGCGTTATGCGTTATGCGTTATGCGTTATGCGTTATGCGTTATGCCTTATGCGTTATGCGTTATTCGTTATGAGTAATGAGTTATAAGTTATGCGTTATGCGTTATGCTTCATGCGTTATGCGTTATGCGTTATGCGTTATGCGTTATGCGTTATGCGTTATGCGTTATGCGTTATGCGTTATGCGTTATGCGTTATGCTTTATGCGTTATGCGTCATGCGTTATGCTTTATGCGTTATGCGTTACTCCTTATGAGTTATGGGTTATAAGTTATGCGTAATGCGTTATGCGTTATGCGTTATGCATTATGCTTTATCCGTTATGCGTTATGCGTTATGCTTTATGCGTTATGCGTTATGAGTTATGAGTAATGAGTTATAAGTTATGCGTTATGCGTTATTCGTTATGAGTAATGAGTTATAAGTTATGCGTTATGCGTTATGCTTTATGCGTTATGCGTTATGCGTTATGCGTTATGCGTTATGCGTTATGCGTTATGCGTTATGCGTTTTGCGTTATGCGTTATGCGTTATGCGTTATGCGTTATGCGTTATGCGTTATGCGTTATGCGTTATGCGTTATGCTTTATGCGTTATGCGTCATGCGTTATGCTTTATGCGTTATGCGTTACTCCTTATGAGTTATGGGTTATAAGTTATGCGTAATGCGTTATGCGTTATGCGTTATGCATTATGCTTTATCCGTTATGCGTTATGCGTTATGCGTTATGCGTTATGCGTTATGCGTTATGCGTTATGCGTTTTGCGTTATGCGTTATGCGTTATGCGTTGTGCGTTATACGTTTGCGTTATGCGTTATGCGTTATGCTTTATTCGTTATGCGTTATGCGTTATGCGTTATGCGTTATGCGTTATGCGATATGCGTAATGCGTTATGCGTTATGCGTTATGCGTTATGCGTTATGCGTTATGCGTTATGCGTTATGCGTTATGCGTTATGCATTATGCGTTATGCGTTATGCGTTATGCGTTATGCGTTATTCGTTCTGAGTAATGAGTTATAAGTTATGCGTTATGCGTTATGCTTTATGCATTATGCGTTATGCGTTATGCGTTATGCGTTATGCGTTATGCGTTATGCGTTATGCGTTATGCTTCATGCGTTATGCGTTATGCGTTATGCGTTATGCGTTATGCGTTATGCGTTATGCGTTATGCGTTATGCGTTATGCGTTATGCGCTATGCGTTATACGGTATGCGTTATGCGTTATGCGTTATGCGTTATGCGTTATGCGTTATGCGTTATGCGTTATGCGTTATGCGTTATGCGTTATGCGTTATGCTTTATGCGTTATGCGTCATGCGTTATGCTTTATGCGTTATGCGTTACTCCTTATGAGTTATGGGTTATAAGTTATGCGTAATGCGTTATGCGTTATGCGTTATGCATTATGCTTTATCCGTTATGCGTTATGCGTTATGCTTTATGCGTTATGCGTTATGAGTTATGAGTAATGAGTTATAAGTTATGCGTTATGCGTTATTCGTTATGAGTAATGAGTTATAAGTTATGCGTTATGCGATATGCGTAATGCGTTATGCGTTATGCGTTATGCGTTATGCGTTATGCGTTATGCGTTATGCGTTAGGGGTTATGCGTTATGCGTTATGCGTTATGCTTTATGCGTTATGCATTATGCGTCATGCGTTATGCGATATGCGTTATCCGTTATGCGTTATGCGTTATGCGTTATTCGTTATGAGTAATGAGTTATAAGTTATGCGTTATGCGTTATGCTTTATGCGTTATGCGTTATGCGTTATGCGTTATGCGTTATGCGTTATGCGTTTTGCGTTATGCGTTATGCGTTATGCGTTGTGCGTTATGCGTTATGCGTTATGCGTTATTCGTTATGAGTAATGAGTTATAAGTTATGCGTTATGCGTTATGCTTTATGCGTTATGCGTTATGCGTTATGCGTTATGCGTTATGCGTTTTGCGTTATGCGTTATGCGTTATGCGTTATGCGTTTTGCGTTATGCGTTATGCGTTATGCGTTGTGCGTTATTCGTTTGCGTTATGCGTTATGCGTTATGCTTTATGCGTTATGCGTTATGCGTTATGCGTTATGCGTTATGCGTTATGCGTTATGCGATATGCGTAATGCGTTATGCGTTATGCGTTATGCTTTATGCGTTATGCGTTATGCGTTATGCGTTATGCGTTATGCGATATCCGTAATGCGTTATGCGTTATGCGTTATGCGTTATGCGTTATGCGTTATGCGTTATGCGTTATGCGTTATGCGTTATGCATTATGCGTTATGCGTTATGCGTTATGCGTTATGCGTTATTCGTTATGAGTAATGAGTTATAAGTTATGCGTTATGCGTTATGCGTTATGCGTTATGCGTTATGCGTTATGCGTTATGCGTTATGCGTTATGCGTTATGCGTTATGCGTTATGCGTTATGCGTTATGCCTTATGCGTTATGCGTTATTCGTTATGAGTAATGAGTTATAAGTTATGCGTTATGCGTTATGCTTCATGCGTTATACGTTATGCGTTATGCGTTATGTGTTATGCGTTATGCGTTATGCGTTATGCGCTATGCGTTATACGGTATGCGTTATGCGTTATGCGTTATGCGTTATGCGTTATGCGTTATGCGTTATGCGTTATGCGTTATGCGTTATGCTTTATGCGTTATGCGTCATGCGTTATGCTTTATGCGTTATGCGTTATGAGTTATGAGTAATGAGTTATAAGTTATGCGTTATGCGTTATACGTTATACGTTATGCGTTATGCGTTATGCGTTATGCGTTATGCGTTATGCGTTATGCGTTATGCGTTATGCGTTATGCATTATGCGTTATGCGTTATGCTTTATGCGTTATGCGTTATGCTTTATGCGTTATGCGTTACTCCTTATGAGTTATGAGTTATAAGTTATGCGTAATGCGGTATGCGTTATACGTTATACGTTATGCGTTATTCGTTATGCGTTATGCGTTTTGGTTTATGTGTTATGCGTTATGCATTATGCGTTATGCGTTATGCGTTATGCGTTAAGCGTTATGCGTTTTGCTGTATTCGTTATGCGTTGTGCATTATGAGTTATGCGTTATGTGTTATGCTTTATGCGTTATGCGTTAAGCGTTACGCTTTATGCGTTATGCGTTATGCGTTATGCATTATGCGTTATGCATTATGCGTTATGCGTTATGCGTGATCCGTTATGCGTTAAGCGTTATGCGTTTTGCTGTATTCGTAATGCGTTGTGCATTATGTGTTATGCGTTATGTGTTATGCGTTATGCGTTATGCGTTATACGTTATGCGTTATGCGTTATGCGTGATCCGTTATGTGTTAGGCGATATACGTTTTGCGGTATTCGTTATGCGTTATGCGTTATCCGTTGTTCGTTATGCGTTATGCGTTGTGCGTTATACGTTTGCGTTATGCGTTATGCGTTATGCGGTATGCGTTATGCGTTATACGTTATGCGTCATGCGTTATGCGATATGCGTTATGCGTTATGCGTTATGCGTTATGCGTTATGCGTTATGCCTTATGCGTTATGCGTTATTCGTTATGAGTAATGAGTTATAAGTTATGCGTTATGCGTTATGCTTCATGCGTTATGCGTTATGCGTTATGCGTTATGCGTTATGCGTTATGCGTTATGCGTTATGCGTTAAGCGTTATGCGTTATGCGTTATGCGTTATGCGTTATGCGTTATGCGTTATGCGTTATGCGTTATGCGTTATGCGTTATGAGTAATGAGTTATAAGTTATGCGTTATGCGTTATGCTTTATGCATTATGCGTTATGCGTTATGCGTTATGCGTTATGCGTTATGCGTTATGCGTTATGCGTTATGCCTTATGCGTTATGCCTTATGCGTTATGCGTTATTCGTTATGAGTAATGAGTTATAAGTTATGCGTTATGCGTTATGCTTCATGCGTTATGCGTTATGCGTTATGCGTTATGTGTTATGCGTTATGCGTTATGCGTTATGCGCTATGCGTTATACGGTATGCGTTATGCGTTATGCGTTATGCGTTATGCGTTATGCGTTATGCGTTATGCGTTATGCGTTATGCGTTATGCGTTAGGCGTTATGCGTTATGCGTTATGCGTTATGCGTTATGCTTTATGCGTTATGCGTCATGCGTTATGCTTTATGCGTTATGCGTTATGAGTTATGAGTAATGAGTTATAAGTTATGCGTTATGCGTTATACGTTATACGTTATGCGTTATGCGTTATGCGTTATGCGTTATGCGTTATGCGTTATGCGTTATGCATTATGCGTTATGCGTTATGCTTTATGCGTTATGCGTTATGCTTTATGCGTTATGCGTTACTCCTTATGAGTTATGAGTTATAAGTTATGCGTTATGCGTTATGCGTTATACGTTATACGTTATGCGTTATGCGTTATGCGTTATGCGTTATGCGTTATGCGTTATGCGTTATGCGTTATGCATTATGCGTTATGCGTTATGCTTTATGCGTTATGCGTTATGCTTTATGCGTTATGCGTTACTCCTTATGAGTTATGAGTTATAAGTTATGCGTAATGCGGTATGCGTTATACGTTATACGTTATGCGTTATGCGTTATGCGTTATGCGTTTTGCTTTATGTGTTATGCGTTATGCATTATGCGTTATGCGTTATGCGTTATGCGTTAAGCGTTATGCGTTTTGCTGTATTCGTTATGCGTTATGCGTTATGCGTTATCCGTTGTTCGTTATGCGTTATGCGTTGTGCGTTATACGTTTGCGTTATGCGTTATGCGTTATGCGGTATGCGTTATGCGTTATACGTTATGCGTCATGCGTTATGCGATATGCGTTATGCGTTATGCGTTATGCGTTATGCGTTATGCCTTATGCGTTATGCGTTATTCGTTATGAGTAATGAGTTATAAGTTATGCGTTATGCGTTATGCTTCATGCGTTATGCGTTATGCGTTATGCGTTATGCGTTATGCGTTATGCGTTATGCGTTATGCGTTAAGCGTTATGCGTTATGCGTTATGCGTTATGCGTTATGCGTTATGCGTTATGCGTTATGCGTTATGCGTTATGCGTTATGCGTTATGCGTTATGAGTAATGAGTTATAAGTTATGCGTTATGCGTTATGCTTTATGCATTATGCGTTATGCGTTATGCGTTATGCGTTATGCGTTATGCGTTATGCGTTATGCGTTATGCGTTATGCGTTATGCCTTATGCGTTATGCCTTATGCGTTATGCGTTATTCGTTATGAGTAATGAGTCATAAGTTATGCGTTATGCGTTATGCTTCATGCGTTATGCGTTATGCGTTATGCGTTATGTGTTATGCGTTATGCGTTATGCGTTATGCGCTATGCGTTATACGGCATGCGTTATGCGTTATGCGTTATGCGTTATGCGTTATGCGTTATGCGTTATGCGTTATGCGTTATGCGTTATGCGTTATGCGTTATGCGTTATGCGTTATGCTTTATGCGTTATGCGTCATGCGTTATGCTTTATGCGTTATGCGTTATGAGTTATGAGTAATGAGTTATAAGTTATGCGTTATGCGTTATACGTTATACGTTATGCGTTATACGTTATGCGTTATGCGTTATGCGTTATGCGTTATGCGTTATGCGTTATGCATTATGCGTTATGCGTTATGCTTTATGCGTTATGCGTTATGCTTTATGCGTTATGCGTTACTCCTTATGAGTTATGAGTTATAAGTTATGCGTAATGCGGTATGCGTTATACGTTATACGTTATGCGCTATGCGTTATGCGTTATGCGTTATGCGTTATGCGTTATGCGTTATGCATTATGCGTTATGCGTTATGCGTTATGCGTTAAGCGTTATGCGTTATGCGTTATGCGTTATGCGTTATGCGTTATGCGTTAAGCGTTATGCGTTATGCGTTATGCGTTATGCGTTATGCATTATGCGTTATGCGTGATCCGTTATGCGTTATGCGTTATGCGTTATGCGTTATGCGTTATGCGTTATGCGTTATGCTTTATGCGTTATGCGTCATGCGTTATGCTTTATGCGTTATGCGTTACTCCTTATGAGTTATGAGTTATAAGTTATGCGTTATGCGTTATGCGTTATGCTTTATGCGTTATGCGTTATGCGTTATGCGTTATGCGTTATGGGTTATGCGTTATGCGTGATCCGTTATGCGTTATGCGTTATGCGTTATGCGTTATGCGTTATGCGTTATGCGTTATACGTTATGCGTTATGCGTTATGCGTTATGCGTTATGCTTTATGCGTTATGCGTTACTCCTTATGAGTTATGAGTTATAAGTTATGCGTAATGCGTTATGCGTTATGCGTTATGCTTTATGCGTTATGCGTTATGCGTTATGCGTTATGCGTTATGCGTTACGCTTTATGCGTTATGCATTATGCGTTATGCGTTATGCGTTATGCGTTATGCATTATGCGTTATGCGTTATGCGTGAAGCGTTATGCGTTAAGCGTTATGCGTTTTGCTGTATTCGTTATGCGTTGAGCATTATGCGTTATGCGTTATGTGTTATGCGTTATGCGTTATGCGTTATACGTTATGCGTTATGCGTTATGCGTGATCCGTTATGTGTTAGGCGATATACGTTTTGCGGTATTCGTTATGCGTTATGATTTATGCTTTATGCTTTATGCGTTATGCGTTATGCGTTATGAGTTATGCGTTTTGCGGTATTCGTTATGCGTTGTGCATTATGCGTTATGCGTTGTGCGTTATGGGTTATGATTTATGCGTTATGCGATATGAGTTATGGGTTATGCGTTAACGTTATGCGTTATGCGTTATGATTTATGCTTTATGCGTTATGCGTTATGCGTGATCCGACATGCGTTATGCATTTTGCGTTATGCGTTATTCGTTATGAGTTATGAGTTATAAGTTATGCGTAATGCGTTATGCGTTATGCGTTATGCATTATGCTTTATCCGTTATGCGTTATGCGTTATGCTTTATGCGTTATGCGTTATGCGTTATGCGTTATGCGTTATGCGTTATGCGTTATGCGTTATTCGTTATGAGTAATGAGTTATAAGTTATGCGTTATGCGTAATGCGTTATGCGTTATGCGTTATGCGTTATGCTTTATGCGTTATGCGTTATGCGTTATGCTTTATGCGTTATTCGTTATGCGTTATGCGTTATGCGTTATGCGTTATGCGTTATGCGTGATCCGACATGCATTATGCATTTTGCGTTATGCGTGATCCGACATGCATTATGCATTTTGCGTTATGCGTTATTCGTTATGAGTTATGAGTTATAAGTTATGCGTAATGCGTTATGCGTTATGCATTATGCGTTATACGGTATGCGTTATGCGTTATGCGTTATGCGTAATGCGTTATGCGTTATGCGTTATGCGTTATGCGTTATGCGTTATGCGTTATGCGTTATGCGTTATGCGTTATGCGTTATGCTTTATGCGTTATTCGTTATGCGTTATGCGTTATGCGTTATGCGTTATGCGTTATGCGTGATCCGACATGCATTATGCATTTTGCGTTATGCGTGATCCGACATGCATTATGCATTTTGCGTTATGCGTTATTCGTTATGAGTTATGAGTTATAAGTTATGCGTAATGCGTTATGCGTTATGCTTTATGCGTTATGCGTTATGCGTTATGCGTTATGCGTTATGCCTTATGCGTTATGCGTTATTCGTTATGAGTAATGAGTTATAAGTTATGCGTTATGCGTTATGCTTCATGCGTTATGCGTTATGCGTTATGCGTTATGCGTTATGCGTTATGCGTTATGCGTTATGCGCTATGCGTTATACGGTATGCGTTATGCGTTATGCGTTATGCGTAATGCGTTATGCGTTATGCGTTATGCGTTATGCGTTATGCGTTATGCGTTATGCGTTATGCGTTATGCGTTATGCGTTATGCGTTATGCGTTATGCGTTATGCGTTATGCTTTATGCGTTATGCGTTATGCGTTATGAGTAATGGGTTATAAGTTATGCGTTATGCGTTATTCGTTATGAGTAATGAGTTATAAGTTATGCGTTATGCGTTATGCTTTATGCGTTATGCGTTATTCGTTATGCTTTATGCGTTATGCGTTACTCCTTATGAGTTATGAGTTATAAGTTATGCGTAATGCGGTATGCGTTATACGTTATACGTTATGCGTTATGCGTTATGCGTTATGCGTTATGCGTTATGCATTATGTGTTATGCGTTATGCGTTATGCGTTAAGCGTTATGCGTTTTGCTGTATTCGTTATGCGTTGTGCATTATGAGTTATGCGTTATGTGTTATGCTTTATGCGTTATGCGTTATGCGTTACGCTTTATGCGTTATGCATTATGCGTTATGCGTTATGCGTTATGCGTTATGCGTTATGCGTTATGCGTTATGCGTTATGCGTTATGCGTTATGCGTTATGCGTTATGCGTTATGCGTTATGCGTTATGCGTTATGCGTTATGCGTTATGCGTTATGCTTTATGCGTTATGCGTTATGCGTTATGTGTTATGCGTTATGCGTTATGCGTTATGCGCTATGCGTTATACGGTATGCGTTATGCGTTATGCGTTATGCGTTATGCGTTATGCGTTATGCGTTATGCGTTATGCGTTATGCGTTATGCGTTATGCGTTATGCGTTATGCGTTATGCGTTATGCGTTTTGCGTTATGCGTTATGCGTTATGCGTTGCGCGTTATACGTTTGCGTTATGCGTTATGCGTTATGCTTTATGCGTTATGCGTTATGCGTTATGCGTTATGCGTTATGCGTTATGCGATATGCGTAATGCGTTATGCGTTATGCGTTATGCGTTATGCGTTATGCGTTATGCGTTATGCGATATGCGTAATGCGTTATGCGTTATGCGTTATGCGTTATGCGTTATGCGTTATGCGTTATGCGTTATGCGTTATGCGTTATGCATTATGCGTTATGCGTTATGCGTTATGCGTTATGCGTTATTCGTTCTGAGTAATGAGTTATAAGTTATGCGTTATGCGTTATGCTTTATGCATTATGCGTTATGCGTTATGCGTTATGCGTTATGCGTTATGCTTTATGCGTTATGCGTTATGAGTTATGAGTAATGAGTTATAAGTTATGCGTTATGCGTTATGCATTATGCTTTATCCGTTATGCGGTATGCGTTATGCTTTATGCGTTATGCGTTATGAGTTATGAGTAATGAGTTATAAGTTATGCGTTATGCGTTATTCGTTATGAGTAATGAGTTATAAGTTATGCGTTATGCGATATGCGTAATGCGTTATGCGTTATGCGTTATGCGTTATGCGTTATGCGTTATGCGTTAGGGGTTATGCGTTATGCGTTATGCGTTATGCTTTATGCGTTATGCATTATGCGTTATGCGTTATGCGATATGCGTTATCCGTTATGCGTTATGCGTTATGCGTTATTCGTTATGAGTAATGAGTTATAAGTTATGCGTTATGCGTTATGCTTTATGCGTTATGCGTTATGCGTTATGCGTTATGCGTTATGCGTTATGCGTTATGCGTTTTGCGTTATGCGTTATGCGTTATGCGTTGTGCGTTATGCGTTATGCGTTATGCGATATGCGTAATGCGTTATGCGTTATGCGTTATGCGTTATGCGTTATGCGTTATGCGTTATGCGTTATGCGTTAGGGGTTATGCGTTATGCGTTATGCTTTATGCGTTATGCATTATGCGTTATGCGTTATGCGATATGCGTTATCCGTTATGCGTTATGCGTTATGCGTTATGCGTTATGCGTTATGCGTTATGCGTTATGCGTTATGCGTTATGCGTTATGCGTTATGCGTTATGCGTTATGCGTTATGCGTTATGCCTTATGCGTTATGCGTTATTCGTTATGAGTAATGAGTTATGCGTTATGCGTTATGCGTTATGCGTTATGCGTTATGCGTTATGCGTTATGCATTATGCGTTATGCGTTATGCGTTATGCGTTATGCGTTATTCGTTATGAGTAATGAGTTATAAGTTATGCGTTATGCGTTATGCGTTATGCGTTATGCGTTATGCGTTATGCGTTATGCGTTATGCGTTATGCGTTATGCGTTACGCGTTATGCGTTATGCGTTATGCGTTATGCCTTATGCGTTATGCGTTTTTCGTTATGAGTAATGAGTTATAAGTTATGCGTTATGCGTTATGCTTCATGCGTTATGCGTTATGCGTTATGCGTTATGTGTTATGCGTTATGCGTTATGCGTTATGCGCTATGCGTTATACGGTATGCGTTATGCGTTATGCGTTATGCGTTATGCGTTATGCGTTATGCGTTATGCGTTATGCGTTATGCGTTATGCGTTATGCGTTATGCGTTATGCGTTATGAGTTATGCTTTATGCGTTATGCGTTATGAATTATGAGTAATGAGTTATGAGTTATGAGTTATGCGTTATACGTTATACGTTATGCGTTATGCGTTATGCGTTATGCGTTATGCGTTATGCGTTATGCGTTATGCGTTATGCGTTATGCGTTATGCGTTATGCGTTATGCGTTATGCTTTATGCGTTATGCGTTACTCCTTATGAGTTATGAGTTATAAGTTATGCTTAATGCGGTATGCGTTATACGTTATACGTTATGCGTTATGCGTTATGCGTTATGCGTTTTGCTTTATGTGTTATGCGTTATGCATTATGCGTTATGCGTTATGCGTTATGCGTTAAGCGTTATGCGTTTTGCTGTATTCGTTATGCGTTGTGCATTATGAGTTATGCGTTATGTGTTATGCTTTATGCGTTATGCGTTAAGCGTTACGCTTTATGCGTTATGCATTATGCGTTATGCATTATGCGTTATGCATTATGCGTTATGCGTTATGCGTGATCCGTTATGCGTTAAGCGTTATGCGTTTTGCTGTATTCGTAATGCGTTGTGCATTATGTGTTATGCGTTATGTGTTATGCGTTATGCGTTATGCGTTATACGTTATGCGTTATGCGTTATGCGTGATCCGTTATGTGTTAGGCGATATACGTTTTGCGGTATTCGTTATGCGTTATGCGTTATGCGTTATCCGTTGTTCGTTATACGTTATGCGTTATGCGTTATGCGTTATGCGTTATGCGTTATGCGTTATGCGTTATGCGTTATGCGTTATGCGTTATGCGTTATGCGTTATGCGTTATGAGTAATGAGTTATAAGTTATGCGTTATGCGTTATGCTTTATGCATTATGCGTTATGCGTTATGCGTTATGCGTTATGCGTTATGCGTTATGCGTTATGCGTTATGCGTTATGCGTTATGCGTTATGCCTTATGCGTTATGCCTTATGCGTTATGCGTTATTCGTTATGAGTAATGAGTTATAAGTTATGCGTTATGCGTTATGCTTCATGCGTTATGCGTTATGCGTTATGCGTTATGCGTTATGCGTTATGCGTTATGCGTTATGCGTTATGCGTTATACGGTATGCGTTATGCGTTATGCGTTATGCGTTATGCCTTATGCGTTATGCGTTATTCGTTATGAGTAATGAGTTATAAGTTATGCGTTATGCGTTATGCTTCATGCGTTATGCGTTATGCGTTATGCGTTATGCGTTATGCGTTATGCGTTATGCGTTATGCGTTATGCGTTATGCGTTATGCGTTATGCGTTATGCGTTATGCGTTATGCGTCATGCGTTATGCGTTATGCGTTATGCGTTATGCGTTATGCGTTATGCGTTATGCGTGATCCGACATGCATTATGCATTTTGCGTTATGCGTGATCCGACATGCATTATGCATTTTGCGTTATGCGTTATTCGTTATGAGTTATGAGTTATAAGTTATGCGTAATGCGTTATGCGTTATGCGTTATGCATTATGCTTTATCCGTTATGCGTTATGCGTTATGCTTTATGCGTTATGCGTTATGCGTTATGCGTTATGCGTTATGCCTTATGCGTTATGCGTTATTCGTTATGAGTAATGAGTTATAAGTTATGCGTTATGCGTTATGCTTCATGCGTTATGCGTTATGCGTTATGCGTTATGCGTTATGCGTTATGCGTTATGCGCTATGCGTTATACGGTATGCGTTATGCGTTATGCGTTATGCGTTATGCGTTATGCGTTATGCGTTATGCGTTATGCATTATGCGTTATGCGTTATGCGTTATGCGTTATGCGTTATGCGTTATGCGTTATGCGTTATGCGTTATGCTTTATGCGTTATGCGTTATGCGTTATGAGTAATGGGTTATAAGTTATGCGTTATGCGTTATTCGTTATGAGTAATGAGTTATAAGTTATGCGTTATGCGTTATGCTTTATGCGTTATGCGTTATTCGTTATGCTTTATGCGTTATGCGTTACTCCTTATGAGTTATGAGTTATAAGTTATGCGTAATGCGGTATGCGTTATACGTTATACGTTATGCGTTATGCGTTATGCGTTATGCGTTATGCGTTATGCATTATGTGTTATGCGTTATGCGTTATGCGTTAAGCGTTATGCGTTTTGCTGTATTCGTTATGCGTTGTGCATTATGAGTTATGCGTTATGTGTTATGCTTTATGCGTTATGCGTTATGCGTTACGCTTTATGCGTTATGCATTATGCGTTATGCGTTATGCGTTATGCGTTATGCGTTATGCGTTATGCGTTATGCGTTATGCGTTATGCGTTATGCGTTATGCGTTATGCGTTATGCGTTATGCGTTATGCGTTATGCGTTATGCGTTATGCTTTATGCGTTATGCGTTATGCGTTATGTGTTATGCGTTATGCGTTATGCGTTATGCGCTATGCGTTATACGGTATGCGTTATGCGTTATGCGTTATGCGTTATGCGTTATGCGTTATGCGTTATGCGTTATGCGTTATGCGTTATGCGTTATGCGTTATGCGTTATGCGTTATGCGTTATGCGTTATGCGTTATGCGTTATGCGTTTTGCGTTATGCGTTATGCGTTATGCGTTGCGCGTTATACGTTTGCGTTATGCGTTATGCGTTATGCTTTATGCGTTATGCGTTATGCGTTATGCGTTATGCGTTATGCGTTATGCGATATGCGTAATGCGTTATGCGTTATGCGTTATGCGTTATGCGTTATGCGTTATGCGTTATGCGATATGCGTAATGCGTTATGCGTTATGCGTTATGCGTTATGCGTTATGCGTTATGCGTTATGCGTTATGCGTTATGCGTTATGCATTATGCGTTATGCGTTATGCGTTATGCGTTATGCGTTATTCGTTCTGAGTAATGAGTTATAAGTTATGCGTTATGCGTTATGCTTTATGCATTATGCGTTATGCGTTATGCGTTATGCGTTATGCGTTATGCTTTATGCGTCATGCGTTATGAGTTATGAGTAATGAGTTATAAGTTATGCGTTATGCGTTATGCATTATGCTTTATCCGTTATGCGTTATGCATTATGCTTTATGCGTTATGCGTTATGAGTTATGAGTAATGAGTTATAAGTTATGCGTTATGCGTTATTCGTTATGAGTAATGAGTTATAAGTTATGCGTTATGCGATATGCGTAATGCGTTATGCGTTATGCGTTATGCGTTATGCGTTATGCGTTATGCGTTAGGGGTTATGCGTTATGCGTTATGCGTTATGCTTTATGCGTTATGCATTATGCGTTATGCGTTATGCGATATGCGTTATCCGTTATGCGTTATGCGTTATGCGTTATTCGTTATGAGTAATGAGTTATAAGTTATGCGTTATGCGTTATGCTTTATGCGTTATGCGTTATGCGTTATGCGTTATGCGTTATGCGTTTTGCGTTATGCGTTATGCGTTATGCGTTGTGCGTTATGCGTTATGCGTTATGCGATATGCGTAATGCGTTATGCGTTATGCGTTATGCGTTATGCGTTATGCGTTATGCGTTATGCGTTATGCGTTAGGGGTTATGCGTTATGCGTTATGCTTTATGCGTTATGCATTATGCGTTATGCGTTATGCGATATGCGTTATCCGTTATGCGTTATGCGTTATGCGTTATGCGTTATGCGTTATGCGTTATGCGTTATGCGTTATGCGTTATGCGTTATGCGTTATGCGTTATGCGTTATGCGTTATGCGTTATGCCTTATGCGTTATGCGTTATTCGTTATGAGTAATGAGTTATAAGTTATGCGTTATGCGTTATGCTTCATGCGTTATGCGTTATGCGTTATGCGTTATGCGTTATGCGTTATGCGTTATGCGTTATGCGTTATGCGTTATGCGTTATGCGTTATGCGTTATGCGTTATGCGTTATGCGTTATGCATTATGCGTTATGCGTTATGCGTTATGCGTTATGCGTTATTCGTTATGAGTAATGAGTTATAAGTTATGCGTTATGCGTTATGCGTTATGCGTTATGCGTTATGCGTTATGCGTTATGCGTTATGCGTTATGCGTTATGCCTTATGCGTTATGCGTTTTTCGTTATGAGTAATGAGTTATAAGTTATGCGTTATGCGTTATGCTTCATGCGTTATGCGTTATGCGTTATGCGTTATGTGTTATGCGTTATGCGTTATGCGTTATGCGCTATGCGTTATACGGTATGCGTTATGCGTTATGCGTTATGCGTTATGCGTTATGCGTTATGCGTTATGCGTTATGCGTTATGCGTTATGCTTTATGCGTTATGCGTCATGCGTTATGCTTTATGCGTTATGCGTTATGAATTATGAGTAATGAGTTATAAGTTATGCGTTATGCGTTATACGTTATACGTTATGCGTTATGCGTTATGCGTTATGCGTTATGCGTTATGCGTTATGCGTTATGCATTATGCGTTATGCGTTATGCTTTATGCGTTATGCGTTATGCTTTATGCGTTATGCGTTACTCCTTATGAGTTATGAGTTATAAGTTATGCTTAATGCGGTATGCGTTATACGTTATACGTTATGCGTTATGCGTTATGCGTTATGCGTTTTGCTTTATGTGTTATGCGTTATGCATTATGCGTTATGCGTTATGCGTTATGCGTTAAGCGTTATGCGTTTTGCTGTATTCGTTATGCGTTGTGCATTATGAGTTATGCGTTATGTGTTATGCTTTATGCGTTATGCGTTAAGCGTTACGCTTTATGCGTTATGCATTATGCGTTATGCATTATGCGTTATGCATTATGCGTTATGCGTTATGCGTGATCCGTTATGCGTTAAGCGTTATGCGTTTTGCTGTATTCGTAATGCGTTGTGCATTATGTGTTATGCGTTATGTGTTATGCGTTATGCGTTATGCGTTATGCGTTATACGTTATGCGTTATGCGTTATGCGTGATCCGTTATGTGTTAGGCGATATACGTTTTGCGGTATTCGTTATGCGTTATGCGTTATGCGTTATCCGTTGTTCGTTATACGTTATGCGTTATGCGTTATGCGTTAAGCGTTATGCGTTATGCGTTATGCGTTATGCGTTATGCGTTATGCGTTATGCGTTATGCGTTATGCGTTATGAGTAATGAGTTATAAGTTATGCGTTATGCGTTATGCGTTATGCTTTATGCATTATGCGTTATGCGTTATGCGTTATGCGTTATGCGTTATGCGTTATGCGTTATGCGTTATGCGTTATGCGTTATGCCTTATGCGTTATGCCTTATGCGTTATGCGTTATTCGTTATGAGTAATGAGTTATAAGTTATGCGTTATGCGTTATGCTTCATGCGTTATGCGTTATGCGTTATGCGTTATGTGTTATGCGTTATGCGTTATGCGTTATGCGCTATGCGTTATACGGTATGCGTTATGCGTTATGCGTTATGCGTTATGCCTTATGCGTTATGCGTTATTCGTTATGAGTAATGAGTTATAAGTTATGCGTTATGCGTTATGCTTCATGCGTTATGCGTTATGCGTTATGCGTTATGCGTTATGCGTTATGCGTTATGCGTTATGCGTTATGCGTTATGCGTTATGCGTTATGCGTTATGCGTTATGCTTTATGCGTTATGCGTCATGCGTTATGCTTTATGCGTTATGCGTTACTCCTTATGAGTTATGGGTTATAAGTTATGCGTAATGCGTTATGCGTTATGCGTTATGCATTATGCTTTATCCGTTATGCGTTATGCGTTATGCGTTATGCGTTATGCGTTATGAGTTATGAGTAATGAGTTATAAGTTATGCGTTATGCGTTATTCGTTATGAGTAATGAGTTATAAGTTATGCGTTATGCGTTATGCTTTATGCGTTATGCGTTATGCGTTATGCGTTATGCGTTATGCGTTATGCGTTATGCGTTATGCGTTATGCGTTTTGCGTTATGCGTTATGCGTTATGCGTTGTGCGTTATGCGTTATGCGTTATGCGTTATGCGTTATGAGTAATGAGTTATAAGTTATGCGTTATGCGTTATGCTTTATGCATTATGCGTTATGCGTTATGCGTTATGCGTTATGCGTTATGCGTTATGCGTTATGCGTTATGCGTTATGCGTTATGCCTTATGCGTTATGCCTTATGCGTTATGCGTTATTCGTTATGAGTAATGAGTTATAAGTTATGCGTTATGCGTTATGCTTCATGCGTTATGCGTTATGCGTTATGCGTTATGTGTTATGCGTTATGCGTTATGCGTTATGCGCTATGCGTTATACGGTATGCGTTATGCGTTATGCGTTATGCGTTATGCGTTATGCGTTATGCGTTATTCGTTATGAGTAATGAGTTATAAGTTATGCGTTATGCGTTATGCTTCATGCGTTATGCGTTATGCGTTATGCGTTATGCGTTATGCGTTATGCGTTATGCGTTATGCGTTATGCGTTATGCGTTATGCGTTATGCGTTATGCGTTATGCGTTATGCGTTATGCGTTATGCGTTATGCGTTATGCGTTATGCGTTATGCGTTATGCGTGATCCGACATGCATTATGCATTTTGCGTTATGCGTGATCCGACATGCATTATGCATTTTGCGTTATGCGTTATTCGTTATGAGTTATGAGTTATAAGTTATGCGTAATGCGTTATGCGTTATGCGTTATGCATTATGCTTTATCCGTTATGCGTCATGCGTTATGCTTTATGCGTTATGCGTTATGCGTTATGCGTTATGCGTTATGCCTTATGCGTTATGCGTTATTCGTTATGAGTAATGAGTTATAAGTTATGCGTTATGCGTTATGCTTCATGCGTTATGCGTTATGCGTTATGCGTTATGCGTTATGCGTTATGCGTTATGCGTTATGCGCTATGCGTTATACGGTATGCGTTATGCGTTATGCGTTATGCGTTATGCGTTATGCGTTATGCGTTATGCGTTATGCGTTATGCGTTATGCGTTATGCGTTATGCGTTATGCGTTATGCGTTATGCGTTATGCGTTATGCGTTATGCGTTATGCGTTATGCCTTATGCGTTATGCGTTATTCGTTATGAGTAATGAGTTATAAGTTATGCGTTATGCGTTATGCTTCATGCGTTATGCGTTATGCGTTATGCGTTATGCCTTATGCGTTATGCGTTATTCGTTATGAGTAATGAGTTATAAGTTATGCGTTATGCGTTATGCTTCATGCGTTATGCGTTATGCGTTATGCGTTATGCGTTATGCGTTATGCGTTATGCGTTATGCGTTATGCGTTATGCGTTATGCGTTATGCGTTATGCGTTATGCTTTATGCGTTATGCGTCATGCGTTATGCTTTATGCGTTATGCGTTACTCCTTATGAGTTATGGGTTATAAGTTATGCGTAATGCGTTATGCGTTATGCGTTATGCATTATGCTTTATCCGTTATGCGTTATGCGTTATGCTTTATGCGTTATGCGTTATGAGTTATGAGTAATGAGTTATAAGTTATGCGTTATGCGTTATTCGTTATGAGTAATGAGTTATAAGTTATGCGTTATGCGTTATGCTTTATGCGTTATGCGTTATGCGTTATGCGTTATGCGTTATGCGTTATGCGTTATGCGTTATGCGTTATGCGTTTTGCGTTATGCGTTATGCGTTATGCGTTGTGCGTTATGCGTTATGCGTTATGCGTTATGCGTTATGAGTAATGAGTTATAAGTTATGCGTTATGCGTTATGCTTTATGCATTATGCGTTATGCGTTATGCGTTATGCGTTATGCGTTATGCGTTATGCGTTATGCGTTATGCGTTATGCGTTATGCCTTATGCGTTATGCCTTATGCGTTATGCGTTATTCGTTATGAGTAATGAGTTATAAGTTATGCGTTATGCGTTATGCTTCATGCGTTATGCGTTATGCGTTATGCGTTATGTGTTATGCGTTATGCGTTATGCGTTATGCGCTATGCGTTATACGGTATGCGTTATGCGTTATGCGTTATGCGTTATGCCTTATGCGTTATGCGTTATTCGTTATGAGTAATGAGTTATAAGTTATGCGTTATGCGTTATGCTTCATGCGTTATGCGTTATGCGTTATGCGTTATGCGTTATGCGTTATGCGTTATGCGTTATGCGTTATGCGTTATGCGTTATGCGTTATGCGTTATGCGTCATGCGTTATGCGTTATGCGTTATGCGTTATGCGTTATGCGTTATGCGTTATGCGTGATCCGACATGCATTATGCATTTTGCGTTATGCGTGATCCGACATGCATTATGCATTTTGCGTTATGCGTTATTCGTTATGAGTTATGAGTTATAAGTTATGCGTAATGCGTTATGCGTTATGCGTTATGCATTATGCTTTATCCGTTATGCGTCATGCGTTATGCTTTATGCGTTATGCGTTATGCGTTATGCGTTATGCGTTATGCCTTATGCGTTATGCGTTATTCGTTATGAGTAATGAGTTATAAGTTATGCGTTATGCGTTATGCTTCATGCGTTATGCGTTATGCGTTATGCGTTATGCGTTATGCGTTATGCGTTATGCGTTATGCGCTATGCGTTATACGGTATGCGTTATGCGTTATGCGTTATGCGTTATGCGTTATGCGTTATGCGTTATGCGTTATGCGTTATGCGTTATGCGTTATGCGTTATGCGTTATGCGTTATGCGTTATGCGTTATGCGTTATGCGTTATGCGTTATGCGTTATGCTTTATGCGTTATGCGTTATGCGTTATGAGTAATGGGTTATAAGTTATGCGTTATGCGTTATTCGTTATGAGTAATGAGTTATAAGTTATGCGTTATGCGTTATGCTTTATGCGTTATGCGTTATTCGTTATGCTTTATGCTTTATGCGTTATGCGTTACTCCTTATGAGTTATGAGTTATAAGTTATGCGTAATGCGGTATGCGTTATACGTTATACGTTATGCGTTATGCGTTATGCGTTATGCGTTATGCGTTATGCATTATGTGTTATGCGTTATGCGTTATGCGTTAAGCGTTATGCGTTTTGCTGTATTCGTTATGCGTTGTGCATTATGAGTTATGCGTTATGTGTTATGCTTTATGCGTTATGCGTTATGCGTTACGCTTTATGCGTTATGCATTATGCGTTATGCGTTATGCGTTATGCGTTATGCGTTATGCGTTATGCGTTATGCGTTATGCGTTATGCGTTATGCGTTATGCGTTATGCGTTATGCGTTATGCGTTATGCGTTATGCGTTATGCGTTATGCGTTATGCGTTATGCTTTATGCGTTATGCGTTATGCGTTATGTGTTATGCGTTATGCGTTATGCGTTATGCGCTATGCGTTATACGGTATGCGTTATGCGTTATGCGTTATGCGTTATGCGTTATGCGTTATGCGTTATGCGTTATGCGTTATGCGTTATGCGTTATGCGTTATGCGTTATGCGTTATGCGTTATGCGTTATGCGTTATGCGTTTTGCGTTATGCGTTATGCGTTATGCGTTGCGCGTTATACGTTTGCGTTATGCGTTATGCGTTATGCTTTATGCGTTATGCGTTATGCGTTATGCGTTATGCGTTATGCGTTATGCGTTATGCGATATGCGTAATGCGTTATGCGTTATGCGTTATGCGTTATGCGTTATGCGTTATGCGTTATGCGATATGCGTAATGCGTTATGCGTTATGCGTTATGCGTTATGCGTTATGCGTTATGCGTTATGCGTTATGCGTTATGCGTTATGCGTTATGCGTTATGCATTATGCGTTATGCGTTATGCGTTATGCGTTATGCGTTATTCGTTCTGAGTAATGAGTTATAAGTTATGCGTTATGCGTTATGCTTTATGCATTATGCGTTATGCGTTATGCGTTATGCGTTATGCGTTATGCTTTATGCGTTATGCGTTATGAGTTATGAGTAATGAGTTATAAGTTATGCGTTATGCGTTATGCATTATGCTTTATCCGTTATGCGTTATGCGTTATGCTTTATGCGTTATGCGTTATGAGTTATGAGTAATGAGTTATAAGTTATGCGTTATGCGTTATTCGTTATGAGTAATGAGTTATAAGTTATGCGTTATGCGATATGCGTAATGCGTTATGCGTTATGCGTTATGCGTTATGCGTTATGCGTTAGGGGTTATGCGTTATGCGTTATGCGTTATGCTTTATGCGTTATGCATTATGCGTTATGCGTTATGCGATATGCGTTATCCGTTATGCGTTATGCGTTATGCGTTATTCGTTATGAGTAATGAGTTATAAGTTATGCGTTATGCGTTATGCTTTATGCGTTATGCGTTATGCGTTATGCGTTATGCGTTATGCGTTATGCGTTTTGCGTTATGCGTTATGCGTTATGCGTTGTGCGTTATGCGTTATGCGTTATGCGATATGCGTAATGCGTTATGCGTTATGCGTTATGCGTTATGCGTTATGCGTTATGCGTTATGCGTTATGCGTTATGCGTTATGCGTTATGCGTTATGCGTTATGCTTTATGCGTTATGCATTATGCGTTATGCGTTATGCGATATGCGTTATCCGTTATGCGTTATGCGTTATGCGTTATGCGTTATGCGTTATGCGTTATGCGTTATGCGTTATGCGTTATGCGTTATGCGTTATGCGTTATGCGTTATGCGTTATGCCTTATGCGTTATGCGTTATTCGTTATGAGTAATGAGTTATAAGTTATGCGTTATGCGTTATGCTTCATGCGTTATGCGTTATGCGTTATGCGTTATGCGTTATGCGTTATGCGTTATGCGTTATGCGTTATGCGTTATGCGTTATGCGTTATGCGTTATGCGTTATGCGTTATGCGTTATGCGTTATGCGTTATGCATTATGCGTTATGCGTTATGCGTTATGCGTTATGCGTTATTCGTTATGAGTAATGAGTTATAAGTTATGCGTTATGCGTTATGCGTTATGCGTTATGCGTTATGCGTTATGCGTTATGCGTTATGCGTTATGCGTTACGCGTTATGCGTTATGCGTTATGCGTTATGCCTTATGCGTTATGCGTTTTTCGTTATGAGTAATGAGTTATAAGTTATGCGTTATGCGTTATGCTTCATGCGTTATGCGTTATGCGTTATGTGTTATGCGTTATGCGTTATGCGTTATGCGCTATGCGTTATACGGTATGCGTTATGCGTTATGCGTTATGCGTTATGCGTTATGCGTTATGCGTTATGCGTTATGCGTTATGCGTTATGCTTTATGCGTTATGCGTCATGCGTTATGCTTTATGCGTTATGCGTTATGAATTATGAGTAATGAGTTATAAGTTATGCCTTATGCGTTATACGTTATACGTTATGCGTTATGCGTTATGCGTTATGCGTTATGCGTTATGCGTTATGCGTTATGCATTATGCGTTATGCGTTATGCTTTATGCGTTATGCGTTATGCTTTATGCGTTATGCGTTACTCCTTATGAGTTATGAGTTATAAGTTATGCTTAATGCGGTATGCGTTATACGTTATACGTTATGCGTTATGCGTTATGCGTTATGCGTTTTGCTTTATGTGTTATGCGTTATGCATTATGCGTTATGCGTTATGCGTTATGCGTTAAGCGTTATGCGTTTTGCTGTATTCGTTATGCGTTGTGCATTATGAGTTATGCGTTATGTGTTATGCTTTATGCGTTATGCGTTAAGCGTTACGCTTTATGCGTTATGCATTATGCGTTATGCATTATGCGTTATGCATTATGCGTTATGCGTTATGCGTGATCCGTTATGCGTTAAGCGTTATGCGTTTTGCTGTATTCGTAATGCGTTGTGCATTATGTGTTATGCGTTATGTGTTATGCGTTATGCGTTATGCGTTATGCGTTATACGTTATGCGTTATGCGTTATGCGTGATCCGTTATGTGTTAGGCGATATACTTTTTGCGGTATTCGTTATGCGTTATGCGTTATGCGTTATCCGTTGTTCGTTATACGTTATGCGTTATGCGTTATGCGTTAAGCGTTATGCGTTATGCGTTATGCGTTATGCGTTATGCGTTATGCGTTATGCGTTATGCGTTATGCGTTATGAGTAATGAGTTATAAGTTATGCGTTATGCGTTATGCGTTATGCTTTATGCATTATGCGTTATGCGTTATGCGTTATGCGTTATGCGTTATGCGTTATGCGTTATGCGTTATGCGTTATGCGTTATGCCTTATGCGTTATGCCTTATGCGTTATGCGTTATTCGTTATGAGTAATGAGTTATAAGTTATGCGTTATGCGTTATGCTTCATGCGTTATGCGTTATGCGTTATGCGTTATGTGTTATGCGTTATGCGTTATGCGTTATGCGCTATGCGTTATACGGTATGCGTTATGCGTTATGCGTTATGCGTTATGCCTTATGCGTTATGCGTTATTCGTTATGAGTAATGAGTTATAAGTTATGCGTTATGCGTTATGCTTCATGCGTTATGCGTTATGCGTTATGCGTTATGCGTTATGCGTTATGCGTTATGCGTTATGCGTTATGCGTTATGCGTTATGCGTTATGCGTTATGCTTTATGCGTTATGCGTCATGCGTTATGCTTTATGCGTTATGCGTTACTCCTTATGAGTTATGGGTTATTAGTTATGCGTAATGCGTTATGCGTTATGCGTTATGCATTATGCTTTATCCGTTATGCGTTATGCGTTATGCTTTATGCGTTATGCGTTATGAGTTATGAGTAATGAGTTATAAGTTATGCGTTATGCGTTATTCGTTATGAGTAATGAGTTATAAGTTATGCGTTATGCGTTATGCTTTATGCGTTATGCGTTATGCGTTATGCGTTATGCGTTATGCGTTATGCGTTATGCGTTATGCGTTTTGCGTTATGCGTTATGCGTTATGCGTTGTGCGTTATTCGTTTGCGTTATGCGTTATGCGTTATGCTTTATGCGTTATGCGTTATGCGTTATGCGTTATGCGTTATGCGTTATGCGATATGCGTAATGCGTTATGCGTTATGCGTTATGCTTTATGCGTTATGCGTTATGCGTTATGCGTTATGCGTTATGCGATATGCGTAATGCGTTATGCGTAATGCGTTATGCGTTATGCGTTATGCGTTATGCGTTATGCGTTATGCGTTATGCGTTATGCGTTATGCATTATGCGTTATGCGTTATGCGTTATGCGTTATGCGTTATTCGTTATGAGTAATGAGTTATAAGTTATGCGTTATGCGTTATGCGTTATGCGTTATGCGTTATGCGTTATGCGTTATGCGTTATGCGTTATGCGTTACGCGTTATGCGTTATGCGTTATGCGTTATGCCTTATGCGTTATGCGTTTTTCGTTATGAGTAATGAGTTATAAGTTATGCGTTATGCGTTATGCTTCATTCGTTATGCGTTATGCGTTATGCGTTATGTGTTATGCGTTATGCGTTATGCGTTATGCGCTATGCGTTATACGGTATGCGTTATGCGTTATGCGTTATGCGTTATGCGTTATGCGTTATGCGTTATGCGTTATGCGTTATGCGTTATGCGTTATGCTTTATGCGTTATGCGTCATGCGTTATGCTTTATGCGTTATGCGTTATGAATTATGAGTAATGAGTTATAAGTTATGCGTTATGCGTTATACGTAATACGTTATGCGTTATGCGTTATGCGTTATGCGTTATGCGTTATGCGTTATGCATTATGCGTTATGCGTTATGCTTTATGCGTTATGCGTTATGCTTTATGCGTTATGCGTTACTCCTTATGAGTTATGAGTTATAAGTTATGCTTAATGCGGTATGCGTTATACGTTATACGTTATGCGTTATGCGTTATGCGTTATGCGTTATGCGTTTTGCTTTATGTGTTATGCGTTATGCATTATGCGTTATGCGTTATGCGTTATGCGTTAAGCGTTATGCGTTTTGCTGTATTCGTTATGCGTTGTGCATTATGAGTTATGCGTTATGTGTTATGCTTTATGCGTTATGCGTTAAGCGTTACGCTTTATGCGTTATGCATTATGCGTTATGCATTATGCGTTATGCATTATGCGTTATGCGTTATGCGTGATCCGTTATGCGTTAAGCGTTATGCGTTTTGCTGTATTCGTAATGCGTTGTGCATTATGTGTTATGCGTTATGTGTTATGCGTTATGCGTTATGCGTTATGCGTTATACGTTATGCGTTATGCGTTATGCGTGATCCGTTATGTGTTAGGCGATATACGTTTTGCGGTATTCGTTATGCGTTATGCGTTATGCGTTATCCGTTGTTCGTTATACGTTATGCGTTATGCGTTATGCGTTAAGCGTTATGCGTTATGCGTTATGCGTTATGCGTTATGCGTTATGCGTTATGCGTTATGAGTAATGAGTTATAAGTTATGCGTTATGCGTTATGCGTTATGCGTTATGCTTTATGCATTATGCGTTATGCGTTATGCGTTATGCGTTATGCGTTATGCGTTATGCGTTATGCGTTATGCGTTATGCGTTATGCGTTATGCCTTATGCGTTATGCCTTATGCGTTATGCGTTATTCGTTATGAGTAATGAGTTATAAGTTATGCGTTATGCGTTATGCTTCATGCGTTATGCGTTATGCGTTATGCGTTATGTGTTATGCGTTATGCGTTATGCGTTATGCGCTATGCGTTATACGGTATGCGTTATGCGTTATGCGTTATGCGTTATGCCTTATGCGTTATGCGTTATTCGTTATGAGTAATGAGTTATAAGTTATGCGTTATGCGTTATGCTTCATGCGTTATGCGTTATGCGTTATGCGTTATGCGTTATGCGTTATGCGTTATGCGTTATGCGTTATGCGTTATGCGTTATGCGTTATGCTTTATGCGTTATGCGTCATGCGTTATGCTTTATGCGTTATGCGTTACTCCTTATGAGTTATGGGTTATAAGTTATGCGTAATGCGTTATGCGTTATGCGTTATGCATTATGCTTTATCCGTTATGCGTTATGCGTTATGCTTTATGCGTTATGCGTTATGAGTTATGAGTAATGAGTTATAAGTTATGCGTTATGCGTTATTCGTTATGAGTAATGAGTTATAAGTTATGCGTTATGCGTTATGCTTTATGCGTTATGCGTTATGCGTTATGCGTTATGCGTTATGCGTTATGCGTTATGCGTTATGCGTTATGCGTTTTGCGTTATGCGTTATGCGTTATGCGTTGTGCGTTATTCGTTTGCGTTATGCGTTATGCGTTATGCTTTATGCGTTATGCGTTATGCGTTATGCGTTATGCGTTATGCGTTATGCGATATGCGTAATGCGTTATGCGTTATGCGTTATGCTTTATGCGTTATGCGTTATGCGTTATGCGTTATGCGTTATGCGATATGCGTAATGCGTTATGCGTAATGCGTTATGCGTTATGCGTTATGCGTTATGCGTTATGCGTTATGCGTTATGCGTTATGCGTTATGCATTATGCGTTATGCGTTATGCGTTATGCGTTATGCGTTATTCGTTATGAGTAATGAGTTATAAGTTATGCGTTATGCGTTATGCGTTATGCGTTATGCGTTATGCGTTATGCGTTATGCGTTATGCGTTATGCGTTACGCGTTATGCGTTATGCGTTATGCGTTATGCCTTATGCGTTATGCGTTTTTCGTTATGAGTAATGAGTTATAAGTTATGCGTTATGCGTTATGCTTCATTCGTTATGCGTTATGCGTTATGCGTTATGTGTTATGCGTTATGCGTTATGCGTTATGCGCTATGCGTTATACGGTATGCGTTATGCGTTATGCGTTATGCGTTATGCGTTATGCGTTATGCGTTATGCGTTATGCGTTATGCGTTATGCGTTATGCGTTATGCGTTATGCGTTATGCTTTATGCGTTATGCGTCATGCGTTATGCTTTATGCGTTATGCGTTATGAATTATGAGTAATGAGTTATAAGTTATGCGTTATGCGTTATACGTTATACGTTATGCGTTATGCGTTATGCGTTATGCGTTATGCGTTATGCGTTATGCGTTATGCATTATGCGTTATGCGTTATGCTTTATGCGTTATGCGTTATGCTTTATGCGTTATGCGTTACTCCTTATGAGTTATGAGTTATAAGTTATGCTTAATGCGGTATGCGTTATACGTTATACGTTATGCGTTATGCGTTATGCGTTATGCGTTTTGCTTTATGTGTTATGCGTTATGCATTATGCATTATGCGTTATGCGTTATGCGTTATGCGTTAAGCGTTATGCGTTTTGCTGTATTCGTTATGCGTTGTGCATTATGAGTTATGCGTTATGTGTTATGCTTTATGCGTTATGCGTTAAGCGTTACGCTTTATGCGTTATGCATTATGCGTTATGCATTATGCGTTATGCATTATGCGTTATGCGTTATGCGTGATCCGTTATGCGTTAAGCGTTATGCGTTTTGCTGTATTCGTAATGCGTTGTGCATTATGTGTTATGCGCTATGTGTTATGCGTTATGCGTTATGCGTTATACGTTATGCGTTATGCGTTATGCGTGATCCGTTATGTGTTAGGCGATATACGTTTTGCGGTATTCGTTATGCGTTATGCGTTATGCGTTATCCGTTGTTCGTTATACGTTATGCGTTGTGCGTTATACGTTTGCGTTATGCGTTATGCGTTATGCGGTATGCGTTATGCGTTATACGTTATGCGTCATGCGTTATGCGATATGCGTTATGCGTTATGCGTTATGCGTTATGCGTTATGCGTTATGCCTTATGCGTTATGCGTTATTCGTTATGAGAAATGAGTTATAAGTTATGCGTTATGCGTTATGCTTCATGCGTTATGCGTTATGCGTTATGCGTTATGCGTTATGCGTTATGCGTTATGCGTTATGCGTTAAGCGTTATGCGTTATGCGTTATGCGTTATGCGTTATGCGTTATGCGTTATGCGTTATGCGTTATGCGTTATGAGTAATGAGTTATAAGTTATGCGTTATGCGTTATGCTTTATGCATTATGCGTTATGCGTTATGCGTTATGCGTTATGCGTTATGCGTTATGCGTTATGCGTTATGCGTTATGCGTTATGCCTTATGCGTTATGCCTTATGCGTTATGCGTTATTCGTTATGAGTAATGAGTTATAAGTTATGCGTTATGCGTTATGCTTCATGCGTTATGCGTTATGCGTTATGCGTTATGTGTTATGCGTTATGCGTTATGCGTTATGCGCTATGCGTTATACGGTATGCGTTATGCGTTATGCGTTATGCGTTATGCGTTATGCGTTATGCGTTATGCGTTATGCGTTATGCGTTATGCGTTATGCGTTATGCGTTATGCGTTATGCGTTATGCGTTATGCGTTATGCGTTTTGCGTTATGCGTTATGCGTTATGCGTTGTGCGTTATGCGATATGCGTAATGCGTTATGCGTTATGCGTTATGCGTTATGCGTTATGCGTTATGCGTTATGCGTTATGCGTTATGCGTTATGCATTATGCGTTATGCGTTATGCGTTATGCGTTATGCGTTATTCGTTCTGAGTAATGAGTTATAAGTTATGCGTTATGCGTTATGCTTTATGCATTATGCGTTATGCGTTATGCGTTATGCGTTATGCGTTATGCTTTATGCGTTATGCGTTATGAGTTATGAGTAATGAGTTATAAGTTATGCGTTATGCGTTATGCATTATGCTTTATCCGTTATGCGTTATGCGCTATGCTTTATGCGTTATGCGTTATGAGTTATGAGTAATGAGTTATAAGTTATGCGTTATGCGTTATTCGTTATGAGTAATGAGTTATAAGTTATGCGTTATGCGATATGCGTAATGCGTTATGCGTTATGCGTTATGCGTTATGCGTTATGCGTTATGCGTTAGGGGTTATGCGTTATGCGTTATGCGTTATGCTTTATGCGTTATGCATTATGCGTTATGCGTTATGCGATATGCGTTATCCGTTATGCGTTATGCGTTATGCGTTATTCGTTATGAGTAATGAGTTATAAGTTATGCGTTATGCGTTATGCTTTATGCGTTATGCGTTATGCGTTATGCGTTATGCGTTATGCGTTATGCGTTATGCGTTTTGCGTTATGCGTTATGCGTTATGCGTTGTGCGTTATGCGTTATGCGTTATGCGATATGCGTAATGCGTTATGCGTTATGCGTTATGCGTTATGCGTTATGCGTTATGCGTTATGCGTTATGCGTTATGCGTTATGCGTTATGCGTTATGCGTTATGCGTTATGCGTTATGCGTTATGCGTTATGCCTTATGCGTTATGCGTTATTCGTTATGAGTAATGAGTTATAAGTTATGCGTTATGCGTTATGCTTCATGCGTTATGCGTTATGCGTTATGCGTTATGCGTTATGCGTTATGCGTTATGCGTTATGCGTTATGCGTTATGCGTTATGCGTTATGCGTTATGCGTTATGCTTTATGCGTTATGCGTCATGCGTTATGCTTTATGCGTTATGCGTTACTCCTTATGAGTTATGGGTTATAAGTTATGCGTAATGCGTTATGCGATATGCGTAATGCGTTATGCGTAATGCGTTATGCGTTATGCGTTATGCGTTATGCGTTATGCGTTATGCGTTATGCGTTATGCGTTATGCATTATGCGTTATGCGTTATGCGTTATGCGTTATGCGTTATGCGTTATTCGTTATGAGTAATGAGTTATAAGTTATGCGTTATGCGTTATGCGTTATGCGTTATGCGTTATGCGTTATGCGTTATGCGTTATGCGATATGCGTAATGCGTTATGCGTTATGCGTTATGCTTTATGCGTTATGCGTTATGCGTTATGCGTTATGCGTTATGCGTTATGCGTTATGCGTTATGCGTTAAGCGTTATGCGTTATGCGTTATGCCTTATGCGTTATGCGTTATTCGTTATGAGTAATGAGTTATAAGTTATGCGTTATGCGTTATGCTTCATGCGTTATGCGTTATGCGTTATGCGTTATGCGTTATGCGTTATGCGTTATGCTTTATGCGTTATGCGTTATGCGTTATGCGTTATGCGTTATGCGTTATGCGTTATGCGATATGCGTAATGCGTTATGCGTTATGCGTTATGCTTTATGCGTTATGCGTTATGCGTTATGCGTTATGCGATATGCGTAATGCGTTATGCGTAATGCGTTATGCGTTATGCGTTATGCGTTATGCGTTATGCGTTATGCGTTATGCGTTATGCGTTATGCATTATGCGTTATGCGTTATGCGTTATGCGTTATGCGTTATGCGTTATGCGTTATTCGTTATGAGTAATGAGTTATATGTTATGCGTTATGCGTTATGCGTTATGCGTTATGCGTTATGCGTTATGCGTTATGCGTTATGCGTTATGCGTTATGCGTTACGCGTTATGCGTTATGCGTTATGCGTTATGCCTTATGCGTTATGCGTTTTTCGTTATGAGTAATGAGTTATAAGTTATGCGTTATGCGTTATGCTTCATGCGTTATGCGTTATGCGTTATGCGTTATGTGTTATGCGTTATGCGTTATGCGTTATGCGCTATGCGTTATACGGTATGCGTTATGCGTTATGCGTTATGCGTTATGCGTTATGCGTTATGCGTTATGCGTTATGCGTTATGCGTTATGCGTTATGCGTTATGCGTTATGCGTTATGCTTTATGCGTTATGCGTCATGCGTTATGCTTTATGCGTTATGCGTTATGAATTATGAGTAATCAGTTATAAGTTATGCGTTATGCGTTATACGTTATACGTTATGCGTTATGCGTTATGCGTTATGCGTTATGCGTTATGCGTTATGCGTTATGCATTATGCGTTATGCGTTATGCTTTATGCGTTATGCGTTATGCTTTATGCGTTATGCGTTACTCCTTATGAGTTATGAGTTATAAGTTATGGTTAATGCGGTATGCGTTATACGTTATACGTTATGCGTTATGCGTTATGCGTTATGCGTTTTGCTTTATGTGTTATGCGTTATGCATTATGCGTTATGCGTTATGCGTTATGCGTTAAGCGTTATGCGTTTTGCTGTATTCGTTATGCGTTGTGCATTATGAGTTATGCGTTATGTGTTATGCTTTATGCGTTATGCGTTAAGCGTTACGCTTTATGCGTTATGCATTATGCGTTATGCATTATGCGTTATGCATTATGCGTTATGCGTTATGCGTGATCCGTTATGCGTTAAGCGTTATGCGTTTTGCTGTATTCGTAATGCGTTGTGCATTATGTGTTATGCGTTATGTGTTATGCGTTATGCGTTATGCGTTATACGTTATGCGTTATGCGTTATGCGTGATCCGTTATGTGTTAGGCGATATACGTTTTGCGGTATTCGTTATGCGTTATGCGTTATGCGTTATCCGTTGTTCGTTATACGTTATGCGTTGTGCGTTATACGTTTGCGTTATGCGTTATGCGTTATGCGGTATGCGTTATGCGTTATACGTTATGCGTCATGCGTTATGCGATATGCGTTATGCGTTATGCGTTATGCGTTATGCGTTATGCGTTATGCCTTATGCGTTATGCGTTATTCGTTATGAGTAATGAGTTATAAGTTATGCGTTATGCGTTATGCGTTATGCGTTATGCGTTATGCGTTATGCGTTATGAGTAATGAGTTATAAGTTATGCGTTATGCGTTATGCTTTATGCATTATGCGTTATGCGTTATGCGTTATGCGTTATGCGTTATGCGTTATGCGTTATGCGTTATGCGTTATGCGTTATGCGTTATGCCTTATGCGTTATGCCTTATGCGTTATGCGTTATTCGTTATGAGTAATCAGTTATAAGTTATGCGTTATGCGTTATGCTTCATGCGTTATGCGTTATGCGTTATGCGTTATGTGTTATGCGTTATGCGTTATGCGTTATGCGCTATGCGTTATACGGTATGCGTTATGCGTTATGCGTTATGCGTTATGCGTTATGCGTTATGCGTTATGCGTTATGCGTTATGCGTTATGCGTTATGCGTTATGCGTTATGCGTTATGCGTTATGCGTTATGCTTTATGCGTTATGCGTCATGCGTTATGCTTTATGCGTTATGCGTTATGAGTTATGAGTAATGAGTTATAAGTTATGCGTTATGCGTTATACGTTATACGTTATGCGTTATGCGTTATGCGTTATGCGTTATGCGTTATGCGTTATGCATTATGCGTTATGCGTTATGCTTTATGCGTTATGCGTTATGCTTTATGCGTTATGCGTTACTCCTTATGAGTTATGAGTTATAAGTTATGCGTAATGCGGTATGCGTTATACGTTATACGTTATGCGTTATGCGTTATGCGTTATGCGTTATGCGTTATGCGTTATGAGTTATGCGTTATGCATTATGCGTTATGCGTTATGCGTTATGCGTTAAACGTTATGCGTTTTGCTGTATTCGTTATGCGTTGTGCATTATGAGTTATGCGTTATGTGTTATGCTTTATGCGTTATGCGTTATGCGTTACGCTTTATGCGTTATGCATTATGCGTTATGCGTTATGCGTTATGCATTATGCGTTATGCGTTATGCGTGATACGTTATGCGTTAAGCGTTATGCGTTTTGCTGTATTCGTAATGCGTTGTGCATTATGTGTTATGCGTTATGTGTTATGCGTTATGCGTTATGCGTTATACGTTATGCGTTATGCGCTATGCGTGATCCGTTATGTGTTAGGCGATATACGTTTTGCGGTATTCGTTATGCGTTATGCGTTATGCGTTATGCGTTATTCGTTATGCGTTATGCGTTGTGCGTTATACGTTTGCGTTATGCGTTATGCGTTATACGGTATGCGTTATGCGTTATACGTTATGCGTTATGCGTTATGCGATATGCGTTATGCGTTATGCGTTATGCGTTATGCGTTATGCCTTATGCGTTATGCGTTATTCGTTATGAGTAATGAGTTATAAGTTATGCGTTATGCGTTATGCTTCATGCGTTATGCGTTATGCGTTATGCGTTATGCGTTATGCGTTATGCGTTATGCGTTATGCGTTATGCGTTATGCGTTATGCTTTATGCGTTATGCGTCATGCGTTATGCTTTATGCGTTATGCGTTACTCCTTATGAGTTATGGGTTATAAGTTATGCGTAATGCGTTATGCGTTATGCGTTATGCATTATGCTTTATCCGTTATGCGTTATGCGTTATGCTTTATGCGTTATGCGTTATGAGTTATGAGTAATGAGTTATAAGTTATGCGTTATGCGTTATTCGTTATGAGTAATGAGTTATAAGTTATGCGTTATGCGTTATGCTTTATGCGTTATGCGTTATGCGTTATGCGTTATGCGTTATGCGTTATGCGTTATGCGTTATGCGTTATGCGTTATGCGTTATGCGTTATGCGTTTTGCGTTATGCATTATGCGCTATGCGTTATGCGTTATGCGTTATGCGTTATTCGTTATGAGTAATGAGTTATAAGTTATGCGTTATGCGTTATGCTTTATGCATTATGCGTTATGCGTTATGCGTTATGCGTTATGCGTTATGCGTTATGCGTTATGCGTTATGCGTTATGCGTTATGCGTTATGCGTTATGCGTTATGCCTTATGCGTTATGCGTTATTCGTTATGAGTAATGAGTTATAAGTTATGCGTTATGCGTTATGCTTCATGCGTTATGCGTTATGCGTTATGCGTTATGTGTTATGCGTTATGCGTTATGCGTTATGCGCTATGCGTTATACGGTATGCGTTATGCGTTATGCGTTATGCGTTATGCGTTATGCGTTATGCGTTATGCGTTATGCGTTATGCGTTATGCGTTATGCGTTATGCGTTATGCGTTATGCGTTATGCGTTATGCGTTATGCGTTATGCGTTATGCGTTATGCTTTATGCGTTATGCGTCATGCGTTATGCTTTATGCGTTATGCGTTATGAGTTATGAGTAATGAGTTATAAGTTATGCGTTATGCGTTATACGTTATACGTTATGCGTTATGCGTTATGCGTTATGCGTTATGCGTTATGCGTTATGCGTTATGCATTGTGCGTTATGCGTTATGCTTTATGCGTTATGCGTTATGAGTTATACGTTATGCGTTATGCATTATGCGTTATGCGTTATGCGTTATGCGTTATATGTTATGCGTTATGCGTTATGCGTTATGCGTTATGCGTTATGCGTTGTGCGTTATACGTTTGCGTTATGCGTTATGCGTTATGCGTTATACGGTATGTGTTATGCGTTATGCGTTTGCGTTATGCGTTATGCGTTATGCGTTATGCGTTATGCGTTATGCGTTATGCGTTACGCTTTATGCGTTATGCATTATGCGTTATGCGTTATGCGTTATGCGTTATGCATTATGCGTTATGCGTTATGCGTGATGCGTTATGCGTTAAGCGTTATGCGTTTTGCTGTATTCGTTATGCGTTGAGCATTATGCGTTATGCGTGATGTGTTATGCGTTATGCGTTATGCGTTATACGTTATGCGTTATGCGTTATGCGTTATCCGTTATGTGTTAGGCGATATACGTTTTGCGGTATTCGTTATGCGTTATGATTTATGCTTTATGCTTTATGCGTTATGCGTTATGCGTTATGCGTTATGAGTTATGCGTTATGAGTTATGCGTTATGCGTTATGCGTTATGCGTTATGCGTTATGCGTTATGCGTTATGCGTTATGCGTTATGCGTTATGCGTTATGCGTTATGCGTTATGCGTTATGCGTTATGCGCTATGCGTTATACGGTATGCGTTATGCGTTATGCGTTATGCGTTATGCGTTATGCGTTATGCGTTATGCGTTATGCGTTATGCGTTATGCGTTATGCTTTATGCGTTATGCGTCATGCGTTATGCTTTATGCGTTATGCGTTACTCCTTATGAGTTATGGGTTATAAGTTATGCGTAATGCGTTATGCGTTATGCGTTATGCATTATGCTTTATCCGTTATGCGTTATGCGTTATGCTTTATGCGTTATGCGTTATGAGTTATGCGTTATGAGTTATGAGTTATAAGTTATGCGTAATGCGTTATGCGTTATGCGTTATGCGTTATGCGTTATGCGTTATGCTTTATGCGTTATGCGTTATGAGTTATGAGTAATGAGTTATAAGTTATGCGTTATGCGTTATTCGTTATGAGTAATGAGTTATAAGTTATGCGTTATGCGTTATGCTTTATGCGTTATGCGTTATGCTTTATGCGTTATGCGTTACTCCTTATGAGTTATGAGTTATAAGTTATGCGTAATGCGGTATGCGTTATACGTTATACGTTATGCGTTATGCGTTATGCGTTATGCGTTATGCGTTATGCGTTATGCGTTATGCATTATGCGTTATGCGTTATGCGTTATGCGTTAAGCGTTATGCGTTTTGCTGTATTCATTATGCGTTGTGCATTATGAGTTATGCGTTATGTGTTATGCTTTATGCGTTATGCGTTATGCGTTACGCTTTATGCGTTATGCATTATGCGTTATGCGTTATGCGTTATGCGTTATGCATTATGCGTTATGCGTTATGCGTGATCCTTTATGCGTTAAGCGTTATGCGTTTTGCTGTATTCGTAATGCGTTGTGCATTATGTGTTATGCGTTATGTGTTATGCGTTATGCGTTATGCGTTATACGTTATGCGTTATGCGTTTTGCGGTATTCGTTATGCGTTATGCGTTATGCGTTATCCGTTGTTCGTTATGCGTTATGCGTTGTGCGTTATACGTTTGCGTTATGCGTTATGCGTTATACGGTATGCGTTATGCGTTATACGTTATGCGTTATGCGTTATGCGATATGCGTTATGTGTTATGCGTTATGCTTTATGCGTTGTGCGTTATTAGTTACACGTTATGCGTTATGCGTTATGCGTTATGCGTTAGGGGTTATGCGTTATGCGTTATGCGTTAGGCGTTATGCGTTATGCGTTATGTGTTATGCGTTATGAGTTATACGTTATGCGTTATGCGTTAGGGGTTATGCGTTATGCGTTATGCGTTATGCTTTATGCGTTATGCATTATGCGTTATGCGTTATGCGATATGCGTTATCCGTTATGCGTTATGCGTTATGCGTTATTCGTTATGAGTAATGAGTTATAAGTTATGCGTTATGCGTTATGCTTTATGCGTTAGGCGTTATGCGTTATGCGTTATGCGTTATGCGTTATGCGTTTTGCGTTAGGCGTTATGCGTTATGCGTTGTGCGTTATACGTTTGCGTTATGCGTTATGCGTTATGATTTATGCGTTATGCGTTATGCGTTATGCGTTATGCGTTATGCGTTATGCGTTATGCGATATGCGTTATGCGTTATGAGTTATGCGTTATGCGTTATGCGTTATGCGTTATGCGTTATGCGTTATGCGATATGCGTTATGCGTTATGCGTTATGCGTTATGCGTTATGCGTTATGCGTTATGCGTTATGCGTTATGCGTTATGCGTTATGCGTTATGCGTTATGCGTTATGCATTATGCGTTATGCGTTATGCGTTATGCGTTATTCGTTATGAGTAATGAGTTATAAGTTATGCGTTATGCGTTGTGCGTTATACGTTTGCGTTATGCGTTATGCGTTATGCTTTATGCGTTATGCGTTATGCGTTATGCGTTATGCGTTATGCGTTATGCGATATGCGTTATGCGTTATGCGTTATGCGTTATGCGTTATGCGTTATGCGTTATGCGTTATGCGTTATGCGTTATGCGTTATGCATTATGCGTTATGCGTTATGCGTTATGCGTTATGCGTTATTCGTTATGAGTAATGAGTTATAAGTTATGCGTTATGCGTTATGCTTTATGCGTTATGCGTTATGCGTTATGCGTTATGCGTTATGCGTTATGCGTTATGCGTTATGCGTTATGTTTTATGCGTTATGCGTTACTCCTTATGAGTTATGAGTTATAAGTTATGCGTAATGCGTTATGCGTTATGCGTTATGCTTTATGCGTTATGCGTTATGCGTTATGCGTTATGCGTTATGCGTTATGCGTGATCCGTTATGCGTTATGCGTTATGCGTTATGCGTTGTGCGTTATACGTTTGCGTTATGCGTTATGCGTTATGCGTTATACGGTATGCGTTATGCGTTATGCGTTTGCGTTATGCGTTATGCTTTATGCGTTATGCGTTATGAGTTATGAGTAATGAGTTATAAGTTATGCGTTATGCGTTATTCGTTATGAGTAATGAGTTATAAGTTATGCGTTATGCGTTATGCTTTATGCGTTATGCGTTACTCCTTATGAGTTATGAGTTATAAGTTATGCGTAATGCGGTATGCGTTATACGTTATACGTTATGCGTTATGCGTTATGCGTAATGCGTTATGCGTTATGCGTTATGCATTATGCGTTATGCGTTATGCGTTATGCGTTAAGCGTTATGCGTTTTGCTGTATTCATTATGCGTTGTGCATTATGAGTTATGCGTTATGTGTTATGCTTTATGCGTTATGCGTTATGCGTTACGCTTTATGCGTTATGCATTATGCGTTATGCGTTATGCGTTATGCATTATGCGTTATGCGTTATGCGTGATCCTTTATGCGTTAAGCGTTATGCGTTTTGCTGTATTCGTAATGCGTTGTGCATTATGTGTTATGCGTTATGTGTTATGCGTTATGCGTTATGCGTTATACGTTATGCGTTATGCGTTTTGCGGTATTCGTTATGCGTTATGCGTTATGCGTTATGCGTTATCCGTTGTTCGTTATGCGTTATGCGTTATGCGTTATGCGTTATGCGTTATGCGTTATGCGTTATGCGTTATGCATTATGCGTTATGCGTTATGCGTTATGCGTTATGCGTTATTCGTTATGAGTAATGAGTTATAAGTTATGCGTTATGCGTTGTGCGTTATACGTTTGCGTTATGCGTTATGCGTTGTGCTTTATGCGTTATGCGTTATGCGTTATGCGTTATGCGTTATGCGATATGCGTTATGCGTTATGCGTTATGCGTTATGCGTTATGCGTTATGCGTTATGCGTTATGCGTTATGCGTTATGTGTTATGCGTTATGCATTATGCGTTATGCGTTATACGTTATGCGTTATGCGTTATGCGATATGCGTTATGTGTTATGCGTTATGCTTTATGCGTTGTGCGTTATTAGTTACACGTTATGCGTTATGCGTTATGCGTTATGCGTTAGGGGTTATGCGTTATGCGTTATGCGTTAGGCGTTATGCGTTATGCGTTATGTGTTATGCGTTATGAGTTATACGTTATGCGTTATGCGTTAGGGGTTATGCGTTATGCGTTATGCGTTATGCTTTATGCGTTATGCATTATGCGTTATGCGTTATGCGATATGCGTTATCCGTTATGCGTTATGCGTTATGCGTTATTCGTTATGAGTAATGAGTTATAAGTTATGCGTTATGCGTTATGCTTTATGCGTTAGGCGTTATGCGTTATGCGTTATGCGTTATGCGTTATGCGTTTTGCGTTAGGCGTTATGCGTTATGCGTTGTGCGTTATACGTTTGCGTTATGCGTTATGCGTTATGCTTTATGCGTTATGCGTTATGCGTTATGCGTTATGCGTTATGCGTTATGCGATATGCGGTATGCGTTATGCGTTATGCGTTATGCGTTATGCGTTATGCGTTATGCGTTATGCGTTATGCGATATGCGTTATGCGTTATGCGTTATGCGTTATGCGTTATGCGTTATGCGTTATGCGTTATGCGTTATGCGTTATGCGTTATGCGTTATGCGTTATGCATTATGCGTTATGCGTTATGCGTTATGCGTTATGCGTTATTCGTTATGAGTAATGAGTTATAAGTTATGCGTTATGCGTTGTGCGTTATACGTTTGCGTTATGCGTTATGCGTTGTGCTTTATGCGTTATGCGTTATGCGTTATGCGTTATGCGTTATGCGATATGCGTTATGCGTTATGCGTTATGCGTTATGCGTTATGCGTTATGCGTTATGCGTTATGCGTTATGTGTTATGCGTTATGCATTATGCGTTATGCGTTATGCGTTATGCGTTATGCGTTATTCGTTATGCGTTACTCCTTATGAGTTATGAGTTATAAGTTATGCGTAATGCGTTATGCGTTATGCGTTATGCTTTATGCGTTATGCGTTATGCGTTATGCGTTATGCGTTATGCGTTATGCGTTATGCTTTATGCGTTATGCGTTACTCCTTATGAGTTATGAGTTATAAGTTATGCGTAATGCGGTATGCGTTATACGTTATACGTTATGCGTTATGCGTTATGCGTTATGCGTTATGCGTTATGCATTATGCGTTATGCGTTATGCGTTATGCGTTAAGCGTTATGCGTTTTGCTGTATTCATTATGCGTTGTGCATTATGAGTTATGCGTTATGTGTTATGCTTTATGCGTTATGCGTTATGCGTTACGCTTTATGCGTTATGCATTATGCGTTATGCGTTATGCATTATGCGTTATGCGTTATGCGTGATCCTTTATGCGTTAAGCGTTATGCGTTTTGCTGTATTCGTAATGCGTTGTGCATTATGTGTTATGCGTTATGTGTTATGCGTTATGCGTTATGCGTTATACGTTATGCGTTATGCGTTTTGCGGTATTCGTTATGCGTTATGCGTTATGCGTTATCCGTTGTTCGTTATGCGTTATGCGTTGTGCGTTATACGTTTGCGTTATGCGTTATGCGTTATACGGTATGCGTTATGCGTTATACGTTATGCGTTATGCGTTATGCGATATGCGTTATGTGTTATGCGTTATGCTTTATGCGTTGTGCGTTATTAGTTACACGTTATGCGTTATGCGTTATGCGTTATGCGTTAGGGGTTATGCGTTATGCGTTATGCGTTAGGCGTTAGGCGTTATGCGTTATGCGTTATGTGTTATGCGTTATGAGTTATACGTTATGTGTTATGCGTTAGGGGTTATGCGTTATGCGTTATGCGTTATGCTTTATGCGTTATGCATTATGCGTTATGCGTTATGCGATATGCGTTATCCGTTATGCGTTATGCGTTATGCGTTATTCGTTATGAGTAATGAGTTATAAGTTATGCGTTATGCGTTATGCTTTATGCGTTAGGCGTTATGCGTTATGCGTTATGCGTTATGCGTTTTGCGTTAGGCGTTATGCGTTATGCGTTGTGCGTTATACGTTTGCGTTATGCGTTATGCGTTATGCTTTATGCGTTATGCGTTATGCGTTATGCGTTATGCGTTATGCGTTATGCGATATGCGTTATGCGTTATGCGTTATGCGTTATGCGTTATGCGTTATGCATTATGCGTTATGCGTTATGCGTTATGCGTTATGCGTTATTCGTTATGAGTAATGAGTTATAAGTTATGCGTTATGCGTTGTGCGTTATACGTTTGCGTTATGCGTTATGCGTTATGCTTTATGCGTTATGCGTTATGCGTTATGCGTTATGCGTTATGCGTTATGCGTTATGCGTTATGCGTTATGCGATATGCGTTATGCGTTATGCGTTATGCGTTATGCGTTATGCGTTATGCGTTATGCGTTATGCGTTATGCATTATGCGTTATGCGTTATGCGTTATGCGTTATGCGTTATTCGTTATGAGTAATGAGTTATAAGTTATGCGTTATGCGTTATGCTTTATGCATTATGCGTTATGCGTTATGCGTTATGCGTTATGCGTTATGCGTTATGCGTTATGTTTTATGCGTTATGCGTTACTCCTTATGAGTTATGAGTTATAAGTTATGCGTAATGCGTTATGCGTTATGCGTTATGCTTTTTGCGTTATGCGTTTTGCGTTATGCGTTATGCTTGATCCGTTATGCGTTATGCGTTATGCGTTATGCGTTATGCGTTGTGCGTTATACGTTTGCGTTATGCGTTATGCGTTATGCGTTATGCGTTATACGGTATGCGTTATGCGTTATGCGTTTGCGTTATGCGTTATGCTTTATGCGTTATGCGTTATGAGTTATGAGTAATGAGTTATAAGTTATGCGTTATGCGTTATTCGTTATGAGTAATGAGTTATAAGTTATGCGTTATGCGTTATGCTTTATGCGTTATGCGTTATGCTTTATGCGTTATGCGTTACTCCTTATGAGTTATGAGTTATAAGTTATGCGTAATGCGGTATGCGTTATACGTTATACGTTATGCGTTATGCGTTATGCGTTATGCGTTATGCGTTATGCATTATGCGTTATGCGTTATGCGTTATGCGTTAAGCGTTATGCGTTTTGCTGTATTCATTATGCGTTGTGCATTATGAGTTATGCGTTATGTGTTATGCTTTATGCGTTATGCGTTATGCGTTACGCTTTATGCGTTATGCATTATGCGTTATGCGTTATGCGTTATGCATTATGCGTTATGCGTTATGCGTGATCCGTTATGCGTTAAGCGTTATGCGTTATGCGATATGCGTTATGTGTTATGCGTTATGCTTTATGCGTTGTGCGTTATTAGTTACACGTTATGCGTTATGCGTTATGCGTTATGCGTTAGGGGTTATGCGTTATGCGTTATGCGTTAGGCGTTATGCGTTATGCGTTATGCGTTATGAGTTATACGTTATGCGTTATGCGTTAGGGGTTATGCGTTATGCGTTATGCGTTATGCTTTATGCGTTATGCATTATGCGTTATGCGTTATGCGATATGCGTTATCCGTTATGCGTTATGCGTTATGCGTTATTCGTTATGAGTAATGAGTTATAAGTTATGCGTTATGCGTTATGCGTTATGCGTTATGCGTTATGCGTTATGCGTTATGCGTTATGCGTTATTCGTTATGAGTAATGAGTTATAAGTTATGCGTTATGCGTTATGCTTTATGCATTATGCGTTATGCGTTATGCGTTTTGCGTTATGCGTTATGCGTTATGCGTTATGCGTTATGCGTTATGCGTTATGCTTTATGCGTTATGCGTTATGAGTTATACGTTATGCGTTATGCATTATGCGTTATGCGTTATGCGTTATGCGTTATATGTTATGCGTTATGCGTTATGCGTTATGCGTTATGCGTTGTGCGTTATACGTTTGCGTTATGCGTTATGCGTCATGCGTTATACGGTATGCGTTATGCGTTATGCGTTTTGCGTTATGCGTTATGCGTTATGCGTTATGCGTTATGCGTTATGCTTTATTCGTTATGCGTTATGAGTTATACGTTATGCGTTATGCGTTATGCGTTGTGCGTTATGCGTTATGCGTTACGCGTTATGCGTTATGCGTTATGCGTTATGCGTTATGCGTTATGCGTTATGCGTTATGCGTTATGCGTTATGGGTTATGCGTTATGCGTTATGCGATATGCGTTATGCGTTATGCGTTATGCGTTATGCGTTATGCGTTATGCATTATGCGTTATGCGTTATGCGTTATGCGTTATGCGTTATTCGTTATGAGTAATGAGTTATAAGTTATGCGTTATGCGTTATGCGTTATGCGTTATTCGTTATGCATTATGCTTTATCCGTTATGCGTTATGCGTTATGCTTTATGCGTTATGCGTTATGCGTTATGCGTTATGCGTTATAAGTTATGCGTAATGCGGTATGCGTTATACGTTATACGTTATGCGTTATGCGTTATGCGTTATGCGTTATGCGTTATGCGTTATGCATTATGCGTTATGCGTTATGCGTTATGCGTTAAGCGTTATGCGTTTTGCTGTATTCATTATGCGTTGTGCATTATGAGTTATGCGTTATGTGTTATGCTTTATGCGTTATGCGTTATGCGTTACGCTTTATGCGTTATGCGTTATGCGTTATGCGTTATGCGTTATGCGTTATGCATTATGCGTTATGCGTTATGCGTGATCCGTTATGCGTTAAGCGTTATGCGTTTTGCTGTATTCGTAATGCGTTGTGCATTATGTGTTATGCGTTATGTGTTATGCGTTATGCGTTATGCGTTATACGTTATGCGTTATGCGTTATGCGTGATCCGTTATGTGTTAGGCGATATACGTTTTGCGGTATTCGTTATGCGTTATGCGTTATGCGTTATGCGTTATCCGTTGTTCGTTATGCGTTATGCGTTGTGCGTTATACGTTTGCGTTATGCGTTATGCGTTATACGGTATGCGTTATGCGTTATACGTTATGCGTTATGCGTTATGCGATATGCGTTATGCGTTATGCGTTATGCTTTATGCGTTGTGCGTTATTAGTTACACGTTATGCGTTATGCGTTATGCGTTAGGGGTTATGCGTTATGCGTTATGCGTTAGGCGTTATGCGTTATGCGTTATGCGTTATGCGTTATGCGTTATGAGTTATACGTTATGCGTTATGCGTTATTCGTTATGAGTAATGAGTTATAAGTTATGCGTTATGCGTTATGCTTTATGCGTTATGCGTTATGCGTTATGCGTTATGCGTTATGCGTTATGCGTTATGCGTAATGCGTTTTGCGTTATGCGTTATGCGTTATGCGTTGTGCGTTATACGTTTGCGTTATGCGTTATGCTTTATGCGTTATGCGTTATGCGTTATGCGTTATGCGTTATGCGTTATGCGATATGCGTTATGCCTTATGCGTTATGCGTTATGCGTTATGCGTTATGCGTTATGCGTTATGCGTTATGCGTTATGCGTTATGCGTTGTGCATTATGCATTATGCGTTATGCGTTATGCGTTATGCGTTATTCGTTATGAGTAATGAGTTATAAGTTATGCGTTATGCGTTATGCTTTATGCATTATGCGTTATGCGTTATGCGTTATGCGTTATGCCTTATGCGTTATGCGTTATGCTTTATGCGTTATGCGTTACTCCTTATGAGTTATGAGTTATAAGTTATGCGTAATGCGTTATGCGTTATGCGTTATGCTTTATGCGTTATGCGTTATGCGTTATGCGTTATGCGTTATGCGTTATGCGTTATGCGTTATGCGTTATGCGTTATGCGTTATTCGTTATGTGTTAGGCGATATACGTTTTGCGGTATTCGTTATGCGTTATGCGTTATGCGTTATTCGTTATGAGTAATGAGTTATAAGTTATGCGTTATGCGTTATGCTTTATGCATTATGCGTTATGCGTTATGCGTTATGCGTTATGCGTTATGCGTTATGCGTTATGCTTTATGCGTTATGCGTTACTCCTTATGAGTTATGAGTTATAAGTTATGCGTAATGCGTTATGCGTTATGCGTTATGCGTTATGCGTTATGCGTTATGCGTTATGCGTTATGCGTTATGCTTTATGCGTTATGCGTTATGAGTTATACGTTATGCGTTATGCATTATGCGTTATGCGTTATGCGTTATGCGTTATATGTTATGCGTTATGCGTTATGCTTTATGCGTTATGCGTTATGCGTTGTGCGTTATACGTTTGCGTTATGCGTTATGCGTTATGCGTTATACGGTATGCGTTATGCGTTATGCGTTTGCGTTATGCGTTATGCGTTATGCGTTATGCGTTATGCGTTATGCTTTATTCGTTATGCGTTATGAGTTATACGTTATGCGTTATGCGTTATGCGTTGTGCGTTATGCGTTATGCGTTATGCGTTATGCTTTATGCGATATGCGTTACTCCTTATGAGTTATGAGTTATAAGTTATGCGTAATGCGTTATGCGTTATGCGTTATGCTTTATGCGTTATGCGTTATGCGTTATGCGTTATGCGTTATGCGTTACGCTTTATGCGTTATGCATTATGCGTTATGCGTTATGCGTTATGCATTATGCGTTATGCGTTATGCGTGATGCGTTATGCGTTAAGCGTTATGCGTTTTGCTGTATTCGTTATGCGTTGAGCATTATGCGTTATGCGTTATGTGTTATGCGTTATGCGTTATGCGTTATGCGTTATACGTTATGTGTTATGCGTTATGCGTGATCCGTTATGTGTTAGGCGATATACGTTTTGCGGTATTCGTTATGCGTTATGATTTATGCTTTATGCTTTATGCGTTATGCGTTATGCGTTATGCGTTATGAGTTATGCGTTATGAGTTATGCGTTATGCGTTATGCGTTATGCGTTATGCGTTATGCGTTATGCGTTTTGCGGTATTCGTTATGCGTTGTGCATTATGCGTTATGCGTTGTGCGTTATGGGTTATGATTTATGCGTCATGCGATATGAGTTATGCGTTAAGCGTTATGCGTTATGCGTTATGAGTTATGCGTTATGCGTTATGCGTTATTCGTTATGCGTTATGCGTTATGCGTTATGCGTTATGCGTTATGCGTTATGCGATATGCGTTATGCGTTATGCTTTATGCGTTATGCGTTATGCGTTGTGCGTTATACGTTTGCGTTATGCGTTATGCGTTATGCGTTATGCGTTATGCGTTATGCGTTATGCTTTATGCGTTATGCGTTACTCCTTATGAGTTATGAGTTATAAGTTATGCGTAATGCGTTATGCGTTATGCGTTAAGCGTTATGCGTTATGCGTTATGCGTTATGCTTTATGCGTTATGCGTTATGAGTTATACGTTATGCGTTATGCATTATGCGTTATGCGTTATGCGTTATGCGTTATATGTTATGCGTTATGCGTTATGCTTTATGCGTTATGCGTTATGCGTTGTGCGTTATACGTTTGCGTTATGCGTTATGCGTTATGCGTTATACGGTATGCGTTATGCGTTATGCGTTTGCGTTATGCGTTATGCGTTATGCGTTATGCGTTATGCTTTATTCGTTATGCGTTATGAGTTATACGTTATGCGTTATGCGTTATGCGTTGTGCGTTATGCGTTATGCGTTACGCGTTATGCGTTATGCGTTATGCTTTATGCGATATGCGTTACTCCTTATGAGTTATGAGTTATAAGTTATGCGTAATGCGTTATGCGTTATGCGTTATGCTTTATGCGTTATGCGTTATGCGTTATGCGTTATGCGTTATGCGTTACGCTTTATGCGTTATGCGTTATGCGTTATGCGTTATGCGTTATGCATTATGCGTTATGCGTTATGCGTGATGCGTTATGCGTTAAGCGTTATGCGTTTTGCTGTATTCGTTATGCGTTGAGCATTATGCGTTATGCGTTATGTGTTATGCGTTATGCGTTATGCGTTATGCGTTATACGTTATGTGTTATGCGTTATGCGTGATCCGTTATGTGTTAGGCGATATACGTTTTGCGGTATTCGTTATGCGTTATGATTTATGCTTTATGCTTTATGCGTTATGCGTTATGCGTTATGCGTTATGAGTTATGCGTTATGAGTTATGCGTTATGCGTTATGCGTTATGCGTTATGCGTTATGCGTTATGCGTTATGCGTTTTGCGGTATTCGTTATGCGTTGTGCATTATGCGTTATGCGTTGTGCGTTATGGGTTATGATTTATGCGTTATGCGATATGAGTTATGCGTTAAGCGTTATGCGTTATGCGTTATGCGTTATGCGTTATGCGTTATTCGTTATGCGTTATGCGTTATGCGTTATGCGTTATGCGTTATGCGTTATGCGATATGCGTCATGCATCAAGCCTTATGCGATATGCGATATGCGTCATGCATCAAGCCTTATGCGTTATGGGTTATGCGATAACGTTATGCGTTATGCGTTATGATTTATGCTTTATGCGTTATGCGTTATGCGTGATCCGACATGCGTTATGCATTTTGCGTTATGCGTTATTCGTTATGAGTTATGAGTTATAAGTTATGCGTAATGCGTTATGCGTTATGCGTTATGCCTTATGCGTTATGCGTTATTCGTTATGCATTATGCTTTATCCGTTATGCGTTATGCGTTATGCTTTATGCGTTATGCGTTATGCGTTATGCGTTATGCGTTATGCGTTATGCGTTTTGCGTTATGCGCTATGCGTTATACGGTATGCGTTATGCGTTATGCGTTATGCGTTATGCGTTATGCGTTATGCGTTATGCGTTATGCGTTATGCTTTATGCGTTATGCGTCATGCGTTATGCTTTATGCGTTATGCGTTACTCCTTATGAGTTATGGGTTATAAGTTATGCGTAATGCGTTATACGTTATGCGTTATGCATTATGCCTTATCCGTTATGCGTTATGCGTTATGCTTTATGCTTTATGCGTTATGCGTTATAAGTTATGAGTAATGAGTTATAAGTTATGTGTTATGCGTTATTCGTTATGAGTAATGAGTTATAAGTTATGCGTTATGCGTTATGCTTTATGCGTTATGCGTTATGCTTTATGCGTTATGCGTTATGCGTTATGCTTTATGCTTTATGCGTTATGCGTTATGAGTTATGAGTAATGAGTTATAAGTTATGTGTTATGCGTTATTCGTTATGAGTAATGAGTTATAAGTTATGCGTTATGCGTTATGCTTTATGCGTTATGCGTTATGCTTTATGCGTTATGCGTTACTCCTTATGAGTTATGAGTTATAAGTTATGCGTAATGCGGTATGCGTTATACGTTATACGTTATGCGTTATGCGTTATGCGTTATGCGTTATGCGTTATGCGTTATGCATTATGCGTTATGCGTTCTGCGTTATGCGTTAAGCGTTATGCGTTTTGCTGTATTCATTATGCGTTGTGCATTATGAGTTATGCGTTATGTGTTATGCTTTATGCGTTATGCGTTATGCGTTACGCTTTATGCGTTATGCATTATGCGTTATGCGTTATGCGTTATGCATTATGCGTTATGCGTTATGCGTGATCCGTTATGCGTTAAGCGTTATGCGTTTTGCTGTATTCGTAATGCGTTGTGCATTATGTGTTATGCGTTATGAGTTATACGTTATGCGTTATGCGTTATGCGTTGTGCGTTATGCGTTATGCGTTATGCGTTATGCGTTTGCGTTAAGCGTTATGCGTTATGCGTTATGCGTTATGCGTTATGCGTTATGCGTTATGCGTTATGCGTTATGCGTTATGCGTTATGCTTTATGCGTTATGCGTTATGAGTTATACGTTATGCGTTATGCGTTATGCGTTGTGCGTTATGCGTTATGCGTTACGCGTTATGCGTTATGCGTTATGCTTTATGCGATATGCGTTACTCCTTATGAGTTATGAGTTATAAGTTATGCGTAATGCGTTATGCGTTATGCGTTATGCGTTATGCGTTATGCGTTATTCGTTATGAGTAATGAGTTATAAGTTATGCGTTATGCGTTATGCTTTATGCATTATGCGTTATGCGTTATGCGTTTTGCGTTATGCGTTATGCGTTATGCGTTATGCGTTATGCGTTATGCGTTATGCGTTATGCGTTGTGCGTTATACGTTTGCGTTATGCGTTATGCGTTATGCTTTATACGGTATGCGTTATGCGTTATGCGTTTGCGTTATGCGTTATGCGTTATGCGTTATGCGTTATGCGTTATGCGTTATGCGTTATGCGTTATGCTTTATGCGTTGTGCGTTATTAGTTACACGTTATGCGTTATGCGTTATGCGTTATGCGTTAGGGGTTATGCGTTATGCGTTAAGCGTTAGGCGTTATGCGTTATGCGTTATGCGTTATGCGTTATGCGTTATGAGTTATACGTTATACGTTATGCGTTATGCGTTAGGGGTTATGCGTTATGCGTTATGCGTTATGCTTTATGCGTTATGCATTATGCGTTATGCGTTATGCGATATGCGTTATCCGTTATGCGTTATGCGTTATTAGTTATGAGTAATGAGTTATAAGTTATGCGTTATGCGTTATGCTTTATGCGTTATGCGTTATGCGTTATGCGTTATGCGTTATGCGTTATGCGTTACTCCTTATGAGTTATGAGTTATAAGTTATGCGTAATGCGTTATGCGTTATGCGTTATGCTTTATGCGTTATGCGTTATGCGTTATGCGTTATGCGTTATGCGTGATCCGTTATGCGTTATGCGTTATGCGTTATGCGTTATGCGTTATGCGTTATGCGTTATGCGTTACGCGTTATGCGTTATGCGTTATGCGTTATGCGTTATTCGTTATGAGTAATGAGTTATGCGTTATGCGTTATGCGTTATGCGTTATGCTTTATGCGTTATGCGTTATGAGTTATACGTTATGCGTTATGCGTTATGCGTTGTGCGTTATGCGTTATGCGTTACGCGTTATGCGTTATGCGTTATGCTTTATGCGATATGCGTTACTCCTTATGAGTTATGAGTTATAAGTTATGCGTAATGCGTTACGCGTTATGCGTTATGCGTTATGCTTTATGCGATATGCGTTACTCCTTATGAGTTATGAGTTATAAGTTATGCGTTATGCGTTATGCGTTATGCTTTATGCATTATGCGTTATGCGTTATGCGTTTTGCGTTATGCGTTATGCGTTATGCGTTATGCGTTATGCGTTATGCTTTATGCGTTATGCGTTATGAGTTATACGTTATGCGTTATGCATTATGCGTTTGCGTTATGCGTTATGCGTTATATGTTATGCGTTATGCGTTATGCGTTATGCGTTATGCGTTATGCGTTATGCGTTATGCGTTGTGCGTTATACGTTTGCGTTATGCGTTATGCGTTATGCGTTATACGGTATGCGTTATGCGTTATGCGTTTGCGTTATGCGTTATCCGTTATGCGTTATGCGTTATGCGTTATGCGTTATGCGTTATGCGTTATGCTTTATGCGTTATGCGTTATGAGTTATACGTTATGCGTTATGCGTTATGCGTTGTGCGTTATGCGTTATGCGTTACGCGTTATGCGTTATGCGTTATGCTTTATGCGATATGCGTTACTCCTTATGAGTTATGAGTTATAAGTTATGCGTAATGCGTTATGCGTTATGCGTTATGCGTTATGCGTTATTCGTTATGAGTAATGAGTTATAAGTTATGCGTTATGCGTTATGCTTTATGCATTATGCGTTATGCGTTATGCGTTTTGCGTTATGCGTTATGCGTTATGCGTTATGCGTTATGCGTTATGCGTTGTGCGTTATACGTTTGCGTTATGCGTTATGCGTTATGCGTTATACGGTATGCGTTATGCGTTATGCGTTTGCGTTATGCGTTATGCGTTATGCGTTATGCGTTATGCGTTATGCGTTACGCTTTATGCGTTATGCATTATGCGTTATGCGTTATGTGTTATGCATTATGCGTTATGCGTTATGCGTTATGCGTTATGCGTTATGCGTTGTGCGTTATACGTTTGCGTTATGCGTTATGCGTTATGCGTTATACGGTATGCGTTATGCGTTATGCGTTTGCGTTATGCGTTATGCGTTATGCGTTATGCGTTATGCGTTATGCGTTATGCGTTATGCGTTATGCTTTATGCGTTATGCGTTATGAGTTATACGTTATGCGTTATGCGTTATGCGTTGTGCGTTATGCGTTACGCGTTATGCGTTATGCGTTATGCTTTATGCGATATGCGTTACTCCTTATGAGTTATGAGTTATAAGTTATGCGTAATGCGTTATGCGTTATGCTTTATGCGTTATGCGTTATGCGTTATGCGTTATGCGTTACGCTTTATGCGTTATGCATTATGCGTTATGCGTTATGTGTTATGCATTATGCGTTATGCGTTATGCGTTATGCGTTATGCGTTATGCGTTGTGCGTTATACGTTATGCGATATGCGTCATGCATCAAGCCTTATGCGATATGCGATATGCGTCATGCATCAAGCCTTATGCGTTATGGGTTATGCGTTAACGTTATGCGTTATGCGTTATGATTTATGCTTTATGCGTTATGCGTTATGCGTGATCCGACATGCGTTATGCATTTTGCGTTATGCGTTATTCGTTATGAGTTATGAGTTATAAGTTATGCGTAATGCGTTATGCGTTATGCGTTATGCATTATGCTTTATCCGTTATGCGTTATGCGTTATGCTTTATGCGTTATGCGTTATGCGTTATGCGTTATGCGTTATGCGTTATGCGTTATGCGTTATTCGTTATGAGTAATGAGTTATAAGTTATGCGTTATGCGTAATGCGTTATGCGTTATGCGTTATGCGTTATGCTTTATGCGTTATGCGTTATGCGTTATGCGTGATCCGACATGCATTATGCATTTTGCGTTATTCGTTATGAGTTATGAGTTATAAGTTATGCGTAATGCGTTATGCGTTATGCGTTATGCATTATGCTTTATCCGTTATGCGTTATGCGTTACTCCTTATGAGTTATGAGTTATAAGTTATGCGTAATCCGTTATGCGTTATGCGTTATGCTTTATGCGTTATGCGTTATGCGTTATGCGTTACGCGTTATACGTTATGCGTGATCCGTTATGCGTTATGCGTTATGCGTTATGCGTTATGCGTTATGCGTTATGCTTTACGCATTAAGCGTTATGCGTTATGCGTTATGCGTAATGCGTTATGCGTTATGCGTTATGCGTTATGCTTTATGCGTTATGCGTTATGCGTTATGCTTTATGCGTTATTCGTTATGCGTTATGCGTTATGCGTTATGCGTTATGCGTTATGCGTGATCCGACATGCATTATGCGTTATGCGTTATGCGTTATTCGTTATGAGTAATGAGTTATAAGTTATGCGTTATGCGTTATGCTTTATGCGTTATGCGTTATGCGTTATGCTTTATGCGTTATGCGTTACTCCTTATGAGTTATGAGTTATAAGTTATGCGTAATCCGTTATGCGTTATGCGTTATGCTTTATGCGTTATGCGTTATGCGTTATGCGTTACGCGTTATACGTTATGCGTGATCCGTTATGCGTTATGCGTTATGCGTTATGCGTTATGCGTTATGCGTTATGCGTTATGCGTTATGCGTTATGCGTTATGCGTTATGCGTTATGCGTTATGCTTTATGCGTTATGCGTTATGAGTTATACGTTATGCGTTATGCATTATGCGTTATGCGTTATGCGTTATGCGTTATATGTTATGCGTTATGCGTTATGCGTTATGCGTTATGCGTTATGCGTTATGCGTTATGCGTTATGCGTTGTGCGTTATACGTTTGCGTTATGCGTTATGCGTTTTGCGTTATACGGTATGCGTTATGCGTTTGCGTTATGCGTTATGCGTTATGCGTTATGCGTTATGCGTTATGCGTTATGCTTTATGCGTTATGCGTTATGAGTTATACGTTATGCGTTATGCGTTATGCGTTGTGCGTTATGCGTTATGCGTTACGCGTTATGCGTTATGCGTTATGCTTTATGCGATATGCGTTACTCCTTATGAGTTATGAGTTATAAGTTATGCGTAATGCGTTATGCGTTATGCGTTATGCTTTATGCGTTATGCGTTATGCGTTATGCGTTATGCGTTATGCGTTATGCGTTATGCGTTATGCGTTATGCGTTATGCGTTATGCGTTATGCGTTATGCTTTATGCGTTATGCGTTATGCGTTATGCTTTATGCGTTATTCGTTATGCGTTATGCGTTATGCGTTATGCGTTATGCGTTAAGCGTTAGGCGTTATGCGTTATGCGTTATGCGTTATGCGTTATGAGTTATACGTTATACGTTATGCGTTATGCGTTAGGGGTTATGCGTTATGCGTTATGCGTTATGCTTTATGCGTTATGCATTATGCGTTATGCGTTATGCGATATGCGTTATCCGTTATGCGTTATGCGTTATTAGTTATGAGTAATGAGTTATAAGTTATGCGTTATGCGTTATGCTTTATGCGTTATGCGTTATGCGTTATGCGTTATGCGTTACTCCTTATGAGTTATGAGTTATAAGTTATGCGTAATGCGTTATGCGTTATGCGTTATGCTTTATGCGTTATGCGTTATGCGTTATGCGTGATCCGTTATGCGTTATGCGTTATGCGTTATGCGTTATGCGTTATGCGTTATGCGTTATGCGTTATGCGTTATGCGTTATGCGTTATTCGTTATGAGTAATGAGTTATAAGTTATGCGTTATGCGTTATGCGTTATGCTTTATGCATTATGCGTTATGCGTTATGCGTTTTGCGTTATGCGTTATGCGTTATGCGTTATGCGTTATGCGTTATGCGTTATGCTTTATGCATTATGCGTTATGCGTTATGCGTTTTGCGTTATGCGTTATGCGTTATGCGTTATGCGTTATGCGTTATGCGTTATGCTTTATGCGTTATGCGTTATGAGTTATACGTTATGCGTTATGCATTATGCGTTTGCGTTATGCGTTATGCGTTATATGTTATGCGTTATGCGTTATGCGTTATGCGTTATGCGTTATGCGTTTGCGTTATGCGTTATGCGTTATGCGTTATGCGTTATGCGTTATGCGTTATGCGTTATGCTTTATGCGTTATGCGTTATGAGTTATACGTTATGCGTTATGCGTTATGCGTTGTGCGTTATGCGTTATGCGTTACGCGTTATGCGTTATGCGTTATGCTTTATGCGATATGCGTTACTCCTTATGAGTTATGAGTTATAAGTTATGCGTAATGCGTTATGCGTTATGCGTTATGCGTTATGCGTTATTCGTTATGAGTAATGAGTTATAAGTTATGCGTTATGCGTTATGCTTTATGCATTATGCGTTATGCGTTATGCGTTTTGCGTTATGCGTTATGCGTTATGCGTTATGCGTTATGCGTTATGCGTTGTGCGTTATACGTTTGCGTTATGCGTTATGCGTTATACGGTATGCGTTATGCGTTATGCGTTTGCGTTATGCGTTATGCGTTATGCGTTATGCGTTATGCGTTATGCGTTATGCGTTATGCGTTATGCGTTATGCGTTACGCTTTATGCGTTATGCATTATGCGTTATGCGTTATGTGTTATGCATTATGCGTTATGCGTTATGCGTTATGCGTTATGCGTTATGCGTTGTGCGTTATACGTTTGCGTTATGCGTTATGCGTTATGCGTTATACGGTATGCGTTATGCGTTTGCGTTATGCGTTATGCGTTATGCGTTATGCGTTATGCGTTATGCGTTATGCGTTATGCGTTATGCTTTATGCGTTATGCGTTATGAGTTATACGTTATGCGTTATGCGTTATGCGTTGTGCGTTATGCGTTATGCGTTACGCGTTATGCGTTATGCGTTATGCTTTATGCGATATGCGTTACTCCTTATGAGTTATGAGTTATAAGTTATGCGTAATGCGTTATGCGTTATGCTTTATGCGTTATGCGTTATGCGTTATGCGTTATGCGTTATGCGTTACGCTTTATGCGTTATGCATTATGCGTTATGCGTTATGTGTTATGCATTATGCGTTATGCGTTATGCGTTATGCGTTATGCGTTATGCTTGATCCGTTATGCGTTATGCGTTATGCGTTATGCGTTATGCGTTGTGCGTTATACGTTTGCGTTATGCGTTATGCGTTATGCGTTATGCGTTATACGGTATGCGTTATGCGTTATGCGTTTGCGTTATGCGTTATGCTTTATGCGTTATGCGTTATGAGTTATGAGTAATGAGTTATAAGTTATGCGTTATGCGTTATTCGTTATGAGTAATGAGTTATAAGTTATGCGTTATGCGTTATGCTTTATGCGTTATGCGTTATGCTTTATGCGTTATGCGTTACTCCTTATGAGTTATGAGTTATAAGTTATGCGTAATGCGGTATGCGTTATACGTTATACGTTATGCGTTATGCGTTATGCGTTATGCGTTATGCGTTATGCATTATGCGTTATGCGTTATGCGTTATGCGTTAAGCGTTATGCGTTTTGCTGTATTCATTATGCGTTGTGCATTATGAGTTATGCGTTATGTGTTATGCTTTATGCGTTATGCGTTATGCGTTACGCTTTATGCGTTATGCATTATGCGTTATGCGTTATGCGTTATGCATTATGCGTTATGCGTTATGCGTGATCCGTTATGCGTTAAGCGTTATGCGTTATGCGATATGCGTTATGTGTTATGCGTTATGCTTTATGCGTTGTGCGTTATTAGTTACACGTTATGCGTTATGCGTTATGCGTTATGCGTTAGGGGTTATGCGTTATGCGTTATGCGTTAGGCGTTATGCGTTATGCGTTATGCGTTATGAGTTATACGTTATGCGTTATGCGTTAGGGGTTATGCGTTATGCGTTATGCGTTATGCTTTATGCGTTATGCATTATGCGTTATGCGTTATGCGATATGCGTTATCCGTTATGCGTTATGCGTTATGCGTTATTCGTTATGAGTAATGAGTTATAAGTTATGCGTTATGCGTTATGCGTTATGCGTTATGCGTTATGCGTTATGCGTTATGCGTTATGCGTTATTCGTTATGAGTAATGAGTTATAAGTTATGCGTTATGCGTTATGCTTTATGCATTATGCGTTATGCGTTATGCGTTTTGCGTTATGCGTTATGCGTTATGCGTTATGCGTTATGCGTTATGCGTTATGCGTTATGCTTTATGCGTTATGCGTTATGAGTTATACGTTATGCGTTATGCATTATGCGTTATGCGTTATGCGTTATGCGTTATATGTTATGCGTTATGCGTTATGCGTTGTGCGTTATGCGTTGTGCGTTATACGTTTGCGTTATGCGTTATGCGTCATGCGTTATACGGTATGCGTTATGCGTTATGCGTTTTGCGTTATGCGTTATGCGTTATGCGTTATGCGTTATGCGTTATGCTTTATTCGTTATGCGTTATGAGTTATACGTTATGCGTTATGCGTTATGCGTTGTGCGTTATGCGTTATGCGTTATGCGTTTTGCGTTATGCGTTATGCGTTATGCGTTATGCGTTATGCGTTATGCTTTATTCGTTATGCGTTATGAGTTATACGTTATGCGTTATGCGTTATGCGTTGTGCGTTATGCGTTATGCGTTACGCGTTATGCGTTATGCGTTATGCGTTATGCGTTATGCGTTATGCGTTATGCGTTATGCGTTATGCGTTATGGGTTATGCGTTATGCGTTATGCGATATGCGTTATGCGTTATGCGTTATGCGTTATGCGTTATGCGTTATGCATTATGCGTTATGCGTTATGCGTTATGCGTTATGCGTTATTCGTTATGAGTAATGAGTTATAAGTTATGCGTTATGCGTTATGCGTTATGCGTTATTCGTTATGCATTATGCTTTATCCGTTATGCGTTATGCGTTATGCTTTATGCGTTATGCGTTATGCGTTATGCGTTATGCGTTATAAGTTATGCGTAATGCGGTATGCGTTATACGTTATACGTTATGCGTTATGCGTTATGCGTTATGCGTTATGCGTTATGCGTTATGCATTATGCGTTATGCGTTATGCGTTATGCGTTAAGCGTTATGCGTTTTGCTGTATTCATTATGCGTTGTGCATTATGAGTTATGCGTTATGTGTTATGCTTTATGCGTTATGCGTTATGCGTTACGCTTTATGCGTTATGCGTTATGCGTTATGCGTTATGCGTTATGCGTTATGCATTATGCGTTATGCGTTATGCGTGATCCGTTATGCGTTAAGCGTTATGCGTTTTGCTGTATTCGTAATGCGTTGTGCATTATGTGTTATGCGTTATGTGTTATGCGTTATGCGTTATGCGTTATACGTTATGCGTTATGCGTTATGCGTGATCCGTTATGTGTTAGGCGATATACGTTTTGCGGTATTCGTTATGCGTTATGCGTTATGCGTTATGCGTTATCCGTTGTTCGTTATGCGTTATGCGTTGTGCGTTATACGTTTGCGTTATGCGTTATGCGTTATACGGTATGCGTTATGCGTTATACGTTATGCGTTATGCGTTATGCGATATGCGTTATGCGTTATGCGTTATGCTTTATGCGTTGTGCGTTATTAGTTACACGTTATGCGTTATGCGTTATGCGTTAGGGGTTATGCGTTATGCGTTATGCGTTAGGCGTTATGCGTTATGCGTTATGCGTTATGCGTTATGCGTTATGAGTTATACGTTATGCGTTATGCGTTATTCGTTATGAGTAATGAGTTATAAGTTATGCGTTATGCGTTATGCTTTATGCGTTATGCGTTATGCGTTATGCGTTATGCGTTATGCGTTATGCGTTATGCGTAATGCGTTTTGCGTTATGCGTTATGCGTTATGCGTTGTGCGTTATACGTTTGCGTTATGCGTTATGCTTTATGCGTTATGCGTTATGCGTTATGCGTTATGCGTTATGCGTTATGCGATATGCGTTATGCCTTATGCGTTATGCGTTATGCGTTATGCGTTATGCGTTATGCGTTATGCGTTATGCGTTATGCGTTGTGCATTATGCATTATGCGTTATGCGTTATGCGTTATGCGTTATTCGTTATGAGTAATGAGTTATAAGTTATGCGTTATACGTTATGCGTTATGCGTTATTCGTTATGAGTAATGAGTTATAAGTTATGCGTTATGCGTTATGCTTTATGCGTTATGCGTTATGCGTTATGCGTTATGCGTTATGCGTTATGCGTTATGCGTTATGCTTTATGCGTTATGCGTTATGCGTTATGCGTTATGCGTTGTGCATTATGCATTATGCGTTATGCGTTATGCGTTATGCGTTATTCGTTATGAGTAATGAGTTATAAGTTATGCGTTATGCGTTATGCTTTATGCATTATGCGTTATGCGTTATGCGTTATGCGTTATGCCTTATGCGTTATGCGTTATGCTTTATGCGTTATGCGTTACTCCTTATGAGTTATGAGTTATAAGTTATGCGTAATGCGTTATGCGTTATGCGTTATGCTTTATGCGTTATGCGTTATGCGTTATGCGTTATGCGTTATGCGTTATGCGTTATGCGTTATGCGTTATGCGTTATGCGTTATTCGTTATGTGTTAGGCGATATACGTTTTGCGGTATTCGTTATGCGTTATGCGTTATGCGTTATTCGTTATGAGTAATGAGTTATAAGTTATGCGTTATGCGTTATGCTTTATGCGTTATGCGTTATGCGTTATGCGTTATGCGTTATGCGTTATGCGTTATGCGTTATGCTTTATGCGTTATGCGTTACTCCTTATGAGTTATGAGTTATAAGTTATGCGTAATGCGTTATGCGTTATGCGTTATGCGTTATGCGTTATGCGTTATGCGTTATGCGTTATGCGTTATGCTTTATGCGTTATGCGTTATGAGTTATACGTTATGCGTTATGCATTATGCGTTATGCGTTATGCGTTATGCGTTATATGTTATGCGTTATGCGTTATGCTTTATGCGTTATGCGTTATGCGTTGTGCGTTATACGTTTGCGTTATGCGTTATGCGTTATGCGTTATACGGTATGCGTTATGCGTTATGCGTTTGCGTTATGCGTTATGCGTTATGCGTTATGCGTTATGCGTTATGCGTTATGCTTTATTCGTTATGCGTTATGAGTTATACGTTATGCGTTATGCGTTATGCGTTGTGCGTTATGCGTTATGCGTTACGCGTTATGCGTTATGCGTTATGCTTTATGCGATATGCGTTACTCCTTATGAGTTATGAGTTATTAGTTATGCGTAATGCGTTATGCGTTATGCGTTATGCTTTATGCGTTATGCGTTATGCGTTATGCGTTATGCGTTATGCGTTACGCTTTATGCGTTATGCATTATGCGTTATGCGTTATGCGTTATGCATTATGCGTTATGCGTTATGCGTGATGCGTTATGCGTTAAGCGTTATGCGTTTTGCTGTATTCGTTATGCGTTGAGCATTATGCGTTATGCGTTATGTGTTATGCGTTATGCGTTATGCGTTATGCGTTATACGTTATGTGTTATGCGTTATGCGTGATCCGTTATGTGTTAGGCGATATACGTTTTGCGGTATTCGTTATGCGTTATGATTTATGCTTTATGCTTTATGCGTTATGCGTTATGCGTTATGCGTTATGAGTTATGCGTTATGAGTTATGCGTTATGCGTTATGCGTTATGCGTTATGCGTTATGCGTTATGCGTTTTGCGGTATTCGTTATGCGTTGTGCATTATGCGTTATGCGTTGTGCGTTATGGGTTATGATTTATGCGTCATGCGATATGAGTTATGCGTTAAGCGTTATGCGTTATGCGTTATGAGTTATGCGTTATGCGTTATGCGTTATTCGTTATGCGTTATGCGTTATGCGTTATGCGTTATGCGTTATGCGTTATGCGATATGCGTTATGCGTTATGCTTTATGCGTTATGCGTTATGCGTTGTGCGTTATACGTTTGCGTTATGCGTTATGCGTTATGCGTTATGCGTTATGCGTTATGCGTTATGCTTTATGCGTTATGCGTTACTCCTTATGAGTTATGAGTTATAAGTTATGCGTAATGCGTTATGCGTTATGCGTTAAGCGTTATGCGTTATGCGTTATGCGTTATGCGTTATGCTTTATGCGTTATGCGTTATGAGTTATACGTTATGCGTTATGCATTATGCGTTATGCGTTATGCGTTATGCGTTATATGTTATGCGTTATGCGTTATGCTTTATGCGTTATGCGTTATGCGTTGTGCGTTATACGTTTGCGTTATGCGTTATGCGTTATGCGTTATACGGTATGCGTTATGCGTTATGCGTTAAGCGTTATGCGTTTTGCTGTATTCGTTATGCGTTGAGCATTATGCGTTATGCGTTATGTGTTATGCGTTATGCGTTATGCGTTATGCGTTATACGTTATGTGTTATGCGTTATGCGTGATCCGTTATGTGTTAGGCGATATACGTTTTGCGGTATTCGTTATGCGTTATGATTTATGCTTTATGCTTTATGCGTTATGCGTTATGCGTTATGCGTTATGAGTTATGCGTTATGAGTTATGCGTTATGCGTTATGCGTTATGCGTTATGCGTTATGCGTTATGCGTTATGCGTTTTGCGGTATTCGTTATGCGTTGTGCATTATGCGTTATGCGTTGTGCGTTATGGGTTATGATTTATGCGTTATGCGATATGAGTTATGCGTTAAGCGTTATGCGTTATGCGTTATGCGTTATGCGTTATGCGTTATGCGTTATTCGTTATGCGTTATGCGTTATGCGTTATGCGTTATGCGTTATGCGTTATGCGATATGCGTCATGCATCAAGCCTTATGCGATATGCGATATGCGTCATGCATCAAGCCTTATGCGTTATGGGTTATGCGATAACGTTATGCGTTATGCGTTATGATTTATGCTTTATGCGTTATGCGTTATGCGTGATCCGACATGCGTTATGCATTTTGCGTTATGCGTTATTCGTTATGAGTTATGAGTTATAAGTTATGCGTAATGCGTTATGCGTTATGCGTTATGCCTTATGCGTTATGCGTTATTCGTTATGCATTATGCTTTATCCGTTATGCGTTATGCGTTATGCTTTATGCGTTATGCGTTATGCGTTATGCGTTATGCGTTATGCGTTTTGCGTTATGCGCTATGCGTTATACGGTATGCGTTATGCGTTATGCGTTATGCGTTATGCGTTATGCGTTATGCGTTATGCGTTATGCTTTATGCGTTATGCGTCATGCGTTATGCTTTATGCGTTATGCGTTACTCCTTATGAGTTATGGGTTATAAGTTATGCGTAATGCGTTATACGTTATGCGTTATGCATTATGCCTTATCCGTTATGCGTTATGCGTTATGCTTTATGCTTTATGCGTTATGCGTTATAAGTTATGAGTAATGAGTTATAAGTTATGTGTTATGCGTTATTCGTTATGAGTAATGAGTTATAAGTTATGCGTTATGCGTTATGCTTTATGCGTTATGCGTTATGCTTTATGCGTTATGCGTTATGCGTTATGCTTTATGCTTTATGCGTTATGCGTTATGAGTTATGAGTAATGAGTTATAAGTTATGTGTTATGCGTTATTCGTTATGAGTAATGAGTTATAAGTTATGCGTTATGCGTTATGCTTTATGCGTTATGCGTTATGCTTTATGCGTTATGCGTTACTCCTTATGAGTTATGAGTTATAAGTTATGCGTAATGCGGTATGCGTTATACGTTATACGTTATACGTTATGCGTTATGCGTTATGCGTTATGCGTTATGCGTTATGCATTATGCGTTATGCGTTCTGCGTTATGCGTTAAGCGTTATGCGTTTTGCTGTATTCATTATGCGTTGTGCATTATGAGTTATGCGTTATGTGTTATGCTTTATGCGTTATGCGTTATGCGTTACGCTTTATGCGTTATGCATTATGCGTTATGCGTTATGCGTTATGCATTATGCGTTATGCGTTATGCGTGATCCGTTATGCGTTAAGCGTTATGCGTTTTGCTGTATTCGTAATGCGTTGTGCATTATGTGTTATGCGTTATGAGTTATACGTTATGCGTTATGCGTTATGCGTTGTGCGTTATGCGTTATGCGTTATGCGTTATGCGTTTACGTTAAGCGTTATGCGTTATGCGTTATGCGTTATGCGTTATGCGTTATGCGTTATGCGTTATGCTTTATGCGTTATGCGTTATGAGTTATACGTTATGCGTTATGCGTTATGCGTTGTGCGTTATGCGTTATGCGTTACGCGTTATGCGTTATGCGTTATGCTTTATGCGATATGCGTTACTCCTTATGAGTTATGAGTTATAAGTTATGCGTAATGCGTTATGCGTTATGCGTTATGCGTTATGCGTTATGCGTTATTCGTTATGAGTAATGAGTTATAAGTTATGCGTTATGCGTTATGCTTTATGCATTATGCGTTATGCGTTATGCGTTTTGCGTTATGCGTTATGCGTTATGCGTTATGCGTTATGCGTTATGCGTTATGCGTTATGCGTTATGCGTTGTGCGTTATACGTTTGCGTTATGCGTTATGCGTTATGCGTTATACGGTATGCGTTATGCGTTATGCGTTTGCGTTATGCGTTATGCGTTATGCGTTATGCGTTATGCGTTATGCGTTATGCGTTATGCTTTATGCGTTGTGCGTTATTAGTTACACGTTATGCGTTATGCGTTATGCGTTATGCGTTAGGGGTTATGCGTTATGCGTTAAGCGTTAGGCGTTATGCGTTATGCGTTATGCGTTATGCGTTATGAGTTATACGTTATACGTTATGCGTTATGCGTTAGGGGTTATGCGTTATGCGTTATGCGTTATGCTTTATGCGTTATGCATTATGCGTTATGCGTTATGCGATATGCGTTATCCGTTATGCGTTATGCGTTATTAGTTATGAGTAATGAGTTATAAGTTATGCGTTATGCGTTATGCTTTATGCGTTATGCGTTATGCGTTATGCGTTATGCGTTATGCGTTATGCGTTATGCGTTACTCCTTATGAGTTATGAGTTATAAGTTATGCGTAATGCGTTATGCGTTATGCGTTATGCTTTATGCGTTATGCGTTATGCGTTATGCGTTATGCGTTATGCGTGATCCGTTATGCGTTATGCGTTATGCGTTATGCGTTATGCGTTATGCGTTATGCGTTATGCGTTACGCGTTATGCGTTATGCGTTATGCGTTATGCGTTATTCGTTATGAGTAATGAGTTATAAGTTATGCGTTATGCGTTATGCGTTATGCTTTATGCATTATGCGTTATGCGTTATGCGTTTTGCGTTATGCGTTATGCGTTATGCGTTATGCGTTATGCGTTATGCTTTATGCGTTATGCGTTATGAGTTATACGTTATGCGTTATGCATTATGCGTTTGCGTTATGCGTTATGCGTTATATGTTATGCGTTATGCGTTATGCGTTATGCGTTATGCGTTATGCGTTATGCGTTATGCGTTATGCGTTGTGCGTTATACGTGTGCGTTATGCGTTATGCGTTATGCGTTATACGGTATGCGTTATGCGTTATGCGTTTGCGTTATGCGTTATCCGTTATGCGTTATGCGTTATGCGTTATGCGTTATGCGTTATGCGTTATGCTTTATGCGTTATGCGTTATGAGTTATACGTTATGCGTTATGCGTTATGCGTTGTGCGTTATGCGTTATGCGTTACGCGTTATGCGTTATGCGTTATGCTTTATGCGATATGCGTTACTCCTTATGAGTTATGAGTTATAAGTTATGCGTAATGCGTTATGCGTTATGCGTTATGCGTTATGCGTTATTCGTTATGAGTAATGAGTTATAAGTTATGCGTTATGCGTTATGCTTTATGCATTATGCGTTATGCGTTATGCGTTTTGCGTTATGCGTTATGCGTTATGCGTTATGCGTTATGCGTTGTGCGTTATACGTTTGCGTTATGCGTTATGCGTTATGCGTTATTCGGTATGCGTTATGCGTTATGCGTTTGCGTTATGCGTTATGCGTTATGCGTTATGCGTTATGCGTTATGCGTTACGCTTTATGCGTTATGCATTATGCGTTATGCGTTATGTGTTATGCATTATGCGTTATGCGTTATGCGTTATGCGTTATGCGTTATGCGTTGTGCGTTATACGTTTGCGTTATGCGTTATGCGTTATGCGTTATACGGTATGCGTTATGCGTTATGCGTTTGCGTTATGCGTTATGCGTTATGCGTTATGCGTTATGCGTTATGCGTTATGCTTTATGCGTTATGCGTTATGAGTTATACGTTATGCGTTATGCGTTATGCGTTGTGCGTTATGCGTTACGCGTTATGCGTTATGCGTTATGCTTTATGCGATATGCGTTACTCCTTATGAGTTATGAGTTATAAGTTATGCGTAATGCGTTATGCGTTATGCTTTATGCGTTATGCGTTATGCGTTATGCGTTATGCGTTACGCTTTATGCGTTATGCATTATGCGTTATGCGTTATGTGTTATGCATTATGCGTTATGCGTTATGCGTTATGCGTTATGCGTTATGCGTTGTGCGTTATACGTTATGCGATATGCGTCATGCATCAAGCCTTATGCGATATGCGATATGCGTCATGCATCAAGCCTTATGCGTTATGGGTTATGCGTTAACGTTATGCGTTATGCGTTATGATTTATGCTTTATGCGTTATGCGTTATGCGTGATCCGACATGCGTTATGCATTTTGCGTTATGCGTTATTCGTTATGAGTTATGAGTTATAAGTTATGCGTAATGCGTTATGCGTTATGCGTTATGCATTATGCTTTATCCGTTATGCGTTATGCGTTATGCTTTATGCGTTATGCGTTATGCGTTATGCGTTATGCGTTATGCGTTATGCGTTATGCGTTATTCGTTATGAGTAATGAGTTATAAGTTATGCGTTATGCGTAATGCGTTATGCGTTATGCGTTATGCGTTATGCTTTATGCGTTATGCGTTATGCGTTATGCGTGATCCGACATGCATTATGCATTTTGCGTTATTCGTTATGAGTTATGAGTTATAAGTTATGCGTAATGCGTTATGCGTTATGCGTTATGCATTATGCTTTATCCGTTATGCGTTATGCGTTATGCTTTACGCATTAAGCGTTATGCGTTATGCGTAATGCGTTATGCGTTATGCGTTATGCGTTATGCTTTATGCGTTATGCGTTATGCGTTATGCTTTATGCGTTATTCGTTATGCGTTATGCGTTATGCGTTATGCGTTATGCGTTATGCGTGATCCGACATGCATTATGCGTTATGCGTTATGCGTTATTCGTTATGAGTAATGAGTTATAAGTTATGCGTTATGCGTTATGCTTTATGCGTTATGCGTTATGCGTTATGCTTTATGCGTTATGCGTTACTCCTTATGAGTTATGAGTTATAAGTTATGCGTAATCCGTTATGCGTTATGCGTTATGCTTTATGCGTTATGCGTTATGCGTTATGCGTTACGCGTTATACGTTATGCGTGATCCGTTATGCGTTATGCGTTATGCGTTATGCGTTATGCGTTATGCGTTATGCGTTATGCGTTATGCGTTATGCGTTATGCGTTATGCGTTATGCTTTATGCGTTATGCGTTATGAGTTATACGTTATGCGTTATGCATTATGCGTTATGCGTTATGCGTTATGCGTTATATGTTATGCGTTATGCGTTATGCGTTATGCGTTATGCGTTATGCGTTATGCGTTATGCGTTATGCGTTGTGCGTTATACGTTTGCGTTATGCGTTATGCGTTTTGCGTTATACGGTATGCGTTATGCGTTATGCGTTTGCGTTATGCGTTATGCGTTATGCGTTATGCGTTATGCGTTATGCGTTATGCTTTATGCGTTATGCGTTATGAGTTATACGTTATGCGTTATGCGTTATGCGTTGTGCGTTATGCGTTATGCGTTACGCGTTATGCGTTATGCGTTATGCGTTATGCTTTATGCGATATGCGTTACTCCTTATGAGTTATGAGTTATAAGTTATGCGTAATGCGTTATGCGTTATGCGTTATGCTTTATGCGTTATGCGTTATGCGTTATGCGTTATGCGTTATGCGTTATGCGTTATGCGTTATGCGTTATGCGTTATGCGTTATGCGTTATGCGTTATGCTTTATGCGTTATGCGTTATGCGTTATGCTTTATGCGTTATTCGTTATGCGTTATGCGTTATGCGTTATGCGTTATGCGTTAAGCGTTAGGCGTTATGCGTTATGCGTTATGCGTTATGCGTTATGAGTTATACGTTATACGTTATGCGTTATGCGTTAGGGGTTATGCGTTATGCGTTATGCGTTATGCTTTATGCGTTATGCATTATGCGTTATGCGTTATGCGATATGCGTTATCCGTTATGCGTTATGCGTTATGAGTTATGAGTAATGAGTTATAAGTTATGCGTTATGCGTTATGCTTTATGCGTTATGCGTTATGCGTTATGCGTTATGCGTTATGCGTTATGCGTTACTCCTTATGAGTTATGAGTTATAAGTTATGCGTAATGCGTTATGCGTTATGCGTTATGCTTTATGCGTTATGCGTTATGCGTTATGCGTGATCCGTTATGCGTTATGCGTTATGCGTTATGCGTTATGCGTTATGCGTTATGCGTTATGCGTTATGCGTTATTCGTTATGAGTAATGAGTTATAAGTTATGCGTTATGCGTTATGCGTTATGCTTTATGCATTATGCGTTATGCGTTATGCGTTTTGCGTTATGCGTTATGCGTTATGCGTTATGCGTTATGCGTTATGCGTTATGCTTTATGCATTATGCGTTATGCGTTATGCGTTTTGCGTTATGCGTTATGCGTTATGCGTTATGCGTTATGCGTTATGCGTTATGCTTTATGCGTTATGCGTTATGAGTTATACGTTATGCGTTATGCATTATGCGTTTGCGTTATGCGTTATGCGTTATATGTTATGCGTTATGCGTTATGCGTTATGCGTTATGCGTTATGCGTTTGCGTTATGCGTTATGCGTTATGCGTTATGCGTTATGCGTTATGCGTTATGCTTTATGCGTTATGCGTTATGAGTTATACGTTATGCGTTATGCGTTATGCGTTGTGCGTTATGCGTTATGCGTTACGCGTTATGCGTTATGCGTTATGCTTTATGCGATATGCGTTACTCCTTATGAGTTATGAGTTATAAGTTATGCGTAATGCGTTATGCGTTATGCGTTATGCGTTATGCGTTATTCGTTATGAGTAATGAGTTATAAGTTATGCGTTATGCGTTATGCTTTATGCATTATGCGTTATGCGTTATGCGTTTTGCGTTATGCGTTATGCGTTATGCGTTATGCGTTATGCGTTGTGCGTTATACGTTTGCGTTATGCGTTATGCGTTATGCGTTATACGGTATGCGTTATGCGTTATGCGTTTGCGTTATGCGTTATGCGTTATGCGTTATGCGTTATGCGTTATGCGTTATGCGTTATGCGTTATGCGTTATGCGTTATGCGTTACGCTTTATGCGTTATGCATTATGCGTTATGCGTTATGTGTTATGCATTATGCGTTATGCGTTATGCGTTATGCGTTATGCGTTATGCGTTGTGCGTTATACGTTTGCGTTATGCGTTATGCGTTATGCGTTATACGGTATGCGTTATGCGTTTGCGTTATGCGTTATGCGTTATGCGTTATGCGTTATGCGTTATGCGTTATGCTTTATGCGTTATGCGTTATGAGTTATACGTTATGCGTTATGCGTTATGCGTTGTGCGTTATGCGTTATGCGTTACGCGTTATGCGTTATGCGTTATGCTTTATGCGATATGCGTTACTCCTTATGAGTTATGAGTTATAAGTTATGCGTAATGCGTTATGCGTTATGCTTTATGCGTTATGCGTTATGCGTTATGCGTTATGCGTTACGCTTTATGCGTTATGCATTATGCGTTATGCGTTATGTGTTATGCATTATGCGTTATGCGTTATGCGTTATGCGTTATGCGTTATGCGTTGTGCGTTATACGTTATGCGATATGCGTCATGCATCAAGCCTTATGCGATATGCGATATGCGTCATGCATCAAGCCTTATGCGTTATGGGTTATGCGTTAACGTTATGCGTTATGCGTTATGATTTATGCTTTATGCGTTATGCGTTATGCGTGATCCGACATGCGTTATGCATTTTGCGTTATGCGTTATTCGTTATGAGTTATGAGTTATAAGTTATGCGTAATGCGTTATGCGTTATGCGTTATGCATTATGCTTTATCCGTTATGCGTTATGCGTTATGCTTTATGCGTTATGCGTAATGCGTTATGCGTTATGCGTTATGCGTTATGCGTTATGCTTTATGCGTTATGCGTTATGCGTTATGCTTTATGCGTTATTCGTTATGCGTTATGCGTTATGCGTTATGCGTTATGCGTTATGCGTGATCCGACATGCATTATGCGTTATGCGTTATGCGTTATTCGTTATGAGTAATGAGTTATAAGTTATGCGTTATGCGTTATGCTTTATGCGTTATGCGTTATGCGTTATGCTTTATGCGTTATGCGTTACGCTTTATGCGTTATGCATTATGCGTTATGCGTTATGTGTTATGCATTATGCGTTATGCGTTATGCGTTATGCGTTATGCGTTATGCGTTGTGCGTTATACGTTATGCGATATGCGTCATGCATCAAGCCTTATGCGATATGCGATATGCGTCATGCATCAAGCCTTATGCGTTATGGGTTATGCGTTAACGTTATGCGTTATGCGTTATGATTTATGCTTTATGCGTTATGCGTTATGCGTGATCCGACATGCGTTATGCATTTTGCGTTATGCGTTATTCGTTATGAGTTATGAGTTATAAGTTATGCGTAATGCGTTATGCGTTATGCGTTATGCATTATGCTTTATCCGTTATGCGTTATGCGTTATGCTTTATGCGTTATGCGTAATGCGTTATGCGTTATGCGTTATGCGTTATGCTTTATGCGTTATGCGTTATGCGTTATGCTTTATGCGTTATTCGTTATGCGTTATGCGTTATGCGTTATGCGTTATGCGTGATCCGACATGCATTATGCGTTATGCGTTATGCGTTATTCGTTATGAGTAATGAGTTATAAGTTATGCGTTATGCGTTATGCTTTATGCGTTATGCGGTATGCGTTATGCTTTATGCGTTATGCGTTACTCCTTATGAGTTATGAGTTATAAGTTATGCGTAATCCGTTATGCGTTATGCGTTATGCTTTATGCGTTATGCGTTATGCGTTATGCGTTACGCGTTATACGTTATGCGTGATCCGTTATGCGTTATGCGTTATGCGTTATGCGTTATGCGTTTTGCGTTATGCGTTATGCGTTATGCGATATGCGTTATGCGTTATGCGTTATGCGTTATGCTTTATGCGTTATGCGTTATGAGTTATACGTTATGCGTTATGCATTATGCGTTATGCGTTATGCGTTATGCGTTATATGTTATGCGTTATGCGTTATGCGTTATGCGTTATGCGTTATGCGTTATGCGTTATGCTTTATGCGTTATGCGTTATGAGTTATACGTTATGCGTTGTGCGTTATGCGTTATGCGTTACGCGTTATGCGTTATGCGTTATGCTTTATGCGATATGCGTTACTCCTTATGAGTTATGAGTTATAAGTTATGCGTAATGCGTTATGCGTTATGCGTTATGCTTTATGCGTTATGCGTTATGCGTTATGCGTTATGCGTTATGCGTTATGCGTTATGCGTTATGCGTTATGCGTTATGCGTTATGCGTTATGCGTTATGCGTTATGCGTTATGCTTTATGCGTTATGCGTTATGCGTTATGCTTTATGCGTTATTCGTTATGCGTTATGCGTTATGCGTTATGCGTTATGCGTTATGCGTTATGCGTGATCCGACATGCATTATGCGTTATGCGTTATGCGTTATTCGTTATGAGTAATGAGTTATAAGTTATGCGTTATGCGTTATGCTTTATGCACTATGCGTTATGCGTTATGCGTTATGCGTTATGCGTTATGCGTTATGCGTTATGCGTTATGCGTTATGCGTTATGCGTTATGCGTTATGCGATATGCTTTATGCGTTATGCGTTACTCCTTATGAGTTATGAGTTATAAGTTATGCGTAATCCGTTATGCGTTATGCGTTATGCTTTATGCGTTATGCGTTATGCGTTATGCGTTATGCGTTATGCGTTATGCGTGATCCGTTATGCGTTATGCGTTATGCGTTATGCGTTATGCGTTATGCGTTATGCGTTATGCGTTATGCGTTATGCGTTATGCGTTATGCGTTATGCGTTATGCGTTATGCTTTATGCGTTATGCGTTATGAGTTATACGTTATGCGTTATGCATTATGCGTTATGCGTTATGCGTTATGCGTTATATGTTATGCGTTATGCGTTATGCGTTATGCGTTATGCGTTATGCGTTGTGCGTTATACGTTTGCGTTATGCGTTATGCGTTTTGCGTTATACGGTATGCGTTATGCGTTATGCGTTTGCGTTATGCGTTATGCGTTATGCGTTATGCGTTATGCGTTATGCGTTATGCGTTATGCTTTATGCATTATGCGTTATGAGTTATACGTTATGCGTTATGCGTTATGCGTTGTGCGTTATGCGTTATGCGTTACATGTTATGCGTTATGCGTTATGCTTTATGCGATATGCGTTACTCCTTATGAGTTATGAGTTATAAGTTATGCGTAATGCGTTATGCGTTATGCGTTATGCTTTATGCGTTATGCGTTATGCGTTATGCGTTATGCGTTATGCGTTACGCTTTATGCGTTATGCATTATGCGTTATGCCTTATGCGTTATGCATTATGCGTTATGCGTTATGCGTGATGCGTTATGCGTTAAGCGTTATGCGTTTTGCTGTATTCGTTATGCGTTGAGCATTATGCGTTATGCGTTATGTGTTATGCGTTATGCGTTATGCGTTATACGTTATGCGTTATGCGTTATGCGTGATCCGTTATGTGTTAGGCGATATACGTTTTGCGGTATTCGTTATGCGTTATGATTTATGCTTTATGCTTCTTGCGTTATGCGTTATGCGTTATGCGTTATGAGTTATGCGTTATGCGTTATGCGTTATGCGTTATGCGTTATGCGTTATGCGTTATGCGTTTTGCGGTATTCGTTATGCGTTGTGCATTATGCGTTATGCGTTGTGCGTTATGGGTTATGATTTATGCGTTATGCGATATGAGTTATGCGTTAAGCGTTATGCGTTATGCGTTATGCGTTATGCGTTATGCGTTACGCTTTATGCGTTATGCGTTATGCTTTATGCGTTATGCGTTATGCGTTATGCGTTATGCGTTACGCTTTATGCGTTATGCATTATGCGTTATGCGTTATGTGTTATGCATTATGCGTTATGCGTTATGCGTTATGCGTTATGCGTTATGCGTTATGCGTTGTGCGTTATACGTTATGCGATATGCGTCATGCATCAAGCCTTATGCGATATGCGATATGCGTCATGCATCAAGCCTTATGCGTTATGGGTTATGCGTTAACGTTATGCGTTATGCGTTATGATTTATGCTTTATGCGTTATGCGTTATGCGTGATCCGACATGCGTTATGCATTTTGCGTTATGCGTTATTCGTTATGAGTTATGAGTTATAAGTTATGCGTAATGCGTTATGCGTTATGCGTTATGCATTATGCTTTATCCGTTATGCGTTATGCTTTATGCGTTATGCGTTATGCGTTATGCGTTATGCGTTATGCGTTATGCGTTATGCGTTATGCGTTATGCGTTATTCGTTATGAGTAATGAGTTATAAGTTATGCGTTATGCGTAATGCGTTATGCGTTATGCGTTATGCGTTATGCTTTATGCTTTATGCGTTATGCGTTATGCGTTATGCGTGATCCGACATGCATTATGCATTTTGCGTTATTCGTTATGAGTTATGAGTTATAAGTTATGCGTAATGCGTTATGCGTTATGCGTTATGCATTATGCTTTATCCGTTATGCGTTATGCGTTATGCTTTATGCATTATGCGTTATGCGTTATGCGTTATGCGTAATGCGTTATGCGTTATGCGTTATGCGTTATGCTTTATGCGTTATGCGTTATGCGTTATGCTTTGTGCGGTATTCGTTATGCGTTATGCGTTATGCGTTATGCGTTATGCGTTATGCGTTATGCGTTATGCGTTATGCGTTATGCGTTATGCGTTATGCGTTATGCGTTATGCGTTATGCGTTATGCGTTATGCTTTATGCGTTATGCGTTACTCCTTATGAGTTATGAGTTATAAGTTATGCGTAATCCGTTATGCGTTATGCGTTATGCTTTATGCGTTATGCGTTATGCGTTATGCGTTACGCTTTATGCGTTATGCATTATGCGTTATGCGTTATGTGTTATGCATTATGCGTTATGCGTTATGCGTTATGCGTTATGCGTTATGCGTTATGCGTTATGCGTTATGCGTTATACGTTACGCTTTATGCGTTATGCATTATGCGTTATGCGTTATGTGTTATGCATTATGCGTTATGCGTTATGCGTTATGCGTTATGCGTTATGCGTTATGCGTTATGCGTTGTGCGTTATACGTTTGCGTTATGCGTTATGCGTTATGCGTTATACGGTATGCGTTATGCGTTATGCGTTTGCGTTATGCGTTATGCGTTATGCGTTATGCGTTATGCGTTATGCGTTATGCGTTATGCTTTATGCGTTATGCGTTATGCGTTATGCGTTATGCGTTGTGCGTTATGCGTTATGCGTTACGCGTTATGCGTTATGCGTTATGCTTTATGCGATATGCGTTACTCCTTATGAGTTATGAGTTATAAGTTATGCGTAATGCGTTATGCGTTATGCTTTATGCGTTATGCGTTATGCGTTATGCGTTATGCGTTACGCTTTATGCGTTATGCATTATGCGTTATGCGTTTTGTGTTATGCATTATGCGTTATGCGTTATGCGTTATGCGTTATGCGTTATGCGTTGTGCGTTATACGTTATGCGATATGCGTCATGCATCAAGCCTTATGCGATATGCGATATGCGTCATGCATCAAGCCTTATGCGTTATGGGTTATGCGTTAACGTTATGCGTTATGCGTTATGATTTATGCTTTATGCGTTATGCGTTATGCGTGATCCGACATGCGTTATGCATTTTGCGTTATGCGTTATTCGTTATGAGTTATGAGTTATAAGTTATGCGTAATGCGTTATGCGTTATGCGTTATGCATTATGCTTTATCCGTTATGCGTTATGCGTTATGCTTTATGCGTTATGCGTTATGCGTTATGCGTTATGCGTTATGCGTTATGCGTTATGCGTTATTCGTTATGAGTAATGAGTTATACGTTATGCGTTATGCGTTATGCGTTGTGCGTTATGCGTTATGCGTTACATGTTATGCGTTATGCGTTATGCTTTATGCGATATGCGTTACTCCTTATGAGTTATGAGTTATAAGTTATGCGTAATGCGTTATGCGTTATGCGTTATGCTTTATGCGTTATGCGTTATGCGTTATGCGTTATGCGTTATGCGTTACGCTTTATGCGTTATGCATTATGCGTTATGCGTTATGCGTTATGCATTATGCGTTATGCGTTATGCGTGATGCGTTATGCGTTAAGCGTTATGCGTTTTGCTGTATTCGTTATGCGTTGAGCATTATGCGTTATGCGTTATGTGTTATGCGTTATGCGTTATGCGTTATGCGTTGTGCGTTATACGTTATGCGATATGCGTCATGCATCAAGCCTTATGCGATATGCGATATGCGTCATGCATCAAGCCTTATGCGTTATGGGTTATGCGTTAACGTTATGCGTTATGCGTTATGATTTATGCTTTATGCGTTATGCGTTATGCGTGATCCGACATGCGTTATGCATTTTGCGTTATGCGTTATTCGTTATGAGTTATGAGTTATAAGTTATGCGTAATGCGTTATGCGTTATGCGTTATGCATTATGCTTTATCCGTTATGCGTTATGCTTTATGCGTTATGCGTTATGCGTTATGCGTTATGCGTTATGCGTTATGCGTTATGCGTTATGCGTTATTCGTTATGAGTAATGAGTTATAAGTTATGCGTTATGCGTAATGCGTTATGCGTTATGCGTTATGCGTTATGCTTTATGCGTTATGCGTTATGCGTTATGCGTGATCCGACATGCATTATGCATTTTGCGTTATTCGTTATGAGTTATGAGTTATAAGTTATGCGTAATGCGTTATGCGTTATGCGTTATGCATTATGCTTTATCCGTTATGCGTTATGCGTTATGCTTTATGCATTATGCGTTATGCGTTATGCGTTATGCGTTATGTATTATGCTTTATCCGTTATGCGTTATGCTTTATGCGTTATGCGTTATGCGTTATGCGTTATGCGTTATGCGTTATGCGTTATGCGTTACTCCTTATGAGTTATGAGTTATAAGTTATGCGTAATCCGTTATGCGTTATGCGTTATGCTTTATGCGTTATGCGTTATGCGTTATGCGTTACGCTTTATGCGTTATGCGTAATGCGTTATGCGTTATGCGTTATGCATTATGCTTTATCCGTTATGCGTTATGCTTTATGCGTTATGCGTTATGCGTTATGCGTTATGCGTTATGCGTTATGCGTTATGCGTGATCCGTTATGTGTTAGGCGATATACGTTTTGCGGTATTCGTTATGCGTTATGATTTATGCTTTATGCTTCTTGCGTTATGCGTTATGCGTTATGCGTTATGAGTTATGCGTTATGCGTTATGCGTTATGCGTTATGCGTTATGCGTTATGCGTTATGCGTTTTGCGGTATTCGTTATGCGTTGTGCATTATGCGTTATGCGTTGTGCGTTATGGGTTATGATTTATGCGTTATGCGATATGAGTTATGCGTTAAGCGTTATGCGTTATGCGTTATGCGTTATGCGTTATGCGTTACGCTTTATGCGTTATGCGTTATGCTTTATGCGTTATGCGTTATGCGTTATGCGTTATGCGTTACGCTTTATGCGTTATGCATTATGCGTTATGCGTTATGTGTTATGCATTATGCGTTATGCGTTATGCGTTATGCGTTATGCGTTATGCGTTGTGCGTTATACGTTATGCGATATGCGTCATGCATCAAGCCTTATGCGATATGCGATATGCGTCATGCATCAAGCCTTATGCGTTATGGGTTATGCGTTAACGTTATGCGTTATGCGTTATGATTTATGCTTTATGCGTTATGCGTTATGCGTGATCCGACATGCGTTATGCATTTTGCGTTATGCGTTATTCGTTATGAGTTATGAGTTATAAGTTATGCGTAATGCGTTATGCGTTATGCGTTATGCATTATGCTTTATCCGTTATGCGTTATGCTTTATGCGTTATGCGTTATGCGTTATGCGTTATGCGTTATGCGTTATGCGTTATGCGTTATGCGTTATTCGTTATGAGTAATGAGTTATAAGTTATGCGTTATGCGTAATGCGTTATGCGTTATGCGTTATGCTTTATGCGTTATGCGTTATGCGTTATGCGTGATCCGACATGCATTATGCATTTTGCGTTATTCGTTATGAGTTATGAGTTATAAGTTATGCGTAATGCGTTATGCGTTATGCGTTATGCATTATGCTTTATCCGTTATGCGTTATGCGTTATGCTTTATGCATTATGCGTTATGCGTTATGCGTTATGCGTAATGCGTTATGCGTTATGCGTTATGCGTTATGCTTTATGCGTTATGCGTTATGCGTTATGCTTTATGCGGTATTCGTTATGCGTTATGCGTTATGCGTTATGCGTTATGCGTTATGCGTGATCCGACATGCATTATGCGTTATGCGTTATGCGTTATTCGTTATGAGTAATGAGTTATAAGTTATGCGTTATGCGTTATGCTTTATGCATTATGCGTTATGCGTTATGCGTTATGCGTTATGCGTTATGCGTTATGCGTTATGCGTTATGCGTTATGCGTTATGCGTTATGCGTTATGCGTTTTGCGGTATTCGTTATGCGTTGTGCATTATGCGTTATGCGTTGTGCGTTATGGGTTATGATTTATGCGTTATGCGATATGAGTTATGCGTTAAGCGTTATGCGTTATGCGTTATGCGTTATGCGTTATGCGTTACGCTTTATGCGTTATGCGTTATGCTTTATGCGTTATGCGTTATGCGTTATGCGTTATGCGTTACGCTTTATGCGTTATGCATTATGCGTTATGCGTTATGTGTTATGCATTATGCGTTATGCGTTATGCGTTATGCGTTATGCGTTGTGCGTTATACGTTATGCGATATGCGTCATGCATCAAGCCTTATGCGATATGCGATATGCGTCATGCATCAAGCCTTATGCGTTATGGGTTATGCGTTAACGTTATGCGTTATGCGTTATGATTTATGCTTTATGCGTTATGCGTTATGCGTGATCCGACATGCGTTATGCATTTTGCGTTATGCGTTATTCGTTATGAGTTATGAGTTATAAGTTATGCGTAATGCGTTATGCGTTATGCGTTATGCATTATGCTTTATCCGTTATGCGTTATGCTTTATGCGTTATGCGTTATGCGTTATGCGTTATGCGTTATGCGTTATGCGTTATGCGTTATTCGTTATGAGTAATGAGTTATAAGTTATGCGTTATGCGTAATGCGTTATGCGTTATGCGTTATGCGTTATGCTTTATGCGTTATGCGTTATGCGTTATGCGTGATCCGACATGCATTATGCATTTTGCGTTATTCGTTATGAGTTATGAGTTATAAGTTATGCGTAATGCGTTATGCGTTATGCGTTATGCATTATGCTTTATCCGTTATGCGTTATGCGTTATGCTTTATGCATTATGCGTTATGCGTTATGCGTTATGCGTTATGCGTAATGCGTTATGCGTTATGCGTTATGCGTTATGCTTTATGCGTTATGCGTTATGCGTTATGCTTTATGCGGTATTCGTTATGCGTTATGCGTTATGCGTTATGCGTTATGCGTTATGCGTGATCCGACATGCATTATGCGTTATGCGTTATGCGTTATTCGTTATGAGTAATGAGTTATAAGTTATGCGTTATGCGTTATGCTTTATGCATTATGCGTTATGCGTTATGCGTTATGCGTTATGCGTTATGCGTTATGCGTTATGCGTTATGCGTTATGCGTTATGCGTTATGCGTTATGCTTTATGCGTTATGCGTTACTCCTTATGAGTTATGAGTTATAAGTTATGCGTAATCCGTTATGCGTTATGCGTTATGCTTTATGCGTTATGCGTTATGCGTTATGCGTTACGCTTTATGCGTTATGCATTATGCGTTATGCGTTATGTGTTATGCATTATGCGTTATGCGTTATGCGTTATGCGTTATGCGTTATGCGTTGTGCGTTATACGTTTGCGTTATGCGTTATGCGTTATGCGTTATACGGTATGCGTTATGCGTTATGCGTTTGCGTTATGCGTTATGCGTTATGCGTTATGCGTTATGCGTTATGCGTTATGCGTTATGCGTTATGCTTTATGCGTTATGCGTTATGCGTTATGCGTTATGCGTTGTGCGTTATGCGTTATGCGTTACGCGTTATGCGTTATGCGTTATGCTTTATGCGATATGCGTTACTCCTTATGAGTTATGAGTTATAAGTTATGCGTAATGCGTTATGCGTTATGCTTTATGCGTTATGCGTTATGCGTTATGCGTTATGCGTTATGCTTTATGCGTTATGCGTTATGCGTTATGCGTTTTGTGTTATGCATTATGCGTTATGCGTTATGCGTTATGCGTTATGCGTTATGCGTTGTGCGTTATACGTTATGCGATATGCGTCATGCATCAAGCCTTATGCGATATGCGATATGCGTCATGCATCAAGCCTTATGCGTTATGGGTTATGCGTTAACGTTATGCGTTATGCGTTATGATTTATGCTTTATGCGTTATGCGTTATGCGTGATCCGACATGCGTTATGCATTTTGCGTTATGCGTTATTCGTTATGAGTTATGAGTTATAAGTTATGCGTAATGCGTTATGCGTTATGCGTTATGCATTATGCTTTATCCGTTATGCGTTATGCGTTATGCTTTATGCGTTATGCGTTATGCGTTATGCGTTATGCGTTATGCGTTATGCGTTATTCGTTATGAGTAATGAGTTATAAGTTATGCGTTATGCGTAATGCGTTATGCGTTATGCGTTATGCGTTATGCTTTATGCGTTATGCGTTATGCGTTATGCGTGATCCGACATGCATTATGCTTTTTGCGTTATTCGTTATGAGTTATGAGTTATAAGTTATGCGTAATGCGTTATGCGTTATGCGTTATGCATTATGCTTTATCCGTTATGCGTTATGCGTTATGCTTTATGCATTATGCGTTATGCGTTATGCGTTATGCGTAATGCGTTATGCGTTATGCGTTATGCGTTATGCGTTATGCTTTATGCGTTATGCGTTATGCGTTATGCTTTATGCGTTATTCGTTATGCGTTATGCGTTATGCGTTATGCGTGATCCGACATGCATTATGCGTTATGCGTTATGCGTTATTCGTTATGAGTAATGAGTTATAAGTTATGCGTTATGCGTTATGCTTTATGCATTATGCGTTATGCGTTATGCGTTATGCGTTATGCGTTATGCGTTATGCGTTATGCGTTATGCGTTATGCGTTATGCGTTATGCGTTATGCGTTATGCGTTATGCTTTATGCGTTATGCGTTACTCCTTATGAGTTATGAGTTATAAGTTATGCGTAATCCGTTATGCGTTATGCGTTATGCTTTATGCGTTATGCGTTATGCGTTATGCGTTACGCGTTATACGTTATGCGTGATCCGTTATGCGTTATGCGTTATGCGTTATGCGTTATGCGTTATGCGTTATGCGTTATGCGTTATGCGTTATGCGTTATGCGTTATGCGTTATGCGTTATGCTTTATGCGTTATGCGTTATGAGTTATACGTTATGCGTTATGCATTATGCGTTACGCGTTATGCGTTATGCGTTATATGTTATGCGTTATGCGTTATGCGTTATGCGTTATGCGTTATGCGTTATGCGTTATGCGTTGTGCGTTATACGTTTGCGTTATGCGTTATGCGTTTTGCGTTATACGGTATGCGTTATGCGTTATGCGTTTGCGTTATGCGTTATGCGTTATGCGTTATGCGTTATGCGTTATGCGTTATGCTTTATGCGTTATGCGTTATGAGTTATACGTTATGCGTTATGCGTTATGCGTTGTGCGTTATGCGTTATGCGTTACGCGTTATGCGTTATGCGTTATGCTTTATGCGATATGCGTTACTCCTTATGAGTTATGAGTTATAAGTTATGCGTAATGCGTTATGCGTTATGCGTTATGCGTTGTGCGTTATACGTTTGCGTTATGCGTTATGCGTTTTGCGTTATACGGTATGCGTTATGCGTTATGCGTTTGCGTTATGCGTTATGCGTTATGCGTTATGCGTTATGCGTTATGCTTTATGCGTTATGCGTTATGAGTTATACGTTATGCGTTATGCATTATGCGTTATGTGTTATGCATTATGCGTTATGCGTTATGCGTTATGCGTTATGCGTTATGCGTTGTGCGTTATACGTTATGCGATATGCGTCATGCATCAAGCCTTATGCGATATGCGATATGCGTCATGCATCAAGCCTTATGCGTTATGGGTTATGCGTTAACGTTATGCGTTATGCGTTATGATTTATGCTTTATGCGTTATGCGTTATGCGTGATCCGACATGCGTTATGCATTTTGCGTTATGCGTTATTCGTTATGAGTTATGAGTTATAAGTTATGCGTAATGCGTTATGCGTTATGCGTTATGCATTATGCTTTATCCGTTATGCGTTATGCTTTATGCGTTATGCGTTATGCGTTATGCGTTATGCGTTATGCGTTATGCGTTATGCGTTATGCGTTATTCGTTATGAGTAATGAGTTATAAGTTATGCGTTATGCGTAATGCGTTATGCGTTATGCGTTATGCGTTATGCTTTATGCGTTATGCGTTATGCGTTATGCGTGAACCGACATGCATTATGCATTTTGCGTTATTCGTTATGAGTTATGAGTTATAAGTTATGCGTAATGCGTTATGCGTTATGCGTTATGCATTATGCTTTATCCGTTATGCGTTATGCGTTATGCTTTATGCATTATGCGTTATGCGTTATGCGTTATGCGTAATGCGTTATGCGTTATGCGTTATGTGTTATGCTTTATGCGTTATGCGTTATGCGTTATGCTTTATGCGGTATTCGTTATGCGTTATGCGTTATGCGTTATGCGTTATGCGTTATGCGTGATCCGACATGCATTATGCGTTATGCGTTATGCGTTATTCGTTATGAGTAATGAGTTATAAGTTATGCGTTATGCGTTATGCTTTATGCATTATGCGTTATGCGTTATGCGTTATGCGTTATGCGTTATGCGTTATGCGTTATGCGTTATGCGTTATGCGTTATGCGTTATGCGTTATGCGTTATGCTTTATGCGTTATGCGTTACTCCTTATGAGTTATGAGTTATAAGTTATGCGTAATCCGTTATGCGTTATGCGTTATGCTTTATGCGTTATGCGTTATGCGTTATGCGTTACGCTTTATGCGTTATGCATTATGCGTTATGCGTTATGTGTTATGCATTATGCGTTATGCGTTATGCGTTATGCGTTATGCGTTATGCGTTATGCGTTGTGCGTTATACGTTTGCGTTATGCGTTATGCGTTATGCGTTATACGGTATGCGTTATGCGTTATGCGTTTGCGTTATGCGTTATGCGTTATGCGTTATGCGTTATGCGTTATGCGTTATGCGTTATGCGTTATGCTTTATGCGTTATGCGTTATGCGTTATGCGTTATGCGTTGTGCGTTATGCGTTATGCGTTACGCGTTATGCGTTATGCGTTATGCTTTATGCGATATGCGTTACTCCTTATGAGTTATGAGTTATAAGTTATGCGTAATGCGTTATGCGTTATGCTTTATGCGTTATGCGTTATGCGTTATGCGTTATGCGTTACGCTTTATGCGTTATGCATTATGCGTTATGCGTTTTGTGTTATGCATTATGCGTTATGCGTTATGCGTTATGCGTTATGCGTTATGCGTTGTGCGTTATACGTTATGCGATATGCGTCATGCATCAAGCCTTATGCGATATGCGATATGCGTCATGCATCAAGCCTTATGCGTTATGGGTTATGCGTTAACGTTATGCGTTATGCGTTATGATTTATGCTTTATGCGTTATGCGTTATGCGTGATCCGACATGCGTTATGCATTTTGCGTTATGCGTTATTCGTTATGAGTTATGAGTTATAAGTTATGCGTAATGCGTTATGCGTTATGCGTTATGCATTATGCTTTATCCGTTATGCGTTATGCGTTATGCTTTATGCGTTATGCGTTATGCGTTATGCGTTATGCGTTATGCGTTATGCGTTATGCGTTATTCGTTATGAGTAATGAGTTATAAGTTATGCGTTATGCGTAATGCGTTATGCGTTATGCGTTATGCGTTATGCTTTATGCGTTATGCGTTATGCGTTATGCGTGATCCGACATGCATTATGCTTTTTGCGTTATTCGTTATGAGTTATGAGTTATAAGTTATGCGTAATGCGTTATGCGTTATGCGTTATGCATTATGCTTTATCCGTTATGCGTTATGCGTTATGCTTTATGCATTATGCGTTATGCGTTATGCGTTATGCGTAATGCGTTATGCGTTATGCGTTATGCGTTATGCGTTATGCGTTATGCGTTATGCGTTATGCGTTATGCGTTATGCGTTTTGCGGTATTCGTTATGCGTTGTGCATTATGCGTTATGCGTTGTGCGTTATGCGTTATGCTTTATGCGTTATGCGTTACTCCTTATGAGTTATGAGTTATAAGTTATGCGTAATCCGTTATGCGTTATGCGTTATGCTTTATGCGTTATACGTTATGCGTTATGCGTTACGCTTTATGCGTTATGCGTAATGCGTTATGCGTTATGCGTTATGCATTATGCTTTATCCGTTATGCGTTATGCTTTATGCGTTATGCGTTATGCGTTATGCGTTATGCGTTATGCGTTATGCGTTATGCGTGATCCGTTATGTGTTAGGCGATATACGTTTTGCGGTATTCGTTATGCGTTATGATTTATGCTTTATGCTTCTTGCGTTATGCGTTATGCGTTATGCGTTATGAGTTATGCGTTATGCGTTATGCGTTATGCGTTATGCGTTATGCGTTATGCGTTTTGCGGTATTCGTTATGCGTTGTGCATTATGCGTTATGCGTTGTGCGTTATGGGTTATGATTTATGCGTTATGCGATATGAGTTATGCGTTAAGCGTTATGCGTTATGCGTTATGCGTTATGCGTTATGCGTTACGCTTTATGCGTTATGCGTTATGCTTTATGCGTTATGCGTTATGCGTTATGCGTTATGCGTTACGCTTTATGCGTTATGCATTATGCGTTATGCGTTATGTGTTATGCATTATGCGTTATGCGTTATGCGTTATGCGTTATGCGTTATGCGTTGTGCGTTATACGTTATGCGATATGCGTCATGCATCAAGCCTTATGCGATATGCGATATGCGTCATGCATCAAGCCTTATGCGTTATGGGTTATGCGTTAACGTTATGCGTTATGCGTTATGATTTATGCTTTATGCGTTATGCGTTATGCGTGATCCGACATGCGTTATGCATTTTGCGTTATGCGTTATTCGTTATGAGTTATGAGTTATAAGTTATGCGTAATGCGTTATGCGTTATGCGTTATGCATTATGCTTTATCCGTTATGCGTTATGCTTTATGCGTTATGCGTTATGCGTTATGCGTTATGCGTTATGCGTTATGCGTTATGCGTTATGCGTTATTCGTTATGAGTAATGAGTTATAAGTTATGCGTTATGCGTAATGCGTTATGCGTTATGCGTTATGCGTTATGCTTTATGCGTTATGCGTTATGCGTTATGCGTGATCCGACATGCATTATGCATTTTGCGTTATTCGTTATGAGTTATGAGTTATAAGTTATGCGTAATGCGTTATGCGTTATGCGTTATGCATTATGCTTTATCCGTTATGCGTTATGCGTTATGCTTTATGCATTATGCGTTATGCGTTATGCGTTATGCGTAATGCGTTATGCGTTATGCGTTATGCGTTATGCTTTATGCGTTATGCGTTATGCGTTATGCTTTATGCGGTATTCGTTATGCGTTATGCGTTATGCGTTATGCGTTATGCGTTATGCGTGATCCGACATGCATTATGCGTTATGCGTTATGCGTTATTCGTTATGAGTAATGAGTTATAAGTTATGCGTTATGCGTTATGCTTTATGCATTATGCGTTATGCGTTATGCGTTATGCGTTATGCGTTATGCGTTATGCGTTATGCGTTATGCGTTATGCGTTATGCGTTATGCGTTATGCGTTATGCGTTATGCGTTTTGCGGTATTCGTTATGCGTTGTGCATTATGCGTTATGCGTTGTGCGTTATGGGTTATGATTTATGCGTTATGCGATATGAGTTATGCGTTAAGCGTTATGCGTTATGCGTTATGCGTTATGCGTTATGCGTTACGCTTTATGCGTTATGCGTTATGCTTTATGCGTTATGCGTTATGCGTTATGCGTTATGCGTTACGCTTTATGCGTTATGCATTATGCGTTATGCGTTATGTGTTATGCATTATGCGTTATGCGTTATGCGTTATGCGTTATGCGTTATGCGTTATGCGTTGTGCGTTATACGTTATGCGATATGCGTCATGCATCAAGCCTTATGCGATATGCGATATGCGTCATGCATCAAGCCTTATGCGTTATGGGTTATGCGTTAACGTTATGCGTTATGCGTTATGATTTATGCTTTATGCGTTATGCGTTATGCGTGATCCGACATGCGTTATGCATTTTGCGTTATGCGTTATTCGTTATGAGTTATGAGTTATAAGTTATGCGTAATGCGTTATGCGTTATGCGTTATGCATTATGCTTTATCCGTTATGCGTTATGCTTTATGCGTTATGCGTTATGCGTTATGCGTTATGCGTTATGCGTTATGCGTTATGCGTTATGCGTTATTCGTTATGAGTAATGAGTTATAAGTTATGCGTTATGCGTAATGCGTTATGCGTTATGCGTTATGCGTTATGCTTTATGCGTTATGCGTTATGCGTTATGCGTGATCCGACATGCATTATGCATTTTGCGTTATTCGTTATGAGTTATGAGTTATAAGTTATGCGTAATGCGTTATGCGTTATGCGTTATGCATTATGCTTTATCCGTTATGCGTTATGCGTTATGCTTTATGCATTATGCGTTATGCGTTATGCGTTATGCGTTATGCGTTATGCGTTATGCGTTATGCGTTATGCTTTATGCGTTATGCGTTATGCGTTATGCTTTATGCGGTATTCGTTATGCGTTATGCGTTATGCGTTATGCGTTATGCGTTATGCGTGATCCGACATGCATTATGCGTTATGCGTTATGCGTTATTCGTTATGAGTAATGAGTTATAAGTTATGCGTTATGCGTTATGCTTTATGCATTATGCGTTATGCGTTATGCGTTATGCGTTATGCGTTATGCGTTATGCGTTATGCGTTATGCGTTATGCGTTATGCTTTATGCGTTATGCGTTACTCCTTATGAGTTATGAGTTATAAGTTATGCGTAATCCGTTATGCGTTATGCGTTATGCTTTATGCGTTATGCGTTATGCGTTACGCTTTATGCGTTATGCATTATGCGTTATGCGTTATGTGTTATGCATTATGCGTTATGCGTTATGCGTTATGCGTTATGCGTTATGCGTTATGCGTTGTGCGTTATACGTTTGCGTTATGCGTTATGCGTTATGCGTTATACGGTATGCGTTATGCGTTATGCGTTTGCGTTATGCGTTATGCGTTATGCGTTATGCGTTATGCGTTATGCGTTATGCGTTATGCTTTATGCGTTATGCGTTATGCGTTATGCGTTATGCGTTGTGCGTTATGCGTTATGCGTTACGCGTTATGCGTTATGCGTTATGCTTTATGCGATATGCGTTACTCCTTATGAGTTATGAGTTATAAGTTATGCGTAATGCGTTATGCGTTATGCTTTATGCGTTATGCGTTATGCGTTATGCGTTATGCGTTATGCGTTACGCTTTATGCGTTATGCATTATGCGTTATGCGTTTTGTGTTATGCATTATGCGTTATGCGTTATGCGTTATGCGTTATGCGTTATGCGTTGTGCGTTATACGTTATGCGATATGCGTCATGCATCAAGCCTTATGCGATATGCGATATGCGTCATGCATCAAGCCTTATGCGTTATGGGTTATGCGTTAACGTTATGCGTTATGCGTTATGATTTATGCTTTATGCGTTATGCGTTATGCGTGATCCGACATGCGTTATGCATTTTGCGTTATGCGTTATTCGTTATGAGTTATGAGTTATAAGTTATGCGTAATGCGTTATGCTTTATGCGTTATGCATTATGCTTTATCCGTTATGCGTTATGCGTTATGCTTTATGCGTTATGCGTTATGCGTTATGCGTTATGCGTTATGCGTTATGCGTTATGCGTTATTCGTTATGAGTAATGAGTTATAAGTTATGCGTTATGCGTAATGCGTTATGCGTTATGCGTTATGCGTTATGCTTTATGCGTTATGCGTTATGCGTTATGCGTGATCCGACATGCATTATGCTTTTTGCGTTATTCGTTATGAGTTATGAGTTATAAGTTATGCGTAATGCGTTATGCGTTATGCGTTATGCATTATGCTTTATCCGTTATGCGTTATGCGTTATGCTTTATGCATTATGCGTTATGCGTTATGCGTTATGCGTAATGCGTTATGCGTTATGCGTTATGCGTTATGCGTTATGCTTTATGCGTTATGCGTTATGCGTTATGCTTTATGCGTTATTCGTTATGCGTTATGCGTTATGCGTTATGCGTGATCCGACATGCATTATGCGTTATGCGTTATGCGTTATTCGTTATGAGTAATGAGTTATAAGTTATGCGTTATGCGTTATGCTTTATGCATTATGCGTTATGCGTTATGCGTTATGCGTTATGCGTTATGCGTTGTGCGTTATACGTTTGCGTTATGCGTTATGCGTTTTGCGTTATACGGTATGCGTTATGCGTTATGCGTTTGCGTTATGCGTTATGCGTTATGCGTTATGCGTTATGCGTTATGCGTTATGCGTTATGCTTTATGCGTTATGCGTTATGAGTTATACGTTATGCGTTATGCGTTATGCGTTGTGCGTTATGCGTTATGCGTTACGCGTTATGCGTTATGCGTTATGCTTTATGCGATATGCGTTACTCCTTATGAGTTATGAGTTATAAGTTATGCGTAATGCGTTATGCGTTATGCGTTATGCGTTGTGCGTTATACGTTTGCGTTATGCGTTATGCGTTTTGCGTTATACGGTATGCGTTATGCGATATGCGTTTGCGTTATGCGTTATGCGTTATGCGTTATGCGTTATGCGTTATGCTTTATGCGTTATGCGTTATGAGTTATACGTTATGCGTTATGCGTTATGCGTTATGTGTTATGCATTATGCGTTATGCGTTATGCGTTATGCGTTATGCGTTATGCGTTGTGCGTTATACGTTATGCGATATGCGTCATGCATCAAGCCTTATGCGATATGCGATATGCGTCATGCATCAAGCCTTATGCGTTATGGGTTATGCGTTAACGTTATGCGTTATGCGTTATGATTTATGCTTTATGCGTTATGCGTTATGCGTGATCCGACATGCGTTATGCATTTTGCGTTATGCGTTATTCGTTATGAGTTATGAGTTATAAGTTATGCGTAATGCGTTATGCGTTATGCGTTATGCATTATGCTTTATCCGTTATGCGTTATGCTTTATGCGTTATGCGTTATGCGTTATGCGTTATGCGTTATGCGTTATGCGTTATGCGTTATGCGTTATTCGTTATGAGTAATGAGTTATAAGTTATGCGTTATGCGTAATGCGTTATGCGTTATGCGTTATGCGTTATGCTTTATGCGTTATGCGTTATGCGTTATGCGTGATCCGACATGCATTATGCATTTTGCGTTATTCGTTATGAGTTATGAGTTATAAGTTATGCGTAATGCGTTATGCGTTATGCGTTATGCATTATGCTTTATCCGTTATGCGTTATGCGTTATGCTTTATGCATTATGCGTTATGCGTTATGCGTTATGCGTAATGCGTTATGCGTTATGCGTTATGCGTTATGCTTTATGCGTTATGCGTTATGCGTTATGCTTTATGCGGTATTCGTTATGCGTTATGCGTTATGCGTTATGCGTTATGCGTTACTCCTTATGAGTTATGAGTTATAAGTTATGCGTAATCCGTTATGCGTTATGCGTTATGCTTTATGCGTTATGCGTTATGCGTTATGCGTTACGCTTTATGCGTTATGCATTATGCGTTATGCGTTATGTGTTATGCATTATGCGTTATGCGTTATGCGTTATGCGTTATGCGTTATGCGTTATGCGTTGTGCGTTATACGTTTGCGTTATGCGTTATGCGTTATGCGTTATACGGTATGCGTTATGCGTTATGCGTTTGCGTTATGCGTTATGCGTTATGCGTTATGCGTTATGCGTTATGCGTTATGCGTTATGCGTTATGCTTTATGCGTTATGCGTTATGCGTTATGCGTTATGCGTTGTGCGTTATGCGTTATGCGTTACGCGTTATGCGTTATGCGTTATGCTTTATGCGATATGCGTTACTCCTTATGAGTTATGAGTTATAAGTTATGCGTAATGCGTTATGCGTTATGCTTTATGCGTTATGCGTTATGCGTTATGCGTTATGCGTTACGCTTTATGCGTTATGCATTATGCGTTATGCGTTTTGTGTTATGCATTATGCGTTATGCGTTATGCGTTATGCGTTATGCGTTATGCGTTATGCGTTATACGTTATGCGATATGCGTCATGCATCAAGCCTTATGCGATATGCGATATGCGTCATGCATCAAGCCTTATGCGTTATGGGTTATGCGTTAACGTTATGCGTTATGCGTTATGATTTATGCTTTATGCGTTATGCGTTATGCGTGATCCGACATGCGTTATGCATTTTGCGTTATGCGTTATTCGTTATGAGTTATGAGTTATAAGTTATGCGTAATGCGTTATGCGTTATGCGTTATGCATTATGCTTTATCCGTTATGCGTTATGCGTTATGCTTTATGCGTTATGCGTTATGCGTTATGCGTTATGCGTTATGCGTTATGCGTTATGCGTTATGCGTTATTCGTTATGAGTAATGAGTTATAAGTTATGCGTTATGCGTAATGCGTTATGCGTTATGCGTTATGCGTTATGCTTTATGCGTTATGCGTTATGCGTTATGCGTGATCCGACATGCATTATGCTTTTTGCGTTATTCGTTATGAGTTATGAGTTATAAGTTATGCGTAATGCGTTATGCGTTATGCGTTATGCATTATGCTTTATCCGTTATGCGTTATGCGTTATGCTTTATGCATTATGCGTTATGCGTTATGCGTTATGCGTTATGCGTTATGCGTTATGCGTTATGCGTTATGCGTTATGCTTTATGCGTTATGCGTTACTCCTTATGAGTTATGAGTTATAAGTTATGCGTAATCCGTTATGCGTTATGCGTTATGCTTTATGCGTTATGCGTTATGCGTTATGCGTTACGCGTTATACGTTATGCGTGATCCGTTATGCGTTATGCGTTATGCGTTATGCGTTATGCGTTATGCGTTATGCGTTATGCGTTATGCGTTATGCGTTATGCGTTATGCGTTATGCGTTATGCGTTATGCGTTATGCTTTATGCGTTATGCGTTATGAGTTATACGTTATGCGTTATGCATTATGCGTTATGCGTTATGCGTTATGCGTTATATGTTATGCGTTATGCGTTATGCGTTATGCGTTATGCGTTATGCGTTATGCGTTATGCGTTATGCGTTGTGCGTTATACGTTTGCGTTATGCGTTATGCGTTTTGCGTTATACGGTATGCGTTATGCGTTATGCGTTTGCGTTATGCGTTATGCGTTATGCGTTATGCGTTATGCGTTATGCGTTATGCTTTATGCGTTATGCGTTATGAGTTATACGTTATGCGTTATGCGTTATGCGTTGTGCGTTATGCGTTATGCGTTACGCGTTATGCGTTATGCGTTATGCTTTATGCGATATGCGTTACTCCTTATGAGTTATGAGTTATAAGTTATGCGTAATGCGTTATGCGTTATGCGTTATGCGTTGTGCGTTATACGTTTGCGTTATGCGTTATGCGTTTTGCGTTATACGGTATGCGTTATGCGTTATGCGTTTGCGTTATGCGTTATGCGTTATGCGTTATGCGTTATGCGTTATGCGTTATGCTTTATGCGTTATGCGTTATGAGTTATACGTTATGCGTTATGCGTTATGCGTTGTGCGTTATGCGTTATGCGTTACGCGTTATGCGTTATGCGTTATGCTTTATGCGATATGCGTTACTCCTTATGAGTTATGAGTTATAAGTTATGCGTAATGCGTTATGCGTTATGCGTTATGCGTTATGCGTTATTCGTTATGAGTAATGAGTTATAAGTTATGCGTTATGCTTTATGCATTATGCGTTATGCGTTATGCGTTTTGCGTTATGCATTATGCGTTATGCGTTATGCGTTATGCGTTATGCGTTATGCGTTGTGCGTTATACGTTTGCGTTATGCGTTATGCGTTATGCGTTATACAGTATGCGTTATGCGTTATGCGTTTGCGTTATGCGTTATGCGTTATGCGTTATGCGTTATGCGTTATGCGTTATGCGTTATGCGTTATGCGTTATGCTTTATGCGTTATGCGTTATGCGTTATGCGTTATGCGTTATGCGTTGTGCGTTATGCGTTATGCGTTACGCGTTATGCGTTATGCGTTATGCTTTATGCGATATGCGTTACTCCTTATGAGTTATGAGTTATAAGTTATGCGTAATGCGTTATGCGTTATGCTTTATGCGTTATGCGTTATGCGTTATGCGTTATGCGTTACGCTTTATGCGTTATGCATTATGCGTTATGCGTTATGTGTTATGCATTATGCGTTATGCGTTATGCGTTATGCGTTATGCGTTATGCGTTGTGCGTTATACGTTATGCGATATGCGTCATGCATCAAGCCTTATGCGATATGCGATATGCGTCATGCATCAAGCCTTATGCGTTATGGGTTATGCGTTAACGTTATGCGTTATGCGTTATGATTTATGCTTTATGCGTTATGCGTTATGCGTGATCCGACATGCGTTATGCATTTTGCGTTATGCGTTATTCGTTATGAGTTATGAGTTATAAGTTATGCGTAATGCGTTATGCGTTATGCGTTATGCATTATGCTTTATCCGTTATGCGTTATGCGTTATGCTTTATGCGTTATGCGTTATGCGTTATGCGTTATGCGTTATGCGTTATGCGTTATGCGTTATGCGTTATTCGTTATGAGTAATGAGTTATAAGTTATGCGTTATGCGTAATGCGTTATGCGTTATGCGTTATGCGTTATGCTTTATGCGTTATGCGTTATGCGTTATGCGTGATCCGACATGCATTATGCATTTTGCGTTATTCGTTATGAGTTATGAGTTATAAGTTATGCGTAATGCGTTATGCGTTATGCGTTATGCATTATGCTTTATCCGTTATGCGTTATGCGTTATGCTTTATGCATTATGCGTTATGCGTTATGCGTTATGCGTAATGCGTTATGCGTTATGCGTTATGCGTTATGCTTTATGCTTTATGCGTTATGCGTTACTCCTTATGAGTTATGAGTTATAAGTTACGCGTAATCCGTTATGCGTTATGCGTTATGCTTTATGCGTTATGCGTTATGCGTTATGCGTTACGCGTTATACGTTATGCGTTATGCTTTATGCGATATGCGTTACTCCTTATGAGTTATGAGTTATAAGTTATGCGTAATGCGTTATGCGTTATGCGTTATGCTTTATGCGTTATGCGTTATGCGTTATGCGTTATTCGTTATGAGTAATGAGTTATAAGTTATGCGTTATGCGTTATGCTTTATGCATTATGCGTTATGCGTTATGCGTTATGCGTTATGCGTTATGCGTTATGCGTTATGCGTTATGCGTTATGCGTTATGCGTTATGCGTTATGCTTTATGCGTTATGCGTTACTCCTTATGAGTTATGAGTTATAAGTTATGCGTAATCCGTTATGCGTTATGCGTTATGCGTTATGCGTTATGCGTTATGCTTTATGCGTTATGCGTTATGAGTTATACGTTATGCGTTATGCATTATGCGTTATGCGTTATGCGTTATGCGTTATATGTTATGCGTTATGCGTTATGCGTTATGCGTTATGCGTTATGCGTTGTGCGTTATACGTTTGCGTTATGCGTTATGCGTTTTGCGTTATACGGTATGCGTTATGCGTTATGCGTTTGCGTTATGCGTTGTGCGTTATGCGTTATGCGTTATGCGTTATGCGTTATGCTTTATGCGTTATGCGTTATGAGTTATACGTTATGCGTTATGCGTTATGCGTTGTGCGTTATGCGTTATGCGTTACGCGTTATGCGTTATGCGTTATGCTTTATGCGATATGCGTTACTCCTTATGAGTTATGAGTTATAAGTTATGCGTAATGCGTTATGCGTTATGCGTTATGCTTTATGCGTTATGCGTTATGCGTTATGCGTTATGCGTTATGCGTTATGCGTTATGCGTTATGCGTTATGCGTTATGCGTTATGCGTTATGCGTTATGCGATATGCGTCATGCATCAAGCCTTATGCGATATGCGATATGCGTCATGCATCAAGCCTTATGCGTTATGGGTTATGCGTTAACGTTATGCGTTATGCGTTATGATTTATGCATTATGCTTTATCCGTTATGCGTGATCCGACATGCGTTATGCATTTTGCGTTATGCGTTATTCGTTATGAGTTATGAGTTATGCGTTATGCGTTATGCGTTATTCGTTATGAGTAATGAGTTATAAGTTATGCGTTATGCGTAATGCGTTATGCGTTATGCGTTATGCGTTATGCTTTATGCGTTATGCGTTATGCGTGATCCGACATGCATTATGCATTTTGCGTTATTCGTTATGAGTTATGAGTTATAAGTTATGCGTAATGCGTTATGCGTTATGCGTTATGCATTATGCTTTATCCGTTATGCGTTATGCGTTATGCTTTATGCGTTATGCGTTATGCGTTATGCGTTATGCGTTATGCGTTATGCTTTATGCGTTATGCGTTATGCGTTATGCTTTATGCGTTATTCGTTATGCGTTATGCGTTATGCGTTATGCGTTATGCGTTATGCGTTATGCGTGATCCGACATGCATTATGCGTTATGCGTTATGCGTTATTCGTTATGAGTAATGAGTTATAAGTTATGCGTTATGCGTTATGCTTTATGCACTATGCGTTATGCGTTATGCGTTATGCGTTATGCGTTATGCGTTATGCGTTATGCGTTATGCGTTATGCTTTATGCGTTATGCGTTACTCCTTATGAGTTATGAGTTATAAGTTATGCGTAATCCGTTATGCGTTATGCGTTATGCTTTATGCGTTATGCGTTATGCGTTATGCGTTATGCGTTATGCGTTATGCGTGATCCGTTATGCGTTATGCGTTATGCGTTATGCGTTATGCGTTATGCGTTATGCGTTATGCGTTATGCGTTATGCGTTATGCGTTATGCGTTAATCGTTATGCGTTATGCGTTATGCGTTATGCGTTATGCTTTATGCGTTATGCGTTATGAGTTATACGTTATGCGTTATGCATTATGCGTTATGCGTTATGCGTTATGCTTTATGCGTTATGCGTTATGCGTGATCCGACATGCATTATGCATTTTGCGTTATTCGTTATGAGTTATGAGTTATAAGTTATGCGTAATGCGTTATGCGTTATGCGTTATGCATTATGCTTTATCCGTTATGCGTTATGCGTTATGCTTTATGCGTTATGCGTTATGCGTTATGCGTTATGCGTTATGCGTTATGCTTTATGCGTTATGCGTTATGCGTTATGCTTTATGCGTTATTCGTTATGCGTTATGCGTTATGCGTTATGCGTTATGCGTTATGCGTTATGCGTGATCCGACATGCATTATGCGTTATGCGTTATGCGTTATTCGTTATGAGTAATGAGTTATAAGTTATGCGTTATGCGTTATGCTTTATGCACTATGCGTTATGCGTTATGCGTTATGCGTTATGCGTTATGCGTTATGCGTTATGCGTTATGCGTTATGCTTTATGCGTTATGCGTTACTCCTTATGAGTTATGAGTTATAAGTTATGCGTAATCCGTTATGCGTTATGCGTTATGCTTTATGCGTTATGCGTTATGCGTTATGCGTTATGCGTTATGCGTTATGCGTGATCCGTTATGCGTTATGCGTTATGCGTTATGCGTTATGCGTTATGCGTTATGCGTTATGCGTTATGCGTTATGCGTTATGCGTTATGCGTTAATCGTTATGCGTTATGCGTTATGCGTTATGCGTTATGCTTTATGCGTTATGCGTTATGAGTTATACGTTATGCGTTATGCATTATGCGTTATGCGTTATGCGTTATGCGTTATATGTTATGCGTTATGCGTTATGCGTTATGCGTTATGCGTTATGCGTTATGCGTTGTGCGTTATACGTTTGCGTTATGCGTTATGCGTTTTGCGTTATACGGTATGCGTTATGCGTTATGCGTTTGCGTTATGCGTTATGCGTTATGCGTTATGCGTTATGCGTTATGCGTTATGCGTTATGCTTTATGCGTTATGCGTTATGAGTTATACGTTATGCGTTATGCGTTATGCGTTGTGCGTTATGCGTTATGCGTTACGCGTTATGCGTTATGCGTTATGCTTTATGCGATATGCTTTACTCCTTATGAGTTATGAGTTATAAGTTATGCGTAATGCGTTATGCGTTATGCGTTATGCTTTATGCGTTATGCGTTATGCGTTATGCGTTATGCGTTACGCTTTATGCGTTATGCATTATGCGTTATGCGTTATGCGTTATGCATTATGCGTTATGCGTTATGCGTGATGCGTTATGCGTTATGCGTTAAGCGTTATGCGTTTTGCTGTATTCGTTATGCGTTGAGCATTATGCGTTATGCGTTATGTGTTATGCGTTATGCGTTATGCGTTATACGTTATGCGTTATGCGTTATGCGTGATCCGTTATGTGTTAGGCGATATACGTTTTGCGGTATTCGTTATGCGTTATGATTTATGCTTTATGCTTTATGCGTTATGCGTTATGCGTTATGCGTTATGAGTTATGCGTTATGCGTTATGCGTTATGCGTTATGCGTTTTGCGGTATTCGTTATGCGTTATGCGTTATGCGTTATGCGTTATGCGTTATGCTTTATGCGTTATGCGTTATGAGTTATACGTTATGCGTTATGCATTATGCGTTATGCGTTATGCGTTATGCGTTATATGTTATGCGTTATGCGTTATGCGTTATGCGTTATGCGTTATGCGTTATGCGTTATGCGTTATGCTTTATGCGTTATGCGTTACTCCTTATGAGTTATGAGTTATAAGTTATGCGTAATCCGTTATGCGTTATGCGTTATGCTTTATGCGTTATGCGTTATGCGTGATCCGACATGCATTATGCATTTTGCGTTATTCGTTATGAGTTATGAGTTATAAGTTATGCGTAATGCGTTATGCGTTATGCGTTATGCGTTATGCATTATGCTTTATGCGTTATGCGTTATGCGTTATGCGTTATGCGTTATGCGTTATGCGTTATGCGTTATGCGTTATGCGTTATTCGTTATGAGTAATGAGTTATAAGTTATGCGTTATGCGTAATGCGTTATGCGTTATGCGTTATGCGTTATGCTTTATGCGTTATGCGTTATGCGTGATCCGACATGCATTATGCATTTTGCGTTATTCGTTATGAGTTATGAGTTATAAGTTACTCGTAATGCGTTATGCGTTATGCGTTATGCATTATGCTTTATCCGTTATGCGTTATGCGTTATGCTTTATGCGTTATGCGTTATGCGTTATGCGTTATGCGTTATGCGTTATGCTTTATGCGTTATGCGTTATGCGTTATGCTTTATGCGTTATTCGTTATGCGTTATGCGTTATGCGTTATGCGTTATGCGTTATGCGTTATGCGTGATTCGACATGCATTATGCGTTATGCGTTATGCGTTATTCGTTATGAGTAATGAGTTATAAGTTATGCGTTATGCGTTATGCTTTATGCACTATGCGTTATGCGTTATGCGTTATGCGTTATGCGTTATGCGTTATGCGTTATGCGTTATGCGTTATGCGTTATGCTTTATGCGTTATGCGTTACTCCTTATGAGTTATGAGTTATGCGTTATGCGTAATCCGTTATGCGTTATGCGTTATGCTTTATGCGTTATGCGTTATGCGTTATGCGTGATCCGTTATGCGTTATGCGTTATGCGTTATGCGTTATGCGTTATGCGTTATGCGTTATGCGTTATGCGTTATGCGTTATGCGTTATGCGTTATGCGTTATGCGTTATGCGTTATGCTTTATGCGTTATGCGTTATGAGTTATACGTTATGCGTTATGCATTATGCGTTATGCGTTATGCGTTATGCGTGATCCGTTATGTGTTAGGCGATATACCTTTTGCGGTATTCGTTATGCGTTATGATTTATGCTTTATGCTTTATGCGTTATGCGTTATGCGTTATGCGTTATGAGTTATGCGTTATGCGTTATGCGTTATGCGTTATGCGTTTTGCGGTATTCGTTATGCGTTGTGCATTATGCGTTATGCGTTGTGCGTTATGGGTTATGATTTATGCGTTATGCGTGATCCGTTATGTGTTAGGCGATATACCTTTTGCGGTATTCGTTATGCGTTATGATTTATGCTTTATGCTTTATGCGTTATGCGTTATTCGTTATGAGTTATGAGTTATAAGTTATGTTTAATGCGTTATGCGTTATGCGTTATGCATTATGCTTTATCCGTTATGCGTTATGCGTTATGCTTTATGCGTTATGCGTTATGCGTTATGCGTTATGCCTTATGCGTTATGCGTTATTCGTTATGAGTAATGAGTTATAAGTTATGCGTTATACGGTATGCGTTATGCGTTATGCGTTATGCGTTATGCGTTATGCTTTATGCGTTATGCGTCATGCGTTATGCTTTATGCGTTATGCGTTACTCCTTATGAGTTATGGGTTATAAGTTATGCGTTATGGGTTATGCGTTAACGTTATGCGTTATGCGTTATGATTTATGCGTTATGCGTTATGCTTTATGCGTTATGCGTTATGCGTTATGAGTAATGAGTTATAAGTTATGCGTTATGCGTTATTCGTTATGAGTAATGAGTTATAAGTTATGCGTTATGCGTTATGCTTTATGCGTTATGCGTTATGCGTTATGCTTTATGCGTTATGCGTTACTCCTTATGAGTTATGAGTTAAAAGTTATGCGTAATGCGGTATGCGTTATACGTTATACGTTATGCGTTATGCGTTATGCGTTATGCGTTATGCGTTATGCGTTATGCATTATGTGTTATGCGTTATGCGTTATGCGTTAAGCGTTATGCGTTTTGCTGTATTCGTTATGCGTTGTGCATTATGAGTTATGCGTTATGTGTTATGCTTTATGCGTTATGCGTTATGCGTTAAGCTTTATGCGTTATGCATTATGCGTTATGCGTTATGCGTTATGCATTATGCGTTATGCGTTATGCGTGATCCGTTATGCGTTAAGCGTTATGCGTTTTGCTGTATTCGTAATGCGTTGTGCATTATGTGTTATGCGTTATGTGTTATGCGTTATGCGTTATGCGTTATACGTTATGCGTTATGCGTTATGCGTGATCCGTTATGTGTTAGGCGATATACGTTTTGCGGTATTCGTTATGCGTTATGCGTTATGCGTTATCCGTTGTTCGTTATGCGTTATGCGTTGTGCGTTATACGTTTGCGTTATGCGTTATGCGTTATACGGTATGCGTTATGCGTTATACGTTATGCGTTATGCGTTATGCGATATGCGATATGCGTTATGCGTTATGCGTTATGCTTTATGCGTTGTGAGTTATTAGTTACACGTTATGCGTTATGCGTTATGCGTTATGCGTTAGGGGTTATGCGTTATCCGCTATGCGTTAGGCGTTATGCGTTATGCGTTATGCGTTATGCGTTATGCGTTATGCGTTAGGGGTTATGCGTTATGCGTTATGCGTTATGCTTTATGCGTTATGCATTATGCGTTATGCGTTATGCGATATGCGTTATCCGTTATGCGTTATGCGTTATTCGTTATGAGTAATGAGTTATAAGTTATGCGTTATGCGTTATGCGTTATGCGTTATGCTTTATGCGTTATGCGTTATGCGTTATGCGTTATGCGTTATGCGTTATGCGTTTTGCGTTATGCGTTATGCGTTATGAATTGTGCGTTATACGTTTGCGTTATGAGTTATGCGTTATGCTTTATGCGTTATGCGTTATGCGTTATGCGTTATGCGATATGCGTTAGGCGTTATGATTTATGCTTTATGCTTTATGCGTTATGCGTTATGCGTTATGCGTTATGAGTTATGCGTTATGAGTTATGCGTTATGCGTTAAGCGTTATGCGTTATGCGTTATGCGTTATGCGTTATGCGTTATGCGTTATGCGTTATGCGTTATGCGTTATGCGTTATGCGTTATGCGTTATGCGATATGCGTTATGCGTTATGCGTTATGCGTTGTGCGTTATGCGTTATGCGTTATTCGTTATGAGTAATGAGTTATAAGTTATGCGTTATGCGTTATGCTTTATGCGTTATGCGTTATGCGTTATGCTTTATGCGTTATGCGTTACTCCTTATGAGTTATGAGTTAAAAGTTATGCGTAATGCGGTATGCGTTATACGTTATACGTTATGCGTTATGCGTTATGCGTTATGCGTTATGCGTTATGCGTTATGCATTATGTGTTATGCGTTATGCGTTATGCGTTAAGCGTTATGCGTTTTGCTGTATTCGTTATGCGTTGTGCATTATGAGTTAGGCGTTATGTGTTATGCTTTATGCGTTATGCGTTATGCGTTACGCTTTATGCGTTATGCATTATGCGTTATGCGTTATGCGTTATGCATTATGCGTTATGCTTAATGCTTGATCCGTTATGCGTTAAGCGTTATGCGTTTTGCTGTATTCGTAATGCGTTGTGCATTATGTGTTATGCGTTATGTGTTATGCGTTATGCGTTATGCGTTATACGGTATGCGTTATGCGTTATACGTTATGCGTTATGCGTTATGCGATATGCGATATGCGTTATGCGTTATGCGTTATGCTTTATGCGTTGTGAGTTATTAGTTACACGTTATGCGTTATGCGTTATGCGTTATGCGTTAGGGGTTATGCGTTATCCGTTATGCGTTAGGCGTTATGCGTTATGCGTTATGCGTTATGCGTTATGCTTTATGCGTTATGCATTATGCGTTATGCGTTATGCGATATGCGTTATCTGTTATGCGTTATGCGTTATGCGTTATTCGTTATGAGTAATGAGTTATAAGTTATGCGTTATGCGTTATGCGTTATGCGTTATGCGTTATGCTTTATGCGTTATGCGTTATGCGTTATGCGTTATGCGTTATGCGTTATGCGTTATGCGTTATGCGTTATGCGTTATGAATTGTGCGTTATACGTTTGCGTTATGAGTTATGCGTTATGCTTTATGCGTTATGCGTTATGCGTTATGCGTTATGCGATATGCGTTATGCGTTATGCGTTATGCGTTATGCGTTATGCGTTATGCGTTATGCGTTATGCGTTATGCGTTATGCGTTATGCGTTATGCGTTATGATTTATGCTTTATGCTTTATGCGTTATGCGTTATGCGTTATGCGTTATGAGTTATGCGTTATGAGTTATGCGTTATGCGTTATGCGTTATGCGTTATGCGTTTTGCGGTATTCGTTATGCGTTGTGCATTATGCGTTATGCGTTGTGCGTCATGGGTTATGATTTATGCGTTATGCGATATGAGTTATGCGTTAAGCGTTATGCGTTATGCGTTATGCGTTATGCGTTATGCGTTATGCGTTATGCGTTATGCGTTATGCGTTATGCGTTATGCGTTATGCGTTATGCGTTTTGCGTTATGCGATATGCGTTATGCGTTATGCGTTATGCGTTGTGCGTTATACGTTTGCTTTATGCGTTATGCGTTATGCGTTATACGGTATGCGTTATGCGTTATGCGTTTGCGTTATGCGTTATGCGTTATGCGTTATGCGTTATGCGTTATGCGTTATGCGTTATGCGTTACGCGTTATGCGTTATGCGTTATGCTTTATGCGATATGCGTTACTCCTTATGAGTTATGAGTTATAAGTTATGCGTAATGCGTTATGCGTTATGCTTTATGCGTTATGCGTTATGCGTGATGCGTTATGCGTTACGCGTTATGCGTTTTGCTGTATTCGTTATGCGTTGAGCATTATGCGTTATGCGTTATGTGTTATGCGTTATGCGTTATGCGTTATACGTTATGCGTTATGCGTTCTGCGTGATCCGTTATGTGTTAGGCGATATACGTTTTGCGGTATTCGTTATGCGTTATGATTTATGCTTTATGCTTTATGCGTTATGCGTTATGCGTTATGCGTTATGAGTTATGCGTTATGCGTTATGCGTTATGCGTTATGCGTTATGCGTTATGCGTTTTGCGGTATTCGTTATGCGTTGTGCATTATGCGTTATGCGTTGTGCGTTATGGGTTATGATTTATGCGTTATGCGATATGAGTTATGCGTTAAGCGTTATGCGTTATGCGTTATGCGTTATGCGTTATGCGTTATGCGTTATGCGTTATGCGTTATGCGTTATGCGTTATGCGTTATGCGTGATCCGACATGCGTTATGCATTTTGCGTTATGCGTTATTCGTTATGAGTTATGAGTTATAAGTTATGCGTAATGCGTTATGCGTTATGCGTTATGCATTATGCTTTATCCGTTATGCGTTATGCGTTATGCTTTATGCGTTATGCGTTATGCGTTATGCGTTATGCGTTATGCGTTATGCGTTATGCGTTATTCGTTATGAGTAATGAGTTATAAGTTATGCGTTATGCGTTATGCGTTATGCGTTATGCGTTATGCGTTATGCTTTATGCGTTATGCGTTATGCGTTATGCGTGATCCGACATGCATTATGCATTTTGCGTTATTCGTTATGAGTTATGAGTTATAAGTTATGCGTAATGCGTTATGCGTTATGCGTTATGCATTATGCTTTATCCGTTATGCGTTATGCGTTATGCTTTATGCGTTATGCGTTATGCGTTATGCGTTATGCGTAATGCGTTATGCGTTATGCGTTATGCGTTATGCTTTATGCGTTATGCGTTATGCGTTATGCGTTATGCGTTATTCGTTATGCGTTATGCGTTATGCGTTATGCGTTATGCGTTATGCGTTATGCGTGATCCGACATGCATTATGCGTTATGCGTTATGCGTTATTCGTTATGAGTAATGAGTTATAAGTTATGCGTTATGCGTTATGCTTTATGCATTATGCGTTATGCGTTATGCGTTATGCTTTATGCGTTATGCGTTACTCCTTATGAGTTATGAGTTATAAGTTATGCGTAATCCGTTATGCGTTATGCGTTATGCTTTATGCGTTATGCGTTATGCGTTATGCGTTACGCGTTATGCGTTATGCGTGATCCGTTATGCGTTATGCGTTATGCGTTATGCGTTATGCGTTATGCGTTATGCGTTATGCGTTATGCGTTATGCGTTATGCGTTATGCGTTATGCGTTATGCGTTATGCGTTATGCGTTATGCTTTATGCGTTATGCGTTATGAGTTATACGTTATGCGTTATGCATTATGCGTTATGCGTTATGCGTTATGCGTTATATGTTATGCGTTATGCGTTATGCGTTATGCGTTATGCGTTATGCGTTATGCGTTATGCGTTGTGCGTTATACGTTTGCGTTATGCGTTATGCGTGATCCGACATGCATTATGCGTTATGCGTTATGCGTTATTCGTTATGAGTAATGAGTTATAAGTTATGCGTTATGCGTGATCCGACATGCATTATGCGTTATGCGTTATGCGTTATTCGTTATGAGTAATGAGTTATAAGTTATGCGATATGCGTTATGCTTTATGCATTATGCGTTATGCGTTATGCGTTATGCTTTATGCGTTATGCGTTACTCCTTATGAGTTATGAGTTATAAGTTATGCGTAATCCGTTATGCGTTATGCGTTATGCTTTATGCGTTATGCGTTATGCGTTATGCTTTATGCGTTATGCGTTATGCGTTATGCGTGATCCGACATGCATTATGCATTTTGCGTTATTCGTTATGAGTTATGAGTTATAAGTTATGCGTAATGCGTTATGCGTTATGCGTTATGCATTATGCTTTATCCGTTATGCGTTATGCGTTATGCTTTATGCGTTATGCGTTATGCGTTATGCGTTATGCGTTATGCGTAATGCGTTATGCGTTATGCGTTATGCGTTATGCTTTATGCGTTATGCGTTATGCGTTATGCTTTATGCGTTATTCGTTATGCGTTATGCGTTATGCGTTATGCGTTATGAGTTATACGTTATGCGTTATGCATTATGCATTATGCGTTATGCGTTATGCGTTATGCGTTATGCGTTATGCGTTATGAGTTATACGTTATGCGTTATGCATTATGCATTATGCGTTATGCGTTATGCGTTATTCGTTATGAGTAATGAGTTATAAGTTATGCGTTATGCGTTATGCTTTATGCGTTATGCGTTATGCGTTATGCGTGATCCGACATGCATTATGCATTTTGCGTTATTCGTTATGAGTTATGAGTTATAAGTTATGCGTAATGCGTTATGCGTTATGCGTTATGCATTATGCTTTATCCGTTATGCGTTATGCGTTATGCTTTATGCGTTATGCGTTATGCGTTATGCGTTATGCGTAATGCGTTATGCGTTATGCGTTATGCGTTATGCTTTATGCGTTATGCGTTATGCGTTATGCTTTATGCGTTATTCGTTATGCGTTATGCGTTATGCGTTATGCGTTATGAGTTATACGTTATGCGTTATGCTTTATGCATTATGCGTTATGCGTTATGCGTTATTCGTTATGAGTAATGAGTTATAAGTTATGCGTTATGCGTTATGCGTTATGCGTTATGCGTTATGCGTTATGCGTTATGCTTTATGCGTTATGCGTTACTCCTTATGAGTTATGAGTTATAAGTTATGCGTAATGCGTTATGCGTTATGCTTTATGCGTTATGCGTTATGCGTTATGCGTTATGCGTTATGCGTTATGCGTGATCCGTTATGCGTTATGCGTTATGCGTTATGCGTTATGCGTTATGCGTTATGCATTATGCGTTATGCGTTATGCGTTATGCGTTATGCTTTATGCGTTATGCGTTATGAGTTATACGTTATGCGTTATGCATTATGCGTTATGCGTTATGCGTTATATGTTATGCGTTATGCGTTATGCGTTATGCGTTATGCGTTATGCGTTATGCGTTATGCGTTATGCGTTGTGCGTTATACGTTTGCGTTATGCGTTATGCGTTTTGCGTTATACGGTATGCGTTATGCGTTATGCGTTTGCGTTATGCGTTATGCGTTATGCGTTATGCGTTATGCGTTATGCGTTATGCGTTATGCGTTATGCGTTATGCGTTATGCGTTATGCGTTATACGTTATGCGTTATGCGTTATGCGTTGTGCGTTATGCGTTATGCGTTACGCGTTATGCGTTATGCGTTATGCTTTATGCGATATGCGTTACTCCTTATGAGTTATGAGTTATAAGTTATGCGTAATGCGTTATGCGTTATGCGTTATGCTTTATGCGTTATGCGTTATGCGTTATGCGTTATGCGTTATGCGTTATGCGTTATGCGTTATGCGTTATGCGTTATGCGTTATGCGTTATGCGTTATGCGTTATGCGATATGCGTCATGCATCAAGCCTTATGCGATATGCGATATGCGTCATGCATCAAGCCTTATGCGTTATGGGTTATGCGTTAACGTTATGCGTTATGCGTTATGATTTATGCTTTATGCGTTATGCGTTATGCGTGATCCGACATGCGTTATGCATTTTGCGTTATGCGTTATTCGTTATGAGTTATGAGTTATAAGTTATGCGTAATGCGTTATGCGTTATGCGTTATGCATTATGCTTTATCCGTTATGCGTTATGCGTTATGCTTTATGCGTTATGCGTTATGCGTTATGCGTTATGCGTTATGCGTTATGCGTTATGCGTTATGCGTTATGCGTTATTCGTTATGAGTAATGAGTTATAAGTTATGCGTTATGCGTAATGCGTTATGCGTTATGCGTTATGCGTTATGCTTTATGCGTTATGCGTTATGCGTTATGCGTGATCCGACATGCATTATGCATTTTGCGTTATTCGTTATGAGTTATGAGTTATAAGTTATGCGTAATGCGTTATGCGTTATGCGTTATGCATTATGCTTTATCCGTTATGCGTTATGCGTTATGCTTTATGCGTTATGCGTTATGCGTTATGCGTTATGCGTTATGCGTTATGCTTTATGCGTTATGCGTTATGCGTTATGCTTTATGCGTTATTCGTTATGCGTTATGCGTTATGCGTTATGCGTTATGCGTTATGCGTTATGCGTGATCCGACATGCATTATGCGTTATGCGTTATGCGTTATTCGTTATGAGTAATGAGTTATAAGTTATGCGTTATGCGTTATGCTTTATGCACTATGCGTTATGCGTTATGCGTTATGCGTTATGCGTTATGCGTTATGCGTTATGCGTTATGCGTTATGCGTTATGCGTTATGCTTTATGCGTTATGCGTTACTCCTTATGAGTTATGAGTTATAAGTTATGCGTAATCCGTTATGCGTTATGCGTTATGCTTTATGCGTTATGCGTTATGCGTTATGCGTTATGCGTTATGCGTTATGCGTGATCCGTTATGCGTTATGCGTTATGCGTTATGCGTTATGCGTTATGCGTTATGCGTTATGCGTTATGCTTTATGCGATATGCGTTACTCCTTATGAGTTATGAGTTATAAGTTATGCGTAATGCGTTATGCGTTATGCTTTATGCGTTATGCGTTATGCGTGATGCGTTATGCGTTACGCGTTATGCGTTTTGCTGTATTCGTTATGCGTTGAGCATTATGCGTTATGCGTTATGTGTTATGCGTTATGCGTTATGCGTTATACGTTATGCGTTATGCGTTCTGCGTGATCCGTTATGTGTTAGGCGATATACGTTTTGCGGTATTCGTTATGCGTTATGATTTATGCTTTATGCTTTATGCGTTATGCGTTATGCGTTATGCGTTATGAGTTATGCGTTATGCGTTATGCGTTATGCGTTATGCGTTATGCGTTATGCGTTTTGCGGTATTCGTTATGCGTTGTGCATTATGCGTTATGCGTTGTGCGTTATGGGTTATGATTTATGCGTTATGCGATATGAGTTATGCGTTAAGCGTTATGCGTTATGCGTTATGCGTTATGCGTTATGCGTTATGCGTTATGCGTTATGCGTTATGCGTTATGCGTTATGCGTTATGCGTGATCCGACATGCGTTATGCATTTTGCGTTATGCGTTATTCGTTATGAGTTATGAGTTATAAGTTATGCGTAATGCGTTATGCGTTATGCGTTATGCATTATGCTTTATCCGTTATGCGTTATGCGTTATGCTTTATGCGTTATGCGTTATGCGTTATGCGTTATGCGTTATGCGTTATGCGTTATGCGTTATTCGTTATGAGTAATGAGTTATAAGTTATGCGTTATGCGTAATGCGTTATGCGTTATGCGTTATGCGTTATGCTTTATGCGTTATGCGTTATGCGTTATGCGTGATCCGACATGCATTATGCATTTTGCGTTATTCGTTATGAGTTATGAGTTATAAGTTATGCGTAATGCGTTATGCGTTATGCGTTATGCATTATGCTTTATCCGTTATGCGTTATGCGTTATGCTTTATGCGTTATGCGTTATGCGTTATGCGTTATGCGTAATGCGTTATGCGTTATGCGTTATGCGTTATGCTTTATGCGTTATGCGTTATGCGTTATGCTTTATGCGTTATTCGTTATGCGTTATGCGTTATGCGTTATGCGTTATGCGTTATGCGTTATGCGTGATCCGACATGCATTATGCGTTATGCGTTATGCGTTATTCGTTATGAGTAATGAGTTATAAGTTATGCGTTATGCGTTATGCTTTATGCATTATGCGTTATGCGTTATGCGTTATGCTTTATGCGTTATGCGTTACTCCTTATGAGTTATGAGTTATAAGTTATGCGTAATCCGTTATGCGTTATGCGTTATGCTTTATGCGTTATGCGTTATGCGTTATGCGTTACGCGTTATGCGTTATGCGTGATCCGTTATGCGTTATGCGTTATGCGTTATGCGTTATGCGTTATGCGTTATGCGTTATGCGTTATGCGTTATGCGTTATGCGTTATGCGTTATGCGTTATGCGTTATGCGTTATGCGTTATGCTTTATGCGTTATGCGTTATGAGTTATACGTTATGCGTTATGCATTATGCGTTATGCGTTATGCGTTATGCGTTATATGTTATGCGTTATGCGTTATGCGTTATGCGTTATGCGTTATGCGTTATGCGTTATGCGTTGTGCGTTATACGTTTGCGTTATGCGTTATGCGTGATCCGACATGCATTATGCGTTATGCGTTATGCGTTATTCGTTATGAGTAATGAGTTATAAGTTATGCGTTATGCGTGATCCGACATGCATTATGCGTTATGCGTTATGCGTTATTCGTTATGAGTAATGAGTTATAAGTTATGCGATATGCGTTATGCTTTATGCATTATGCGTTATGCGTTATGCGTTATGCTTTATGCGTTATGCGTTACTCCTTATGAGTTATGAGTTATAAGTTATGCGTAATCCGTTATGCGTTATGCGTTATGCTTTATGCGTTATGCGTTATGCGTTATGCTTTATGCGTTATGCGTTATGCGTTATGCGTGATCCGACATGCATTATGCATTTTGCGTTATTCGTTATGAGTTATGAGTTATAAGTTATGCGTAATGCGTTATGCGTTATGCGTTATGCATTATGCTTTATCCGTTATGCGTTATGCGTTATGCTTTATGCGTTATGCGTTATGCGTTATGCGTTATGCGTTATGCGTAATGCGTTATGCGTTATGCGTTATGCGTTATGCTTTATGCGTTATGCGTTATGCGTTATGCTTTATGCGTTATTCGTTATGCGTTATGCGTTATGCGTTATGCGTTATGAGTTATACGTTATGCGTTATGCATTATGCATTATGCGTTATGCGTTATGCGTTATGCGTTATGCGTTATGCGTTATGAGTTATACGTTATGCGTTATGCATTATGCATTATGCGTTATGCGTTATGCGTTATTCGTTATGAGTAATGAGTTATAAGTTATGCGTTATGCGTTATGCTTTATGCGTTATGCGTTATGCGTTATGCGTGATCCGACATGCATTATGCATTTTGCGTTATTCGTTATGAGTTATGAGTTATAAGTTATGCGTAATGCGTTATGCGTTATGCGTTATGCATTATGCTTTATCCGTTATGCGTTATGCGTTATGCTTTATGCGTTATGCGTTATGCGTTATGCGTTATGCGTAATGCGTTATGCGTTATGCGTTATGCGTTATGCTTTATGCGTTATGCGTTATGCGTTATGCTTTATGCGTTATTCGTTATGCGTTATGCGTTATGCGTTATGCGTTATGAGTTATACGTTATGCGTTATGCATTATGCATTATGCGTTATGCGTTATGCGTTATTCGTTATGAGTAATGAGTTATAAGTTATGCGTTATGCGTTATGCGTTATGCGTTATGCGTTATGCGTTATGCGTTATGCTTTATGCGTTATGCGTTACTCCTTATGAGTTATGAGTTATAAGTTATGCGTAATGCGTTATGCGTTATGCTTTATGCGTTATGCGTTATGCGTTATGCGTTATGCGTTATGCGTTATGCGTGATCCGTTATGCGTTATGCGTTATGCGTTATGCGTTATGCGTTATGCGTTATGCATTATGCGTTATGCGTTATGCGTTATGCGTTATGCTTTATGCGTTATGCGTTATGAGTTATACGTTATGCGTTATGCATTATGCGTTATGCGTTATGCGTTATATGTTATGCGTTATGCGTTATGCGTTATGCGTTATGCGTTATGCGTTATGCGTTATGCGTTATGCGTTGTGCGTTATACGTTTGCGTTATGCGTTATGCGTTTTGCGTTATACGGTATGCGTTATGCGTTATGCGTTTGCGTTATGCGTTATGCGTTATGCGTTATGCGTTATGCGTTATGCGTTATGCGTTATGCGTTATGCTTTATGCGTTATGCGTTATGAGTTATACGTTATGCGTTATGCGTTATGCGTTGTGCGTTATGCGTTATGCGTTACGCGTTATGCGTTATGCGTTATGCTTTATGCGATATGCGTTACTCCTTATGAGTTATGAGTTATAAGTTATGCGTAATGCGTTATGCGTTATGCGTTATGCTTTATGCGTTATGCGTTATGCGTTATGCGTTATGCGTTATGCGTTATGCGTTATGCGTTATGCGTTATGCGTTATGCGTTATGCGTTATGCGTTATGCGTTATGCGATATGCGTCATGCATCAAGCCTTATGCGATATGCGATATGCGTCATGCATCAAGCCTTATGCGTTATGGGTTATGCGTTAACGTTATGCGTTATGCGTTATGATTTATGCTTTATGCGTTATGCGTTATGCGTGATCCGACATGCGTTATGCATTTTGCGTTATGCGTTATTCGTTATGAGTTATGAGTTATAAGTTATGCGTAATGCGTTATGCGTTATGCGTTATGCATTATGCTTTATCCGTTATGCGTTATGCGTTATGCTTTATGCGTTATGCGTTATGCGTTATGCGTTATGCGTTATGCGTTATGCGTTATGCGTTATGCGTTATGCGTTATTCGTTATGAGTAATGAGTTATAAGTTATGCGTTATGCGTAATGCGTTATGCGTTATGCGTTATGCGTTATGCTTTATGCGTTATGCGTTATGCGTTATGCGTGATCCGACATGCATTATGCATTTTGCGTTATTCGTTATGAGTTATGAGTTATAAGTTATGCGTAATGCGTTATGCGTTATGCGTTATGCATTATGCTTTATCCGTTATGCGTTATGCGTTATGCTTTATGCGTTATGCGTTATGCGTTATGCGTTATGCGTTATGCGTTATGCTTTATGCGTTATGCGTTATGCGTTATGCTTTATGCGTTATTCGTTATGCGTTATGCGTTATGCGTTATGCGTTATGCGTTATGCGTTATGCGTGATCCGACATGCATTATGCGTTATGCGTTATGCGTTATTCGTTATGAGTAATGAGTTATAAGTTATGCGTTATGCGTTATGCTTTATGCACTATGCGTTATGCGTTATGCGTTATGCGTTATGCGTTATGCGTTATGCGTTATGCGTTATGCGTTATGCGTTATGCGTTATGCTTTATGCGTTATGCGTTACTCCTTATGAGTTATGAGTTATAAGTTATGCGTAATCCGTTATGCGTTATGCGTTATGCTTTATGCGTTATGCGTTATGCGTTATGCGTTATGCGTTATGCGTTATGCGTGATCCGTTATGCGTTATGCGTTATGCGTTATGCGTTATGCGTTATGCGTTATGCGTTATGCGTTATGCGTTATGCGTTATGCGTTATGCGTTATGCGTTATGCGTTATGCGTTATGCGTTATGCTTTATGCGTTATGCGTTATGAGTTATACGTTATGCGTTATGCATTATGCGTTATGCGTTATGCGTTATGCGTTATGCGTTATATGTTATGCGTTATGCGTTATGCGTTATGCGTTATGCGTTATGCGTTATGCGTTGTGCGTTATACGTTTGCGTTATGCGTTATGCGTTTTGCGTTATACGGTATGCGTTATGCGTTATGCGTTTGCGTTATGCGTTATGCGTTATGCGTTATGCGTTATGCGTTATGCGTTATGCTTTATGCGTTATGCGTTATGAGTTATACGTTATGCGTTATGCGTTATGCGTTGTGCGTTATGCGTTATGCGTTACGCGTTATGCGTTATGCGTTATGCTTTATGCGATATGCGTTACTCCTTATGAGTTATGAGTTATAAGTTATGCGTAATGCGTTATGCGTTATGCGTTATGCTTTATGCGTTATGCGTTATGCGTTATGCGTTATGCGTTATGCGTTACGCTTTATGCGTTATGCATTATGCGTTATGCGTTATGCGTTATGCATTATGCGTTATGCGTTATGCGTGATGCGTTATGCGTTAAGCGTTATGCGTTTTGCTGTATTCGTTATGCGTTGAGCATTATGCGTTATGCGTTATGTGTTATGCGTTATGCGTTATGCGTTATACGTTATGCGTTATGCGTTATGCGTGATCCGTTATGTGTTAGGCGATATACGTTTTGCGGTATTCGTTATGCGTTATGATTTATGCTTTATGCTTTATGCGTTATGCGTTATGCGTTATGCGTTATGAGTTATGCGTTATGCGTTATGCGTTATGCGTTATGCGTTATGCGTTTTGCGGTATTCGTTATGCGTTGTGCATTATGCGTTATGCGTTGTGCGTTATGGGTTATGATTTATGCGTTATGCGATATGAGTTATGCGTTAAGCGTTATGCGTTATGCGTTATGCGTGATCCGACATGCATTATGCATTTTGCGTTATGCGTTATTCGTTATGAGTTATGAGTTATAAGTTATGTTTAATGCGTTATGCGTTATGCGTTATGCATTATGCTTTATCCGTTATGCGTTATGCGTTATGCTTTATGCGTTATGCGTTATGCGTTATGCGTTATGCCTTATGCGTTATGCGTTATTCGTTATGAGTAATGAGTTATAAGTTATGCGTTATGCGTTATGCTACATGCGTTATGCGTTATGCGTTATGCGTTATGCGTTATGCGTTATGCGTTATGCGCTATGCGTTATACGGTATGCGTTATGCGTTATGCGTTATGCGTTATGCGTTATGCGTTATGCGTTGTGCGTTATGCGTTATGCGTTATGCGTTATGCGTTTTGCGGTATTCGTTATGCGTTGTGCGTCATGGGTTATGATTTATGCGTTATGCGATATGAGTTATGCGTTAAGCGTTATGCGTTATGCGTTATGCGTTATGCGTTATGCGTTATGCGTTATGCGTTATGCGTTATGCGTTATGCGTTATGCGTTATGCGTTATGCGTTATGCGTTATGCGATATGCGTTATGCGTTATGCGTTATGCGTTGTGCGTTATGCGTTATGCGTTATTCGTTATGAGTAATGAGTTATAAGTTATGCGTTATGCGTTATGCTTTATGCGTTATGCGTTATGCGTTATGCTTTATGCGTTATGCGTTACTCCTTATGAGTTATGAGTTAAAAGTTATGCGTAATGCGGTATGCGTTATACGTTATACGTTATGCGTTATGCGTTATGCGTTATGCGTTATGCGTTATGCGTTATGCATTATGTGTTATGCGTTATGCGTTATGCGTTAAGCGTTATGCGTTTTGCTGTATTCGTTATGCGTTGTGCATTATGAGTTATGCGTTATGTGTTATGCTTTATGCGTTATGCGTTATGCGTTACGCTTTATGCGTTATGCATTATGCGTTATGCGTTATGCGTTATGCATTATGCGTTATGCTTAATGCTTGATCCGTTATGCGTTAAGCGTTATGCGTTTTGCTGTATTCGTAATGCGTTGTGCATTATGTGTTATGCGTTATGTGTTATGCGTTATGCGTTATGCGTTATGCGTTATACGGTATGCGTTATGCGTTATACGTTATGCGTTATGCGTTATGCGATATGCGATATGCGTTATGCGTTATGCGTTATGCTTTATGCGTTGTGAGTTATTAGTTACACGTTATGCGTTATGCGTTATGCGTTATGCGTTAGGGGTTATGCGTTATCCGTTATGCGTTAGGCGTTATGCGTTATGCGTTATGCGTTATGCGTTATGCTTTATGCGTTATGCATTATGCGTTATGCGTTATGCGATATGCGTTATCTGTTATGCGTTATGCGTTATGCGTTATTCGTTATGAGTAATGAGTTATAAGTTATGCGTTATGCGTTATGCGTTATGCGTTATGCTTTATGCGTTATGCGTTATGCGTTATGCGTTATGCGTTATGCGTTATGCGTTATGCGTTATGCGTTATGCGTTATGAATTGTGCGTTATACGTTTGCGTTATGAGTTATGCGTTATGCTTTATGCGTTATGCGTTATGCGTTATGCGTTATGCGATATGCGTTATGCGTTATGCGTTATGCGTTATGCGTTATGCGTTATGCGTTATGCGTTATGCGTTATGCGTTATGCGTTATGCGTTATGATTTATGCTTTATGCTTTATGCGTTATGCGTTATGCGTTATGCGTTATGAGTTATGCGTTATGAGTTATGCGTTATGCGTTATGCGTTATGCGTTATGCGTTTTGCGGTATTCGTTATGCGTTGTGCATTATGCGTTATGCGTTGTGCGTCATGGGTTATGATTTATGCGTTATGCGATATGAGTTATGTGTTAAGCGTTATGCGTTATGCGTTATGCGTTATGCGTTATGCGTTATGCGTTATGCGTTATGCGTTATGCGTTATGCGTTATGCGTTATGCGTTATGCGTTTTGCGTTATGCGATATGCGTTATGCGTTATGCGTTATGCGTTGTGCGTTATACGTTTGCTTTATGCGTTATGCGTTATGCGTTATACGGTATGCGTTATGCGTTATGCGTTTGCGTTATGCGTTATGCGTTATGCGTTATGCGTTATGCGTTATGCGTTATGCGTTATGCGTTATGCGTTATGCGTTACGCGTTATGCGTTATGCGTTATGCTTTATGCGATATGCGTTACTCCTTATGAGTTATGAGTTATAAGTTATGCGTAATGCGTTATGCGTTATGCTTTATGCGTTATGCGTTATGCGTGATGCGTTATGCGTTACGCGTTATGCGTTTTGCTGTATTCGTTATGCGTTGAGCATTATGCGTTATGCGTTATGTGTTATGCGTTATGCGTTATGCGTTATACGTTATGCGTTATGCGTTCTGCGTGATCCGTTATGTGTTAGGCGATATACGTTTTGCGGTATTCGTTATGCGTTATGATTTATGCTTTATGCTTTATGCGTTATGCGTTATGCGTTATGCGTTATGAGTTATGCGTTATGCGTTATGCGTTATGCGTTATGCGTTATGCGTTTTGCGGTATTCGTTATGCGTTGTGCATTATGCGTTATGCGTTGTGCGTTATGGGTTATGATTTATGCGTTATGCGATATGAGTTATGCGTTAAGCGTTATGCGTTATGCGTTATGCGTTATGCGTTATGCGTTATGCGTTATGCGTTATGCGTTATGCGTTATGCGTTATGCGTGATCCGACATGCGTTATGCATTTTGCGTTATGCGTTATTCGTTATGAGTTATGAGTTATAAGTTATGCGTAATGCGTTATGCGTTATGCGTTATGCATTATGCTTTATCCGTTATGCGTTATGCGTTATGCTTTATGCGTTATGCGTTATGCGTTATGCGTTATGCGTTATGCGTTATGCGTTATGCGTTATGCGTTATTCGTTATGAGTAATGAGTTATAAGTTATGCGTTATGCGTAATGCGTTATGCGTTATGCGTTATGCGTTATGCTTTATGCGTTATGCGTTATGCGTTATGCGTGATCCGACATGCATTATGCATTTTGCGTTATTCGTTATGAGTTATGAGTTATGAGTTATGCGTAATGCGTTATGCGTTATGCGTTATGCATTATGCTTTATCCGTTATGCGTTATGCGTTATGCTTTATGCGTTATGCGTTATGCGTTATGCGTTATGCGTAATGCGTTATGCGTTATGCGTTATGCGTTATGCGTTATGCGTTATGCGTTATGCGTTATGCTTTATGCGTTATTCGTTATGCGTTATGCGTTATGCGTTATGCGTTATGCGTTATGCGTTATGCGTGATCCGACATGCATTATGCGTTATGCGTTATGCGTTATTCGTTATGAGTAATGAGTTATAAGTTATGCGTTATGCGTTATGCTTTATGCATTATGCGTTATGCGTTATGCGTTATGCTTTATGCGTTATGCGTTACTCCTTATGAGTTATGAGTTATAAGTTATGCGTAATCCGTTATGCGTTATGCGTTATGCTTTATGCGTTATGCGTTATGCGTTATGCGTTACGCGTTATGCGTTATGCGTGATCCGTTATGCGTTATGCGTTATGCGTTATGCGTTATGCGTTATGCGTTATGCGTTATGCGTTATGCGTTATGCGTTATGCGTTATGCGTTATGCGTTATGCGTTATGCGTTATGCTTTATGCGTTATGCGTTATGAGTTATACGTTATGCGTTATGCATTATGCGTTATGCGTTATGCGTTATGCGTTATATGTTATGCGTTATGCGTTATGCGTTATGCGTTTTGCGTTATGCGTTATGCGTTATGCGTTGTGCGTTATACGTTTGCGTTATGCGTTATGCGTGATCCGACATGCATTATGCGTTATGCGTTATGCGTTATTCGTTATGAGTAATGAGTTATAAGTTATGCGTTATGCGTGATCCGACATGCATTATGCGTTATGCGTTATGCGTTATTCGTTATGAGTAATGAGTTATAAGTTATGCGTTATGCGTTATGCTTTATGCATTATGCGTTATGCGTTATGCGTTATGCTTTATGCGTTATGCGTTACTCCTTATGAGTTATGAGTTATAAGTTATGCGTAATCCGTTATGCGTTATGCGTTATGCGTTATGCGTTATGCGTTATGCGTTATGCTTTATGCGTTATGCGTTATGCGTTATGCGTGATCCGACATGCATTATGCATTTTGCGTTATTCGTTATGAGTTATGAGTTATAAGTTATGCGTAATGCGTTATGCGTTATGCGTTATGCATTATGCTTTATCCGTTCTGCGTTATGCGTTATGCTTTATGCGTTATGCGTTATGCGTTATGCGTTATGCGTTATGCGTAATGCGTTATGCGTTATGCGTTATGCGTTATGCTTTATGCGTTATGCGTTATGCGTTATGCTTTATGCGTTATTCGTTATGCGTTATGCGTTATGCGTTATGCGTTATGAGTTATACGTTATGCGTTATGCATTATGCATTATGCGTTATGCGTTATGCGTTATGCGTTATGCGTTATGCGTTATGAGTTATACGTTATGCGTTATGCATTATGCATTATGCGTTATGCGTTATGCGTTATTCGTTATGAGTAATGAGTTATAAGTTATGCGTTATGCGTTATGCGTTATGCTTTATGCGTTATGCGTTATGCGTTATGCGTGATCCGACATGCATTATGCATTTTGCGTTATTCGTTATGAGTTATGAGTTATAAGTTATGCGTAATGCGTTATGCGTTATGCGTTATGCATTATGCTTTATCCGTTATGCGTTATGCGTTATGCTTTATGCGTTATGCGTTATGCGTTATGCGTTATGCGTTATGCGTAATGCGTTATGCGTTATGCGTTATGCGTTATGCTTTATGCGTTATGCGTTATGCGTTATGCTTTATGCGTTATTCGTTATGCGTTATGCGTTATGCGTTATGCGTTATGAGTTATACGTTATGCGTTATGCATTATGCATTATGCGTTATGCGTTATGCGTTATTCGTTATGAGTAATGAGTTATAAGTTATGCGTTATGCGTTATGCGTTATGCGTTATGCGTTATGCGTTATGCGTTATGCTTTATGCGTTATGCGTTACTCCTTATGAGTTATGAGTTATAAGTTATGCGTAATCCGTTATGCGTTATGCTTTATGCGTTATGCGTTATGCGTTATGCGTTACGCGTTATGCGTTATGCGTGATCCGTTATGCGTTATGCGTTATGCGTTATGCGTTATGCGTTATGCGTTATGCGTTATGCGTTATGCGTTATGCGTTATGCGTTATGCTTTATGCGTTATGCGTTATGAGTTATACGTTATGCGTTATGCATTATGCGTTATGCGTTATGCGTTATATGTTATGCGTTATGCGTTATGCGTTATGCGTTATGCGTTATGCGTTATGCGTTATGCGTTATGCGTTATGCGTTGTGCGTTATACGTTTGCGTTATGCGTTATGCGTTTTGCGTTATACGGTATGCGTTATGCGTTATGCGTTTGCGTTATGAGTTATGCGTTATGCGTTATGCGTTATGCGTTATGCGTTATGCGTTATGCTTTATGCGTTATGCGTTATGAGTTATACGTTATGCGTTATGCGTTATGCGTTGTGCGTTATGCGTTATGCGTTACGCGTTATGCGTTATGCGTTATGCTTTATGCGATATGCGTTACTCCTTATGAGTTATGAGTTATAAGTTATGCGTAATGCGTTATGCGTTATGCGTTATGCTTTATGCGTTATGCGTTATGCGTTATGCGTTATGCGTTATGCGTTATGCGTTATGCGTTATGCGTTATGCGTTATGCGTTATGCGATATGCGTCATGCATCAAGCCTTATGCGATATGCGATATGCGTCATGCATCAAGCCTTATGCGTTATGGGTTATGCGTTAACGTTATGCGTTATGCGTTATGATTTATGCTTTATGCGTTATGCGTTATGCGTGATCCGACATGCGTTATGCATTTTGCGTTATGCGTTATTCGTTATGAGTTATGAGTTATAAGTTATGCGTAATGCGTTATGCGTTATGCGTTATGCATTATGCTTTATCCGTTATGCGTTATGCGTTATGCTTTATGCGTTATGCGTTATGCGTTATGCGTTATGCGTTATGCGTTATGCGTTATGCGTTATGCGTTATTCGTTATGAGTAATGAGTTATGAGTTATGCGTTATGCGTAATGCGTTATGCGTTATGCGTTATGCGTTATGCTTTATGCGTTATGCGTTATGCGTTATGCGTGATCCGACATGCATTATGCATTTTGCGTTATTCGTTATGAGTTATGAGTTATAAGTTATGCGTAATGCGTTATGCGTTATGCGTTATGCATTATGCTTTATCCGTTATGCGTTATGCGTTATGCTTTATGCGTTATGCGTTATGCGTTATGCGTTATGCGTTATGCGTTATGCTTTATGCGTTATGCGTTATGCGTTATGCTTTATGCGTTATTCGTTATGCGTTATGCGTTATGCGTTATGCGTTATGCGTTATGCGTTATGCGTGATCCGACATGCATTATGCGTTATGCGTTATGCGTTATTCGTTATGAGTAATGAGTTATAAGTTATGCGTTATGCGTTATGCTTTATGCACTATGCGTTATGCGTTATGCGTTATGCGTTATGCGTTATGCGTTATGCGTTATGCGTTATGCGTTATGCGTTATGCGTTATGCTTTATGCGTTATGCGTTACTCCTTATGAGTTATGAGTTATAAGTTATGCGTAATCCGTTATGCGTTATGCGTTATGCTTTATGCGTTATGCGTTATGCGTTATGCGTTATGCGTTATGCGTGATCCGTTATGCGTTATGCGTTATGCGTTATGCGTTATGCGTTATGCGTTATGCGTTATGCGTTATGCGTTATGCGTTATGCGTTATGCGTTATGCGTTATGCGTTATGCGTTATGCGTTATGCGTTATGCGTTATGCGTTATGCTTTATGCGTTATGCGTTATGAGTTATACGTTATGCGTTATGCATTATGCGTTATGCGTTATGCGTTATGCGTTATATGTTATGCGTTATGCGTTATGCGTTATGCGTTATGCGTTATGCGTTATGCGTTGTGCGTTATACGTTTGCGTTATGCGTTATGCGTTTTGCGTTATACGGTATGCGTTATGCGTTATGCGTTTGCGTTATGCGTTATGCGTTATGCGTTATGCGTTATGCGTTATGCGTTATGCTTTATGCGTTATGCGTTATGAGTTATACGTTATGCGTTATGCGTTATGCGTTGTGCGTTATGCGTTATGCGTTACGCGTTATGCGTTATGCGTTATGCTTTATGCGATATGCGTTACTCCTTATGAGTTATGAGTTATAAGTTATGCGTAATGCGTTATGCGTTATGCGTTATGCTTTATGCGTTATGCGTTATGCGTTATGCGTTATGCGTTATGCGTTACGCTTTATGCGTTATGCATTATGCGTTATGCGTTATGCGTTATGCGTTATGCGTTATGCGTTATGCGTTATGCGTGATGCGTTATGCGTTAAGCGTTATGCGTTTTGCTGTATTCGTTATGCGTTGAGCATTATGCGTTATGCGTTATGTGTTATGCGTTATGCGTTATGCGTTATACGTTATGCGTTATGCGTTATGCGTGATCCGTTATGTGTTAGGCGATATACGTTTTGCGGTATTCGTTATGCGTTATGATTTATGCTTTATGCTTTATGCGTTATGCGTTATGCGTTATGCGTTATGCGTTATGCGTTATGCGTTATGCGTTATGCGTTATGCGTTTTGCGGTATTCGTTATGCGTTGTGCATTATGCGTTATGCGTTGTGCGTTATGGGTTATGATTTATGCGTTATGCGTTATGAGTTATGCGTTAAGCGTTATGCGTTATGCGTTATGCGTGATCCGACATGCATTATGCATTTTGCGTTATGCGTTATTCGTTATGAGTTATGAGTTATAAGTTATGTTTAATGCGTTATGCGTTATGCGTTATGCATTATGCTTTATCCGTTATGCGTTATGCGTTATGCTTTATGCGTTATGCGTTATGCGTTATGCGTTATGCCTTATGCGTTATGCGTTATTCGTTATGAGTAATGAGTTATAAGTTATGCGTTATGCGTTATGCTACATGCGTTATGCGTTATGCGTTATGCGTTATGCGTTATGCGTTATGCGTTATGCGTTATGCGCTATGCGTTATACGGTATGCGTTATGCGTTATGCGTTATGCGTTATGCGTTATGCGTTATGCGTTATGCGTTATGCGTTATGCGTTATGCGTTATGCGTTATGCGTTATGCGTTATGCGTTATGCGTTATGCGTTATGCTTTATGCGTTATGCGTTATGAGTTATACGTTATGCGTTATGCGTTATGCGTTGTGCGTTATGCGTTATGCGTTACGCGTTATGCGTTATGCGTTATGCTTTATGCGATATGCGTTACTCCTTATGAGTTATGAGTTATAAGTTATGCGTAATGCGTTATGCGTTATGCGTTATGCTTTATGCGTTATGCGTTATGCGTTATGCGTTATGCGTTATGCGTTACGCTTTATGCGTTATGCATTATGCGTTATGCGTTATGCGTTATGCATTATGCGTTATGCGTTATGCGTTATGCGTGATGCGTTATGCGTTAAGCGTTATGCGTTTTGCTGTATTCGTTATGCGTTGAGCATTATGCGTTATGCGTTATGTGTTATGCGTTATGCGTTATGCGTTATACGTTATGCGTTATGCGTTATGCGTGATCCGTTATGTGTTAGGCGATATACGTTTTGCGGTATTCGTTATGCGTTATGATTTATGCTTTATGCTTTATGCGTTATGCGTTATGCGTTATGCGTTATGAGTTATGCGTTATGCGTTATGCGTTATGCGTTATGCGTTTTGCGGTATTCGTTATGCGTTGTGCATTATGCGTTATGCGTTGTGCGTTATGGGTTATGATTTATGCGTTATGCGATATGAGTTATGCGTTAAGCGTTATGCGTTATGCGTTATGCGTGATCCGACATGCATTATGCATTTTGCGTTATGCGTTATTCGTTATGAGTTATGAGTTATAAGTTATGTTTAATGCGTTATGCGTTATGCGTTATGCATTATGCTTTATCCGTTATGCGTTATGCGTTATGCTTTATGCGTTATGCGTTATGCGTTATGCGTTATGCGTTATGCGTTATGCGTTATTCGTTATGAGTAATGAGTTATAAGTTATGCGTTATGCGTTATGCTACATGCGTTATGCGTTATGCGTTATGCGTTATGCGTTATGCGTTATGCGTTATGCGTTATGCGCTATGCGTTATACGGTATGCGTTATGCGTTATGCGTTATGCGTTATGCGTTATGCGTTATGCGTTATGCGTTATGCGTTATGCGTTATGCGTTATGCGTTATGCGTTATGCGTTATGCGTTATGCTTTATGCGTTATGCGTCATGCGTTATGCTTTATGCGTTATGCGTTACTCCTTATGAGTTATGGGTTATAAGTTATGCGTTATGGGTTATGCGTTAACGTTATGCGTTATGCGTTATGATTTATGCGTTATGCGTTATGCTTTATGCGTTATGCGTTATGCGTTATGAGTAATGAGTTATAAGTTATGCGTTATGCGTTATTCGTTCTGAGTAATGAGTTATAAGTTATGCGTAATGCGTTATGCGTTATGCGTTATGCTTTATGCGTTATGCGTTATGCGTTATGCGTTATGCGTTATGCGTTACGCTTTATGCGTTATGCATTATGCGTTATGCGTTATGCGTTATGCATTATGCGTTATGCGTTATGCGTGATGCGTTATGCGTTAAGCGTTATGCGTTTTGCTGTATTCGTTATGCGTTGAGCATTATGCGTTATGCGTTATGTGTTATGCGTTATGCGTTATGCGTTATACGTTATGCGTTATGCGTTATGCGTGATCCGTTATGTGTTAGGCGATATACGTTTTGCGGTATTCGTTATGCGTTATGATTTATGCTTTATGCTTTATGCGTTATGCGTTATGCGTTATGCGTTATGAGTTATGCGTTATGCGTTATGCGTTATGCGTTATGCGTTATGCGTTTTGCGGTATTCGTTATGCGTTGTGCATTATGCGTTATGCGTTGTGCGTTATGGGTTATGATTTATGCGTTATGCGATATGAGTTATGCGTTAAGCGTTATGCGTTATGCGTTATGCGTGATCCGACATGCATTATGCATTTTGCGTTATGCGTTATTCGTTATGAGTTATGAGTTATAAGTTATGTTTAATGCGTTATGCGTTATGCGTTATGCATTATGCTTTATCCGTTATGCGTTATGCGTTATGCTTTATGCGTTATGCGTTATGCGTTATGCGTTATGCCTTATGCGTTATGCGTTATTCGTTATGAGTAATGAGTTATAAGTTATGCGTTATGCGTTATGCTACATGCGTTATGCGTTATGCGTTATGCGTTATGCGTTATGCGTTATGCGTTATGCGTTATGCGCTATGCGTTATACGGAATGCGTTATGCGTTATGCGTTATGCGTTATGCGTTATGCGTTATGCGTTATGCGTTATGCGTTATGCGTTATGCGTTATGCGTTATGCGTTATGCTTTATGCGTTATGCGTCATGCGTTATGCTTTATGCGTTATGCGTTACTCCTTATGAGTTATGGGTTATAAGTTATGCGTTATGGGTTATGCGTTAACGTTATGCGTTATGCGTTATGATTTATGCGTTATGCGTTATGCTTTATGCGTTATGCGTTATGCGTTATGCGTTATGAGTAATGAGTTATAAGTTATGCGTTATGCGTTATTCGTTCTGAGTAATGAGTTATAAGTTATGCGTTATGCGTTATGCTTTATGCGTTATGCGTTATGCGTTATGCTTTATGCGTTATGCGTTACTCCTTATGAGTTATGAGTTAAAAGTTATGCGTAATGCGGTATGCGTTATACGTTATACGTTATGCGTTATGCGTTATGCGTTATGCGTTATGCGTTATGCGTTATGCGTTATGCATTATGTGTTATGCGTTATGCGTTATGCGTTAAGCGTTATGCGTTTTGCTGTATTCGTTATGCGTTGTGCATTATGAGTTATGCGTTATGTGTTATGCTTTATGCGTTATGCGTTATGCGTTACGCTTTATGCGTTATGCATTATGCGTTATGCGTTATGCGTTATGCATTATGCGTTATGCGTTATGCGTGATCCGTTATGCGTTAAGCGTTATGCGTTTTGCTGTATTCGTAATGCGTTGTGCATTATGTGTTATGCGTTATGTGTTATGCGTTATGCGTTATGCGTTATACGTTATGCGTTATGCGTTATGCGTGATCCGTTATGTGTTAGGCGATATACGTTTTGCGGTATTCGTTATGCGTTATGCGTTATGCGTTATCCGTTGTTCGTTATGCGTTATGCGTTGTGCGTTATACGTTTGCGTTATGCGTTATGCGTTATACGGTATGCGTTATGCGTTATACGTTATGCGTTATGCGTTATGCGATATGCGATATGCGTTATGCGTTATGCGTTATGCTTTATGCGTTGTGAGTTATTAGTTACACGTTATGCGTTATGCGTTATGCGTTATGCGTTAGGGGTTATGCGTTATCCGTTATGCGTTAGGCGTTATGCGTTATGCGTTATGCGTTATGCGTTATGCGTTAGGGGTTATGCGTTATGCGTTATGCGTTATGCTTTATGCGTTATGCATTATGCGTTATGCGTTATGCGATATGCGTTATCCGTTATGCGTTATGCGTTATGCGTTATTCGTTATGAGTAATGAGTTATAAGTTATGCGTTATGCGTTATGCGTTATGCGTTATGCTTTATGCGTTATGCGTTATGCGTTATGCGTTATGCGTTATGCGTTATGCGTTTTGCGTTATGCGTTATGCGTTATGCGTTAGGGGTTATGCGTTATCCGTTATGCGTTAGGCGTTATGCGTTATGCGTTATGCGTTATGCGTTATGCGTTATGCGTTATGCGTTATGCGTTATGCGTTATGCGTTATGCGTTATGATTTATGCTTTATGCTTTATGCGTTATGCGTTATGCGTTATGCGTTATGCGTTATGAGTTATGCTTTATGCGTTGTGAGTTATTAGTTACACGTTATGCGTTATGCGTTATGCGTTATGCGTTATGCGTTAGGGGTTATGCGTTATCCGTTATGCGTTAGGCGTTATGCGTTATGCGTTATGCGTTATGCGTTATGCGTTAGGGGTTATGCGTTATGCGTTATGCGTTATGCTTTATGCGTTATGCATTATGCGTTATGCGTTATGCGATATGCGTTATCCGTTATGCGTTATGCGTTATGCGTTATTCGTTATGAGTAATGAGTTATAAGTTATGCGTTATGCGTTATGCGTTATGCGTTATGCTTTATGCGTTATGCGTTATGCGTTATGCGTTATGCGTTATGCGTTATGCGTTTTGCGTTATGCGTTATGCGTTATGAATTGTGCGTTATACGTTTGCGTTATGAGTTATGCGTTATGCTTTATGCGTTATGCGTTATGCGTTATGCGTTATGCGATATGCGTTATGCGTTATGCGTTATGCGTTATGCGTTATGCGTTATGCGTTATGCGTTATGCGTTATGCGTTATGCGTTATGATTTATGCTTTATGCTTTATGCGTTATGCGTTATGCGTTATGCGTTATGAGTTATGCGTTATGAGTTATGCGTTATGCGTTATGCGTTATGCGTTAAGCGTTATGCGTTATGCGTTATGCGTTATGCGTTATGCGTTATGCGTTATGCGTTATGCGTTATGCGTTATGCGTTATGCGTTATGCGTTATGCGTTATGCGTTATGCGATATGCGTTATGCGTTATGCGTTATGCGTTGTGCGTTATAGGTTTGCGTTATGCGTTATGCGTTATGCGTTATACGGTATGCGTTATGCGTTATGCGTTTGCGTTATGCGTTATGCGTTATGCGTTATGCGTTATGCGTTATGCGTTATTCGTTATGCGTTATGCTTTATGCGTTATGCGTTATGAGTTATACGTTATGCGTTATGCGTTATGCGTTATGCGTTGTGCGTTATGCGTTATGCGTTACGCGTTATGCGTTATGCGTTATGCTTTATGCGATATGCGTTACTCCTTATGAGTTATGAGTTATAAGTTATGCGTAATGCGTTATGCGTTATGCTTTATGCGTTATGCGTTATGCGTTATGCGTTATGCGTTACGCTTTATGCGTTATGCATTATGCGTTATGCGTTATGTGTTATGCATTATGCGTTATGCGTTATGCGTTATGCGTTATGCGTTGTGCGTTATACGTTTGCGTTATGCGTTATGCGTTATGCGTTATAAGTTATGCGTTATGCGTTATGCTTCATGCGTTATGCGCTATGCCTTATGCGTTATGCGTTATGCGTTATGCGTTATGCGTTATGCGCTATGCGTTATACGGTATGCGTTATGCGTTATGCGTTATGCGTTATGCGTTATGCGTTATGCGTTATGCGTTATGCGTTATGCGTTATGCGTTATGCGTTATGCGTTATGCTTTATGCGTTATGCGTCATGCGTTATGCTTTATGCGTTATGCGTTACTCCTTATGAGTTATGGGTTATAAGTTATGCGTTATGGGTTATGCGTTAACGTTATGCGTTATGCGTTATGATTTATGCGTTATGCGTTATGCTTTATGCGTTATGCGTTATGAGTAATGAGTTATAAGTTATGCGTTATGCGTTATTCGTTATGAGTAATGAGTTATAAGTTATGCGTTATGCGTTATGCTTTATGCGTTATGCGTTATGCGTTATGCTTTATGCGTTATGCGTTACTCCTTATGAGTTATGAGTTAAAAGTTATGCGTAATGCGGTATGCGTTATACGTTATACGTTATGCGTTATGCGTTATGCGTTATGCGTTATGCGTTATGCGTTATGCGTTATGCGTTATGCATTATGTGTTATGCGTTATGCGTTATGCGTTAAGCGTTATGCGTTTTGCTGTATTCGTTATGCGTTGTGCATTATGAGTTATGCGTTATGTGTTATGCTTTATGCGTTATGCGTTATGCGTTACGCTTTATGCGTTATGCATTATGCGTTATGCGTTATGCGTTATGCATTATGCGTTATGCGTTATGCGTGATCCGTTATGCGTTAAGCGTTATGCGTTTTGCTGTATTCGTAATGCGTTGTGCATTATGTGTTATGCGTTATGTGTTATGCGTTATGCGTTATGCGTTATACGTTATGCGTTATGCGTTATGCGTGATCCGTTATGTGTTAGGCGATATACGTTTTGCGGTATTCGTTATGCGTTATGCGTTATGCGTTATCCGTTGTTCGTTATGCGTTATGCGTTGTGCGTTATACGTTTGCGTTATGCGTTATGCGTTATACGGTATGCGTTATGCGTTATACGTTATGCGTTATGCGTTATGCGATATGCGATATGCGTTATGCGTTATGCGTTATGCTTTATGCGTTGTGAGTTATTAGTTACACGTTATGCGTTATGCGTTATGCGTTATGCGTTAGGGGTTATGCGTTATCCGTTATGCGTTAGGCGTTATGCGTTATGCGTTATGCGTTATGCGTTATGCGTTAGGGGTTATGCGTTATGCGTTATGCGTTATGCTTTATGCTTTATGCGTTATGCATTATGCGTTATGCGTTATGCGATATGCGTTATCCGTTATGCGTTATGCGTTATGCGTTATTCGTTATGAGTAATGAGTTATAAGTTATGCGTTATGCGTTATGCGTTATGCTTTATGCGTTATGCGTTATGCGTTAGGGGTTATGCGTTATGCGTTATGCGTTATGCGTTATGCGTTATGCGTTATGCGTTATGCGATATGCGTTATGCGTTATGCGTTATGCGTTGTGCGTTATACGTTTGCGTTATGCGTTATGCGTTATGCGTTATACGGTATGCGTTATGCGTTATGCGTTTGCGTTATGCGTTATGCGTTATGCGTTATGCGTTATGCGTTATGCGTTATGCTTTATGCGTTATGCGTTATGAGTTATACGTTATGCGTTATGCGTTATGCGTTATGCGTTTGCGTTATGCGTTATGCGTTATGCGTTATGCGTTATGCGTTATGCGTTATGCGTTATGCTTTATGCGTTATGCGTTATGAGTTATACGTTATGCGTTATGCGTTATGCGTTGTGCGTTATGCGTTATGCGTTACGCGTTATGCGTTATGCGTTATGCTTTATGCGATATGCGTTACTCCTTATGAGTTATGAGTTATAAGTTATGCGTAATGCGTTATGCGTTATGCTTTATGCGTTATGCGTTATGCGTTATGCGTTATGCGTTATGCGTTACGCTTTATGCGTTATGCATTATGCGTTATGCGTTATGCGTTATGCGATATGCGTTATGCGTTATGCGTTATGCGTTGTGCGTTATGCGTTATGCGTTATTCGTTATGAGTAATGAGTTATAAGTTATGCGTTATGCGTTATGCTTTATGCGTTATGCGTTATGCGTTATGCTTTATGCGTTATGCGTTACTCCTTATGAGTTATGAGTTAAAAGTTATGCGTAATGCGGTATGCGTTATACGTTATACGTTATGCGTTATGCGTTATGCGTTATGCGTTATGCGTTATGCGTTATGCATTATGTGTTATGCGTTATGCGTTATGCGTTAAGCGTTATGCGTTTTGCTGTATTCGTTATGGGTTGTGCATTATGAGTTATGCGTTATGTGTTATGCTTTATGCGTTATGCGTTATGCGTTACGCTTTATGCGTTATGCATTATGCGTTATGCGTTATGCGTTATGCATTATGCGTTATGCGTTATGCGTGATCCGTTATGCGTTAAGCGTTATGCGTTTTGCTGTATTCGTAATGCGTTGTGCATTATGTGTTATGCGTTATGTGTTATGCGTTATGCGTTATGCGTTATACGTTATGCGTTATGCGTTATGCGTGATCCGTTATGTGTTAGGCGATATACGTTTTGCGGTATTCGTTATGCGTTATGCGTTATGCGTTATCCGTTGTTCGTTATGCGTTATGCGTTGCGCGTTATACGTTTGCGTTATGCGTTATGCGTTATACGGTATGCGTTATGCGTTATACGTTATGCGTTATGCGTTATGCGATATGCGATATGCGTTATGCGTTATGCGTTATGCTTTATGCGTTGTGAGTTATTAGTTACACGTTATGCGTTATGCGTTATGCGTTATGCGTTAGGGGTTATGCGTTATCCGTTATGCGTTAGGCGTTATGCGTTATGCGTTATGCGTTATGCGTTATGCGTTAGTGGTTATGCGTTATGCGTTATGCGTTATGCTTTATGCGTTATGCATTATGCGTTATGCGTTATGCGATATGCGTTATCCGTTATGCGTTATGCGTTATGCGTTATTCGTTATGAGTAATGAGTTATAAGTTATGCGTTATGCGTTATGCGTTATGCGTTATGCTTTATGCGTTATGCGTTATGCGTTATGCGTTATGCGTTATGCGTTTTGCGTTATGCGTTATGCGTTATGAATTGTGCGTTATACGTTTGCGTTATGAGTTATGCGTTATGCTTTATGCGTTATGCGTTATGCGTTATGCGTTATGCGATATGCGTCATGCGTTATGCGTTATGCGTTATGCGTTATGCGTTATGCGTTATGCGTTATGCGTTATGCGTTATGCGTTATGCGTTATGATTTATGCTTTATGCTTTATGCGTTATGCGTTATGCGTTATGCGTTATGAGTTATGCGTTATGAGTTATGCGTTATGCGTTATGCGTTATGCGTTATGCGTTATGCGTTTTGCGGTATTCGTTATGCGTTGTGCATTATGCGTTATGCGTTGTGCGTCATGGGTTATGATTTATGCGTTATGCGATATGAGTTATGCGTTAAGCGTTATGCGTTATGCGTTATGCGTTATGCGTTATGCGTTATGCGTTATGCGTTATGCGTTATGCGTTATGCGTTATGCGTTATGCGATATGCGTTATGCGTTATGCGTTATGCGTTGTGCGTTATACGTTTGCGTTATGCGTTATGCGTTATGCGTTATACGGTATGCGTTATGCGTTATGCGTTTGCGTTATGCGTTATGCGTTATGCGTTATGCGTTATGCGTTATGCGTTATGCGTTATGCGTTATGCGTTATGCTTTATGCGTTATGCGTTATGAGTTATACGTTATGCGTTATGCGTTATGCGTTGTGCGTTATGCGTTATGCGTTATGCGTTACGCGTTATGCGTTATGCGTTATGCTTTATGCGATATGCGTTACTCCTTATGAGTTATGAGTTATAAGTTATGCGTAATGCGTTATGCGTTATGCTTTATGCGTTATGCGTTATGCGTTATGCGTTATGCGTTATGCGTTACGCTTTATGCGTTATGCATTATGCGTTATGCGTTATGTGTTATGCATTATGCGTTATGCGTTATGCGTGATGCGTTATGCGTTAAGCGTTATGCGTTTTGCTGTATTCGTTATGCGTTGAGCATTATGCGTTATGCGTTATGTGTTATGCGTTATGCGTTATGCGTTATACGTTATGCGTTATGCGTTCTGCGTGATCCGTTATGTGTTAGGCGATATACGTTTTGCGGTATTCGTTATGCGTTATGATTTATGCTTTATGCTTTATGCGTCATGCGTTATGCGTTATGCGTTATGAGTTATGCGTTATGCGTTATGCGTTATGCGTTATGCGTTTTGCGGTATTCGTTATGCGTTGTGCATTATGCGTAATGCGTTGTGCGTTATGGGTTATGATTTATGCGTTATGCGATATGAGTTATGCGTTAAGCGTTATGCGTTATGCGTTATGCGTTATGCGTTATGCGTTATGCGTTATGCGTTATGTGTTATGCGTTATGCGTGATCCGACATGCGTTATGCATTTTGCGTTATGCGTTATTCGTTATGAGTTATGAGTTATAAGTTATGCGTAATGCGTTATGCGTTATGCGTTATGCATTATGCTTTATCCGTTATGCGTTATGCGTTATGCTTTATGCGTTATGCGTTATGCGTTATGCGTTATGCGTTATGCGTTATGCGTTATGCGTTATGCGTTATTCGTTATGAGTAATGAGTTATAAGTTATGCGTTATGCGTAATTTGTTATGCGTTATGCGTTATGCGTTATGCTTTATGCGTTATGCGTTATGCGTTATGCGTGATCCGACATGCATTATGCATTTTGCGTTATTCGTTATGAGTTATGAGTTATAAGTTATGCGTAATGCGTTATGCGTTATGCGTTATGCATTATGCTTTATCCGTTATGCGTTAGGCGTTATGCTTTATGCGTTATGCGTTATGCGTTATGCGTTATACGTTATGCGTAATGCGTTATGCGTTATGCGTTATGCGTTATGCTTTATGCGTTATGCGTGATCCGACATGCATTATGCGTTATGCGTTATGCGTTATTCGTTATGAGTAATGAGTTATAAGTTATGCGTTATGCGTTATGCTTTATGCATTATGCGTTATGCGTTATGCGTTATGCTTTATGCGTTATGCGTTACTCCTTATGAGTTATGAGTTATAAGTTATGCGTAATCCGTTATGCGTTATGCGTTATGCTTTATGCGTTATGCGTTATGCGTTATGCGTTATGCGTTACGCGTTATGCGTTATGCGTGATCCGTTATGCCTTATGCGTAATGCTTTATGCGTTATGCATTATGCGTTATGCGTTATGCGTTATGCGTTATGCGTTATGCGTTATGCGTTATGCGTTATGCTTTATGCGTTATGCGTTATGAGTTATACGTTATGCGTTATGCATTATGCGTTATGCGTTATGCGTTATGCGTTATGCGTTATATGTTATGCGTTATGCGTTATGCGTTATGCGTTATGCGTTATGCGTTATGCGTTATGCGTTGTGCGTTATACGTTTGCGTTATGCGTTATGCGTGATCCGACATGCATTATGCGTTATGCGTTATGCGTTATTCGTTATGAGTAATGAGTTATAAGTTATGCGTTATGCGTGATCCGACATGCATTATGCGTTATGCGTTATGCGTTATTCGTTATGAGTAATGAGTTATAAGTTATGCGTTATGCGTTATGCTTTATGCATTATGCGTTATGCGTTATGCGTTATGCTTTATGCGTTATGCGTTACTCCTTATGAGTTATGAGTTATAAGTTATGCGTAATCCGTTATGCGTTATGCGTTATGCTTTATGCGTTATGCGTTATGCGTTATGCGTTATGCATTATGCTTTATCCGTTATGCGTTATGCGTTATGCTTTATGCGTTATGCGTTATGCGTTATGCGTTATGCGTTATGCGTTATGCGTTATGCGTTATTCGTTATGAGTAATGAGTTATAAGTTATGCGTTATGCGTAATGCGTTATGCGTTATGCGTTATGCGTTATGCTTTATGCGTTATGCGTTATGCGTTATGCGTGATCCGACATGCATTATGCATTTTGCGTTATTCGTTATGAGTTATGAGTTATAAGTTATGCGTAATGCGTTATGCGTTATGCGTTATGCATTATGCTTTATCCGTTATGCGTTATGCGTTATGCTTTATGCGTTATGCGTTATGCGTTATGCGTTATGCGTAATGCGTTATGCGTTATGCGTTATGCGTTATGCTTTATGCGTTATTCGTTATGCGTTATGCGTTATGCATTATGCGTTATGAGTTATACGTTATGCGTTATGCATTATGCATTATGCGTTATGCGTTATGCGTTATTCGTTATGAGTAATGAGTTATAAGTTATGCGTTATGCGTTATGCGTTATGCGTTATGCGTTATGCGTTATGCGTTATGCTTTATGCGTTATGCGTTACTCCTTATGAGTTATGAGTTATAAGTTATGCGTAATCCGTTATGCGTTATGCGTTATGCTTTATGCGTTATGCGTTATGCGTTATGCGTTACGCGTTATGCGTTATGCGTGATCCGTTATGCGTTATGCGTTATGCGTTATGCGTTATGCGTTATGCGTTATGCGTTATGCGTTATGCGTTATGCGTTATGCGTTATGCGTTATGCGTTATGCGTTATGCTTTATGCGTTATGCGTTATGAGTTATACGTTATGCGTTATGCATTATGCGTTATGCGTTATGCGTTATGCGTTATATGTTATGCGTTATGCGTTATGCGTTATGCGTTATGCGTTATGCGTTATGCGTTATGCGTTGTGCGTTATACGTTTGCGTTATGCGTTATGCGTTTTGCGTTATACGGTATGCGTTATGCGTTATGCGTTTGCGTTATGCGTTATGCGTTATGCGTTATGCGTTATGCGTTATGCGTTATGCTTTATGCGTTATGCGTTATGAGTTATACGTTATGCGTTATGCGTTATGCGTTGTGCGTTATGCGTTATGCGTTACGCGTTATGCGTTATGCTTTATGCGATATGCGTTACTCCTTATGAGTTATGAGTTATAAGTTATGCGTAATGCGTTATGCGTTATGCGTTATGCTTTATGCGTTATGCGTTATGCGTTATGCGTTATGCGTTATGCGTTACGCTTTATGCGTTATGCATTATGCGTTATGCGTTATGCGTTATGCATTATGCGTTATGCGTTATGCGTGATGCGTTATGCGTTAAGCGTTATGCGTTTTGCTGTATTCGTTATGCGTTGAGCATTATGCGTTATGCGTTATGTGTTATGCGTTATGCGTTATGCGTTATGCGTTACGCGTTATGCGTTATGCGTGATCCGTTATGCGTTATGCGTTATGCGTTATGCGTTATGCGTTATGCGTTATGCGTTATGCGTTATGCGTTATGCGTTATGCGTTATGCGTTATGCGTTATGCGTTATGCTTTATGCGTTATGCGTTATGAGTTATACGTTATGCGTTATGCATTATGCGTTATGCGTTATGCGTTATGCGTTATGCGTTATGCGTTATGCGTTATGCGTTATGCGTTATGCGTTATGCGTTATGCGTTATGCGTTATGCGATATGCGTCATGCATCAAGCCTTATGCGATATGCGATATGCGTCATGCATCAAGCCTTATGCGTTATGGGTTATGCGTTAACGTTATGCGTTATGCGTTATGCGTTATGCGTTATGCGTTATGCGTTATTCGTTATGAGTAATGAGTTATAAGTTATGCGTTATGCGTAATGCGTTATGCGTTATGCGTTATGCGTTATGCTTTATGCGTTATGCGTTATGCGTGATCCGACATGCATTATGCATTTTGCGTTATTCGTTATGAGTTATGAGTTATAAGTTATGCGTAATGCGTTATGCGTGATCCGACATGCATTATGCGTTATGCGTTATGCGTTATGCGTTATGCGTGATCCGTTATGCGTTATGCGTTATGCGTTATGCGTTATGCGTTATGCGTTATGCGTTATGCGTTATGCGTTATGCGTTATGCGTTATGCGTTATGCGTTATGCTTTATGCGTTATGCGTTATGAGTTATACGTTATGCGTTATGCATTATGCGTTATGCGTTATGCGTTATGCGTTATATGTTATGCGTTATGCGTTATGCGTTATGCGTTATGCGTTATGCGTTATGCGTTATGCGTTGTGCGTTATACGTTTGCGTTATGCGTTATGCGTTTTGCGTTATACGGTATGCGTTATGCGTTATGCGTTTGCGTTATGCGTTATGCGTTATGCGTAATGCGTTATGCGTTATGCGTTATGCTTTATGCGTTATGCGTTATGAGTTATACGTTATGCGTTATGCGTTATGCGTTATTATGCGTTATGCGTTATGCGTTACGCGTTATGCGTTATGCGTTATGCGTTACGCGTTACTCCTTATGAGTTATGAGTTATAAGTTATGCGTAATGCGTTATGCGTTATGCGTTATGCTTTATGCGTTATGCGTTATGCGTTATGCGTTATGCGTTATGCGTTAAGCTTTATGCGTTATGCATTATGCGTTATGCGTTATGCGTTATGCATTATGCGTTATGCGTTATGCGTGATGCGTTATGCGTTAAGCGTTATGCGTTTTGCTGTATTCGTTATGCGTTGAGCATTATGCGTTATGCGTTATGTGTTATGCGTTATGCGTTATGCGTTATACGTTATGCGTTATGCGTTATGCGTGATCCGTTATGTGTTAGGCGATATACGTTTTGCGGTATTCGTTATGCGTTATGATTTATGCTTTATGCTTTATGCGTTATGCGTTATGCGTTATGCGTTATGAGTTATGCGTTATGCGTTATGCGTTATGCGTTATGCGTTACGCGTTTTGCGGTATTCGTTATGCGTTGTGCATTATGCGTTATGCGTTGTGCGTTATGGGTTATGATTTATGCGTTATGCGATATGAGTTATGCGTTAAGCGTTATGCGTTATGCGTTATGCGTTATGCGTGATCCGACATGCATTATGCATTTTGCGTTATGCGTTATTCGTTATGAGTTATGAGTTATAAGTTATGTTTAATGCGTTATGCGTTATGCGTTATGCATTATGCTTTATCCGTTATGCGTTATGCGTTATGCTTTATGCGTTATGCGTTATGCGTTATGCGTTATGTGTTATGCGTTAAGCGTTATGCGTTATACGTTATGCGTTATGCGTTATGCGTGATCCGTTATGTGTTAGGCGATATACGTTTTGCGGTATTCGTTATGCGTTATGCGTTATGCTTTATGCTTTATGCGTTATGCGTTATGCGTTATGCATTATGCGTTATGCGTTATGCGTGATCCGTTATGCGTTAAGCGTTATGCGTTTTGCTGTATTCGTAATGCGTTGTGCATTATGTGTTATGCGTTATGCGTTATGCGTTATGCTTTATGCGTTATGCGTTATGCGTTACGCTTTATGCGTTATGCATTATGCGTTATGCGTTATGCGTTATGCATTATGCGTTATGCGTTATGCGTGATCCGTTATGCGTTAAGCGTTATGCGTTTTGCTGTATTCGTAATGCGTTGTGCATTATGTGTTATGCGTTATGTGTTATGCGTTATGCGTTATGAGTTATACGTTATGCGTTATGCGTTAGGGGTTATGCGTTATGCGTTATGCGTTATGCTTTATGCGTTATGCGTTATGCGTTATGCGTTATGCTTTATGCGTTATGCATTATGCGTTATGCGTTATGCGATATGCGTTATCCGTTATGCGTTATGCGTTATGCGTTATTCGTTATGAGTAATGAGTTATAAGTTATGCGTTATGCGTTATGCTTTATGCGTTATGCGTTATGCGTTATGCGTTATGCGTTATGCGTTATGCGTTATGCGTTTTGCGTTATGCGTTATGCGTTATGCGTTGTGCGTTATACGTTTGCGTTATGCGTTATGCGTTATGCGTTATGCGTTATGCGTTATTCGTTATGAGTAATGAGTTATAAGTTATGCGTTATGCGTTATGCTTTATGCATTATGCGTTATGAGTTATGCGTTATGCGTTATGCGTTATGCGTTATGCGTTATGCGTTATGCGTTATGCGGTATGCGTTATGCGTTATGCGTTATGCCTTATGCGTTATGCGTTATTCGTTATGATTAATGAGTTATAAGTTATGCGTTATGCGTTATGCTTCATGCGTTATGCGTTATGCGTTATGCGTTATACGTTATGCGTTATGCGTTATGCGTTATGCGCTATGCGTTATACGGTATGCGTTATGCGTTATGCATTATGCTTTATCCGTTATGCGTTATGCGTTAAGCGTTATGCGTTTTGCTGTATTCGTTATGCGTTGTGCATTATGAGTTATGCGTTATGTGTTATGCTTTATGCGTTATGCGTTATGCGTTACGCTTTATGCGTTATGCATTATGCGTTATGCGTTATGCGTTATGCATTATGCGTTATGCGTTATGCGTGATCCGTTATGCGTTAAGCGTTATGCGTTTTGCTGTATTCGTAATGCGTTGTGCATTATGTGTTATGCGTTATGTGTTATGCGTTATGCGTTATGAGTTATACGTTATGCGTTATGCGTTAGGGGTTATGCGTTATGCGTTATGCGTTATGCTTTATGCGTTATGCATTATGCGTTATGCGTTATGCGATATGCGTTATACGTTATGCGTTATGCGTTATGCGTTATTCGTTATGAGTAATGAGTTATAAGTTATGCGTTATGCGTTATGCTTTATGCGTTATGCGTTATGCGTTATGCGTTATGCGTTATGCGTTATGCGTTATGCGTTATGCGTTTTGCGTTATGCGTTATGCGTTATGCGTTGTGCGTTATACGTTTGCGTTATGCGTTATGCGTTATGCTTTATGCGTTATGCGTTATGCGTTATGCGTTATGCGTTATGCGTTATGCGTTATGCGATATGCGTTATGCGTTATGCGTTATGCGTTATGCGTTATGCGTTATGCGTTATGCGTTATGCGTTATGCGTTATGCGTTATGCGTTATGCATTATGCGTTATGCGTTATGCGTTATGCGTTATGCGTTATTCGTTATGAGTAATGAGTTATAAGTTATGCGTTATGCGTTATGCTTTATGCATTATGCGTTATGCGTTATGCGTTATGCGTTATGCGTTATGCGTTAAGCGTTATGCGTTATGCTTTATGCGTTATGCGTTACTCCTTATGAGTTATGAGTTATAAGTTATGCGTAATGCGTTATGCGTTATGCGTTATGCTTTATGCGTTATGCGTTATGCGTTATGCGTTATGCGTTATGCGTTATGCGTGATCCGTTATGCGTTATGCGTTATGCGTTATGCGTTATGCGTTATGCGTTATGCGTTATGCGTTATGCGTTATGCGTTATGCGTTATGCGTTATGCGTTATGTGTTAGGCGATATGCGTTATGCGTGATCCGACTTGCATTATGCGTTATGCGTTATGCGTTATTCGTTATGAGTAATGAGTTATAAGTTATGCGTTATGCGTTATGCTTTATGCATTATGCGTTATGCGTTATGCGTTATGCGTTATGCGTTATGCGTTATGCTTTATGCGTTATGCGTTACTCCTTATGAGTTATGAGTTATGCGTTATGCTTTATGCGTTATGCGTTATGCGTTATGCGTTATGCGTTATGCGTTATGCGTTATGCGTTATGCGTTATGCGTTATGCGTTATGCGTTATGCGTTATGCGTTATGCGTTATGCGTTATGCGTTACGCGTTATTCGTTATGAGTAATGAGTTATAAGATATGCGTTATGCGTTATGCTTTATGCATTATGCGTTATGCGTTATGCGTTTTGCGTTATGCGTAATGCGTTATGCGTTATGCGTTATGCGTTATGCGTTATGCGTTATGCGTTATGCGTTATGCGTTATGCGTTATGCGTTATGCTTTATGCGTTATGCGTTATGAGTTATACGTTATGCGTTATGCATTATGCGTTATGCGTTATGCGTTATGCGTTATATGTTATGCGTTATGCGTTATGCGTTATGCGTTATGCGTTGTGCGTTATTCGTTATGAGTAATGAGTTATAAGTTATGCGTTATGCGTTATGCTTTATGCATTATGCGTTATGCGTTATGCGTTATGCGTTATGCGTTATGCGTTATGCGTTATGCGTTATGCTTTATGCGTTATGCGTTACTCCTTATGAGTTATGAGTTATGCGTTATGCTTTATGCGTTATGCGTTATGCGTTATGCGTTATGCGTTATGCGTTATGCGTTATGCGTTATGCGTTATGCGTTATGCGTTATGCGTTATGCGTTATGCGTTATTCGTTATGAGTAATGAGTTATAAGATATGCGTTATGCGTTATGCTTTATGCATTATGCGTTATGCGTTATGCGTTTTGCGTTATGCGTAATGCGTTATGCGTTATGCGTTATGCGTTATGCGTTATGCGTTATGCGTTATGCGTTATGCGTTATGCGTTATGCGTTATGCGTTATGCGTTATGCTTTATGCGTTATGCGTTATGCGTTATACGTTATGCGTTATGCATTATGCGTTATGCGTTATGCGTTATGCGTTATATGTTATGCGTTATGCGTTATGCGTTATGCGTTATGCGTTATGCGTTATGCGTTATGCTTTATGCGTTATGCGTTATGCGTTATGCGTTATGCGTTATGCGTTATGCGATATGCGTTATGCGTTATGCGTTATGCGTTATGCGTTATGCGTTATGCGTTATGCGTTATGCGTTATGCGTTATGCGTTATGCGTTATGCGTTATGCGTTATGCGTTATGCGTTATGCGTGATCCGACATGCGTTATGCATTTTGCGTTATGCGTTATTCGTTATGAGTTATGAGTTATAAGTTATGCGTAATGCGTTATGCGTTATGCGTTATGCGTTATGCGTTATGCGTTATGCGTTATGCTTTATGCGTTATGAGTTACTCCTTATGAGTTATGAGTTATAAGTTATGCGTAATGCGTTATGCGTTATGCGTTATGCTTTATGCGTTATGCGTTATGCGTTATGCGTTATGCGTTATGCGTTATGCGTGATCCGTTATGCGTTATGCGTTATGCGTTATGCGTTATGCGTTATGCGTTATGCGTTATGCGTTATGCGTTATGCGTTATGCGTTATGCGTTATGCGTTATGCATTATGCGTTATGCGTTATGCGTTATGCGTTATGCTTTATGCGTTATGCGTTACTCCTTATGAGTTGTGAGTTATAAGTTATGCGTAATGCGTTATGCTTTATGCGTTATGCGTTATGCGTTATGCGTTATGCGTGATCCGTTATGCGTTATGCGTTATGCGTTATGCGTTATGCGTTATGCGTTATGCGTTATGCGTTATGCGTTATGCGTTATGCGTTATGCGTTATGCGTTATGCGTTATGCGTTATGCGTTATGCGTTGTGCGTTATGCGTTATGCGTTATACGGTATGCGTTATGCGTTATGCGTTATGCGTTATGCGTTATGCTCTATACGTTATGCGTTATGCGTTACGCGTGATCCGTTATGTGTTAGGCGATATGCGTTATGCGTGATCCGACATGCATTATGCGTTATGCGTTATGCGTTATTCGTTATGAGTAATGAGTTATAAGTTATGCGTTATGCGTTATGCTTTATGCATTATGCGTTATGCGTTATGCGTTATGCGTTATGCGTTATGCGTTATGCGTTATGCTTTATGCGTTATGCGTTACTCCTTATGAGTTATGAGTTATGCGTTATGCTTTATGCGTTATGCGTTATGCGTTATGCGTTATGCGTTATGCGTTATGCGTTATGCGTTATGCGTTATGCGTTATGCGTTATGCGTTATGCGTTATGCGTTATGCGTTATTCGTTATGAGTAATGAGTTATAAGATATGCGTTATGCGTTATGCTTTATGCATTATGCGTTATGCGTTATGCGTTATGCGTTATGCGTTATGCGTTATGCTTTATGCGTTATGCGTTACTCCTTATGAGTTATGAGTTATGCGTTATGCTTTATGCGTTATGCGTTATGCGTTATGCGTTATGCGTTATGCGTTATGCGTTATGCGTTATGCGTTATGCGTTATGCGTTATGCGTTATGCGTTATGCGTTATGCGTTACGCGTTATTCGTTATGAGTAATGAGTTATAAGATATGCGTTATGCGTTATGCTTTATGCATTATGCGTTATGCGTTATGCGTTTTGCGTTATGCGTAATGCGTTATGCGTTATGCGTTATGCGTTATGCGTTATGCGTTATGCGTTATGCGTTATGCGTTATGCGTTATGCGTTATGCTTTATGCGTTATGCGTTATGAGTTATACGTTATGCGTTATGCATTATGCGTTATGCGTTATGCGTTATGCGTTATATGTTATGCGTTATGCGTTATGCGTTATGCGTTATGCGTTATGCGTTATGCGTTGTGCGTTATTCGTTATGAGTAATGAGTTATAAGTTATGCGTTATGCGTTATGCTTTATGCATTATGCGTTATGCGTTATGCGTTATGCGTTATGCGTTATGCGTTATGCGTTATGCGTTATGCTTTATGCGTTATGCGTTACTCCTTATGAGTTATGAGTTATGCGTTATGCTTTATGCGTTATGCGTTATGCGTTATGCGTTATGCGTTATGCGTTATGCGTTATGCGTTATGCGTTATGCGTTATGCGTTATGCGTTATGCGTTATGCGTTATGCGTTATTCGTTATGAGTAATGAGTTATAAGATATGCGTTATGCTTTATGCATTATGCGTTATGCGTTATGCGTTTTGCGTTATGCGTAATGCGTTATGCGTTATGCGTTATGCGTTATGCGTTATGCGTTATGCGTTATGCGTTATGCGTTATGCGTTATGCGTTATGCTTTATGCGTTATGCGTTATGCGTTATACGTTATGCGTTATGCATTATGCGTTATGCGTTATGCGTTATGCGTTATATGTTATGCGTTATGCGTTATGCGTTATGCGTTATGCGTTATGCGTTGTGCGTTATGCTTTATGCGTTATGCGTTATGCGTTATGCGTTATGCGTTATGCGTTATGCGATATGCGTTATGCGTTATGCGTTATGCGTTATGCGTTATGCGTTATGCGTTATGCGTTATGCGTTATGCGTTATGCGTTATGCGTTACGCGTTATTCGTTATGAGTAATGAGTTATAAGATATGCGTTATGCGTTATGCTTTATGCATTATGCGTTATGCGTTATGCGTTTTGCGTTATGCGTAATGCGTTATGCGTTATGCGTTATGCGTTATGCGTTATGCGTTATGCGTTATGCGTTATGCGTTATGCGTTATGCGTTATGCTTTATGCGTTATGCGTTATGAGTTATACGTTATGCGTTATGCATTATGCGTTATGCGTTATGCGTTATGCGTTATATGTTATGCGTTATGCGTTATGCGTTATGCGTTATGCGTTATGCGTTATGCGTTGTGCGTTATTCGTTATGAGTAATGAGTTATAAGTTATGCGTTATGCGTTATGCTTTATGCATTATGCGTTATGCGTTATGCGTTATGCGTTATGCGTTATGCGTTATGCGTTATGCTTTATGCGTTATGCGTTACTCCTTATGAGTTATGAGTTATGCGTTATGCTTTATGCGTTATGCGTTATGCGTTATGCGTTATGCGTTATGCGTTATGCGTTATGCGTTATGCGTTATGCGTTATGCGTTATGCGTTATGCGTTATGCGTTATGCGTTATTCGTTATGAGTAATGAGTTATAAGATATGCGTTATGCGTTATGCTTTATGCGTTATGCGTTATGCGTTATGCGTTTTGCGTTATGCGTAATGCGTTATGCGTTATGCGTTATGCGTTATGCGTTATGCGTTATGCGTTATGCGTTATGCGTTATGCGTTATGCGTTATGCGTTATGCTTTATGCGTTATGCGTTATGCGTTATACGTTATGCGTTATGCATTATGCGTTATGCGTTATGCGTTATGCGTTATATGTTATGCGTTATGCGTTATGCGTTATGCGTTATGCGTTATGCGTTGTGCGTTATGCTTTATGCGTTATGCGTTATGCGTTATGCGTTATGCGTTATGCGTTATGCGATATGCGTTATGCGTTATGCGTTATGCGTTATGCGTTATGCGTTATGCGTTATGCGTTATGCGTTATGCGTTATGCGTTATGCGTTATGCGTTATGCGTTATGCGTTATGCGTTATGCGTGATCCGACATGCGTTATGCATTTTGCGTTATGCGTTATTCGTTATGAGTTATGAGTTATAAGTTATGCGTAATGCGTTATGCGTTATGCGTTATGCGTTATGCGTTATGCGTTATGCGTTATGCGTTATGCTTTATGCGTTATGAGTTACTCCTTATGAGTTATGAGTTATAAGTTATGCGTAATGCGTTATGCGTTATGCGTTATGCTTTATGCGTTATGCGTTATGCGTTATGCGTTATGCGTTATGCGTGATCCGTTATGCGTTATGCGTTATGCGTTATGCGTTATGCGTTATGCGTTATGCGTTATGCGTTATGCGTTATGCGTTATGCGTTATGCGTTATGCGTTATGCGTTATGCGTTATGCGTTATGCGTTATGCGTTGTGCGTTATGCGTTATGCGTTATACGGTATGCGTTATGCGTTATGCGTTATGCGTTATGCGTTATGCTCTATACGTTATGCGTTATGCGTTACGCGTGATCCGTTATGTGTTAGGCGATATGCGTTATGCGTGATCCGACATGCATTATGCGTTATGCGTTATGCGTTATTCGTTATGAGTAATGAGTTATAAGTTATGCGTTATGCGTTATGCTTTATGCATTATGCGTTATGCGTTATGCGTTATGCGTTATGCGTTATGCGTTATGCGTTATGCTTTATGCGTTATGCGTTACTCCTTATGAGTTATGAGTTATGCGTTATGCTTTATGCGTTATGCGTTATGCGTTATGCGTTATGCGTTATGCGTTATGCGTTATGCGTTATGCGTTATGCGTTATGCGTTATGCGTTATGCGTTATGCGTTATGCGTTATTCGTTATGAGTAATGAGTTATAAGATATGCGTTATGCGTTATGCTTTATGCATTATGCGTTATGCGTTATGCGTTATGCGTTATGCGTTATGCGTTATGCTTTATGCGTTATGCGTTACTCCTTATGAGTTATGAGTTATGCGTTATGCTTTATGCGTTATGCGTTATGCGTTATGCGTTATGCGTTATGCGTTATGCGTTATGCGTTATGCGTTATGCGTTATGCGTTATGCGTTATGCGTTATGCGTTATGCGTTACGCGTTATTCGTTATGAGTAATGAGTTATAAGATATGCGTTATGCGTTATGCTTTATGCATTATGCGTTATGCGTTATGCGTTTTGCGTTATGCGTAATGCGTTATGCGTTATGCGTTATGCGTTATGCGTTATGCGTTATGCGTTATGCGTTATGCGTTATGCGTTATGCGTTATGCTTTATGCGTTATGCGTTATGAGTTATACGTTATGCGTTATGCATTATGCGTTATGCGTTATGCGTTATGCGTTATATGTTATGCGTTATGCGTTATGCGTTATGCGTTATGCGTTATGCGTTATGCGTTGTGCGTTATTCGTTATGAGTAATGAGTTATAAGTTATGCGTTATGCGTTATGCTTTATGCATTATGCGTTATGCGTTATGCGTTATGCGTTATGCGTTATGCGTTATGCGTTATGCGTTATGCTTTATGCGTTATGCGTTACTCCTTATGAGTTATGAGTTATGCGTTATGCTTTATGCGTTATGCGTTATGCGTTATGCGTTATGCGTTATGCGTTATGCGTTATGCGTTATGCGTTATGCGTTATGCGTTATGCGTTATGCGTTATGCGTTATGCGTTATGCGTTATTCGTTATGAGTAATGAGTTATAAGATATGCGTTATGCGTTATGCTTTATGCATTATGCGTTATGCGTTATGCGTTTTGCGTTATGCGTAATGCGTTATGCGTTATGCGTTATGCGTTATGCGTTATGCGTTATGCGTTATGCGTTATGCGTTATGCGTTATGCTTTATGCGTTATGCGTTATGCGTTATACGTTATGCGTTATGCATTATGCGTTATGCGTTATGCGTTATGCGTTATATGTTATGCGTTATGCGTTATGCGTTATGCGTTATGCGTTATGCGTTGTGCGTTATGCTTTATGCGTTATGCGTTATGCGTTATGCGTTATGCGTTATGCGTTATGCGATATGCGTTATGCGTTATGCGTTATGCGTTATGCGTTATGCGTTATGCGTTATGCGTTATGCGTTATGCGTTATGCGTTATGCGTTATGCGTTATGCGTTATGCGTTATGCGTTACGCGTTATTCGTTATGAGTAATGAGTTATAAGATATGCGTTATGCGTTATGCTTTATGCTTTATGCGTTATGCGTTATGCGTTTTGCGTTATGCGTAATGCGTTATGCGTTATGCGTTATGCGTTATGCGTTATGCGTTATGCGTTATGCGTTATGCGTTATGCGTTATGCGTTATGCTTTATGCGTTATGCGTTATGAGTTATACGTTATGCGTTATGCATTATGCGTTATGCGTTATGCGTTATGCGTTATATGTTATGCGTTATGCGTTATGCGTTATGCGTTATGCGTTATGCGTTATGCGTTGTGCGTTATTCGTTATGAGTAATGAGTTATAAGTTATGCGTTATGCGTTATGCTTTATGCATTATGCGTTATGCGTTATGCGTTATGCGTTATGCGTTATGCGTTATGCGTTATGCGTTATGCTTTATGCGTTATGCGTTACTCCTTATGAGTTATGAGTTATGCGTTATGCTTTATGCGTTATGCGTTATGCGTTATGCGTTATGCGTTATGCGTTATGCGTTATGCGTTATGCGTTATGCGTTATGCGTTATGCGTTATGCGTTATTCGTTATGAGTAATGAGTTATAAGATATGCGTTATGCGTTATGCTTTATGCATTATGCGTTATGCGTTATGCGTTTTGCGTTATGCGTAATGCGTTATGCGTTATGCGTTATGCGTTATGCGTTATGCGTTATGCGTTATGCGTTATGCGTTATGCGTTATGCGTTATGCTTTATGCGTTATGCGTTATGCGTTATACGTTATGCGTTATGCATTATGCGTTATGCGTTATGCGTTATGCGTTATATGTTATGCGTTATGCGTTATGCGTTATGCGTTATGCGTTATGCGTTGTGCGTTATGCTTTATGCGTTATGCGTTATGCGTTATGCGTTATGCGTTATGCGTTATGCGATATGCGTTATGCGTTATGCGTTATGCGTTATGCGTTATGCGTTATGCGTTATGCGTTATGCGTTATGCGTTATGCGTTATGCGTTATGCGTTATGCGTTATGCGTTATGCGTGATCCGACATGCGTTATGCATTTTGCGTTATGCGTTATTCGTTATGAGTTATGAGTTATAAGTTATGCGTAATGCGTTATGCGTTATGCGTTATGCGTTATGCGTTATGCGTTATGCGTTATGCGTTATGCTTTATGCGTTATGAGTTACTCCTTATGAGTTATGAGTTATAAGTTATGCGTAATGCGTTATGCGTTATGCGTTATGCTTTATGCGTTATGCGTTATGCGTTATGCGTTATGCGTTATGCGTTATGCGTGATCCGTTATGCGTTATGCGTTATGCGTTATGCGTTATGCGTTATGCGTTATGCGTTATGCGTTATGCGTTATGCGTTATGCGTTATGCGTTATGCGTTATGCGTTATGCGTTATGCGTTATGCGTTATGCGTTATGCGTTATGCGTTATGCTTTATGCGTTATGCGTTACTCCTTATGAGTTATGAGTTATAAGTTATGCGTAATGCGTTATGCTTTATGCGTTATGCGTTATGCGTTATGCGTTATGCGTGATCCGTTATGCGTTATGCGTTATGCGTTATGCGTTATGCGTTATGCGTTATGCGTTATGCGTTATGCGTTATGCGTTATGCGTTATGCGTTATGCGTTATGCGTTATGCGTTATGCGTTGTGCGTTATGCGTTATGCGTTATACGGTATGCGTTATGCGTTATGCGTTATGCGTTATGCGTTATGCTCTATACGTTATGCGTTATGCGTTACGCGTGATCCGTTATGTGTTAGGCGATATGCGTTATGCGTGATCCGACATGCATTATGCGTTATGCGTTATGCGTTATTCGTTATGAGTAATGAGTTATAAGTTATGCGTTATGCGTTATGCTTTATGCATTATGCGTTATGCGTTATGCGTTATGCGTTATGCGTTATGCGTTATGCGTTATGCTTTATGCGTTATGCGTTACTCCTTATGAGTTATGAGTTATGCGTTATGCTTTATGCGTTATGCGTTATGCGTTATGCGTTATGCGTTATGCGTTATGCGTTATGCGTTATGCGTTATGCGTTATGCGTTATGCGTTATGCGTTATTCGTTATGAGTAATGAGTTATAAGATATGCGTTATGCGTTATGCTTTATGCATTATGCGTTATGCGTTATGCGTTTTGCGTTATGCGTTATGCGTTATGCGTTATGCGTTATGCGTTATGCGTTATGCGTTATGCGTTATGCGTTATGCGTTATGCTTTATGCGTTATGCGTTATGAGTTATACGTTATGCGTTATGCATTATGCGTTATGCGTTATGCGTTATGCGTTATATGTTATGCGTTATGCGTTATGCGTTATGCGTTATGCGTTATGCTTTATGCGTTATGCGTTATGAGTTATACGTTATGCGTTATGCATTATGCGTTATGCGTTATGCGTTATGCGTTATATGTTATGCGTTATGCGTTATGCGTTATGCGTTATGCGTTATGCGTTATGCGTTATGCGTTGTGCGTTATTCGTTATGAGTAATGAGTTATAAGTTATGCGTTATGCGTTATGCTTTATGCATTAGGCGTTATGCGTTATGCGTTATGCGTTATGCGTTATGCGTTATGCGTTATGCGTTATGCTTTATGCGTTATGCGTTACTCCTTATGAGTTATGAGTTATGCGTTATGCTTTATGCGTTATGCGTTATGCGTTATGCGTTATGCGTTATGCGTTATGCGTTATGCGTTATGCGTTATGCGTTATGCGTTATGCGTTATGCGTTATGCGTTATTCGTTATGAGTAATGAGTTATAAGATATGCGTTATGCGTTATGCTTTATGCATTATGCGTTATGCGTTATGCGTTTTGCGTTATGCGTAATGCGTTATGCGTTATGCGTTATGCGTTATGCGTTATGCGTTATGCGTTATGCGTTATGCGTTATGCGTTATGCGTTATGCTTTATGCGTTATGCGTTATGCGTTATACGTTATGCGTTATGCATTATGCGTTATGCGTTATGCGTTATGCGTTATATGTTATGCGTTATGCGTTATGCGTTATGCGTTATGCGTTATGCGTTATGCGTTGTGCGTTATGCTTTATGCGTTATGCGTTATGCGTTATGCGTTATGCGTTATGCGTTATGCGATATGCGTTATGCGTTATGCGTTATGCGTTATGCGTTATGCGTTATGCGTTATGCGTTATGCGTTATGCGTTATGCGTTATGCGTTATGCGTTATGCGTTATGCGTTATGCGTTATGCGTGATCCGACATGCGTTATGCATTTTGCGTTATGCGTTATTCGTTATGAGTTATGAGTTATAAGTTATGCGTAATGCGTTATGCGTTATGCGTTATGCGTTATGCGTTATGCGTTATGCGTTATGCGTTATGCTTTATGCGTTATGAGTTACTCCTTATGAGTTATGAGTTATAAGTTATGCGTAATGCGTTATGCGTTATGCGTTATGCTTTATGCGTTATGCGTTATGCGTTATGCGTTATGCGTGATCCGTTATGCGTTATGCGTTATGCGTTATGCGTTATGCGTTATGCGTTATGCGTTATGCGTTATGCGTTATGCGTTATGCGTTATGCGTTATGCGTTATGCGTTATGCGTTATGCGTTGTGCGTTATGCGTTATGCGTTATACGGTATGCGTTATGCGTTATGCGTTATGCGTTATGCGTTATGCTCTATACGTTATGCGTTATGCGTTACGCGTGATCCGTTATGTGTTAGGCGATATGCGTTATGCGTGATCCGACATGCATTATGCGTTATGCGTTATGCGTTATTCGTTATGAGTAATGAGTTATAAGTTATGCGTTATGCGTTATGCGTTATGCGTTATGCGTTATGCGTTATGCGTTATGCGTTATGCGTTATGCGTTATGCGTTATGCTTTATGCGTTATGCGTTACTCCTTATGAGTTATGAGTTATGCGTTATGCTTTATGCGTTATGCGTTATGCGTTATGCGTTATGCGTTATGCGTTATGCGTTATGCGTTATGCGTTATGCGTTATGCGTTATGCGTTATGCGTTATGCGTTATGCGTTATGCGTTATTCGTTATGAGTAATGAGTTATAAGATATGCGTTATGCGTTATGCTTTATGCATTATGCGTTATGCGTTATGCGTTATGCGTTATGCGTTATGCGTTATGCTTTATGCGTTATGCGTTACTCCTTATGAGTTATGAGTTATGCGTTATGCTTTATGCGTTATGCGTTATGCGTTATGCGTTATGCGTTATGCGTTATGCGTTATGCGTTATGCGTTATGCGTTATGCGTTATGCGTTATGCGTTATGCGTTATGCGTTACGCGTTATTCGTTATGAGTAATGAGTTATAAGATATGCGTTATGCGTTATGCTTTATGCATTATGCGTTATGCGTTATGCGTTTTGCGTTATGCGTAATGCGTTATGCGTTATGCGTTATGCGTTATGCGTTATGCGTTATGCGTTATGCGTTATGCGTTATGCGTTATGCGTTATGCTTTATGCGTTATGCGTTATGAGTTATACGTTATGCGTTATGCATTATGCGTTATGCGTTATGCGTTATGCGTTATATGTTATGCGTTATGCGTTATGCGTTATGCGTTATGCGTTATGCGTTATGCGTTGTGCGTTATTCGTTATGAGTAATGAGTTATAAGTTATGCGTTATGCGTTATGCTTTATGCATTATGCGTTATGCGTTATGCGTTATGCGTTATGCGTTATGCGTTATGCGTTATGCGTTATGCTTTATGCGTTATGCGTTACTCCTTATGAGTTATGAGTTATGCGTTATGCTTTATGCGTTATGCGTTATGCGTTATGCGTTATGCGTTATGCGTTATGCGTTATGCGTTATGCGTTATGCGTTATGCGTTATGCGTTATGCGTTATGCGTTATTCGTTATGAGTAATGAGTTATAAGATATGCGTTATGCGTTATGCTTTATGCATTATGCGTTATGCGTTATGCGTTTTGCGTTATGCGTAATGCGTTATGCGTTATGCGTTATGCGTTATGCGTTATGCGTTATGCGTTATGCGTTATGCGTTATGCGTTATGCTTTATGCGTTATGCGTTATGCGTTATACGTTATGCGTTATGCATTATGCGTTATGCGTTATGCGTTATGCGTTATATGTTATGCGTTATGCGTTATGCGTTATGCGTTATGCGTTATGCGTTGTGCGTTATGCTTTATGCGTTATGCGTTATGCGTTATGCGTTATGCGTTATGCGTTATGCGATATGCGTTATGCGTTATGCGTTATGCGTTATGCGTTATGCGTTATGCGTTATGCGTTATGCGTTATGCGTTATGCGTTATGCGTTATGCGTTATGCGTTATGCGTTATGCGTTACGCGTTATTCGTTATGAGTAATGAGTTATAAGTTATGCGTTATGCGTTATGCTTTATGCATTATGCGTTATGCGTTATGCGTTTTGCGTTATGCGTAATGCGTTATGCGTTATGCGTTATGCGTTATGCGTTATGCGTTATGCGTTATGCGTTATGCGTTATGCGTTATGCGTTATGCGTTATGCTTTATGCGTTATGCGTTATGAGTTATACGTTATGCGTTATGCATTATGCGTTATGCGTTATGCGTTATGCGTTATATGTTATGCGTTATGCGTTATGCGTTATGCGTTATGCGTTATGCGTTATGCGTTGTGCGTTATTCGTTATGAGTAATGAGTTATAAGTTATGCGTTATGCGTTATGCTTTATGCATTATGCGTTATGCGTTATGCGTTATGCGTTATGCGTTATGCGTTATGCGTTATGCGTTATGCTTTATGCGTTATGCGTTACTCCTTATGAGTTATGAGTTATGCGTTATGCTTTATGCGTTATGCGTTATGCGTTATGCGTTATGCGTTATGCGTTATGCGTTATGCGTTATGCGTTATGCGTTATGCGTTATGCGTTATGCGTTATGCGTTATGCGTTATTCGTTATGAGTAATGAGTTATAAGATATGCGTTATGCGTTATGCTTTATGCATTATGCGTTATGCGTTATGCGTTTTGCGTTATGCGTAATGCGTTATGCGTTATGCGTTATGCGTTATGCGTTATGCGTTATGCGTTATGCGTTATGCGTTATGCGTTATGCGTTATGCTTTATGCGTTATGCGTTATGCGTTATACGTTATGCGTTATGCATTATGCGTTATGCGTTATGCGTTATGCGTTATATGTTATGCGTTATGCGTTATGCGTTATGCGTTATGCGTTATGCGTTGTGCGTTATGCTTTATGCGTTATGCGTTATGCGTTATGCGTTATGCGTTATGCGTTATGCGATATGCGTTATGCGTTATGCGTTATGCGTTATGCGTTATGCGTTATGCGTTATGCGTTATGCGTTATGCGTTATGCGTTATGCGTTATGCGTTATGCGTTATGCGTTATGCGTGATCCGACATGCGTTATGCATTTTGCGTTATGCGTTATTCGTTATGAGTTATGAGTTATAAGTTATGCGTAATGCGTTATGCGTTATGCGTTATGCGTTATGCGTTATGCGTTATGCGTTATGCGTTATGCTTTATGCGTTATGAGTTAATCCTTATGAGTTATGAGTTATAAGTTATGCGTAATGCGTTATGCGTTATGCGTTATGCTTTATGCGTTATGCGTTATGCGTTATGCGTTATGCGTTATGCGTTATGCGTGATCCGTTATGCGTTATGCGTTATGCGTTATGCGTTATGCGTTATGCGTTATGCGTTATGCGTTATGCGTTATGCGTTATGCGTTATGCGTTATGCGTTATGCGTTATGCGTTATGCGTTATGCGTTATGCGTTATGCTTTATGCGTTATGCGTTACTCCTTATGAGTTGTGAGTTATAAGTTATGCGTAATGCGTTATGCTTTATGCGTTATGCGTTATGCGTTATGCGTTATGCGTGATCCGTTATGCGTTATGCGTTATGCGTTATGCGTTATGCGTTATGCGTTATGCGTTATGCGTTATGCGTTATGCGTTATGCGTTATGCGTTATGCGTTATGCGTTATGCGTTATGCGTTGTGCGTTATGCGTTATGCGTTATACGGTATGCGTTATGCGTTATGCGTTATGCGTTATGCGTTATGCTCTATACGTTATGCGTTATGCGTTACGCGTGATCCGTTATGTGTTAGGCGATATGCGTTATGCGTGATCCGACATGCATTATGCGTTATGCGTTATGCGTTATTCGTTATGAGTAATGAGTTATAAGTTATGCGTTATGCGTTATGCTTTATGCATTATGCGTTATGCGTTATGCGTTATGCGTTATGCGTTATGCGTTATGCGTTATGCTTTATGCGTTATGCGTTACTCCTTATGAGTTATGAGTTATGCGTTATGCTTTATGCGTTATGCGTTATGCGTTATGCGTTATGCGTTATGCGTTATGCGTTATGCGTTATGCGTTATGCGTTATGCGTTATGCGTTATGCGTTATGCGTTATTCGTTATGAGTAATGAGTTATAAGATATGCGTTATGCGTTATGCTTTATGCATTATGCGTTATGCGTTATGCGTTTTGCGTTATGCGTTATGCGTTATGCGTTATGCGTTATGCGTTATGCGTTATGCGTTATGCGTTATGCGTTATGCGTTATGCTTTATGCGTTATGCGTTATGAGTTATACGTTATGCGTTATGCATTATGCGTTATGCGTTATGCGTTATGCGTTATATGTTATGCGTTATGCGTTATGCGTTATGCGTTATGCCTTATGCTTTATGCGTTATGCGTTATGAGTTATACGTTATGCGTTATGCATTATGCGTTATGCGTTATGCGTTATGCGTTATATGTTATGCGTTATGCGTTATGCGTTATGCGTTATGCGTTATGCGTTGTGCGTTATGCTTTATGCGTTATGCGTTATGCGTTATGCGTTATGCGTTATGCGTTATGCGTTATGCGATATGCGTTATGCGTTATGCGTTATGCGTTATGCGTTACGCGTTATGCGTTATGCGTTATGCGTTATGCGTTATGCGTTATGCGTTATGCGTTATGCGTTATGCATTATGCGTTATGCGTTATGCGTTATGCGTTATTCGTTATGAGTAATGAGTTATAAGTTATGCGTTTTGCGTTATGCTTTATGCATTATGCGTTATGCGTTATGCGTTATGCGTTATGCGTTATGCGTTATGCGTTATGCGTTATGGGTTATGCTTTATGCGTTATGAGTTACTCCTTATGAGTTATGAGTTATAAGTTATGCGTAATGCGTTATGCGTTATGCGTTATGCTTTATGCGTTATGCGTTATGCGTTATGCGTTATGCGTTATGCGTTATGCGTTATGCGTGATCCGTTATGCGTTATGCGTTATGCGTTATGCGTTTTGCGTTATGCGTTATGCGTTATGCGTTATGCGTTATGCGTTATGCGTTATGCGTTATGCGTTATGCGTTATGCTTTATGCGTTATGCGTTACTCCTTATGAGTTGTGAGTTATAAGTTATGCGTAATGCGTTATGCTTTATGCGTTATGCGTTATGCGTTATGCGTTATGCGTTATGCGTTATGCGTTATGCGTTATGCTTTATGCGATATGCGTTACTCCTTATGAGTTATGAGTTATAAGTTATGCGTAATGCGTTATGCGTTATGCGTTATGCTTTATGCGTTATGCGTTATGCGTTATGCGTTATGCGTTATGCGTTACGCTTTATGCGTTATGCATTATGCGTTATGCGTTATGCGTTATGCATTATGCGTTATGCGTTATGCGTGATGCGTTATGCGTTAAGCGTTATGCGTTTTGCTGTATTCGTTATGCGTTGAGCATTATGCGTTATGCGTTTTGCGGTATTCGTTATGCGTTATGCGTTATGAGTTATGCGTTATGCGTTATGCGTTATGCGTTATGGGTTATGATTTATGCGTTATGCGATATGAGTTATGCGTTAAGCGTTATGCGTTATGCGTTATGCGTTATGCGTTATGCGTTATGCGTTATGCGTTATGCGTTATGCTTTATGCGTTATGCGTTATGCGTTATGCGTTATGTGTTATGCGTTATGCGTGATGCGTTATGCGTTATGCGTTATGCGATATGCGTCACGCATCAAGCCTTATGCGATATGCGATATGCGTCATGCATCAAGCCTTATGCGTTATGGGTTATGCGTTAACGTTATGCGTTATGCGTTATGATTTATGCTTTATGCGTTATGCGTTATGCGTGATCCGACATGCGTTATGCATTTTGCGTTATGCGTTATTCGTTATGAGTTATGAGTTATAAGTTATGCGTAATGCGTTATGCGTTATGCGTTATGCATTATGCTTTATCCGTTATGCGTTATGCGTTATGCTTTATGCGTTATGCGTTATGCTTTATGCGTTATGCGTTATGCGTTATGCGTTATGCGTTATGCGATATGCGTTATGCGTTATGCGTTATGCGTTATGCGTTATGCGTTATGCGTTATGCGTTATGCGTTATGCGTTATGCGTTATGCGTTATGCGTTATGCATTATGCGTTATGCGTTATGCGTTATGCGTTATTCGTTATGAGTAATGAGTTATAAGTTATGCGTTATGCGTTATGCTTTATGCATTATGCGTTATGCGTTATGCGTTATGCGTTATGCGTTATGCGTTATGCGTTATGCGTTATGCGTTATGCGTTATGCTTTATGCGTTATGAGTTACTCCTTATGAGTTATGAGTTATAAGTTATGCGTAATGCGTTATGCGTTATGCGTTATGCTTTATGCGTTATGCGTTATGCGTTATGCGTTATGCGTTATGCGTTATGCGTGATCCGTTATGCGTTATGCGTTATGCGTTATGCGTTATGCGTTATGCGTTATGCGTTATGCGTTATGCGTTATGCGTTATGCGTTATGCGTTATGCGTTATGCGTTATGCGTTATGCGTTATGCGTTATGCTTTATGCGTTATGCGTTACTCCTTATGAGTTGTAAGTTATAAGTTATGCGTAATGCGTTATGCTTTATGCGTTATGCGTTATGCGTTATGCGTTATGCGTGATCCGTTATGCGTTATGCGTTATGCGTTATGCGTTATGCGTTATGCGTTATGCGTTATGCGTTATGCGTTATGCGTTATGCGTTATGCGTTATGCGTTATGCGTTATGCGTTATGCGTTATGCGTTGTGCGTTATGCGTTATGCGTTATACGGTATGCGTTATGCGTTATGCGTTATGCGTTATGCGTTATGCTCTATACGTTATGCGTTATGCGTTACGCGTGATCCGTTATGTGTTAGGCGATATGCGTTATGCGTGATCCGACATGCATTATGCGTTATGCGTTATGCGTTATTCGTTATGAGTAATGAGTTATAAGTTATGCGTTATGCGTTATGCTTTATGCATTATGCGTTATGCGTTATGCGTTATGCGTTATGCGTTATGCGTTATGCTTTATGCGTTATGCGTTACTCCTTATGAGTTATGAGTTATGCGTTATGCTTTATGCGTTATGCGTTATGCGTTATGCGTTATGCGTTATGCGTTATGCGTTATGCGTTATGCGTTATGCGTTATGCGTTATGCGTTATGCGTTATGCGTTATTCGTTATGAGTAATGAGTTATAAGATATGCGTTATGCGTTATGCTTTATGCATTATGCGTTATGCGTTATGCGTTTTGCGTTATGCGTTATGCGTTATGCGTTATGCGTTATGCGTTATGCGTTATGCGTTATGCGTTATGCGTTATGCGTTATGCGTTATGCGTTATGCTTTATGCGTTATGCGTTATGAGTTATACGTTATGCGTTATGCATTATGCGTTATGCGTTATGCGTTATGCGTTATATGTTATGCGTTATGCGTTATGCGTTATGCGTTATGCGTTATGCGTTATGCTTTATGCGTTATGCGTTATGAGTTATACGTTATGCGTTATGCATTATGCGTTATGCGTTATGCGTTATGCGTTATATGTTATGCGTTATGCGTTATGCGTTATGCGTTATGCGTTATGCGTTGTGCGTTATGCGTTATGCGTTATGCGTTATGCGTTATGCGTTATGCGTTATGCGTTATGCGATATGCGTTATGCGTTATGCGTTATGCGTTATGCGTTATGCGTTATGCGTTATGCGTTATGCGTTATGCGTTATGCGTTATGCGTTATGCATTATGCGTTATGCGTTATGCGTTATGCGTTATTCGTTATGAGTAATGAGTTATAAGTTATGCGTTTTGCGTTATGCTTTATGCATTATGCGTTATGCGTTATGCGTTATGCGTTATGCGTTATGCGTTATGCGTTATGCGTTATGCTTTATGCGTTATGAGTTACTCCTTATGAGTTATGAGTTATAAGTTATGCGTAATGCGTTATGCGTTATGCGTTATGCGTTATGCGTTATGCGTTATGCGTTATGCGTTATGCGTTATGCGTTATGCGTGATCCGTTATGCGTTATGCGTTGTGCGTTATGCGTTTTGCGTTATGCGTTATGCGTTATGCGTTATGCGTTATGCGTTATGCGTTATGCGTTATGCGTTATGCGTTATGCGTTATGCGTTATGCGTTATGCTTTATGCGTTATGCGTTACTCCTTATGAGTTGTCAGTTATAAGTTATGCGTAATGCGTTATGCTTTATGCGTTATGCGTTATGCGTTATGCGTTATGCGTTATGCGTTATGCGTTATGCTTTATGCGATATGCGTTACTCCTTATGAGTTATGAGTTATAAGTTATGCGTAATGCGTTATGCGTTATGCGTTATGCTTTATGCGTTATGCGTTATGCGTTATGCGTTATGCGTTATGCGTTATGCGTTACGCTTTATGCGTTATGCATTATGCGTTATGCGTTATGCGTTATGCATTATGCGTTATGCGTTATGCGTGATGCGTTATGCGTTAAGCGTTATGCGTTTTGCTGTATTCGTTATGCGTTGAGCATTATGCGTTATGCGTTTTGCGGTATTCGTTATGCGTTATGCGTTATGCGTTATGAGTTATGCGTTATGCGTTATGCGTTATGCGTTATGGGTTATGATTTATGCGTTATGCGATATGAGTTATGCGTTAAGCGTTATGCGTTATGCGTTATGCGTTATGCGTTATGCGTTATGCGTTATGCGTTATGCGTTATGCTTTATGCGTTATGCGTTATGCGTTATGCGTTATGTGTTATGCGTTATGCGTGATGCGTTATGCGTTATGCGTTATGCGATATGCGTCACGCATCAAGCCTTATGCGATATGCGATATGCGTCATGCATCAAGCCTTATGCGTTATGGGTTATGCGTTAACGTTATGCGTTATGCGTTATGATTTATGCTTTATGCGTTATGCGTGATCCGACATGCGTTATGCATTTTGCGTTATGCGTTATTCGTTATGAGTTATGAGTTATAAGTTATGCGTAATGCGTTATGCGTTATGCGTTATGCATTATGCTTTATCCGTTATGCGTTATGCGTTATGCTTTATGCGTTATGCGTTATGCGTTATGCGTTATGCGTTATGCGTTATGCGTTATGCGTTATGCGTTATGCGTTATGCGTTATTCGTTATGAGTAATGAGTTATAAGTTATGCGTTATGCGTAATGCGTTATGCGTTATGCGTTATGCGTTATGCTTTATGCGTTATGCGTTATGCGTTATGCTTTATGCGTTATTCGTTATGCGTTATGCGTTATGCGTTATGCGTTATGCGTTATGCGTTATGCGTGATCCGACATGCATTATGCATTTTGCGTTATGCGTTATTCATTATGAGTTATGAGTTATAAGTTATGCGTAATGCGTTATGCGTTATGCGTTATGCGTTATGCATTATGCTTTATCCGTTATGCGTTATGCGTTATGCTTTATGCGTTATGCGTTATGCGTTATGCGTTATGCCTTATGCGTTATGCGTTATTCGTTATGAGTAATGAGTTATAAGTTATGCGTTATGCGTTATGCTTCATGCGTTATGCGTTATGCGTTATGCGTTATGCGTTATGCGTTATGCGTTATGCGTTATGCGCTATGCGTTATACGGTATGCGTTATGCGTTATGCGTTATGCGTTATGCGTTATGCGTTATGAGTTATGCGTTATGCGTTATGCGTTATGCGTTATGCGTTTTGCGGTATTCGTTATGCGTTGTGCATTATGCGTTATGCGTTGTGCGTTATGGGTTATGATTTATGCGTTATGCGATATGAGTTATGCGTTATGCGTTATGCGTTATGCATTTTGAGTTATGCGCCTTGTGTTATGCGTTATGCGTTACGCTTTATGCGTTATGCATTATGCGTTATGCGTTATGCGTTATGCATTATGCGTTATGCGTTATGCGTGATGCGTTATGCGTTAAGCGTTATGCGTTTTGCTGTATTCGTTATGCGTTGAGCATTATGCGTTATGCGTTTTGCGGTATTCGTTATGCGTTATGCGTTATGCGTTATGCGTTATGCGTTATGCGTTATGCGTTATGCGTTATGCGTTTTGCGGTATTCGTTATGCGTTGTGCATTATGCGTTATGCGTTGTGCGTTATGGGTTATGATTTATGCGTTATGCGATATGAGTTATGCGTTAAGCGTTATGCGTTATGCGTTATGCGTTATGCGTTATGCGTTATGCGTTATGCGTTATGCGTTATGCGCTATGCGTTATACGGTATGCGTTATGCGTTATGCGTTATGCGTTATGCGTTATGCGTTATGCGTTATGCGTTATGCGTTATGAGTTATGCGTTATGCGTTATGCGTTATGCGTTATGCGTTATGCGTTTTGCGGTATTCGTTATGCGTTGTGCATTATGCGTTATGCGTTGTGCGTTATGGGTTATGATTTATGCGTTATGCGATATGAGTTATGCGTTATGCGTTATGCGTTATGCATTTTGAGTTATGCGCCATGCGTTATGCGTTATGCGTTATGCGTTATGCGATATGCGTTGTGCGTTATGCGTTATGCGTTATGCGATATGCGTTGTGCGTTATGCGTTATGCGTTATGCGTTATGCGTTATGCGTTATGCGTTATGCGGTACGCGTTATGCGTTATGCGTTATGCGTTATGCGTTATGCGTTATGCGTTATGCGTTATGCGTTATACGTTGTACGTTATGCGTTATGCGTTATGTTTTATGCGATATGCGTTATGCATTATTCGTTATGCATTATGCGTTGTGCGTTATGCGTTATGCGTTATGCGGTATGCGTTATGCGTTATGCGTTATGCGTTATGCGTTATGCTCTATACGTTATGCGTTATGCGTTACGCGTGATCCGTTATGTGTTAGGCGATATGCGTTATGCGTGATCCGACATGCATTATGCGTTATGCGTTATGCGTTATTCGTTATGAGTAATGAGTTATAAGTTATGCGTTATGCGTTATGCTTTATGCATTATGCGTTATGCGTTATGCGTTATGCGTTATGCGTTATGCTTTATGCGTTATGCTTTATGCGTTATGCGTTACTCCTTATGAGTTATGAGTTATGCGTTATGCTTTATGCGTTATGCGTTATGCGTTATGCGTTATGCGTTACGCTTTATGCGTTATGCATTATGCGTTATGCGTTATGCGTTATGCATTATGCGTTATGCGTTATGCGTGATGCGTTATGCGTTAAGCGTTATGCGTTTTGCTGTATTCGTTATGCGTTGAGCATTATGCGTTATGCGTTTTGCGGTATTCGTTATGCGTTATGCGTTATGCGTTATGAGTTATGCGTTATGCGTTATGCGTTATGCGTTATGCGTTTTGCGGTATTCGTTATGCGTTGTGCATTATGCGTTATGCGTTGTGCGTTATGGGTTATGATTTATGCGTTATGCGATATGAGTTATGCGTTAAGCGTTATGCGTTATGCGTTATGCGTTATGCGTTATGCGTTATGCGTTATGCGTTATGCGTTATGCGTTATGCGCTATGCGTTATACGGTATGCGTTATGCGTTATGCGTTATGCGTTATGCGTTATGCGTTATGCGTTATGCGTTATGCGTTATGAGTTATGCGTTATGCGTTATGCGTTATGCGTTATGCGTTATGCGTTTTGCGGTATTCGTTATGCGTTGTGCATTATGCGTTATGCGTTGTGCGTTATGGGTTATGATTTATGCGTTATGCGATATGAGTTATGCGTTATGCGTTATGCGTTATGCATTTTGAGTTATGCGCCATGCGTTATGCGTTATGCGTTATGCGTTATGCGATATGCGTTGTGCGTTATGCGTTATGCGTTATGCGATATGCGTTGTGCGTTATGCGTTATGCGTTATGCGTTATGCGTTATGCGTTATGCGTTATGCGTTATGCGTTATGCGTTATGCGTTATGCGTTATGCGTTATGCGTTATGCGTTATGCGTTATGCGTTATACGTTGTACGTTATGCGTTATGCGTTATGTTTTATGCGATATGCGTTATGCATTATTCGTTATGCATTATGCGTTGTGCGTTATGCGTTATGCGTTATACGGTATGCGTTATGCGTTATGCGTTATGCGTTATGCGTTATGCTCTATACGTTATGCGTTATGCGTTACGCGTGATCCGTTATGTGTTAGGCGATATGCGTTATGCGTGATCCGACATGCATTATGCGTTATGCGTTATGCGTTATTCGTTATGAGTAATGAGTTATAAGTTATGCGTTATGCGTTATGCTTTATGCATTATGCGTTATGCGTTATGCGTTATGCGTTATGCGTTATGCTTTATGCGTTATGCTTTATGCGTTATGCGTTACTCCTTATGAGTTATGAGTTATGCGTTATGCTTTATGCGTTATGCGTTATGCGTTATGCGTTATGCGTTATTCGTTATGAGTAATGAGATATAAGATATGCGTTATGCGTTATGCTTTATGCATTATGCGTTATGCGTTATGCGTTTTGCGTTATGCGTTATGCGTTATGCGTTATGCGTTATGCGTTATGCGTTATGCGTTATGCGTTATGCGTTATGCGTTATGCGTTATGCGTTATGCGATATGCGTTATGTGTGATCCGTTATGCGTTATGCGTTATGCGTTATGCGTTATGAGTTATGCGTTATGCGTTATGCGTTATGCGTTATGCGTTTTGCGGTATTCGATATGCGTTGTGCATTATGCGTTATGCGTTGTGCGTTATGGGTTATGATTTATGCGTTATGCGATATGAGTTATGCTTTATGCGTTATGCGTTATGCGTTACGCTTTATGCGTTATGCATTATGCGTTATGCGTTATGCGTTATGCATTATGCGTTATGCGTTATGCGTGATCCGTTATGCGTTAAGCGTTATGCGTTTTGCTGTATTCGTAATGCGTTGTGCATTATGTGTTATGCGTTATGTGTAATGCGTTATGCGTTATGAGTTATACGTTATGCGTTATGCGTTAGGGGTTATGCGTTATGCGTTATGCGTTATGCTTTATGCGTTATGCATTATGCGTTATGCGTTATGCGATATGCGTTATCCGTTATGCGTTATGCGTTATGCGTTATTCGTTATGAGTAATGAGTTATAAGTTATGCGTTATGCGTTATGCTTTATGCGTTATGCGTTATGCGTTACGCTTTATGCGTTATGCATTATGCGTTATGCGTTATGCGTTATGCATTATGCGTTATGCGTTATGCGTGATCCGTTATGCGTTAAGCGTTATGCGTTTTGCTGTATTCGTAATGCGTTGTGCATTATGTGTTATGCGTTATGTGTTATGCGTTATGCGTTATGAGTTATACATTATGCGTTATGCGTTAGGGGTTATGCGTTATGCGTTATGCGTTATGCTTTATGCGTTATGCGTTATGCGTTATGCGTTATGCTTTATGCGTTATGCATTATGCGTTATGCGTTATGCGATATGCGTTATCCGTTATGCGTTATGCGTTATGCGTTATTCGTTATGAGTAATGAGTTATAAGTTATGCGTTATGCGTTATGCTTTATGCGTTATGCGTTATGCGTTATGCGTTATGCGTTATGCGTTATGCGTTATGCGTTTTGCGTTATGCGTTATGCGTTATGCGTTGTGCGTTATACGTTTGCGTTATGCGTTATGCGTTATGCGTTATGCGTTATGCGTTATTCGTTATGAGTAATGAGTTATAAGTTATGCGTTATGCGTTATGCTTTATGCATTATGCGTTATGAGTTATGCGTTATGCGTTATGCGTTATGCGTTATGCGTTATGCGTTATGCGGTATGCGTTATGCGTTATGCGTTATGCCTTATGCGTTATGCGTTATTCGTTATGATTAATGAGTTATAAGTTATGCGTTATGCGTTATGCTTCATGCGTTATGCGTTATGCGTTATGCGTTATACGTTATGCGTTATGCGTTATGCGTTATGCGCTATGCGTTATACGGTATGCGTTATGCGTTATGCATTATGCTTTATCCGTTATGCGTTATGCGTTAAGCGTTATGCGTTTTGCTGTATTCGTTATGCGTTGTGCATTATGAGTTATGCGTTATGTGTTATGCTTTATGCGTTATGCGTTATGCGTTACGCTTTATGCGTTATGCATTATGCGTTATGCGTTATGCGTTATGCATAATGCGTTATGCGTTATGCGTGATCCGTTATGCGTTAAGCGTTATGCGTTTTGCTGTATTCGTAATGCGTTGTGCATTATGTGTTATGCGTTATGTGTTATGCGTTATGCGTTATGAGTTATACGTTATGCGTTATGCGTTAGGGGTTATGCGTTATGCGTTATGCGTTATGCTTTATGCGTTATGCATTATGCGTTATGCGTTATGCGATATGCGTTATCCGTTATGCGTTATGCGTTATGCGTTATTCGTTATGAGTAATGAGTTATAAGTTATGCGTTATGCGTTATGCTTTATGCGTTATGCGTTATGCGTTATGCGTTATGCGTTATGCGTTATGCGTTATGCGTTTTGCGTTATGCGTTATGCGTTATGCGTTGTGCGTTATACGTTTGCGTTATGCGTTATGCGTTATGCTTTATGCGTTATGCGTTATGCGTTATGCGTTATGCGTTATGCGTTATGCGTTATGCGTTATGCGTTATGCGTTATGCGTTATGCGTTATGCGTTATGCGTTATGCGTTATGCGTTATGCGTTATGCGTTATGCGTTATGCGTTATGCATTATGCGTTATGCGTTATGCGTTATGCGTTATGCGTTATTCGTTATGAGTAATGAGTTATAAGTTATGCGTTATGCGTTATGCTTTATGCATTATGCGTTATGCGTTATGCGTTATGCGTTATGCGTTAAGCGTTATGCGTTATGCTTTATGCGTTATGCGTTACTCCTTATGAGTTATGAGTTATAAGTTATGCGTAATGCGTTATGCGTTATGCGTTATGCTTTATGCGTTATGCGTTATGCGTTATGCGTTATGCGTTATGCGTTATGCGTGATCCGTTATGCGTTATGCGTTATGCGTTATGCGTTATGCGTTATGCGTTATGCGTTATGCGTTATGCGTTATGCGTTATGCGTTATGCGTTATGTGTTAGGCGATATGCGTTATGCGTGATCCGACTTGCATTATGCGTTATGCGTTATGCGTTATTCGTTATGAGTAATGAGTTATAAGTTATGCGTTATGCGTTATGCTTTATGCATTATGCGTTATGCGTTATGCGTTATGCGTTATGCGTTATGCGTTATGCTTTATGCGTTATGCGTTACTCCTTATGAGTTATGAGTTATGCGTTATGCTTTATGCGTTATGCGTTATGCGTTATGCGTTATGCGTTATGCGTTATGCGTTATGCGTTATGCGTTATGCGTTATGCGTTATGCGTTATGCGTTATGCGTTACGCGTTATTCGTTATGAGTAATGAGTTATAAGATATGCGTTATGCGTTATGCTTTATGCATTATGCGTTATGCGTTATGCGTTTTGCGTTATGCGTAATGCGTTATGCGTTATGCGTTATGCGTTATGCGTTATGCGTTATGCGTTATGCGTTATGCGTTATGCGTTATGCGTTATGCTTTATGCGTTATGCGTTATGAGTTATACGTTATGCGTTATGCATTATGCGTTATGCGTTATGCGTTATGCGTTATATGTTATGCGTTATGCGTTATGCGTTATGCGTTATGCGTTATGCGTTGTGCGTTATTCGTTATGAGTAATGAGTTATAAGTTATGCGTTATGCGTTATGCTTTATGCGTTATGCGTTATGCGTTATGCGTTATGCGTTATGCGTTATGCGTTATGCGTTATGCGTTATGCTTTATGCGTTATGCGTTACTCCTTATGAGTTATGAGTTATGCGTTATGCTTTATGCGTTATGCGTTATGCGTTATGCGTTATGCGTTATGCGTTATGCGTTATGCGTTATGCGTTATGCGTTATGCGTTATGCGTTATGCGTTATTCGTTATGAGTAATGAGTTATAAGATATGCGTTATGCGTTATGCTTTATGCATTATGCGTTATGCGTTATGCGTTTTGCGTTATGCGTAATGCGTTATGCGTTATGCGTTATGCGTTATGCGTTATGCGTTATGCGTTATGCGTTATGCGTTATGCGTTATGCGTTATGCTTTATGCGTTATGCGTTATGCGTTATACGTTATGCGTTATGCATTATGCGTTATGCGTTATGCGTTATGCGTTATATGTTATGCGTTATGCGTTATGCGTTATGCGTTATGCGTTATGCGTTGTGCGTTATGCTTTATGCGTTATGCGTTATGCGTTATGCGTTATGCGTTATGCGTTATGCGATATGCGTTATGCGTTATGCGTTATGCGTTATGCGTTATGCGTTATGCGTTATGCGTTATGCGTTATGCGTTATGCGTTATGCGTTATGCGTTATGCGTTATGCGTTATGCGTTATGCGTGATCCGACATGCGTTATGCATTTTGCGTTATGCGTTATTCGTTATGAGTTATGAGTTATAAGTTATGCGTAATGCGTTATGCGTTATGCGTTATGCGTTATGCGTTATGCGTTATGCGTTATGCGTTATGCTTTATGCGTTATGAGTTACTCCTTATGAGTTATGAGTTATAAGTTATGCGTAATGCGTTATGCGTTATGCGTTATGCTTTATGCGTTATGCGTTATGCGTTATGCGTTATGCGTTATGCGTTATGCGTTATGCGTTATGCGTTATGCGTTATGCGTTATGCGTTATGCTTTATGCGTTATGCGTTATGAGTTATACGTTATGCGTTATGCATTATGCGTTATGCGTTATGCGTTATGCGTTATATGTTATGCGTTATGCGTTATGCGTTATGCGTTATGCGTTATGCGTTATGCTTTATGCGTTATGCGTTATGAGTTATACGTTATGCGTTATGCATTATGCGTTATGCGTTATGCGTTATGCGTTATACGTTTTGCGTTATGCGTTATGCGTTATGCGTTATGCGTTATGCGTTGTGCGTTATGCTTTATGCGTTATGCGTTATGCGTTATGCGTTATGCGTTATGCGTTATGCGATATGCGTTATGCGTTATGCGTTATGCGTTATGCGTTATGCGTTATGCGTTATGCGTTATGCGTTATGCGTTATGCGTTATGCGTTATGCGTTATGCATTATGCGTTATGCGTTATGCGTTATGCGTTATTCGTTATGAGTAATGAGTTATAAGTTATGCGTTTTGCGTTATGCTTTATGCATTATGCGTTATGCGTTATGCGTTATGCGTTATGCGTTATGCGTTATGCGTTATGCGTTATGCTTTATGCGTTATGAGTTACTCCTTATGAGTTATGAGTTATAAGTTATGCGTAATGCGTTATGCGTTATGCGTTATGCTTTATGCGTTATGCGTTATGCGTTATGCGTTATGCGTTATGCGTTATGCGTGATCCGTTATGCGTTATGCGTTGTGCGTTATGCGTTTTGCGTTATGCGTTATGCGTTATGCGTTATGCGTTATGCGTTATGCGTTATGCGTTATGCGTTATGCGTTATGCGTTATGCGTTATGCGTTATGCTTTATGCGTTATGCGTTACTCCTTATGAGTTATGAGTTATAAGTTATGCGTAATGCGTTATGCTTTATGCGTTATGCGTTATGCGTTATGCGTTATGCGTTATGCGTTATGCGTTATGCTTTATGCGATATGCGTTACTCCTTATGAGTTATGAGTTATAAGTTATGCGTAATGCGTTATGCGTTATGCGTTATGCGTTATGCGTTATGCGTTATGCGTTATGCGTTATGCGTTATGCGTTATGCGTTACGCTTTATGCGTTATGCATTATGCGTTATGCGTTATGCGTTATGCATTATGCGTTATGCGTTATGCGTGATGCGTTATGCGTTAAGCGTTATGCGTTTTGCTGTATTCGTTTTGCGTTGTGCATTATGCGTTATGCGTTTTGCGGTATTCGTTATGCGTTATGCGTTATGCGTTATGCGTTATGCGTTATGCGTTATGCGTTATGCGTTATGGGTTATGATTTATGCGTTATGCGATATGAGTTATGCGTTAAGCGTTATGCGTTATGCGTTATGCGTTATGCGTTATGCGTTATGCGTTATGCGTTATGCGTTATGCTTTATGCGTTATGCGTTATGCGTTATGCGTTATGTGTTATGCGTTATGCGTGATGCGTTATGCGTTATGCGTTATGCGATATGCGTCACGCATCAAGCCTTATGCGATATGCGATATGCGTCATGCATCAAGCCTTATGCGTTATGGGTTATGCGTTAACGTTATGCGTTATGCGTTATGATTTATGCTTTATGCGTTATGCGTGATCCGACATGCGTTATGCATTTTGCGTTATGCGTTATTCGTTATGAGTTATGAGTTATAAGTTATGCGTAATGCGTTATGCGTTATGCGTTATGCATTATGCTTTATCCGTTATGCGTTATGCGTTATGCTTTATGCGTTATGCGTTATGCGTTATGCGTTATGCGTTATGCGTTATGCGTTATGCGTTATGCGTTATGCGTTATGCGTTATTCGTTATGAGTAATGAGTTATAAGTTATGCGTTATGCGTAATGCGTTATGCGTTATGCGTTATGCGTTATGCTTTATGCGTTATGCGTTATGCGTTATGCTTTATGCGTTATTCGTTATGCGTTATGCGTTATGCGTTATGCGTTATGCGTTATGCGTTATGCGTGATCCGACATGCATTATGCATTTTGCGTTATGCGTTATTCATTATGAGTTATGAGTTATAAGTTATGCGTTATGCGTTATGCGTTATGCGTTATGCGTTATGCATTATGCTTTATCCGTTATGCGTTATGCGTTATGCTTTATGCGTTATGCGTTATGCGTTATGCGTTATGCCTTATGCGTTATGCGTTATTCGTTATGAGTAATGAGTTATAAGTTATGCGTTATGCGTTATGCTTCATGCGTTATGCGTTATGCGTTATGCGTTATGCGTTATGCGTTATGCGTTATGCGTTATGCGCTATGCGTTATACGGTATGCGTTATGCGTTATGCGTTATGCGTTATGCGTTATGCGTTATGAGTTATGCGTTATGCGTTATGCGTTATGCGTTATGCGTTTTGCGGTATTCGTTATGCGTTGTGCATTATGCGTTATGCGTTGTGCGTTATGGGTTATGATTTATGCGTTATGCGATATGAGTTATGCGTTATGCGTTATGCGTTATGCATTTTGAGTTATGCGCCTTGTGTTATGCGTTATGCGTTACGCTTTATGCGTTATGCATTATGCGTTATGCGTTATGCGTTATGCATTATGCGTTATGCGTTATGCGTGATGCGTTATGCGTTAAGCGTTATGCGTTTTGCTGTATTCGTTATGCGTTGAGCATTATGCGTTATGCGTTTTGCGGTATTCGTTATGCGTTATGCGTTATGCGTTATGCGTTATGCGTTATGCGTTATGCGTTATGCGTTATGCGTTTTGCGGTATTCGTTATGCGTTGTGCATTATGCGTTATGCGTTGTGCGTTATGGGTTATGATTTATGCGTTATGCGATATGAGTTATGCGTTAAGCGTTATGCGTTATGCGTTATGCGTTATGCGTTATGCGTTATGCGTTATGCGTTATGCGTTATGCGTTATGCGCTATGCGTTATACGGTATGCGTTATGCGTTATGCGTTATGCGTTATGCGTTATGCGTTATGCGTTATGCGTTATGCGTTATGAGTTATGCGTTATGCGTTATGCGTTATGCGTTATGCGTTATGCGTTTTGCGGTATTCGTTATGCGTTGTGCATTATGCGTTATGCGTTGTGCGTTATGGGTTATGATTTATGCGTTATGCGATATGAGTTATGCGTTATGCGTTATGCGTTATGCATTTTGAGTTATGCGCCATGCGTTATGCGTTATGCGTTATGCGTTATGCGATATGCGTTGTGCGTTATGCGTTATGCGTTATGCGATATGCGTTGTGCGTTATGCGTTATGCGTTATGCGTTATGCGTTATGCGTTATGCGGTACGCGTTATGCGTTATGCGTTATGCGTTATGCGTTATGCGTTATGCGTTATGCGTTATGCGTTATACGTTGTACGTTATGCGTTATGCGTTATGTTTTATGCGATATGCGTTATGCATTATTCGTTATGCATTATGCGTTGTGCGTTATGCGTTATGCGTTATACGGTATGCGTTATGCGTTATGCGTTATGCGTTATGCGTTATGCTCTATACGTTATGCGTTATGCGTTACGCGTGATCCGTTATGTGTTAGGCGATATGCGTTATGCGTGATCCGACATGCATTATGCGTTATGCGTTATGCGTTATTCGTTATGAGTAATGAGTTATAAGTTATGCGTTATGCGTTATGCTTTATGCATTATGCGTTATGCGTTATGCGTTATGCGTTATGCGTTATGCTTTATGCGTTATGCTTTATGCGTTATGCGTTACTCCTTATGAGTTATGAGTTATGCGTTATGCTTTATGCGTTATGCGTTATGCGTTATGCGTTATGCGTTACGCTTTATGCGTTATGCATTATGCGTTATGCGTTATGCGTTATGCATTATGCGTTATGCGTTATGCGTGATGCGTTATGCGTTAAGCGTTATGCGTTTTGCTGTATTCGTTATGCGTTGAGCATTATGCGTTATGCGTTTTGCGGTATTCGTTATGCGTTATGCGTTATGCGTTATGAGTTATGCGTTATGCGTTATGCGTTATGCGTTATGCGTTTTGCGGTATTCGTTATGCGTTGTGCATTATGCGTTATGCGTTGTGCGTTATGGGTTATGATTTATGCGTTATGCGATATGAGTTATGCGTTAAGCGTTATGCGTTATGCGTTATGCGTTATGCGTTATGCGTTATGCGTTATGCGTTATGCGTTATGCGTTATGCGCTATGCGTTATACGGTATGCGTTATGCGTTATGCGTTATGCGTTATGCGTTATGCGTTATGCGTTATGCGTTATGCGTTATGAGTTATGCGTTATGCGTTATGCGTTATGCGTTATGCGTTATGCGTTTTGCGGTATTCGTTATGCGTTGTGCATTATGCGTTATGCGTTGTGCGTTATGGGTTATGATTTATGCGTTATGCGATATGAGTTATGCGTTATGCGTTATGCGTTATGCATTTTGAGTTATGCGCCATGCGTTATGCGTTATGCGTTATGCGTTATGCGATATGCGTTGTGCGTTATGCGTTATGCGTTATGCGATATGCGTTGTGCGTTATGCGTTATGCGTTATGCGTTATGCGTTATGCGTTATGCGTTATGCGGTACGCGTTATGCGTTATGCGTTATGCGTTATGCGTTATGCGTTATGCGTTATGCGTTATGCGTTATACGTTGTACGTTATGCGTTATGCGTTATGTTTTATGCGATATGCGTTATGCATTATTCGTTATGCATTATGCGTTGTGCGTTATGCGTTATGCGTTATACGGTATGCGTTATGCGTTATGCGTTATGCGTTATGCGTTATGCTCTATACGTTATGCGTTATGCGTTACGCGTGATCCGTTATGAGTTAGGCGATATGCGTTATGCGTGATCCGACATGCATTATGCGTTATGCGTTATGCGTTATTCGTTATGAGTAATGAGTTATAAGTTATGCGTTATGCGTTATGCTTTATGCATTATGCGTTATGCGTTATGCGTTATGCGTTATGCGTTATGCTTTATGCGTTATGCTTTATGCGTTATGCGTTACTCCTTATGAGTTATGAGTTATGCGTTATGCTTTATGCGTTATGCGTTATGCGTTATGCGTTATGCGTTATTCGTTATGAGTAATGAGTTATAAGATATGCGTTATGCGTTATGCTTTATGCATTATGCGTTATGCGTTATGCGTTTTGCGTTATGCGTTATGCGTTATGCGTTATGCGTTATGCGTTATGCGTTATGCGTTATGCGTTATGCGTTATGCGTTATGCGTTATGCGATATGCGTTATGTGTGATCCGTTATGCGTTATGCGTTATGCGTTATGCGTTATGAGTTATGCGTTATGCGTTATGCGTTATGCGTTATGCGTTTTGCGGTATTCGATATGCGTTGTGCATTATGCGTTATGCGTTGTGCGTTATGGGTTATGATTTATGCGTTATGCGATATGAGTTATGCTTTATGCGTTATGCGTTATGCGTTACGCTTTATGCGTTATGCATTATGCGTTATGCGTTATGCGTTATGCATTATGCGTTATGCGTTATGCGTGATCCGTTATGCGTTAAGCGTTATGCGTTTTGCTGTATTCGTAATGCGTTGTGCATTATGTGTTATGCGTTATGTGTAATGCGTTATGCGTTATGAGTTATACGTTATGCGTTATGCGTTAGGGGTTATGCGTTATGCGTTATGCGTTATGCTTTATGCGTTATGCATTATGCGTTATGCGTTATGCGATATGCGTTATCCGTTATGCGTTATGCGTTATGCGTTATTCGTTATGAGTAATGAGTTATAAGTTATGCGTTATGCGTTATGCTTTATGCGTTATGCGTTATGCGTTACGCTTTATGCGTTATGCATTATGCGTTATGCGTTATGCGTTATGCATTATGCGTTATGCGTTATGCGTGATCCGTTATGCGTTAAGCGTTATGCGTTTTGCTGTATTCGTAATGCGTTGTGCATTATGTGTTATGCGTTATGTGTTATGCGTTATGCGTTATGAGTTATACATTATGCGTTATGCGTTAGGGGTTATGCGTTATGCGTTATGCGTTATGCTTTATGCGTTATGCGTTATGCGTTATGCGTTATGCTTTATGCGTTATGCATTATGCGTTATGCGTTATGCGATATGCGTTATCCGTTATGCGTTATGCGTTATGCGTTATTCGTTATGAGTAATGAGTTATAAGTTATGCGTTATGCGTTATGCTTTATGCGTTATGCGTTATGCGTTATGCGTTATGCGTTATGCGTTATGCGTTATGCGTTTTGCGTTATGCGTTATGCGTTATGCGTTGTGCGTTATACGTTTGCGTTATGCGTTATGCGTTATGCGTTATGCGTTATGCGTTATTCGTTATGAGTAATGAGTTATAAGTTATGCGTTATGCGTTATGCTTTATGCATTATGCGTTATGCGTTATGCGTTATGCGTTATGCGTTATGCGTTATGCGTTATGCGTTATGCGTTATGCGTTATGCGTTATGCGTTATGCCTTATGCGTTATGCGTTATTCGTTATGATTAATGAGTTATAAGTTATGCGTTATGCGTTATGCTTCATGCGTTATGCGTTATGCGTTATGCGTTATACGTTATGCGTTATGCGTTATGCGTTATGCGCTATGCGTTATACGGTATGCGTTATGCGTTATGCATTATGCTTTATCCGTTATGCGTTATGCGTTAAGCGTTATGCGTTTTGCTGTATTCGTTATGCGTTGTGCATTATGAGTTATGCGTTATGTGTTATGCTTTATGCGTTATGCGTTATGCGTTACGCTTTATGCGTTATGCATTATGCGTTATGCGTTATGCGTTATGCATTATGCGTTATGCGTTATGCGTGATCCGTTATGCGTTAAGCGTTATGCGTTTTGCTGTATTCGTAATGCGTTGTGCATTATGTGTTATGCGTTATGTGTTATGCGTTATGCGTTATGAGTTATACGTTATGCGTTATGCGTTAGGGGTTATGCGTTATGCGTTATGCGTTATGCTTTATGCGTTATGCATTATGCGTTATGCGTTATGCGATATGCGTTATCCGTTATGCGTTATGCGTTATTCGTTATGAGTAATGAGTTATAAGTTATGCGTTATGCGTTATGCTTTATGCGTTATGCGTTATGCGTTATGCGTTATGCGTTATGCGTTATGCGTTATGCGTTTTGCGTTATGCGTTATGCGTTATGCGTTGTGCGTTATACGTTTGCGTTATGCGTTATGCGTTATGCTTTATGCGTTATGCGTTATGCGTTATGCGTTATGCGTTATGCGTTATGCGTTATGCGATATGCGTTATGCGTTATGCGTTATGCGTTATGCGTTATGCGTTATGCGTTATGCGTTATGCGTTATGCGTTATGCGTTATGCGTTATGCGTTATGCATTATGCGTTATGCGTTATGCGTTATGCGTTATGCGTTATTCGTTATGAGTAATGAGTTATAAGTTATGCGTTATGCGTTATGCTTTATGCATTATGCGTTATGCGTTATGCGTTATGCGTTATGCGTTAAGCGTTATGCGTTATGCTTTATGCGTTATGCGTTACTCCTTATGAGTTATGAGTTATAAGTTATGCGTAATGCGTTATGCGTTATGCGTTATGCTTTATGCGTTATGCGTTATGCGTTATGCGTTATGCGTTATGCGTTATGCGTGATCCGTTATGCGTTATGCGTTATGCGTTATGCGTTATGCGTTATGCGTTATGCGTTATGCGTTATGCGTTATGCGTTATGCGTTATGTGTTAGGCGATATGCGTTATGCGTGATCCGACTTGCATTATGCGTTATGCGTTATGCGTTATTCGTTATGAGTACTGAGTTATAAGTTATGCGTTATGCGTTATGCTTTATGCATTATGCGTTATGCGTTATGCGTTATGCGTTATGCGTTATGCGTTATGCTTTATGCGTTATGCGTTACTCCTTATGAGTTATGAGTTATGCGTTATGCTTTATGCGTTATGCGTTATGCGTTATGCGTTATGCGTTATGCGTTATGCGTTATGCGTTATGCGTTATGCGTTATGCGTTATGCGTTATGCGTTATGCGTTACGCGTTATTCGTTATGAGTAATGAGTTATAAGTTATGCGTTATGCGTTATGCTTTATGCGTTATGCGTTATGCGTTATGCGTTTTGCGTTATGCGTAATGCGTTATGCGTTATGCGTTATGCGTTATGCGTTATGCGTTATGCGTTATGCGTTATGCGTTATGCGTTATGCGTTATGCTTTATGCGTTATGCGTTATGAGTTATACGTTATGCGTTATGCATTATGCGTTATGCGTTATGCGTTATGCGTTATGCGTTATGCGTTATGCGTTATGCGTTATGCGTTATGCGTTATGCGTTGTGCGTTATTCGTTATGAGTAATGAGTTATAAGTTATGCGTTATGCGTTATGCTTTATGCATTATGCGTTATGCGTTATGCGTTATGCGTTATGCGTTATGCGTTATGCGTTATGCGTTATGCTTTATGCGTTATGCGTTACTCCTTATGAGTTATGAGTTATGCGTTATGCTTTATGCGTTATGCGTTATGCGTTATGCGTTATGCGTTATGCGTTATGCGTTATGCGTTATGCGTTATGCGTTATGCGTTATGCGTTATGCGTTATTCGTTATGAGTAATGAGTTATAAGATATGCGTTATGCGTTATGCTTTATGCATTATGCGTTATGCGTTATGCGTTTTGCGTTATGCGTAATGCGTTATGCGTTATGCGTTATGCGTTATGCGTTATGCGTTATGCGTTATGCGTTATGCGTTATGCGTTATGCGTTATGCTTTATGCGTTATGCGTTATGCGTTATACGTTATGCGTTATGCATTATGCGTTATGCGTTATGCGTTATGCGTTATATGTTATGCGTTATGCGTTATGCGTTATGCGTTATGCGTTATGCGTTGTGCGTTATGCTTTATGCGTTATGCGTTATGCGTTATGCGTTATGCGTTATGCGTTATGCGATATGCGTTATGCGTTATGCGTTATGCGTTATGCGTTATGCGTTATGCGTTATGCGTTATGCGTTATGCGTTATGCGTTATGCGTTATGCGTTATGCGTTATGCGTTATGCGTGATCCGACATGCGTTATGCATTTTGCGTTATGCGTTATTCGTTATGAGTTATGAGTTATAAGTTATGCGTAATGCGTTATGCGTTATGCGTTATGCGTTATGCGTTATGCGTTATGCGTTATGCGTTATGCTTTATGCGTTATGAGTTACTCCTTATGAGTTATGAGTTATAAGTTATGCGTAATGCGTTATGCGTTATGCGTTATGCTTTATGCGTTATGCGTTATGCGTTATGCGTTATGCGTTATGCGTTATGCGTGATCCGTTATGCGTTATGCGTTATGCGTTATGCGTTATGCGTTATGCGTTATGCGTTATGCGTTATGCGTTATGCGTTATGCGTTATGCGTTATGCGTTATGCGTTATGCGTTATGCCTTATGCGTTATGCTTTATGCGTTATGCGTTACTCCTTATGAGTTGTGAGTTATAAGTTATGCGTAATGCGTTATGCTTTATGCGTTATGCGTTATGCGTTATGCGTTATGCGTTATGCGTGATCCGTTATGCGTTATGCGTTATGCGTTATGCGTTATGCGTTATGCGTTATGCGTTATGCGTTATGCGTTATGCGTTATGCGTTATGCGTTATGCGTTATGCGTTATGCGTTATGCGTTGTGCGTTATGCGTTATGCGTTATACGGTATGCGTTATGCGTTATGCGTTATGCGTTATGCGTTATGCTCTATACGTTATGCGTTATGCGTTACGCGTGATCCGTTATGTGTTAGGCGATATGCGTTATGCGTGATCCGACATGCATTATGCGTTATGCGTTATGCGTTATTCGTTATGAGTAATGAGTTATAAGTTATGCGTTATGCGTTATGCTTTATGCATTATGCGTTATGCGTTATGCGTTATGCGTTATGCGTTATGCGTTATGCGTTATGCTTTATGAGTTATGCGTTACTCCTTATGAGTTATGAGTTATGCGTTATGCTTTATGCGTTATGCGTTATGCGTTATGCGTTATGCGTTATGCGTTATGCGTTATGCGTTATGCGTTATGCGTTATGCATTATGCGTTATGCGTTATGCGTTATGCGTTATTCGTTATGAGTAATGAGTTATAAGTTATGCGTTTTGCGTTATGCTTTATGCATTATGCGTTATGCGTTATGCGTTATGCGTTATGCGTTATGCGTTATGCGTTATGCGTTATGGGTTATGCTTTATGCGTTATGAGTTACTCCTTATGAGTTATGAGTTATAAGTTATGCGTAATGCGTTATGCGTTATGCGTTATGCTTTATGCGTTATGCGTTATGCGTTATGCGTTATGCGTTATGCGTTATGCGTGATCCGTTATGCGTTATGCGTTATGCGTTATGCGTTTTGCGTTATGCGTTATGCGTTATGCGTTATGCGTTATGCGTTATGCGTTATGCGTTATGCGTTATGCGTTATGCTTTATGCGTTATGCGTTACTCCTTATGAGTTGTGAGTTATAAGTTATGCGTAATGCGTTATGCTTTATGCGTTATGCGTTATGCGTTATGCGTTATGCGTTATGCGTTATGCGTTATGCGTTATGCTTTATGCGATATGCGTTACTCCTTATGAGTTATGAGTTATAAGTTATGCGTAATGCGTTATGCGTTATGCGTTATGCTTTATGCGTTATGCGTTATGCGTTATGCGTTATGCGTTACGCTTTATGCGTTATGCATTATGCGTTATGCGTTATGCGTTATGCATTATGCGTTATGCGTTATGCGTGATGCGTTATGCGTTAAGCGTTATGCGTTTTGCTGTATGCGTTATGCGTTGAGCATTATGCGTTATGCGTTTTGCGGTATTCGTTATGCGTTATGCGTTATGCGTTATGAGTTATGCGTTATGCGTTATGCGTTATGCGTTATGGGTTATGATTTATGCGTTATGCGATATGAGTTATGCGTTAAGCGTTATGCGTTATGCGTTATGCGTTATGCGTTATGCGTTATGCGTTATGCGTTATGCGTTATGCTTTATGCGTTATGCGTTATGCGTTATGCGTTATGTGTTATGCGTTATGCGTGATGCGTTATGCGTTATGCGTTATGCGATATGCGTCACGCATCAAGCCTTATGCGATATGCGATATGCGTCATGCATCAAGCCTTATGCGTTATGGGTTATGCGTTAACGTTATGCGTTATGCGTTATGATTTATGCTTTATGCGTTATGCGTTATGCGTGATCCGACATGCGTTATGCATTTTGCGTTATGCGTTATTCGTTATGAGTTATGAGTTATAAGTTATGCGTAATGCGTTATGCGTTATGCGTTATGCATTATGCTTTATCCGTTATGCGTTATGCGTTATGCTTTATGCGTTATGCGTTATGCTTTATGCGTTATGCGTTATGCGTTATGCGTTATGCGTTATGCGTTATGCGATATGCGTTATGCGTTATGCGTTATGCGTTATGCGTTATGCGTTATGCGTTATGCGTTATGCGTTATGCGTTATGCGTTATGCGTTATGCGTTATGCGTTATGCATTATGCGTTATGCGTTATGCGTTATGCGTTATTCGTTATGAGTAATGAGTTATAAGTTATGCGTTATGCGTTATGCTTTATGCATTATGCGTTATGCGTTATGCGTTATGCGTTATGCGTTATGCGTTATGCGTTATGCGTTATGCTTTATGCGTTATGAGTTACTCCTTATGAGTTATGAGTTATAAGTTATGCGTAATGCGTTATGCGTTATGCGTTATGCTTTATGCGTTATGCGTTATGCGTTATGCGTTATGCGTTATGCGTTATGCGTGATCCGTTATGCGTTATGCGTTATGCGTTATGCGTTATGCGTTATGCGTTATGCGTTATGCGTTATGCGTTATGCGTTATGCGTTATGCGTTATGCGTTATGCGTTATGCTTTATGCGTTATGCGTTACTCCTTATGAGTTGTAAGTTATAAGTTATGCGTAATGCGTTATGCTTTATGCGTTATGCGTTATGCGTTATGCGTTATGCGTGATCCGTTATGCGTTATGCGTTATGCGTTATGCGTTATGCGTTATGCGTTATGCGTTATGCGTTATGCGTTATGCGTTATGCGTTATGCGTTATGCGTTATGCGTTATGCGTTATGCGTTATGCGTTGTGCGTTATGCGTTATGCGTTATACGGTATGCGTTATGCGTTATGCGTTATGCGTTATGCGTTATGCTCTATACGTTATGCGTTATGCGTTACGCGTGATCCGTTATGTGTTAGGCGATATGCGTTATGCGTGATCCGACATGCATTATGCGTTATGCGTTATGCGTTATTCGTTATGAGTAATGAGTTATAAGTTATGCGTTATGCGTTATGCGTTATGCATTATGCGTTATGCGTTATGCGTTATGCGTTATGCGTTATGCGTTATGCTTTATGCGTTATGCGTTACTCCTTATGAGTTATGAGTTATGCGTTATGCTTTATGCGTTATGCGTTATGCGTTATGCGTTATGCGTTATGCGTTATGCGTTATGCGTTATGCGTTATGCGTTATGCGTTATGCGTTATGCGTTATGCGTTATGCGTTATTCGTTATGAGTAATGAGTTATAAGATATGCGTTATGCGTTATGCTTTATGCATTATGCGTTATGCGTTATGCGTTTTGCGTTATGCGTTATGCGTTATGCGTTATGCGTTATGCGTTATGCGTTATGCGTTATGCGTTATGCGTTATGCGTTATGCGTTATGCGTTATGCTTTATGCGTTATGCGTTATGAGTTATACGTTATGCGTTATGCATTATGCGTTATGCGTTATGCGTTGTGCGTTATATGTTATGCGTTATGCGTTATGCGTTATGCGTTATGCGTTATGCGTTATGCTTTATGCGTTATGCGTTATGAGTTATACGTTATGCGTTATGCATTATGCGTTATGCGTTATGCGTTATGCGTTATATGTTATGCGTTATGCGTTATGCGTTATGCGTTATGCGTTATGCGTTGTGCGTTATGCTTTATGCGTTATGCGTTATGCGTTATGCGTTATGCGTTATGCGTTATGCGATATGCGTTATGCGTTATGCGTTATGCGTTATGCGTTATGCGTTATGCGTTATGCGTTATGCGTTATGCGATATGCGTTGTGCGTTATGCGTTATGCGTTATGCGTTATGCGTTATGCGTTATGCGTTATTCGTTATGAGTAATGAGTTATAAGTTATGCGTTTTGCGTTATGCTTTATGCATTATGCGTTATGCGTTATGCGTTATGCGTTATGCGTTATGCGTTATGCGTTATGCGTTATGCGTTATGCTTTATGCGTTATGAGTTACTCCTTATGAGTTATGAGTTATAAGTTATGCGTAATGCGTTATGCGTTATGCGTTATGCTTTATGCGTTATGCGTTATGCGTTATGCGTTATGCGTTATGCGTTATGCGTGATCCGTTATGCGTTATGCGTTGTGCGTTATGCGTTTTGCGTTATGCGTTATGCGTTATGCGTTATGCGTTATGCGTTATGCGTTATGCGTTATGCGTTATGCGTTATGCGTTATGCGTTATGCTTTATGCGTTATGCGTTACTCCTTATGAGTTGTCAGTTATAAGTTATGCGTAATGCGTTATGCTTTATGCGTTATGCGTTATGCGTTATGCGTTATGCGTTATGCGTTATGCGTTATGCTTTATGCGATATGCGTTACTCCTTATGAGTTATGAGTTATAAGTTATGCGTAATGCGTTATGCGTTATGCGTTATGCTTTATGCGTTATGCGTTATGCGTTATGCGTTATGCGTTATGCGTTATGCGTTACGCTTTATGCGTTATGCATTATGCGTTATGCGTTATGCGTTATGCGTTATGCGTTATGCGTTATGCGTGATGCGTTATGCGTTAAGCGTTATGCGTTTTGCTGTATTCGTTATGCGTTGAGCATTATGCGTTATGCGTTTTGCGGTATTCGTTATGCGTTATGCGTTATGCGTTATGCGTTATGCGTTATGCGTTATGCGTTATGCGTTATGGGTTATGATTTATGCGTTATGCGATATGAGTTATGCGTTAAGCGTTATGCGTTATGCGTTATGCGTTATGCGTTATGCGTTATGCGTTATGCGTTATGCGTTATGCTTTATGCGTTATGCGTTATGCGTTATGCGTTATGCGTTGTGCGTTATGCGTGATGCGTTATGCGTTATGCGTTATGCGATATGCGTCACGCATCAAGCCTTATGCGATATGCGATATGCGTCATGCATCAAGCCTTATGCGTTATGGGTTATGCGTTAACGTTATGCGTTATGCGTTATGATTTATGCTTTATGCGTTATGCGTGATCCGACATGCGTTATGCATTTTGCGTTATGCGTTATTCGTTATGAGTTATGAGTTATAAGTTATGCGTAATGCGTTATGCGTTATGCGTTATGCATTATGCTTTATCCGTTATGCGTTATGCGTTATGCTTTATGCGTTATGCGTTATGCGTTATGCGTTATGCGTTATGCGTTATGCGTTATGCGTTATGCGTTATGCGTTATGCGTTATGCGTTATTCGTTATGAGTAATGAGTTATAAGTTATGCGTTATGCGTAATGCGTTATGTGTTATGCGTTATGCGTTATGCTTTATGCGTTATGCGTTATGCGTTATGCTTTATGCGTTATTCGTTATGCGTTATGCGTTATGCGTTATGCGTTATGCGTTATGCGTTATGCGTGATCCGACATGCATTATGCATTTTGCGTTATGCGTTATTCATTATGAGTTATGAGTTATAAGTTATGCGTAATGCGTTATGCGTTATGCGTTATGCGTTATGCATTATGCTTTATCCGTTATGCGTTATGCGTTATGCTTTATGCGTTATGCGTTATGCGTTATGCGTTATGCGTTATGCGTTATGCGTTATTCGTTATGAGTAATGAGTTATAAGTTATGCGTTATGCGTTATGCTTCATGCGTTATGCGTTATGCGTTATGCGTTATGCGTTATGCGTTATGCGTTATGCGTTATGCGCTATGCGTTATACGGTATGCGTTATGCGTTATGCGTTATGCGTTATGCGTTATGCGTTATGAGTTATGCGTTATGCGTTATGCGTTATGCGTTATGCGTTTTGCGGTATTCGTTATGCGTTGTGCATTATGCGTTATGCGTTGTGCGTTATGGGTTATGATTTATGCGTTATGCGATATGAGTTATGCGTTATGCGTTATGCGTTATGCATTTTGAGTTATGCGCCTTGCGTTATGCGTTATGCGTTACGCTTTATGCGTTATGCATTATGCGTTATGCGTTATGCGTTATGCATTATGCGTTATGCGTTATGCGTGATGCGTTATGCGTTAAGCGTTATGCGTTTTGCTGTATTCGTTATGCGTTGAGCATTATGCGTTATGCGTTTTGCGGTATTCGTTATGCGTTATGCGTTATGCGTTATGAGTTATGCGTTAAGCGTTATGCGTTATGCGTTATGCGTTATGCGTTATGCGTTATGCGTTATGCGTTATGCGTTATGCGTTATGCGCTATGCGTTATACGGTATGCGTTATGCGTTATGCGTTATGCGTTATGCGTTATGCGTTATGCGTTATGCGTTATGCGTTATGAGTTATGCGTTATGCGTTATGCGTTATGCGTTATGCGTTATGCGTTTTGCGGTATTCGTTATGCGTTGTGCATTATGCGTTATGCGTTGTGCGTTATGGGTTATGATTTATGCGTTATGCGATATGAGTTATGCGTTATGCGTTATGCGTTATGCATTTTGAGTTATGCGCCATGCGTTATGCGTTATGCGTTATGCGTTATGCGATATGCGTTGTGCGTTATGCGTTATGCGTTATGCGATATGCGTTGTGCGTTATGCGTTATGCGTTATGCGTTATGCGTTATGCGTTATGCGTTATGCGTTACGCGTTATGCGTTATGCGTTATGCGTTATGCGTTATGCGTTATGCGTTATGCGTTATGCGTTATACGTTGTACGTTATGCGTTATGCGTTATGTTTTATGCGATATGCGTTATGCATTATTCGTTATGCATTATGCGTTGTGCGTTATGCGTTATGCGTTATACGGTATGCGTTATGCGTTATGCGTTATGCGTTATGCGTTATGCTCTATACGTTATGCGTTATGCGTTACGCGTGATCCGTTATGTGTTAGGCGATATGCGTTATGCGTGATCCGACATGCATTATGCGTTATGCGTTATGCGTTATTCGTTATGAGTAATGAGTTATAAGTTATGCGTTATGCGTTATGCTTTATGCATTATGCGTTATGCGTTATGCGTTATGCGTTATGCGTTATGCTTTATGCGTTATGCTTTATGCGTTATGCGTTACTCCTTATGAGTTATGAGTTATGCGTTATGCTTTATGCGTTATGCGTTATGCGTTATGCGTTATGCGTTATTCGTTATGAGTAATGAGTTATAAGATATGCGTTATGCGTTATGCTTTATGCATTATGCGTTATGCGTTATGCGTTTTGCGTTATGCGTTATGCGTTATGCGTTATGCGTTATGCGTTATGCGTTATGCGTTATGCGTTATGCGTTATGCGTTATGCGTTATGCGTTATGCGATATGCGTTATGTGTGATCCGTTATGCGTTATGCGTTATGCGTTATGCGTTATGAGTTATGCGTTATGCGTTATGCGTTATGCGTTATGCGTTTTGCGGTATTCGATATGCGTTGTGCATTATGCGTTATGCGTTGTGCGTTATGGGTTATGATTTATGCGTTATGCGATATGAGTTATGCGTTATGCGTTATGCGTTATGCATTTTGAGTTATGCGCCATGCGTTATGCGTTATGCGTTATGCGTTATGCGATATGCGTTGTGCGTTATGCGTTATGCGTTATGCGATATGCGTTGTGCGTTATGCGTTATGCGTTATGGGTTATGCGTTATGCGTTATGCGTTATGCGGTACGCGTTATGCGTTATGCGTTATGCGTTATGCGTTATGCGTTATGCGTTATGCGTTATGCGTTATACGTTGTACGTTATGCGTTATGCGTTATGTTTTATGCGATATGCGTTAAGCGTTATGCGTTATGCGTTATGCGTTATACGTTGTACGTTATGCGTTATGCGTTATGTTTTATGCGATATGCGTTATGCATTATTCGTTATGCATTATGCGTTGTGCGTTATGCGTTATGCGTGATCCGACATGCATTATGCGTTATGCGTTATGCGTTATTCGTTATGAGTAATGAGTTATAAGTTATGCGTTATGCGTTATGCTTTATGCATTATGCGTTATGCGTTATGCGTTATGCGTTATGCGTTATGCTTTATGCGTTATGCTTTATGCGTTATGCGTTACTCCTTATGAGTTATGAGTTATGCGTTATGCTTTATGCGTTATGCGTTATGCGTTATGCGTTATGCGTTATTCGTTATGAGTAATGAGTTATAAGATATGCGTTATGCGTTATGCTTTATGCATTATGCGTTATGCGTTATGCGTTTTGCGTTATGCGTTATGCGTTATGCGTTATGCGTTATGCGTTATGCGTTATGCGTTATGCGTTATGCGTTATGCGTTATGCGTTATGCGTTATGCGTTATGCGATATGCGTTATGTGTGATCCGTTATGCGTTATGCGTTATGCGTTATGCGTTATGAGTTATGCGTTATGCGCTATGCGTTATGCGTTATGCGTTTTGCGGTATTCGTTATGCGTTGTGCATTATGCGTTATGCGTTGTGCGTTATGGGTTATGATTTATGCGTTATGCGATATGCGATATGCGTCATGCATCAAGCCTTATGCGTTATGCATTATGCTTTATCCGTTATGCGTTATGCGTTATGCTTTATGCGTTATGCGTTATGCGTTATGCGTTATGCGTTATGCGTTATGCGTTATGCGTTATGCGTTATTCGTTATGAGTAATGAGTTATAAGTTATGCGTTATGCGTAATGCGTTATGCGTTATGCGTTATGCGTTATGCTTTATGCGTTATGCGTTATGCGTTATGCTTTATGCGTTATGCGTTATGCGTTATGCGTTATGCGTTATGCGTTATGCGTTATGCTTTATGCGTTATGCGTTATGAGTTATACGTTATGCGTTATGCATTATGCGTTATGCGTTATGCGTTATGCGTTATATGTTATGCGTTATGCGTTATGCGTTATGCGTTATACGTTATGCGTTATGCGTTATGCGTTATGCGTTATGCGTTATGCGTTATGCTTTATGCGTTATGCGTTATGAGTTATACGTTATGCGTTATGCATTATGCGTTATGCGTTATGCGGTATTCGTTATGCGTTGTGCATTATGCGTTATGCGTTGTGCGTTATGGGTTATGATTTATGCGTTATGCGATATGAGTTATGCGTTATGCGTTATGCGTTATGCATTTTGAGTTATGCGCCATGCGTTATGCGTTATGCGTTACGCTTTATGCGTTATGCATTATGCGTTATGCGTTATGCGTTATGCATTATGCGTTATGCGTGATGCGTTATGCGTTAAGCGTTATGCGTTTTGCTGTATTCGTTATGCGTTGAGCATTATGCGTTATGCGTTTTGCGGTATTCGTTATGCGTTATGCGTTATGCGTTATGAGTTATGCGTTATGCGTTATGCGTTATGCGTTATGCGTTATGCGTTTTGCTTTATTCGTTATGCGTTGTGCATTATGCGTTATGCGTTGTGCGTTATGGGTTATGCGTTATGCGTTATGCGTTATGCGTTATGCGTTATGCGTTATGCGTGATGCGTTATGCGTTATGCTTTATGCGTTATTCGTTATGCGTTATGCGTTATGCGTTATGCGTTATGCGTTATGCGTGATCCGACATGCATTATGCATTTTGCGTTATGCGTTATTCATTATGAGTTATGAGTTATAAGTTATGCGTAATGCGTTATGCGTTATGCGTTATGCATTATGCTTTATCCGTTATGCGTTATGCGTTATGCTTTATGCGTTATGCGTTATGCCTTATGCGTTATGCGTTATTCGTTATGAGTAATGAGTTATAAGTTATGCGTTATGCGTTATGCTTCATGCGTTATGCGTTATGCGTTATGCGTTATGCGTTATGCGTTATGCGTTATGCGTTATGCGCTATGCGTTATACGGTATGCGTTATGCGTTATGCGTTATGCGTTATGCGTTATGCGTTATGCGTTATGCGTTATGCGTTATGAGTTATGCGTTATGCGTTATGCGTTATGCGTTATGCGTTTTGCGGTATTCGTTATGCGTTGTGCATTATGCGTTATGCGTTGTGCGTTATGGGTTATGATTTATGCGTTATGCGATATGAGTTATGCGTTATGCGTTATGCGTTATGCGTTATGCGTTTTGCTGTATTCGTTATGCGTTGTGCATTATGCGTTATGCGTTGTGCGTTATGGGTTATGATTTATGCGTTATGCGATATGAGTTATGCGTTATGCGTTATGCGTTATGCATTTTGAGTTATGCGCCATGCGTTATGCGTTATGCGTTATGCGTTATGCGATATGCGTTGTGCGTTATGCGTTATGCGTTATGCGATATGCGTTGTGCGTTATGCGTTATGCGTTATGCGTTATGCGTTATGCGTTATGCGTTATGCGGTACGCGTTATGCGTTATGCGTTATGCGTTATGCGTTATGCGTTATGCGTTATGCGTTATACGTTGTACGTTATGCGTTATGCGTTATGTTTTATGCGATATGCGTTATGCATTATTCGTTATGCATTATGCGTTGTGCGTTATGCGTTATGCGTGTTCCGACATGCATTATGCGTTATGCGTTATGCGTTATTCGTTATGAGTAATGAGTTATAAGTTATGCGTTATGCGTTATGCTTTATGCATTATGCGTTATGCGTTATGCGTTATGCGTTATGCGTTATGCGTTATGCTTTATGCGTTATGCTTTATGCGTTATGCGTTACTCCTTATGAGTTATGAGTTATGCGTTATGCTTTATGCGTTATGCGTTATGCGTTATGCGTTATGCGTTATTCGTTATGAGTAATGAGTTATAAGATATGCGTTATGCGTTATGCTTTATGCATTATGCGTTATGCGTTATGCGTTTTGCGTTATGCGTTATGCGTTATGCGTTATGCGTTATGCGTTATGCGTTATGCGTTATGCGTTATGCGTTATGCGTTATGCGTTATGCGTTATGCGTTATGCGTTATGCGATATGCGTTATGTGTGATCCGTTATGCGTTATGCGTTATGCGTTATGCGTTATGAGTTACGCGTTATGCGCTATGCGTTATGCGTTATGCGTTTTGCGGTATTCGTTATGCGTTGTGCATTATGCGTTATGCGTTGTGCGTTATGGGTTATGATTTATGCGTTATGCGATATGCGATATGCGTCATGCATCAAGCCTTATGCGTTATGCATTATGCTTTATCCGTTATGCGTTATGCGTTATGCTTTATGCGTTATGCGTTATGCGTTATGCGTTATGCGTTATGCGTTATGCGTTATGCGTTATGCGTTATTCGTTATGAGTAATGAGTTATAAGTTATGCGTTATGCGTAATGCGTTATGCGTTATGCGTTATGCGTTATGCTTTATGCGTTATGCGTTATGCGTTATGCTTTATGCGTTATTCGTTATGCGTTATGCGTTATGCGTTATGCGTTATGCGTTATGCGTTATGCGTTATGCGTGATCCGACATGCATTATGCATTTTGCGTTATGCGTTATTCATTATGAGTTATGAGTTATAAGTTATGCGTAATGCGTTATGCGTTATGCGTTATGCATTATGCTTTATCCGTTATGCGTTATGCGTTATGCTTTATGCGTTATGCGTTATGCGTTATGCGTTATGCCTTATGCGTTATGCGTTATTCGTTATGAGTTATGAGTTATAAGTTATGCGTAATGCGTTATGCGTTATGCGTTATGCATTATGCTTTATCCGTTATGCGTTATGCGTTATGCTTTATGCGTTATGCGTTATGCGTTATGCGTTATGCCTTATGCGTTATGCGTTATTCGTTATGAGTAATGAGTTATAAGTTATGCGTTATGCGTTATGCTTCATGCGTTATGCGTTATGCGTTATGCGTTATGCGTTATGCGTTATGCGTTATGCGTTATGCGCTATGCGTTATACGGTATGCGTTATGCGTTATGCGTTATGCGTTATGCGTTATGCGTTATGCGTTATGAGTTATGCGTTATGCGTTATGCGTTATGCGTTATGCGTTTTGCGGTATTCGTTATGCGTTGTGCATTATGCGTTATGCGTTGTGCGTTATGGGTTATGATTTATGCGTTATGCGATATGAGTTATGCGTTATGCGTTATGCTTTATGCGTTATGCATTTTGAGTTATGCGTTATGCGTTATGCATTATGCGTTATGCGTTATGCGTTATGCGTTATATGTTATGCGTTATGCGTTATGCGTTATGCGTTATGCGTTATGCGTTATGCGTTATGCGTTATGCGTTATTCGTTATGAGTAATGAGTTATAAGATATGCGTTATGCTTTATGCATTATGCGTTATGCGTTATGCGTTTTGCGTTATGCGTTATGCGTTATGCGTTATGCGTTATGCGTTATGCGTTATGCGTTATGCGTTATGCGTTATGCGTTATGCGTTATGCTTTATGCGTTATGCGTTATGAGTTATACGTTATGCGTTATGCATTATGCGTTATGCGTTATGCGTTATGCGTTATATGTTATGCGTTATGCGTTATGCGTTATGCGTTATGCGTTGTGCGTTATACGTTTGCGTTATGCGTTATGCGTTATGCGTTATACGGTATGCGTTATGCGTTATGCGTTGGCGTTATGCGTTATGCGTTATGCGTTATGCGTTATGCGTTATGAGTTATGCGTTATGCGTTATGCGTTATGCGTTATGCGTTATGCGTTATGCTTTATGCATTATGCGTTATGCGTTATGCGTTATGCGTTATGCGTTATGCTTTATGCGTTATGCTTTATGCGTTATGCGTTACTCCTTATGAGTTATGAGTTATGCGTTATGCTTTATGCGTTAGGGTACGCGCACAGTGGAGCCGTTTTCGTCCGACGTCCGACTTCGGCGCACACGGACAAGCGTTCCGAGGCATGTGTTGGTGCCGGTCCGACCGATTTCGTACGAAAAGATGCTCACAGTGGGCCAGATTTCGTACGAAACGGTCAAGGTCGAACCTTTCTTAAGTGCTTCGAGAAGGGTTTCAATGGGCAACCCCATGGGGTCTCAACGGCCGCTCGTCGGTCGGAGAGAATGAAATCATTTTCATTTCCCTCCGACAACGGATGGTGCAGCGTTCGCTTTAAATAATTTTCACGTCGCCAATTTTGAAGTATCCGTATTTTTAAAAACGGGTTCGTGAAGAGAACACTTGGGGCTATATCATCATTATTTTTATTTTTTCAATTTTTTGTTGCTACGATGGCAATGCACCTGTTTAAAAAAACTATTGCAAATTAAACTATAAAAAAAAATATTTTTTAAACTGAAATAATTTTTATTAAATACTCTTGTGGTTTCGCGATAAGCACCCAAAACTCATTTTTATCGTTCTATTATAGTTTGGCCGTTGTAATTTAATGAAAAACTTGTGACTTGTGACTTGTGGATTCAAGATTTCAAACAATTCTTTGTTTTTTCTTTTACTAACTAACAAATTTGCATAAAATTCGAAACAGTAGTCGCATCTCGCATGGAATGATTCATGTGCATTAATGGTATGTATATTAACGCTGACGAGAGTATGGATACTCGAAAATAAATAAAAATTGAAACAGTTATAATAAGAAACAACGATTTCGATCAATCGTAAGCAGAGAAATTCAAAGATTCGTATCTTTACATCTTTCAATGGCTACTATATCTGTTTTATGCTTCAATCGATTTCGACGAATTCGTTCATATCGGTTATATTGACGTCCAGTTCTAAACCAAAAAAAAAAAATCGGTAGGACTCAAAGGGCAGTCAAAGGAATTTGTATTTTTTATAATTTAAAGCAATGTACTCACCGCACTGAATAATATCTGCGCCATAAAACATTAGATTAGAATGTATGATCCTTTATTGATACTGTAATGCATTTGAATACATTGATTCTTTAAAATAACGTTACCATAGTAATCGAATTATTGCCACGCTTGGGCATTTTTCACCACTGTGCGACGTATGTATGTACGAAAGCGTAGCGGCTATCGACAGGTGCTATTGGAACATTGGGCGTGCAAATCATCGGACTATTATTGCTATTGCATTATTGAAGCTGTTTTTTAGCGCGCTCAATTCATAATGTTGGTGTTTGAAAAATTAGTTTACAGTCAGCACGTGTTGTCCGAGAAAGTACCGGCTTCCAGCTCAATAGTAATGCTACCTGTCATAAACCTCTCAATAGAGAACAGCCCCGGGAACGGCAGATAAACAAGTCGAGCCTATCGCCAGGTCTGCCCATCCCTACCACAGCCGCGCGCCCCTAGTCCCAATGTTTTGATTTCGACGGTGCTCGCAACGTAGTGTGTGTGGCCGCTGTAGCCAATATTTCGACACAGCCGAAAATGCGTGTGAAACTATGTAGGTCTGCCTCCTCCACTCTTATCCAATCGGCCGCGTATTCGTATCTAGGCACGTAACCATAGGCCTGCCTGGAAACCTTGTTCTCAGCCTTGCATCGATACAATGTCATCCGTTCGGACCCATACGAGATGGCGCCTAGCCACCCCCTACGATCGCATGGTAGTGGGCGGTAACGGTTTTATTAATTTCTTAACCCACTACTGTTCCGCTATCTCTCGTACGGGGCAGTGTATTGGACTACGTGTTGCACATAAACAAATTGAAAATGATTCTTTCACTACGTAATGACAAACGCTGTCGACCCTTATTTCAGAATGACTAGAGAATATTCAGCAATTTTATGGACCCAAAATAACAAATAATGCAAACCTAACAGCTGTTTATGTAGTTTGCAAGGTGAGCCTGACAACATGACGATCTCAAATAACTAAAGTAATTTGTTTGGTGTGCGAAAGAAATGTTTGAAAAAACGTTGTATGGTTAATAGAGGGGTCGTGTAGTGCTCCAATCTGATTTTTGATACTTTGATTCGAGGTGTGAAGGTCAGCATAAAAAAGTACTGATTTTCATACATCACAAATCTAATAGTTAACGAAGATATTACCGATCCAATTTTCCAGATATAGCTACTGCCTGAGAGCTAGTAGGTGCTCGAACTGACATCCTTCAGCTTGAGTGCGATTAATGTACATACATAAGTGCTCATTCTGTTTAAAGAGCAGATGGTGTTCTTCATACCTTGATGAAAAATCATAGTGACAAAAGTGCATATTTTAAATTTTCATTACAGGTACAGATAAAAGAGTTGAAAATCGTAACCTTCACATTTATCTTCGAAATTCCAAGCAATAGTAACTTGTAATGAAATTTTATTATGCATTATTTGGTAAAAAGATTCTTCTAACATCTTGAAAAATTCCATTTTTCTTAAACCCATCCCAACTTGGCCACCATGAAGGTGGAAGACAGGTAAAAGAGTCTCTGCACATGGTGTGCGGGTTGACGGGAAAACCCCTACTAAATGAATAGCTGACCGTGGAGGTGTCTGCAAGGTTTATAACACATAATTGCTATTGAGGCACAGACAGATGTTCGAGCCTTGCTTCGTGGCTCCGACAATGAAGTAATAAAGAACTAAATGCAATTAGGAGAGGCTTCCTCTCAAAAATAGCAAGAAAGTCACGTTCGTTGGAAAAAGGTATATTTTCCATTTATTCAGGTCCATTGTCAAACTTCCGTTGCCGTGATTGGTCGGTTTACCTGAAAATCGCTAACCAATCAGCAAAGTTTTAAACATTGGTGTGCATTGAGGAGCTTTCGCCCTAGAGCGCGGGAGTGAAGACATCAGAACGATTTCGTGACTTGTCCAGTGTAGTTCTAACCAGCTTTGTTCAGTGTCATTATGGATTGCGAGAAATTGATCAGTTTGGTCCAGGAGCGGGAGAGCCTGTGGAACCCTCAACACCGGGAATACCACAACCGGGATATTAATCGGAGGCTGTGGGATGAAATTGCCACAGAATTGAATAGTCAAAGTAAGTACCTACGACAATTACTACATACATACAATTGATTTACATTTTTTGAATTTTGAATATAGGGTCACATAAAAATTGTAAAATGCAACTTTTAGTATTTTTCTGCAATTCCGATCAATTGCAATTTTTGAGAAAAGGGTATAGCCGGATAAGATGGTCAAAACTGCCCTTGAACCGAATTGTATCGACCATGTATCATTCGATAGGGCACCAAAAGAAAACATACTGTGCAAAATTTCAACCCTGTATCTTGATCGGGAGGGTAGTTGTGGGGTAAAATCAAAAAATCAGTTTTTAGCCTATTTTCCGTAGTTAATTATGTTTAAAAATTCTGAGAAAAATCTGATAAATGTCAAGTATTCAAATGTATACTTCGCAATTGGTTTCAGATTTTTAAATTGATAATTCTGCTTGCAAAAAATCAAAAAAATCGAAAAAAATGCAGATTTCACATGGAAGTTCTAGAGTGACAGCTTTTATATTTTTACAGTAGCGATATACTGTTATTGGTATGGTTCATGAATTTTTTTCAAATTTTTTGGTTTACTGCGCCGTTGTTAAAAAAAATAAAAACCGAATTTTTCAACGTTTTTTCCGCGAAGAACTAAGTTAACCTTTTACAACGTTTTATTTATTTTGTAAGTCTATCAGGCTCTGATAAACCTTGAACATTTCTCAAAAATAATTAAACAATGAAATCGGCTCGATTAGTTATTTTTACTGTGTCAGTGTATTACATCTGAAAATATTAACCACATTCCCAACAGCTCAGTTGGCTCAGCGCGTTGAGCGTTTCACTGTTGACCTGCTTATACTAGGTTCTTCAGGCCCATGCATACTTCTTTTTCACTTGATTAATTCTTTTTTTATGTCTAACTGTATAACAATCAATGGTATTTTTGTACATACGTAGTAGTATGCGTATACGTATGCCGGGGCCTGAAGAACCTAGTATAAGCAGGTCAACAGTGAAACGCTCAACGCGCTGAGCCAACTGAGCTGTTGGGAATGTGGTTAATATTTTCAGATGTAATACACTGACACAGTAAAAATAACTAATCGAGCCGATTTCATTGTTTAATTATTTTTGAGAAATGTTCAAGGTTTATCAGAGCCTGATAGACTTACAAAATAAATAAAACGTTGTAAAAGGTTAACTTGGTTCTTCGCGGAAAAAACGTTGAAAAATTCGGTTTTTATTTTTTTTAACAACGGCGCAGTAAACCAAAAAATTTGAAAAAAATTCATGAACCATACCAATAACAGTATATCGCTACTGTAAAAATATAAAAGCTGTCACTCTAGAACTTCCATGTGAAATCTGCATTTTTTTCGATTTTTTTGATTTTTTGCAAGCAGAATTATCAATTTAAAAATCTGAAACCAATTGCGAAGTATGCATTTGAATACTTGACATTTATCAGATTTTTCTCAGAATTTTTAAACATAATTAACTACGGAAAATAGGCTAAAAACTGATTTTTTGATTTTACCCCACAACTACCCTTCCGATCGAGATACAGGGTTGAAATTTTGCACAGTATGTTTTCTTTTGGTGCCTTATCGAATGATACATGGTCGATACAATTCGGTTCAAGGGCAGTTTTGACCATCTTATCCGACTATACCCTTTCTTTTCACATTCTGCAGTAAACTAATTGCCCTAACTCCAAAATTATACTAGCGTCTCAAAATAAATCGAGTAACTGCACATTGCATACTATCAATACATATATGTACATTACGTATGATTGTTATACATTACAATCAGTATACTTTATACTATATAATTCTTATTATTTATGTATTTTCAGGCGCTATTATCAAACTCAAGTGGCAACGTCTGAGGGATACTCATAGACGAGAAGTAAGGAAGGCTAATCAACCTACCGGCTCTCAAGGGCAAGGGGAGTGTAGATGGCACTATTTTCATCTAATGACGTTCCTAGAAGACACTTATGCTGGCAGGCGTATGATTGGGAATATTCCCGATACCATCGAGACACAGGTAGTGTCGGAAGATGATGTTGTGGTGCAGTTGGACGACACGGAGGAGGTCCCTCATGGACTAATCTCACATAAAAAAAGAAAATTGGCGAGAGATTCCCGCGAGGAGCTCATTGAACTCGAGAGGGAGAAAATAAAGTACCTCCAACATCTGCGAGAACGAGAGGAGAAGCGCGAGGACGAGGATGGAGATTATCATTTTATGATGAGTCTGTTGTCCTCTCTGCGGGAAGTGCCCAAAGCACGACGGTTGCATGTACGATTGCGTTTGCAGCAAATTTTTTTGGATGAACAAATAAATCAAGATAATTAGAAAAACAATTAGCTGTATGTGTTATTTTATTTTGTGTATGTTTGTGTTTTTATTAAAAAATATATGCCTTTCGACGTTATATTTCTTTCTTCTTTCTCCTTTTCTCAATTCCATACATATTTACATGTTAATCTACTATTTACCCTACTTATTTATATTATATACATTATTTACATTATTTACATGCGCCTTAATTTACATCCCTTCTAGCATTATTCCCTTTTTCTTGTATGTATTTAATTTAAGATCTTTCTGTTTTGTATTTTACGTCATCACGCGGTATGTGTTGTAATTGATGTTTTTCTATTCTGTATGTTGTATTTTATGTTTCACTAGGAAATATATATGTATAGACACGAATAAAAACGCGTACTACACTGTCCTACAAATTTTTCCTTTTTTTTGTTTTCGTATAACTATTGGGTGAACCTTGTAGAGATTTTTGCGCTGATTCCGAATCTGACCTTAATTTTTTCCTGCACGTAGTTTTTGAAAAACATGACCTTGAAAAAAACGTATTTTTCAACATTAAACAAATATTATGAAGTTATTATAAAAGATATTGAATTGTTCTTTGTGGCAAAATATTCTGTAGACTTTCCTTAATACAGTGATATCCATTATTAATGCATTACGAATGTTTAAACATGTTGGGTGGTTTTTCAAGATAAAAGTCTGCTCTTTCGCGTAGTATAATTTGATTTTCCGCTGGACCCTTACTTTCTGATATAAATTAAAAAATGTCATCAAAATTTTGTGCAAAAGTGGTGTCTCTCCGTCTTTAATGACTGTTTAAACATGTTTAAACATTCGTAATGCATTAATGATGGATATCACTGTATTCAGGAAAGTCTACGGAATCTTTTGCTACAAAGAACAATACAATTTCTTTTATAATAACATCATAATATTTGTTTAAATTTGAAAAATACGTTTTTTTTCAAGGTCATGTTTTTCAAAAACTATGCGTGTAGGAAAAAATTAAGGTCAGATTCGGTAATCAGCGCAAAAGGCTCTATAAGATCCACCCAACAGTTATTTGGAAACATACAAAAGGTTGAAATTTGATGTACGATGCCAACGCGGTACATCATTTAAATATTAATATAAATTTATTCCTAATATTCGAGTCTCGATAAGAAATGGCCTAATGTCACCGTGAGGCCCAACCCGCGAAGAAATTATTTATTACATGATTATTTAATATTTCTTACTACAAATTGTATGCCAAATTAAAATTTGGAAGATAACAATGACCCTAAGCATACTATCAGGAAAACTAAAAAACAAACTAGAAAACTAAAAAACTAACACTTCAAACTAGTTGGAAAAGTTTTTAACATCGAAGATGTCAATGTATGACTCTATTCAAATCATTGAGAGAAGGAATAATATTGAATGCAGTTACTGTTCCTTGCAATCGATGAAGACACTTTTTATTTTGCAGACTCCACATTACACACAGTCTACGCACTTTACATACAATCAACGCACATTACATACAATCAACGCACATCACACACAATCATCGCACATTACTTACAACTATTACACATACATTAACTACAACTATTATACATACACTACTTACAACTATTACACATACATTAGTTACAACTATTACTTACACTAACTATTAAATAACTATTATACATATAACTAGCGTTCATTCGCAAAATAATGTCTAAAATTATCGCGTATCTTGTACGCCCTCTGCGTTGCGCGACCATTCGTTGAACGCGCTCTGTTCGTCTCCCTGTTCGTCTCCCTGTCCGTCTCCAAGCCATCCTCCTCCACAGTGTCGTCCGTCTGCAATGATGCTGAGACGTTTATCACCCTTCTATCAATCAGCACGTTATGCAATAAGCATGTGCATTTCACGATTGCATCTACGTGCTCCAAATTGACATGCAACTCGCTCTTCAGGCACCTCCACTTGCTCGCAAGTATGCCGAAAGCACATTCAATTGTGCGCCTCGCCCTGCTCAATCTATAATTAAACGTAGCTCTCTCGCGGTCCAAGCTGCTGTTGTTTGGATATGGCCGCAACAAGTAAGTTTTCAAGGGGTAGCCCTGATCGGCGATTACAACATGTGGCAAACTTGTGCCTCCTACAATTCTGGCGGGCGGCATGCCGAATGTGTTGGCCTCTAGGCGGCGGTATACGTTTGTCGCAGTTAGTACGGCGCCATCGCATCGCTTACCGTAATCGCCTACATCCACCGTCACAAATTTACATTTTGCATCCGCAATTGCCTGCAGATGCACAGAGAAATATTTTTTATAATTGTAGTGCACCGAACCACTATTGGGCGGACATATCACGCGGATATGTTTCCCATCTAAACTCCCAACGCAATTGGGAAAATTCCATAGTTGTTCATATTCGACAGCATTATTGCGCAGGCTGCTCATGGATGGTACCGGCATGTGTGTTTCATGGAACGTTTCCCAGATTGCGTCGCATGTCTCGCTAACAATTTGAGATATCGTATTGTTTGCAATACGAAACGAAAACGCTAGCGATCGGTACGAAAGTCCCGTCGCCAGAAACCTAAAACAGAAATTAATATTACATTAAAACTATGCTGTAGGAATTATTCGATGACATTAATTTGCATCAAAATAAAAAAACAACTCACCTCAATGTTACAACCAGCCTCTCCTCGGGCGAAATACACTTTCGAAAATTTGAGTACTTAAGGATTTTATTACGAATGCCTTCCAGTACGTAATGGAATGTTTCCTTATCCATTCGTAAATATTCAACAAATTTGTCGGGTTTATCCAGCAAATCTTTAAATAGAAGGTGGTATTCCCCTCTTCCTTCGCGGGATTGATAGATCTCATGTACATGAAATCTCCTCCTTGGCCGCAGATCTTCCCTCAGAAGAGAACTTGTCTCCAAGGAAAAAAATGTTGCAGCGTTCATGGTGTGTACGTAGAAGTGCTCGGAAGTCTCGAAACAAATTTTTTTCGCGAACTGGTTGCGTCTCGCTGCGTTCTTTCCATCGTCAACTCGTTTTTTTCGTGATTGGTTGACAGCAAATTTCAGTGGGGTGATTTTGACTTTTCCAATTGGTCGAGGGTGTATCCGTACGTTTCTTTTTTAGCGTGGAGTGGGAAACGGTCAAAAAACTTTGTGCATTGTCTCGTCAAGACGATGTCGTGATTTATGATCGGTCGTCATTTTACTGCTCTATCGCACATCTGGATTAAGACGTTTTGGGACGAAGCTGTCGGACCACCGTGGTCACAAAGATGTACAAAACTTTCTTATATCATAAAAAATGCAAATGTTTTCCGCAAATGTACCTCTTTCCAACGAACGTGACTTTCTTGCTATTTTTGAGAGGAAGCCTCTCCTAATTGCATTTAGTTCTTTATTACTTCATTGTCGGAGCCACGAAGCAAGGCTCGAACATCTGTCTGTGCCTCAATAGCAATTATGTGTTATAAACCTTGCAGACACCTCCACGGTCAGCTATTCATTTAGTAGGGGTTTTCCCGTCAACCCGCACACCATGTGCAGAGACTCTTTTACCTGTCTTCCACCTTCATGGTGGCCAAGTTGGGATGGGTTTAAGAAAAATGGAATTTTTCAAGATGTTAGAAGAATCTTTTTACCAAATAATGCATAATAAAATTTCATTACAAGTTACTATTGCTTGGAATTTCGAAGATAAATGTGAAGGTTACGATTTTCAACTCTTTTATCTGTACCTGTAATGAAAATTTAAAATATGCACTTTTGTCACTATGATTTTTCATCAAGGTATGAAGAACACCATCTGCTCTTTAAACAGAATGAGCACTTATGTATGTACATTAATCGCACTCAAGCTGAAGGATGTCAGTTCGAGCACCTACTAGCTCTCAGGCAGTAGCTACATCTGGAAAATTGGATCGGTAATATCTTCGTTAACTATTAGATTTGTGATGTATGAAAATCAGTACTTTTTTATGCTGACCTTCACACCTCGAATCAAAGTATCAAAAATCAGATTGGAGCACTACACGACCCCTCTATTAACCATACAACGTTTTTTCAAACATTTCTTTCGCACACCAAACAAATTACTTTAGTTATTTGAGATCGTCATGTTGTCAGGCTCACCTTGCAAACTACATAAACAGCTGTTAGGTTTGCATTATTTGTTATTTTGGGTCCATAAAATTGCTGAATATTCTCTAGTCATTCTGAAATAAGGGTCGACAGCGTTTGTCATTACGTAGTGAAAGAATCATTTTCAATTTGTTTATGTGCAACACGTAGTCCAATACACTGCCCCGTACGAGAGATAGCGGAACAGTAGTGGGTTAAGAAATTAATAAAACCGTTACCGCCCACTACCATGCGATCGTAGGGGGTGGCTAGGCGCCATCTCGTATGGGTCCGAACGGATGACATTGTATCGATGCAAGGCTGAGAACAAGGTTTCCAGGCAGGCCTATGGTTACGTGCCTAGATACGAATACGCGGCCGATTGGATAAGAGTGGAGGAGGCAGACCTACATAGTTTCACACGCATTTTCGGCTGTGTCGAAATATTGGCTACAGCGGCCACACACACTACGTAGCGAGCACCGTCGAAATCAAAACATTGGGACTAGGGGCGCGCGGCTGTGGTAGGGATGGGCAGACCTGGCGATAGGCTCGACTTGTTTATCTGCCGTTCCCGGGGCTGTTCTCTATTGAGAGGTTTATGACAGGTAGCATTACTATTGAGCTGGAAGCCGGTACTTTCTCGGACAACACGTGCTGACTGTAAACTAATTTTTCAAACACCAACATTATGAATTGAGCGCGCTAAAAAACAGCTTCAATAATGCAATAGCAATAATAGTCCGATGATTTGCACGCCCAATGTTCCAATAGCACCTGTCGATAGCCGCTACGCTTTCGTACATACATACGTCGCACAGTGGTGAAAAATGCCCAAGCGTGGCAATAATTCGATTACTATGGTAACGTTATTTTAAAGAATCAATGTATTCAAATGCATTACAGTATCAATAAAGGATCATACATTCTAATCTAATGTTTTATGGCGCAGATATTATTCAGTGCGGTGAGTACATTGCTTTAAATTATAAAAAATACAAATTCCTTTGACTGCCCTTTGAGTCCTACCGATTTTTTTTTTTTGGTTTAGAACTGGACGTCAATATAACCGATATGAACGAATTCGTCGAAATCGATTGAAGCATAAAACAGATATAGTAGCCATTGAAAGATGTAAAGATACGAATCTTTGAATTTCTCTGCTTACGATTGATCGAAATCGTTGTTTCTTATTATAACTGTTTCAATTTTTATTTATTTTCGAGTATCCATACTCTCGTCAGCGTTAATATACATACCATTAATGCACATGAATCATTCCATGCGAGATGCGACTACTGTTTCGAATTTTATGCAAATTTGTTAGTTAGTAAAAGAAAAAACAAAGAATTGTTTGAAATCTTGAATCCACAAGTCACAAGTCACAAGTTTTTCATTAAATTACAACGGCCAAACTATAATAGAACGATAAAAATGAGTTTTGGGTGCTTATCGCGAAACCACAAGAGTATTTAATAAAAATTATTTCAGTTTAAAAAATATTTTTTTTTATAGTTTAATTTGCAATAGTTTTTTTAAACAGGTGCATTGCCATCGTAGCAACAAAAAATTGAAAAAATAAAAATAATGATGATATAGCCCCAAGTGTTCTCTTCACGAACCCGTTTTTAAAAATACGGATACTTCAAAATTGGCGACGTGAAAATTATTTAAAGCGAACGCTGCACCGAAATATATCGCACGAGGGCCTTCCTCTCGGTCGACGTCGGACGAACCTGAAGAGTCACACAGACGGGCCTACCCACACATTGGAAATGGTCGGCCCAAGCCTCTGACGTCACCAAGTCGGTCGGACGTCGGATCCACTGTGCGCGTACCCTTATGCGTTATGCTTTATGCGTTATGCGTTACTCCTTATGAGTTATGAGTTATGCGTTATGCTTTATGCGTTATGCGTTATGCGTTATGCGTTATGCGTTATTCGTTATGAGTAATGAGTTATAAGATATGCGTTATGCGTTATGCTTTATGCATTATGCGTTATGCGTTATGCGTTTTGCGTTATGCGTTATGCGTTATGCGTTATGCGTTATGCGTTATGCGTTATGCGTTATGCGTTATGCGTTATGCGTTATGCGTTATGCGTTATGCGTTATGCGTTATGCGTTATGCGATATGCGTTATGTGTGATCCGTTATGCGTTATGCGTTATGCGTTATGCGTTATGAGTTATGCGTTATGCGCTATGCGTTATGCGTTATGCGTTTTGCGGTATTCGTTATGCGTTGTGCATTATGCGTTATGCGTTGTGCGTTATGGGTTATGATTTATGCGTTATGCGATATGCGATATGCGTCATGCATCAAGCCTTATGCGTTATGCGTTATGCTTTATCCGTTATGCGTTATGCGTTATGCTTTATGCGTTATGCGTTATGCGTTATGCGTTATGCGTTATGCGTTATGCGTTATGCGTTATGCGTTATTCGTTATGAGTAATGAGTTATAAGTTATGCGTTATGCGTAATGCGTTATGCGTTATGCGTTATGCGTTATGCTTTATGCGTTATGCGTTATGCGTTATGCTTTATGCGTTATGCGTTATGCGTTATGCGTTATGCGTTATGCGTTATGCGTTATGCGTTATGCGTTATGCGTGATCCGACATGCATTATGCATTTTGCGTTATGCGTTATTCATTATGAGTTATGAGTTATAAGTTATGCGTAATGCGTTATGCGTTATGCGTTATGCATTATGCTTTATCCGTTATGCGTTATGCGTTATGCTTTATGCGTTATGCGTTATGCGTTATGCGTTATGCCTTATGCGTTATGCGTTATTCGTTATGAGTAATGAGTTATAAGTTATGCGTTATGCGTTATGCTTCATGCGTTATGCGTTATGCGTTATGCGTTATGCGTTATGCGTTATGCGTTATGCGTTATGCGCTATGCGTTATACGGTATGCGTTATGCGTTATGCGTTATGCGTTATGCGTTATGCGTTATGCGTTATGAGTTATGCGTTATGCGTTATGCGTTATGCGTTATGCGTTTTGCGGTATTCGTTATGCGTTGTGCATTATGCGTTATGCGTTGTGCGTTATGGGTTATGATTTATGCGTTATGCGATATGAGTTATGCGTTATGCGTTATGCGTTATGCGTTATGCATTTTGAGTTATGCGCCATGCGTTATGCGTTATGCGTCATGCGTTATGCGATATGCGTTGTGCGTTATGCGTTATGCGTTATGCGATATGCGTTGTGCGTTATGCGTTATGCGTTATGCGTTATGCGTTATGCGTTATGCGTTATGCGTTATGCGGTACGCGTTATGCGTTATGCGTTATGCGTTATGCGTTATGCGTTATGCGTTATGCGTTATACGTTGTACGTTATGCGTTATGCGTTATGTTTTATGCGATATGCGTTATGCGTTATTCGTTATGCATTATGCGTTGTGCGTTATGCGTTATGCGTTATACGGTATGCGTTATGCGTTATGCGTTATGCGTTATGCGTTATGCTCTATACGTTATGCGTTATGCGTTACGCGTGATCCGTTATGTGTTAGGCGATATGCGTTATGCGTGATCCGACATGCATTATGCGTTATGCGTTATGCGTTATTCGTTATGAGTAATGAGTTATAAGTTATGCGTTATGCGTTATGCTTTATGCATTATGCGTTATGCGTTATGCGTTATGCGTTATGCGTTATGCGTTATGCGTTATGCTTTATGCGTTATGCGTTACTCCTTATGAGTTATGAGTTATGCGTTATGCTTTATGCGTTATGCGTTATGCGTTATGCGTTATGCGTTATGCGTTATTCGTTATGAGTAATGAGTTATAAGATATGCGTTATGCGTTATGCTTTATGCATTATGCGTTATGCGTTATGCGTTTTGCGTTATGCGTTATGCGTTATGCGTTATGCGTTATGCGTTATGCGTTATGCGTTATGCGTTATGCGTTATGAGTTATGCGTTATGCGCTATGCGTTATGCGTTATGCGTTTTGCGGTATTCGTTATGCGTTGTGCATTATGCGTTATGCGTTGTGCGTTATGGGTTATGATTTATGCGTTATGCGATATGCGATATGCGTCATGCATCAAGCCTTATGCGTTATGCATTATGCTTTATCCGTTATGCGTTATGCGTTATGCTTTATGCGTTATGCGTTATGCGTTATGCGTTATGCGTTATGCGTTATGCGTTATGCGTTATGCGTTATTCGTTATGAGTAATGAGTTATAAGTTATGCGTTATGCGTAATGCGTTATGCGTTATGCGTTATGCGTTATGCTTTATGCGTTATGCGTTATGCGTTATGCTTTATGCGTTATTCGTTATGCGTTATGCGTTATGCGTTATGCGTTATGCGTTATGCGTTATGCGTTATGCGTGATCCGACATGCATTATGCATTTTGCGTTATGCGTTATTCATTATGAGTTATGAGTTATAAGTTATGCGTAATGCGTTATGCGTTATGCGTTATGCATTATGCTTTATCCGTTATGCGTTATGCGTTATGCGTTATGCGTTATGCGTTATGCGTTATGCGTTATGCCTTATGCGTTATGCGTTATTCGTTATGAGTAATGAGTTATAAGTTATGCGTTATGCGTTATGCTTCATGCGTTATGCGTTATGCGTTATGCGTTATGCGTTATGCGTTATGCGTTATGCGTTATGCGCTATGCGTTATACGGTATGCGTTATGCGTTATGCGTTATGCGTTATGCGTTATGCGTTATGCGTTATGAGTTATGCGTTATGCGTTATGCGTTATGCGTTATGCGTTTTGCGGTATTCGTTATGCGTTGTGCATTATGCGTTATGCGTTGTGCGTTATGGGTTATGATTTATGCGTTATGCGATATGAGTTATGCGTTATGCGTTATGCGTTATGCGTTATGCATTTTGAGTTATGCGCCATGCGTTATGCGTTATGCGTCATGCGTTATGCGATATGCGTTGTGCGTTATGCGTTATGCGTTATGCGATATGCGTTGTGCGTTATGCGTTATGCGTTATGCGTTATGCGTTATGCGTTATGCGTTATGCGTTATGCGGTACGCGTTATGCGTTATGCGTTATGCGTTATGCGTTATGCGTTATGCGTTATGCGTTATACGTTGTACGTTATGCGTTATGCGTTATGTTTTATGCGATATGCGTTATGCGTTATTCGTTATGCATTATGCGTTGTGCGTTATGCGTTATGCGTTATACGGTATGCGTTATGCGTTATGCGTTATGCGTTATGCGTTATGCTCTATACGTTATGCGTTATGCGTTACGCGTGATCCGTTATGTGTTAGGCGATATGCGTTATGCGTGATCCGACATGCATTATGCGTTATGCGTTATGCGTTATTCGTTATGAGTAATGAGTTATAAGTTATGCGTTATGCGTTATGCTTTATGCATTATGCGTTATGCGTTATGCGTTATGCGTTATGCGTTATGCTTTATGCGTTATGCTTTATGCGTTATGCGTTACTCCTTATGAGTTATGAGTTATGCGTTATGCTTTATGCGTTATGCGTTATGCGTTATGCGTTATGCGTTATGCGTTATTCGTTATGAGTAATGAGTTATAAGATATGCGTTATGCGTTATGCTTTATGCATTATGCGTTATGCGTTATGCGTTTTGCGTTATGCGTTATGCGTTATGCGTTATGCGTTATGCGTTATGCGTTATGCGTTATGCGTTATGCGTTATGCGTTATGCTTTATGCGTTATGCGTTATGAGTTATACGTTATGCGTTATGCATTATGCGTTATGCGTTATGCGTTATGCGTTATATGTTATGCGTTATGCGTTATGCGTTATGCGTTATGCGTTATGCGTTGTGCGTTATACGTTTGCGTTATGCGTTATGCGTTATGCGTTATACGGTATGCGTTATGCGTTATGCGTTGGCGTTATGCGTTATGCGTTATGCGTTACGCGTTATGCGTTATGCGTTATGCTTTATGCGTTATGCGTTATGAGTTATACGTTATGCGTTATGCGTTATGCGTTGTGCGTTATGCGTTATGCGTTACGCGTTATGCGTTATGCGTTATGCTTTATGCGATATGCGTTACTCCTTATGAGTTATGAGTTATAAGTTATGCGTAATGCGTTATGCGTTATGCGTTATGCTTTATGCGTTATGCGTTATGCGTTATGCGTTATGCGTTATGCGTTATGCGTTACGCTTTATGCGTTATGCATTATGCGTTACGCGATATGCGTTGTGCGTTATGCGTTATGCGTTATGCGATATGCGTTGTGCGTTATGCGTTATGCGTTATGCGTTATGCGTTATGCGTTATGCGTTATGCGGTACGCGTTATGCGTTATGCGTTATGCGTTATGCGTTATGCGTTATGCGTTATGCGTTATGCGTTATGCGTTATACGTTGTACGTTATATGTTATGCGTTATGTTTTATGCGATATGCGTTATGCGTTATTCGTTATGCATTATGCGTTGTGCGTTATGCGTTATGCGTTATACGGTATGCGTTATGCGTTATGCGTTATGCGTTATGCGTTATGCTCTATACGTTATGCGTTATGCGTTACGCGTGATCCGTTATGTGTTAGGCGATATGCGTTATGCGTGATCCGACATGCATTATGCGTTATGCGTTATGCGTTATTCGTTATGAGTAATGAGTTATAAGTTATGCGTTATGCGTTATGCTTTATACATTATGCGTTATGCGTTATGCGTTATGCGTTATGCGTTATGCGTTATGCTTTATGCGTTATGCTTTATGCGTTATGCGTTACTCCTTATGAGTTATGAGTTATGCGTTATGCTTTATGCGTTATGCGTTATGCGTTATGCGTTATGCGTTATTCGTTATGAGTAATGAGTTATAAGATATGCGTTATGCGTTATGCTTTATGCATTATGCGTTATGCGTTATGCGTTTTGCGTTATGCGTTATGCGTTATGCGTTATGCGTTATGCGTTATGCGTTATGCGTTATGCGTTATGCGTTATGCGTTATGCGTTATGCGTTATGCTTTATGCGTTATGCGTTATGAGTTATACGTTATGCGTTATGCATTATGCGTTATGCGTTATGCGTTATGCGTTATATGTTATGCGTTATGCGTTATGCGTTAGGCGTTATGCGTTATGCGTTGTGCGTTATACGTTTGCGTTATGCGTTATGCGTTATGCGTTATACGGTATGCGTTATGCGTTATGCGTTGGCGTTATGCGTTATGCGTTATGCGTTACGCGTTATGCGTTATGCGTTATGCTTTATGCGTTATGCGTTATGAGTTATACGTTATGCGTTATGCGTTATGCGTTGTGCGTTATGCGTTATGCGTTACGCGTTATGCGTTATGCGTTATGCTTTATGCGATATGCGTTACTCCTTATGAGTTATGAGTTATAAGTTATGCGTAATGCGTTATGCGTTATGCGTTATGCTTTATGCGTTATGCGTTATGCGTTATGCGTTATGCGTTATGCGTTATGCGTTACGCTTTATGCGTTATGCATTATGCGTTATGCGTTATGCGTTATGCATTATGCGTTATGCGTTATGCGTGATGCGTTATGTGTTAAGCGTTATGCGTTTTGCTGTATTCGTTATGCGTTGAGCATTATGCGTTATGCGTTTTGCGGTATTCGTTATGCGTTGTGCATTATGCGTTATGCGTTGTGCGTTATGGGTTATGATTTATGCGTTATGCGATATGAGTTATGCGTTAAGCGTTATGCGTTATGCGTTATGCGTTATGCGTTATGCGTTATGCGTTATGCGTTATGCGTTATGCGATATGCGTCATGCATCAAGCCTTATGCGATATGCGATATGCGTCATGCATCAAGCCTTATGCGTTATGGGTTATGCGTTAACGTTATGCGTTATGCGTTATGATTTATGCTTTATGCGTTATGCGTTATGCGTGATCCGACATGCGTTATGCATTTTGCGTTATGCGTTATTCGTTATGAGTTATGAGTTATAAGTTATGCGTAATGCGTTATGCGTTATGCGTTATGCATTATGCTTTATCCGTTATGCGTTATGCGTTATGCTTTATGCGTTATGCGTTATGCGTTATGCGTTATGCGTTATGCGTTATTGGTTATGCGTTATGCGTTATTCGTTATGAGTAATGAGTTATAAGTTATGCGTTATGCGTAATGCGTTATGCGTTATGCGTTATGCGTTATGCTTTATGCGTTATGCGTTATGCGTTATGCTTTATGCGTTATTCGTTATGCGTTATGCGTTATGCGTTATGCGTTATGCGTTATGCGTTATGCGTGATCCGACATGCATTATGCATTTTGCGTTATGCGTTATTCGTTATGAGTTATGAGTTATAAGTTATGCGTAATGCGTTATGCGTTATGCGTTATGCATTATGCTTTATCCGATATGCGTTATGCGTTATGCTTTATGCGTTATGCGTTACTCCTTATGAGTTATGGGTTATAAGTTATGCGTAATGCGTTATGCGTTATGCGTTATGCATTATGCTTTATCCGTTATGCGTTATGCGTTATGCTTTATGCGTTATGTCTTATGCGTTATGAGTAATGAGTTATAAGTTATGCGTTATGCGTTATTCGTTATGAGTAATGAGTTATAAGTTATGCGTTATGCGTTATGCTTTATGCGTTAGGCGTTATGCGTTATGCGTTATGCTTTATGCGTTATGCGTTACTCCTTATGAGTTATGAGTTATAAGTTATGCGTAATGCGGTATGCGTTATACGTTATACGTTATGCGTTATGCGTTATGCGTTATGCGTTAAGCGTTATGCGTTTTGCTGTATTCGTTATGCGTTGTGCATTATGTGTTATGCGTTATGTGTTATGCTTTATGCGTTATGCGTTATGCGTTACGCTTTATGCGTTATGCATTATGCGTTATGCGTTATGCGTTATGCATTATGCGTTATGCGTTATGCGTGATCCGTTATGCGTTATGCATTATGCGTTATGCGTTATGCGTGATGCGTTATGCGTTAAGCGTTATGCGTTTTGCTGTATTCGTTATGCGTTGAGCATTATGCGTTATGCGTTTTGCGGTATTCGTTATGCGTTATGATTTATGCTTTATGCTTTATGCGTTATGCGTTATGCGTTATGCGTTATGAGTTATGCGTTATGCGTTATGCGTTATGCGTTATGCGTTTTGCGGTATTCGTTATGCGTTGTGCATTATGCGTTATGCGTTGTGCGTTATGGGTTATGATTTATGCGTTATGCGATATGAGTTATGCGTTAAGCGTTATGCGTTATGCGTTATGCGTCATGCATCAAGCCTTATGCGATATGCGATATGCGTCATGCATCAAGCCTTATGCGTTATGGGTTATGCGTTATGCGTTATGCGTTATGCTTTATGCTTTATGCGTTATGCGTTATGCGTTATGCGTTATGAGTTATGCGTTAAGCGTTATGCGTTATGCGTTATGCGTTATGCGTTATGCGTTATGCGTTATGCGTTATGCGTTATGCGTTATGCTTTATGCGTTATGCGTTATGAGTTATACGTTATGCGTTATGCATTATGCGTTATGCGTTATGCGTGATGCGTTATATGTTATGCGTTATGCGTTATGCGTTATGCGTTATGCGTTGTGCGTTATACGTTTGCGTTATGCGTTATGCGTTATGCGTTATGCGTTATACGGTATGCGTTATGCGTTATGCGTTGGCGTTATGCGTTATGCGTTATGCGTTACGCGTTATGCGTTATGCGTTATGCTTTATGCGTTATGCGTTATGAGTTATACGTTATGCGTTATGCGTTATGCGTTGTGCGTTATGCGTTATGCGTTACGCGTTATGCGTTATGCGTTATGCTTTATGCGATATGCGTTACTCCTTATGAGTTATGAGTTATAAGTTATGCGTAATGCGTTATGCGTTATGCGTTATGCTTTATGCGTTATGCGTTATGCGTTATGCGTTATGCGTTATGCGTTATGCGTTACGCTTTATGCGTTATGCATTATGCGTTATGCGTTATGCGTTATGCATTATGCGTTATGCGTTATGCGTGATGCGTTATGCGTTAAGCGTTATGCGTTTTGCTGTATTCGTTATGCGTTGAGCATTATGCGTTATGCGTTTTGCGGTATTCGTTATGCGTTGTGCATTATGCGTTATGCGTTGTGCGTTATGGGTTATGATTTATGCGTTATGCGGTATGAGTTATGCGTTAAGCGTTATGCGTTATGCGTTATGCGTTATGCGTTATGCGTTATGCGTTATGCGTTATGCGTTATGCGTTATGCGTTATGCGTTATGCGTTATGCGTTATGCGTTATGCGTGATGCGTTATGCGTTATGCGTTATGCGATATGCGTCATGCATCAAGCCTTATGCGATATGCGATATGCGTCATGCATCAAGCCTTATGCGTTATGGGTTATGCGTTAACGTTATGCGTTATGCGTTATGATTTATGCTTTATGCGTTATGCGTTATGCGTGATCCGACATGCGTTATGCATTTTGCGTTATGCGTTATTCGTTATGAGTTATGAGTTATAAGTTATGCGTAATGCGTTATGCGTTATGCGTTATGCATTATGCTTTATCCGTTATGCGTTATGCGTTATGCTTTATGCATTATGCGTTATGCGTTATGCGTTATGCGTGATCCGACATGCGTTATGCATTTTGCGTTATGCGTTATTCGTTATGAGTTATGAGTTATAAGTTATGCGTAATGCGTTATGCGTTATGCGTTATGCATTATGCTTTATCCGTTATGCGTTATGCGTTATGCTTTATGCATTATGCGTTATGCGTTATGCGTTATGCGTTATGCGTTATGCGTTATTGGTTATGCGTTATGCGTTATTCGTTATGAGTAATGAGTTATAAGTTATGCGTTATGCGTAATGCGTTATGCGTGATGCGTTATGCGTTATGCGTTATGCGATATGCGTCATGCATCAAGCCTTATGCGATATGCGATATGCGTCATGCATCAAGCCTTATGCGTTATGGGTTATGCGTTAACGTTATGCGTTATGCGTTATGATTTATGCTTTATGCGTTATGCGTTATGCGTGATCCGACATGCGTTATGCATTTTGCGTTATGCGTTATTCGTTATGAGTTATGAGTTATAAGTTATGCGTAATGCGTTATGCGTTATGCGTTATGCATTATGCTTTATCCGTTATGCGTTATGCGTTATGCTTTATGCATTATGCGTTATGCGTTATGCGTTATGCGTTATGCGTTATGCGTTATTGGTTATGCGTTATGCGTTATTCGTTATGAGTAATGAGTTATAAGTTATGCGTTATGCGTAATGCGTTATGCGTGATGCGTTATGCGTTATGCGTTATGCGATATGCGTCATGCATCAAGCCTTATGCGATATGCGATATGCGTCATGCATCAAGCCTTATGCGTTATGGGTTATGCGTTAACGTTATGCGTTATGCGTTATGATTTATGCTTTATGCGTTATGCGTTATGCGTGATCCGACATGCGTTATGCATTTTGCGTTATGCGTTATTCGTTATGAGTTATGAGTTATAAGTTATGCGTAATGCGTTATGCGTTATGCGTTATGCATTATGCTTTATCCGTTATGCGTTATGCGTTATGCTTTATGCATTATGCGTTATGCGTTATGCGTTATGCGTTATGCGTTATGCGTTATTGGTTATGCGTTATGCGTTATTCGTTATGAGTAATGAGTTATAAGTTATGCGTTATGCGTAATGCGTTATGCGTTATGCGTTATGCGTTATGCTTTATGCGTTATGCGTTATGCGTTATGCTTTATGCGTTATTCGTTATGCGTTATGCGTTATGCGTTATGCGTTATGCGTTATGCGTTATGCGTGATCCGACATGCATTATGCATTTTGCGTTATGCGTTATTCGTTATGAGTTATGAGTTATAAGTTATGCGTAATGCGTTATGCGTTATGCGTTATGCATTATGCTTTATCCGATATGCGTTATGCGTTATGCTTTATGCGTTATGCGTTATGCGTTATGCGTTATGCCTTATGCGTCATGCGTTATTCGTTATGAGTAATGAGTTATAAGTTATGCGTTATGCGTTATGCTTCATGCGTTATGCGTTATGCGTTATGCGTTAGGCGTTATGCGTTATGCGTTATGCGTTATGCGTTATGCGTTATGCGTTATGCGTTATGCGTTATGCGTTATGCGTTATGCGTTATGCGTTATGCGTTATGCGTTATGCGTTATGCGTTATGCGTGATGCGTTATGCGTTATGCGTTATGCGATATGCGTCATGCATCAAGCCTTATGCGATATGCGATATGCGTCATGCATCAAGCCTTATGCGTTATGGGTTATGCGTTAACGTTATGCGTTATGCGTTATGATTTATGCTTTATGCGTTATGCGTTATGCGTGATCCGACATGCGTTATGCATTTTGCGTTATGCGTTATTCGTTATGAGTTATGAGTTATAAGTTATGCGTAATGCGTGATGCGTTATGCGTTATGCATTATGCTTTATCCGTTATGCGTTATGCGTTATGCTTTATGCGTTATGCGTTATGCGTTATGCGTTATGCGTTATGCGTTATGCGTTATGCGTTATGCGTTATTGGTTATGCGTTATGCGTTATGCGTTATTCGTTATGAGTAATGAGTTATAAGTTATGCGTTATGCGTAATGCGTTATGCGTTATGCGTTATGCGTTATGCTTTATGCGTTATGCGTTATGCGTTATGCTTTATGCGTTATTCGTTATGCGTTATGCGTTATGCGTTATGCGTTATGCGTTATGCGTTATGCGTGATCCGACATGCATTATGCATTTTGCGTTATGCGTTATTCGTTATGAGTTATGAGTTATAAGTTATGCGTAATGCGTTATGCGTTATGCGTTATGCATTATGCTTTATCCGATATGCGTTATGCGTTATGCTTTATGCGTTATGCGTTATGCGTTATGCGTTATGCCTTATGCGTCATGCGTTATTCGTTATGAGTAATGAGTTATAAGTTATGCGTTATGCGTTATGCTTCATGCGTTATGCGTTATGCGTTATGCGTTATGCGTTATGCGTTATGCGTTATGCGTTATGCGTTATGCGTTATGCGTTATACGGTATGCGTTATGCGTTATGCGTTATGCGTTATGCGTTATGCGTTATGCGTTAGGCGTTATGCGTTATGCGTTATGCGTTATGCGTTATGCGTTATGCGTTATGCTTTATGCGTTATGCGTCATGCGTTATGCTTTATGCGTTATGCGTTACTCCTTATGAGTTATGGGTTATAAGTTATGCGTAATGCGTTATGCGTTATGCGTTATGCATTATGCTTTATCCGTTATGCGTTATGCGTTATGCTTTATGCGTTATGCGTTATGCGTTATGAGTAATGAGTTATAAGTTATGCGTTATGCGTTATTCGTTATGAGTAATGAGTTATAAGTTATGCGTTATGCGTTATGCTTTATGCGTTATGCGTTATGCGTTATGCGTTATGCTTTATGCGTTATGCGTTACTCCTTATGAGTTATGAGTTATAAGTTATGCGTAATGCGGTATGCGTTATACGTTATACGTTATGCGTTATGCGTTATGCGTTATGCGTTATGCGTTAAGCGTTATGCGTTTTGCTGTATTCGTTATGCGTTGTGCATTATGAGTTATGCGTTATGTGTTATGCTTTATGCGTTATGCGTTATGCGTTACGCTTTATGCGTTATGCATTATGCGTTATGCGTTATGCGTTATGCATTATGCGTTATGCGTTATGCGTGATCCGTTATGCGTTATGCATTATGCGTTATGCGTTATGCGTGATGCGTTATGCGTTAAGCGTTATGCGTTTTGCTGTATTCGTTATGCGTTGAGCATTATGCGTTATGCGTTTTGCGGTATTCGTTATGCGTTATGGTTTATGCTTTATGCTTTATGCGTTATGCGTTATGCGTTATGCGTTATGAGTTATGCGTTATGCGTTATGCGTTATGCGTTATGCGTTATGCGTTTTGCGGTATTCGTTATGCGTTGTGCATTATGCGTTATGCGTTCTGCGTTATGGGTTATGATTTATGCGTTATGCGATATGAGTTATGCGTTAAGCGTTATGCGTTATGCGTTATGCGTCATGCATCAAGCCTTATGCGATATGCGATATGCGTCATGCATCAAGCCTTATGCGTTATGGGTTATGCGTTATGCGTTATGCGTTATGCTTTATGCTTTATGCGTTATGCGTTATGCGTTATGCGTTATGAGTTATGCGTTAAGCGTTATGCGTTATGCGTTATGCGTTATGCGTTATGCGTTATGCGTTATGCGTTATGCGTTATGCGTTATGCTTTATGCGTTATGCGTTATGAGTTATACGTTATGCGTTATGCATTATGCGTTATGCGTTATGCGTTATGCGTTATATGTTATGCGTTATGCGTTATGCGTTATGCGTTATGCGTTATGCGTTGTGCGTTATACGTTTGCGTTATGCGTTATGCGTTATGCGTTATGCGTTATACGGTATGCGTTATGCGTTATGCGTTGGCGTTATGCGTTATGCGTTATGCGTTACGCGTTATGCGTTATGCGTTATGCTTTATGCGTTATGCGTTATGAGTTATACGTTATGCGTTATGCGTTATGCGTTGTGCGTTATGCGTTATGCGTTATGCGTTATACGGTATGCGTTATGCGTTATGCGTTGGCGTTATGCGTTATGCGTTATGCGTTACGCGTTATGCGTTATGCGTTATGCTTTATGCGTTATGCGTTATGAGTTATAAGTTATGCGTAATGCGTTATGCGTTATGCGTTATGCTTTATGCGTTATGCGTTATGCGTTATGCGTTATGCGTTATGCGTTATGCGTTACGCTTTATGCGTTATGCATTATGCGTTATGCGTTATGCGTTATGCATTATGCGTTATGCGTTATGCGTGATGCGTTATGCGTTATGCGTTAAGCCTTATGCGTTTTGCTGTATTCGTTATGCGTTGAGCATTATGCGTTATGCGTTTTGCGGTATTCGTTATGCGTTATGATTTATGCTTTATGCTTTATGCGTTATGCGTTATGCGTTATGCGTTATGAGTTATGCGTTATGCGTTATGCGTTATGCGTTATGCGTTTTGCGGTATTCGTTATGCGTTGTGCATTATGCGTTATGCGTTGTGCGTTATGGGTTATGATTTATGCGTTATGCGATATGAGTTATGCGTTAAGCGTTATGCGTTATGCGTTATGCGTTATGCGTTATGCGTTATGCGTTATGCGTTATGCGTTATGCGTGATGCGTTATGCGTTATGCGTTATGCGATATGCGTCATGCATCAAGCCTTATGCGATATGCGATATGCGTCATGCATCAAGCCTTATGCGTTATGGGTTATGCGTTAACGTTATGCGTTATGCGTTATGCGTTATGCGTTATGCGTTATGCGTTATGCGTTATGCGCTATGCGTTATACGGTATGCGTTATGCGTTATGCGTTATGCGTTATGCGTTATGCGTTATGCGTTAAGCGTTATGCGTTTTGCTGTATTCGTTATGCGTTGTGCATTATGAGTTATGCGTTATGTGTTATGCTTTATGCGTTATGCGTTATGCGTTACGCTTTATGCGTTATGCATTATGCGTTATGCGTTATGCGTTATGCATTATGCGTTATGCGTTATGCGTGATCCGTTATGCGTTATGCATTATGCGTTATGCGTTATGCGTTATACGGTATGCGTTATGCGTTATGCGTTATGCGTTATGCGTTATGCGTTATGCGTTAGGCGTTATGCGTTATGCGTTATGCGTTATGCGTTATGCTTTATGCGTTATGCGTTATGAGTTATACGTTATGCGTTATGCATTATGCGTTATGCGTTATGCGTTATGCGTTATATGTTATGCGTTATGCGTTATGCGTTATGCGTTATGCGTTATGCGTTGTGCGTTATACGTTTGCGTTATGCGTTATGCGTTATGCGTTATGCGTTATACGGTATGCGTTATGCGTTATGCGTTGGCGTTATGCGTTATGCGTTATGCGTTACGCGTTATGCGTTATGCGTTATGCTTTATGCGTTATGCGTTATGAGTTATACGTTATGCGTTATGCGTTATGCGTTGTGCGTTATGCGTTATGCGTTACGCGTTATGCGTTATGCGTTATGCTTTATGCGATATGCGTTACTCCTTATGAGTTATGAGTTATAAGTTGTGCGTAATGAGTTATGCGTTATGCGTTATGCTTTATGCGTTATGCGTTATGCGTTATGCGTTATGCGTTATGCGTTATGCGTTATGCGTTACGCTTTATGCGTTATGCATTATGCGTTATGCGTTATGCGTTATGCATTATGCGTTATGCGTTATGCGTGATGCGTTATGCGTTATGCGTTAAGCGTTATGCGTTTTGCTGTATTCGTTATGCGTTGAGCATTATGCGTTATGCGTTTTGCGGTATTCGTTATGCGTTATGATTTATGCTTTATGCTTTATGCGTTATGCGTTATGCGTTATGCGTTATGAGTTATGCGTTATGCGTTATGCGTTATGCGTTATGCGTTATGCGTTTTGCGGTATTCGTTATGCGTTGTGCATTATGCGTTATGCGTTGTGCGTTATGGGTTATGATTTATGCGTTATGCGATATGAGTTATGCGTTAAGCGTTATGCGTTATGCGTTATGCGTTATGCGTTATGCGTTATGCGTTATGCGTTATGCGTTATGCGTGATGCGTTATGCGTTATGCGTTATGCGATATGCGTCATGCATCAAGCCTTATGCGATATGCGATATGCGTCATGCATCAAGCCTTATGCGTTATGGGTTATGCGTTAACGTTATGCGTTATGCGTTATGATTTATGCTTTATGCGTTATGCGTTATTCGTTATGAGTAATGAGTTATAAGTTATGCGTTATGCGTTATGCGTTATGCGTTATGCGTTATGCGTTATGCTTTATGCGTTATGCGTTATGCGTTATGCTTTATGCGTTATTCGTTATGCGTTATGCGTTATGCGTTATGCGTTATGCGTTATGCGTTATGCGTGATCCGACATGCATTATGCATTTTGTGTTATGCGTTATTCGTTATGAGTTATGAGTTATAAGTTATGCGTAATGCGTTATGCGTTATGCGTTATGCATTATGCTTTATCCGTTATGCGTTATGCGTTATGCTTTATGCGTTATGCGTTATGCGTTATGCGTTATTCGTTATGAGTAATGAGTTATAAGTTATGCGTTATGCGTTATGCTTCATGCGTTATGCGTTATGCGTTATGCGTTATGCGTTATGCGTTATGCGTTATGCGTTATGCGTTATGCGTTATGCGCTATGCGTTATACGGTATGCGTTATGCGTTATGCGTTATGCGTTATGCGTTATGCGTTATGCGTTATGCGTTATGCGCTATGCGTTATACGGTATGCGTTATGCGTTATGCGTTATGAGTTATACGTTATGCGTTATGCGTTATGCGTTGTGCGTTATGCGTTATGCGTTACGCGTTATGCGTTATGCGTTATGCTTTATGCGATATGCGTTACTCCTTATGAGTTATGAGTTATAAGTTGTGCGTAATGAGTTATGCGTTATGCGTTATGCTTTATGCGTTATGCGTTATGCGTTATGCGTTATGCGTTATGCGTTATGCGTTACGCTTTATGCGTTATGCATTATGCGTTATGCGTTATGCGTTATGCATTATGCGTTATGCGTTATGCGTGATGCGTTATGCGTTATGCGTTAAGCGTTATGCGTTTTGCTGTATTCGTTATGCGTTGAGCATTATGCGTTATGCGTTTTGCGGTATTCGTTATGCGTTATGATTTATGCTTTATGCTTTATGCGTTATGCGTTATGCGTTATGCGTTATGAGTTATGCGTTATGCGTTATGCGTTATGCGTTATGCGTTATGCGTTTTGCGGTATTCGTTATGCGTTGTGCATTATGCGTTATGCGTTGTGCGTTATGGGTTATGATTTATGCGTTATGCGATATGAGTTATGCGTTAAGCGTTATGCGTTATGCGTTATGCGTTATGCGTTATGCGTTATGCGTTATGCGTTATGCGTTATGCGTGATGCGTTATGCGTTATGCGTTATGCGATATGCGTCATGCATCAAGCCTTATGCGATATGCGATATGCGTCATGCATCAAGCCTTATGCGTTATGGGTTATGCGTTAACGTTATGCGTTATGCGTTATGATTTATGCTTTATGCGTTATGCGTTATTCGTTATGAGTAATGAGTTATAAGTTATGCGTTATGCGTTATGCGTTATGCGTTATGCGTTATGCGTTATGCTTTATGCGTTATGCGTTATGCGTTATGCTTTATGCGTTATTCGTTATGCGTTATGCGTTATGCGTTATGCGTTATGCGTTATGCGTTATGCGTGATCCGACATGCATTATGCATTTTGCGTTATGCGTTATTCGTTATGAGTTATGAGTTATAAGTTATGCGTAATGCGTTATGCGTTATGCGTTATGCATTATGCTTTATCCGTTATGCGTTATGCGTTATGCTTTATGCGTTATGCGTTATGCGTTATGCGTTATTCGTTATGAGTAATGAGTTATAAGTTATGCGTTATGCGTTATGCTTCATGCGTTATGCGTTATGCGTTATGCGTTATGCGTTATGCGTTATGCGTTATGCGTTATGCGTTATGCGTTATGCGTTATGCGCTATGCGTTATACGGTATGCGTTATGCGTTATGCGTTATGCGTTATGCGTTATGCGTTATGCGTTATGCGTTATGCGTTATGCGTTATGCGTTATGCGTTATGCGTTATGCGTTATGCGTTATGCGTTATGCGTTATGCGTTATGCGTTATGCGTTATGCTTTATGCGTTATGCGTCATGCGTTATGCTTTATGCGTTATGCGTTACTCCTTATGAGTTATGGGTTATAAGTTATGCGTAATGCGTTATGCGTTATGCGTTATGCGTTATGCATTATGCTTTATCCGTTATGCGTTATGCGTTATGCTTTATGCGTTATGCGTTATGCGTTATGAGTAATGAGTTATAAGTTATGCGTTATGCGTTATTCGTTATGAGTAATGAGTTATAAGTTATGCGTTATGCGTTATGCTTTATGCGTTATGCGTTATGCGTTATGCTTTATGCGTTATGCGTTACTCCTTATGAGTTATGAGTTATAAGTTATGCGTAATGCGGTATGCGTTATACGTTATACGTTATGCGTTATGCGTTATGCGTTATGCGTTATGCGTTATGCGTTATGCGTTATGCGTTAAGCGTTATGCGTTTTGCTGTATTCGTTATGCGTTGTGCATTATGAGTTATGCGTTATGTGTTATGCTTTATGCGTTATGCGTTATGCGTTACGCTTTATGCGTTATGCATTATGCGTAATGCGTTATGCGTTATGCATTATGCGTTATGCGTTATGCGTGATCCGTTATGCGTTAAGCGTTATGCGTTTTGCTGTATTCGTAATGCGTTGTGCATTATGTGTTATGCGTTATGTGTTATGCGTTATGCGTTATGCGTTATGCGTTATGCGTGATCCGACATGCATTATGCATTTTGCGTTATGCGTTATGCGTTATGCGTTATGCGTTATGCGCTATGCGTTATACGGTATGCGTTATGCGTTATGCGTTATGCGTTATGCGTTATGCGTTATGCGTTATGCGTTATGCGTTATGCGTTATGCGTTATGCGTTATGCGTTATGCGTTATGCGTTATACGTTATGCTTTATGCGTTATGCGTCATGCGTTATGCTTTATGCGTTATGCGTTACTCCTTATGAGTTATGGGTTATAAGTTATGCGTAATGCGTTATGCGTTATGCGTTATGCATTATGCTTTATCCGTTATGCGTTATGAGTTATGCTTTATGCGTTATGCGTTATGCGTTATGAGTAATGAGTTATAAGTTATGCGTTATGCGTTATTCGTTATGAGTAATGAGTTATAAGTTATGCGTTATGCGTTATGCTTTATGCGTTATGCGTTATGCGTTATGCGTTATGCGTTATGCTTTATGCGTTATGCGTTACTCCTTATGAGTTATGAGTTATAAGTTATGCGTAATGCGGTATGCGTTATACGTTATACGTTATGCGTTATGCGTTATGCGTTATGCGTTATGCGTTATGCGTTATGCGTTATGCGTTATGCGTTAAGCGTTATGCGTTTTGCTGTATTCGTTATGCGTTGTGCATTATGAGTTATGCGTTATGTGTTATGCTTTATGCGTTATGCGTTATGCGTTACGCTTTATGCGTTATGCATTATGCGTTATGCGTTATGCGTTATGCATTATGCGTTATGCGTTATGCGTGATACGTTATGCGTTAAGCGTTATGCGTTTTGCTGTATTCGTAATGCGTTGTGCATTATGTGTTATGCGTTATGTGTTATGCGTTATGCGTTATGCGTTATACGTTATGCGTTATGCGTTATGCGTGATCCGTTATGTGTTAGGCGATATACGTTTTGCGGTATTCGTTATGCGTTATGCGTTATGCGTTATGCGTTTTTTGTTATGCGTTATGCGTTATGAATTGTGCGTTATACGTTTGCGTTATGCGTTATGCGTTATGCTTTATGCGTTATGCGTTATGCGTTATGCGTTATGCGTTATGCGATATGCGTTATGCGTTATGCGTTATGCGTTATGCGTTATGCGTTATGCGTTATGCGTTATGCGTTATGCGTTATGCATTATGCGTTATGCGTTATGCGTTATGCGTTATGCGTTATTCGTTATGAGTAATGAGTTATAAGTTATGCGTTATGCGTTATGCTTTATGCATTATGCGTTATGCGTTATGCGTTATGCGTTATGCGTTATGCGTTATGCGTCATGCGTTATGCTTTATGCGTTATGCGTTACTCCTTATGAGTTATGGGTTATAAGTTATGCGTAATGCGTTATGCGTTATGCGTTATGCATTATGCTTTATCCGTTATGCGTTATGAGTTATGCTTTATGCGTTATGCGTTATGCGTTATGAGTAATGAGTTATAAGTTATGCGTTATGCGTTATTCGTTATGAGTAATGAGTTATAAGTTATGCGTTATGCGTTATGCTTTATGCGTTATGCGTTATACTTTATGCGTTATGCGTTACTCCTTATGAGTTATGAGTTATAAGTTATGCGTAATGCGGTATGCGTTATACGTTATACGTTATGCGTTATGCGTTATGCGTTATGCGTTATGCGTTATGCGTTATGCGTTAAGCGTTATGCGTTTTGCTGTATTCGTTATGCGTTGTGCATTATGAGTTATGCGTTATGTGTTATGCTTTATGCGTTATGCGTTATGCGTTACGCTTTATGCGTTATGCATTATGCGTTATGCGTTATGCGTTATGCATTATGCGTTATGCGTTATGCGTGATCCGTTATGCGTTAAGCGTTATGCGTTTTGCTGTATTCGTAATGCGTTGTGCATTATGTGTTATGCGTTATGTGTTATGCGTTATGCGTTATGCGTTATACGTTATGCGTTATGCGTTATGCGTGATCCGTTATGTGTTAGGCGATATACGTTTTGCGGTATTCGTTATGCGTTATGCGTTATGCGTTATGCGTTATCCGTTGTTCGTTATGCGTTATGCGTTGTGCGTTATACGTTTGCGTTATGCGTTATGCGTTATACGGTATGCGTTATGCGTTATACGTTATGCGTTATGCGTTATGCGATATGCGATATGCGTTATGCGTTATGCGTTATGCTTTATGCGTTGTGAGTTATTAGTTACACGTTATGCGTTATGCGTTATGCGTTATGCGTTAGGGGTTATGCGTTATGCGTTATGCGTTAGGCGTTATGCGTTATGCGTTATGCGTTATGCGTTAGGGGTTATGCGTTATGCGTTATGCGTTATGCTTTATGCGTTATGCATTATGCGTTATGCGTTATGCGATATGCGTTATCCGTTATGCGTTATGCGTTATGCGTTATTCGTTATGAGTAATGAGTTATTAGTTATGCGTTATGCGTTATGCGTTATGCTTTATGCGTTATGCGTTATGCGTTATGCGTTATGCGTTATGCGTTATGCGTTATGCGTTATGCGTTATGCGTTATGCGTTATGCGTTATGCGTTATGCGTTTTGCGTTATGCGTTATGCGTTATGAATTGTGCGTTATACGTTTGCGTTATGCGTTATGCGTTATGCTTTATGCGTTATGCGTTATGCGTTATGCGTTATGCGTTATGCGTTATGCGATATGCGTTATGCGTTATGCGTTATGCGTTATGCGTTATGCGTTATGCGTTATGCGTTATGCGTTATGCGTTATGCGTTATGCATTATGCGTTATGCGTTATGCGTTATGCGTTATGCGTTATTCGTTATGAGTAATGAGTTATAAGTTATGCGTTATGCGTTATGCTTTATGCATTATGCGTTATGCGTTATGCGTTATGCGTTATGCGTTATGCGTTATGCGTTATGCGTTATGCGTTATGCGTTATGCGTTATGCGTTATGCGTTATGCCTTATGCTTTATGCGTTATTCGTTATGAGTAATGAGTTATAAGTTATGCGTTATGCGTTATGCTTCATGCGTTATGCGTTATGCGTTATGCGTTATGCGTTATGCGTTATGCGTTATGCGTTATGCGCTATGCGTTATACGGTATGCGTTATGCGTTATGCGTTATGCGTTATGCGTTATGCGTTATGCGTTATGCGTTATGCGTTATGCGTTATGCGTTATGCGTTATGCGTTATTCGTTATGTGTTATGCGTTATGCGTTAGGCTTTATGTGTTATGCGTCATGCGTTATGCTTTATGCGTTATGCGTTACTCCTTATGACTTATGGGTTATAAGTTATGCGTAATGCGTTATGCGTTATGCGTTATGCATTATGCTTTATCCGTTATGCGTTATGCGTTATGCTTTATGCGTTATGCATTATGAGTTATGAGTAATGAGTTATAAGTTATGCGTTATGCGTTATGCTTTATGCGTTATGCGTTATGCTTTATGCGTTATGCGTTACTCCTTATGAGTTATGAGTTATAAGTTATGCGTAATGCGGTATGCGTTATACGTTATACGTTATGCGTTATGCGTTATGCGTAATGCGTTATGCGTTATGCGTTATGCATTATGCGTTATGCGTTATGCGTTATGCGTTAAGCGTTATGCGTTTTGCTGTATTCGTTATGCGTTGTGCATTATGAGTTATGCGTTATGTTTTATGCTTTATGCGTTATGCGTTATGCGTTACGCTTTATGCGTTATGCATTATGCGTTATGCGTTATGCGTTATGCATTATGCGTTATGCGTTATGCGTGATCCGTTATGCGTTAAGCGTTATGCGTTTTGCTGTATTCGTAATGCGTTGTGCATTATGTGTTATGCGTTATGTGTTATGCGTTATGCGTTATGAGTTATACGTTATGCGTTATGCGTTAGGGGTTATGCGTTATGCGTTATGCGTTATGCTTTATGCGTTATGCATTATGCGTTATGCGTTATGCGATATGCGTTATCCGTTATCCGTTATGCGTTATGCGTTACTCCTTATGAGTTATGAGTTATAAGTTATGCGTAATGCGGTATGCGTTATACGTTATACGTTATGCGTTATGCGTTATGCGTTATGCGTTATGCGTTATGCGTTATGCGTTAAGCGTTATGCGTTTTGCTGTATTCGTTATGCGTTGTGCATTATGAGTTATGCGTTATGTGTTATGCTTTATGCGTTATGCGTTATGCGTTACGCTTTATGCGTTATGCATTATGCGTTATGCGTTTTGCGTTATGCATTATGCGTTATGCGTTATGCGTGATCCGTTATGCGTTAAGCGTTATGCGTTTTGCTGTATTCGTAATGCGTTGTGCATTATGTGTTATGCGTTATGTGTTATGCGTTATGCGTTATGCGTTATACGTTATGCGTTATGCGTTATGCGTGATCCGTTATGTGTTAGGCGATATACGTTTTGCGGTATTCGTTATGCGTTATGCGTTATGCGTTATGCGTTATCCGTTGTTCGTTATGCGTTATGCGTTGTGCGTTATACGTTTGCGTTATGCGTTATGCGTTATACGGTATGCGTTATGCGTTATACGTTATGCGTTATGCGTTATGCGATATGCGATATGCGTTATGCGTTATGCGTTATGCTTTATGCGTTGTGAGTTATTAGTTACACGTTATGCGTTATGCGTTATGCGTTATGCGTTAGGGGTTATGCGTTATGCGTTAGGCGTTATGCGTTATGCGTTATGCGTTATGCGTTATGCGTTAGGGGTTATGCGTTATGCGTTATGCGTTATGCTTTATGCGTTATGCATTATGCGTTATGCGTTATGCGATATGCGTTATCCGTTATGCGTTATGCGTTATGCGTTATTCGTTATGAGTAATGAGTTATTAGTTATGCGTTATGCGTTATGCGTTATGCTTTATGCGTTATGCGTTATGCGTTATGCGTTATGCGTTATGCGTTATGCGTTATGCGTTATGCGTTATGCGTTATGCGTTTTGCGTTATGCGTTATGCGTTATGAATTGTGCGTTATACGTTTGCGTTATGCGTTATGCGTTATGCTTTATGCGTTATGCGTTATGCGTTATGCGTTATGCGTTATGCGATATGCGGTATGCGTTATGCGTTATGCGTTATGCGTTATGCGTTATGCGTTATGCGTTATGCGTTATGCATTATGCGTTATGCATTATGCTTTATCCGTTATGCGTTATGCGTTATGCTTTATGCGTTATGCATTATGAGTTATGAGTAATGAGTTATAAGTTATGCGTTATGCGTTATGCTTTATGCGTTATGCGTTATGCTTTATGCGTTATGCGTTACTCCTTATGAGTTATGAGTTATAAGTTATGCGTAATGCGGTATGCGTTATACGTTATACGTTATGCGTTATGCGTTATGCGTAATGCGTTATGCGTTATGCGTTATGCATTATGCGTTATGCGTTATGCGTTATGCGTTAAGCGTTATGCGTTTTGCTGTATTCGTTATGCGTTGTGCATTATGAGTTATGCGTTATGTTTTATGCTTTATGCGTTATGCGTTATGCGTTACGCTTTATGCGTTATGCATTATGCGTTATGCGTTATGCGTTATGCATTATGCGTTATGCGTTATGCGTGATCCGTTATGCGTTAAGCGTTATGCGTTTTGCTGTATTCGTAATGCGTTGTGCATTATGTGTTATGCGTTATGTGTTATGCGTTATGCGTTATGAGTTATACGTTATGCGTTATGCGTTAGGGGTTATGCGTTATGCGTTATGCGTTATGCTTTATGCGTTATGCATTATGCGTTATGCGTTATGCGATATGCGTTATCCGTTATCCGTTATGCGTTATGCGTTATGCGTTATTCGTTATGAGTAATGAGTTATAAGTTATGCGTTATGCGTTATGCTTTATGCGTTATGCGTTATGCGTTATGCGTTATGCGTTATGCGTTATGCGTTATGCGTTATGCGTTATGCGTTATGCGTTTTGCGTTATGCGTTATGCGTAATGCGTTGTGCGTTATACGTTTGCGTTATGCGTTATGCGTTATGCGTTATGCGTTATGCGTTATGCGTTATGCGTTATGCGTTATGCGTTTTGCGTTATGCGTTATGCGTTATGAATTGTGCGTTATACGTTTGCGTTATGCGTTATGCGTTATGCTTTATGCGTTATGCGTTATGCGTTATGCGTTATGCGTTATGCGATATGCGGTATGCGTTATGCGTTATGCGTTATGCGTTATGCGTTATGCGTTATGCGTTATGCGTTATGCATTATGCGTTATGCGTTATGCGTTATGCGTTATGCATTATGCGTTATGCGTTATGCGTTATGCGTTATGCGTTATTCGTTATGAGTAATGAGTTATAAGTTATGCGTTATGCGTTATGCTTTATGCATTATGCGTTATGCGTTATGCGTTATGCGTTATGCGTTATGCGTTATGCGTTATGCGTTATGCGTTATGCGTTATGCGTTATGCGTTATGCCTTATGCGTTATGCGTTATTCGTTATGAGTAATGAGTTATAAGTTATGCGTTATGCGTTATGCTTCATGCGTTATGCGTTATGCGTTATGCGTTATGCGTTATGCGTTATGCGTTATGCGCTATGCGTTATACGGTATGCGTTATGCGTTATGCGTTATGCGTTATGCGTTATGCGTTATGCGTTATGCGTTATTCGTTATGCGTTATGCGTTATGCGTTAGGCTTTATGTGTTATGCGTCATGCGTTATGCTTTATGCGTTATGCGTTACTCCTTATGAGTTATGGGTTATAAGTTATGCGTAATGCGTTATGCGTTATGCGTTATGCATTATGCTTTATCCGTTATGCGTTATGCGTTATGCTTTATGCGTTATGCATTATGAGTTATGAGTAATGAGTTATAAGTTATGCGTTATGCGTTATGCTTTATGCGTTATGCGTTATGCTTTATGCGTTATGCGTTACTCCTTATGAGTTATGAGTTATAAGTTATGCGTAATGCGGTATGCGTTATACGTTATACGTTATGCGTTATGCGTTATGCGTAATGCGTTATGCGTTATGCGTTATGCATTATGCGTTATGCGTTATGCGTTATGCGTTAAGCGTTATGCGTTTTGCTGTATTCGTTATGCGTTGTGCATTATGAGTTATGCGTTATGTTTTATGCTTTATGCGTTATGCGTTATGCGTTACGCTTTATGCGTTATGCATTATGCGTTATGCGTTATGCGTTATGCATTATGCGTTATGCGTTATGCGTGATCCGTTATGCGTTAAGCGTTATGCGTTTTGCTGTATTCGTAATGCGTTGTGCATTATGTGTTATGCGTTATGTGTTATGCGTTATGCGTTATGAGTTATACGTTATGCGTTATGCGTTAGGGGTTATGCGTTATGCGTTATGCGTTATTCGTTATGAGTAATGAGTTATAAGTTATGCGTTATGCGTTATGCTTCATGCGTTATGCGTTATGCGTTATGCGTTATGCGTTATGCGTTATGCGTTATGCGCTATGCGTTATACGGTATGCGTTATGCGTTATGCGTTATGCGTTATGCGTTATGCGTTATGCGTTATGCGTTATTCGTTATGCGTTATGCGTTATGCGTTAGGCTTTATGTGTTATGCGTCATGCGTTATGCTTTATGCGTTATGCGTTACTCCTTATGAGTTATGGGTTATAAGTTATGCGTAATGCGTTATGCGTTATGCGTTATGCATTATGCTTTATCCGTTATGCGTTATGCGTTATGCTTTATGCGTTATGCATTATGAGTTATGAGTAATGAGTTATAAGTTATGCGTTATGCGTTATGCTTTATGCGTTATGCGTTATGCTTTATGCGTTATGCGTTACTCCTTATGAGTTATGAGTTATAAGTTATGCGTAATGCGGTATGCGTTATACGTTATACGTTATGCGTTATGCGTTATGCGTAATGCGTTATGCGTTATGCGTTATGCATTATGCGTTATGCGTTATGCGTTATGCGTTAAGCGTTATGCGTTTTGCTGTATTCGTTATGCGTTGTGCATTATGAGTTATGCGTTATGTTTTATGCTTTATGCGTTATGCGTTATGCGTTACGCTTTATGCGTTATGCATTATGCGTTATGCGTTATGCGTTATGCATTATGCGTTATGCGTTATGCGTGATCCGTTATGCGTTAAGCGTTATGCGTTTTGCTGTATTCGTAATGCGTTGTGCATTATGTGTTATGCGTTATGTGTTATGCGTTATGCGTTATGAGTTATACGTTATGCGTTATGCGTTAGGGGTTATGCGTTATGCGTTATGCGTTATGCTTTATGCGTTATGCATTATGCGTTATGCGTTATGCGATATGCGTTATCCGTTATCCGTTATGCGTTATGCGTTATGCGTTATTCGTTATGAGTAATGAGTTATAAGTTATGCGTTATGCGTTATGCTTTATGCGTTATGCGTTATGCGTTATGCGTTATGCGTTATGCGTTATGCGTTATGCGTTATGCGTTATGCGTTATGCGTTTTGCGTTATGCGTTATGCGTAATGCGTTGTGCGTTATACGTTTGCGTTATGCGTTATGCGTTATGCTTTATGCGTTATGCGTTATGCGTTATGCGTTATGCGTTATGCGATATGCGTTATGCGTTATGCGTTATGCGTTATGCGTTATGCGTTATGCGTTATGCGTTATGCGTTATGCGTTATGCGTTATGCATTATGCGTTATGCGTTATGCGTTATGCGTTATGCGTTATTCGTTATGAGTAATGAGTTATAAGTTATGCGTTATGCGTTATGCTTTATGCATTATGCGTTATGCGTTATGCGTTATGCGTTATGCGTTATGCGTTATGCTTTATGCGTTATGCGTTACTCCTTATGAGTTATGAATTATAAGTTATGCGTAATGCGTTATGCGTTATGCGTTATGCTTTATGCGTTATGCGTTATGCGTTATGCGTTATGCGTTATGCGTGATCCGTTATGCGTTATGCGTTATGCGTTATGCGTTATGCGTTATGCGTTATGCGTTATGCGTTATGCGTTATGCGTTATGCGTTATGCGTTATGCGTTATGCGTTATGCGTTATGCGTTTTGCGTTATGCGTTATGCGTTATGCGTTATACGGTGTGCGTTATGCGTTATGCGTTATGCGTTATGTGTGATCCGTTATGCGTTATGCGTTATGCGTTTTGCGGTATTCGTTATGCGTTGTGCATTATGCGTTATGCGTTGTGCGTTATGGGTTATGATTTATGCGTTTTGCGATATGAGTTATGCGTTATGCGTTATGCGTTATGCGTTATGCGTTATGCATTTTGAGTTATGCGCCATGCGTTATGCGTTATGCGTTATGCGTTATGCGATATGCGTTGTGCGTTATGCGTTATGCGTTATGCGATATGCGTTGTGCGTTATGCGTTATGCGTTATGCGTTATGCGTTATGCGTTATGCGTTATGCGTTATGCGTTATGGATTTTGAGTTATGCGCCATGCGTTATGCGTTATGCGTTATGCGTTATGCGTTATGCGATTTGCGTTGTGCGTTATGCGTTATGCGTTTGCGTTATGCGTTATGCGTTATGCGTTATGCGTTATGCATTATGCTTTATGCGTTATGCGTTATGAGTCACACGTTATGCGTTATTCGATATGCGTTATGCGTTATGCGTTATGCGTTATGCGTTATGCGTTATGCGATATGCGTTGTGCGTTATGCGTTTTGCGTTATGCGTTATGCGTTATGCGTTATGCGATATGCGTTGTGCGTTATGCGTTATGCGTTATGCGTTATGCGTTATGCGTTATGCGTTATGCGTTATGCGTTATGCGTTATGCGTTATGCGTTATGCGATATGCGTTGTGCGTTATGCGTTATGTGTTATGCGTTATGCGGTACGCGTTATGCGTTATGCGTTATGCGTTATGCGTTATGCGTTATGCGTTACGCGTTATGCGTTATACGTTGTACGTTATGCGTTATGCGTTATGTTTTATGCGATATGCGTTATGCGTTATTCGTTATGCATTATGCGTTATGCGTTATGCGTTATGCGTTATACGGTATGCGTTATGCGTTATGCGTTATGCGTTATGCGTTATGCGTTATGCGTTATGCGTTATGCGTTATGCGTTATGCTTTATGCGTTATGCGTTACTCCTTATGAGTTATGAATTATAAGTTATGCGTAATGCGTTATGCGTTATGCGATATGCGTTGTGCGTTATGCGTTATGCGTTATGCGATATGCGTTGTGCGTTATGCGTTATGCGTTATGCGTTATGCGTTATGCGTTATGCGTTATGCGTTATGCGTTATGCGTTATGCATTTTGAGTTATGCGCCATGCGTTATGCGTTATGCGTTATGCGTTATGCGATTTGCGTTGTGCGTTATGCGTTATGCGTTTGCGTTATGCGTTATGCGTTATGCGTTATGCATTATGCTTTATGCGTTATGCGTTATGAGTCACACGTTATGCGTTATTCGATATGCGTTATGCGTTATGCGTTATGCGTTATGCGTTATGCGATATGCGTTGTGCGTTATGGGTTATGCGTTATGCGTTATGCGTTATGCGTTATGCGATATGCGTTGTGCGTTATGCGTTATGCGTTATGCGTTATGCGTTATGCGTTATGCGTTATGCGTTATGCGTTATGCGTTATGCGATATGCGTTGTGCGTTATGCGTTATGCGTTATGCGTTATGCGGTACGCGTTATGCGTTATGCGTTATGCGTTATGCGTTATGCGTTATGCGTTATGCGTTATGCGTTATGCGTTATACGTTGTACGTTATGCGTTATGCGTTATGTTTTATGCGATATGCGTTATGCGTTATTCGTTATGCATTATGCGTTATGCGTTATGCGTTATGCGTTATACGGTATGCGTTATGCGTTATGCGTTATGCGTTATGCGTTATGCGTTATGCGTTATGCGTTATGCGTTATGCGTTATGCGTTATGCGTTATGCGATATGCGTTGTGCGTTATGCGTTATGCGTTATGCGTTATGCGTTATGCGTTATGCGTTATGCGTTATGCGTTATGCGTTATGCGTTATGCGTTATGCATTTTGAGTTATGAGCCATGCGTTATGCGTTATGCGTTATGCGTTATGCGATATGCGTTGTGCGTTATGCGTTATGCGTGATCCGTTATGCGTTAAGCATTATGCGTTTTGCTTATTCGTTATGCGTTGTGCGTTATACGTTTGCGTTATGCGTTGTGCGTTATGCGTTATGCATTTTGAGTTATGCGCCATGCGTTATGCGTTATGCGTTATGCGTTATGCGATATGCGTTGTGCATTATGCGTTATGCGTGATCCGTTATGCGTTAAGCATTATGCGTTTTGCTGTATTCGTTATGCGTTGTGCGTTATACGTTTGCGTTATGCGTTATGCGTTATGCGTTATGCGTTATGCATTTTGAGTTATGCGCCATGCGTTATGCGTTATGCGTTATGCATTTTGAGTTATGCGCCATGCGTTATGCGTTATGCGTTATGCGTTATGCGATATGCGTTGTGCGTTATGCGTTATGCGTTATGCGTTATGCGTTATGCGTTATGCGTTATGCGTTATGCGTTATGCATTTTGAGTTATGCGCCATGCGTTATGCGTTATGCGTTATGCGATATGCGTTGTGCGTTATGCGTTATGCGTTATGCGATATGCGTTGTGCGTTATGCGTTATGCGTTATGCGTTATGCGTTATGCGATATGCGTTATGCGTTATGCGTTATGCATTTTGAGTTATGCGCCATGCGTTATGCGTTATGCGTTATGCGTTATGCGATATGCGTTGTGCGTTATGCGTTATGCGTTATGTGTTATGCGTGTGCGTTATGCGTTATGCATTATGCTTTAAGCGTTATGCGTTATGCGTTATGCGTTATGCGTTTTGCGTTATGCGTTATGCGTAATGCGTTGTGCGTTATACGTTATGCGTTATGCGTTATGCGTTATGCGTTATGCGTTATGCGTTATGCGTTATGCGTTATGCGTTATGCATTATGCGTTATGCGTTATGCGTTATGCGTTATGCGTTATTCGTTATGAGTAATGAGTTATAAGTTATGCGTTATGCGTTATGCTTTATGCATTATGCGTTATGCGTTATGCGTTATGCGTTATGCGTTATGCGTTATGCTTTATGCGTTATGCGTTACTCCTTATGAGTTATGAATTATAAGTTATGCGTAATGCGTTATGCGTTATGCGTTATGCTTTATGCGTTATGCGTTATGCGTTATGCGTTATGCGTTATGCGTGATCCGTTATGCGTTATGCGTTATGCGTTATGCGTTATGCGTTATGCGTTATGCGTTATGCGTTATGCGTTATGCGTTATGCGTTATGCGTTATGCGTTATGCGTTATGCGTTATGCGTTTTGCGTTATGCGTTATGCGTTATGCGTTATACGGTGTGCGTTATGCGTTATGCGTTATGCGTTATGTGTGATCCGTTATGCGTTATGCGTTATGCGTTTTGCGGTATTCGTTATGCGTTGTGCATTATGCGTTATGCGTTGTGCGTTATGGGTTATGATTTATGCGTTTTGCGATATGAGTTATGCGTTATGCGTTATGCGTTATGCGTTATGCGTTATGCATTTTGAGTTATGCGCCATGCGTTATGCGTTATGCGTTATGCGTTATGCGATATGCGTTGTGCGTTATGCGTTATGCGTTATGCGATATGCGTTATGCGTTATGCGTTATGCGTTATGCGTTATGCGTTATGCGTTATGCGTTATGCGTTATGCGTTATGGATTTTGAGTTATGCGCCATGCGTTATGCGTTATGCGTTATGCGTTATGCGTTATGCGATTTGCGTTGTGCGTTATGCGTTATGCGTTTGCGTTATGCGTTATGCGTTATGCGTTATGCGTTATGCATTATGCTTTATGCGTTATGCGTTATGAGTCACACGTTATGCGTTATTCGATATGCGTTATGCGTTATGCGTTATGCGTTATGCGTTATGCGTTATGCGATATGCGTTGTGCGTTATGCGTTTTGCGTTATGCGTTATGCGTTATGCGTTATGCGATATGCGTTGTGCGTTATGCGTTATGCGTTATGCGTTATGCGTTATGCGTTATGCGTTATGCGTTATGCGTTATGCGTTATGCGTTATGCGATATGCGTTGTGCGTTATGCGTTATGTGTTATGCGTTATGCGGTACGCGTTATGCGTTATGCGTTATGCGTTATGCGTTATGCGTTATGCGTTACGCGTTATGCGTTATACGTTGTACGTTATGCGTTATGCGTTATGTTTTATGCGATATGCGTTATGCGTTATTCGTTATGCATTATGCGTTATGCGTTATGCGTTATGCGTTATACGGTATGCGTTATGCGTTATGCGTTATGCGTTATGCGTTATGCGTTATGCGTTATGCGTTATGCGTTATGCGTTATGCTTTATGCGTTATGCGTTACTCCTTATGAGTTATGAATTATAAGTTATGCGTAATGCGTTATGCGTTATGCGATATGCGTTGTGCGTTATGCGTTATGCGTTATGCGATATGCGTTGTGCGTTATGCGTTATGCGTTATGCGTTATGCGTTATGCGTTATGCGTTATGCGTTATGCGTTATGCGTTATGCATTTTGAGTTATGCGCCATGCGTTATGCGTTATGCGTTATGCGTTATGCGATTTGCGTTGTGCGTTATGCGTTATGCGTTTGCGTTATGCGTTATGCGTTATGCGTTATGCATTATGCTTTATGCGTTATGCGTTATGAGTCACACGTTATGCGTTATTCGATATGCGTTATGCGTTATGCGTTATGCGTTATGCGTTATGCGATATGCGTTGTGCGTTATGGGTTATGCGTTATGCGTTATGCGTTATGCGTTATGCGATATGCGTTGTGCGTTATGCGTTATGCGTTATGCGTTATGCGTTATGCGTTATGCGTTATGCGTTATGCGTTATGCGTTATGCGATATGCGTTGTGCGTTATGCGTTATGCGTTATGCGTTATGCGTTATGCGTTATGCGTTATGCGTTATGCGTTATGCGTTATGCGTTATGCGTTATGCGTTACGCGTTATGCGTTATACGTTGTACGTTATGCGTTATGCGTTATGTTTTATGCGATATGCGTTATGCGTTATTCGTTATGCATTATGCGTTATGCGTTATGCGTTATGCGTTATACGGTATGCGTTATGCGTTATGCGTTATGCGTTATGCGTTATGCGTTATGCGTTATGCGTTATGCGTTATGCGTTATGCGTTATGCGTTATGCGATATGCGTTGTGCGTTATGCGTTATGCGTTATGCGTTATGCGTTATGCGTTATGCGTTATGCGTTATGCGTTATGCGTTATGCGTTATGCGTTATGCATTTTGAGTTATGAGCCATGCGTTATGCGTTATGCGTTATGCGTTATGCGATATGCGTTGTGCGTTATGCGTTATGCGTGATCCGTTATGCGTTAAGCATTATGCGTTTTGCTTATTCGTTATGCGTTGTGCGTTATACGTTTGCGTTATGCGTTGTGCGTTATGCGTTATGCATTTTGAGTTATGCGCCATGCGTTATGCGTTATGCGTTATGCGTTATGCGATATGCGTTGTGCATTATGCGTTATGCGTGATCCGTTATGCGTTAAGCATTATGCGTTTTGCTGTATTCGTTATGCGTTGTGCGTTATACGTTTGCGTTATGCGTTATGCGTTATGCGTTATGCGTTATGCATTTTGAGTTATGCGCCATGCGTTATGCGTTATGCGTTATGCATTTTGAGTTATGCGCCATGCGTTATGCGTTATGCGTTATGCGTTATGCGATATGCGTTGTGCGTTATGCGTTATGCGTTATGCGTTATGCGTTATGCGTTATGCGTTATGCGTTATGCGTTATGCATTTTGAGTTATGCGCCATGCGTTATGCGTTATGCGTTATGCGATATGCGTTGTGCGTTATGCGTTATGCGTTATGCGATATGCGTTGTGCGTTATGCGTTATGCGTTATGCGTTATGCGTTATGCGATATGCGTTATGCGTTATGCGTTATGCATTTTGAGTTATGCGCCATGCGTTATGCGTTATGCGTTATGCGTTATGCGATATGCGTTGTGCGTTATGCGTTATGCGTTATGTGTTATGCGTGTGCGTTATGCGTTATGCATTATGCTTTAAGCGTTATGCGTTATGCGTTATGCGTTATGCGTTTTGCGTTATGCGTTATGCGTAATGCGTTGTGCGTTATACGTTTGCGTTATGCGTTATGCGTTATGCTTTATGCGTTATGCGTTATGCGTTATGCGTTATGCGTTATGCGATATGCGTTATGCGTTATGCGTTATGCGTTATGCGTTATGCGTTATGCGTTATGCGTTATGCGTTATGCGTTATGCGTTATGCATTATGCGTTATGCGTTATGCGTTATGCGTTCTGCGTTATGCGTTATTCGTTATGAGTAATGAGTTATAAGTTATGCGTTATGCGTTATGCTTTATGCATTATGCGTTATGCGTTATGCGTTATGCGTTATGCGTTATGCGTTATGCGTTATGCTTTATGCGTTATGCGTTACTCCTTATGAGTTATGAATTATAAGTTATGCGTAATGCGTTATGCGTTATGCGTTATGCTTTATGCGTTATGCGTTATGCGTTATGCGTTATGCGTTATGCGTTTTGCGTTATGCGTTATGCGTTATGCGTTATACGGTGTGCGTTATGCGTTATGCGTTATGCGTTATGTGTGATCCGTTATGCGTTATGCGTTATGCGTTTTGCGGTATTCGTTATGCGTTGTGCATTATGCGTTATGCGTTGTGCGTTATGGGTTATGATTTATGCGTTTTGCGATATGAGTTATGCGTTATGCGTTATGCGTTATGCGTTATGCATTTTGAGTTATGCGCCATGCGTTATGCGTTATGCGTTATGCGTTATGCGATATGCGTTGTGCGTTATGCGTTATGCGTTATACGATATGCGTTGTGCGTTATGCGTTATGCGTTATGCGTTATGCGTTATGCGTTATGCGTTATGCGTTATGGATTTTGAGTTATGCGCCATGCGTTATGCGTTATGCGTTATGCGTTATGCGTTATGCGTTTTGCGTTGTGCGTTATGCGTTATGCGTTTGCGTTATGCGTTATGCGTTATGCGTTATGCATTATGCTTTATGCGTTATGCGTTATGAGTCACACGTTATGCGTTATTCGATATGCGTTATGCGTTATGCGTTATGCGTTATGCGTTATGCGATATGCGTTGTGCGTTATGCGTTATGCGTTATGCGTTATGCGTTATGCGATATGCGTTGTGCGTTATGCGTTATGCGTTATGCGTTATGCGTTATGCGTTATGCGTTATGCGTTATGCGTTATGCGTTATGCGTTATGCGTTATGCGTTATGCGATATGCGTTGTGCGTTATGCGTTATGTGTTATGCGTTATGCGGTACGCGTTATGCGTTATGCGTTATGCGTTATGCGTTATGCGTTATGCGTTATGCGTTATGCGTTACGCGTTATGCGTTATACGTTGTACGTTATGCGTTATGCGTTATGTTTTATGCGATATGCGTTATGCGTTATTCGTTATGCATTATGCGTTATGCGTTTTGCGTTATGCGTTATACGGTATGCGTTATGCGTTATGCGTTATGCGTTATGCGTTATGCGTTATGCGTTATGCGTTATGTGTTATGCTTTATGCGTTATGCGTTACTCCTTATGAGTTATGAATTATAAGTTATGCGTAATGCGTTATGCGTTATGCGATATGCGTTGTGCGTTATGCGTTATGCGTTATGCGATATGCGTTGTGCGTTATGCGTTATGCGTTATGCGTTATGCGTTATGCGTTATGCGTTATGCGTTATGCGTTATGCGTTATGCATTTTGAGTTATGCGCCATGCGTTATGCGTTATGCGTTATGCGTTATGCGTTATGCGATTTGCGTTGTGCGTTATGCGTTATGCGTTTGCGTTATGCGTTATTCGATATGCGTTATGCGTTATGCGTTATGCGTTATGCGTTATGCGTTATGCGATATGCGTTGTGCGTTATGCGTTATGCGTTATGCGTTATGCGTTATGCGTTGTGCGTTATACGTTTGCGTTATGCGTTATGCGTTATGAGTTACACGTTATGCGTTATTCGATATGCGTTATGCGTTATGCGTTATGCGTTATGCGTTATGCGTTGTGTGTGATCCGTTATGCGTTATGCGTTAGGCGTTATGCGTTATGCTTTATGCGTTATGCGTTATGCGTTATACGGTGTGCGTTATGCGTTATGCGTTATGAGTTATGCGTTATGCGTTATGCGTTATGCGTTATGCGTTTTGCGGTATTCGTTATGCGTTGTGCATTATGCGTTATGCGTTGTGCGTTATGGGTTATGATTTATGCGTTATGCGATATGAGTTATGCGTTATGCGTTATGCGTTATGCGTTATGCATTTTGAGTTATGCGCCATGCGTTATGCGTTATGCGTTATGCGATATGCGTTGTGCGTTATGCGTTATGCGTTATGCGATATGCGTTGTGCGTTATGCGTTATGCGTTTTGCGTTATGCGTTATGCGTTATGGGTTATGCGTTATGCGCCATGCGTTATGCGTTATGCGTTATGCGTTATGCGTTATGCGATATGCGTTGTGCGTTATGCGTTATGCGTTTGCGTTATGCGTTATGCGTTATGCGTTATGCATTATGCTTTATGCGTTATGCGTTATGAGTCACACGTTATGCGTTATTCGATATGCGTTATGCGTTATGCGTTACGCGTTATGCGTTATGCGTTATGCGATATGCGTTGTGCGTTATGCGATATGCGTTATGCGTTATGCGTTATGCGTTATGCGATATGCGTTGTGCGTTATGCGTTATGCGTTATGCGTTATGCGTTATGCGTTATGCGTTATGCGTTATGCGTTATGCGTTATGCGTTATGCATTTTGAGTAATGCGCCATGCGTTATGCGTTATGCGTTATGCGATATGCGTTGTGCGTTATGCGTTATGCGTTATGCGTTATGCGTTATGCGTTATGCATTTTGAGTAATGCGCCATGCGTTATGCGTTATGCGTTATGCGATATGCGTTGTGCGTTATGCGTTATGCGTTATGCGATATGCGTTGTGCGTTATGCGTTATGCGTTATGCGTTATGCGTTATGCGATATGCGTTATGCGTTATGCGTTATGCATTTTGAGTTATGCGCCATGCGTTATGCGTTATGCGTTATGCGTTATGCGATATGCGTTGTGCGTTATGCGTTATGCGTTATGCGTTATGCGTTATGCATTTTGAGTTATGCGCCATGCGTTATGCGTTATGCGTTATGCGTTATGCGATATGCGTTGTGCGTTATGCGTTATGCGTGATCCGTTATGCGTTAAGCATTATGCGTTTTGCTGTATTCGTTATGCGTTGTGCGTTATACGTTTGCGTTATGCGTTATGCGTTATGCGTTATGCGTTATGCATTTTGAGTTATGCGCCATGCGTTATGCGTTATGCGTTATGCGTTATGCGATATGCGTTGTGCGTTATGCGTTATGCGTGATCCGTTATGCGTTAAGCATTATGCGTTTTGCTGTATTCGTTATGCGTTGTGCGTTATACGTTTGCGTTATGCGTTATGCGTCATGCGTTATGCATTTTCAGTTATGCGCCATGCGTTATGCGTTATTGGTTATGCGTTATGCGATATGCGTTGTGCGTTATGCGTTATTCGTTATGAGTAATGAGTTATAAGTTATGCGTTATGCGTTATGCTTTATGCATTATGCGTTATGCGTTATGCGTTATGCGTTATGCGTTATGCGTTATGCGTTATGCGTTATGCTTTATGCGTTATGCGTTACTCCTTATGAGTTATGAATTATAAGTTATGCGTAATGCGTTATGCGTTATGCGTTATGCTTTATGCGTTATGCGTTATGCGTTATGCGTTATGCGTTATGCGTTATGCGTGATCCGTTATGCGTTATGCGTTATGCGTTATGCGTTATGCGTTATGCGTTATGCGTTATGCGTTATGCGTTATGCGTTATGCGTTATGCGTTATGCGTTTTGCGTTATGCGTTATGCGTTATGCGTTATACGGTGTGCGTTATGCGTTATGCGTTATGCGTTATGTGTGATCCGTTATGCGTTATGCGTTATGCGTTTTGCGGTATTCGTTATGCGTTGTGCATTATGCGTTATGCGTTGTGCGTTATGGGTTATGATTTATGCGTTTTGCGATATGAGTTATGCGTTATGCGTTATGCGTTATGCATTTTGAGTTATGCGCCATGCGTTATGCGTTATGCGTTATGCGTTATGCGATATGCGTTGTGCATTATGCGTTATGCGTTATACGATATGCGTTGTGCGTTATGCGTTATGCGTTATGCGTTATGCGTTATGCGTTATGCGTTATGCGTTATGCGTTATGGATTTTGAGTTATGCGCCATGCGTTATGCGTTATGCGTTATGCGTTATGCGTTATGCGATTTGCGTTGTGCGTTATGCGTTATGCGTTTGCGTTATGCGTTATGCGTTATGCGTTATGCATTATGCTTTATGCGTTATGCGTTATGAGTCACACGTTATGCGTTATTCGATATGCGTTATGCGTTATGCGTTATGCGTTATGCGATATGCGTTGTGCGTTATGCGTTATGCGTTATGCGTTATGCGTTATGCGTTATGCGATATGCGTTGTGCGTTATGCGTTATGCGTTATGCGTTATGCGTTATGCGTTATGCGTTATGCGTTATGCGTTATGCGTTATGCGTTATGCGTTATGCGATATGCGTTATGCGTTATGTGTTATGCGTTATGCGGTACGCGTTATGCGTTATGCGTTATGCGTTATGCGTTATGCGTTATGCGTTACGCGTTATGCGTTATACGTTGTACGTTATGCGTTATGCGTTATGTTTTATGCGATATGCGTTATGCGTTATTCGTTATGCATTATGCGTTATGCGTTTTGCGTTATGCGTTATACGGTATGCGTTATGCGTTATGCGTTATGCGTTATGCGTTATGCGTTATGCGTTATGCGTTATGCGTTATGCTTTATGCGTTATGCGTTACTCCTTATGAGTTATGAATTATAAGTTATACGTAATGCGTTATGCGTTATGCGATATGCGTTGTGCGTTATGCGTTATGCGTTATGCGATATGCGTTGTGCGTTATGCGTTATGCGTTATGCGTTATGCGTTATGCGTTATGCGTTATGCGTTATGCGTTATGCATTTTGAGTTATGCGCCATGCGTTATGCGTTATGCGTTATGCGTTATGCGTTATGCGATTTGCGTTGTGCGTTATGCGTTATGCGTTTGCGTTATGCGTTATGCGTTATGCGTTATGCATTATGCTTTATGCGTTATGCGTTATGAGTCACACGTTATGCGTTATTCGATATGCGTTATGCGTTATGCGTTATGCGTTATGCGTTATGCGATATGCGTTGTGCGTTATGCGTTATGCGTTATGCGTTATGCGTTATGCGTTATGCGATATGCGTTGTGCGTTATGCGTTATGCGTTATGCGTTATGCGTTATGCGTTATGCGTTATGCGTTATGCGTTATGCGTTATGCGTTATGCGTTATGCGTTATGCGATATGCGTTGTGCGTTATGCGTTATGCGTTATGCGTTATGCGGTACGCGTTATGCGTTATGCGTTATGCGTTATGCGTTATGCGTTATGCGTTACGCGTTATGCGTTATACGTTGTACGTTATGCGTTATGCGTTATGTTTTATGCGATATGCGTTATGCGTTATTCGTTATGCATTATGCGTTATGCGTTATGCGTTATGCGTTATACGGTATGCGTTATGCGTTATGCGTTATGCGTTATGCGTTATGCGTTATGCGTTATGCGTTATGCGTTATGCGTTATGCGTTATGCGATATCCGTTGTGCGTTATGCGTTATGCGTTATGCGTTATGCGTTATGCGTTATGCGTTATGCGTTATGCGTTATGCGTTATGCGTTATGCGTTATGCGTTATGCATTTTGAGTTATGAGCCATGCGTTATGCGTTATGCGTTATGCGTTATGCGATATGCGTTGTGCGTTATGCGTTATGCGTGATCCGTTATGCGTTAAGCATTATGCGTTTTGCTGTATTCGTTATGCGTTGTGCGTTATACGTTTGCGTTATGCGTTATGCGTTATGCGTTATGCATTTTGAGTTATGCGCCATGCGTTATGCGTTATGCGTTATGCGTTATGCGATATGCGTTGTGCATTATGCGTTATGCGTGATCCGTTATGCGTTAAGCATTATGCGTTTTGCTGTATTCGTTATGCGTTGTGCGTTATACGTTTGCGTTATGCGTTATGCGTTATGCGTTATGCATTTTGAGTTATGCGCCATGCGTTATGCGTTATGCGTTATGCATTTTGAGTTATGCGCCATGCGTTATGCGTTATGCGTTATGCGTTATGCGATATGCGTTGTGCGTTATGCGTTATGCGTTATGCGTTATGCGTTATGCGTTATGCGTTATGCGTTATGCGTTATGCGTTATGCATTTTGAGTTATGCGCCATGCGTTATGCGTTATGCGTTATGCGATATGCGTTGTGCGTTATGCGTTGTGCGTTATGCGATATGCGTTGTGCGTTATGCGTTATGCGTTATGCGTTATGCGTTATGCGTTATGCGATATGCGTTATGCGTTATGCGTTATGCATTTTGAGTTATGCGCCATGCGTTATGCGTTATGCGTTATGCGTTATGCGTTATGCGATATGCGTTGTGCGTTATGCGTTATGCGTTATGTGTTATGCGTGTGCGTTATGCGTTATGCATTATGCTTTAAGCGTTATGCGTTATTCGATATGCGTTATGCGTTATTCGATATGCGTTATGCGTTATGCGTTATGCGTTATGCGTTATGCGATATGCGTTGTGCGTTATGCGTTATGCGTTATGTTTTATGCGATATGCGTTATGCGTTATTCGTTATGCGTTATGCGTTATGCGTTATGCGTTATGCGTTATGCGTTATGCGTTATGCGTTATGCGTTATGCGTTATACGTTGTACGTTATGCGTTATGCGTTATGTTTTATGCGATATGCGTTATGCGTTATTCGTTATGCGTTATGCGTTATGCGTTATGCGATATGCGTTATGCGTTATTCGTTATGCGTTATGCGATATGCGTTATGCGTTATGCGTTATGCATTTTGAGTTATGCGCCATGCGTTATGCGTTATGCGTTATGCGTTATGCGATATGCGTTGTGCGTTATGCGTTATGCGTTATGCGTTATGCGTTATGCGTTATGCGTTATGCGTTATGCGTTATGCGTTATGCGATATGCGTTGTGCGTTATGCGTTTTGCGTTATGCGTTATGCGTTATGCGTTATGCGTTATGCGTTATGCGTTATGCGTTATGCGTTATGGGTTATGCGTTATGTGTTATGCGATATGCGTTATGCGTTATGCGTCATGCGTTATGCGTTATGCGTTATGCGTTTGGCGTTATGCGTTATGCGTTATGCGTTATGCGTTATGCGTTATACGTTGTACGTTATGCGTTATGCGTTATGTTTTATGCGATATGCGTTATGCGTTATTCGTTATGCATTATGCGTTATGCGTTATGCGTTATGCGTTATGCGTTATACGGTATGCGTTATGCGTTATGCGTTATGCGTTATGCGTTATGCTCTATACGTTATGCGTTATGCGTTATGCGTGATCCGTTATGTGTTAGGCGATATACGTTTTGCGGTATTCGTTATGCGTTATGCGTTATCCGTTGTTCGTTATGCGTTATGCGTTGTGCGTTATACGTTTGCGTTATGCATTATGCGTTATGCGTTATACGGTATGCGTTATGCGTTATACGTTATCCGTTATGCGTTATGCGATAAGCATTATGCGTTATGCGTTAAGCATTATGCTTTATGCGTTATGCGTTATGAGTTACACGTTATGCGTTATTCGATATGCGTTATGCGTTATGCGTTATGCGTTATGCGTTATGCGTTATGCGTTATGCGTTATGCATTTTGAGTTATGCGCCATGCGTTATGCGTTATGCGTTATGCGTTATGCGATATGCGTTGTGCGTTATGCGTTATGCGTGATCCGTTATGCGTTATGCATTATGCGTTTTGCTGTATTCGTTATGCGTTGTGCGTTATACGTTTGCGTTATGCGTAATGCGTTATGCGTTATGCATTTTCAGTTATGCGCCATGCGTTATGCGTTATGCGTTATGCGTTATGCGATATGCGTTGTGCGTTATGCGGTATGCGTTATGCGTTATGCGTTATGCGTTATGCATTTTGAGTTATGCGCCATGCGTTATGCGTTATGCGTTATGCGATATGCGTTGTGCGTTATGCGTTATGCGTTATGCGATATGCGTTGTGCGTTATGCGTCATGCGTTATGCGTTATGCGTTATGCGTTATGCGATATGCGTTACGCGTTATGCGTTATGCATTTTGAGTTATGCGCCATGCGTTATGCGTTATGCGTTATGCGTTATGCTTTATGCGTTATGCGTTATGCGTTATGCGTTATGCGTTATGCGTTATGCGTGATCCGTTATGCGTTATGCGTTATGCGTTATGCGTTATGCGTTATGCGTTATGCGTTATGCGTTATGCGTTATGCGTTATGCGTTATGCGTTATGCGTTTTGCGTTATGCGTTATGCGTTATGCGTTATACGGTGTGCGTTATGCGTTATGCGTTATGCGTTATGTGTGATCCGTTATGCGTTATGCGTTATGCGTTTTGCGGTATTCGTTATGCGTTGTGCATTATGCGTTATGCGTTGTGCGTTATGGGTTATGATTTATGCGTTTTGCGATATGAGTTATGCGTTATGCGTTATGCGTTATGCGTTATGCATTTTGAGTTATGCGCCATGCGTTATGCGTTATGCGTTATGCGTTATGCGATATGCGTTGTGCGTTATGCGTTATGCGTTATACGATATGCGTTGTGCGTTATGCGTTATGCGTTATGCGTTATGCGTTATGCGTTATGCGTTATGCGTTATGGATTTTGAGTTATGCGCCATGCGTTATGCGTTATGCGTTATGCGTTATGCGTTATGCGATTTGCGTTGTGCGTTATGCGTTATGCGTTTGCGTTATGCGTTATGCGTTATGCGTTATGCATTATGCTTTATGCGTTATGCGTTATGAGTCACACGTTATGCGTTATTCGATATGCGTTATGCGTTATGCGTTATGCGTTATGCGTTATGCGTTATGCGATATGCGTTGTGCGTTATGCGTTATGCGTTATGCGTTATGCGTTATGCGTTATGCGATATGCGTTGTGCGTTATGCGTTATGCGTTATGCGTTATGCGTTATGCGTTATGCGTTATGCGTTATGCGTTATGCGTTATGCGTTATGCGTTATGCGTTATGCGATATGCGTTGTGCGTTATGCGTTATGTGTTATGCGTTATGCGGTACGCGTTATGCGTTATGCGTTATGCGTTATGCGTTATGCGTTATGCGTTACGCGTTATGCGTTATACGTTGTACGTTATGCGTTATGCGTTATGTTTTATGCGATATGCGTTATGCGTTATTCGTTATGCATTATGCGTTATGCGTTTTGCGTTATGCGTTATACGGTATGCGTTATGCGTTATGCGTTATGCGTTATGCGTTATGCGTTATGCGTTATGCGTTATGCGTTATGCTTTATGCGTTATGCGTTACTCCTTATGAGTTATGAATTATAAGTTATGCGTAATGCGTTATGCGTTATGCGATATGCGTTGTGCGTTATGCGTTATGCGTTATGCGATATGCGTTGTGCGTTATGCGTTATGCGTTATGCGTTATGCGTTATGCGTTATGCGTTATGCGTTATGCGTTATGCGTTATGCATTTTGAGTTATGCGCCATGCGTTATGCGTTATGCGTTATGCGTTATGCGTTATGCGATTTGCGTTGTGCGTTATGCGTTATGCGTTTGCGTTATGCGTTATGCGTTATGCGTTATGCATTATGCTTTATGCGTTATGCGTTATGAGTCACACGTTATGCGTTATTCGATATGCGTTATGCGTTATGCGTTATGCGTTATGCGTTATGCGATATGCGTTGTGCGTTATGCGTTATGCGTTATGCGTTATGCGTTATGCATTATGCGTTATGCGTTATACGGTATGCGTTATGCGTTATACGTTATGCGTTATGCGTTATGCGATAAGCATTATGCGTTATGCGTTAAGCATTATGCTTTATGCGTTATGCGTTATGAGTTACACGTTATGCGTTATTCGATATGCGTTATGCGTTATGCGTTATGCGTTATGCGTTATGCGTTATGCGTTATGCGTGACCCGTTATGCGTTAAGCATTATGCGTTTTGCTGTATTCGTTATGCGTTGTGCGTTATACGTTTGCGTTATGCGTTATGCGTTATGCGTTATGCATTTTGAGTTATGCGTTATGCGTTATGCGATATGCGTTGTGCGTTATGCGTTATGCGTTATGCGTTATGCGTTATGCATTTTGAGTTATGCGCCATGCGTTATGCGTTATGCGTTATGCGTTATGCGATATGCGTTGTGCGTTATGCGTTATGCGTGATCCGTTATGCGATATGCGTTGTGCGTTATGCGTTATGCGTGATCCGTTATGCGTTAAGCATTATGCGTTTTGCTGTATTCGTTATGCGTTGTGCGTTATACGTTTGCGTTATGCGTTATGCGTTATGCGTTATGCATTTTGAGTTATGCGCCATGCGTTATGCGTTATGCGTTATGCGTTATGCGATATGCGTTGTGCGTTATGCGTTATGCATTTTGAGTTATGCGCCATGCGTTATGCGTTATGCGTTATGCGTTATGCGATATGCGTTGTGCGTTATGCGTTATGCGTTATGCGTTATGCGTTATGCGTTATGCGTTATGCATTATGCTTTAAGCGTTATGCGTTATGAGTCACACGTTATGCGTTATTCGATATGCGTTATGCGTTATGCGTTACGCGTTATGCGTTATGCGTTATGCGATATGCGTTGTGCGTTATGCGATATGCGTTATGCGTTATGCGTTATGCGTTATGCGATATGCGTTGTGCGTTATGCGTTATGCGTTATGCGTTATGCGTTATGCGTTATGCGTTATGCGTTATGCGTTATGCGATATGCGTTGTGCGTTATGCGTTATGCGTTATGCGTTATGCGTTATGCGTTATGCGTTATGCGTTATGCGTTATGCGTTATGCGATATGCGTTGTGCGTTATGCGTTATGCGTTATGCGTTATGCGTTATGCGTTATGCGTTATGCATTATGCTTTAAGCGTTATGCGTTATGAGTCACACGTTATGCGTTATTCGATATGCGTTATGCGTTATGCGTTATGCGTTATGCGATATGCGTTGTGCGTTATGCGTTATGCATTTTGAGTTATGCGCCATGCGTTATGCGTTATGCGTTATGCGTTATGCGATATGCGTTGTGCGTTATGCGTTATGCGTTATGCGTTATGCGTTATGCGTTATGCATTATGCTTTAAGCGTTATGCGTTATGAGTCACACGTTATGCGTTATTCGATATGCGTTATGCGTTATGCGTTACGCGTTATGCGTTATGCGTTATGCGATATGCGTTGTGCGTTATGCGATATGCGTTATGCGTTATGCGTTATGCGTTATGCGATATGCGTTGTGCGTTATGCGTTATGCGTTATGCGTTATGCGTTATGCGTTATGCGTTATGCGTTATGCGTTATGCGATATGCGTTGTGCGTTATGCGTTATGCGTTATGCGTTATGCGTTATGCGTTATGCGTTATGCGTTATGCGTTATGCGTTATGCGATATGCGTTGTGCGTTATGCGTTATGCGTTATGCGTTATGCGTTATGCGTTATGCGTTATGCATTATGCTTTAAGCGTTATGCGTTATGAGTCACACGTTATGCGTTATTCGATATGCGTTATGCGTTATGCGTTATGCGTTACGCGTTATGCGTTATGCGTTATGCGATATGCGTTGTGCGTTATGCGATATGCGTTATGCGTTATGCGTTATGCGTTATGCGATATGCGTTGTGCGTTATGCGTTATGCGTTATGCGTTATGCGTTATGCGTTATGCGTTATGCGTTATGCGTTATGCGATATGCGTTGTGCGTTATGCGTTATGCGTTATGCGTTATGCGTTATGCGTTATGCGGTACGCGTTATGCGTTATGCGTTATGCGTTATGCGTTATGCGTTATGCGTTATGCGTTATGCGATATGCGTTGTGCGTTAAGCATTATGCTTTATGCGTTATACGTTATGAGTTACACGTTATGCGTTATTCGATATGCGTTATGCGTTATGCGTTATGCGTTATGCGTTATGCGTTATGTGTGATCCGTTATGCGTTATGCGTTAGGCGTTATGCGTTATGCGTTATGCGTTATGCGTTTTGCGGTATTCGTTATGCGTTGTGCAATATGCGTTATGCGTTGTGCGTTATGGGTTATGATTTATGCGTTATGCGATATGAGTTATGCGTTATGCGTTATGCGTTATGCGTTATGCGTTATGCATTTTGAGTTATGCGCCATGCGTTATGCGTTATGCGTTATGCGATATGCGTTGTGCGTTATGCGTTATGCGTTTTGCGTTATGCGTTATGCGTTATGGGTTATGCGTTATGCGCCATGCGTTATGCGTTATGCGTTATGCGTTATGCGTTATGCGATATGCGTTGTGCGTTATGCGTTATGCGTTTGCGTTATGCGTTATGCGTTATGCGTTATGCATTATGCTTTATGCGTTATGCGTTATGAGTCACACGTTATGCGTTATTCGATATGCGTTATGCGTTATGCGTTACGCGTTATGCGTTATGCGTTATGCGATATGCGTTATGCGATATGCGTTATGCGTTATGCGTTATGCGTTATGCGATATGCGTTGTGCGTTATGCGTTATGCGTTATGCGTTATGCGTTATGCGTTATGCGTTATGCGTTATGCGATATGCGTTGTGCGTTATGCGTTATGCGTTATGCGTTATGCGTTATGCGTTATGCGGTACGCGTTATGCGTTATGCGTTATGCGTTATGCGTTATGCGTTATGCGTTATACGTTGTACGTTATGCGTTATGCGTTATGTTTTATGCGATATGCGTTATGCGTTATTCGTTATGCATTATGCGTTATGCGTTATGCGTTATACGGTATGCGTTATGCGTTATGCGTTATGCGTTATGCTCTATACGTTATGCGTTATGCGTTATGCGTGATCCGTTATGTGTTAGGCGATATACGTTTTGCGGTATTCGTTATGCGTTATGCTTTATGTGTTATCCGTTGTTCGTTATGCGTTATGCGTTGTGCGTTATACGTTTGCGTTATGCATTATGCGTTATGCGTTATACGGTATGCGTTATGCGTTATACGTTATGCGTTATGCGTTATGCGTTATGCGTTATGCGTTATGCGTTATGCTCTATACGTTATGCGTTATGCGTTATGCGTGATCCGTTATGTGTTAGGCGATATACGTTTTGCGGTATTCGTTATGCGTTATGCGTTATGCGTTATCCGTTGTTCGTTATGCGTTATGCGTTGTGCGTTATACGTTTGCGTTATGCATTATGCGTTATGCGTTATACGGTATGCGTTATGCGTTATACGTTATGCGTTATGCGTTATGCGATAAGCATTATGCGTTATGCGTTAAGCATTATGCTTTATGCGTTATGCGTTATGAGTTACACGTTATGCGTTATTCGATATGCGTTATGCGTTATGCGTTATGCGTTATGCGTTATGCGTTATGCGTTATGCGTGACCCGTTATGCGTTAAGCATTATGCGTTTTGCTGTATTCGTTATGCGTTGTGCGTTATACGTTTGCGTTATGCGTTATGCGTTATGCGTTATGCGTTATGCATTTTGAGTTATGCGTTATGCGTTATGCGATATGCGTTGTGCGTTATGCGTTATGCGTTATGCGTTATGCGTTATGCGTTATGCGTTATGCGTTATGCATTTTGAGTTATGCGCCATGCGTTATGCGTTATGCGTTATGCGTTATGCGATATGCGTTGTGCGTTATGCGTTATGCGTGATCCGTTATGCGATATGCGTTGTGCGTTATGCGTTATGCGTGATCCGTTATGCGTTAAGCATTATGCGTTTTGCTGTATTCGTTATGCGTTGTGCGTTATACGTTTGCGTTATGCGTTATGCGTTATGCGTTATGCATTTTGAGTTATGCGCCATGCGTTATGCGTTATGCGTTATGCGTTATGCGATATGCGTTGTGCGTTATGCGTTGTGCGTGATCCGTTATGCGTTAAGCATTATGCGTTTTGCTGTATTCGTTATGCGTTGTGCGTTATACGTTTGCGTTATGCGTTATGCCTTATGCGTTATGCATTTTCAGTTATGCGCCATGCGTTATGCGTTATGCGTTATGCGTTATGCGATATGCGTTGTGTGTTATGCGTTATGCGTTATGCGTTATGCGTTATGCGATATGCGTTGTGCGTTATGCGTTATGCGTTATGCGATATGCGTTGTGCGTTATGCGTTATGCGTTATGCGTTATGCGTTATGCGTTATGCGATATGCGTTATGCGTTATGCGTTATGCATTTTGAGTTATGCGCCATGCGGTATGCGTTATGCGTTATGCGTTATGCGATATGCGTTGTGCGTTATGCGTTATGCGTTATGCGTTATGCGTTATGCGTTATGCGTTATGCATTATGCTTTAAGCGTTATGCGTTATGAGTCACACGTTATGCGTTATAAGATATGCGTTATGTGTTATGCGTTATGCGTTATGCGTTATGCGATATGCGTTGTGCGTTATGCGTTATGCGTTATGCGTTATGCGTTATGCGATATGCGTTGTGCGTTATGCGTTATGCGTTAAGCATTATGCGTTTTGCTGTATTCGTTATGCGTTGTGCGTTATACGTTTGCGTTATGCGTTATGCGTTATGCATTTTCAGTTATGCGCCATGCGTTATGCGTTATGCGTTATGCGATATGCGTTGTGCGTTATGCGTTATGCGTTATGCGTTATGCGTTATGCATTTTGAGTTATGCGCCATGCGTTATGCGTTATGCGTTATGCGATATGCGTTGTGCGTTATGCGTTATGCGTTATGCGATATGCGTTGTGCGTTATGCGTTATGCGTTATGCGTTATGCGTTATGCGTTATGCGATATGCGTTATGCGTTATGCGTTATGCGTTATGCGTTATGCGTGACCCGTTATGCGTTAAGCATTATGCGTTTTGCTGTATTCGTTATGCGTTGTGCGTTATACGTTTGCGTTATGCGTTATGCGTTATGCGTTATGCGTTATGCATTTTGAGTTATGCGTTATTCGTTATGCGATATGCGTTATGCGTTATGCGTTATGCGTTATGCGTTATGCGTTATGCGTTATGCGTTATGCGTTATGCGTTATGCGTTATGCGTTATGCATTTTGAGTTATGCGCCATGCGTTATGCGTTATGCGTTATGCGTTATGCGATATGCGTTGTGCGTTATGCGTTATGCGTGATCCGTTATGCGTTAAGCATTATGCGTTTTGCTGTATTCGTTATGCGTTGTGCGTTATACGTTTGCGTTAGGCGTTATGCGTTATGCGTTATGCATTTTGAGTTATGCGCCATGCGTTATGCGTTATGCGTTATGCGTTATGCGATATGCGTTGTGCGTTATGCGTTATGCGTGATCCGTTATGCGTTAAGCATTATGCGTTTTGCTGTATTCGTTAGGCGTTGTGCGTTATACGTTTGCGTTATGCGTTATGCGTTATGCGTTATGCATTTTCAGTTATGCGCCATGCGTTATGCGTTATGCGTTATGCGTTATGCGATATGCGTTGTGCGTTATGCGTTATGCGTTATGCGTTATGCATTTTGAGTTATGCGCCATGCGTTATGCGTTATGCGTTATGCGATATGCGTTGTGCGTTATGCGTTATGCGTTATGCGATATGCGTTGTGCGTTATGCGTTATGCGTTATGCGTTATGCGTTATGCGTTATGCGATATGCGTTATGCGTTATGCGTTATGCGTTATGCGTTATGCGTGACCCGTTATGCGTTAAGCATTATGCGTTTTGCTGTATTCGTTATGCGTTGTGCGTTATACGTTTGCGTTATGCGTTATGCGTTATGCGTTATGCATTTTGAGTTATGCGTTATGCGTTATGCGATATGCGTTGTGCGTTATGCGTTATGCGTTATGCGTTATGCGTTATGCGTTATGCGTTATGCGTTATGCGTTATGCGTTATGCATTTTGAGTTATGCGCCATGCGTTATGCGTTATGCGTTATGCGATATGCGTTGTGCGTTATGCGTTATGCGTGATCCGTTATGCGATATGCGTTGTGCGTTATGCGTTATGCGTGATCCGTTATGCGTTAAGCATTATGCGTTTTGCTGTATTCGTTATGCGTTGTGCGTTATACGTTTGCGTTATGCGTTATGCGTTATGCGTTATGCATTTTGAGTTATGCGCCATGCGTTATGCGTTATGCGTTATGCGTTATGCGATATGCGTTGTGCGTTATGCGTTGTGCGTGATCCGTTATGCGTTAAGCATTATGCGTTTTGCTGTATTCGTTATGCGTTGTGCGTTATACGTTTGCGTTATGCGTTATGCCTTATGCGTTATGCATTTTCAGTTATGCGCCATGCGTTATGCGTTATGCGTTATGCGATATGCGTTGTGTGTTATGCGTTATGCGTTATGCGTTATGCGTTATGCGATATGCGTTGTGCGTTATGCGTTATGCGTTATGCGATATGCGTTGTGCGTTATGCGTTATGCGTTATGCGTTATGCGTTATGCGTTATGCGATATGCGTTATGCGTTATGCGTTATGCATTTTGAGTTATGCGCCATGCGTTATGCGTTATGCGTTATGCGTTATGCGATATGCGTTGTGCGTTATGCGTTATGCGTTATGCGTTATGCGTTATGCGTTATGCGTTATGCATTATGCTTTAAGCGTTATGCGTTATGAGTCACACGTTATGCGTTATAAGATATGCGTTATGTGTTATGCGTTATGCGTTATGCGTTATGCGTTATGCGATATGCGTTGTGCGTTATGCGTTATGCGTTATGCGTTATGCGTTATGCGATATGCGTTGTGCGTTATGCGTTATGCGTTATGCGTTATGCGTTATGCGTTATGCGTTATGCGTTATGCGTTATGCGTTATGCGTTATGCGTTATGCGTTATGCGTTATGCGTTATGCGATATGCGTTGTGCGTTATGCGTTTTGCGTTATGCGTTATGCCTTATGCGTTATGCGTTATGCGTTATGCGTTATGGGTTATGCGTTATGTGTTATGCGATATGCGTTATGCGTTATGCGTCATGCGTTATGCGTTATGCGTTATGCGTTATGCGTTATGCGATAAGCGTTATGCGTTATGCGTTAAGCATTATGCTTTATGCGTTATGCGTTATGAGTTACACGTTATGCGTTATTCGATATTCGTTATGCGTTATGCGTTATGCGTTATGCGTTATGCGTGACCCGTTATGCGTTAAGCATTATGCGTTTTGCTGTATTCGTTATGCGTTGTGCGTTATACGTTTGCGTTATGCGTTATGCGTTATGCGTTATGCGTTATGCATTTTGAGTTATGCGTTATTCGTTATGCGATATGCGTTGTGCGTTATGCGTTATGCGTTATGCGTTATGCGTTATGCGTTATGCGTTATGCGTTATGCGTTATGCGTTATGCGTTATGCATTTTGAGTTATGCGCCATGCGTTATGCGTTATGCGTTATGCGTTATGCGATATGCGTTGTGCGTTATGCGTTATGCGTGATCCGTTATGCGTTAAGCATTATGCGTTTTGCTGTATTCGTTATGCGTTGTGCGTTATACGTTTGCGTTATGCGTTATGCGTTATGCGTTATGCATTTTGAGTTTTGCGCCATGCGTTATGCGTTATGCGTTATGCGTTGTGCGATATGCGTTGTGCGTTATGCGTTATGCGTGATCCGTTATGCGTTAAGCATTATGCGTTTTTCTGTATTCGTTATGCGTTGTGCGTTATACGTTTGCGTTATGCGTTATGCGTTATGCGTTATGCATTTTCAGTTATGCGCCATGCGTTATGCGTTATGCGTTATGCGATATGCGTTGTGCGTTATGCGTTATGCGTTATGCGTTATGCATTTTGAGTTATGCGCCATGCGTTATGCGTTATGCGTTATGCGATATGCGTTGTGCGTTATGCGTTATGCGTTATGCGATATGCGTTGTGCGTTATGCGTTATGCGTTATGCGTTATGCGTTATGCGTTATGCGATATGCGTTATGCGTTATGCGTTATGCGTTATGCGTTATGCGTGACCCGTTATGCGTTAAGCATTATGCGTTTTGCTGTATTCGTTATGCGTTGTGCGTTATACGTTTGCGTTATGCGTTATGCGTTATGCGTTATGCGTTATGCATTTTGAGTTATGCGTTATTCGTTATGCGATATGCGTTGTGCGTTATGCGTTATGCGTTATGCGTTATGCGTTATGCGTTATGCGTTATGCGTTATGCGTTATGCGTTATGCATTTTGAGTTATGCGCCATGCGTTATGCGTTATGCGTTATGCGTTATGCGATATGCGTTGTGCGTTATGCGTTATGCGTGATCCGTTATGCGTTAAGCATTATGCGTTTTGCTGTATTCGTTATGCGTTGTGCGTTATACGTTTGCGTTATGCGTTATGCGTTATGCGTTATGCATTTTAAGTTATGCGCCATGCGTTATGCGTTATGCGTTATGCGTTATGCGATATGCGTTGTGCGTTATGCGTTATGCGTGATCCGTTATGCGTTAAGCATTATGCGTTTTGCTGTATTCGTTATGCGTTGTGCGTTATACGTTTGCGTTATGCGTTATGCGTTATGCGTTATGCATTTTCAGTTATGCGCCATGCGTTATGCGTTATGCGTTATGCGTTATGCGATATGCGTTGTGCGTTATGCGTTATGCGTTATGCGTTATGCGTTATGCATTTTGAGTTATGCGCCATGCGTTATGCGTTATGCGTTATGCGATATGCGTTGTGCGTTATGCGTTATGCGTTATGCGATATGCGTTGTGCGTTATGCGTTATGCGTTATGCGTTATGCGTTATGCGTTATGCGATATGCGTTATGCGTTATGCGTTATGCATTTTGAGTTATGCGCCATGCGTTATGCGTTATGCGTTATGCGTTATGCGATATGCGTTGTGCGTTATGCGTTATGCGTTATGCGTTATGCGTTATGCGTTATGCGTTATGCATTATGCTTTAAGCGTTATGCGTTATGAGTCACACGTTATGCGTTATAAGATATGCGTTATGCGTTATGCGTTATGCGTTATGCGATATGCGTTGTGCGTTATGCGTTATGCGTTATGCGTTATGCGTTATGCGTTATGCGTTATGCGTCATGCGTTATGCGTTATGCGTTATGCGTTATGCGTTATGCGATAAGCGTTATGCGTTATGCGTTAAGCATTATGCTTTATGCGTTATGCGTTATGAGTTACACGTTATGCGTTATTCGATATTCGTTATGCGTTATGCGTTATGCGTTATGCGTTATGCGTGACCCGTTATGCGTTAAGCATTATGCGTTTTGCTGTATTCGTTATGCGTTGTGCGTTATACGTTTGCGTTATGCGTTATGCGTTATGCGTTATGCGTTATGCATTTTGAGTTATGCGTTATTCGTTATGCGATATGCGTTGTGCGTTATGCGTTATGCGTTATGCGTTATGCGTTATGCGTTATGCGTTATGCGTTATGCGTTATGCATTTTGAGTTATGCGCCATGCGTTATGCGTTATGCGTTATGCGTTATGCGATATGCGTTGTGCGTTATGCGTTATGCGTGATCCGTTATGCGTTAAGCATTATGCGTTTTGCTGTATTCGTTATGCGTTGTGCGTTATACGTTTGCGTTATGCGTTATGCGTTATGCGTTATGCATTTTGAGTTTTGCGCCATGCGTTATGCGTTATGCGTTATGCGTTATGCGATATGCGTTGTGCGTTATGCGTTATGCGTGATCCGTTATGCGTTAAGCATTATGCGTTTTGCTGTATTCGTTATGCGTTGTGCGTTATACGTTTGCGTTATGCGTTATGCGTTATGCGTTATGCATTTTCAGTTATGCGCCATGCGTTATGCGTTATGCGTTATGCGATATGCGTTGTGCGTTATGCGTTATGCGTTATGCGTTATGCATTTTGATTTATGCGCCATGCGTTATGCGTTATGCGTTATGCGATATGCGTTGTGCGTTATGCGTTATGCGTTATGCGATATGCGTTGTGCGTTATGCGTTATGCGTTATGCGTTATGCGTTATGCGTTATGCGATATGCGTTATGCGTTATGCGTTATGCGTTATGCGTTATGCGTGACCCGTTATGCGTTAAGCATTATGCGTTTTGCTGTATTCGTTATGCGTTGTGCGTTATACGTTTGCGTTATGCGTTATGCGTTATGCGTTATGCGTTATGCATTTTGAGTTATGCGTTATTCGTTATGCGATATGCGTTGTGCGTTATGCGTTATGCGTTATGCGTTATGCGTTATGCGTTATGCGTTATGCGTTATGCGTTATGCATTTTGAGTTATGCGCCATGCGTTATGCGTTATGCGTTATGCGTTATGCGATATGCGTTGTGCGTTATGCGTTATGCGTGATCCGTTATGCGTTAAGCATTATGCGTTTTGCTGTATTCGTTATGCGTTGTGCGTTATACGTTTGCGTTATGCGTTATGCGTTATGCGTTATGCATTTTAAGTTATGCGCCATGCGTTATGCGTTATGCGTTATGCGTTATGCGATATGCGTTGTGCGTTATGCGTTATGCGTGATCCGTTATGCGTTAAGCATTATGCGTTTTGCTGTATTCGTTATGCGTTGTGCGTTATACGTTTGCGTTATGCGTTATGCGTTATGCGTTATGCATTTTCAGTTATGCGCCATGCGTTATGCGTTATGCGTTATGCGTTATGCGATATGCGTTGTGCGTTATGCGTTATGCGTTATGCGTTATGCGTTATGCATTTTGAGTTATGCGCCATGCGTTATGCGTTATGCGTTATGCGATATGCGTTGTGCGTTATGCGTTATGCGTTATGCGATATGCGTTGTGCGTTATGCGTTATGCGTTATGCGTTATGCGTTATGCGTTATGCGATATGCGTTATGCGTTATGCGTTATGCATTTTGAGTTATGCGCCATGCGTTATGCGTTATGCGTTATGCGTTATGCGATATGCGTTGTGCGTTATGCGTTATGCGTTATGCGTTATGCGTTATGCGTTATGCGTTATGCATTATGCTTTAAGCGTTATGCGTTATGAGTCACACGTTATGCGTTATAAGATATGCGTTATGCGTTATGCGTTATGCGTTATGCGATATGCGTTGTGCGTTATGCGTTATGCGTTATGCGTTATGCGTTATGCGTTATGCGATATGCGTTGTGCGTTATGCGTTATGCGTTATGCGTTATGCGTTATGCGTTATGCGTTATGCGTTATGCGTTATGCGTTATGCGATATGCGTTGTGCGTTATGCGTTTTGCGTTATGCGTTATGCGTTATGCGTTATGCGTTATGGGTTATGCGTTATGTGTTATGCGATATGCGTTATGCGTTATGCGTCACGCGTTATGCGTTATGCGTTATGCGTTATGCGTTATGCGTTATGCGTTATGCGTTATGAGTCACACGTTATGCGTTATAAGATATGCGTTATGCGTGATCCGTTATGTGTTAGGCGATATACGTTTTGCGGTATTCGTTATGCGTTATGCGTTATGCGTTATCCGTTGTTCGTTATGCGTTATGCGTTGTGCGTTATACGTTTGCGTTATGCATTTTGAGTAATGCGCCATGCGTTATGCGTTATGCGTTATGCGATATGCGTTGTGCGTTATGCGTTATGCGTTATGCGATATGCGTTGTGCGTTATGCGTTATGCGTTATGCGTTATGCGTTATGCGATATGCGTTATGCGTTATGCGTTATGCATTTTGAGTTATGCGCCATGCGTTATGCGTTATGCGTTATGCGTTATGCGATATGCGTTGTGCGTTATGCGTTATGCGTTATGCGTTATGCGTTATGCATTTTGAGTTATGCGCCATGCGTTATGCGTTATGCGTTATGCGTTATGCGATATGCGTTGTGCGTTATGCGTTATGCGTGATCCGTTATGCGTTAAGCATTATGCGTTTTGCTGTATTCGTTATGCGTTGTGCGTTATACGTTTGCGTTATGCGTTATGCGTTATGCGTTATGCGTTATGCATTTTGAGTTATGCGCCATGCGTTATGCGTTATGCGTTATGCGTTATGCGATATGCGTTGTGCGTTATGCGTTATGCGTGATCCGTTATGCGTTAAGCATTATGCGTTTTGCTGTATTCGTTATGCGTTGTGCGTTATACGTTTGCGCTATGCGTTATGCGTCATGCGTTATGCATTTTCAGTTATGCGCCATGCGTTATGCGTTATTGGTTATGCGTTATGCGATATGCGTTGTGCGTTATGCGTTATGCGTTATGCGTTATGCGTTATGCATTTTGAGTTATGCGCCATGCGTTATGCGTTATGCGTTATGCGATATGCGTTGTGCGTTATGCGTTATGCGTTATGCGATATGCGTTGTGCGTTATGCGTTATGCGTTATGCGTTATGCGTTATGCGTTATGCGATATGCGTTATGCGTTATGCGTTATGCATTTTGAGTTATGCGCCATGCGTTATGCGTTATGCGTTATGCGTTATGCGATATGCGTTGTGCGTTATGCGTTATGCGTTATGCGTTATGCGTTATGCGTTATGCGTTATGCATTATGCTTTAAGCGTTATGCGTTATGAGTCACACGTTATGCGTTATAAGATATGCGTTATGCGTTATGCGTTATGCGTTATGCGATATGCGTTGTGCGTTATGCGTTATGCGTTATGCGTTATGCGTTATGCGTTATGCGTTATGCGATATGCGTTGTGCGTTATGCGTTATGCGTTATGCGTTATACGGTATGCGTTATGCGTTATACGTTATGCGTTATGCGTTATGCGATAAGCATTATGCGTTATGCGTTAAGCATTATGCTTTATGCGTTATGCGTTATGCGTTATGCGTTATGCGTTATGCGTGACCCGTTATGCGTTAAGCATAAATGCGTTTTGCTGTATTCGTTATGCGTTGTGCGTTATACGTTTGCGTTATGCGTTATGCGTTATGCGTTATGCGTTATGCATTTTGAGTTATGCGTTATGCGTTATGCGATATGCGTTGTGCGTTATGCGTTATGCGTTATGCGTTATGCGTTATGCGTTATGGGTTATGCGTTATGCGTTATGCGTTATGCGTTATGCGTTATGCATTTTGAGTTATGCGCCATGCGTTATGCGTTATGCGTTATGCGTTATGCGATATGCGTTGTGCGTTATGCGTTATGCGTGATCCGTTATGCGTTAAGCATTATGCGTTTTGCTGTATTCGTTATGCGTTGTGCGTTATACGTTTGCGTTATGCGTTATGCGTTATGCATTTTGAGTTATGCGCCATGCGTTATGCGTTATGCGTTATGCGTTATGCGATATGCGTTGTGCGTTATGCGTTATGCGTGATCCGTTATGCGTTATGCGTTATGCATTTTGAGTTATGCGCCATGCGTTATGCGTTATGCGTTATGCGTTATGCGATATGCGTTGTGCGTTATGCGTTATGCGTTATGCGTTATGCGTTATGCGTTATGCGTTATGCGTTATGCGTTATGCATTATGCTTTATGCGTTATGCGTTATGAGTCACACGTTATGCGTTATTCGATATGCGTTATGCGTTATGCGTTATGCGTTATGCGTTATGCGTTATGCGATATGCGTTGTGCGTTATGCGTTATGCGTTATGCGTTATGCGTTATGCGTTGTGCGTTATACGTTTGCGTTATGCATTATGCGTTTTGCGTTATACGGTATGCGTTATGCGTTATACGTTATGCGTTATGCGTTATGCGATAAGCGTTATGCGTTATGCGTTAAGCATTATGCTTTATGCGTTATGCGTTATGAGTTACACGTTATGCGTTATTCGATATGCGTTATGCGTTATGCGTTATGCGTGACCCGTTATGCGTTAAGCATTATGCGTTTTGCTGTATTCGTTATGCGTTGTGCGTTATACGTTTGCGTTATGCGTTATGCGTTATGCGTTATGCGTTATGCATTTTGAGTTATGCGTTATGCGTTATGCGATATGCGTTGTGCGTTATGCGTTATGCGTTATGCGTTATGCGTTATGCGTTATGCGTTATGCGTTATGCGTTATGCGTTATGCATTTTGAGTTATGCGCCATGCGTTATGCGTTATGCGTTATGCGATATGCGTTGTGCGTTATGCGTTATGCGTGATCCGTTATGCGTTAAGCATTATGCGTTTTGCTGTATTCGTTATGCGTTGTGCGTTATACGTTTGCGTTATGCGTTATGCGTTATGCGTTATGCATTTTGAGTTATGCGCCATGCGTTATGCGTTATGCGTTATGCGTTATGCGATATGCGTTGTGCGTTATGCGTTGTGCGTGATCCGTTATGCGTTAAGCATTATGCGTTTTGCTGTATTCGTTATGCGTTGTGCGTTATTCGTTTGCGTTATGCGTTATGCCTTATGCGTTATGCATTTTCAGTTATGCGCCATGCGTTATGCGTTATGCGTTATGCGTTATGCGATATGCGTTGTGTGTTATGCGTTATGCGTTATGCGTTATGCATTTTGAGTTATGCGCCATGCGTTATGCGTTATGCGTTATGCGATATGCGTTGTGCGTTATGCGTTATGCGTTATGCGATATGCGTTGTGCGTTATGCGTTATGCGTTATGAGTCACACGTTATGCGTTATAAGATATGCGTTATGTGTTATGCGTTATGCGTTATGCGTTATGCGTTATGCGATATGCGTTGTGCGTTATGCGTTATGCGTTATGCGTTATGCGTTATGCGTTATGCGATATGCGTTGTGCGTTATGCGTTATGCGTTATGCGTTATGCGTTATGCGTTATGCGTTATGCGTTATGCGTTATGCGTTATGCGATATGCGTTGTGCGTTATGCGTTTTGCGTTATGCGTTATGCGTTATGCGTTATGCGTTATGCGTTATGCGTTATGGGTTATGCGTTATGTGTTATGCGATATGCGTTATGCGTTATGCGTCATGCGTTATGCGTTATGCGTTATGCGTTATGCGTTATGCGATAAGCGTTATGCGTTATGCGTTAAGCATTATGCTTTATGCGTTATGCGTTATGAGTTACACGTTATGCGTTATTCGATATTCGTTATGCGTTATGCGTTATGCGTTATGCGTTATGCGTTATGCGTGACCCGTTATGCGTTAAGCATTATGCGTTTTGCTGTATTCGTTATGCGTTGTGCGTTATACGTTTGCGTTATGCGTTATGCGTTATGCGTTATGCGTTATGCATTTTGAGTTATGCGTTATTCGTTATGCGATATGCGTTGTGCGTTATGCGTTATGCGTTATGCGTTATGCGTTATGCGTTATGCGTTATGCGTTATGCGTTATGCGTTATGCGTTATGCGTTATGCGTTATGCGTTATGCGTTATGCATTTTGAGTTATGCGCCATGCGTTATGCGTTATGCGTTATGCGTTATGCGATATGCGTTGTGCGTTATGCGTTATGCGTGATCCGTTATGCGTTAAGCATTATGCGTTTTGCTGTATTCGTTATGCGTTGTGCGTTATACGTTTGCGTTATGCGTTATGCGTTATGCGTTATGCATTTTGAGTTATGCGCCATGCGTTATGCATTATGCGTTATGCGTTATGCGATATGCGTTGTGCGTTATGCGTTATGCGTGATCCGTTATGCGTTAAGCATTATGCGTTTTGCTGTATTCGTTATGCGTTGTGCGTTATACGTTTGCGTTATGCGTTATGCGTTATGCGTTATGCGTTATGCATTTTGAGTTATGCGTTATGCGTTATGCGATATGCGTTGTGCGTTATGCGTTATGCGTTATGCGTTATGCGTTATGGGTTATGCGTTATGCGTTATGCGTTATACGTTATGCGTTATGCATTTTGAGTTATGCGCCATGCGTTATGCGTTATGCGTTATGCGTTATGCGATATGCGTTGTGCGTTATGCGTTATGCGTGATCCGTTATGCGTTAAGCATTATGCGTTTTGCTGTATTCGTTATGCGTTGTGCGTTATACGTTTGCGTTATGCGTTATGCGTTATGCATTTTGAGTTATGCGCCATGCGTTATGCGTTATGCGTTATGCGTTATGCGATATGCGTTGTGCGTTATGCGTTATGCGTGATCCGTTATGCGTTAAGCATTATGCGTTTTGCTGTATTCGTTATGCGTTGTGCGTTATACGTTTGCGTTATGCGTTATGCGTTATGCATTTTCAGTTATGCGCCATGCGTTATGCGTTATGCGTTATGCGTTATGCGATATGCGTTGTGCGTTATGCGTTATGCGTTATGCGTTATGCGTTATGCGTTATGCATTTTGAGTAATGCGCCATGCGTTATGCGTTATGCGTTATGCGATATGCGTTGTGCGTTATGCGTTATGCGTTATGCGATATGCGTTGTGCGTTATGCGTTATGCGTTATGCGTTATGCGTTATGCGTTATGCGTTATGCGATATGCGTTATGCGTTATGCGTTATGCATTTTGAGTTATGCGCCATGCGTTATGCGTTATGCGTTATGCGTTATGCGATATGCGTTGTGCGTTATGCGTTATGCGTTATGCGTTATGCGTTATGCGTTATGCGTTATGCGTTATGCGTTATGCATTATGCTTTATGCGTTATGCGTTATGAGTCACACGTTATGCGTTATTCGATATGCGTTATGCGTTATGCGTTATGCGTTATGCGTTATGCGATATGCGTTGTGCGTTATGCGTTATGCGTTATGCGTTATGCGTTATGCGTTATGCGTTGTGCGTTATACGTTTGCGTTATGCATTATGCGTTTTGCGTTATACGGTATGCGTTATGCGTTATACGTTATGCGTTATGCGTTATGCGATAAGCGTTATGCGTTATGCGTTAAGCATTATGCTTTATGCGTTATGCGTTATGAGTTACACGTTATGCGTTATTCGATATGCGTTATGCGTTATGCGTTATGCGTGACCCGTTATGCGTTAAGCATAATGCGTTTTGCTGTATTCGTTATGCGTTGTGCGTTATACGTTTGCGTTATGCGTTATGCGTTATGCGTTATGCGTTATGCATTTTGAGTTATGCGTTATGCGTTATGCGATATGCGTTGTGCGTTATGCGTTATGCGTTATGCGTTATGCGTTATGCGTTATGCGTTATGCGTTATGCGTTATGCGTTATGCGTTATGCATTTTGAGTTATGCGCCATGCGTTATGCGTTATGCGTTATGCGATATGCGTTGTGCGTTATGCGTTATGCGTGATCCGTTATGCGTTAAGCATTATGCGTTTTGCTGTATTCGTTATGCGTTGTGCGTTATACGTTTGCGTTATGCGTTATGCGTTATGCGTTATGCATTTTGAGTTATGCGCCATGCGTTATGCGTTATGCGTTATGCGTTATGCGATATGCGTTGTGCGTTATGCGTTGTGCGTGATCCGTTATGCGTTAAGCATTATGCGTTTTGCTGTATTCGTTATGCGTTGTGCGTTATACGTTTGCGTTATGCGTTATGCCTTATGCGTTATGCATTTTCAGTTATGCGCCATGCGTTATGCGTTATGCGTTATGCGTTATGCGATATGCGTTGTGTGTTATGCGTTATGCGTTATGCGTTATGCATTTTGAGTTATGCGCCATGCGTTATGCGTTATGCGTTATGCGATATGCGTTGTGCGTTATGCGTTATGCGTTATGCGATATGCGTTGTGTGTTATGCGTTATGCGTTATGAGTCACACGTTATGCGTTATAAGATATGCGTTATGTGTTATGCGTTATGCGTTATGCGTTATGCGTTATGCGATATGCGTTGTGCGTTATGCGTTATGCGTTATGCGTTATGCCTTATGCGTTATGCGATATGCGTTGTGCGTTATGCGTTATGCGTTATGCGTTATGCGTTATGCGTTATGCGTTATGCGTTATGCGTTATGCGTTATGCGATATGCGTTGTGCGTTATGCGTTTTGCGTTATGCGTTATGCGTTATGCGTTATGCGTTATGCGTTATGCGTTATGCGTTATGGGTTATGCGTTATGTGTTATGCGATATGCGTTATGCGTTATGCGTCATGCGTTATGCGTTATGCGTTATGCGTTATGCGTTATGCGATAAGCGTTATGCGTTATGCGTTAAGCATTATGCTTTATGCGTTATGCGTTATGAGTTACACGTTATGCGTTATTCGATATTCGTTATGCGTTATGCGTTATGCGTTATGCGTTATGCGTTATGCGTTATGCGTGACCCGTTATGCGTTAAGCATTATGCGTTTTGCTGTATTCGTTATGCGTTGTGCGTAATACGTTTGCGTTATGCGTTATGCGTTATGCGTTATGCGTTATGCATTTTGAGTTATGCGTTATTCGTTATGCGATATGCGTTGTGCGTTATGCGTTATGCGTTATGCGTTATGCGTTATGCGTTATGCGTTATGCGTTATGCGTTATGCGTTATGCGTTATGCGTTATGCATTTTGAGTTATGCGCCATGCGTTATGCGTTATGCGTTATGCGTTATGCGATATGCGTTGTGCGTTATGCGTTATGCGTGATCCGTTATGCGTTAAGCATTATGCGTTTTGCTGTATTCGTTATGCGTTGTGCGTTATACGTTTGCGTTATGCGTTATGCGTTATGCGTTATGCGTTATGCATTTTGAGTTATGCGCCATGCGTTATGCGTTATGCGTTATGCGTTATGCGATATGCGTTGTGCGTTATGCGTTATGCGTGATCCGTTATGCGTTAAGCATTATGCGTTTTGCTGTATTCGTTATGCGTTGTGCGTTATACGTTTGCGTTATGCGTTATGCGTTATGCGTTATGCATTTTCAGTTATGCGCCATGCGTTATGCGTTATGCGTTATGCGATATGCGTTGTGCGTTATGCGTTATGCGTTATGCGTTATGCGTTATGCATTTTGAGTTATGCGCCATGCGTTATGCGTTATGCGTTATGCGATATGCGTTGTGCGTTATGCGTTATGCGTTATGCGATATGCGTTGTGCGTTATGCGTTATGCGTTATGCGTTATGCGTTATGCGTTATGCGTTATGCGATATGCGTTATGCGTTATGCGTTATGCATTTTGAGTTATGCGGCATGCGTTATGCGTTATGCGTTATGCGTTATGCGATATGCGTTGTGCGTTATGCGTTATGCGTTATGCGTTATGCGTTATGCGTTATGCGTTATGCGTTATGCATTATGCTTTAAGCGTTATGCGTTATGAGTCACACGTTATGCGTTATAAGATATGCGTTATGCGTTATGCGTTATGCGTTATGCGTTATGCGTTATGCGATATGCGTTGTGCGTTATGCGTTATGCGTTATGCGTTATGCGTTATGCGATATGCGTTGTGCGTTATGCGTTATGCGTTATGCGTTATGCGTTATGCGTTATGCGTTATGCGTTATGCGTTATGCGTTATGCGTTATGCGTTATGCGATATGCGTTGTGCGTTATGCGTTTTGCGTTATGCGTTATGCGTTATGCGTTATGCGTTATGCGTTATGCGTTATGCGTTATGGGTTATGCGTTATGTGTTATGCGATATGCGTTATGCGTTATGCGTCACGCGTTATGCGTTATGCGTTATGCGTTATGCGTTATGCGTTATGCGTTATGCGTTATGCGTTATGAGTCACACGTTATGCGTTATAAGATATGCGTTATGCGTGATCCGTTATGTGTTAGGCGATATACGTTTTGCGGTATTCGTTATGCGTTATGCGTTATGCGTTATGCGTTATGCGTTATGCGATATGCGTTGTGCGTTATGCGTTATGCGTTATGCGTTATGCGTTATGCGTTATGCGTTATGCGTTATGCGTTATGCATTATGCTTTAAGCGTTATGCGTTATGAGTCACACGTTATGCGTTATAAGATATGCGTTATGCGTTATGCGTTATGCGTTATGCGTTATGCGTTATGCGTTATGCGATATGCGTTGTGCGTTATGCGTTATGCGTTATGCGATATGCGTTGTGCGTTATGCGTTATGCGTTATGCGTTATGCGTTATGCGTTATGCGATATGCGTTATGCGTTATGCGTTATGCATTTTGAGTTATGCGCCATGCGTTATGCGTTATGCGTTATGCGTTATGCGATATGCGTTGTGCGCTATGCGTTATGCGTTATGCGTTATGTGTTATGCGATATGCGTTATGCGTTATGCGTCACGCGTTATGCGTTATGCGTTATGCGTTATGCGTTATGCGTTATGCGTTATGCGTTATGCGTTATGAGTCACACGTTATGCGTTATAAGATATGCGTTATGCGTGATCCGTTATGTGTTAGGCGATATACGTTTTGCGGTATTCGTTATGCGTTATGCGTTATGCGTTATCCGTTGTTCGTTATGCGTTATGCGTTGTGCGTTATACGTTTGCGTTATGCATTATGCGTTATGCGTTATACGGTATGCGCCATGCGTTATGCGTTATGCGTTATGCGTTATGCGATATGCGTTGTGCGTTATGCGTTATGCGTGATCCGTTATGCGTTAAGCATTATGCGTTTTGCTGTATTCGTTATGCGTTGTGCGTTATACGTTTGCGTTATGCGTTATGCGTTATGCGTTATGCATTTTCAGTTATGCGCCATGCGTTATGCGTTATGCGTTATGCGTTATGCGATATGCGTTGTGCGTTATGCGTTATGCGTTATGCGTTATGCGTTATGCATTTTGAGTTATGCGCCATGCGTTATGCGTTATGCGTTATGCGATATGCGTTGTGCGTTATGCGTTATGCGTTATGCGATATGCGTTATGCGTTATGCGTTATGCATTTTGAGTTATGCGCCATGCGTTATGCGTTATGCGTTATGCGTTATGCGATATGCGTTGTGCGTTATGCGTTATGCGTTATGCGTTATGCGTTATGCGTTATGCGTTATGCATTATGCTTTAAGCGTTATGCATTATGAGTCACACGTTATGCGTTATAAGATATGCGTTATGCGTTATGCGTTATGCGTTATGCGTTATGCGATATGCGTTGTGCGTTATGCGTTATGCGTTATGCGTTATGCGTTATGCGATATGCGTTGTGCGTTATGCGTTATGCGTTATGCGTTATGCGTTATGCGTTATGCGTTATGCGTTATGCGTTATGCGTTATGCGTTATGCGATATGCGTTGTGCGTTATGTGTTTTGCGTTATGCGTTATGCGTTATGCGTTATGCGTTATGCGTTATGCGTTATGCGTTATGGGTTATGCGTTATGTGTTATGCGATATGCGTTATGCGTTATGCGTCACGCGTTATGCGTTATGCGTTATGCGTTATGCGTTATGCGTTATGCGTTATGCGTTATGCGTTATGCGTTATGAGTCACACGTTATGCGTTATAAGATATGCGTTATGCGTGATCCGTTATGTGTTAGGCGATATACGTTTTGCGGTATTCGTTATGCGTTATGCGTTATGCGTTATCCGTTGTTCGTTATGCGTTATGCGTTGTGCGTTATACGTTTGCGTTATGCATTATGCGTTATGCGTTATACGGTATGCGTTATGCGTTATACGTTATGCGTTATGCGTTATGCGATAAGCATTATGCGTTATGCGTTAAGCATTATGCTTTATGCGTTATGCGTTATGCGTTATGCGTTATGCGTTATGCGTGACCCGTTATGCGTTAAGCATAAATGCGTTTTGCTGTATTCGTTATGCGTTGTGCGTTATACGTTTGCGTTATGCGTTATGCGTTATGCGTTATGCGTTATGCATTTTGAGTTATGCGTTATGCGTTATGCGATATGCGTTGTGCGTTATGCGTTATGCGTTATGCGTTATGCGTTATGGGTTATGCGTTATGCGTTATGCGTTATGCGTTATGCGTTATGCATTTTGTGTTATGCGCCATGCGTTATGCGTTATGCGTTATGCGTTATGCGATATGCGTTGTGCGTTATGCGTTATGCGTGATCCGTTATGCGTTAAGCATTATGCGTTTTGCTGTATTCGTTATGCGTTGTGCGTTATACGTTTGCGTTATGCGTTATGCGTTATGCATTTTCAGTTATGCGCCATGCGTTATGCGTTATGCGTTATGCGTTATGCGATATGCGTTGTGCGTTATGCGTTATGCGTTATGCGTTATGCGTTATGCGTTATGCATTTTGAGTAATGCGCCATGCGTTATGCGTTATGCGATATGCGTTGTGCGTTATGCGTTATGCGTTATGCGATATGCGTTGTGCGTTATGCGTTATGCGTTATGCGTTATGCGTTATGCGTTATGCGATATGCGTTATGCGTTATGCGTTATGCATTTTGAGTTATGCGCCATGCGTTATGCGTTATGCGTTATGCGTTATGCGATATGCGTTGTGCGTTATGCGTTATGCGTTATGCGTTATGCGTTATGCGTTATGCGTTATGCGTTATGCGTTATGCGTTATGCATTATGCTTTATGCGTTATGCGTTATGAGTCACACGTTATGCTTTATTCGATATGCGTTATGCGTTATGCGTTATGCGTTATGCGTTATGCGATATGCGTTGTGCGTTATGCGTTATGCGTTATGCGTTATGCGTTATGCGTTATGCGTTATGCGATATGCGTTGTGCGTTATGCGTTATGCGTTATGCGTTATGCGATATGCGTTGTGCGTTATGCGTTATGCGTTATGCGATATGCGTTGTGCGTTATGCGTTATGCGTTATGCGTTATGCCATATGCGTTATGCGTTATGCGTTATGCATTTTGAGTTATGCGCCATGCGTTATGCGTTATGCGTTCTGCGTTATGCGATATGCGTTGTGCGTTATGCGTAATGCGTTATGCGTTATGCGTTATGCGTTATGCGTTATGCGTTATGCATTATGCTTTAAGCGTTATGCGTTATGAGTCACACGTTATGCGTTATAAGATATGCGTTATGCGTTATGCGTTATGCGTCATGCGATATGCGTTGTGCGTTATGCGTTATGCGTTATGCGTTATGCGTTATGCGATATGCGTTGTGCGTTATGCGTTATGCGTTATGCGTTATGCGTTATGCGTTATGCGTTATGCGTTATGCGTTATGCGTTATGCGTTATGCGTTATGCGATATGCGTTGTGCGTTATGCGTTTTGCGTTATGCGTTATGCGTTATGCGTTATGCGTTATGCGTTATGCGTTATGCGTTATGGGTTATGCGTTATGTGTTATGCGATATGCGTTATGCGTTATGCGTCATGCGTTATGCGTTATGCGTTATGCGTTATGCGTTATGCGTTATGCGTTATGCGTTATGCGTTATGCATTTTGAGTTATGCGCCATGCGTTATGCGTTATGCGTTATGCGTTATGCGATATGCGTTGTGCGTTATGCGTTATGCGTGATCCGTTATGCGTTAAGCATTATGCGTTTTGCTGTATTCGTTATGCGTTGTGCGTTATACGTTTGCGTTATGCGTTATGCGTTATGCGTTATGCATTTTGAGTTATGCGCCATGCGTTATGCGTTATGCGTTATGCGTTATGCGATATGCGTTGTGCGTTATGCGTTATGCGTGATCCGTTATGCGTTAAGCATTATGCGTTTTGCTGTATTCGTTATGCGTTGTGCGTTATACGTTTGCGTTATGCGTTATGCGTTATGCGTTATGCATTTTCAGTTATGCGCCATGCGTTATGCGTTATGCGTTATGCGTTATGCGATATGCGTTGTGCGTTATGCGTTATGCGTTATGCGTTATGCGTTATGCGTTATGCATTTTGAGTAATGCGCCATGCGTTATGCGTTATGCGTTATGCGATATGCGTTGTGCGTTATGCGTTATGCGTTATGCGTTATGCGTTATGCGTTATGCGATATGCGTTATGCGTTATGCGTTATGCATTTTGAGTTATGCGCCATGCGTTATGCGTTATGCGTTATGCGTTATGCGATATGCGTTGTGCGTTATGCGTTATGCGTTATGCGTTATGCGTTATGCGTTATGCGTTATGCGTTATGCGTTATGCATTATGCTTTATGCGTTATGCGTTATGAGTCACACGTTATGCGTTATTCGATATGCGTTATGCGTTATGCGTTATGCGTTATGCGTTATGCGTTATGCGTTATGCGTTATGCGATATGCGTTGTGCGTTATGCGTTATGCGTTATGCGTTATGCGATATGCGTTGTGCGTTATGCGTTATGCGTTATGCGATATGCGTTGTGCGTTATGCGTTATGCGTTATGCGTTATGCCATATGCGTTATGCGTTATGCGTTATGCATTTTGAGTTATGCGCCATGCGTTATGCGTTATGCGTTATGCGTTATGCGATATGCGTTGTGCGTTATGCGTAATGCCTTATGCGTTATGCGTTATGCGTTATGCGTTATGCGTTATGCGTTATGCATTATGCTTTAAGCGTTATGCGTTATGAGTCACACGTTATGCGTTATAAGATATGCGTTATGCGTTATGCGTTATGCGTTATGCGTTATGCGTTATGCGTTATGCGTTATGCGTTATGCGTTATGCGTTATGCGTTATGCGTTATGCGTTATGCGTTATGCGTTATGGGTTATGCGTTATGTGTTATGCGATATGCGTTATGTGTTATGCGATATGCGTTATGCGTTATGCGTTATGCGTTATGCGTTATGCGTTATGCGTTATGCGTTATGCGTTATGCGTTATGCGTTATGCATTATGCTTTAAGCGTTATGCGTTATGAGTCACACGTTATGCGTTATAAGATATGCGTTATGCGTTATGCGTTATGCGTCATGCGATATGCGTTGTGCGTTATGCGTTATGCGTTATGCGTTATGCGTTATGCGATATGCGTTGTGCGTTATGCGTTATGCGTTATGCGTTATGCGTTATGCGTTATGCGTTATGCGTTATGCGTTATGCGTTATGCGTTATGCGTTATGCGATATGCGTTGTGCGTTATGCGTTTTGCGTTATGCGTTATGCGTTATGCGTTATGCGTTATGCGTTATGCGTTATGGGTTATGCGTTATGTGTTATGCGATATGCGTTATGCGTTATGCGTTATGCGTTATGCGTTATGCGTTTGCGTTATGCGTTATGCGTTATGCATTTTGAGTTATGCGCCATGCGTTATGCGTTATGCGTTATGCGTTATGCGATATGCGTTGTGCGTTATGCGTTATGCGTGATCCGTTATGCGTTAAGCATTATGCGTTTTGCTGTATTCGTTATGCGTTGTGCGTTATACGTTTGCGTTATGCGTTATGCGTTATGCGTTATGCATTTTGAGTTATGCGCCATGCGTTATGCGTTATGCGTTATGCGTTATGCGATATGCGTTGTGCGTTATGCGTTATGCGTGATCCGTTATGCGTTAAGAATTATGCGTTTTGCTGTATTCGTTATGCGTTGTGCGTTATACGTTTGCGTTATGCGTTATGCGTTATGCGTTATGCATTTTCAGTTATGCGCCATGCGTTATGCGTTAAGCGTTATGCGTTATGCGATATGCGTTGTGCGTTATGCGTTATGCGTTATGCGTTATGCGTTATGCGTTATGCGTTATGCATTTTGAGTAATGCGCCATGCGTTATGCGTTATGCGTTATGCGATATGCGTTGTGCGTTATGCGTTATGCGTTATGCGTTATGCGTTATGCGTTATGCGATATGCGTTATGCGTTATGCGTTATGCATTTTGAGTTATGCGCCATGCGTTATGCGTTATGCGTTATGCGTTATGCGATATGCGTTGTGCGTTATGCGTTATGCGTTATGCGTTATGCGTTATGCGTTATGCGTTATGCGTTATGCGTTATGCATTATGCTTTATGCGTTATGCGTTATGAGTCACACGTTATGCGTTATTCGATATGCGTTATGCGTTATGCGTTATGCGTTATGCGTTATGCGTTATGCGTTATGCGATATGCGTTGTGCGTTATGCGTTATGCGTTATGCGTTATGCGATATGCGTTGTGCGTTATGCGTTATGCGTTATGCGATATGCGTTGTGCGTTATGCGTTATGCGTTATGCGTTATGCCATATGCGTTATGCGTTATGCGTTATGCATTTTGAGTTATGCGCCATGCGTTATGCGTTATGCGTTATGCGTTATGCGATATGCGTTGTGCGTTATGCGTAATGCCTTATGCGTTATGCGTTATGCGTTATGCGTTATGCGTTATGCGTTATGCATTATGCTTTAAGCGTTATGCGTTATGAGTCACACGTTATGCGTTATAAGATATGCGTTATGCGTTATGCGTTATGCGTTATGCGTTATGCGTTATGCGTTATGCGTTATGCGTTATGCGTTATGCGTTATGCGTTATGCGTTATGCGTTATGCGTTATGCGTTATGCGTTATGCGTTATGGGTTATGCGTTATGTGTTATGCGATATGCGTTATGCGTTATGCGTCATGCGTTATGCGTTATGCGTTATGCGTTATGCGTTATGCGTTATGCGTTATGCGTTATACGTTGTACGTTATGCGTTATGCGTTATGTTTTATGCGATATGCGTTATGCGTTATTCGTTATGCATTATGCGTTATGCGTTATGCGTTATGCGTTATACGTTTGCGTTATGCATTATGCGTTATGCGTTATGCGTTATGCTCTATACGTTATGCGTTATGCGTTATGCGTGATCCGTTATGTGTTAGGCGATATACGTTTTGCGGTATTCGTTATGCGTTATGCGTTATGCGTTATCCGTTGTTCGTTATGCGTTATGCGTTGTGCGTTATACGTTTGCGTTATGCATTATGCGTTATGCGTTATACGGTATGCGTTATGCGTTATACGTTATGCGTTATGCGTTATGCGATAAGCGTTATGCGTTATGCGTTAAGCATTATGCTTTATGCGTTATGCGTTATGAGTTACACGTTATGCGTTATTCGATATGCGTTATGCGTTATGCGTTATGCGTTATGCGTTATGCGTTATGCGTTATGCATTATGCGTTGTGCGTATACGTTATGCGATATGCGTTATGCGTTATGCGTTATGCGTTATGCGTTATGCGTTATGCATTTTGAGTTATGCGTTATGCGTTATGCGATATGCGTTGTGCGTTATGCGTTATGCGTTATGGGTTATGCGTTATGCGTTATGCGTTATGCGTTATGCGTTATGCGTTATGCGTTATGCATTTTGAGTTATGCGCCATGCGTTATGCGTTATGCGTTATGCGTTATGCGATATGCGTTGTGCGTTATGCGTTATGCGTGATCCGTTATGCGTTAAGCATTATGCGTTTTGCTGTATTCGTTATGCGTTGTGCGTTATACGTTTGCGTTATGCGTTATGCGTTATGCGTTATGCATTTTCAGTTATGCGCCATGCGTTATGCGTTATGCGTTATGCGTTATGCGATATGCGTTGTGCGTTTTGCGTTATGCGTTATGCGTTATGCGTTATGCGTTATGCGTTATGCGTTATGCATTTTGAGTTATGCGCCATGCGTTATGCGTTATGCGTTATGCGACATGCGTTGTGCGTTATGCGTTATGCGTTATGCGATATGCGTTTTGCGTTATGCGTTATGCGTTATGCGTTATGCGTTATGCGTTATGCGATATGCGTTATGCGTTATGCGTTATGCATTTTGAGTTATGCGCCATGCGTTATGCGTTATGCGTTATGCGTTATGCGATATGCGTTGTGCGTTATGCGTTATGCGTTATGCGTTATGCGTTATGCGTTATGCGTTATGCGTTATGCATTATGCGTTATGCGTTATGCGTTATGAGTCACACGTTATGCGTTATTCGATATGCGTTATGCGTTATGCGTTATGCGTTATGCGATATGCGTTGTGCGTTATGCGTTATGCGTTATGCGTTATGCGTTATGCGTTATGCGATATGCGTTGTGCGTTATGCGTTATGCGTTATGCGTTATGCGATATGCGTTGTGCGTTATGCGTTTTGCGTTATGCGTTATGCGTTATGCGTTATGCGTTATGGGTTATGCGTTATGTGTTATGCGATATGCGTTATGCGTTATGCGTCATGCGTTATGCGTTATGCGTTATGCGTTATGCGTTATGCGTTATGCGTTATGCGTTATGCGTTATACGTTGTACGTTATGCGTTATGCGTTATGTTTTATGCGATATGCGTTATGCGTTATTCGTTATGCATTATGCGTTATGCGTTATGCGTTATGCGTTATACGGTATGCGTTATGCGTTATGCGTTATGCGTTATGCTCTATACGTTATGCGTTATGCGTTATGCGTGATCCGTTATGTGTTAGGCGATATACGTTTTGCGGTATTCGTTATGCGTTATGCGTTATGCGTTATCCGTTGTTCGTTATGCGTTGTGCGTTATACGTTTGCGTTATGCATTATGCGTTATGCGTTATACGGTATGCGTTATGCGTTATACGTTATGCGTTATGCGTTATGCGATAAGCGTTATACGTTATGCGTTAAGCATTATGCTTTATGCGTTATGCGTTATGAGTTACACGTTATGCGTTATTCGATATGCGTTATGCGTGATGCGTTATGCGTGATCCGTTATGCGTTAAGCATTATGCGTTTTGCTGTATTCGTTATGCGTTGTGCGTTATACGTTTGCGTTATGCGTTATGCGTTATGCGTTATGCGTTATGCATTTTGAGTTATGCGCCATGCGTTATGCGTTATGCGATATGCGTTGTGCGTTATGCGTTATGCGTTATGCGTTATGCGTTATGCGTTATGCGTTATGCGTTATGCGTTATGCGTTATGCGTTATGCGTTATGCATTTTGAGTTATGCGCCATGCGTTATGCGTTATGCGTTATGCGTTATGCGTTATGCGATATGCGTTATACGGTATGCGTTATGCGTTATGCGTTATGCGTTATGCTCTATACGTTATGCGTTATGCGTTATGCGTGATCCGTTATGTGTTAGGCGATATACGTTTTGCGGTATTCGTTATGCGTTATGCGTTATGCGTTATGCGTTATGCGTTATGCGTTATGCGTTATGCGATATGCGTTGTGCGTTATGCGTTATGCGTTATGCGTTATGCGTTATGCGTTATACGATATGCGTTGTGCGTTATGCGTTATGCGTTATGCGTTATGCGTTATGCGTTATGCGTTATGCATTTTGAGTTATGCGCCATGCGTTATGCGTTATGCGATATGCGTTGTGCGTTATGCGTTATGCGTTATGCGTTATGCGTTATGCGTTATGCGTTATGCGTTATGCGTCATGCGTTATGCGTTATGCGTTATGCGTTATGCGTTATGCGTTATGCGTTATGCGTTATGCGTTATGCGTTATGCGTTATGCGTTATGCGTTATGCGTTATGCGTTATGCGATATGCGTTGTGCGTTATGCGTTATGCGTTATGCGTTATGCGTTATGCGTTATGCGTTATACGATATGCGTTGTGCGTTATGCGTTATGCGTTATGCGTTATGCGTTATGCGTTATGCGTTATGCGTTATGCGTCATGCGTTATGCGTTATGCGTTATGCGTTATGCGTTATGCGTTATGCGTTATGCGTTATGCGTTATACGGTATTCGTTATGCGTTATGCGTTATGCGTTATGCTCTATACGTTATGCGTTATGCGTGATCCGTTATGTGTTAGGCGATATACGTTTTGCGGTATTCGTTATGCGTTGTACGTTATGCGTTATGCGTTATGCGTTATGCGTTATGCGTTATGCGATATGCGTTGTGCGTTATGCGTTATGCGTTATGCGTTATGCGTTATGCGTTAAGCGTTATGCGTTATGCGTTATGCGATATGCGTTGTGCGCTATGCGTTTTGCGTTATGCGTTATGCGTTATGCGTTATGCGTTATGCGTTATGGGTTATGCGTTATGTGTTATGCGATATGCGTTATGCGTTATGCGTCATGCGTTATGCGTTATGCGTTATGCGTTATGCGTTATGCGTTATGCGTTATGCGTTATGCGTTATACGTTGTACGTTATGCGTTATGCGTTATGTTTTATGCGATATGCGTTATGCGTTATTCGTTATGCATTATGCGTTATGCGTTATGCGTTATGCGTTATACGGTATGCGTTATGCGTTATGCGTTATGCGTTATGCGTTATGCTCTATACGTTATGCGTTATGCGTTATGCGTGATCCGTTATGTGTTAGGCGATATACGTTTTGCGGTATTCGTTATGCGTTATGCGTTATGCGTTATCCGTTGTTCGTTATGCGTTATGCGTTGTGCGTTATACGTTTGCGTTATGCATTATGCGTTATGCGTTATACGGTATGCGTTATGCGTTATACGTTATGCGTTATGCGTTATGCGATAAGCATTATGCGTTATGCGTTAAGCATTATGCTTTATGCGTTATGCGTTATGAGTTACACGTTATGCGTTATTCGATATGCGTTATGCGTTATGCGTTATGCGTTATGCGTTATGCGTTATGCGTGACCCGTTATGCGTTAAGCATTATGCGTTTTGCTGTATTCGTTATGCGTTGTGCGTTATACGTTTGCGTTATGCGTTATGCGTTATGCGTTATGCGTTATGCGTTATGCATTTTGAGTTATGCGTTATGCGTTATGCGATATGCGTTATGCGTTATGCGATATGCGATATGCGTTGTGCGTTATGCGTTATGCGTTATGCGTTATGCGTTATGCGTTATGCATTTTGAGTAATGCGCCATGCGTTATGCGTTATGCGTTATGCGATATGCGTTGTGCGTTATGCGTTATGCGTTATGCGATATGCGTTGTGCGTTATGCGTTATGCGTTATGCGTTATGCGTTATGCGTTATGCGTTATGCGTTATGCGATATGCGTTATGCGTTATGCGTTATGCATTTTGAGTTATGCGCCATGCGTTATGCGTTATGCGTTATGCGTTATGCGATATGCGTTGTGCGTTATGCGTTATGCGTTATGCGTTATGCGTTATGCGTTATGCGTTATGCTTTATGCGTTATGCGTTATGAGTCACACGTTATGCGTTATTCGTTATGCGTTATGCGTTATGCGTTATGCGTTATGCGATATGCGTTGTGCGTTATGCGTTATGCGTTATGCGTTATGCGTTATGCGTTATGCGATATGCGTTGTGCGTTATGCGTTATGCGTTATGCGTTATGCGTTATGCGTTATGCGTTATGCGTTATGCGTTATGCGATATGCGTTGTGCGTTATGCGTTTTGCGTTATGCGTTATGCGTTATGCGTTATGCGTTATGCTTTATGCGTTATGGGTTATGCGTTATGTGTTATGCGATATGCGTTATGCGTTATGCGTCATGCGTTATGCGTTATGCGTTATGCGTTATGCGTTATGCGTTATGCGTTATGCGTTATGCGTTATGCATTATGCTTTATGCGTTATGCGTTATGAGTCACACGTTATGCGTTATTCGATATGCGTTATGCGTTATGCGTTATGCGTTATGCGATATGCGTTGTGCGTTATGCGTTATGCGTTATGCGTTATGCGTTATGCGTTATGCGATATGCGTTGTGCGTTATGCGTTATGCGTTATGCGTTATGCGTTATGCGTTATGCGTTATGCGTTATGTGTTATGCGTTATGCGATATGCGTTGTGTGTTATGCGTTTTGCGTTATGCGTTATGCGTTATGCGTTATGCGTTATGCGTTATGCGTTATGGGTTATGCGTTATGTGTTATGCGATATGCGTTATGCGTTATGCGTCATGCGTTATGCGTTATGCGTTATGCGTTATGCGTTATGCGTTATGCGTTATGCGTTATGCGTTATACGTTGTACGTTATGCGTTATGCGTTATGTTTTATGCGATATGCGTTATGCGTTATTCGTTATGCATTATGCGTTATGCGTTATGCGTTATGCGTTATACGGTATGCGTTATGCGTTATGCGTTATGCTCTATACGTTATGCGTTATGCGTTATGCGTGATCCGTTATGTGTTAGGCGATATACGTTTTGCGGTATTCGTTATGCGTTATGCGTTATGCGTTATCCGTTGTTCGTTATGCGTTGTGCGTTATACGTTTGCGTTATGCATTATGCGTTATGCGTTATACGGTATGCGTTATGCGTTATACGTTATGCGTTATGCGTTATGCGATAAGCGTTATGCGTTATGCGTTAAGCATTATGCTTTATGCGTTATGCGTTATGAGTTACACGTTATGCGTTATTCGATATGCGTTATGCGTTATGCGTTATGCGTTATGCGTTATGCGTTATGAGTGATCCGTTATGCGTTAAGCATTATGCGTTTTGCTGTATTCGTTATGCGTTGTGCGTTATACGTTTGCGTTATGCGTTATGCGTTATGCGTTATCCGTTGTTCGTTATGCGTTGTGCGTTATACGTTTGCGTTATGCATTATGCGTTATGCGTTATACGGTATGCGTTATGCGTTATACGTTATGCGTTATGCGTTATGCGTTATGCGATATGCGTTATGCGTTATGCGTTATGCGTTATGCGTTATGCGATATGCGTTATGCGTTATGCGTTATGCATTTTGAGTTATGCGCCATGCGTTATGCGTTATGCGTTATGCGTTATGCGATATGCGTTTTGCGTTATGCGTAATGCTTTATGCGTTATGCGTTATGCGTTATGCGTTATGCGTTATGCGTTATGCATTATGCTTTAAGCGTTATGCGTTATGAGTCACACGTTATGCGTTATAAGATATGCGTTATGCGTTATGCGTTATGCGTTATGCGTTATGCGTTATGCGATATGCGTTGTGCGTTATGCGTTATGCGTTATGCGTTATGCGTTATGCGTTATGCGATATGCGTTGTGCGTTATGCGTTATGCGTTATGCGTTATGCGTTATGCGTTATGCGTTATGCGTTATGCGTAATGCGTTATGCGTTATGCGTTATGCGTTATGCGTTATGCGTTATGCGTTATGGGTTATGCGTTATGTGTTATGCGATATGCGTTATGCGTTATGCGTCATGCGTTATGCGTTATGCGTTATGGTCTTTATTAAATTATGTAGGAAATAAGTGCGGGTAATTGTGTACACAGTATTTATTCACAAAAAGGCTTACAAGGGACTACACAACACGTTGATACACTTAATACTTAATCCCGACGCTTATCATACAACGAGTATAAACCTATGATTTTGAAATTCGCGCCTATCTTATTACAACTAGATCGACTGGTTTTCAATCCGACTCGACTTTTCGACTGAATCCTCGCGCCGCTCGCTTGCTCTCTTTTATGTGTTCGGTTTCTTTGTCTCCTTGCCCGGGCCAATGTCCGCTTGCCCTAGGCTAGGTCCGGATCGTTCTCGCGTTTTTTCTCTGCGCTCGGCCAAACACTTCGCTTCTTATGCGATGTTTTTGTCGCACGCACAGCTGATTCTCGCGACACCCGCGAAGGTGATGTTCGGGGCAATGCCCGTTAGCCACAACACATCCTGGCTCCTTGTCTCTAGCAGCTCGCCTTACTTTCCCATCTACGCGTACACATGCATCCATCTCACACTCGGCCATCCTGCGTTGATACCCGCCCCGGGTATCGTACTTATTTTCGCGCGGTACGTGCTCTCCCATTCATTCATTCATTCGTTCATTCGTTGTTCGCCTCGCATTCGTTCGCGTCGCTATCTCCACTGCTGACTTCTTGGCTATCCTGGGTCCATGGCTTCATCTGGTCTGCCGCGGTGGACGTCTTGTGCGGCCCCTCATGGTCTCCGACTTTCTCGACGACGTATCGGTTGTGTCGTAGTGCCTTCACGACACGGTACGGCCCCAGGAATTTCGCCGCCAGTTTTAGCCCCGGGCCCTGTTGCGTCCTTTTGATGGCCACCAGACTGTCCTCACGGTAGTCTGTTGCTTCCTTCCGCTTCCTGTCGAACCCCTTTTTGTTTTCCGCCTGGATTTTCGCGATTGCCTCTTTCGCCCTGGTTCTTATCTCGTTTCGGTTTTCCTCGAAGTTGGCGGCCCACTCTTCTTCCAGCATCTCCCGTACCTGTGGGTCATCCCTTGCGCGCATACGCGTTCCAAAAAACAATTGGAACGGTGACGTTTTTGTGCTACGGTGCGGCGTCGCGTTAAGGTATTTTTGCGCTGCTTCTAAATTCCGGTACCATTCCCCCGCGGTTGGCGCCGCTAATTTCGTGAGCAGCGGAATGAGTGTTCGATTCACTCGTTCGACTTGCCCATTTCCCCTCGGAACTCCCGTCGTGATAAGTGAGTGTTGTATCCCCTCTTTAACGCAATATTCTCGAAATTCGGCAGATGTGAACGCGGTCCCCCTATCTGAGACAATACGCCGCAGGTTTCCGAACGTGACTGCCTGTTTTTCGAGTCGCTGTAGCACCTCGCGCGTGCTCGTTGATTTCGTCGCGTAGAGCCACACGAATTTGGTAAAAGCATCGACTACTACCAATATATGTCGATAGCTTTTCTTTGTCGATGCCAGTGGCCCCAGGTGATCGATATGGTATGTGTCTAACGGCACCTCGCCCTTATGAATTGGAGTTAGAAACCCGTCCTGTTTCCCTAGTTTCCGCTCTGCCAGTATGCATTCGATGCAATTCGCAATGACTTTCTCGGTCTTTGCTTTTATACCCGGAAACCAATAGTCCCTTTTAATTAATTTTTCCGTTTTTTCCGTCGCGAAATGCCCCTTCCCGTGCGCTTGCTGAATTACCTGGTTTTGCAACCCTTTCGGCACGACTAGTCGTACGTCCCCATCGACGACTTTAAACAGCAACCCGCCCCGTACTATGTAGCCGTCCATCTTCCCTTTCTCAGTTTCTTCGCATACCCGGCGCGTTTCGTCGTCTTTCTGTTGCGCTTGCCTAATCTTATACGTGATTCCGTCGTCTTCATTAATTGCTAAACATATTGGCAGTGGATTTCTGCTTAGCGCGTCTACGTGCATCATTGCCCTGCCCGGCCGGTGCTCCATCGTGTACTTGAAGTCCTCTAATAACAGTGCCCACCTTGCTATGCGCACGCATAAATCTCGCTTTCTCATTGTTAATGCAAAGGATTTACAATCTGTTACAATCTTAAATTCGATGCCTATCAGGTACGTCCTAAATTTCTTTAGTCCCTTTACAACCGCGAGCACCTCCAACTCGTAGCTCGAGTACTTTTCCTCCGCCGGCGTTGTCTTCCCGCTCGCGAAATATACCGGGTGCATCTCGCCGTCGTCGTCGCAATGTTGCATTAATATCGCACCGAATCCGTACATTGACGCGTCTGTGTGTAATTCGGTGCGCGCTTCCGATCTATACAATTTTAATACCGGCGTTTCGCATAATTTCAACTTTAGTTCCTCGAACGCCGCTGTCTCCTTGGTCCCAAAATCAAATTTAACGCCATCCCTCAGTAGATTACTCAGTGGCCTCGCGATAAATGCGTACCCCTTTATAAATTTCCGGAAATAGCCGGTTAGTCCCAGAAAACTTTGCACCTGTTTCATCGTTGTTGGTTTTGGAAATTTGGCGACAGCGTGCGTTTTTCGCTCGGAGGGTCGAATATCGCCGTTCTCGACTATGTGCCCCAAAAATTCTACCCTACTCCGTAATAGCGCGCATTTCTTCCAATTTATCTCGAGGCCAGCTTCCTTTGCCGTTGTAAGTACTCGCGCTAGTTTTTGCATCCCGGTTTCGAGATCGATCGATGGTATAATTAAATCGTCCACGTACGTCAGTACAACTTTCTCGTTGATTAGTTTTCTGAACACGGAGTCGATAAATCTCGCGAACACGGCCGGCGAATTACATAGCCCAAACGGCACTCGCAAGAATTCATATTGGCCGTCCGGAACGACGAACGATGTGTATTTGCGGCTGTCTTCGCTCACGGGTACGTGAAAAAACCCGTTCTTTAAATCAAGCGTGGTGAATATTCGCGCGCCTTGTAACGCATCGAGCTGCTCCTCTACTATCGGTAGCGGATACCTATCTTTCACGATTTTCTCGTTGATTTTCCGATAGTCCACGCACAATCGTTTTGACCCGTCTTTCTTATTTACTAATACGATCGGGCTCGCGTATTCCGACAATGATGGCTGTACGATGCCTTTGTGCATCCATTCCTCGATTTGTTCGTTTACTACTACTCTTTCTGTCGGCGCTAGGCGTCGCGCTCTTTGGTATACCGGCTGCTCGTCCTTTACTATTATTCGCATTTTTACGTTTGATTCACGCGTCTTTTCGGGCACGTAGCTCGCGACCATTTGTTCGATTTCCCCCTTTAATGCGACGTTGCTCATATGCGACAGATCTATTTCATCGACGTTCTCTATGCATTCAATACGGCATATATATGGAATGTTTTTACATGCGGTGTGGTCTTCCTCGTCTCCCCCTATTCTCACGACTCCTTTATTTATCGCGACATTAACTTTGCTTAGGAAATCCGCCCCTATAAGTAAATCGTACTTTAGCAACCCGTTCGATACCACATGTGCCGTGATCGGATATAAGCCCCCGTCGATCGCGATGTCCGCTATAAAACTACCGCGCGTTCTTATGTTTCCGGATCCGATTCCCCGAAAAGTTATCCCACCGTTCTGCAGTCCCGGTGCACCGATTCTACTGTAGCATTCGTCTCTCATGAGCGTCAGGTCGCTACCTGTATCGATGAGGGCTGTTACTCTGTAATCGTTAATTCTCACCGCTTTGCAGGTCTTCTGTCCTGAGTCCTGTGCTACCAGGTTCGCGTTCCCGGCTGCTCCTGCGCCGCCCTGCTGCGTACATCTCGGCGCGATGTGTCCATGCTCTCCGCATCGGTAACATCGCAGGCCGCGATATTTGACTGGACAGTTTCGGCTCAAATGTCCCATTTCGCCGCAGTTGTAGCAGTTTCCTGCCTCCCTTCTCGGTGCTCTCCAGTCTCCCTGTCGGTGCTCCTCCATCCTTGCTGGTGGACCTGGTCTCCAACGATCGCCCTCTGTTCTCGGCGGCGGGCTCGCTCTCCATCGGTCTCCCTCCGTCCTCGTCGGTGGACCATTATGCGTTATGCGTGATCCGTTATGTGTTAGGCGATATACGTTTTGCGGTATTCGTTATGCGTTATGCGTTATGCGTTATCCGTTGTTCGTTATGCGTTATGCGTTGTGCGTTATACGTTTGCGTTATGCATTATGCGTTATGCGTTATACGGTATGCGTTATGCGTTATACGTTATGCGTTATGCGTTATGCGATAAGCATTATGCGTTATGCGTTAAGCATTATGCTTTATGCGTTATGCGTTATGAGTTACACGTTATGCGTTATTCGATATGCGTTATGCGTTATGCGTTATGCGTTATGCGTTATGCGTTATGCGTGACCCGTTATGCGTTAAGCATTATGCGTTTTGCTGTATTCGTTATGCGTTGTGCGTTATACGTTTGCGTTATGCGTTATGCGTTATGCGTTATGCGTTATGCGTTATGCATTTTGAGTTATGCGTTATGCGATATGCGTTATGCGTTATGCGATATGCGATATGCGTTGTGCGTTATGCGTTATGCGTTATGCGTTATACGTTTGCGTTATGCATTATGCGTTATGCGTTATACGGTATGCGTTATGCGTTATGCGATATGCGTTGTGCGTTATGCGTTATGCGTTATGCGATATGCGTTGTGCGTTATGCGTTATGCGTTATGCGTTATGCGTTATGCGTTATGCGTTATGCGATATGCGTTATGCGTTATGCGTTATGCGTTTTGAGTTATGCGCCATGCGTTATGCGTTATGCGTTATGCGTTATGCGATATGCGTTGTGCGTTATGCGTTATGCGTTATGCGTTATGTGTTATGCGTTATGCGTTATGCGTTATGCGTTATGCTTTATGCGTTATGCGTTATGAGTCACACGTTATGCGTTATTCGATATGCGTTATGCGTTATGCGTTATGCGTTATGCGATATGCGTTGTGCGTTATGCGTTATGCGTTATGCGTTATGCGTTATGCGTTATGCGATATGCGTTGTGCGTTATGCGTTATGCGTTATGCGTTATGCGTTATGCGTTATGCGTTATGCGTTATGCGTTATGCGATATGCGTTGTGCGTTATGCGTTTTGCGTTATGCGTTATGCGTTATGCGTTATGCGTTATGCTTTATGCGTTATGGGTTATGCGTTATGTGTTATGCGATATGCGTTATGCGTTATGCGTCATGCGTTATGCGTTATGCGTTATGCGTTATGCGTTATGCGTTATGCGTTATGCGTTATGCTTTATGCATTATGCTTTATGCGTTATGCGTTATGAGTCACACGTTATGCGTTATTCGATATGCGTTATGCGTTATGCGTTATGCGTTATGCGATATGCGTTGTGCGTTATGCGTTATGCGTTATGCGTTATGCGTTATGCGATATGCGTTGTGCGTTATGCGTTATGCGTTATGCGTTATGCGTTATGCGTTATGCGTTATGCGTTATGCGTTATGCGTTATGCGTTATGCGTTATGCGATATGCGTTGTGTGTTATGCGTTTTGCGTTATGCGTTATGCGTTATGCGTTATGCGTTATGCGTTATGCGTTATGCGTTATGGGTTATGCGTTATGCGTTATGCGTTATGCGTTATGCGTTATGCGTTGTTCGTTATGCGTTATGCGTTATGCGTTATGCGTTATGCGTTATGCGTTATACTTTATGCGTTATGCGTAATGCGTTATACGTTGTACGTTATGCGTTATGCGTTATGTTTTATGCGATATGCGTTATGCGTTATTCGTTATGCATTATGCGTTATGCGTTATGCGTTATGCGTTATCCGTTGTTCGTTATGCGTTATGCGTTATGCTCTATACGTTATGCGTTATGCGTTATGCGTGATCCGTTATGTGTTAGGCGATATACGTTTTGCGGTATTCGTTATGCGTTATGCGTTATGCGTTATCCGTTGTTCGTTATGCGTTGTGCGTTATACGTTTGCGTTATGCATTATGCGTTATGCGTTATACGGTATGCGTTATGCGTTATACGTTATGCGTTATGCGTTATGCGATAAGCGTTATGCGTTATGCGTTAAGCATTATGCTTTATGCGTTATGCGTTATGAGTTACACGTTATGCGTTATTCGATATGCGTTATGCGTTATGCGTTATGCGTTATGCGTTATGCGTTATGCGTGATCCGTTATGCGTTAAGCATTATGCGTTTTGCTGTATTCGTTATGCGTTGTGCGTTATACGTTTGCGTTATGCGTTATGCGTTATGCGTTATCCGTTGTTCGTTATGCGTTGTGCGTTATACGTTTGCGTTATGCATTATGCGTTATGCGTTATACGGTATGCGTTATGCGTTATACGTTATGCGTTATGCGTTATGCGTTATGCGATATGCGTTGTGCGTTATGCGTTATGCGTTATGCGTTATGCGATATGCGTTATGCGTTATGCGTTATGCATTTTGAGTTATGCGCCATGCGTTATGCGTTATGCGTTATGCGTTATGCGATATGCGTTGTGCGTTATGCGTAATGCTTTATGCGTTATGCGTTATGCGTTATGCGTTATGCGTTATGCGTTATGCATTATGCTTTAAGCGTTATGCGTTATGAGTCACACGTTATGCGTTATGCGTTATGCGTTATGCGTTATGCGTTATGCATTTTGAGTTATGCGTTATGCGATATGCGTTATGCGTTATGCGATATGCGATATGCGTTGTGCGTTATGCGTTATGCGTTATGCGTTATACGTTTGCGTTATGCATTATGCGTTATGCGTTATACGGTATGCGTTATGCGTTATGCGATATGCGTTGTGCGTTATGCGTTATGCGTTATGCGATATGCGTTGTGCGTTATGCGTTATGCGTTATGCGTTATGCGTTATGCGTTATGCGTTATGCGATATGCGTTATGCGTTATGCGTTATGCATTTTGAGTTATGCGCCATGCGTTATGCGTTATGCGTTATGCGTTATGCGATATGCGTTGTGCGTTATGCGTTATGCGTTATGCGTTATGCGTTATGCGTTATGCGTTATGCGTTATGCATTATGCTTTATGCGTTATGCGTTATGAGTCACACGTTATGCGTTATTCGATATGCGTTATGCGTTATGCGTTATGCGTTATGCGATATGCGTTGTGCGTTATGCGTTATGCGTTATGCGTTATGCGTTATGCGTTATGCGATATGCGTTGTGCGTTATGCGTTATGCGTTATGCGTTATGCGTTATGCGTTATGCGTTATGCGTTATGCGTTATGCGATATGCGTTGTGCGTTATGCGTTTTGCGTTATGCGTTATGCGTTATGCGTTATGCGTTATGCTTTATGCGTTATGGGTTATGCGTTATGTGTTATGCGATATGCGTTATGCGTTATGCGTCATGCGTTATGCGTTATGCGTTATGCGTTATGCGTTATGCGTTATGCGTTATGCGTTATGCGTTATGCATTATGCTTTATGCGTTATGCGTTATGAGTCACACGTTATGCGTTATTCGATATGCGTTATGCGTTATGCGTTATGCGTTATGCGATATGCGTTGTGCGTTATGCGTTATGCGTTATGCGTTATGCGTTATGCGATATGCGTTGTGCGTTATGCGTTATGCGTTATGCGTTATGCGTTATGCGTTATGCGTTATGCGTTATGCGTTATGCGTTATGCGTTATGCGTTATGCGATATGCGTTGTGTGTTATGCGTTTTGCGTTATGCGTTATGCGTTATGCGTTATGCGTTATGCGTTATGCGTTATGCGTTATGGGTTATGCGTTATGTGTTATGCGATATGCGTTATGCGTTATGCGTCATGCGTTATGCGTTATGCGTTATGCGTTATGCGTTATGCGTTATGCGTTATGCGTTATGCGTTATGCGTTATGCGTTATACGTTGTACGTTATGCGTTATGCGTTATGTTTTATGCGATATGCGTTATGCGTTATTCGTTATGCATTATGCGTTATGCGTTATGCGTTATGCGTTATACGGTATTCGTTATGCGTTATGCGTTATGCTATATACGTTATGCGTTATGCGTTATGCGTGATCCGTTATGTGTTAGGCGATATACGTTTTGCGGTATTCGTTATGCGTTATGCGTTATGCGTTATCCGTTGTTCGTTATGCGTTGTGCGTTATACGTTTGCGTTATGCATTATGCGTTATGCGTTATACGGTATGCGTTATGCGTTATACGTTATGCGTTATGCGTTATGCGATAAGCGTTATGCGTTATGCGTTAAGCATTATGCTTTATGCGTTATGCGTTATGAGTTACACGTTATGCGTTATTCGATATGCGTTATGCGTTATGCGTTATGCGTTATGCGTTATGCGTTATGCGTGATCCGTTATGCGTTAAGCATTATGCGTTTTGCTGTATTCGTTATGCGTTGTGCGTTATACGTTTGCGTTATGCGTTATGCGTTATGCGTTATCCGTTGTTCGTTATGCGTTGTGCGTTATACGTTTGCGTTATGCATTATGCGTTATGCGTTATACGGTATGCGTTATGCGTTATACGTTATGCGTTATGCGTTATGCGTTATGCGATATGCGTTGTGCGTTATGCGTTATGCGTTATGCGTTATGCGATATGCGTTATGCGTTATGCGTTATGCATTTTGAGTTATGCGCCATGCGTTATGCGTTATGCGTTATGCGTTATGCGATATGCGTTGTGCGTTATGCGTAATGCTTTATGCGTTATGCGTTATGCGTTATGCGTTATGCGTTATGCGTTATGCATTATGCTTTAAGCGTTATGCGTTATGAGTCACACGTTATGCGTTATAAGATATGCGTTATGCGTTATGCGTTATGCGTTATGCGTTATGCGTTATGCGATATGCGTTGTGCGTTATGCGTTATGCGTTATGCGTTATGCGTTATGCGTTATGCGATATGCGTTGTGCGTTATGCGTTATGCGTTATGCGTTATGCGTTATGCGTTATGCGTTATGCGTTATGCGTTATGCGTTATGCGTTATGCGTTATGCGTTATGCGTTATGCGTCATGCGTTATGCGTTATGCGTTATGCGTTATGCGTTATGCGTTATGCGTTATGCGTTATGCGTTATACGTTGTACGTTATGCGTTATGCGTTATGTTTTATGCGATATGCGTTATGCGTTATTCGTTATGCATTATGCGTTATGCGTTATGCGTTATGCGTTATACGGTATGCGTTATGCGTTATGCGTTATGCGTTATGCGTTATGCTCTATACGTTATGCGTTATGCGTTATGCGTTATGCGTGATCCGTTATGTGTTAGGCGATATACGTTTTGCGGTATTCGTTATGCGTTATGCGTTATGCGTTATCCGTTGTTCGTTATGCTTTATGCGTTATGCGTTATGAGTTACTCGTTATGCGTTATTCGATATGCGTTATGCGTTATGCGTTATGCGTTATGCGTTATGCGTTATGCGTTATGCGTTATGCGTTATGCGTTATGCATTTTGAGTTATGCGTTATGCGTTATGCGATATGCGTTATGCGTTATGCGTTATGCGTTATGCGTTATGCGTTATGCATTTTGAGTTATGCGTTATGCGTTATGCGATATGCGTTGTGCGTTATGCGTTATGCGTTATGGGTTATGCGTTATGCGTTATGCGTTATGCGTTATGCGTTATGCGTTATGCATTTTGAGTTATGCGCCATGCGTTATGCGTTATGCGTTATGCGTTATGCGATATGCGTTGTGCGTTATGCGTTATGCGTGATCCGTTATGCGTTAAGCATTATGCGTTTTGCTGTATTCGTTATGCGTTGTGCTTTATACGTTTGCGTTATGCGTTATGCGTTATGCATTTTGAGTTATGCGCCATGCGTTATGATTTATGCGATATGCGTTGTGCGTTATGCGTTATGCGTGATCCGTTATGCGTTAAGCATTATGCGTTTTGCTGTATTCGTTATGCGTTGTGCGTTATACGTTTGCGTTATGCGTTATGCGTTATGCGTTATGCATTTTCAGTTATGCGCCATGCGTTATGCGTTATGCGTTATGCGTTATGCGATATGCGTTGTGCGTTATGCGTTATGCGTTATGCGTTATGCGTTATGCGTTATGCGTTATGCATTTTGAGTAATGCGCCATGCGTTATGCGTTATGCGTTATGCGATATGCGTTGTGCGTTATGCGTTATGCGTTATGCGATATGCGTTATGCGATATGCGTTATGCGTTATGCGTTATGCATTTTGAGTTATGCGCCATGCGTTATGCGTTATGAGTTACACGTTATGCCTTATTCGACATGCGTTATGCGTTATGCGTTATGCGTTATGCGTTATGCGTTATGCGTTATGCGTTATGCGTTATGCGTTATGCGTGATCCGTTATGCGTTAAGCATTATGCGTTTTGCTGTATTCGTTATGCGTTGTGCGTTATACGTTTGCGTTATGCGTTATGCGTTATGCGTTATGCGTTATGCATTTTGAGTTATGCGCCATGCGTTATGCGTTATGCGATATGCGTTGTGCGTTATGCGTTATGCGTTATGCGTTATGCGTTATGCGTTATGCGTTATGCGTTATGCGATATGCGCCATGCGTTATGCGTTTTGCGTTATGCGTTATGCGATATGCGTTGTGCGTTATGCGTTATGCGTGATCCGTTATGCGTTAAGCATTATGCGTTTTGCTGTATTCGTTATGCGTTGTGCGTTATACGTTTGCGTTATGCGTTATGCGTTATGCATTTTGAGTTATGCGCCATGCGTTATGCGTTATGCGTTATGCGTTATGCGTTATGCGATATGCGTTGTGCGTTATGCGTTATGCGTTATGCGTTATGCGTTATGCGTTATGCGTTATGCGTTATGCGTTATGCGTTATGCGTTATGCATTTTGAGGTATGCGCTATGCGTTATACGTTTGCGTTATGCGTTATGCGTTATGCGTTATGCGTTATGCGTTATGCGTTATGCGTTATGCATTTTGAGTTATGCGCCATGCGTTATGCGTTATGCGATATGCGTTGTGCGTTATGCGTTATGCGTTATGCGATATGCGTTGTGCGTTATGCGTTATGCGATATGCGTTGTGCGTTATGCGTTATGCGATATGCGTTATGCGTTATGCGTTATGCGTTATGCGTTATACGGTATGCGTTATGCGTTATGCGTTATGCGTTATGCGTTATGCTCTATACGTTATGCGTTATGCGTTATGCGTTATGCGATATGCGTTGTGCGTTATGCGTTGTGCGTGATCCGTTATGCGTTAAGCATTATGCGTTTTGCTGTATTCGTTATGCGTTGTGCGTTATACGTTTGCGTTATGCGTTATGCGTTATGCATTTTGAGTTATGCGCCATGCGTTATGCGTTATGCGTTATGCGTTATGCGATATGCGTTGTGCGTTATGCGTTATGCGTTATGCGTTATGCGTTATGCGTTATGCGTTATGCGTCATGCGTTATGCGTTATGCGTTATGCGTTATGCGTTATGCGTTATGCGTTATGCGTTATGCGTTATGCGTTATACGGTATGCGTTATGCGTTATGCGTTATGCGTTATGCTCTATACGTTATGCGTTATGCGTTATGCGTGATCCGTTATGTGTTAGGCGATATACGTTTTGCGGTATTCGTTATGCGTTATGCGTTATGCGTTATCCGTTGTGCGTTATGCGTTATGCGTTGTGCGTTATACGTTTGCGTTATGCATTATGCGTTATGCGTTATGCGGTATGCGTTATGCGTTATACGTCATGCGTTATGCGTTATGCGATAAGCGTTATGCGTTATGCGTTAAGCATTATGCTTTATGCGTTATGCGTTATGAGTTACACGTTATGCGTTATTCGATATGCGTTATGCGTTATGCGTTATGCGTGATCCGTTATGCGTTAAGCATTATGCGTTATGCGTTATGCGTTATGTGTTATGCATTATGCGTTATGCGTTATGCCTGATCCGTAAGGCGTTATGCGTTATGCGTTATGCGTTATGCGTTATGCGTTATGCGTTATGCGTTATGTGTTATGCATTATGCGTTATGCGTTATGCCTGATCCGTTAGGCGTTATGCGTTATACGGTATGCGTTATGCGTTATGCGTTATGCGTTATGCGTTATGCTTTATGCGTTATGCATTATGCGTTATGCGTTATGCGATATGCGTTATCCGTTATGCGTTATGCGTTATGCGTTATTCGTTATGAGTAATGAGTTATAAGTTATGCGTTATGCGTTATGCGTTATGCTTTATGCGTTATGCGTTATGCGTTATGCGTTAAGCGTTATGCGTTATGCGTTATGCGTTATGCGTTATGAATTGTGCGTTATACGTTTGCGTTATGCGTTATGCGTTATGCGTTATGCGTTATGCGTTATGCGTTATGCGTTATGCGTTATGCATTATGCGTTATGCGTTATGCGTTATGCGTTATGCGTTATTCGTTATGAGTAATGAGTTATAAGTTATGCGTTATGCGTTATGCTTTATGCATTATGCGTTATGCGTTATGCGTTATGCGTTATGCGTTATGCGTTATGCGTTATGCGTTAAGCGTTATGCGTTTTGCTGTATTCGTTATGCGTTGTGCATTATGAGTTATGCGTTATGTGTAATGCTTTATGCGTTATGCGTTATGCGTTACGCTTTATGCGTTATGCATTATGCGTTATGCGTTATGCGTTATGCATTATGCGTTATGCGTTATGCGTGATCCGTTATGCGTTAAGCGTTATGCGTTTTGCTGTATTCGTAATGCGTTGTGCATTATGTGTTATGCGTTATGTGTTATGCGTTATGCGTTATGAGTTATACGTTATGCGTTATGCGTTAGGGGTTATGCGTTATGCGTTATGCGTTATGCGTTATGCGTTATGCGTTATGCATTATGCTTTATGCGTTATGCGTTATGAGTCACACGTTATGCTTTATTCGATATGCGTTATGCGTTATGCGTTATGCGTTATGCGTTATGCGATATGCGTTGTGCGTTATGCGTTATGCGTTATGCGTTATGCGTTATGCGTTATGCGTTATGCGATATGCGTTGTGCGTTATGCGTTATGCGTTATGCGTTATGCGATATGCGTTGTGCGTTATGCGTTATGCGTTATGCGATATGCGTTGTGCGTTATGCGTTATGCGTTATGCGTTATGCCATATGCGTTATGCGTTATGCGTTATGCATTTTGAGTTATGCGCCATGCGTTATGCGTTATGCGTTCTGCGTTATGCGATATGCGTTGTGCGTTATGCGTAATGCGTTATGCGTTATGCGTTATGCGTTATGCGTTATGCGTTATGCATTATGCTTTAAGCGTTATGCGTTATGAGTCACACGTTATGCGTTATAAGATATGCGTTATGCGTTATGCGTTATGCGTCATGCGATATGCGTTGTGCGTTATGCGTTATGCGTTATGCGTTATGCGTTATGCGATATGCGTTGTGCGTTATGCGTTATGCGTTATGCGTTATGCGTTATGCGTTATGCGTTATGCGTTATGCGTTATGCGTTATGCGTTATGCGTTATGCGATATGCGTTGTGCGTTATGCGTTTTGCGTTATGCGTTATGCGTTATGCGTTATGCGTTATGCGTTATGCGTTATGGGTTATGCGTTATGTGTTATGCGATATGCGTTATGCGTTATGCGTCATGCGTTATGCGTTATGCGTTATGCGTTATGCGTTATGCGTTATGCGTTATGCGTTATGCGTTATGCATTTTGAGTTATGCGCCATGCGTTATGCGTTATGCGTTATGCGTTATGCGATATGCGTTGTGCGTTATGCGTTATGCGTGATCCGTTATGCGTTAAGCATTATGCGTTTTGCTGTATTATTGCGTTGTGCGTTATACGTTTGCGTTATGCGTTATGCGTTATGCGTTATGCATTTTGAGTTATGCGCCATGCGTTATGCGTTATGCGTTATGCGTTATGCGATATGCGTTGTGCGTTATGCGTTATGCGTGATCCGTTATGCGTTAAGCATTATGCGTTTTGCTGTATTCGTTATGCGTTGTGCGTTATACGTTTGCGTTATGCGTTATGCGTTATGCGTTATGCATTTTCAGTTATGCGCCATGCGTTATGCGTTATGCGTTATGCGTTATGCGATATGCGTTGTGCGTTATGCGTTATGCGTTATGCGTTATGCGTTATGCGTTATGCATTTTGAGTAATGCGCCATGCGTTATGCGTTATGCGTTATGCGATATGCGTTGTGCGTTATGCGTTATGCGTTATGCGTTATGCGTTATGCGTTATGCGTTATGCGTTATGCGTTATGCGTTATGCATTTTGAGTTATGCGCCATGCGTTATGCGTTATGCGTTATGCGTTATGCGATATGCGTTGTGCGTTATGCGTTATGCGTTATGCGTTATGCGTTATGCGTTATGCGTTATGCGTTATGCGTTATGCATTATGCTTTATGCGTTATGCGTTATGAGTCACACGTTATGCGTTATTCGATATGCGTTATGCGTTATGCGTTATGCGTTATGCGTTATGCGTTATGCGTTATGCGTTATGCGATATGCGTTGTGCGTTATGCGTTATGCGTTATGCGTTATGCGATATGCGTTGTGCGTTATGCGTTATGCGTTATGCGATATGCGTTGTGCGTTATGCGTTATGCGTTATGCGTTATGCCATATGCGTTATGCGTTATGCGTTATGCATTTTGAGTTATGCGCCATGCGTTATGCGTTATGCGTTATGCGTTATGCGATATGCGTTGTGCGTTATGCGTAATGCCTTATGCGTTATGCGTTATGCGTTATGCGTTATGCGTTATGCGTTATGCATTATGCTTTAAGCGTTATGCGTTATGAGTCACACGTTATGCGTTATAAGATATGCGTTATGCGTTATGCGTTATGCGTTATGCGTTATGCGTTATGCGTTATGCGTTATGCGTTATGCGTTATGCGTTATGCGTTATGCGTTATGCGTTATGCGTTATGCGTTATGCGTTATGGGTTATGCGTTATGTGTTATGCGATATGCGTTATGTGTTATGCGATATGCGTTATGCGTTATGCGTTATGCGTTATGCGTTATGCGTTATGCGTTATGCGTTATGCGTTATGCGTTATGCGTTATGCATTATGCTTTAAGCGTTATGCGTTATGAGTCACACGTTATGCGTTATAAGATATGCGTTATGCGTTATGCGTTATGCGTCATGCGATATGCGTTGTGCGTTATGCGTTATGCGTTATGCGTTATGCGTTATGCGTTATGCGTTGTGCGTTATGCGTTATGCGTTATGCGTTATGCGTTATGCGTTATGCGTTATGCGTTATGCGTTATGCGTTATGCGTTATGCGTTATGCGATATGCGTTGTGCGTTATGCGTTTTGCGTTATGCGTTATGCGTTATGCGTTATGCGTTATGCGTTATGCGTTATGGGTTATGCGTTATGTGTTATGCGATATGCGTTATGCGTTATGCGTCATGCGTTATGCGTTATGCGTTATGCGTTATGCGTTATGCGTTATGCGTTATGCGTTATGCGTTATGCATTTTGAGTTATGCGCCATGCGTTATGCGTTATGCGTTATGCGTTATGCGATATGCGTTGTGCGTTATGCGTTATGCGTGATCCGTTATGCGTTAAGCATTATGCGTTTTGCTGTATTCGTTATGCGTTGTGCGTTATACGTTTGCGTTATGCGTTATGCGTTATGCGTTATGCATTTTGAGTTATGCGCCATGCGTTATGCGTTATGCGTTATGCGTTATGCGATATGCGTTGTGCGTTATGCGTTATGCGTGATCCGTTATGCGTTAAGCATTATGCGTTTTGCTGTATTCGTTATGCGTTGTGCGTTATACGTTTGCGTTATGCGTTATGCGTTATGCGTTATGCATTTTCAGTTATGCGCCATGCGTTATGCGTTAAGCGTTATGCGTTATGCGATATGCGTTGTGCGTTATGCGTTATGCGTTATGCGTTATGCGTTATGCGTTATGCGTTATGCATTTTGAGTAATGCGCCATGCGTTATGCGTTATGCGTTATGCGATATGCGTTGTGCGTTATGCGTTATGCGTTATGCGTTATGCGTTATGCGTTATGCGATATGCGTTATGCGTTATGCGTTATGCATTTTGAGTTATGCGCCATGCGTTATGCGTTATGCGTTATGCGTTATGCGATATGCGTTGTGCGTTATGCGTTATGCGTTATGCGTTATGCGTTATGCGTTATGCGTTATGCGTTATGCGTTATGCATTATGCTTTATGCGTTATGCGTTATGAGTCACACGTTATGCGTTATTCGATATGCGTTATGCGTTATGCGTTATGCGTTATGCGTTATGCGTTATGCGTTATGCGATATGCGTTGTGCGTTATGCGTTATGCGTTATGCGTTATGCGATATGCGTTATGCGTTATGCGTTATGCGTTATGCGATATGCGTTGTGCGTTATGCGTTATGCGTTATGCGTTATGCCATATGCGTTATGCGTTATGCGTTATGCATTTTGAGTTATGCGCCATGCGTTATGCGTTATGCGTTATGCGTTATGCGATATGCGTTGTGCGTTATGCGTAATGCCTTATGCGTTATGCGTTATGCGTTATGCGTTATGCGTTATGCGTTATGCATTATGCTTTAAGCGTTATGCGTTATGAGTCACACGTTATGCGTTATAAGATATGCGTTATGCGTTATGCGTTATGCGTTATGCGTTATGCGTTATGCGTTATGCGTTATGCGTTATGCGTTATGCGTTATGCGTTATGCGTTATGCGTTATGCGTTATGCGTTATGCGTTATGGGTTATGCGTTATGTGTTATGCGATATGCGTTATGCGTTATGCGTCATGCGTTATGCGTTATGCGTTATGCGTTATGCGTTATGCGTTATGCGTTATGCGTTATACGTTGTACGTTATGCGTTATGCGTTATGTTTTATGCGATATGCGTTATGCGTTATTCGTTATGCATTATGCGTTATGCGTTATGCGTTATGCGTTATACGGTATGCGTTATGCATTATGCGTTATGCGTTATGCGTTATGCTCTATACGTTATGCGTTATGCGTTATGCGTGATCCGTTATGTGTTAGGCGATATACGTTTTGCGGTATTCGTTATGCGTTATGCGTTATGCGTTATCCGTTGTTCGTTATGCGTTATGCGTTGTGCGTTATACGTTTGCGTTATGCATTATGCGTTATGCGTTATACGGTATGCGTTATGCGTTATACGTTATGCGTTATGCGTTATGCGATAAGCATTATGCGTTATGCGTTAAGCATTATGCTTTATGCGTTATGCGTTATGAGTTACACGTTATGCGTTATTCGATATGCGTTATGCGTTATGCGTTATGCGTTATGCGTTATGCGTTATGCGTTATGCATTTTGAGTTATGCGTTATGCGTTATGCGTTATGCGTTATGCGTTATGCGTTATGCGTTATGCGTTATGCGTTATGCATTTTGAGTTATGCGTTATGCGTTATGCGTTATGCGTTGTGCGTTATGCGTTATGCGTTATGGGTTATGCGTTATGCGTTATGCGTTATGCGTTATGCGTTATGCGTTATGCGTTATGCATTTTGAGTTATGCGCCATGCGTTATGCGTTATGCGTTATGCGTTATGCGATATGCGTTGTGCGTTATGCGTTATGCGTGATCCGTTATGCGTTAAGCATTATGCGTTTTGCTGTATTCGTTATGCGTTGTGCGTTATACGTTTGCGTTATGCGTTATGCGTTATGCGTTATGCATTTTCAGTTATGCGCCATGCGTTATGCGTTATGCGTTATGCGTTATGCGATATGCGTTGTGCGTTTTGCGTTATGCGTTATGCGTTATGCGTTATGCGTTATGCGTTATGCGTTATGCATTTTGAGTTATGCGCCATGCGTTATGCGTTATGCGTTATGCGACATGCGTTGTGCGTTATGCGTTATGCGTTATGCGATATGCGTTGTGCGTTATGCGTTATGCGTTATGCGTTATGCGTTATGCGTTATGCGTTATGCGTTATGCGTTATGCGTTATGCATTTTGAGTTATGCGCCATGCGTTATGCGTTATGCGTTATGCGTTATGCGATATGCGTTGTGCGTTATGCGTTATGCGTTATGCGTTATGCGTTATGCGTTATGCGTTATGCGTTATGCATTATGCTTTATGCGTTATGCGTTATGAGTCACTCGTTATGCGTTATTCGATATGCGTTATGCGTTATGCGTTATGCGTTATGCGATATGCGTTGTGCGTTATGCGTTATGCGTTATGCGTTATGCGTTATGCGTTATGCGATATGCGTTGTGCGTTATGCGTTATGCGTTATGCGTTATGCGATATGCGTTGTGCGTTATGCGTTTTGCGTTATGCGTTATGCGTTATGCGTTATGCGTTATGGGTTATGCGTTATGTGTTATGCGATATGCGTTATGCGTTATGCGTCATGCGTTATGCGTTATGCGTTATGCGTTATGCGTTATGCGTTATGCGTTATGCGTTATGCGTTATACGTTGTACGTTATGCGTTATGCGTTATGTTTTATGCGATATGCGTTATGCGTTATTCGTTATGCATTATGCGTTATGCGTTATGCGTTATGCGTTATACGGTATGCGTTATGCGTTATGCGTTATGCGTTATGCTCTATACGTTATGCGTTATGCGTTATGCGTGATCCGTTATGTGTTAGGCGATATACGTTTTGCGGTATTCGTTATGCGTTATGCGTTATGCGTTATCCGTTGTTCGTTATGCGTTGTGCGTTATACGTTTGCGTTATGCATTATGCGTTATGCGTTATACGGTATGCGTTATGCGTTATACGTTATGCGTTATGCGTTATGCGATATGCGTTATACGTTATGCGTTAAGCATTATGCTTTATGCGTTATGCGTTATGAGTTACACGTTATGCGTTATTCGATATGCGTTATGCGTGATGCGTTATGCGTGATCCGTTATGCGTTAAGCATTATGCGTTTTGCTGTATTCGTTATGCGTTGTGCGTTATACGTTTGCGTTATGCGTTATGCGTTATGCGTTATGCGTTATGCATTTTGAGTTATGCGCCATGCGTTATGCGTTATGCGATATGCGTTGTGCGTTATGCGTTATGCGTTATGCGTTATGCGTTATGCGTTATGCGTTATGCGTTATGCGTTATGCGTTATGCGTTATGCGTTATGCATTTTGAGTTATGCGCCATGCGTTATGCGTTATGCGTTATGCGTTATGCGTTATGCGATATGCGTTATACGGTATGCGTTATGCGTTATGCGTTATGCGTTATGCTCTATACGTTATGCGTTATGCGTTATGCGTGATCCGTTATGTGTTAGGCGATATACGTTTTGCGGTATTCGTTATGCGTTATGCGTTATGCGTTATGCGTTATGCGTTATGCGTTATGCGTTATGCGATATGCGTTGTGCGTTATGCGTTATGCGTTATGCGTTATGCGTTATGCGTTATACGATATGCGTTGTGCGTTATGCGTTATGCGTTATGCGTTATGCGTTATGCGTTATGCGTTATGCATTTTGAGTTATGCGCCATGCGTTATGCGTTATGCGATATGCGTTGTGCGTTATGCGTTATGCGTTATGCGTTATGCGTTATGCGTTATGCGTTATGCGTTATGCGTCATGCGTTATGCGTTATGCGTTATGCGTTATGCGTTATGCGTTATGCGTTATGCGTTATGCGTTATGCGTTATGCGTTATGCGTTATGCGTTATGCGTTATGCGTTATGCGATATGCGTTGTGCGTTATGCGTTATGCGTTATGCGTTATGCGTTATGCGTTATACGATATGCGTTGTGCGTTATGCGTTATGCGTTATGCGTTATGCGTTATGCGTTATGCGTTATGCGTTATGCGTCATGCGTTATGCGTTATGCGTTATGCGTTATGCGTTATGCGTTATGCGTTATGCGTTATGCGTTATACGGTATGCGTTATGCGTTATGCGTTATGCGTTATGCTCTATACGTTATGCGTTATGCGTGATCCGTTATGTGTTAGGCGATATACGTTTTGCGGTATTCGTTATGCGTTGTACGTTATGCGTTATGCGTTATGCGTTATGCGTTATGCGTTATGCGATATGCGTTGTGCGTTATGCGTTATGCGTTATGCGTTATGCGTTATGCGTTAAGCGTTATGCGTTATGCGTTATGCGATATGCGTTGTGCGTTATGCGTTTTGCGTTATGCGTTATGCGTTATGCGTTATGCGTTATGCGTTATGGGTTATGCGTTATGTGTTATGCGATATGCGTTATGCGTTATGCGTCATGCGTTATGCGTTATGCGTTATGCGTTATGCGTTATGCGTTATGCGTTATGCGTTATGCGTTATGCGTTATACGTTGTACGTTATGCGTTATGCGTTATGTTTTATGCGATATGCGTTATGCGTTATTCGTTATGCATTATGCGTTATGCGTTATGCGTTATGCGTTATACGGTATGCGTTATGCGTTATGCGTTATGCGTTATGCGTTATGCTCTATACGTTATGCGTTATGCGTTATGCGTGATCCGTTATGTGTTAGGCGATATACGTTTTGCGGTATTCGTTATGCGTTATGCGTTATGCGTTATCCGTTGTTCGTTATGCGTTATGCGTTGTGCGTTATACGTTTGCGTTATGCATTATGCGTTATGCGTTATACGGTATGCGTTATGCGTTATACGTTATGCGTTATGCGTTATGCGATAAGCATTATGCGTTATGCGTTAAGCATTATGCTTTATGCGTTATGCGTTATGAGTTACACGTTATGCGTTATTCGATATGCGTTATGCGTTATGCGTTATGCGTTATGCGTTATGCGTTATGCGTGACCCGTTATGCGTTAAGCATTATGCGTTTTGCTGTATTCGTTATGCGTTGTGCGTTATACGTTTGCGTTATGCGTTATGCGTTATGCGTTATGCGTTATGCGTTATGCATTTTGAGTTATGCGTTATGCGTTATGCGATATGCGTTATGCGTTATGCGATATGCGATATGCGTTGTGCGTTATGCGTTATGCGTTATGCGTTATGCGTTATGCGTTATGCATTTTGAGTAATGCGCCATGCGTTATGCGTTATGCGTTATGCGATATGCGTTGTGCGTTATGCGTTATGCGTTATGCGATATGCGTTGTGCGTTATGCGTTATGCGTTATGCGTTATGCGTTATGCGTTATGCGTTATGCGTTATGCGATATGCGTTATGCGTTATGCGTTATGCATTTTGAGTTATGCGCCATGCGTTATGCGTTATGCGTTATGCGTTATGCGATATGCGTTGTGCGTTATGCGTTATGCGTTATGCGTTATGCGTTATGCGTTATGCATTATGCTTTATGCGTTATGCGTTATGAGTCACACGTTATGCGTTATTCGATATGCGTTATGCGTTATGCGTTATGCGTTATGCGATATGCGTTGTGCGTTATGCGTTATGCGTTATGCGTTATGCGTTATGCGTTATGCGATATGCGTTGTGCGTTATGCGTTATGCGTTATGCGTTATGCGTTATGCGTTATGCGTTATGCGTTATGCGTTATGCGATATGCGTTGTGCGTTATGCGTTTTGCGTTATGCGTTATGCGTTATGCGTTATGCGTTATGCTTTATGCGTTATGGGTTATGCGTTATGTGTTATGCGATATGCGTTATGCGTTATGCGTCATGCGTTATGCGTTATGCGTTATGCGTTATGCGTTATGCGTTATGCGTTATGCGTTATGCGTTATGCGTTATGCTTTATGCGTTATGCGTTATGAGTCACACGTTATGCGTTATTCGATATGCGTTATGCGTTATGCGTTATGCGTTATGCGATATGCGTTGTGCGTTATGCGTTATGCGTTATGCGTTATGCGTTATGCGTTATGCGATATGCGTTGTGCGTTATGCGTTATGCGTTATGCGTTATGCGTTATGCGTTATGCGTTATGCGTTATGTGTTATGCGTTATGCGATATGCGTTGTGTGTTATGCGTTTTGCGTTATGCGTTATGCGTTATGCGTTATGCGTTATGCGTTATGCGTTATGGGTTATGCGTTATGTGTTATGCGATATGCGTTATGCGTTATGCGTCATGCGTTATGCGTTATGCGTTATGCGTTATGCGTTATGCGTTATGCGTTATGCGTTATGCGTTATACGTTGTACGTTATGCGTTATGCGTTATGTTTTATGCGATATGCGTTATGCGTTATTCGTTATGCATTATGCGTTATGCGTTATGCGTTATGCGTTATACGGTATGCGTTATGCGTTATGCGTTATGCTCTATACGTTATGCGTTATGCGTTATGCGTGATCCGTTATGTGTTAGGCGATATACGTTTTGCGGTATTCGTTATGCGTTATGCGTTATGCGTTATCCGTTGTTCGTTATGCGTTGTGCGTTATACGTTTGCGTTATGCATTATGCGTTATGCGTTATACGGTATGCGTTATGCGTTATACGTTATGCGTTATGCGTTATGCGATAAGCGTTATGCGTTATGCGTTAAGCATTATGCTTTATGCGTTATGCGTTATGAGTTACACGTTATGCGTTATTCGATATGCGTTATGCGTTATGCGTTATGCGTTATGCGTTATGCGTTATGAGTGATCCGTTATGCGTTAAGCATTATGCGTTTTGCTGTATTCGTTATGCGTTGTGCGTTATACGTTTGCGTTATGCGTTATGCGTTATGCGTTATCCGTTGTTCGTTATGCGTTGTGCGTTATACGTTTGCGTTATGCATTATGCGTTATGCGTTATACGGTATGCGTTATGCGTTATACGTTATGCGTTATGCGTTATGCGTTATGCGATATGCGTTATGCGTTATGCGTTATGCGTTATGCGTTATGCGATATGCGTTATGCGTTATGCGTTATGCATTTTGAGTTATGCGCCATGCGTTATGCGTTATGCGTTATGCGTTATGCGATATGCGTTGTGCGTTATGCGTAATGCTTTATGCGTTATGCGTTATGCGTTATGCGTTATGCGTTATGCGTTATGCATTATGCTTTAAGCGTTATGCGTTATGAGTCACACGTTATGCGTTATAAGATATGCGTTATGCGTTATGCGTTATGCGTTATGCGTTATGCGTTATGCGATATGCGTTATGCGTTATGCGTTATGCGTTATGCGTTATGCGTTATGCGTTATGCGATATGCGTTGTGCGTTATGCGTTATGCGTTATGCGTTATGCGTTATGCGTTATGCGTTATGCGTTATGCGTAATGCGTTATGCGTTATGCGTTATGCGTTATGCGTTATGCGTTATGCGTTATGGGTTATGCGTTATGTGTTATGCGATATGCGTTATGCGTTATGCGTCATGCGTTATGCGTTATGCGTTATGGTCTTTATTAAATTATGTAGGAAATAAGTGCGGGTAATTGTGTACACAGTATTTATTCACAAAAAGGCTTACAAGGGACTACACAACACGTTGATACACTTAATACTTAATCCCGACGCTTATCATACAACGAGTATAAACCTATGATTTTGAAATTCGCGCCTATCTTATTACAACTAGATCGACTGGTTTTCAATCCGACTCGACTTTTCGACTGAATCCTCGCGCCGCTCGCTTGCTCTCTTTTATGTGTTCGGTTTCTTTGTCTCCTTGCCCGGGCCAATGTCCGCTTGCCCTAGGCTAGGTCCGGATCGTTCTCGCGTTTTTTCTCTGCGCTCGGCCAAACACTTCGCTTCTTATGCGATGTTTTTGTCGCACGCACAGCTGATTCTCGCGACACCCGCGAAGGTGATGTTCGGGGCAATGCCCGCTAGCCACAACACATCCTGGCTCCTTGTCTCTAGCAGCTCGCCTTACTTTCCCATCTACGCGTACACATGCATCCATCTCACACTCGGCCATCCTGCGTTGATACCCGCCCCGGGTATCGTACTTATTTTCGCGCGGTACGTGCTCTCCCATTCATTCATTCATTCGTTCATTCGTTGTTCGCCTCGCATTCGTTCGCGTCGCTATCTCCACTGCTGACTTCTTGGCTATCCTGGGTCCATGGCTTCATCTGGTCTGCCGCGGTGGACGTCTTGTGCGGCCCCTCATGGTCTCCGACTTTCTCGACGACGTATCGGTTGTGTCGTAGTGCCTTCACGACACGGTACGGCCCCAGGAATTTCGCCGCCAGTTTTAGCCCCGGGCCCTGTTGCGTCCTTTTGATGGCCACCAGACTGTCCTCACGGTAGTCTGTTGCTTCCTTCCGCTTCCTGTCGAACCCCTTTTTGTTTTCCGCCTGGATTTTCGCGATTGCCTCTTTCGCCCTGGTTCTTATCTCGTTTCGGTTTTCCTCGAAGTTGGCGGCCCACTCTTCTTCCAGCATCTCCCGTACCTGTGGGTCATCCCTTGCGCGCATACGCGTTCCAAAAAACAATTGGAACGGTGACGTTTTTGTGCTACGGTGCGGCGTCGCGTTAAGGTATTTTTGCGCTGCTTCTAAATTCCGGTACCATTCCCCCGCGGTTGGCGCCGCTAATTTCGTGAGCAGCGGAATGAGTGTTCGATTCACTCGTTCGACTTGCCCATTTCCCCTCGGAACTCCCGTCGTGATAAGTGAGTGTTGTATCCCCTCTTTAACGCAATATTCTCGAAATTCGGCAGATGTGAACGCGGTCCCCCTATCTGAGACAATACGCCGCAGGTTTCCGAACGTGACTGCCTGTTTTTCGAGTCGCTGTAGCACCTCGCGCGTGCTCGTTGATTTCGTCGCGTAGAGCCACACGAATTTGGTAAAAGCATCGACTACTACCAATATATGTCGATAGCTTTTCTTTGTCGATGCCAGTGGCCCCAGGTGATCGATATGGTATGTGTCTAACGGCACCTCGCCCTTATGAATTGGAGTTAGAAACCCGTCCTGTTTCCCTAGTTTCCGCTCTGCCAGTATGCATTCGATGCAATTCGCAATGACTTTCTCGGTCTTTGCTTTTATACCCGGAAACCAATAGTCCCTTTTAATTAATTTTTCCGTTTTTTTCCGTCGCGAAATGCCCCTTCCCGTGCGCTTGCTGAATTACCTGGTTTTGCAACCCTTTCGGCACGACTAGTCGTACGTCCCCATCGACGACTTTAAACAGCAACCCGCCCCGTACTATGTAGCCGTCCATCTTCCCTTTCTCAGTTTCTTCGCATACCCGGCGCGTTTCGTCGTCTTTCTGTTGCGCTTGCCTAATCTTATACGTGATTCCGTCGTCTTCATTAATTGCTAAACATATTGGCAGTGGATTTCTGCTTAGCGCGTCTACGTGCATCATTGCCCTGCCCGGCCGGTGCTCCATCGTGTACTTGAAGTCCTCTAATAACAGTGCCCACCTTGCTATGCGCACGCATAAATCTCGCTTTCTCATTGTTAATGCAAAGGATTTACAATCTGTTACAATCTTAAATTCGATGCCTATCAGGTACGTCCTAAATTTCTTTAGTCCCTTTACAACCGCGAGCACCTCCAACTCGTAGCTCGAGTACTTTTCCTCCGCCGGCGTTGTCTTCCCGCTCGCGAAATATACCGGGTGCATCTCGCCGTCGTCGTCGCAATGTTGCATTAATATCGCACCGAATCCGTACATTGACGCGTCTGTGTGTAATTCGGTGCGCGCTTCCGATCTATACAATTTTAATACCGGCGTTTCGCATAATTTCAACTTTAGTTCCTCGAACGCCGCTGTCTCCTTGGTCCCAAAATCAAATTTAACGCCATCCCTCAGTAGATTACTCAGTGGCCTCGCGATAAATGCGTACCCCTTTATAAATTTCCGGAAATAGCCGGTTAGTCCCAGAAAACTTTGCACCTGTTTCATCGTTGTTGGTTTTGGAAATTTGGCGACAGCGTGCGTTTTTCGCTCGGAGGGTCGAATATCGCCGTTCTCGACTATGTGCCCCAAAAATTCTACCCTACTCCGTAATAGCGCGCATTTCTTCCAATTTATCTCGAGGCCAGCTTCCTTTGCCGTTGTAAGTACTCGCGCTAGTTTTTGCATCCCGGTTTCGAGATCGATCGATGGTATAATTAAATCGTCCACGTACGTCAGTACAACTTTCTCGTTGATTAGTTTTCTGAACACGGAGTCGATAAATCTCGCGAACACGGCCGGCGAATTACATAGCCCAAACGGCACTCGCAAGAATTCATATTGGCCGTCCGGAACGACGAACGATGTGTATTTGCGGCTGTCTTCGCTCACGGGTACGTGAAAAAACCCGTTCTTTAAATCAAGCGTGGTGAATATTCGCGCGCCTTGTAACGCATCGAGCTGCTCCTCTACTATCGGTAGCGGATACCTATCTTTCACGATTTTCTCGTTGATTTTCCGATAGTCCACGCACAATCGTTTTGACCCGTCTTTCTTATTTACTAATACGATCGGGCTCGCGTATTCCGACAATGATGGCTGTACGATGCCTTTCTGCATCCATTCCTCGATTTGTTCGTTTACTACTACTCTTTCTGTCGGCGCTAGGCGTCGCGCTCTTTGGTATACCGGCTGCTCGTCCTTTACTATTATTCGCATTTTTACGTTTGATTCACGCGTCTTTTCGGGCACGTAGCTCGCGACCATTTGTTCGATTTCCCCCTTTAATGCGACGTTGCTCATATGCGACAGATCTATTTCATCGACGTTCTCTATGCATTCAATACGGCATATATATGGAATGTTTTTACATGCGGTGTGGTCTTCCTCGTCTCCCCCTATTCTCACGACTCCTTTATTTATCGCGACATTAACTTTGCTTAGGAAATCCGCCCCTATAAGTAAATCGTACTTTAGCAACCCGTTCGATACCACATGTGCCGTGATCGGATATAAGCCCCCGTCGATCGCGATGTCCGCTATAAAACTACCGCGCGTTCTTATGTTTCCGGATCCGATTCCCCGAAAAGTTATCCCACCGTTCTGCAGTCCCGGTGCACCGATTCTACTGTAGCATTCGTCTCTCATGAGCGTCAGGTCGCTACCTGTATCGATGAGGGCTGTTACTCTGTAATCGTTAATTCTCACCGCTTTGCAGGTCTTCTGTCCTGAGTCCTGTGCTACCAGGTTCGCGTTCCCGGCTGCTCCTGCGCCGCCCTGCTGCGTACATCTCGGCGCGATGTGTCCATGCTCTCCGCATCGGTAACATCGCAGGCCGCGATCTTTGACTGGACAGTTTCGGCTCAAATGTCCCATTTCGCCGCAGTTGTAGCAGTTTCCTGCCTCCCTTCTCGGTGCTCTCCAGTCTCCCTGTCGGTGCTCCTCCATCCTTGCTGGTGGACCTGGTCTCCAACGATCGCCCTCTGTTCTCGGCGGCGGGCTCGCTCTCCATCGGTCTCCCTCCGTCCTCGTCGGTGGACCATTATGCGTTATGCGTGATCCGTTATGTGTTAGGCGATATACGTTTTGCGGTATTCGTTATGCGTTATGCGTTATGCGTTATCCGTTGTTCGTTATGCGTTATGCGTTGTGCGTTATACGTTTGCGTTATGCATTATGCGTTATGCGTTATACGGTATGCGTTATGCGTTATACGTTATGCGTTATGCGTTATGCGATAAGCATTATGCGTTATGCGTTAAGCATTATGCTTTATGCGTTATGCGTTATGAGTTACACGTTATGCGTTATTCGATATGCGTTATGCGTTATGCGTTATGCGTTATGCGTTATGCGTTATGCGTGACCCGTTATGCGTTAAGCATTATGCGTTTTGCTGTATTCGTTATGCGTTGTGCGTTATACGTTTGCGTTATGCGTTATGCGTTATGCGTTATGCGTTATGCGTTATGCATTTTGAGTTATGCGTTATGCGATATGCGTTATGCGTTATGCGATATGCGATATGCGTTGTGCGTTATGCGTTATGCGTTATGCGTTATACGTTTGCGTTATGCATTATGCGTTATGCGTTATACGGTATGCGTTATGCGTTATGCGATATGCGTTGTGCGTTATGCGTTATGCGTTATGCGATATGCGTTGTGCGTTATGCGTTATGCGTTATGCGTTATGCGTTATGCGTTATGCGTTATGCGATATGCGTTATGCGTTATGCGTTATGCATTTTGAGTTATGCGCCATGCGTTATGCGTTATGCGTTATGCGTTATGCGATATGCGTTGTGCGTTATGCGTTATGCGTTATGCGTTATGCGTTATGCGTTATGCGTTATGCGTTATGCATTATGCTTTATGCGTTATGCGTTATGAGTCACACGTTATGCGTTATTCGATATGCGTTATGCGTTATGCGTTATGCGTTATGCGATATGCGTTGTGCGTTATGCGTTATGCGTTATGCGTTATGCGTTATGCGTTATGCGATATGCGTTGTGCGTTATGCGTTATGCGTTATGCGTTATGCGTTATGCGTTATGCGTTATGCGTTATGCGTTATGCGATATGCGTTGTGCGTTATGCGTTTTGCGTTATGCGTTATGCGTTATGCGTTATGCGTTATGCTTTATGCGTTATGGGTTATGCGTTATGTGTTATGCGATATGCGTTATGCGTTATGCGTCATGCGTTATGCGTTATGCGTTATGCGTTATGCGTTATGCGTTATGCGTTATGCGTTATGCGTTATGCATTATGCTTTATGCGTTATGCGTTATGAGTCACACGTTATGCGTTATTCGATATGCGTTATGCGTTATGCGTTATGCGTTATGCGATATGCGTTATGCGTTATGCGTTATGCGTTATGCGTTATGCGTTATGCGATATGCGTTGTGCGTTATGCGTTATGCGTTATGCGTTATGCGTTATGCGTTATGCGTTATGCGTTATGCGTTATGCGTTATGCGTTATGCGTTATGCGATATGCGTTGTGTGTTATGCGTTTTGCGTTATGCGTTATGCGTTATGCGTTATGCGTTATGCGTTATGCGTTATGCGTTATGGGTTATGCGTTATGAGTTATGCGATATGCGTTATGCGTTATGCGTCATGCGTTATGCGTTATGCGTTATGCGTTATGCGTTATGCGTTATGCGTTATGCGTTATGCGTTATGCGTTATGCGTTATACGTTGTACGTTATGCGTTATGCGTTATGTTTTATGCGATATGCGTTATGCGTTATTCGTTATGCATTATGCGTTATGCGTTATGCGTTATGCGTTATACGGTATTCGTTATGCGTTATGCGTTATGCTCTATACGTTATGCGTTATGCGTTATGCGTGATCCGTTATGTGTTAGGCGATATACGTTTTGCGGTATTCGTTATGCGTTATGCGTTATGCGTTATCCGTTGTTCGTTATGCGTTGTGCGTTATACGTTTGCGTTTTGCTTTATGCGTTATGCGTTATACGGTATGCGTTATGCGTTATACGTTATGCGTTATGCGTTATGCGATAAGCGTTATGCGTTATGCGTTAAGCATTATGCTTTATGCGTTATGCGTTATGAGTTACACGTTATGCGTTATTCGATATGCGTTATGCGTTATGCGTTATGCGTTATGCGTTATGCGTTATGCGTGATCCGTTATGCGTTAAGCATTATGCGTTTTGCTGTATTCGTTATGCGTTGTGCGTTATACGTTTGCGTTATGCGTTATGCGTTATGCGTTATCCGTTGTTCGTTATGCGTTGTGCGTTATACGTTTGCGTTATGCATTATGCGTTATGCGTTATACGGTATGCGTTATGCGTTATACGTTATGCGTTATGCGTTATGCGTTATGCGATATGCGTTGTGCGTTATGCGTTATGCGTTATGCGTTATGCGATATGCGTTATGCGTTATGCGTTATGCATTTTGAGTTATGCGCCATGCGTTATGCGTTATGCGTTATGCGTTATGCGATATGCGTTGTGCGTTATGCGTAATGCTTTATGCGTTATGCGTTATGCGTTATGCGTTATGCGTTATGCGTTATGCATTATGCTTTAAGCGTTATGCGTTATGAGTCACACGTTATGCGTTATAAGATATGCGTTATGCGTTATGCGTTATGCGTTATGCGTTATGCGTTATGCGATATGCGTTGTGCGTTATGCGTTATGCGTTATGCGTTATGCGTTATGCGTTATGCGATATGCGTTGTGCGTTATGCGTTATGCGTTATGCGTTATGCGTTATGCGTTATGCGTTATGCGTTATGCGTTATGCGTTATGCGTTATGCGTTATGCGTTATGCGATATGCGTCATGCGTTATGCGTTATGCGTTATGCGTTATGCGTTATGCGTTATGCGTTATGCGTTATGCGTTATACGTTGTACGTTATGCGTTATGCGTTATGTTTTATGCGATATGCGTTATGCGTTATTCGTTATGCATTATGCGTTATGCGTTATGCGTTATGCGTTATACGGTATGCGTTATGCGTTATGCGTTATGCGTTATGCGTTATGCTCTATACGTTATGCGTTATGCGTTATGCGTTATGCGTGATCCGTTATGTGTTAGGCGATATACGTTTTGCGGTATTCGTTATGCGTTATGCGTTATGCGTTATCCGTTGTTCGTTATGCTTTATGCGTTATGCGTTATGAGTTACTCGTTATGCGTTATTCGATATGCGTTATGCGTTATGCGTTATGCGTTATGCGTTATGCGTTATGCGTTATGCGTTATGCGTTATGCGTTATGCATTTTGAGTTATGCGTTATGCGTTATGCGATATGCGTTATGCGTTATGCGTTATGCGTTATGCGTTATGCGTTATGCATTTTGAGTTATGCGTTATGCGTTATGCGATATGCGTTGTGCGTTATGCGTTATGCGTTATGGGTTATGCGTTATGCGTTATGCGTTATGCGTTATGCGTTATGCGTTATGCATTTTGAGTTATGCGCCATGCGTTATGCGTTATGCGTTATGCGTTATGCGATATGCGTTGTGCGTTATGCGTTATGCGTGATCCGTTATGCGTTAAGCATTATGCGTTTTGCTGTATTCGTTATGCGTTGTGCTTTATACGTTTGCGTTATGCGTTATGCGTTATGCATTTTGAGTTATGCGCCATGCGTTATGATTTATGCGATATGCGTTGTGCGTTATGCGTTATGCGTGATCCGTTATGCGTTAAGCATTATGCGTTTTGCTGTATTCGTTATGCGTTGTGCGTTATACGTTTGCGTTATGCGTTATGCGTTATGCGTTATGCATTTTCAGTTATGCGCCATGCGTTATGCGTTATGCGTTATGCGTTATGCGATATGCGTTGTGCGTTATGCGTTATGCGTTATGCGTTATGCGTTATGCGTTATGCGTTATGCGTTATGCATTTTGAGTAATGCGCCATGCGTTATGCGTTATGCGTTATGCGATATGCGTTGTGCGTTATGCGTTATGCGTTATGCGATATGCGTTATGCGATATGCGTTATGCGTTATGCGTTATGCATTTTGAGTTATGCGCCATGCGTTATGCGTTATGAGTTACACGTTATGCCTTATTCGACATGCGTTATGCGTTATGCGTTATGCGTTATGCGTTATGCGTTATGCGTTATGCGTTATGCGTTATGCGTTATGCGATATGCGTTGTGCGTTATGCGTTATGCGTTATGCGTTATGCGTTATGCGATATGCGTTGTGCGTTATGCGTTATGCGTTATGCGTTATGCGTTATGCGTTATGCGTTATGCGTTATGCGTTATGCGTTATGCGTTATGCGTTATGCGATATGCGTTGTGTGTTATGCGTTTTGCGTTATGCGTTATGCGTTATGCGTTATGCGTTATGCGTTATGCGTTATGCGTTATGGGTTATGCGTTATGTGTTATGCGATATGCGTTATGCGTTATGCGTCATGCGTTATGCGTTATGCGTTATGCGTTATGCGTTATGCGTTATGCGTTATGCGTTATGCGTTATGCGTTATGCGTTATACGTTGTACGTTATGCGTTATGCGTTATGTTTTATGCGATATGCGTTATGCGTTATTCGTTATGCATTATGCGTTATGCGTTATGCGTTATGCGTTATACGGTATTCGTTATGCGTTATGCGTTATGCTCTATACGTTATGCGTTATGCGTTATGCGTGATCCGTTATGTGTTAGGCGATATACGTTTTGCGGTATTCGTTATGCGTTATGCGTTATGCGTTATCCGTTGTTCGTTATGCGTTGTGCGTTATACGTTTGCGTTATGCATTATGCGTTATGCGTTATACGGTATGCGTTATGCGTTATACGTTATGCGTTATGCGTTATGCGATAAGCGTTATGCGTTATGCGTTAAGCATTATGCTTTATGCGTTATGCGTTATGAGTTACACGTTATGCGTTATTCGATATGCGTTATGCGTTATGCGTTATGCGTTATGCGTTATGCGTTATGCGTGATCCGTTATGCGTTAAGCATTATGCGTTTTGCTGTATTCGTTATGCGTTGTGCGTTATACGTTTGCGTTATGCGTTATGCGTTATGCGTTATCCGTTGTTCGTTATGCGTTGTGCGTTATACGTTTGCGTTATGCATTATGCGTTATGCGTTATACGGTATGCGTTATGCGTTATGCGTTATGCGTTATGCGTTATGCGTTATGCGATATGCGTTGTGCGTTATGCGTTATGCGTTATGCGTTATGCGATATGCGTTATGCGTTATGCGTTATGCATTTTGAGTTATGCGCCATGCGTTATGCGTTATGCGTTATGCGTTATGCGATATGCGTTGTGCGTTATGCGTAATGCTTTATGCGTTATGCGTTATGCGTTATGCGTTATGCGTTATGCGTTATGCATTATGCTTTAAGCGTTATGCGTTATGAGTCACACGTTATGCGTTATAAGATATGCGTTATGCGTTATGCGTTATGCGTTATGCGTTATGCGTTATGCGATATGCGTTGTGCGTTATGCGTTATGCGTTATGCGTTATGCGTTATGCGTTATGCGATATGCGTTGTGCGTTATGCGTTATGCGTTATGCGTTATGCGTTATGCGTTATGCGTTATGCGTTATGCGTTATGCGTTATGCGTTATGCGTTATGCGTTATGCGATATGCGTCATGCGTTATGCGTTATGCGTTATGCGTTATGCGTTATGCGTTATGCGTTATGCGTTATGCGTTATACGTTGTACGTTATGCGTTATGCGTTATGTTTTATGCGATATGCGTTATGCGTTATTCGTTATGCATTATGCGTTATGCGTTATGCGTTATGCGTTATACGGTATGCGTTATGCGTTATGCGTTATGCGTTATGCGTTATGCTCTATACGTTATGCGTTATGCGTTATGCGTTATGCGTGATCCGTTATGTGTTAGGCGATATACGTTTTGCGGTATTCGTTATGCGTTATGCGTTATGCGTTATCCGTTGTTCGTTATGCTTTATGCGTTATGCGTTATGAGTTACTCGTTATGCGTTATTCGATATGCGTTATGCGTTATGCGTTATGCGTTATGCGTTATGCGTTATGCGTTATGCGTTATGCGTTATGCGTTATGCATTTTGAGTTATGCGTTATGCGTTATGCGATATGCGTTATGCGTTATGCGTTATGCGTTATGCGTTATGCGTTATGCATTTTGAGTTATGCGTTATGCGTTATGCGATATGCGTTGTGCGTTATGCGTTATGCGTTATGGGTTATGCGTTATGCGTTATGCGTTATGCGTTATGCGTTATGCGTTATGCATTTTGAGTTATGCGCCATGCGTTATGCGTTATGCGTTATGCGTTATGCGATATGCGTTGTGCGTTATGCGTTATGCGTGATCCGTTATGCGTTAAGCATTATGCGTTTTGCTGTATTCGTTATGCGTTGTGCTTTATACGTTTGCGTTATGCGTTATGCGTTATGCATTTTGAGTTATGCGCCATGCGTTATGATTTATGCGATATGCGTTATGCGTTATGCGTTATGCGTGATCCGTTATGCGTTAAGCATTATGCGTTTTGCTGTATTCGTTATGCGTTGTGCGTTATACGTTTGCGTTATGCGTTATGCGTTATGCGTTATGCATTTTCAGTTATGCGCCATGCGTTATGCGTTATGCGTTATGCGTTATGCGATATGCGTTGTGCGTTATGCGTTATGCGTTATGCGTTATGCGTTATGCGTTATGCGTTATGCATTTTGAGTAATGCGCCATGCGTTATGCGTTATGCGTTATGCGATATGCGTTGTGCGTTATGCGTTATGCGTTATGCGATATGCGTTATGCGATATGCGTTATGCGTTATGCGTTATGCATTTTGAGTTATGCGCCATGCGTTATGCGTTATGAGTTACACGTTATGCCTTATTCGACATGCGTTATGCGTTATGCGTTATGCGTTATGCGTTATGCGTTATGCGTTATGCGTTATGCGTTATGCGTGATCCGTTATGCGTTAAGCATTATGCGTTTTGCTGTATTCGTTATGCGTTGTGCGTTATACGTTTGCGTTATGCGTTATGCGTTATGCGTTATGCGTTATGCATTTTGAGTTATGCGCCATGCGTTATGCGTTATGCGATATGCGTTGTGCGTTATGCGTTATGCGTTATGCGTTATGCGTTATGCGTTATGCGTTATGCGTTATGCGATATGCGCCATGCGTTATGCGTTTTGCGTTATGCGTTATGCGATATGCGTTGTGCGTTATGCGTTATGCGTGATCCGTTATGAGTTAAGCATTATGCGTTTTGCTGTATTCGTTATGCGTTGTGCGTTATACGTTTGCGTTATGCGTTATGCGTTATGCATTTTGAGTTATGCGCCATGCGTTATGCGTTATGCGTTATGCGTTATGCGTTATGCGATATGCGTTGTGCGTTATGCGTTATGCGTTATGCGTTATGCGTTATGCGTTATGCGTTATGCGTTATGCGTTATGCGTTATGCGTTATGCATTTTGAGGTATGCGCTATGCGTTATACGTTTGCGTTATGCGTTATGCGTTATGCGTTATGCGTTATGCGTTATGCGTTATGCATTTTGAGTTATGCGCCATGCGTTATGCGTTATGCGATATGCGTTGTGCGTTATGCGTTATGCGTTATGCGATATGCGTTGTGCGTTATGCGTTATGCGATATGCGTTGTGCGTTATGCGTTATGCGATATGCGTTATGCGTTATGCGTTATGCGTTATGCGTTATACGGTATGCGTTATGCGTTATGCGTTATGCGTTATGCGTTATGCTCTATACGTTATGCGTTATGCGTTATGCGTTATGCGATATGCGTTGTGCGTTATGCGTTGTGCGTGATCCGTTATGCGTTAAGCATTATGCGTTTTGCTGTATTCGTTATGCGTTGTGCGTTATACGTTTGCGTTATGCGTTATGCGTTATGCATTTTGAGTTATGCGCCATGCGTTATGCGTTATGCGTTATGCGTTATGCGATATGCGTTGTGCGTTATGCGTTATGCGTTATGCGTTATGCGTTATGCGTTATGCGTTATGCGTCATGCGTTATGCGTTATGCGTTATGCGTTATGCGTGATCCGTTATGTGTTAGGCGATATACGTTTTGCGGTATTCGTTATGCGTTATGCGTTATGCGTTATCCGTTGTTCGTTATGCGTTATGCGTTGTGCGTTATACGTTTGCGTTATGCATTATGCGTTATGCGTTATGCGGTATGCGTTATGCGTTATACGTCATGCGTTATGCGTTATGCGATAAGCGTTATGCGTTATGCGTTAAGCATTATGCTTTATGCGTTATGCGTTATGAGTTACACGTTATGCGTTATTCGATATGCGTTATGCGTTATGCGTTATGCGTGATCCGTTATGCGTTAAGCATTATGCGTTATGCGGTATGCGTTATGTGTTATGCATTATGCGTTATGCGTTATGCCTGATCCGTAAGGCGTTATGCGTTATGCGTTATGCGTTATGCGTTATGCGTTATGCGTTATGCGTTATGTGTTATGCATTATGCGTTATGCGTTATGCCTGATCCGTTAGGCGTTATGCGTTATACGGTATGCGTTATGCGTTATGCGTTATGCGTTATGCGTTATGCGTTATGCGTTATGCATTATGCGTTATGCGTTATGCGATATGCGTTATCCGTTATGCGTTATGCGTTATGCGTTATTCGTTATGAGTAATGAGTTATAAGTTATGCGTTATGCGTTATGCGTTATGCTTTATGCGTTATGCGTTATGCGTTATGCGTTAAGCGTTATGCGTTATGCGTTATGCGTTATGCGTTATGAATTGTGCGTTATACGTTTGCGTTATGCGTTATGCGTTATGCGTTATGCGTTATGCGTTATGCGTTATGCGTTATGCGTTATGCGTTATGCGTTATGCGTTATGCGTTATGCGTTATGCGTTATTCGTTATGAGTAATGAGTTATAAGTTATGCGTTATGCGTTATGCTTTATGCATTATGCGTTATGCGTTATGCGTTATGCGTTATGCGTTATGCGTTATGCGTTATGCGTTAAGCGTTATGCGTTTTGCTGTATTCGTTATGCGTTGTGCATTATGAGTTATGCGTTATGTGTAATGCTTTATGCGTTATGCGTTATGCGTTACGCTTTATGCGTTATGCGTTATGCGTTATGCGTTATGCGTTATGCATTATGCGTTATGCGTTATGCGTGATCCGTTATGCGTTAAGCGTTATGCGTTTTGCTGTATTCGTAATGCGTTGTGCATTATGTGTTATGCGTTATGTGTTATGCGTTATGCGTTATGAGTTATGCGTTATGCGTTATGCGTTAGGGGTTATGCGTTATGCGTTATGCGTTATGCTTTATGCGTTATGCATTATGCGTTACGCGTTATGCGATATGCGTTATCCGTTATACGTTATGCGTTATGCGTTATGCGTTATGCGTTATGCGTTATGCGTTATGCGTTATGCCTTATGCGTTATGCGTTATTCGTTATGAGTAATGAGTTATAAGTTATGCGTTATGCGTTATGCTTCATGCGTTATGCTTTATGCGTTATGCGTTACTCCTTATGAGTTATGGGTTATAAGTTATGCGTAATGCGTTATGCGTTATGCGTTATGCATTATGCTTTATCCGTTATGCGTTATGCGTTATGCTTTATGCGTTATGCGTTATGAGTTATGAGTAATGAGTTATAAGTTATGCGTTATGCGTTATTCGTTATGAGTAATGAGTTATGCGTTATGCGTTATGCGTTATGCATTATGCGTTATGCGTTATGCGTTATGCGTTATGCGTTAAGCGTTATGCGTTTTGCTGTATTCGTTATGCGTTGTGCATTATGAGTTATGCGTTATGTGTAATGCTTTATGCGTTATGCGTTATGCGTTACGCTTTATGCGTTATGCATTATGCGTTATGCGTTATGCGTTATGCATTATGCGTTATGCGTTATGCGTGATCCGTTATGCGTTAAGCGTTATGCGTTTTGCTGTATTCGTAATGCGTTGTGCATTATGTGTTATGCGTTATGTGTTATGCGTTATGCGTTATGAGTTATACGTTATGCGTTATGCGTTAGGGGTTATGCGTTATGCGTTATGCGTTATGCTTTATGCGTTATGCATTATGCGTTACGCGTTATGCGATATGCGTTATCCGTTATACGTTATGCGTTATGCGTTATGCGTTATGCGTTATGCGTTATGCGTTATGCGTTATGCCTTATGCGTTATGCGTTATTCGTTATGAGTAATGAGTTATAAGTTATGCGTTATGCGTTATGCTTCATGCGTTATGCTTTATGCGTTATGCGTTACTCCTTATGAGTTATGGGTTATAAGTTATGCGTAATGCGTTATGCGTTATGCGTTATGCATTATGCTTTATCCGTTATGCGTTATGCGTTATGCTTTATGCGTTATGCGTTATGAGTTATGAGTAATGAGTTATAAGTTATGCGTTATGCGTTATTCGTTATGAGTAATGAGTTATGCGTTATGCGTTATGCGTTATGCTTTATGCGTTATGCGTTATGCTTTATGCGTTATGCGTTACTCCTTATGAGTTATGAGTTATAAGTCATGCGTAATGCGGTATGCGTTATACGTTATACGTTATGCGTTATGCGTTATGCGTTATGCGTTATGCGTTATGCGTTATGCATTATGCGTTATGCGTTATGCGTTATGCGTTAAGCGTTATGCGTTTTGCTGTATTCGTTATGCGTTGTGCATTATGAGTTATGCGTTATGTGTTATGCTTTATGCGTTATGCGTTATGCGTTACGCTTTATGCGTTATGCATTATGCGTTATGCGTTATGCGTTATGCGTTATGCGTTATGCGTTATGCGTTATGCATTATGCGTTATGCGTTATGAGTTATACATTATGCGTTATGCGTTAGGGGTTATGCGTTATGCGTTATGCGTTATGCGTTATGCTTTATGCGTTATGCATTATGCGTTACGCGTTATGCGATATGCGTTATCCGTTATGCGTTATGCGTTATGCGTTATTCGTTATGAGTAATGAGTTATAAGTTATGCGTTATGCGTTATGCTTTATGCGTTATGCGTTATGCGTTATGCGTTATGCGTTATGCGTTATGCGTTATGCGTTTTGCGTTATGCGTTATGCGTTATGCGTTGTGCGTTATACGTTTGCGTTATGCGTTATGCGTTATGCTTTATGCGTTATGCGTTATGCGTTATGCGATATGCGTTATGCGTTATGCGTTATGCATTTTGAGTTATGCGCCATGCGTTATGCGATATGCGTTATGCGTTATGCGATATGCGTTGTGCGTTATGCGTAATGCGTTATGCGTTATGCGTTATGCGTTATGCGTTATGCGTTATGCATTATGCTTTAAGCGTTATGCGTTATGAGTCACACGTTATGCGTTATAAGATATGCGTTATGCGTTATGCGTTATGCGTTATGCGTTATGCGTTATGCGATATGCGTTGTGCGTTATGCGTTATGCGTTATGCGTTATGCGTTATGCGTTATGCGATATGCGTTGTGCGTTATGCGTTATGCGTTATGCGTTATGCGTTATGCGTTATGCGTTATGCGTTATGCGTTATGCGTTATGCGTTATGCGTTATGCGTTATGCGATATGCGTTGTGCGTTATGCGTTTTGCGTTATGCGTTATGCGTTATGCGTTATGCGTTATGCGTTATGCGTTATGGGTTATGCGTTATGTGTTATGCGATATGCGTTATGCGTTATGCGTCATGCGTTATGCGTTATGCGTTATGCGTTATGCGTTATGCGTTATGCGTTATACGTTGTACGTTATGCGTTATGCGTTATGTGTTAGGCGATATACGTTTTGCGGTATTCGTTATGCGTTATGCGTTATGCGTTATCCGTTGTTCGTTATGCGTTATGCGTTGTGCGTTATACGTTTGCGTTATGCATTATGCGTTATGCGTTATACGGTATGCGTTATGGGTTATACGTTATGCGTTATGCGTTATGCGATAAGCATTATGCGTTATGCGTTAAGCATTATGCTTTATGCGTTATGCGTTATGAGTTACACGTTATGCGTTATTCGATATGCGATATGCGTTATGCGTTATGCGTTATGCGTGACCCGTTATGCGTTAAGCATTATGCGTTTTGCTGTATTCGTTATGCGTTGTGCGTTATACGTTTGCGTTATGCGTTATGCGTTATGCGTTATGCGTTATGCGTTATGCATTTTGAGTTATGCGTTATGCGTTATGCGATATGCGTTGTGCGTTATGCGTTATGCGTTATGCGTTATGCGTTATGCGTTATGCGTTATGCGATATGCGTTGTGCGTTATGCGTTTTGCGTTATGCGTTATGCGTTATGCGTTATGCGTTATGCGTTATGCGTTATGCGTTATGCATTTTGAGTTATGCGCCATGCGTTATGCGTTATGCGTTATGCGTTATGCGATATGCGTTGTGCGTTATGCGTTATGCGTGATCCGTTATGCGTTAAGCATTATGCGTTTTGCTGTATTCGTTATGCGTTGTGCGTTATACGTTTGCGTTATGCGTTATGCGTTATGCGTTATGCATTTTGAGTTATGCGCCATGCGTTATGCGTTATGCGTTATGCGTTATACGATATGCGTTGTTCGTTATGCGTTATGCGTTATGCGTTATGCGTTATGCGTTATGCGTTATGCGTCATGCGTTATGCGTTATGCGTTATGCGTTATGCGTTATGCGTTATGCGTTATGCGTTATGCGTTATGCGTTATGCGTTATACGGTATGCGTTATGCGTTATGCGTTATGCGTTATGCTCTATACGTTATGCGTTATGCGTTATGCGTGATCCGTTATGTGTTAGGCGATATACGTTTAGCGGTATTCGTTATGCGTTATGCGTTATGCGTTATCCGTTGTTCGTTATGCGTTATGCGTTGTGCGTTATACGTTTGCGTTATGCATTATGCGTTATGCGTTATGCGGTATGCGTTATGCGTTATACGTCATGCGTTATGCGTTATGCGATAAGCGTTATGCGTTCTGCGTTAAGCATTATGCTTTATGCGTTATGCGTTATGAGTTACACGTTATGCGTTATTCGATATGCGTTATGCGTTATGCGTTATGCGTTATGCGTTATGCGTTATGCGTTATGCGTGATCCGTTATGCGTTAAGCATTATGCGTTTTGCTGTATTCGTTATGCGTTGTGCGTTATACGTTTGCGTTATGCGTTATGCGTTATGCGTTATGCATTTTGAGTTATGCGCCATGCGTTATGCGTTATGCGATATGCGTTGTGCGTTATGCGTTATGCGTTATGCGTTATGCGTTATGCGTTATGCGTTATGCATTTTGAGTAATGCGCCATGCGTTATGCGTTATGCGTTATGCGATATGCGTTGTGCGTTATGCGTTATGCGTTATGCGATATGCGTTGTGCGTTATGCGTTATGCGTTATGCGTTATGCGTTATGCGTTATGCGTTATGCGATATGCGTTATGCGTTATGCGTTATGCATTTTGAGTTATGCGCCATGTGTTATGCGTTATGCGTTATGCGTTATGGGTTATGCGTTATGTGTTATGCGATATGCGTTATGCGTTATGCGTCATGCGTTATGCGTTATGCGCCATGCGTTATGCGTTATGCGTTATGCGTTATGCGATATGCGTTGTGCGTTATGCGTTATGCGTTATGCGTTATGCGTTATGCGTTATGCATTTTGAGTAATGCGCCATGCGTTATGCGTTAAGCATTATGCTTTATGCGTTATGCGTTATGAGTTACACGTTATGCGTTATTCGATATGCGTTATGCGTTATGCGTTATGCGTTATGCGTTATGCGTTATGCGTTATGCGTTATGCGTTATGCATTTTGAGTTATGCGCCATGCGTTATGCGTTATGCGTTATGCGTTATGCGATATGCGTTGTGCGTTATGCGTTATGCGTTATGCGTTATGCGTTATGCGTTATGCGTTATGCGTTATGCGTCATGCGTTATGCGTTATGCGTTATGCGTTATGCGTTATGCGTTATGCGTTATGCGTTATGCGTTATGCGTTATGCGTTATGCGTTATACGGTATGCGTTATGCGTTATGCGTTATGCTCTATACGTTATGCGTTATGCGTTATGTGTGATCCGTTATGTGTTAGGCGATATACGTTTTGCGGTATTCGTTATGCGTTATGCGTTATGCGTTATCCGTTGTTCGTTATGCGTGATGCGTTGTGCGTTATACGTTTGCGTTATGCATTATGCGTTATGCGTTATGCGGTATGCGTTATGCGTTATACGTCATGCGTTATGCGTTATGCGATAAGCGTTATGCGTTATGCGTTAAGCATTATGCTTTATGCGTTATGCGTTATGAGTTACACGTTATGCGTTATGCGTTATGCGTTATGCGTTATGCGTTATGCGTTATGCGTCATGCGTTATGCGTTATGCGTTATGCGTTATGCGTTATGCGTTATGCGTTATGCGTTATGCGTTATGCGTTATGCGTTATGCGTTATGCGTTATGCGTTATACGGTATGCGTTATGCGTTATGCGTTATGCTCTATACGTTATGCGTTATGCGTTATGTGTGATCCGTTATGTGTTAGGCGATATACGTTTTGCGGTATTCGTTATGCGTTATGCGTTATCCGTTGTTCGTTATGCGTGATGCGTTGTGCGTTATACGTTTGCGTTATGCATTATGCGTTATGCGTTATGCGGTATGCGTTATGCGTTATACGTCATGCGTTATGCGTTATGCGATAAGCGTTATGCGTTATGCGTTAAGCATTATGCTTTATGCGTTATGCGTTATGAGTTACACGTTATGCGTTATTCGATATGCGTTATGCGTTATGCGTTATGCGTTATGCGTTATGCGTTATGCGTTATGCGTTATGCGTTAAGCATTATGCGTTTTGCTGTATTCGTTATGCGTTGTGCGTTATACGTTTGCGTTATGCGTTATGCGTTATGCGTTATGCGTTATGCATTTTGAGTAATGCGCCATGCGTTATGCGTTATGCGTTATGCGATATGCGTTGTGCGTTATGCGTTATGCGTTATGCGATATGCGTTGTGCGTTATGCGTTATGCGTTATGCGTTATGCGTTATGCGTTATGCGTTATGCGATATGCGTTATGCGTTATGCGTTATGCATTTTGAGTTATGCGCCATGCGTTATGCGTTATGCGTTATGCGATATGCGTTGTGCGTTATGCGTTATGCGTTATGCGTTATGCGTTATGCGTTATGCGTTATGCATTATGCTTTATGCGTTATGCGTTATGAGTCACACGTTATGCGTTATTCGATATGCGTTATGCGTTATGCGTTATGCGTTATGCGATATGCGTTGTGCGTTATGCGTTATGCGTTATGCGTTATGCGTTATGCGTTATGCGATATGCGTTGTGCGTTATGCGTTATGCGTTATGCGTTATGCGATATGCGTTGTGCGTTATGCGTTTTGCGTTATGCGTTATGCGTTATGCGTTATGCGTTATGGGTTATGCGTTATGTGTTATGCGATATGCGTTATGCGTTATGCGTCATGCGTTATGCGTTATGCGTTATGCGTTATGCGTTATGCGTTATGCGTTATGCGTTATGCGTTATACGTTGTACGTTATGCGTTATGCGTTATGTTTTATGCGATATGCGTTATGCGTTATTCGTTATGCATTATGCGTTATGCGTTATGCGTTATGCGTTATACGGTATGCGTTATGCGTTATGCGTTATGCGTTATGCTCTATACGTTATGCGTTATGCGTTATGCGTGATCCGTTATGTGTTAGGCGATATACGTTTTGCTGTATTCGTTATGCGTTGTGCGTTATACGTTTGCGTTATGCGTTATGCGTTATGCGTTATGCATTTTGAGTTATGCGCCATGCGTTATGCGTTATGCGATATGCGTTGTGCGTTATGCGTTATGCGTTATGCGTTATGCGTTATGCGTTATGCGTTATGCGTTATGCGTTATGCGTTATGCGTTATGCATTTTGAGTTATGCGCCATGCGTTATGCGTTACACGTTATGCGTTATTCGATATGCGTTATGCGTTATGCGTTATGCGTGATCCGTTATGCGTTAAGCATTATGCGTTTTGCTGTATTCGTTATGCGTTGTGCGTTATACGTTTGCGTTATGCGTTATGCGTTATGCGTTATGCATTTTGAGTTATGCGCCATGCGTTATGCGTTATGCGATATGCGTTGTGCGTTATGCGTTATGCGTTATGCGTTATGCGTTATGCGTTATGCGTTATGCGTTATGCGTTATGCGTTATGCGTTATGCGTTATGCATTTTGAGTTATGCGCCATGCGTTATGCGTTATGCGTTATGCGTTATGCGATATGCGTTGTGCGTTATGCGTTATGCGTGATCCGTTATGCGTTAAGCATTATGCGTTTTGCTGTATTCGTTATGCGTTGTGCGTTATACGTTTGCGTTATGCGTTATGCGTTATGCGTTATGCATTTTGAGTTATGCGCCATGCGTTATGCGTTATGCGTTATGCGTTATACGATATGCGTTGTGCGTTATGCGTTATGCGTTATGCGTTATGCGTTATGCGTTATGCGTTATGCGTTATGCGTTATGCGTTATGCGTTATGCGTTATGCGTTATGCGTTATGCGTTATACGGTATGCGTTATGCGTTATGCGTTATGCGTTATGCTCTATACGTTATGCGTTATGCGTTATGCGTGATCCGTTATGTGTTAGGCGATATACGTTTTGCGGTATTCGTTATGCGTTATGCGTTATGCGTTATGCGTTATGCGTTATGCGTTATGCGATATGCGTTGTGCGTTATGCGTTATGCGTTATGCGTTATGCGTTATACGATATGCGTTGTGCGTTATGCGTTATGCGTTATGCGTTATGCGTTATGCGTTATGCGTTATGCGTCATGCGTTATGCGTTATGCGTTATGCGTTATGCGTTATGCGTTATGCGTTATGCGTTATGCGTTATGCGTTATGCGTTATACGGTATGCGTTATGTGTTATGCGTTATGCGTTATGCTCTATACGTTATGCGTTATGCGTTATGCGTGATCCGTTATGTGTTAGGCGATATACGTTTTGCGGTATTCGTTATGCGTTGTGCGTTATGCGTTATGCGTTATGCGTTATGCGTTATGCGTTATGCGATATGCGTTGTGCGTTATGCGTTATGCGTTATGCGTTATGCGTTATGCGTTATGCGTTATGCGTTAAGCGTTATGCGTTATGCGTTATGCGATATGCGTTGTGCGTTATGCGTTTTGCGTTATGCGTTATGCGTTATGCGTTATGCGTTATGCGTTATGGGTTATGCGTTATGTGTTATGCGATATGCGTTATGCGTTATGCGTCATGCGTTATGCGTTATGCGTTATGCGTTATGCGTTATGCGTTATGCGTTATGCGTTATGCGTTATACGTTGTACGTTATGCGTTATGCGTTATGTTTTATGCGATATGCGTTATGCGTTATTCGTTATGCATTATGCGTTATGCGTTATGCGTTATGCGTTATACGGTATGCGTTATGCGTTATGCGTTATGCGTTATGCGTTATGCTCTATACGTTATGCGTTATGCGTTATGCGTGATCCGTTATGTGTTAGGCGATATACGTTTTGCGGTATTCGTTATGCGTTATGCGTTATGCGTTATCCGTTGTTCGTTATGCGTTATGCGTTATGCGTTATGCGTTATGCGTTATGCGTTATGCGTTATGCGTTATGCGTTATGCGTTATGCGTTATGCGTTATGCGTTATGCGTTATACGGTATGCGTTATGCGTTATGCGTTATGCGTTATGCTCTATACGTTATGCGTTATGCGTTATGCGTGATCCGTTATGTGTTAGGCGATATACGTTTTGCGGTAATCGTTATGCGTTATGCGTTATGCGTTATGCGTTATGCGTTATGCGTTATGCGTTATGCGATATGCGTTGTGCGTTATGCGTTATGCGTTATGCGTTATGCGTTATGCGTTATACGATATGCGTTGTGCGTTATGCGTTATGCGTTATGCGTTATGCGTTATGCGTTATGCGTTATGCGTTATGCGTCATGCGTTATGCGTTATGCGTTATGCGTTATGCGTTATGCGTTATGCGTTATGCGTTATGCGTTATACGGTATGCGTTATGTGTTATGCGTTATGCGTTATGCTCTATACGTTATGCGTTATGCGTTATGCGTGATCCGTTATGTGTTAGGCGATATACGTTTTGCGGTATTCGTTATGCGTTGTGCGTTATGCGTTATGCGTTATGCGTTATGCGTTATGCGTTATGCGATATGCGTTGTGCGTTGTGCGTTATGCGTTATGCGTTATGCGTTATGCGTTATGCGTTATGCGCTAAGCGTTATGCGTTATGCGTTATGCGATATGCGTTGTGCGTTATGCGTTTTGCGTTATGCGTTATGCGTTATGCGTTATGCGTTATGCGTTATGGGTTATGCGTTATGTGTTATGCGATATGCGTTATGCGTTATGCGTCATGCGTTATGCGTTATGCGTTATGCGTTATGCGTTATGCGTTATGCGTTATGCGTTATGCGTTATGCGTTATACGTTGTACGTTATGCGTTATGCGTTATGTTTTATGCGATATGCGTTATGCGTTATTCGTTATGCATTATGCGTTATGCGTTATGCGTTATGCGTTATACGGTATGCGTTATGCGTTATGCGTTATGCGTTATGCGTTATGCTCTATACGTTATGCGTTATGCGTTATGCGTGATCCGTTATGTGTTAGGCGATATACGTTTTGCGGTATTCGTTATGCGTTATGCGTTATGCGTTATCCGTTGTTCGTTATGCGTTATGCGTTGTGCGTTATACGTTTGCGTTATGCATTATGCGTTATGCGTTATACGGTATGCGTTATGCGTTATACGTTATGCGTTATGCGTTATGCGATAAGCATTATGCGTTATGCGTTAAGCATTATGCTTTATGCGTTATGCGTTATGAGTTACACGTTATGCGTTATTCGATATGCGTTATGCGTTATGCGTTATGCGTTATGCGTTATGCGTTATGCGTGACCCGTTATGCGTTAAGCATTATGCGTTTTGCTGTATTCGTTATGCGTTGTGCGTTATACGTTTGCGTTATGCGTTATGCGTTATGCGTTATGCGTTATGCGTTATGCATTTTGAGTTATGCGTTATGCGTTATGCGATATGCGTTGTGCGTTATGCGTTATGCGTTATGCGTTATGCGTTATGCGTTATGCGTTATGCATTTTGAGTTATGCGCCATGCGTTATGCGTTATGCGTTATGCGTTATGCGATATGCGTTGTGCGTTATGCGTTATGCGTGATCCGTTATGCGTTAAGCATTATGCGTTTTGCTGTATTCGTTATGCGTTGTGCGTTATACGTTTGCGTTATGCGTTATGCGTTATGCATTTTCAGTTATGCGCCATGCGTTATGCGTTATGCGTTATGCGTTATGCGATATGCGTTGTGCGTTATGCGTTATGCGTTATGCGTTATGCGTTATGCGTTATGCGTTATGCGTTATGCATTTTGAGTAATGCGCCATGCGTTATGCGTTATGCGTTATGCGATATGCGTTGTGCGTTATGCGTTATGCGTTATGCGATATGCGTTGTGCGTTATGCGTTATGCGTTATGCGTTATGCGTTATGCGTTATGCGTTATGCGATATGCGTTATGCGTTATGCGTTATGCATTTTGAGTTATGCGCCATGCGTTATGCGTTATGCGTTATGCGTTATGCGATATGCGTTGTGCGTTATGCGTTATGCGTTATGCGTTATGCGTTATGCGTTATGCGTTATGCATTATGCTTTATGCGTTATGCGTTATGAGTCACACGTTATGCGTTATTCGATATGCGTTATGCGTTATGCGTTATGCGTTATGCGTTATGCGATATGCGTTGTGCGTTATGCGTTATGCGTTATGCGTTATGCGTTATGCGTTATGCGTTATGCGATATGCGTTGTGCGTTATGCGTTATGCGTTATGCGTTATGCGTTATGCGTTATGCGTTATGCGTTATGCGTTATGCGATATGCGTTGTGCGTTATGCGTTTTGCGTTATGCGTTATGCGTTATGCGTTATGCGTTATGCTTTATGCGTTATGGGTTATGCGTTATGTGTTATGCGATATGCGTTATGCGTTATGCGTCATGCGTTATGCGTTATGCGTTATGCGTTATGCGTTATGCGTTATGCGTTATGCGTTATGCATTATGCTTTATGCGTTATGCGTTATGAGTCACACGTTATGCGTTATTCGATATGCGTTATGCGTTATGCGTTATGCGTTATGCGATATGCGTTGTGCGTTATGCGTTATGCGTTATGCGTTATGCGTTATGCGTTATGCGATATGCGTTGTGCGTTATGCGTTATGCGTTATGCGTTATGCGTTATGCGTTATGCGTTATGCGTTATGCGATATGCGTTGTGCGTTATGCGTTTTGCGTTATGCGTTATGCGTTAAGCGTTATGCGTTATGCGTTATGCGTTATGGGTTATGCGTTATGTGTTATGCGATATGCGTTATGCGTTATGCGTCATGCGTTATGCGTTATGCGTTATGCGTTATGCGTTATGCGTTATGCGTTATGCGTTATACGTTGTACGTTATGCGTTATGCGTTATGTTTTATGCGATATGCGTTATGCGTTATTCGTTATGCATTATGCGTTATGCGTTATGCGTTATGCGTTATACGGTATGCGTTATGCGTTATGCGTTATGCTCTATACGTTATGCGTTATGCGTTATGCGTGATCCGTTATGTGTTAGGCGATATACGTTTTGCGGTATTCGTTATGCGTTATGCGTTATGCGTTATCCGTTGTTCGTTATGCGTTGTGCGTTATACGTTTGTGTTATGCATTATGCGTTATGCGTTATACGGTATGCGTTATGCGTTATACGTTATGCGTTATGCGTTATGCGATAAGCGTTATGCGTTATGCGTTAAGCATTATGCTTTATGCGTTATGCGTTATGAGTTACACGTTATGCGTTATTCGATATGCGTTATGCGTTATGCGTTATGCGTTATGCGTTATGCGTGATCCGTTATGCGTTAAGCATTATGCGTTTTGCTGTATTCGTTATGCGTTGTGCGTTATACGTTTGCGTTATGCGTTATGCGTTATGCGTTATCCGTTGTTCGTTATGCGTGGTGCGTTATACGTTTGCGTTATGCATTATGCGTTATGCGTTATACGGTATGCGTTATGCGTTATACGTTATGCGTTATGCGTTATGCGTTATGTTTTATGCGATATGCGTTATGCGTTATTCGTTATGCATTATGCGTTATGCGTTATGCGTTATGCGTTATACGGTATGCGTTATGCGTTATGCGTTATGCGTTATGCGTTATGCGTTATGCATTTTGAGTTATGCGTTATGCGTTATGCGATATGCGTTATGCGTTATGCGTTATGCGTTATGCGTTATGCGTTATGCATTTTGAGTTATGCGTTATGCGTTATGCGATATGCGTTGTGCGTTATGCGTTATGCGTTATGGGTTATGCGTTATGCGTTATGCGTTATGCGTTATGCGTTATGCGTTATGCGTTATGCATTTTGAGTTATGCGCCATGCGTTATGCGTTATGCGTTATGCGTTATGCGATATGCGTTGTGCGTTATGCGTAATGCTTTATGCGTTATGCGTTATGCGTTATGCGTTATGCGTTATGCGTTATGCATTATGCTTTAAGCGTTATGCGTTATGAGTCACACGTTATGCGTTATAAGATATGCGTTATGCGTTATGCGTTATGCGTTATGCGTTATGCGATATGCGTTGTGCGTTATGCGTTATGCGTTATGCGTTATGCGTTATGCGTTATGCGTTATGCGATATGCGTTGTGCGTTATGCGTTATGCGTTATGCGTTATGCGTTATGCGTTATGCGTTATGCGTTATGCGTTATGCGTTATGCGTTATGCGTTATGCGTTATGCGTTATGCGTTATGCGTTATGCGTTATGGGTTATGCGTTATGTGTTATGCGATATGCGTTATGCGTTATGCGTCATGCGTTATGCGTTATGCGTTATGCGTTATGCGTTATGCGTTATGCGTTATGCGTTATACGTTGTACGTTATGCGTTATGCGTTATGTTTTATGCGATATGCGTTATGCGTTATTCGTTATGCATTATGCGTTATGCGTTATGCGTTATGCGTTATACGGTATGCGTTATGCGTTATGCGTTATGCGTTATGCGTTATGCGTTATGCGTTATGCATTTTGAGTTATGCGTTATGCGTTATGCGATATGCGTTATGCGTTATGCGTTATGCGTTATGCGTTATGCATTTTGAGTTATGCGTTATGCGTTATGCGATATGCGTTGTGCGTTATGCGTTATGCGTTATGGGTTATGCGTTATGATTTATGCGATATGCGTTGTGCGTTATGCGTTATGCGTGATCCGTTATGCGTTAAGCATTATGCGTTTTGCTGTATTCGTTATGCGTTGTGCGTTATACGTTTGCGTTATGCGTTATGCGTAATGCGTTATGCATTTTCAGTTATGCGCCATGCGTTATGCGTTATGCGTTATGCGTTATGCGATATGCGTTGTGCGTTATGCGTTATGCGTTATGCGTTATGCGTTATGCGTTATGCGTTATGCGTTATGCATTTTGAGTAATGCGCCATGCGTTATGCGTTATGCGTTATGCGATATGCGTTGTGCGTTATGCGTTATGCGTTATGCGATATGCGTTATGCGATATGCGTTATGCGTTATGCGTTATGCATTTTGAGTTATGCGCCATGCGTTATGCGTTATGAGTTACACGTTATGCCTTATTCGACATGCGTTATGCGTTATGCGTTATGCGTTATGCGTTATGCGTGATCCGTTATGCGTTAAGCATTATGCGTTTTGCTGTATTCGTTATGCGTTGTGCATTATACGTTTGCGTTATGCGTTATGCGTTATGCGTTATGCGTTATGCATTTTGAGTTATGCGCCATGCGTTATGCGTTATGCGATATGCGTTGTGCGTTATGCGTTATGCGTTATGCGTTATGCGTTATGCGTTATGCGTTATGCGTTATGCGTTATGCGATATGCGCCATGCGTTATGCGTTATGCGTTATGCGATATGCGTTGTGCGTTATGCGTTATGCGTGATCCGTTATGCGTTAAGCATTATGCGTTTTGCTGTATTCGTTATGCGTTGTGCGTTATACGTTTGCGTTATGCGTTATGCGTTATGCATTTTGAGTTATGCGTTATGCGTTATGCTTTATGCGTTATGCGATATGCGTTGTGCGTTATGCGTTATGCGTTATGCGTTATGCGATATGCGTTATGCGTTATGCGTTATGCGTTATGCGTTATGCGTTATGCGTTATGCATTTTGAGGTATGCGCCATGCGTTATACGTTTGCGTTATGCGTTATGCGTTATGCGTTATGCGTTATGCGTTATGCGTTATGCATTTTGAGTTATGCGCCATGCGTTATGCGTTATGCGATATGCGTTGTGCGTTATGCGTTATGCGTTATGCGATATGCGTTGTGCGTTATGCGTTATGCGATATGCGTTGTGCGTTATGCGTTATGCGATATGCGTTATGCGTTATGCGTTATGCGTTATGCGTTATACGGTATGCGTTATGCGTTATGCGTTATGCGTTATGCTCTATACGTTATGCGTTATGCGTTATGCGTTATGCGATATGCGTTGTGCGTTATGCGTTATGCGTGATCCGTTATGCGTTAAGCATTATGCGTTTTGCTGTATTCGTTATGCGTTGTGCGTTATACGTTTGCGTTATGCGTTATGCGTTATGCATTTTGAGTTATGCGCCATGCGTTATGCGTTATGCGTTATGCGTTATGCGATATGCGTTGTGCGTTATGCGTTATGCGTTATGCGTTATGCGTTATGCGTTATGCGTTATGCGTTATGCGTCATGCGTTATGCGTTATGCGTTATGCGTTATGCGTTATGCGTTATGCGTTATGCGTTATACGGTATGCGTTATGCGTTATGCGTTATGCGTTATGCTCTATACGTTATGCGTTATGCGTTATGCGTGATCCGTTATGTGTTAGGCGATATACGTTTTGCGGTATTCGTTATGCGTTATGCGTTATGCGATATGCGTTGTGCGTTATGCGTTATGCGTTATGCGTTATGCGTTATGCGTTATGCGTTATGCGTTATGCGTTATGCGTTATGCGTTATGCGTTATGCGTTATGCGTTATGCGTTATGCATTTTGAGTTATGGGCCATGCGTTATGCGTTATGCGTTATGCGTTATGCGATATGCGTTGTGCGTTATGCGTTATGCGTTATGCGTTATGCGTTATGCGTTATGCGTTATGCGTTATGCGTCATGCGTTATGCGTTATCCGTTATGCGTTATGCGTTATGCGTTATGCGTTATGCGTTATGCGTTATGCGTTATGCGTTATGCGTTATGCGTTATGCGTTATACGGTATGCGTTATGCGTTATGCGTTATGCTCTATACGTTATGCGTTATGCGTTATGTGTGATCCGTTATGTGTTAGGCGATATACGTTTTGCGGTATTCGTTATGCGTTATGCGTTATGCGTTATCCGTTGTTCGTTATGCGTGATGCGTTGTGCGTTATACGTTTGCGTTATGCATTATGCGTTATGCGTTATGCGGTATGCGTTATGCGTTATACGTCATGCGTTATGCGTTATGCGATAAGAGTTATGCGTTATGCGTTAAGCATTATGCTTTATGCGTTATGCGTTATGAGTTACACGTTATGCGTTATTCGATATGCGTTATGCGTTATGCGTTATGCGTTATGCGTTATGCGTTATGCGTTAAGCATTATGCGTTTTGCTGTATTCGTTATGCGTTGTGCGTTATACGTTTTCGTTATGCGTTATGCGTTATGCGTTATGCATTTTGAGTAATGCGCCATGCGTTATGCGTTATGCGTTATGCGATATGCGTTGTGCGTTATGCGTTATGCGTTATGCGATATGCGTTGTGCGTTATGCGTTATGCGTTATGCGTTATGCGTTATACGTTATGCGATATGCGTTATGCGTTATGCGTTATGCATTTTGAGTTATGCGCCATGCGTTATGCGTTATGCGTTATGCGTTATGCGATATGCGTTGTGCGTTATGCGTTATGCGTTATGCGTTATGCGTTATGCGTTATGCGTTATGCGTTATGCATTATGCTTTATGCGTTATGCGTTATGAGTCACACGTTATGCGTTATTCGATATGCGTTATGCGTTATGCGTTATCCGTTATGCGTTATGCGTTATACGGTATGCGTTATGCGTTATGCGTTATGCGTTATGCTCTATACGTTATGCGTTATGCGTTATGCGTGATCCGTTATGTGTTAGGCGATATACGTTTTGCGGTATTCGTTATGCGTTATGCGTTATGCGTTATCCGTTGTTCGTTATGCGTTGTGCGTTATACGTTTGCGTTATGCATTATGCGTTATGCGTTATACGGTATGCGTTATGCGTTATACGTTATGCGTTATGCGTTATGCGATAAGCGTTATACGTTATGCGTTAAGCATTGTGCTTTATGCGTTATGCGTTATGAGTTACACGTTATGCGTTATTCGATATGCGTTATGCGTTATGCGTTATGCGTGATCCGTTATGCGTTAAGCATTATGCGTTTTGCTGTATTCGTTATGCGTTGTGCGTTATACGTTTGCGTTATGCGTTATGCGTTATGCGTTATGCATTTTGAGTTATGCGCCATGCGTTATGCGTTATGCGATATGCGTTGTGCGTTATGCGTTATGCGTTATGCGTTATGCGTTATGCGTTATGCGTTATGCGTTATGCGTTATGCGTTATGCGTTATGCGTTATGCATTTTGAGTTATGCGCCATGCGTTATGCGTTATGCGTTATGCGTTATGCGTTATGCGATATGCGTTGTGCGTTATGCGTTATGCGTGATCCGTTATGCGTTAAGCATTATGCGTTTTGCTGTATTCGTAATGCGTTGTGCGTTATACGTTTGCGTTATGCGTTATGCGTTATGCGTCATGCGTTATGCGTTATGCGTTATGCGTTATGCGTTATGCGTTATGCGTTATGCGTTATGCGTTATGCGTTATACGGTATGCGTTATGCGTTATGCGTTATGCGTTATGCTCTATACGTTATGCGTTATGCGTTATGCGTGATCCGTTATGTGTTAGGCGATATACGTTTTGCGGTATTCGTTATGCGTTATGCGTTATGCGTTATGCGTTATGCGTTATGCGTTATGCGTTATGCGATATGCGTTGTGCGTTATGCGTTATGCGTTATGCGTTATGCGTTATGCGTTATACGATATGCGTTGTGCGTTATGCGTTATGCGTTATGCGTTATGCGTTATGCGTTATGCGTTATGCGTTATGCGTTATGCGTTATGCGTTATGCGTTATGCGTTATGCGTTATGCGTTATGCGTTATGCGTTATGCGTTATGCGTTATACGGTATGCGTTATGCGTTATGCGTTATGCGTTATGCGTTATGCTCTATACGTTATGCGTTATGCGTTATGCGTGATCCGTTATGTGTTAGGCGATATACGTTTTGCGGTATTCGTTATGCGTTGTGCGTTATGCGTTATGCGTTATGCGTTATGCGTTATGCGTTATGCGATATGCGTTGTGCGTTATGCGTTATGCGTTATGCGTTATGCGTTATGCGTTATGCGTTATGCGTTATGCGTTAAGCGTTATGCGTTATGCGTTATGCGATATGCGTTGTGCGTTATGCGTTTTGCGTTATGCGTTATGCGTTATGCGTTATGCGTTATGCGTTATGGGTTATGCGTTATGTGTTATGCGATATGCGTTATGCGTTATGCGTCATGCGTTATGCGTTATGCGTTATGCGTTATGCGTTATGCGTTATGCGTTATGCGTTATGCGTTATGCGTTATGCGTTATACGTTGTACGTTATGCGTTATGCGTTATGTTTTATGCGATATGCGTTATGCGTTATTCGTTATGCATTATGCGTTATGCGTTATGCGTTATGCGTTATACGGTATGCGTTATGCGTTATGCGTTATGCGTTATGCGTTATGCTCTATACGTTATGCGTTATGCGTTATGCGTGATCCGTTATGTGTTAGGCGATATACGTTTTGCGGTATTCGTTATGCGTTATCCGTTGTTCGTTATGCGTTATGCGTTGTGCGTTATACGTTTGCGTTATGCATTATGCGTTATGCGTTATACGGTATGCGTTATGCGTTATACGTTATGCGTTATGCGTTATGCGTTACTCCTTATGAGTTATGAGTTATAAGTTATGCGTAATGCGGTATGCGTTATACGTTATACGTTATGCGTTATGCGTTATGCGTTATGCGTTATGCGTTATGCGTTATGCATTATGCGTTATGCGTTATGCGTTATGCGTTAAGCGTTATGCGTTTTGCTGTATTCGTTATGCGTTGTGCATTATGAGTTATGCGTTATGTGTAATGCTTTATGCGTTATGCGTTATGCGTTACGCATTATGCGTTATGCATTATGCGTTATGCGTTATGCGTTATGCATTATGCGTTATGCGTTATGCGTTATGCGTGATCCGTTATGCGTTAAGCGTTATGCGTTTTGCTGTATTCGTAATGCGTTGTGCATTATGTGTTATGCGTTATGTGTTATGCGTTATGCGTTATGCGTTATGCGTTATGCTTTATGCGTTATGCATTATGCGTTACGCGTTATGCGATATGCGTTATCCGTTATACGTTATGCGTTATGCGTTATGCGTTATGCGTTATGCGTTATGCGTTATGCGTTATGCGTTATGCCTTATGCGTTATGCGTTATTCGTTATGAGTAATGAGTTATAAGTTATGCGTTATGCGTTATGCTTCATGCGTTATGCTTTATGCGTTATGCGTTACTCCTTATGAGTTATGGGTTATAAGTTATGCGTAATGCGTTATGCGTTATGCGTTATGCGTTATGCGTTATGCGTTATGCGTTATGCGTTATGCGTTATGCGTTATGCGTTATGCATTTTGAGTTATGCGCCATGCGTTATGCGTTATGCGTTATGCGTTATGCGTTATGCGATATGCGTTGTGCGTTATGCGTTATGCGTGATCCGTTATGCGTTAAGCATTATGCGTTTTGCTGTATTCGTAATGCGTTGTGCGTTATACGTTTGCGTTATGCGTTATGCGTTATGCGTTATGCATTTTGAGTTATGCGCCATGCGTTATGCGTTATGCGTTATGCGTTATACGATATGCGTTGTGCGTTATGCGTTATGCGTTATGCGTTATGCGTTATGCGTTATGCGTTATGCGTTATGCGTCATGCGTTATGCGTTATGCGTTATGCGTTATGCGTTATGCGTTATGCGTTATGCGTTATGCGTTATGCGTTATACGGTATGCGTTATGCGTTATGCGTTATGCGTTATGCTCTATACGTTATGCGTTATGCGTTATGCGTGATCCGTTATGTGTTAGGCGATATACGTTTTGCGGTATTCGTTATGCGTTATGCGTTATGCGTTATGCGTTATGCGTTATGCGTTATGCGTTATGCGTTATGCGATATGCGTTGTGCGTTATGCGTTATGCGTTATGCGTTATGCGTTATGCGTTATACGATATGCGTTGTGCGTTATGCGTTATGCGTTATGCGTTATGCGTTATGCGTTATGCGTTATGCGTTATGCGTCATGCGTTATGCGTTATGCGTTATGCGTTATGCGTTATGCGTTATGCGTTATGCGTTATGCGTTATGCGTTATACGGTATGCGTTATGCGTTATGCGTTATGCGTTATGCGTTATGCTCTATACGTTATGCGTTATGCGTTATGCGTGATCCGTTATGTGTTAGGCGATATACGTTTTGCGGTATTCGTTATGCGTTGTGCGTTATGCGTTATGCGTTATGCGTTATGCGTTATGCGTTATGCGATATGCGTTGTGCGTTATGCGTTATGCGTTATGCGTTATGCGTTATGCGTTATGCGTTATGCGTTAAGCGTTATGCGTTATGCGTTATGCGATATGCGTTGTGCGTTATGCGTTATGCGTTATGCGTTATGCGTTATGCGTTATGCGTTATGCGTTATGGGTTATGCGTTATGTGTTATGCGATATGCGTTATGCGTTATGCGTCATGCGTTATGCGTTATGCGTTATGCGTTATGCGTTATGCGTTATGCGTTATGCGTTATGCGTTATGCGTTATACGTTGTACGTTATGCGTTATGCGTTATGTTTTATGCGATATGCGTTATGCGTTATTCGTTATGCATTATGCGTTATGCGTTATGCGTTATGCGTTATACGGTATGCGTTATGCGTTATGCGTTATGCGTTATGCGTTATGCTCTATACGTTATGCGTTATGCGTTATGCGTGATCCGTTATGTGTTAGGCGATATACGTTTTGCGGTATTCGTTATGCGTTATCCGTTGTTCGTTATGCGTTATGCGTTGTGCGTTATACGTTTGCGTTATGCATTATGCGTTATGCGTTATACGGTATGCGTTATGCGTTATACGTTATGCGTTATGCGTTATGCGTTACTCCTTATGAGTTATGAGTTATAAGTTATGCGTAATGCGGTATGCGTTATACGTTATACGTTATGCGTTATGCGTTATGCGTTATGCGTTATGCGTTATGCGTTATGCATTATGCGTTATGCGTTATGCGTTATGCGTTAAGCGTTATGCGTTTTGCTGTATTCGTTATGCGTTGTGCATTATGAGTTATGCGTTATGTGTAATGCTTTATGCGTTATGCGTTATGCGTTACGCATTATGCGTTATGCATTATGCGTTATGCGTTATGCGTTATGCATTATGCGTTATGCGTTATGCGTTATGCGTGATCCGTTATGCGTTAAGCGTTATGCGTTTTGCTGTATTCGTAATGCGTTGTGCATTATGTGTTATGCGTTATGTGTTATGCGTTATGCGTTATGAGTTATACGTTATGCGTTATGCGTTAGGGGTTATGCGTTATGCGTTATGCGTTATGCTTTATGCGTTATGCATTATGCGTTACGCGTTATGCGATATGCGTTATCCGTTATACGTTATGCGTTATGCGTTATGCGTTATGCGTTATGCGTTATGCGTTATGCGTTATGCGTTATGCCTTATGCGTTATGCGTTATTCGTTATGAGTAATGAGTTATAAGTTATGCGTTATGCGTTATGCTTCATGCGTTATGCTTTATGCGTTATGCGTTACTCCTTATGAGTTATGGGTTATAAGTTATGCGTAATGCGTTATGCGTTATGCGTTATGCGTTATGCATTATGCTTTATCCGTTATGCGTTATGCGTTATGCTTTATGCGTTATGCGTTATGAGTTATGAGTAATGAGTTATAAGTTATGCGTTATGCGTTATTCGTTATGAGTAATGAGTTATGCGTTATGCGTTATGCGTTATGCTTTATGCGTTATGCGTTATGCTTTATGCGTTATGCGTTACTCCTTATGCGTTATGCGTTATGCGTTAAGCGTTATGCGTTTTGCTGTATTCGTTATGCGTTGTGCATTATGAGTTATGCGTTATGTGTAATGCTTTATGCGTTATGCGTTATGCGTTACGCTTTATGCGTTATGCATTATGCGTTATGCGTTATGCGTTATGCATTATGCGTTATGCGTTATGCGTGATCCGTTATGCGTTAAGCGTTATGCGTTTTGCTGTATTCGTAATGCGTTGTGCATTATGTGTTATGCGTTATGTGTTATGCGTTATGCGTTATGAGTTATACGTTATGCGTTATGCGTTAGGGGTTATGCGTTATGCGTTATGCGTTATGCTTTATGCGTTATGCATTATGCGTTACGCGTTATGCGATATGCGTTATCCGTTATACGTTATGCGTTATGCGTTATGCGTTATGCGTTATGCGTTATGCGTTATGCGTTATGCGTTATGCGTTATGCGTTATGCGTTATGCCTTATGCGTTATGCGTTATTCGTTATGAGTAATGAGTTATAAGTTATGCGTTATGCGTTATGCTTCATGCGTTATGCTTTATGCGTTATGCGTTACTCCTTATGAGTTATGGGTTATAAGTTATGCGTAATGCGTTATGCGTTATGCGTTATGCATTATGCTTTATCCGTTATGCGTTATGCGTTATGCTTTATGCGTTATGCGTTATGAGTTATGAGTAATGAGTTATAAGTTATGCGTTATGCGTTATTCGTTATGAGTAATGAGTTATGCGTTATGCGTTATGCGTTATGCTTTATGCGTTATGCGTTATGCTTTATGCGTTATGCGTTACTCCTTATGAGTTATGAGTTATAAGTTATGCGTAATGCGGTATGCGTTATACGTTATACGTTATGCGTTATGCGTTATGCGTTATGCGTTATGCGTTATGCATTATGCGTTATGCGTTATGCGTTATGCGTTAAGCGTTATGCGTTTTGCTGTATTCGTTATGCGTTGTGCATTATGAGTTATGCGTTATGTGTTATGCTTTATGCGTTATGCGTTATGCGTTACGCTTTATGCGTTATGCATTATGCGTTATGCGTTATGCGTTATGCATAATGCGTTATGCGTTATGCGTGATCCGTTATGCGTTAAGCGTTATGGGTTTTGCTGTATTCGTAATGCGTTGTGCATTATGTGTTATGCGTTATGTGTTATGCGTTATGCGTTATGAGTTATACGTTATGCGTTATGCGTTAGGGGTTATGCGTTATGCGTTATGCGTTATGCTTTATGCGTTATGCATTATGCGTTACGCGTTATGCGATATGCGTTATCCGTTATGCGTTATGCGTTATGCGTTATTCGTTATGAGTAATGAGTTATAAGTTATGCGTTATGCGTTATGCTTTATGCGTTATGCGTTATGCGTTATGCGTTATGCGTTATGCGTTATGCGTTTTGCGTTATGCGTTATGCGTTATGCGTTGTGCGTTATACGTTTGCGTTATGCTTTATGCGTTATGCTTTATGCGTTATGCGTTATGCGTTATGCGTTATGCGTTATGCGTTATGCGATATGCGTTATGCGTTATGCGTTATGCGTTATGCGTTATGCGTTATGCGTTATGCGTTATGCGTTATGCGTTATGCATTATGCGTTATGCGTTATGCGTTATGCGTTATGCGTTATTCGTTATGAGTAATGAGTTATAAGTTATGCGTTATGCGTTATGCTTTATGCATTATGCGTTATGCGTTATGCGTTATGCGTTATGCGTTATGCGTGATCCGTTATGCGTTAAGCGTTATGGGTTTTGCGTTATGCGTTATGCGTTATGCTTTATGCGTTATGCATTATGCGTTACGCGTTATGCGATATGCGTTATCCGTTATGCGTTATGCGTTATGCGTTATTCGTTATGAGTAATGAGTTATAAGTTATGCGTTATGCGTTATGCTTTATGCGTTATGCGTTATGCGTTATGCGTTATGCGTTATGCGTTATGCGTTTTGCGTTATGCGTTATGCGTTATGCGTTGTGCGTTATACGTTTGCGTTATGCTTTATGCGTTATGCTTTATGCGTTATGCGTTATGCGTTATGCGTTATGCGTTATGCGTTATGCGATATGCGTTATGCGTTATGCGTTATGCGTTATGCGTTATGCGTTATGCGTTATGCGTTATGCGTTATGCGTTATGCATTATGCGTTATGCGTTATGCGTTATGCGTTATGCGTTATTCGTTATGAGTAATGAGTTATAAGTTATGCGTTATGCGTTATGCTTTATGCATTATGCGTTATGCGTTATGCGTTATGCGTTATGCGTTATGCGTTATGCGATATGCGTTGTGCGTTATGCGTTATGCGTTATGCATTATGCGTTATGCGTTATGCGTTATGCGTTATGCGTTATGCGTTATGCGATATGCGTTGTGCGTTATGCGTTATGCGTTATGCGTTATGCGATATGCGTTGTGCGTTATGCGTTATGCGTTATGCGTTATGCGATATGCGTTATGCGTTATGCGTTATGCATTTTGAGTTATGCGCCATGCGTTATGCGTTATGCGTTATGCGTTATGCGATATGCGTTGTGCGTTATGCGTAATGCGTTATGCGTTATGCGTTATGCGTTATGCGTTATGCGTTATGCGTTATGCATTATGCTTTAAGCGTTATGCGTTATGAGTCACACGTTATGCGTTATAAGATATGCGTTATGCGTTATGCGTTATGCGATATGCGTTGTGCGTTATGCGTTATGCGTGATCCGTTATGCGTTAAGCATTATGCGTTTTGCTGTATTCGTTATGCGTTGTGCGTTATACGTTTGCGTTATGCGTTATGCGTTATGCGTTATGCATTTTCAGTTATGCGCCATGCGTTATGCGTTATGCGTTATGCGTTATGCGATATGCGTTGTGAGTTATGCGTTATGCGTTATGCGTTATGCGTTATGCGTTATGCGTTATGCGTTATGCGTTATGCGTGATCCGTTATGTGTTAGGCGATATACGTTTTGCGGTATTCGTTATGCGTTATGCGTTATGCGTTATCCGTTGTTCGTTATGCGTTGTGCGTTATACGTTTGCGTTATGCATTATGCGTTATGAGTTATACGGTATGCGTTATGCGTTATACGTTATGCGTTATGCGTTATGCGATAAGCGTTATGCGTTATGCGTTAAGCATTATGCTTTATGCGTTATGCGTTATGAGTTACACGTTATGCGTTATTCGATATGCGTTATGCGTTATGCGTTATGCGTTATGCGTTATGCGTTATGCGTTAAGCATTATGCGTTTTGCTGTATTCGTTATGCGTTGTGCGTTATACGTTTGCGTTATGCGTTATGCGTTATGCGTTATGCGTTATGCATTTTGAGTTATGCGCCATGCGTTATGCGTTATGCGATATGCGTTGTGCGTTATGCGTTATGCGTTATGCGTTATGCGTTATGCGTTATGCGTTATGCGTTATGCGTTATGCGTTATGCGTTATGCGTTATGCGTTATGCGTTATGCATTTTGAGTTATGCGCCATGCGTTATGCGTTATGCGTTATGCGTTATGCGATATGCGTTGTGCGTTATGCGTTATGCGTGATCCGTTATGCGTTTTGCTGTATTCGTTATGCGTTGTGCGTTATACGTTTGCGTTATGCGTTATGCGTTATGCGTTATGCATTTTGAGTTATGCGCCATGCGTTATGCGTTATGCGTTATGCGTTATACGATATGCGTTGTGCGTTATGCGTTATGCGTTATGCGTTATGCGTTATGCGTTATGCGTTATGCGTCATGCGTTATGCGTTATGCGTTATGCGTTATGCGTTATGCGTTATGCGTTATGCGTTATGCGTTATGCGTTATGCGTTATGCGTTATACGGTATGCGTTATGCGTTATGCGTTATGCGTTATGCTCTATACGTTATGCGTTATGCGTTATGCGTGATCCGTTATGTGTTAGGCGATATACGTTTAGCGGTATTCGTTATGCGTTATGCATTATGCGTTATGCGTTATGCGGTATGCGTTATGCGTTATACGTCATGCGTTATGCGTTATGCGATAAGCGTTATGCGTTATGCGTTAAGCATTATGCTTTATGCGTTATGAGTTACACGTTATGCGTTATTCGATATGCGTTATGCGTTATGCGTTATGCGTTATGCGTTATGCGTTATGCGTGATCCGTTATGCGTTAAGCATTATGCGTTTTGCTGTATTCGTTATGCGTTTTGCGTTATACGTTTGCGTTATGCGTTATGCGTTATGCGTTATGCATTTTGAGTTATGCGCCATGCGTTATGCGTTATGCGATATGCGTTGTGCGTTATGCGTTATGCGTTATGCGTTATGCGTTATGCGTTATGCGTTATGCGTTATGCGTTATGCATTTTGACTTATGCGCCATGCGTTATGCGTTATGCGTTATGCGTTATGCGATATGCGTTGTGCGTTATGCGTTATGCATGATCCGTTATGCGTTAAGCATTATGCGTTTTGCTGTATTCGTTATGCGTTGTGCGTTATACGTTTGCGTTATGCGTTATGCGTTATGCGTTATGCATTTTCAGTTATGCGCCATGCGTTATGCGTTATGCGTTATGCGTTATGCGATATGCGTTGTGCGTTATGCGTTATGCGTTATGCGTTATGCGTTATGCGTTATGCGTTATGCATTTTGAGTAATGCGCCATGCGTTATGCGTTATGCGTTATGCGATATGCGTTGTGCGTTATGCGTTATGCGTTATGCGATATGCGTTGTGCGTTATGCGTTATGCGTTATGCGTTATGCGTTATGCGTTATGCGTTATGCGATATGCGTTATGCGTTATGCGTTATGCATTTTGAGTTATGCGCCATGCGTTATGCGTTATGCGTTATGCGTTATGGGTTATGCGTTATGTGTTATGCGATATGCGTTATGCGTTATGCGTCATGCGTTATGCGTTATGCGTTATGCGTTATGCGTTATGCGTTATGCGTTATGCGTTATGCGTTATTCGTTGTACGTTATGCGTTATGCGTTACGTTTTATGCGATATGCGTTATGCGTTATGCGTTATGCGTTATGCGTTATGCGTTATGCGTTATGCGTTATGCGTTATACGGTATGCGTTATGCGTTATGCGTTATGCTCTATACGTTATGCGTTATGCGTTACGTGTGATCCGTTATGTGTTAGGCGATATACGTTTTGCGGTATTCGTTATTCGTTATGCGTTATGCGTTATCCGTTGTTCGTTATGCGTGATGCGTTGTGCGTTATACGTTTGCGTTATGCATTATGCGTTATGCGTTATGCGGTATGCGTTATGCGTTATACGTCATGCGTTATGCGTTATGCGATAAGCGTTATGCGTTATGCGTTATGCGTTATGCGTTATGCGTTATGCGTTATGCGTTAAGCATTATGCGTTTTGCTGTATTCGTTATGCGTTGTGCGTTATACGTTTGCGTTATGCGTTATGCGTTATGCGTTATGCGTTATGCATTTTGAGTAATGCGCCATGCGTTATGCGTTATGCGTTATGCGATATGCGTTGTGCGTTATGCGTTATGCGTTATGCGATATGCGTTGTGCGTTATGCGTTATGCGTTATGCGTTATGCGTTATGCGTTATGCGTTATGCGATATGCGTTATGCGTTATGCGTTATGCATTTTGAGTTATGCGCCATGCGTTATGCGTTATGCGTTATGCGTTATGCGATATGCGTTGTGCGTTATGCGTTATGCGTTATGCGTTATGCGTTATGCGTTATGCGTTATGCGTTATGCGTTATGCGTTATGCATTATGCTTTATGCGTTATGCGTTATGAGTCACACGTTATGCGTTATTCGATATGCGTTATGCGTTATGCGTTATGCGTTATGCGTTATGCGTTATGCGATATGCGTTGTGCGTTATGCGTTATGCGTTATGCGTTATGCGTTATGCGTTATGCTATATGCGTTGTGCGTTATGCGTTATGCGTTATGCGATATGCGTTGTGCGTTATGCGTTTTGCGTTATGCGTTATGCGTTATGCGTTATGCGTTATGCGTTATGGGTTATGCGTTATGTGTTATGCGATATGCGTTATGCGTTATGCGTCATGCGTTATGCGTTATGCGTTATGCGTTATGCGTTATGCGTTATGCGTTATGCGTTATGCGTTATGCGTTATGCGTTATGCGTTATGCGTTATACGTTGTACGTTATGCGTTATGCGTTATGTTTTATGTGATATGCGTTATGCGTTATTCGTTATTCGTTATGCATTATGCGTTATGCGTTATGCGTTATGCGTTATACGGTATGCGTTATGCGTTATGCGTTATGCGTTATGCTCTATACGTTATGCGTTATGCGTTATGCGTGATCCGTTATGTGTTAGGCGATATACGTTTTGCGGTATTCGTTATGCGTTATGCGTTATGCGTTATCCGTTGTTCGTTATGCGTTGTGCGTTATACGTTTGCGTTATGCATTATGCGTTATGCGTTATACGGTATGCGTTATGCGTTATACGTTATGCGTTATGCGTTATGCGATAAGCGTTATACGTTATGCGTTAAGCATTATGCTTTATGCGTTATGCGTTATGAGTTACACGTTATGCGTTATTCGATATGCGTTATGCGTTATGCGTTATGCGTGATCCGTTATGCGTTAAGCATTATGCGTTTTGCTGTATTCGTTATGCGTTGTGCGTTATACGTTTGCGTTATGCGTTATGCGTTATGCGTTATGCGTTATGCATTTTGAGTTATGCGCCATGCGTTATGCGTTATGCGATATGCATTGTGCGTTATGCGTTATGCGTTATGCGTTATGCGTTATGCGTTATGCGTTATGCGTTATGCGTTATGCGTTATGCGTTATGCGTTATGCGTTATGCGTTATGCGTTATGCGATATGCGTTGTGCGTTATGCGTTATGCGTGATCCGTTATGCGTTAAGCATTATGCGTTTTGCTGTATTCGTTATGCGTTGTGCGTTATACGTTTGCGTTATGCGTTATGCGTTATGCGTTATGCATTTTGAGTTATGCGCCATGCGTTATGCGTTATGCGTTATGCGTTATACGATATGCGTTGTGCGTTATGCGTTATGCGTTATGCGTTATGCGTTATGCGTTATGCGTTATGCGTCATGCGTTATGCGTTATGCGTTATGCGTTATGCGTTATGCGTTATGCGTTATGCGTTATGCGTTATGCGTTATACGGTATGCGTTATGCGTTATGCGTTATGCGTTATGCTCTATACGTTATGCGTTATGCGTTATGCGTGATCCGTTATGTGTTAGGCGATATACGTTTTGCGGTATTCGTTATGCGTTATGCGTTATGCGTTATGCGTTATGCGTTATGCGTTATGCGTTATGCGATATGCGTTGTGCGTTATGCGTTATGCGTTATGCGTTATGCGTTATGCGTTATACGATATGCGTTGTGCGTTATGCGTTATGCGTTATGCGTTATGCGTTATGCGTTATGCGTTATGCGTTATGCGTCATGCGTTATGCGTTATGCGTTATGCGTTATGCGTTATGCGTTATGCGTTATGCGTTATGCGTTATGCGTTATGCGTTATGCGTTATACGGTATGCGTTATGCGTTATGCGTTATGCGTTATGCTCTATACGTTATGCGTTATGCGTTATGCGTGATCCGTTATGTGTTAGGCGATATACGTTTTGCGGTATTCGTTATGCGTTGTGCGTTATGCGTTATGCGTTATGCGTTATGCGTTATGCGTTATGCGATATGCGTTGTGCGTTATGCGTTATGCGTTATGCGTTATGCGTTATGCGTTATGCGTTATGCGTTATGCGTTAAGCGTTATGCGTTATGCGTTATGCGATATGCGTTGTGCGTTATGCGTTTTGCGTTATGCGTTATGCGTTATGCGTTATGCGTTATGCGTTATGGGTTATGCGTTATGTGTTATGCGATATGCGTTATGCGTTATGCGACATGCGTTATGCGTTATGCGTTATGCGTTATGCGTTATGCGTTATGCGTTATGCGTTATGCGTTATACGTTGTACGTTATGCGTTATGCGTTATGTTTTATGCGATATGCGTTATGCGTTATTCGTTATGCATTATGCGTTATGCGTTATGCGTTATGCGTTATACGGTATGCGTTATGCGTTATGCGTTATGCGTTATGCGTTATGCCCTATACGTTATGCGTTATGCGTTATGCGTGATCCGTTATGTGTTAGGCGATATACGTTTTGCGGTATTCGTTATGCGTTATGCGTTATGCGTTATCCGTTGTTCGTTATGCGTTATGCGTTGTGCGTTATACGTTTGCGTTATGCATTATGCGTTATGCGTTATACGGTATGCGTTATGCGTTATACGTTATGCGTTATGCGTTATGCGATAAGCATTATGCGTTATGCGTTAAGCATTATGCTTTATGCGTTATGCGTTATGAGTTACACGTTATGCGTTATTCGATATGCGTTATGCGTTATGCGTTATGCGTTATGCGTTATGCGTTATGCGTGACCCGTTATGCGTTAAGCATTATGCGTTTTGCTGTATTCGTTATGCGTTGTGCGTTATACGTTTGCGTTATGCGTTATGCGTTATGCGTTATGCGTTATGCGTTATGCATTTTGAGTTATGCGTTATGCGTTATGCGATATGCGTTGTGCGTTATGCGTTATGCGTTATGCGTTATGCGTTATGCGTTATGCGTTATGCGTTATGCGTTATGCATTTTGAGTTATGCGCCATGCGTTATGCGTTATGCGTTATGCGTTATGCGATATGCGTTGTGCGTTATGCGTTATGCGTGATCCGTTATGCGTTAAGCATTATGCGTTTTGCTGTATTCGTTATGCGTTGTGCGTTATACGTTTGCGTTATGCGTTATGCGTTATGCATTTTGAGTTATGCGCCATGCGTTATGCGTTATGCGTTATGCGTTATGCGATATGGGTTGTGCGTTATGCGTTATGCGTGATCCGTTATGCGTTAAGCATTATGCGTTTTGCTGTATTCGTTATGCGTTGTGCGTTATACGTTTGCGTTATGCGTTATGCGTTATGCGTTATGCATTTTCAGTTATGCGCCATGCGTTATGCGTTATGCGTTATGCGTTATGCGATATGCGTTGTGCGTTATGCGTTATGCGTTATGCGTTATGCGTTATGCGTTATGCGTTATGCATTTTGAGTAATGCGCCATGCGTTATGCGTTATGCGTTATGCGATATGCGTTGTGCGTTATGCGTTATGCGTTATGCGATATGCGTTGTGCGTTATGCGTTATGCGTTATGCATTATGCTTTATGCGTTATGCGTTATGAGTCACACGTTATGCGTTATTCGATATGCGTTATGCGTTATGCGTTATGCGTTATGCGATATGCGTTGTGCGTTATGCGTTATGCGTTATGCGTTATGCGTTATGCGTTATGCGATATGCGTTGTGCGTTATGCGTTATGCGTTATGCGTTATGCGTTATGCGTTATGCGTTATGCGTTATGCGTTATGCGTTATGCGATATGCGTTGTGCGTTATGCGTTTTGCGTTATGCGTTATGCGTCATGCGTTATGCGTTATGCGTTATGCGTTATGGGTTATGCGTTATGTGTTATGCGATATGCGTTATGCGTTATGCGTCATGCGTTATGCGTTATGCGTTATGCGTTATGCGTTATGCGTTATGCGTTATGCGTTATACGTTGTACGTTATGCGTTATGCGTTATGTTTTATGCGATATGCGTTATGCGTTATTCGTTATGCATTATGCGTTATGCGTTATGCGTTATGCGGTATGCGTTATGCGTTATGCGTTATGCTCTATACGTTATGCGTTATGCGTTATGCGTGATCCGTTATGTGTTAGGCGATATACGTTTTGCGGTATTCGTTATGCGTTATGCGTTATGCGTTATCCGTTGTTCGTTATGCGTTGTGCGTTATACGTTTGCGTTATGCATTATGCGTTATGCGTTATACGGTATGCGTTATGCGTTATACGTTATGCGTTATGCGTTATGCGATAAGCGTTATGCGTTATGCGTTAAGCATTATGCTTTATGCGTTATGCGTTATGAGTTACACGTTATGCGTTATTCGATATGCGTTATGCGTTATGCGTTATGCGTTATGCGTTATGCGTGATCCGTTATGCGTTAAGCATTATGCGTTTTGCTGTATTCGTTATGCGATGTGCGTTATACGTTTGCGTTATGCATTATGCGTTATGCGTTATACGGTATGCGTTATGCGTTGTGCGTTATGCGTTATGCGTTATGCGTTATGCGATATGCGTTGTGCATTATGCGTTATGCGTTATGCGTTATGCGATATGCGTTATGCGTTATGCGTTATGCATTTTGAGTTATGCGCCATGCGTTATGCGTTATGCGTTATGCGTTATGCGATATGCGTTGTGCGTTATGCGTAATGCTTTATGCGTTATGCGTTATGCGTTATGCGTTATGCGTTATGCGTTATGCATTATGCTTTAAGCGTTATGCGTTATAAGATATGCGTTATGCGTTATGCGTTATGCGTTATGCGTTATGCGTTATGCGATATGCGTTGTGCGTTATGCGATATGGGTTGTGCGTTATGCGTTATGCGTGATCCGTTATGCGTTAAGCATTATGCGTTTTGCTGTATTCGTTATGCGTTGTGCGTTATACGTTTGCGTTATGCGTTATGCGTTATGCGTTATGCATTTTCAGTTATGCGCCATGCGTTATGCGTTATGCGTTATGCGTTATGCGATATGCGTTGTGCGTTATGCGTTATGCGTTATGCGTTATGCGTTATGCGTTATGCGTTATGCATTTTGAGTAATGCGCCATGCGTTATGCGTTATGCGTTATGCGATATGCGTTGTGCGTTATGCGTTATGCGTTATGCGATATGCGTTGTGCGTTATGCGTTATGCGTTATGCATTATGCTTTATGCGTTATGCGTTATGAGTCACACGTTATGCGTTATTCGATATGCGTTATGCGTTATGCGTTATGCGTTATGCGATATGCGTTGTGCGTTATGCGTTATGCGTTATGCGTTATGCGTTATGCGTTATGCGATATGCGTTGTGCGTTATGCGTTATGCGTTATGCGTTATGCGTTATGCGTTATGCGTTATGCGTTATGCGTTATGCGTTATGCGATATGCGTTGTGCGTTATGCGTTTTGCGTTATGCGTTATGCGTCATGCGTTATGCGTTATGCGTTATGCGTTATGGGTTATGCGTTATGTGTTATGCGATATGCGTTATGCGTTATGCGTCATGCGTTATGCGTTATGCGTTATGCGTTATGCGTTATGCGTTATGCGTTATGCGTTATACGTTGTACGTTATGCGTTATGCGTTATGTTTTATGCGATATGCGTTATGCGTTATTCGTTATGCATTATGCGTTATGCGTTATGCGTTATGCGTTATGCGTTATGCGTTATGCGTTATGCTCTATACGTTATGCGTTATGCGTTATGCGTGATCCGTTATGTGTTAGGCGATATACGTTTTGCGGTATTCGTTATGCGTTATGCGTTATGCGTTATCCGTTGTTCGTTATGCGTTGTGCGTTATACGTTTGCGTTATGCATTATGCGTTATGCGTTATACGGTATGCGTTATGCGTTATACGTTATGCGTTATGCGTTATGCGATAAGCGTTATGCGTTATGCGTTAAGCATTATGCTTTATGCGTTATGCGTTATGAGTTACACGTTATGCGTTATTCGATATGCGTTATGCGTTATGCGTTATGCGTTATGCGTTATGCGTGATCCGTTATGCGTTAAGCATTATGCGTTTTGCTGTATTCGTTATGCGTTGTGCGTTATACGTTTGCGTTATGCATTATGCGTTATGCGTTATACGGTATGCGTTATGCGTTGTGCGTTATGCGTTATGCGTTATGCGTTATGCGATATGCGTTGTGCATTATGCGTTATGCGTTATGCGTTATGCGATATGCGTTATGCGTTATGCGTTATGCATTTTGAGTTATGCGCCATGCGTTATGCGTTATGCGTTATGCGTTATGCGATATGCGTTGTGCGTTATGCGTTATGCTTTATGCGTTATGCGTTATGCGTTATGCGTTATGCGTTATGCGTTATGCATTATGCTTTAAGCGTTATGCGTTATAAGATATGCGTTATGCGTTATGCGTTATGCGTTATGCGTTATGCGTTATGCGATATGCGTTGTGCGTTATGCGTTATGCGTTATGCGTTATGCGTTATGCGTTATGTGATATGCGTTGTGCGTTATGCGTTATGCGTTATGCGTTATGCGTTATGCGTTATGCGTTATGCGTTATGCGTTATGCGTTATGCGTTATGCGTTATGCGTTATGCGTTATGCGTTATGCGTTATGCGTTATGCGTTATGCGTTATGGGTTATGCGTTATGTGTTATGCGATATGCGTTATGCGTTATGCGTCATGCGTTATGCGTTATGCGTTATGCGTTATGCGTTATGCGTTATGCGTTATGCGTGATCCGTTATGTGTTAGGCGATATACGTTTTGCGGTATTCGTTATGCGGTATGCGTTATGCGTTATCCGTTGTTCGTTATGCGTTATGCGTTGTGCGTTATACGTTTGCGTTATGCATTATGCGTTATGCGTTATACGGTATGCGTTATGCGTTATACGTTATGCGTTATGCGTTATGCGATAAGCATTATGCGTTATGCGTTAAGCATTATGCTTTATGCGTTATGCGTTATGAGTTACACGTTATGCGTTATTCGATATGCGTTATGCGTTATGCGTTATGCGTTATGCGTTATGCGTTATGCGTTATGCGTTATGCGTTATGCATTTTGAGTTATGCGTTATGCGTTATGCGATATGCGTTATGCGTTATGCGTTATGCGTTATGCGTTATGCATTTTGAGTTATGCGTTATGCGTTATGCGATATGCGTTGTGCGTTATGCGTTATGCGTTATGGGTTATGCGTTATGCGTTATGCGTTATGCGTTATGCGTTATGCGTTATGCATTTTGAGTTATGCGCCATGCGTTATGCGTTATGCGTTATGCGTTATGCGATATGCGTTGTGCGTTATGCGTTATGCGTGATCCGTTATGCGTTAAGCATTATGCGTTTTGCTGTATTCGTTATGCGTTGTGCGTTATACGTTTGCGTTATGCGTTATGCGTTATGCATTTTGAGTTATGCGCCATGCGTTATGATTTATGCGATATGCGTTGTGCGTTATGCGTTATGCGTGATCCGTTATGCGTTAAGCATTATGCGTTTTGCTGTATTCGTTATGCGTTGTGCGTTATACGTTTGCGTTATGCGTTATGCGTTATGCGTTATGCATTTTCAGTTATGCGCCATGCGTTATGCGTTATGCGTTATGCGATATGCGTTGTGCGTTATGCGTTATGCGTTATGCGTTATGCGTTATGCGTATTGCGTTATGCGTTATGCATTTTGAGTAATGCGCCATGCGTTATGCGTTATGCGTTATGCGTTATGAGTTACACGTTATGCGTTATTCGATATGCGTTATGCGTTATGCGTTATGCGTTATGCGTTATGCGTGATCCGTTATGCGTTAAGCATTATGCGTTTTGCTGTATTCGTTATGCGTTGTGCGTTATACGTTTGCGTTATGCATTATGCGTTATGCGTTATACGGTATGCGTTATGCATTTTGAGTTATGCGTTATGCGTTATGCGATATGCGTTGTGCGTTATGCGTTATGCGTTATGGGTTATGCGTTATGCGTTATGCGTTATGCGTTATGCGTTATGCGTTATGCATTTTGAGTTATGCGCCATGCGTTATGCGTTATGCGTTATGCGTTATGCGATATGCGTTGTGCGTTATGCGTTATGCGTGATCCGTTATGCGTTAAGCATTATGCGTTTTGCTGTATTCGTTATGCGTTGTGCGTTATACGTTTGCGTTATGCGTTATGCGTTATGCATTTTGAGTTATGCGCCATGCGTTATGATTTATGCGATATGCGTTGTGCGTTATGCGTTATGCGTGATCCGTTATGCGTTAAGCATTATGCGTTTTGCTGTATTCGTTATGCGTTGTGCGTTATACGTTTGCGTTATGCGTTATGCGTTATGCGTTATGCATTTTCAGTTATGCGCCATGCGTTATGCGTTATGCGTTATGCGATATGCGTTGTGCGTTATGCGTTATGCGTTATGCGTTATGCGTTATGCGTTATGCGTTATGCGTTATGCATTTTGAGTAATGCGCCATGCGTTATGCGTTATGCGTTATGCGATATGCGTTGTGCGTTATGCGTTATGCGTTATGCGATATGCGTTATGCGATATGCGTTATGCGTTATGCGTTATGCATTTTGAGTTATGCGCCATGCGTTATGCGTTATGAGTTACACGTTATGCCTTATTCGACATGCGTTATGCGTTATGCGTTATGCGTTATGCGTTATGCGTTATGCGTTATGCGTGATCCGTTATGCGTTAAGCATTATGCGTTTTGCTGTATTCGTTATGCGTTGTGCGTTATACGTTTGCGTTATGCGTTATGCGTTATGCGTTATGCATTTTGAGTTATGCGCCATGCGTTATGCGTTATGCGATATGCGTTGTGCGTTATGCGTTATGCGTTATGCGTTATGCGTTATGCGTTATGCGTTATGCGATATGCGCCATGCGTTATGCGTTATGCGTTATGCGTTATGCGATATGCGTTGTGCGTTATGCGTTATGCGTGATCCGTTATGCGTTAAGCATTATGCGTTTTGCTGTATTCGTTATGCGTTGTGCGTTATACGTTTGCGTTATGCGTTATGCGTTATGCATTTTGAGTTATGCGCCATGCGTTATGCGTTATGCGTTATGCGTTATGCGTTATGCGATATGCGTTGTGCGTTATGCGTTATGCGTTATGCGTTATGCGTTATGCGTTATGCGTTATGCGTTATGCGTTATGCGTTATGCGTTATGCGTTATGCGTTATGCGTTATGCGCTATGCGTTATGCATTTTGAGGTATGCGCCATGCGTTATACGTTTGCGTTATGCGTTATGCGTTATGCGTTATGCGTTATGCGTTATGCGTTATGCATTTTGAGTTATGCGCCATGCGTTATGCGTTATGCGATATGCGTTGTGCGTTATGCGTTATGCGTTATGCGATATGCGTTGTGCGTTATGCGTTATGCGATATGCGTTGTGCGTTATGCGTTATGCGATATGCGTTATGCGTTATGCGTTATGCGTTATGCGTTATACGGTATGCGTTATGCGTTATGCGTTATGCGTTATGCTCTATACGTTATGCGTTATGCGTTATGCGTTATGCGATATGCGTTGTGCGTTATGCGTTATGCATGATCCGTTATGCGTTTTGCTGTATTCGTTATGCGTTGTGCGTTATACGTTTGCGTTATGCGTTATGCGTTATGCATTTTGAGTTATGCGCCATGCGTTATGCGTTATGCGTTATGCGTTATGCGATATGCGTTGTGCGTTATGCGTTATGCGTTATGCGTTATGCGTTATGCGTTATGCGTTATGCGTTATGCGTCATGCGTTATGCGTTATGCGTTTTGCGTTATGCGTTATGCGTTATGCGTTATGCGTTATGCGTTATGCGTTATGCGTTATGCGTTATGCGTTATGCGTTATACGGTATGCGTTATGCGTTATGCGTTATGCGTTATGCGTTATGCGTTATGCGTTATGCGTCATGCGTTATGCGTTATGCGTTATGCGTTATGCGTTATGCGTTATGCGTTATGCGTTATGCGGTATGCGTTATGCGTTATGCGTTATGCGTTATGCGTTATGCGTTATGCGTTATGCGTTATGCGTTATACGGTATGCGTTATGCGTTATGCGTTATGCGTTATACGTTATGCGTTATGCGTTATACGTTGTACGTTATGCGTTATGCGTTATGTTTTATGCGATATGCGTTATGCGTTATTCGTTATGCATTATGCGTTATGCGTTATGCGTTATGCGTTATACGGTATGCGTTATGCGTTATGCGTTATGCGTTATGCGTTATGCTCTATACGTTATGCGTTATGCGTTATGCGTGATCCGTTATGTGTTAGGCGATATACGTTTTGCGGTATTCGTTATGCGTTATACGTTATGCGTTATGCGTTATACGTTGTACGTTATGCTTTATGCGTTATGCGTTATGAGTTACACGTTATGCGTTATTCGATATGCGTTATGCGTTATGCGTTATGCGTTATGCGTTATGCGTGATCCGTTATGCGTTAAGCATTATGCGTTTTGCTGTATTCGTTATGCGTTGTGCGTTATACGTTTGCGTTATGCGTTATGCGTTATGCGTTATCCGTTGTTCGTTATGCGTTGTGCGTTATACGTTTGCGTTATGCATTATGCGTTATGCGTTATACGGTATGCGTTATGCGTTATACGTTATGCGTTATGCGTTATGCGTTATGCGATATGCGTTGTGCGTTATGCGTTATGCGTTATGCGTTATGCGATATGCGTTATGCGTTATGCGTTATGCATTTTGAGTTATGCGCCATGCGTTATGCGTTATGCGTTATGCGTTATGCGATATGCGTTGTGCGTTATGCGTAATGCTTTATGCGTTATGCGTTATGCGTTATGCGTTATGCGTTATGCGTTATGCGTTATGCATTATGCTTTAAGCGTTATGCGTTATGAGTCACACGTTATGCGTTATAAGATATGCGTTATGCGTTATGCGTTATGCGTTATGCGTTATGCGATATGCGTTGTGCGTTATGCGTTATGCGTTATGCGTTATGCGTTATGCGTTATGCGATATGCGTTGTGCGTTATGCGTTATGCGTTATGCGTTATGCGTTATGCGTTATGCGTTATGCGTTATGCGTTATGCGTTATGCGTTATGCGTTATGCGTTATGCGTTATGCGTTATGCGTTATGCGTTATGCGTTATGCGTTATGCGTTATGGGTTATGCGTTATGTGTTATGCGATATGCGTTATGCGTTATGCGTCATGCGTTATGCGTTATGCGTTATGCGTTATGCGTTATGCGTTATGCGTTATGCGTTATGCGTTAGGCGTTATGCGTTATGCGTTATGCGTTATGCGTTATGGGTTATGCGTTATGTGTTATGCGATATGCGTTATGCGTTATGCGTCATGCGTTATGCGTTATGCGTTATGCGTTATGCGTTATGCGTTATGCGTTATGCGTTATGCGTTATGCGTTATACGTTGTACGTTATGCGTTATGCGTTATGTTTTATGCGATATGCGTTATGCGTTATTCGTTATGCATTATGCGTTATGCGTTATGCGTTATGCGTTATACGGTATGCGTTATGCGTTATGCGTTATGCGTTATGCGTTATGCGTTATGCTCTATACGTTATGCGTTATGCGTTATGCGTGATCCGTTATGTGTTAGGCGATATACGTTTTGCGGTATTCGTTATGCGTTATGCGTTATGCGTTATCCGTTGTTCGTTATGCGTTATGCGTTGTGCGTTATACGTTTGCGTTATGCATTATGCGTTATGCGTTATACGGTATGCGTTATGCGTTATACGTTATGCGTTATGCGTTATGCGATAAGCATTATGCGTTATGCGTTAAGCATTATGCTTTATGCGTTATGCGTTATGAGTTACACGTTATGCGTTATTCGATATGCGTTATGCGTTATGCGTTATGCGTTATGCGTTATGCGTTATGCGTTATGCGTTATGCGTTATGCGTTATGCGTTATGCGTTATGCATTTTGAGTTATGCGTTATGCGTTATGCGATATGCGTTATGCGTTATGCGTTATGCGTTATGCGTTATGCGTTATGCATTTTGAGTTATGCGTTATGCGTTATGCGATATGCGTTGTGCGTTATGCGTTATGCGTTATGGGTTATGCGTTATGCGTTATGCGTTATGCGTTATGCGTTATGCGTTATGCATTTTGAGTTATGCGCCATGCGTTATGCGTTATGCGTTATGCGTTATGCGATATGCGTTGTGCGTTATGCGTTATGCGTGATCCGTTATGCGTTAAGCATTATGCGTTTTGCTGTATTCGTTATGCGTTGTGCGTTATACGTTTGCGTTATGCGTTATGCGTTATGCATTTTGAGTTATGCGCCATGCGTTATGATTTATGCGATATGCGTTGTGCGTTATGCGTTATGCGTGATCCGTTATGCGTTAAGCATTATGCGTTTTGCTGTATTCGTTATGCGTTGTGCGTTATACGTTTGCGTTATGCGTTATGCGTTATGCGTTATGCATTTTGAGTAATGCGCCATGCGTTATGCGTTATGCTCTATACGTTATGCGTTATGCGTTATGCGTGATCCGTTATGTGTTAGGCGATAAGCATTATGCGTTATGCGTTAAGCATTATGCTTTATGCGTTATGCGTTATGAGTTACACGTTATGCGTTATTCGATATGCGTTATGCGTTATGCGTTATGCGTTATGCGTTATGCGTTATGCGTTATGCGTTATGCATTTTGAGTTATGCGTTATGCGTTATGCGATATGCGTTATGCGTTATGCGTTATGCGTTATGCGTTATGCGTTATGCATTTTGAGTTATGCGCCATGCGTTATGATTTATGCGATATGCGTTGTGCGTTATGCGTTATGCGTGATCCGTTATGCGTTAAGCATTATGCGTTTTGCTGTATTCGTTATGCGTTGTGCGTTATACGTTTGCGTTATGCGTTATGCGTTATGCGTTATGCATTTTGAGTTATGCGCCATGCGTTATGCGTTATGCGTTATGCGTTATGCGATATGGGTTGTGCGTTATGCGTTATGCGTGATCCGTTATGCGTTAAGCATTATGCGTTTTGCTGTATTCGTTATGCGTTGTGCGTTATACGTTTGCGTTATGCGTTATGCGTTATGCGTTATGCATTTTCAGTTATGCGCCATGCGTTATGCGTTATGCGTTATGCGTTATGCGATATGCGTTGTGCGTTATGCGTTATGCGTTATGCGTTATGCGTTATGCGGTATGCATTTTGAGTAATGCGCCATGCGTTATGCGTTATGCGTTATGCGATATGCGTTGTGCGTTATGCGTTATGCGTTATGCGATATGCGTTGTGCGTTATGCGTTATGCGTTATGCGTTATGCGTTATGCGTTATGCGTTATGCGATATGCGTTATGCGTTATGCGTTATGCATTTTGAGTTATGCGCCATGCGTTATGCGTTATGCGTTATGCGTTATGCGATATGCGTTGTGCGTTATGCGTTATGCGTTATGCGTTATGCGTTATGCGTTATGCGTTATGCGTTATGCGTTATGCATTATGCGTTATGCGTTATGCGATATGCGTTGTGCGTTATGCGTTATGCGTTATGCGTTATGCGTTATGCGTTATGCGTTATGCGATATGCGTTGTGCGTTATGCGTTATGCGTTATGCGTTATGCGTTATGCATTATGCTTTATGCGTTATGCGTTATGAGTCACACGTTATGCGTTATTCGATATGCGTTATGCGTTATGCGTTATGCGTTATGCGATATGCGTTGTGCGTTATGCGTTATGCGTTATGCGTTATGCGTTATGCGTTATGCGATATGCGTTGTGCGTTATGCGTTATTTGTTATGCGTTATGCGTTATGCGTTATGCGTTATGCGTTATGCGTTATGCGTTATGCGTTATGCGATATGCGTTGTGCGTTATGCGTTTTGCGTTATGCGTTATGCGTTATGCGTTATGCGTTATGCGTTATGCGTTATGCGTTATGGGTTATGCGTTATGTGTTATGCGATATGCGTTATGCGTTATGCGTCATGCGTTATGCGTTAAGCGTTATGCGTTATGCGTTATACGTTATGCGTTATGCGTTATGCGTTATACGTTGTACGTTATGCGTTATGCGTTATGTTTTATGCGATATGCGTTATGCGTTATTCGTTATGCATTATGCGTTATGCGTTATGCGTTATGCGTTATACGGTATGCGTTATGCGTTATGCGTTATGCTCTATACGTTATGCGTTATGCGTTATGCGTGATCCGTTATGTGTTAGGCGATATACGTTTTGCGGTATTCGTTATGCGTTATGCGTTATGCGTTATCCGTTGTTCGTTATGCGTTGTGCGTTATACGTTTGCGTTATGCATTATGCGTTATGCGTTATACGGTATGCGTTATGCGTTATACGTTATGCGTTATGCGTTATGCGATAAGCGTTATGCGTTATGCGTTAAGCATTATGCTTTATGCGTTATGCGTTATGAGTTACACGTTATGCGTTATTCGATATGCGTTATGCGTTATGCGTTATGCGTTATGCGTTATGCGTGATCCGTTATGCGTTAAGCATTATGCGTTTTGCTGTATTCGTTATGCGTTCTGCGTTATACGTTTGCGTTATGCGTTATGCGTTATGCGTTATCCGTTGTTCGTTATGCGTTGTGCGTTATACGTTTGCGTTATGCATTATGCGTTATGCGTTATACGGTATGCGTTATGCGTTATACGTTATGCGTTATGCGTTATGCGTTATGCGATATGCGTTGTGCGTTATGCGTTATGCGTTATGCGTTATGCGATATGCGTTATGCGTTATGCGTTATGCATTTTGAGTTATGCGCCATGCGTTATGCGTTATGCGTTATGCGTTATGCGATATACGTTGTGCGTTATGCGTAATGCTTTATGCGTTATGCGTTATGCGTTATGCGTTATGCGTTATGCGTTATGCATTATGCTTTAAGCGTTATGCGTTATGAGTCACACGTTATGCGTTATAAGATATGCGTTATGCGTTATGCGTTATGCGTTATGCGTTATGCGTTATGCGTTATGCGATATGCGTTGTGCGTTATGCGGTATGCGTTATGCGTTATGCGTTATGCGATATGCGTTGTGCGTTATGCGTTATGCGTTATGCGTTATGCGTTATGCGTTATGCGTTATGCGTTATGCGTTATGCGTTATGCGTTATGCGTTATGCGTTATGCGTTATGCGTTATGCGTTATGCGTTATGCGTTATGCGTTATGGGTTATGCGTTATGTGTTATGCGATATGCGTTATGCGTTATGCGTCATGCGTTATGCGTTATGCGTTATGCGTTATGCGTTATGCGTTATGCGTTATGCGTTATGCGTTATGCGTTATGCGTTATGCGTTATGCGTTACACGTTGTACGTTATGCGTTATGCGTTATGTTTTATGCGATATGCGTTATGCGTTATTCGTTATGCATTATGCGTTATGCGTTATGCGTTATGCGTTATACGGTATGCGTTATGCGTTATGCGTTATGCGTTATGCGTTATGCTCTATACGTTATGCGTTATGCGTTATGCGTGATCCGTTATGTGTTAGGCGATAAGCATTATGCGTTATGCGTTAAGCATTATGCTTTATGCGTTATGCGTTATGAGTTACACGTTATGCGTTATTCGATATGCGTTATGCGTTATGCGTTATGCGTTATGCGTTATGCGTTATGCGTTATGCATTTTGAGTTATGCGTTATGCGTTATGCGATATGCGTTATGCGTTATGCGTTATGCGTTATGCGTTATGCGTTATGCATTTTGAGTTATGCGCCATGCGTTATGATTTATGCGATATGCGTTGTGCGTTATGCGTTATGCGTGATCCGTTATGCGTTAAGCATTATGCGTTTTGCTGTATTCGTTATGCGTTGTGCGTTATACGTTTGCGTTATGCGTTATGCGTTATGCGTTATGCATTTTCAGTTATGCGCCATGCGTTATGCGTTATGCGTTATGCGTTATGCGATATGCGTTGTGCGTTATGCGTTATGCGTTATGCGTTATGCGTTATGCGTTATGCGTTATGCGTTATGCATTTTGAGTAATGCGCCATGCGTTATGCGTTATGCGTTATGCGATATGCGTTGTGCGTTATGCGTTATGCGTTATGCGATATGCGTTATGCGATATGCGTTATGCGTTATGCGTTATGCATTTTGAGTTATGCGCCATGCGTTATGCGTTATGAGTTACACGTTATGCCTTATTCGACATGCGTTATGCGTTATGCGTTATGCGTTATGCGTTATGCGTTATGCGTTATGCGTTATGCGTTATGCGTTATGCGTTAAGCATTATGCGTTTTGCTGTATTCGTTATGCGTTGTGCGTTATACGTTTGCGTTATGCGTTATGCGTTATGCGTTATGCGTTATGCATTTTGAGTTATGCGCCATGCGTTATGCGTTATGCGATATGCGTTGTGCGTTATGCGTTATGCGTTATGCGTTATGCGTTATGCGTTATGCGTTATGCGTTATGCGATATGCGCCATGCGTTATGCGTTATGCGTTATGCGTTATGCGATATGCGTTGTGCGTTATGCGTTATGCGTTATGCGTTATGCGTTAAGCATTATGCGTTTTGCTGTATTCGTTATGCGTTGTGCGTTATACGTTTGCGTTATGCGTTATGCGTTATGCATTTTGAGTTATGCGCCATGCGTTATGCGTTATGCGTTATGCGTTATGCGTTATGCGATATGCGTTGTGCGTTATGCGTTATGCGTTATGCGTTATGCGTTATGCGTTATGCGTTATGCGTTATGCGTTATGCGTTATGCGTTATGCATTTTGAGGTATGCGCCATGCGTTATACGTTTGCGTTATGCGTTATGCGTTATGCGTTATGCGTTATGCATTTTGAGTTATGCGCCATGCGTTATGCGTTATGCGATATGCGTTGTGCGTTATGCGTTATGCGTTATGCGATATGCGTTGTGCGTTATGCGTTATGCGATATGCGTTGTGCGTTATGCGTTATGCGATATGCGTTATGCGTTATGCGTTATGCGTTATACGGTATGCGTTATGCGTTATGCGTTATGCGTTATGCTCTATACGTTATGCGTTATGCGTTATGCGTTATGCGATATGCGTTGTGCGTTATGCGTTATGCGTGATCCGTTATGCGTTAAGCATTATGCGTTTTGCTGTATTCGTTATGCGTTGTGCGTTATACGTTTGCGTTATGCGTTATGCGTTATGCGTTATGCGTTATGCGTTATGCTCTATACGTTATGCGTTATGCGTTATGCGTGATCCGTTATGTGTTAGGCGATATACGTTTTGCGGTATTCGTTATGCGTTATGCGTTATGCGTTATCCGTTGTTCGTTATGCGTTATGCGTTGTGCGTTATACGTTTGCGTTATGCATTATGCGTTATGCGTTATGCGGTATGCGTTATGCGTTATACGTCATGCGTTATGCGTTATGCGATAAGCGTTATGCGTTATGCGTTAAGCATTATGCTTTATGCGTTATGCGTTATGAGTTACACGTTATGCGTTATTCGATATGCGTTATGCGTTATGCGTTATGCGTGATCCGTTATGCGTTAAGCATTATGCGTTTTGCTGTATTCGTTATGCGTTGTGCGTTATACGTTTGCGTTATGCGTTATGCGTTATGCGTTATGCGTTATGCGTTATGCATTTTGAGTTATGCGCCATGCGTTATGCGATATGCGTTGTGCGTTATGCGTTATGCGTTATGCGTTATGCGTTATGCGTTATGCGTTATGCGTTATGCGTTATGCGTTATGCGTTATGCGTTATGCATTTTGAGTTATGCGCTATGCGTTATGCGTTATGCGTTATGCGTTATGCGATAAGCGTTGTGCGTTATGCGTTATGCGTGATCCGTTATGCGTTAAGCATTATGCGTTTTGCTGTATTCGTTATGCGTTGCGCGTTATACGTTTGCGTTATGCGTTATGCGTTATGCATTTTGAGTTATGCGCCATGCGTTATGCGTTATGCGTTATGCGTTATGCGATATGCGTTGTGCGTTATGCGTTATGCGTTATGCGTTATGCGTTATGCGTTATGCGTTATGCGTTATGCGTTATGCATTTTGAGGTATGCGCCATGCGTTATGCGTTATGCGTTATGCGTTATGCGATATGCGTTGTGCGTTATGCGTTATGCGATATGCGTTGTGCGTTATGCGTTATGCGTTATGCGTTATGCGTTATGCTTTATGCGTTATGCGTTATGCGTTATGCGTTATGCATTTTGAGTTATGCGCCATGCGTTTTGCGTTATGCGTTATGCGTTATGCGTTATGCGATATGCGTTGTGCGTTATGCGTTATGCGTTATGCGTTATGCGTTATGCGTTATGCGTTATGCGTTATGCGTTATGCGTTATGCGTTATGCGTTATGCGTTATGCGTTATGCGTTATGCGTTATGGATTATGCGTTATGCGTTATGCGATATGCGTTATGCGTTATACGTTATGCATTATGCTTTATGCGTTATGCGTTATGCGTTATGAGTGATCCGACATGCGTTATGCTTTATGCGTTATGCGTTATGCGTTATGCGTTATGCGTTATGCGTTATGTGTTATGCGTTATGCGTTATGTGTTATGCGTTATGCGTTATGCGGTATGCGTTATGTGTTATGCATTATGCGTTATGCGTTATGCCTGATCCGTAAGGCGTTATGCGTTATGCGTTATGCGTTATGCGTTATGCGTTATGCGTTATGCGTTATGCGTTATGAGATATGTGTTATGCATTATGCGTTATGCGTTATGCCTGATCCGTTAGGCGTTATGCGTTATACGGTATGCGTTATGCGTTATGCTTTATGCGTTATGCGTTATGCGTTATGCGTTAAGCGTTATGCGTTATGCGTTATGCGTTATGCGTTATGCGTTATGCGTTATGCGTTATGCGTTATGCGTTATGCGTTTTGCGTTATGCGTTATGCGTTATGAATTGTGCGTTATACGTTTGCGTTATGCGTTATGCGTTATGCGTTATGCGTTATGCGTTATGCGTTATGCGTTATGCATTATGCGTTATGCGTTATGCGTTATGCGTTATGCGTTATTCGTTATGAGTAATGAGTTATAAGTTATGCGTTATGCGTTATGCTTTATGCATTATGCGTTATGCGTTATGCGTTATGCGTTATGCGTTATGCGTTATGCGTTATGCGTTATGCGTTATGCGTTATGCGTTATGCGTTATGCTTTATGCCTTATGCGTTATGCGTTATTCGTTATGAGTAATGAGTTATAAGTTATGCGTTATGCGTTATGCTTCATGCGTTATGCTTTATGCGTTATGCGTTACTCCTTATGAGTTATGGGTTATAAGTTATGCGTAATGCGTTATGCGTTATGCGTTATGCATTATGCTTTATCCGTTATGCGTTATGCGTTATGCTTTATGCGTTATGCGTTATGAGTTATGAGTAATGAGTTATAAGTTATGCGTTATGCGTTATTCGTTATGAGTAATGAGTTATAAGTTATGCGTTATGCGTTATGCTTTATGCGTTATGCGTTATGCTTTATGCGTTATGCGTTACTCCTTATGAGTTATGAGTTATAAGTTATGCGTAATGCGGTATGCGTTATACGTTATACGTTATGCGTTATGCGTTATGCGTTATGCGTTATGCGTTATGCGTTATGCATTATGCGTTATGCGTTATGCGTTATGCGTTAAGCGTTATGCGTTTTGCTGTATTCGTTATGCGTTGTGCATTATGAGTTATGCGTTATGTGTTATGCTTTATGCGTTATGCGTTATGCGTTACGCTTTATGCGTTATGCATTATGCGTTATGCGTTATGCGTTATGCATAATGCGTTATGCGTTATGCGTGATCCGTTATGCGTTAAGCGTTATGCGTTTTGCTGTATTCGTAATGCGTTGTGCATTATGTGTTATGCGTTATGTGTTATGCGTTATGCGTTATGAGTTATACGTTATGCGTTATGCGTTAGGGGTTATGCGTTATGCGTTATGCGTTATGCTTTATGCGTTATGCATTATGCGTTACGCGTTATGCGATATGCGTTATCCGTTATGCGTTATGCGTTATGCGTTATTCGTTATGAGTAATGAGTTATAAGTTATGCGTTATGCGTTATGCTTTATGCGTTATGCGTTATGCGTTATGCGTTATGCGTTATGCGTTTTGCGTTATGCGTTATGCGTTATGCGTTGTGCGTTATACGTTTGCGTTATGCGTTATGCGTTATGCTTTATGCGTTATGCGTTATGCGTTATGCGTTATGCGTTATGCGTTATGCGATATGCGTTATGCGTTATGCGTTATGCGTTATGCGTTATACGTTATGCGTTATGCGTTATGCGTTATGCGTTATGCGTTATGCATTATGCGTTATGCGTTATGCGTTATGCGTTATGCGTTATTCGTTATGAGTAATGAGTTATAAGTTATGCGTTATGCGTTATGCTTTATGCATTATGCGTTATGCGTTATGCGTTATGCGTTATGCGTTATGCGTTATGCGATATGCGTTGTGCGTTATGCGTTATGCGTTATGCGTTATGCGTTATGCGTTATGCGTTATGCGTTATGCGTTATGCGATATGCGTTGTGCGTTATGCGTTATGCGTTATGCGATATGCGTTGTGCGTTATGCGTTATGCGTTATGCGTTATGCGATATGCGTTATGCGTTATGCGTTATGCATTTTGAGTTATGCGCCATGCGTTATGCGTTATGCGTTATGCGTTATGCGTTATGCGTTGTGCGTTATGCGTAATGCGTTATGCGTTATGCGTTATGCGTTATGCGTTATGCGTTATGCGTTATGCGTTATGCATTATGCTTTAAGCGTTATGCGTTATGAGTCACACGTTATGCGTTATAAGATATGCGTTATGCGTTATGCGTTATGCGTTATGCGTTATGCGTTATGCGTTATGCGATATGCGTTGTGCGTTATGCGTTATGCGTTATGCGTAATGCGTTATGCGTTATGCGATATGCGTTGTGCGTTATGCGTTATGCGTTATGCGTTATGTGTTATGCGTTATGCGTTATGCGTTATGCGTTATGCGTTATGCGTTATGCGATATGCGTTGTGCGTTATGCGTTTTGCGTTATGCGTTATGCGTTATGCGTTATGCGTTATGCGTTATGCGTTATGCGTTATGGGTTATGCGTTATGTGTTATGCGATATGCGTTATGCGTTATGCGTCATGCGTTATGCGTTATGCGTTATGCGTTATGCGTTATGCGTTATGCGTTATGCGTTATGCGTTATACGTTGTACGTTATGCGTTATGCGTTATGTTTTATGCGATATGCGTTATGCGTTATTCGTTATGCATTATGCGTTATGCGTTATGCGTTATGCGTTATACGGTATGCGTTATGCGTTATGCGTTATGCGTTATGCGTTATGCTCTATACGTTATGCGTTATGCGTTATGCGTGATCCGTTATGTGTTAGGCGATATACGTTTTGCGGTATTCGTTATGCGTTATGCGTTATGCGTTATCCGTTGTTCGTTATGCGTTATGCGTTGTGCGTTATGCATTATGCGTTATGCGTTATACGGTATGCGTTATGGGTTATACGTTATGCGTTATGCGTTATGCGATAAGCATTATGCGTTATGCGTTAAGCATTATGCTTTATGCGTTATGCGTTATGAGTTACACGTTATGCGTTATTCGATATGCGTTATGCGTTATGCGTTATGCGTTATGCGTTATGCGTGACCCGTTATGCGTTAAGCATTATGCGTTTTGCTGTATTCGTTATGCGTTGTGCGTTATACGTTTGCGTTATGCGTTATGCGTTATGCGTTATGCGTTATGCGTTATGCATTTTGAGTTATGCGTTATGCGTTATGCGATATGCGTTGTGCGTTATGCGTTATGCGTTATGCGTTATGCGTTATGCGTTATGCGTTATGCGTTATGCGTTATGCGTTATGCGTTATGCGTTATGCGTTATGCGTTATGCGTTATGCATTTTGAGTTATGCGCCATGCGTTATGCGTTATGCGTTATGCGTTATGCGATATGCGTTGTGCGTTATGCGTTATGCGTGATCCGTTATGCGTTAAGCATTATGCGTTTTGCTGTATTCGTTATGCGTTGTGCGTTATACGTTTGCGTTATGCGTTATGCGTTATGCGTTATGCATTTTCAGTTATGCGCCATGCGTTATGCGTTATGCGTTATGCGTTATGCGATATGCGTTGTGCGTTATGCGTTATGCGTTATGCGTTATGCGTTATGCGTTATGCGTTATGCGTTATGCGTTATGCGTTATGCGTTATGCGTTATGCATTTTGAGTAATGCGCCATGCGTTATGCGTTATGCGTTATGGATTTTGAGTTATGCGCCATGCGTTATGCGTTATGCGTTATGCGTTATGCGTTATGCGTTGTGCGTTATGCGTTATGCGTTATGCGTTATGCGTTATGCGTTATGCGTTATGCATTATGCTTTATGCGTTATGCGTTATGAGTCACACGTTATGCGTTATTCGATATGCGTTATGCGTTATGCGTTATGCGTTATGCGTTATGCGATATGCGTTGTGCGTTATGCGTTATGCGTTATGCGTTATGCGATATGCGTTGTGCGTTATGCGTTATGCGTTATGCGTTATGCGTTATGCGTTATGCGTTATGCGTTATGCGTTATGCGTTATGCGTTATGCGTTATGCGATATGCGTTGTGCGTTATGCGTTATGCGTTATGCGATATGCGTTGTGCGTTATGCGTTATGCGTTATGCGTTATGCGATATGCGTTATGCGTTATGCGTTATGCATTTTGAGTTATGCGCCATGCGTTATGCGTTATGCGTTATGCGTTATGCGATATGCGTTGTGCGTTATGCGTAATGCGTTATGCGTTATGCGTTATGCGTTATGCGTTATGCGTTATGCGTTATGCGTTATGCATTATGCTTTAAGCGTTATGCGTTATGAGTCACACGTTATGCGTTATAAGATATGCGTTATGCGTTATGCGTTATGCGTTATGCGTTATGCGTTATGCGTTATGCGATATGCGTTGTGCGTTATGCGTTATGCGTTATGCGTTATGCGTTATGCGTTATGCGTTATGCGTTATGCGTTATGCGTTATGCATTTTGAGTTATGCGCCATGCGTTATGCGTTATGCGTTATGCGTTATGCGATATGCGTTGTGCGTTATGCGTTATGCGTGATCCGTTATGCGTTAAGCATTATGCGTTTTGCTGTATTCGTTATGCGTTGTGCGTTATACGTTTGCGTTATGCGTTATGCGTTATGCGTTATGCATTTTCAGTTATGCGCCATGCGTTATGCGTTATGCGTTATGCGTTATGCGATATGCGTTGTGCGTTATGCGTTATGCGTTATGCGTTATGCGTTATGCGTTATGCGTTATGCGTTATGCGTTATGCGTTATGCATTTTGAGTAATGCGCCATGCGTTATGCGTTATGCGTTATGGATTTTGAGTTATGCGCCATGCGTTATGCGTTATGCGTTATGCGTTATGCGTTATGCGTTATGCGTTGTGCGTTATGCGTTATGCGTTATGCGTTATGCGTTATGCGTTATGCGTTATGCATTATGCTTTATGCGTTATGCGTTATGAGTCACACGTTATGCGTTATTCGATATGCGTTATGCGTTATGCGTTATGCGTTATGCGTTATGCGATATGCGTTGTGCGTTATGCGTTATGCGTTATGCGTTATGCGATATGCGTTGTGCGTTATGCGTTATGCGTTATGCGTTATGCGTTATGCGTTATGCGTTATGCGTTATGCGTTATGCGTTATGCGTTATGCGTTATGCGATATGCGTTGTGCGTTATGCGTTATGCGTTATGCGATATGCGTTGTGCGTTATGCGTTATGCGTTATGCGTTATGCGATATGCGTTATGCGTTATGCGTTATGCATTTTGAGTTATGCGCCATGCGTTATGCGTTATGCGTTATGCGTTATGCGATATGCGTTGTGCGTTATGCGTAATGCGTTATGCGTTATGCGTTATGCGTTATGCGTTATGCGTTATGCGTTATGCGTTATGCATTATGCTTTAAGCGTTATGCGTTATGAGTCACACGTTATGCGTTATAAGATATGCGTTATGCGTTATGCGTTATGCGTTATGCGTTATGCGTTATGCGTTATGCGATATGCGTTGTGCGTTATGCGTTATGCGTTATGCGTAATGCGTTATGCGTTATGCGATATGCGTTGTGCGTTATGCGTTATGCGTTATGCGTTATGTGTTATGCGTTATGCGTTATGCGTTATGCGTTATGCGTTATGCGTTATGCGATATGCGTTGTGCGTTATGCGTTTTGCGTTATGCGTTATGCGTTATGCGTTATGCGTTATGCGTTATGCGTTATGCGTTATGGGTTATGCGTTATGTGTTATGCGATATGCGTTATGCGTTATGCGTCATGCGTTATGCGTTATGCGTTATGCGTTATGCGTTATGCGTTATGCGTTATGCGTTATGCGTTATACGTTGTACGTTATGCGTTATGCGTTATGTTTTATGCGATATGCGTTATGCGTTATTCGTTATGCATTATGCGTTATGCGTTATGCGTTATGCGTTATACGGTATGCGTTATGCGTTATGCGTTATGCGTTATGCGTTATGCTCTATACGTTATGCGTTATGCGTTATGCGTGATCCGTTATGTGTTAGGCGATATACGTTTTGCGGTATTCGTTATGCGTTATGCGTTATGCGTTATGCGTTATGCGTTATCCGTTGTTCGTTATGCGTTATGCGTTGTGCGTTATACGTTTGCGTTATGCATTATGCGTTATGCGTTATACGGTATGCGTTATGGGTTATACGTTATGCGTTATGCGTTATGCGATAAGCATTATGCGTTATGCGTTAAGCATTATGCTTTATGCGTTATGCGTTATGAGTTACACGTTATGCGTTATTCGATATGCGTTATGCGTTATGCGTTATGCGTTATGCGTGACCCGTTATGCGTTAAGCATTATGCGTTTTGCTGTATTCGTTATGCGTTGTGCGTTATACGTTTGCGTTATGCGTTATGCGTTATGCGTTATGCGTTATGCGTTATGCATTTTGAGTTATGCGTTATGCGTTATGCGATATGCGTTGTGCGTTATGCGTTATGCGTTATGCGTTATGCGTTATGCGTTATGCGTTATGCGTTATGCGTTATGCGTTATGCGTTATGCGTTATGCGTTATGCGTTATGCGTTATGCATTTTGAGTTATGCGCCATGCGTTATGCGTTATGCGTTATGCGTTATGCGATATGCGTTGTGCGTTATGCGTTATGCGTGATCCGTTATGCGTTAAGCATTATGCGTTTTGCTGTATTCGTTATGCGTTGTGCGTTATACGTTTGCGTTATGCGTTATGCGTTATGCGTTATGCATTTTCAGTTATGCGCCATGCGTTATGCGTTATGCGTTATGCGTTATGCGATATGCGTTGTGCGTTATGCGTTATGCGTTATGCGTTATGCGTTATGCGTTATGCGTTATGCGTTATGCGTTATGCGTTATGCGTTATGCATTTTGAGTAATGCGCCATGCGTTATGCGTTATGCGTTATGGATTTTGAGTTATGCGCCATGCGTTATGCGTTATGCGTTATGCGTTATGCGTTATGCGTTGTGCGTTATGCGTTATGCGTTATGCGTTATGCGTTATGCGTTATGCGTTATGCATTATGCTTTATGCGTTATGCGTTATGAGTCACACGTTATGCGTTATTCGATATGCGTTATGCGTTATGCGTTATGCGTTATGCGTTATGCGATATGCGTTGTGCGTTATGCGTTATGCGTTATGCGTTATGCGATATGCGTTGTGCGTTATGCGTTATGCGTTATGCGTTATGCGTTATGCGTTATGCGTTATGCGTTATGCGTTATGCGTTATGCGTTATGCGTTATGCGATATGCGTTGTGCGTTATGCGTTTTGCGTTATGCGTTATGCGTTATGCGTTATGCGTTATGCGTTATGCGTTATGCGTTATGCGTTATGCGTCATGCGTTATGGGTTATGCGTTATGTGTTATGCGATATGCGTTATGCGTTATGCGTCATGCGTTATGCGTTATGCGTTATGCGTTATGCGTTATGCGTTATGCGTTATGCGTTATGCGTTATGCGTTATGCGTTATGCGTTATACGGTATGCGTTATGCGTTATGCGTTATGCGTTATGCTCTATACGTTATGCGTTATGCGTTATGCGTGATCCGTTATGTGTTAGGCGATATACGTTTTGCGGTATTCGTTATGCGTTATGCGTTATGCGTTATCCGTTGTTCGTTATGCGTTGTGCGTTATACGTTTGCGTTATGCATTATGCGTTATGCGTTATACGGTATGCGTTATGCGTTATGCGTTATGCGATATGCGTTATGCGTTATGCGTTATGCATTTGAGTTATGCGCCATGCGTTATGCGTTATGCGTTATGCGTTATGCGATATGCGTTGTGCGTTATGCGTAATGCGTTATGCGTTATGCGGTATGCGTTATGCGTTATGCGTTATGCGTTATGCATTATGCTTTAAGCGTTATGCGTTATGAGTCACACGTTATGCGTTATAAGATATGCGTTATGCGTTATGCGTTATGCGTTATGCGTTATGCGTTATGCGATATGCGTTGTGCGTTATGCGTTATGCGTTATGCGTTATGCGTTATGCGTTATGCGATATGCGTTGTGCGTTATGCGTTATGCGTTATGCGTTATGCGTTATGCGTTATGCGTTATGCGTTATGCGTTATACGTTGTACGTTATGCGTTATGCGTTATGTTTTATGCGATATGCGTTATGCGTTATTCGTTATGCATTATGCGTTATGCGTTATGCGTTATGCGTTATACGGTATGCGTTATGCGTTATGCGTTATGCGTTATGCGTTATGCGTTATGCTCTATACGTTATGCGTTATGCGTTATGCGTGATCCGTTATGTGTTAGGCGATATACGTTTTGCGGTATTCGTTATGCGTTATGCGTTATCCGTTGTTCGTTATGCGTTATGCGTTGTGCGTTATACGTTTGCGTTATGCATTATGCGTTATGCGTTATACGGTATGCGTTATGGGTTATACGTTATGCGTTATGCGTTATGCGATAAGCATTATGCGTTATGCGTTAAGCATTATGCTTTATGCGTTATGCGTTATGCGTTATGCGTTATGCGTTATGCGTTATGCGTTATGCGTTATTCGTGATCCGTTATGCGTTATGCGTGATCCGTTATGTGTTAGGCGATATACGTTTTGCGGTATTCGTTATGCGTTATGCGTTATGCGTTATCCGTTGTTCGTTATGCGTTGTGCGTTATGCGTTATGCGTTATGCTTTATGCGTTATGCATTATGCGTTATACGGTATGCGTTATGCGTTATACGTTATGCGTTATGCGTTATGCGTTATGGGTTATGCGATATGCGTTATGCGTTATGCGTTATGCGTTATGCGTTATGCGTTATGCGTTATGCGTTATGCGTTATGCGTTATGCGTTATGCGTTATGCGTTATGCGTTATGCGTTATGCGTTATGCGTTATGCGTTATGCGTTATGCGTTATGCATTATGCGTTATTCGTGATCCGTTATGCGTTAGGCGTTATGGGTTTTCCGGTGTTCGTTATGCGTTGTGCATTATGCGTTATGCGTTATGAAGTAAGGGTTATGGTTTATGCATTATGCGTTGTGCGCTATACGTTTGCGTTATGCGTTATGCGTTATGCGTTATACGGTGTGCGTTATGCGTTATGCGTTATGCGTTATGAGTTACGCGTTATGCGATATGCGTTATGCGTTATGCGTTTTGCGGTATTCGTTATGTGTTGTGCATTATGCCTTATGCGTTGTGCGTTATGGGTTATGGTTTATGCGTTATGCTTTATGCGTTATTCATTTTGCGTTATGCGTTATTCGTTATGAGTTATGAGTTATAAGTTATGCGTAATGCGTAATGCCTTATGCGTTATGCGTATGTGTTACACGATATGCGTTATGCGTTATGCGTTATGCGTTATGCGTTATGCGTTATGCGTTATGCGTTATGCGTTATGCGTTATGCGTTATGCGTTATGCGTTATGCGTTATGCGTTGTGCGTTATGCGTTATGCGTTATGCGTTATGCGTTATGCGTTATGCATTATGCTTTATGCGTTATGCGTTATGAGTCACACGTTATGCGTTATTCGATATGCGTTATGCGTTATGCGTTATGCGTTATGCGTTATGCGATATGCGTTGTGCGTTATGCGTTATGCGTTATGCGTTATGCGATATGCGTTGTGCGTTATGCGTTATGCGTTATGCGTTATGCGTTATGCGTTATGCGTTATGCGTTATGCGTTATGCGTTATGCGTTATGCGATATGCGTTGTGCGTTATGCGTTTTGCGTTATGCGTTATGCGTTATGCGTTATGCGTTATGCGTTATGCGTTATGCGTTATGCGTTATGCGTCATGCGTTATGGGTTATGCGTTATGTGTTATGCGATATGCGTTATGCGTTATGCGTCATGCGTTATGCGTTATGCGTTATGCGTTATGCGTTATGCGTTATGCGTTATGCGTTATGCGTTATGCGTTATGCGTTATGCGTTATGCGTTATACGGTATGCGTTATGCGTTATGCGTTATGCGTTATGCTCTATACGTTATGCGTTATGCGTTATGCGTGATCCGTTATGTGTTAGGCGATATACGTTTTGCGGTATTCGTTATGCGTTATGCGTTATGCGTTATCCGTTGTTCGTTATGCGTTGTGCGTTATACGTTTGCGTTATGCATTATGCGTTATGCGTTATACGGTATGCGTTATGCGTTATGCGTTATGCGTTATGCGTTATGCGTTATGCGTTATGCATTTGAGTTATGCGCCATGCGTTATGCGTTATGCGTTATGCGTTATGCGATATGCGTTGTGCGTTATGCGTAATGCGTTATGCGTTATGCGTTATGCGTTATGCGTTATGCGTTATGCGTTATGCGTTATGCATTATGCTTTAAGCGTTATGCGTTATGAGTCACACGTTATGCGTTATAAGATATGCGTTATGCGTTATGCGTTATGCGTTATGCGTTATGCGTTATGCGATATGCGTTGTGCGTTATGCGTTATGCGTTATGCGTTATGCGTTATGCGTTATGCGATATGCGTTGTGCGTTATGCGTTATGCGTTATGCGTTATGCGTTATGCGTTATGCGTTATGCGTTATACGTTGTACGTTATGCGTTATGCGTTATGTTTTATGCGATATGCGTTATGCGTTATTCGTTATGCATTATGCGTTATGCGTTATGCGTTATGCGTTATACGGTATGCGTTATGCGTTATGCGTTATGCGTTATGCGTTATGCTCTATACGTTATGCGTTATGCGTTATGCGTGATCCGTTATGTGTTAGGCGATATACGTTTTGCGGTATTCGTTATGCGTTATGCGTTATCCGTTGTTCGTTATGCGTTATGCGTTGTGCGTTATACGTTTGCGTTATGCATTATGCGTTATGCGTTATACGGTATGCGTTATGGGTTATACGTTATGCGTTATGCGTTATGCGATAAGCATTATGCGTTATGCGTTAAGCATTATGCTTTATGCGTTATGCGTTATGCGTTATGCGTTATGCGTTATGCGTTATGCGTTATTCGTGATCCGTTATGCGTTATGCGTGATCCGTTATGTGTTAGGCGATATACGTTTTGCGGTATTCGTTATGCGTTATGCGTTATGCGTTATCCGTTGTTCGTTATGCGTTGTGCGTTATGCGTTATGCGTTATGCTTTATGCGTTATGCATTATGCGTTATACGGTATGCGTTATGCGTTATACGTTATGCGTTATGCGTTATGCGTTATGGGTTATGCGATATGCGTTATGCGTTATGCGTTATGCGTTATGCGTTATGCGTTATGCGTTATGCGTTATGCGTTATGCGTTATGCGTTATGCGTTATGCGTTATGCGTTATGCGTTATGCGTTATGCGTTATGCGTTATGCGTTATGCGTTATGCGTTATGCGTTATGCGTTATGCATTATGCGTTATTCGTGATCCGTTATGCGTTAGGCGTTATGGGTTTTCCGGTGTTCGTTATGCGTTGTGCATTATGCGTTATGCGTTATGAAGTAAGGGTTATGGTTTATGCATTATGCGTTGTGCGCTATACGTTTGCGTTATGCGTTATGCGTTATGCGTTATACGGTGTGCGTTATGCGTTATGCGTTATGCGTTATGAGTTACGCGTTATGCGATATGCGTTATGCGTTATGCGTTTTGCGGTATTCGTTATGTGTTGTGCATTATGCCTTATGCGTTGTGCGTTATGGGTTATGGTTTATGCGTTATGCTTTATGCGTTATTCATTTTGCGTTATGCGTTATGCGTTATGCGTTATGCTTTATGCGTTATGCATTATGCGTTATACGGTATGCGTTATGCGTTATACGTTATGCGTTATGCGTTATGCGTTATGCGTTATGCGTTATGCGTTATGCGTTATGCGTTATGGTTATGCGTTATGCGTTATGCGTTATGCGTTATGCGTAATGCGTAATGCCTTATGCGTTATGCGTATGTGTTACACGATATGCGTTATGCGTTATGCGTTATGCGTTATGCGTTATGCGTTATGCGTTATGCGTTATGCGTTATGCGTTATGCGTTATGCGTTATGCGTTATGCGTTATGCGTTATGCGTTATGCGTTATGCGTTATGCGTTATGCGTTATGCGTTATGCGATATGCGTTGTGCGTTATGCGTTATGCGTTATGCGTTATGCGTTATGCGTTATGCGTTATACGTTGTACGTTATGCGTTATGCGTTATGTTTTATGCGATATGCGTTATGCGTTATTCGTTATGCATTATGCGTTATGCGTTATGCGTTATGCGTTATACGGTATGCGTTATGCGTTATGCGTTATGCGTTATGCGTTATGCTCTATACGTTATGCGTTATGCGTTATGCGTGATCCGTTATGTGTTAGGCGATATACGTTTTGCGGTATTCGTTATGCGTTATGCGTTATCCGTTGTTCGTTATGCGTTATGCGTTGTGCGTTATACGTTTGCGTTATGCATTATGCGTTATGCGTTATACGGTATGCGTTATGGGTTATACGTTATGCGTTATGCGTTATGCGATAAGCATTATGCGTTATGCGTTAAGCATTATGCTTTATGCGTTATGCGTTATGCGTTATGCGTTATGCGTTATTCGTGATCCGTTATGCGTTATGCGTGATCCGTTATGTGTTAGGCGATATACGTTTTGCGGTATTCGTTATGCGTTATGCGTTATGCGTTATCCGTTGTTCGTTATGCGTTGTGCGTTATGCGTTATGCGTTATGCTTTATGCGTTATGCATTATGCGTTATACGGTATGCGTTATGCGTTATACGTTATGCGTTATGCGTTATGCGTTATGGGTTATGCGATATGCGTTATGCGTTATGCGTTATGCGTTATGCGTTATGCGTTATGCGTTATGCGTTATGCGTTATGCGTTATGCGTTATGCGTTATGCGTTATGCGTTATGCGTTATGCGTTATGCGTTATGCGTTATGCGTTATGCGTTATGCGTTATGCGTTATGCGTTATGCATTATGCGTTATTCGTGATCCGTTATGCGTTAGGCGTTATGGGTTTTCCGGTGTTCGTTATGCGTTGTGCATTATGCGTTATGCGTTATGAAGTAAGGGTTATGGTTTATGCATTATGCGTTGTGCGCTATACGTTTGCGTTATGCGTTATGCGTTATGCGTTATACGGTGTGCGTTATGCGTTATGCGTTATGCGTTATGAGTTACGCGTTATGCGATATGCGTTATGCGTTATGCGTTTTGCGGTATTCGTTATGTGTTGTGCATTATGCCTTATGCGTTGTGCGTTATGGGTTATGGGTTATGCGTTATGCTTTATGCGTTATTCATTTTGCGTTATGCGTTATGCGTTATGCGTTATGCTTTATGCGTTATGCATTATGCGTTATACGGTATGCGTTATGCGTTATACGTTATGCGTTATGCGTTATGCGTTATGCGTTATGGGTTATGCGTTATGCGTTATGCGTTATGGTTATGCGTTATGCGTTATGCGTTATGCGTTATGCGTAATGCGTAATGCCTTATGCGTTATGCGTATGTGTTACACGATATGCGTTATGCGTTATGCGTTATGCGTTATGCGTTATGCGTTATGCGTTATGCGTTATGCGTTATGCGTTATGCGTTATGCGTTATGCGTTATGCGTTATGCGTTATGCGTTATGCGTTATGCGTTATGCGTTATGCGTTATGCGTTATGCGTTATGCGTTATGCGTTATGCGTTATGCGTTATGCGTTATGCGTTATGCTTTATGCGTTATGCATTATGCGTTATACGGTATGCGTTATGCGTTATACGTTATGCGTTATGCGTTATGCGTTATGCGTTATGGGTTATGCGTTATGCGTTATGCGTTATGGTTATGCGTTATGCGTTATGCGTTATGCGTTATGCGTATGTGTTATGCGATATGCGTTATGCGTTATGCGTTATGCGTTATGCGTTATGCGTTATGCATAATGCGTTATACGTTATGTATTGTGCGTTATGCCTTATGCGTTATGCGATATGCGTCATGCATCAAGCCTTATGCGTTATGCGATATGCGATATGCGTCATGCATCAAGCCTTATGCGTTATGGGTTATGCGTTAACGTTATGCGTTTTGCGTTATGCGTTATGCGTTATGCGTTATGCGTTATGCGTTATGCGTTATGCGTTATGCGTTATGCGTTATGCGTTATGCGTTATGCGTTATGCGTTATGCCTTATGCGTTATGCGTATGTGTTATGCGATATGCGTTATGCGTTATGCGTTATACGTTATGCGTTATGCGTTATGCGTTATGCGTTATGCGTTATGCGTTATGCGTTATGCGTTATGCGTTATGCGTTATGCGTTATGCGCTATGCGTTGTGCGTTATAAGTTTGCGTTATGCGTTATGCGTTATGCGTTATGCGTTATGCGTTATGCGTTATGCGTTATGCGTTATGCGTTATGCGTTATGCGTTATGCGTTATGCGTTATGTGTTATGCGTTATGCGTTATGCGCTATGCGTTGTGCGTTATGCGTGATCCGTTATGCGTTATGCGTTATGCGTTATACGGTATGCGTTATGCGTTATACGTTATGCGTTATGCGTTATGCGTTATGGGTTATGCGTTATGCGTTATGGTTATGCGTTATGCGTTATGCGCTATGCGTTATGCGTTATGCGTTATGCGTATGTGTTATGCGATATGCGTTATGCGTTATGCGCTATGCGTTATGCATAATGCGTTATACGTTATGTATTATGCGTTATGCCTTATGCGTTATGCGATATGCGTCATGCATCAAGCCTTATGCGTTATGCGATATGCGATATGCGTCATGCATCAAGCCTTATGCGTTATGGGTTATGCGTTAACGTTATGCGTTTTGCGTTATGCGTTATGCGTTATGCGTTATGCGTTATGCGTTATGCGTTATGCGTTATGCGTTATGCGTTATGCGTTATGCGTTATGCGTTATGCGTTATGCTTTATGCGTTATTCGTGATCCGTTATGCGTTAGGCGTTATGGGTTTTCCGGTGTTCGTTATGCGTTGTGCATTATGCGTTATGCGTTATTAAGTAAGGGTTATGGTTTATGCATTATGCGTTGTGCGCTATACGTTTGCGTTATGCGTTATGCGTTATGCGTTATGCGTTATGCGTTATGCGTTATGCGTTATGCGTTATGCGTTATGCGTTATGCGTTATGCGTTATGCGTTATGCGTTATGCGTTATGCGTTATGCGTTATGCGTTATGCGTTATGCGTTATGCGTTATGCGTTATGCGTTATGCGTTATGCGTTATGCTTTATGCGTTATGCATTATGCGTTATACGGTATGCGTTATGCGTTATACGTTATGCGTTATGCGTTATGGGTTATGCGTTATGCGTTATGGTTATGCGTTATGCGTTATGCGTTATGCGTTATGCGTTATGCGTATGTGTTATGCGATATGCGTTATGCGTTATGCGTTATGCGTTATGCGTTATGCGTTTTGCGGTATTCGTTATGCGTTGTGCATTATGCCTTATGCGTTGTGCGTTATGCGTTATGCGTTATGCGTTATGCGTTATGCGTTATGCGTTATGCGTTATGCGTTATGCGTTATGCGTTATTCGTTATGCGTTATGCGTTATGCGTTATGCGTTATGCGTTATGCGTTATGCGTTATGCGTTATGCGTTATGCGTTATGCGTTATGCGTTATGCGTTATGCGTTATGCGTTATGCTTTATGCGTTATGCATTATGCGTTATTCGTGATCCGTTATGCGTTAGGCGTTATGGGTTTTCCGGTGTTCGTTATGCGTTGTGCATTATGCGTTATGTGTTATGAAGTAAGGGTTATGGTTTATGCATTATGCGTTGTGCGCTATACGTTTGCGTTATGCGTTATGCGTTATGCATTATACGGTGTGCGTTATGCGTTATGCGTTATGCGGTATGAGTTACGCGTTATGCGTTATGCGTTATGCGTTATGCGTTTTGCGGTATTCGTTATGCGTTGTGCATTATGCCTTATGCGTTGTGCGTTATGGGTTATGGGTTATGCGTTATGCTTTATGCGTTATTCATTTTGCGTTATGCGTTATTCGTTATGAGTTATGAGTTATAAGTTATGCGTAATGGGTTATGCCTTATGCGTTATGCGTATATGTTATGCGATATGCGTTATGCGTTATGCGTTATGCGTTATGCGTTATGCGTTATGCGTTATGCGTTATGCGTTATGCGTTATGCGTTATGCGTTATGCGTTATGCGTTATGCGTTATGCGTTATGCGTTATGCGTTATGCGTTATGCGTTATGCGTTATGCGTTATGCGTTATGCGTTATGCGTTATGCGTTATGCGTTATGCGTTATGCGTTATGCGTTATGCGTTATGCGTTATGCGTTATGCGTTATGCGTTATGCGTTATGCGTTATGCGTTATGCGTTATGCGTTATGCGTTATGCTTTATGCGTTATGCATTAAGCGTTATACGGTATGCGTTATGCGTTATACGGTGTGCGTTATGCGTTATGCGTTATGCGGTATGAGTTACGCGTTATGCGTTATGCGTTATGCGTTATGCGTTATGCGTTTTGCGGTATTCGTTATGCGTTGTGCATTATGCCTTATGCGTTGTGCGTTATGGGTTATGGGTTATGCGTTATGCTTTATGCGTTATTCATTTTGCGTTATGCGTTATTCGTTATGAGTTATGAGTTATAAGTTATGCGTAATGGGTTATGCCTTATGCGTTATGCGTATATGTTATGCAATATGCGTTATGCGTTATGCGTTATGCGTTATGCGTTATGCGTTATGCGTTATGCGTTATGCGTTATGCGTTATGCGTTATGCGTTATGCGTTATGCGTTATGCGTTATGCGTTATGCGTTATGCGTTATGCGTTATGCGTTATGCGTTATGCGTTATGCGTTATGCGTTATGCGTTATGCGTTATGCGTTATGCGTTATGCGTTATGCGTTATGCGTTATGCGTTATGCGTTATGCGTTATGCGTTATGCGTTATGCGTTATGCGTTATGCTTTATGCGTTATGCATTATGCGTTATACGGTATGCGTTATGCGTTATACGTTATGCGTTATGCGTTATGCGTTATGGGTTATGCGTTATGCGTTATGGTTATGCGTTATGCGTTATGCGTTATGCGTTATGCGTTATGCGTATGTGTTATGCGATATGCGTTATGCGTTATGCGTTATGCGTTATGCGTTATGCGTTATGCATAATGCATTATACGTTATGTATTATGCGTTATGCCTTATGCGTTATGCGATATGCGTCATGCATCAAGCCTTATGCGTTATGCGATATGCGATATGCGTCATGCATCAAGCCTTATGCGTTATGGGTTATGCGTTAACGTTATGCGTTTTGCGTTATGCGTTATGCGTTATGCGTTATGCGTTATGCGTTATGCGTTATGCGTTATGCGTTATGCGTTATGCGTTATGCGTTATGCGTTATGCGTTATGCGTTATGCGTTATGCGTTATGCGTTATTCGTGATCCGTTATGCGTTAGGCGTTATGGGTTTTCCGGTGTTCGTTATGCGTTTTGCATTATGCGTTATGCGTTATTAAGTAAGGGTTATGGTTTATGCATTATGCGTTGTGCGCTATACGTTTGCGTTATGCGTTATGCGTTATGCGTTATACGGTATGCGTTATGCGTTATACGTTATGCTTTATGCGTTATGCGTTATGCGTTATGCGTTATGCATTATGCGTTATACGGTATGCGTTATGCGTTATACGTTATGCGTTATGCGTCATGCGTTATGGGTTATGCGTTATGCGTTATGGTTATGCGTTATGCGTTATACGGTATGCGTTATGCGTTATACGTTATGCGTTATGCGTTATGCGTTATGCGTTTTGCGGTATTCGTTATGCGTTGTGCATTATGCCTTATGCGTTGTGCGTTATGGGTTATGGGTTGTGCGTTATGCTTTATGCGTTATTCATTTTGCGTTATGCGTTATTCGTTATGAGTTATGAGTTATAAGTTATGCGTAATGCGTTATGCCTTATGCGTTATGCGTATGTGTTATGCGATATGCGTTATGCGTTATGCGTTATGCGTTATGCGTTATGCGTTATGCGTTATGCGTTATGCGTTATGCGTTATGCGTTATGCGTTATGCGTTATGCGTTATGCGTTATGCGTTATGCGTTATGCGTTATGCGTTATGCGTTATGCGTTATGCGCTATGCGTTGTGCGTTATGCGTGATCCGTTATTCGTTATGCGTTATGCGTTATGCGTTATGCGTTATGCGTTATGCGTTATGCGTTATGCGTTATGCGTTATGCGTTATGCGCTAGGCGTTGTGCGTTATAAGTATGCGTTATGCGTTATGCGTTATGCGTTATACTTTATGCGTTATGCGTTATGCGTTATGCGTTATGGATTATGCGTTATGGGTTGTTCGTTATGCTTTATGCGTTGGGCGTTATACGTTTGCATTATGCGTTATGCGTTATGCGTTATGCGTTATGCTTTATGCGTTATGCGTTATGCGTTATGCGTTATACGGTGTGCGTTATGCGTTATGCGTTATGTGTTATGAGTTACGCGTTATGCGTTATGCATTTTGCGGTATTCGTTATGCGTTGTGCATTATGCCTTATGCGTTGTGCGTTATGGGTTATGGGTTATGCGTTATGCTTTATGCGTTATTCATTTTGCGTTATGCGTTATTCGTTATGAGTTATGAGTTATAAGTTATGCGTAATGCGTTATGCCTTATGCGTTATGCGTATGTGTTATGCGATATGCGTTATGCGTTATGCGTTATGCGTTATGCGTTATGCGTTATGCGTTATGCGTTATGCGTTATGCGTTATGCGTTATGCGTTATGCGTTATGCGTTATGCGTTATGCGTTATGCGTTATGCGTTATGCGTTATGCGTTATGCGTTATGCGTCATGCGTTATGCGTTATGCGTTATGCGTTATGCGTTATGCGTTATGCGCTATGCATTGTGCGTTATGCGTGATCCGTTATGCGTTATGCGTTATGCGTTATGCGTTATGCGTTATGCGTTATGCGTTATGCGTTATGCGTTATGGGTTATGCGTTATGCGTTATGCGCTATGCGTTGTGCGTTATAAGTTTGCGTTATGCGTTATGCGTTATGCGTTATACTTTATGCGTTATGCGTTATGCGTTATGCGTTATGGATTATGCGTTATGGGTTGTTCGTTATGCTTTATGCGTTGGGCGTTATACGTTTGCATTATGCGTTATGCCTTATGCGTTATGCGTATGTGTTATGCGATATGCGTTATGCGTTATGAATTATGCGTTCTGCATAATGCTTTATACGTTATGTATTTTGCGTTATGCCTTATGCGTTATGCGATATGCGTCATGCATCAAGCCTTATGCGTTATGCGATATGCGATATGCGTCATGCATCAAGCCTTATGCGTTATGGGTTGTGCGTTAACGTTATGCGTTTGGCGTTATGCGTTATGCGTTATGCGTCATGCGTTATGCGTTATGCGTTATGCGTTATACGGTATGCGTTATGCGTTATGCGTTATGCGTTATGCGTTATACGGTGTGCGTTATGCGTTATGCGTTATGCGTTATGAGTTACGCGTTATGCGTTATGCGTTATGCGTTATGCGTTATGCGTTTTGCGGTATTCGTTATGAGTTGTGCATTATGCCTTATGCGTTGTGCGTTATGGGTTATGGGTTGTGCGTTATGCTTTATGCGTTATTCATTTTGCGTTATGCGTTATTCGTTATGAGTTATGAGTTATAAGTTATGCGTAATGCGTTATGCCTTATGCGTTATGCGTATGTGTTATGCGATATGCGTTATGCGTTATGCGTTATGCGTTATGCGTTATGCGTTATGCGTTATGCGTTATGCGTTATGCGTTATGCGTTATGCATTATGCGTTATGCGTTATGCGTTATGCGTTATGCGTTATGCGTTATGCGCTATGCGTTGTGCGTTATGCGTGATCCGTTATGCGTTATGCGTTATGCGTTATGCGTTATGCGTTATGCGTTATGCGTTATGCGCTATGCGTTGTGCGCTATGCGTTGTGCGTTATAAGTTTGCGTTATGCGTTATGCGTTATGCGCTATACTTTATGCGTTATGCGTTATGCGTTATGCGTTATGGATTATGCGTTATGGGTTGTTCGTTATGCTTTATGCGATGGGCGTTATACGTTTGCATTATGCGTTATGCGTTATGCGTTATGCGTTATGCGTTATGCGTTATGCGTTATGCGTTATGCGTTATACGGTGTGCGTTATGCGTTATGCGTTATGTGTTATGAGTTACGCGTTATGCGTTATGCGTTTTGCGGTATTCGTTATGCGTTGTGCATTATGCCTTATGCGTTGTGCGTTATGGGTTATGGGTTATGCGTTATGCTTTATGCGTTATTCATTTTGCGTTATGCGTTATTCGTTATGAGTTATGAGTTATAAGTTATGCGTAATGCGTTATGCCTTATGCGATATGCGTATGTGTTATGCGATATGCGTTATGGATTATGCGTTATGGGTTGTTCGTTATGCTTTATGCGTTGGGCGTTATACGTTTGCATTATGCGTTATGCCTTATGCGTTATGCGTATGTGTTATGCGATATGCGTTATGCGTTATGCGTTATGCGTTCTGCATAATGCGTTATACGTTATGTATTTTGCGTTATGCCTTATGCGTTATGCGATATGCGTCATGCATCAAGCCTTATGCGTTATGCGATATGCGATATGCGTCATGCATCAAGCCTTATGCGTTATGGGTTGTGCGTTAACGTTATGCGTTTGGCGTTATGTGTTATGCGTTATGCGTTATGCGTTATGCGTTATGCGTTATGCGTTATACGGTATGCGTTATGCGTTATGCGTTATGCGTTATGCGTTATACGGTGTGCGTTATGCGTTATGCGTTATGAGTTACGCGTTATGCGTTATACGTTATGCGTTATGCGTTTTGCGGTATTCGTTATGCGTTGTGCATTATGCCTTATGCGTTGTGCGTTATGGGTTATGGGTTGTGCGTTATGGGTTGTTCGTTATGCTTTATGCGTTGGGCGTTATACGTTTGCATTATGCGTTATGCGTTATGCGTTATGCGTTATGCTTTATGCGTTATGCGTTATGCGTTATGCGTTATACGGTGTGCGTTATGCGTTATGCGTTATGTGTTATGAGTTACGCGTTATGCGTTATGCATTTTGCTGTATTCGTTATGCGTTGTGCATTATGCCTTATGCGTTGTGCGTTATGGGTTATGGGTTATGCGTTATGCTTTATGCGTTATTCATTTTGCGTTATGCGTTATGCGTTATTCGTTATGAGTTATGAGTTATAAGTTATGCGTAATGCGTTATGCCTTATGCGTTATGCGTATGTGTTATGCGATATGCGTTATGCGTTATGCGTTATGCGTTATGCGTTATGCGTTATGCGTTATGCGTTATGCGTTATGCGTTATGCGTTATGCGTTATGCGTTATGCGTTATGCGTTATGCGTTATGCGTTATGCGTTATGCGTTATGCGTTATGCGCAATGCGTTGTGCGTTATGCGTGATCCGTTATGCGTTATGCGTTATGCGTTATGCGTTATGCGTTATGCGTTATGCGTTATGCGTTATGCGTTATGGGTTATGCGTTATGCGTTATGCGCTATGCGTTGTGCGTTATAAGTTTGCGTTATGCGTTATGCGTTATGCGTTATACTTTATGCGTTATGCGTTATGCGTTATGCGTTATGGATTATGCGTTATGGGTTGTTCGTTATGCTTTATGCGTTGGGCGTTATACGTTTGCATTATGCGTTATGCCTTATGCGTTATGCGTATGTGTTATGCGATATGCGTTATGCGTTATGAATTATGCGTTCTGCATAATGCGTTATACGTTATGTATTTTGCGTTATGCCTTATGCGTTATGCGATATGCGTCATGCATCAAGCCTTATGCGTTATGCGATATGCGATATGCGTCATGCATCAAGCCTTATGCGTTATGGGTTGTGCGTTAACGTTATGCGTTTGGCGTTATGCGTTATGCGTTATGCGTCATGCGTTATGCGTTATGCGTTATGCGTTATACGGTATGCGTTATGCGTTATGCGTTATGCGTTATGCGTTATACGGTGTGCGTTATGCGTTATGCGTTATGCGTTATGAGTTACGCGTTATGCGTTATGCGTTATGCGTTATGCGTTTTGCGGTATTCGTTATGCGTTGTGCATTATGCCTTATGCGTTGTGCGTTATGGGTTATGGGTTGTGCGTTATGCTTTATGCGTTATTCATTTTGCGTTATGCGTTATTCGTTATGAGTTATGAGTTATAAGTTATGCGTAATGCGTTATGCCTTATGCGTTATGCGTATGTGTTATGCGATATGCGTTATGCGTTATGCGTTATGCGTTATGCGTTATGCGTTATGCGTTATGCGTTATGCGTTATGCGTTATGCGTTATGCGTTATGCATTATGCGTTATGCGTTATGCGTTATGCGTTATGCGTTATGCGTTATGCGCTATGCGTTGTGCGTTATGCGTGATCCGTTATGCGTTATGCGTTATGCGTTATGCGTTATGCGTTATGCGTTATGCGTTATGCGCTATGCGTTGTGCGCTATGCGTTGTGCGTTATAAGTTTGCGTTATGCGTTATGCGTTATGCGCTATACTTTATGCGTTATGCGTTATGCGTTATGCGTTATGGATTATGCGTTATGGGTTGTTCGTTATGCTTTATGCGATGGGCGTTATACGTTTGCATTATGCGTTATGCGTTATGCGTTATGCGTTATGCGTTATGCGTTATGCGTTATGCGTTATGCGTTATACGGTGTGCGTTATGCGTTATGCGTTATGTGTTATGAGTTACGCGTTATGCGTTATGCGTTTTGCGGTATTCGTTATGCGTTGTGCATTATGCCTTATGCGTTGTGCGTTATGGGTTATGGGTTATGCGTTATGCTTTATGCGTTATTCATTTTGCGTTATGCGTTATTCGTTATGAGTTATGAGTTATAAGTTATGCGTAATGCGTTATGCCTTATGCGATATGCGTATGTGTTATGCGATATGCGTTATGGATTATGCGTTATGGGTTGTTCGTTATGCTTTATGCGTTGGGCGTTATACGTTTGCATTATGCGTTATGCCTTATGCGTTATGCGTATGTGTTATGCGATATGCGTTATGCGTTATGCGTTATGCGTTATGCGTTCTGCATAATGCGTTATACGTTATGTATTTTGCGTTATGCCTTATGCGTTATGCGATATGCGTCATGCATCAAGCCTTATGCGTTATGCGATATGCGATATGCGTCATGCATCAAGCCTTATGCGTTATGGGTTGTGCGTTAACGTTATGCGTTTGGCGTTATGTGTTATGCGTTATGCGTTATGCGTTATGCGTTATGCGTTATGCGTTATGCGTTATACGGTATGCGTTATGCGTTATGCGTTATGCGTTATGCGTTATACGGTGTGCGTTATGCGTTATGCGTTATGAGTTACGCGTTATGCGTTATACGTTATGCGTTATGCGTTTTGCGGTATTCGTTATGCGTTGTGCATTATGCCTTATGCGTTGTGCGTTATGGGTTATGGGTTGTGCGTTATGGGTTGTTCGTTATGCTTTATGCGTTGGGCGTTATACGTTTGCATTATGCGTTATGCGTTATGCGTTATGCGTTATGCTTTATGCGTTATGCGTTATGCGTTATGCGTTATACGGTGTGCGTTATGCGTTATGCGTTATGTGTTATGAGTTACGCGTTATGCGTTATGCATTTTGCTGTATTCGTTATGCGTTGTGCATTATGCCTTATGCGTTGTGCGTTATGGGTTATGGGTTATGCGTTATGCTTTATGCGTTATTCATTTTGCGTTATGCGTTATGCGTTATTCGTTATGAGTTATGAGTTATAAGTTATGCGTAATGCGTTATGCCTTATGCGTTATGCGTATGTGTTATGCGATATGCGTTATGCGTTATGCGTTATGCGTTATGCGTTATGCGTTATGCGTTATGCGTTATGCGTTATGCGTTATGCGTTATGCGTTATGCGTTATGCGTTATGCGTTATGCGTTATGCGTTATGCGTTATGCGTTATGCGTTATGCGTTATGCGTTATGCGTTATGCGTTATGCGTTATGCTTTATGCGATATTCATTTTGCGTTATGCGTTATTCGTTATGAGTAATTAGTTATAAGTTATGCGTAATGCGTTATGCCTTATGCGTTATGCGTATGTGTTATGCGTTATGCGTTATGCGTTATGCGTTATGCGTTATGCGTTATGCGTTATGCGTTATGCGTTATGCGTTATGCGTTATGCGTTATGCGTCATGCGTTATGCGTTATGCGTTATGCGTTATGCGTTATGCGTTATGCGCTATGCATTGTGCGTTATGCGTGATCCGTTATGCGTTATGCGTTATGCGTTATGCGTTATGCGTTATGCGTTATGCGTTATGCGTTATGGGTTATGCGTTATGCGTTATGCGCTATGCGTTGTGCGTTATAAGTTTGCGTTATGCGTTATGCGTTATGCGTTATACTTTATGCGTTATGCGTTATGCGTTATGCGTTATGGATTATGCGTTATGGGTTGTTCGTTATGCTTTATGCGTTGGGCGTTATACGTTTGCATTATGCGTTATGCCTTATGCGTTATGCGTATGTGTTATGCGATATGCGTTATGCGTTATGAATTATGCGTTCTGCATAATGCGTTATACGTTATGTATTTTGCGTTATGCCTTATGCGTTATGCGATATGCGTCATGCATCAAGCCTTATGCGTTATGCGATATGCGATATGCGTCATGCATCAAGCCTTATGCGTTATGGGTTGTGCGTTAACGTTATGCGTTTGGCGTTATGCGTTATGCGTTATGCGTTATGCGTTATGCGTTATGCGTTATGCGTTATACGGTATGCGTTATGCGTTATGCGTTATGCGTTATGCGTTATACGGTGTGCGTTATGCGTTATGCGTTATGCGTTATGAGTTACGCGTTATGCGTTATGCGTTATGCGTTATGCGTTTTGCGGTATTCGTTATGCGTTGTGCATTATGCCTTATGCGTTGTGCGTTATGGGTTATGGGTTGTGCGTTATGCTTTATGCGTTATTCATTTTGCGTTATGCGTTATTCGTTATGAGTTATGAGTTATAAGTTATGCGTAATGCGTTATGCCTTATGCGTTATGCGTATGTGTTATGCGATATGCGTTATGCGTTATGCGTTATGCGTTATGCGTTATGCGTTATGCGTTATGCGTTATGCGTTATGCCTTATGCGTTATGCATTATGCGTTATGCGTTATGCGTTATGCGTTATGCGTTATGCGTTATGCGCTATGCGTTGTGCGTTATGCGTGATCCGTTATGCGTTATGCGTTATGCGTTATGCGTTATGCGTTATGCGTTATGCGTTATGCGTTATGCGTTATGCGTTATGCGCTATGCGTTGTGCGCTATGCGTTGTGCGTTATAAGTTTGCGTTATGCGTTATGCGTTATGCGTTATACTTTATGCGTTATGCGTTATGCGTTATGGATTATGCGTTATGGGTTGTTCGTTATGCTTTATGCGATGGGCGTTATACGTTTGCATTATGCGTTATGCGTTATGCGTTATGCTTTATGCGTTATGCGTTATGCGTTATACGGTGTGCGTTATGCGTTATGTGTTATGAGTTACGCGTTATGCGTTATGCGTTTTGCGGTATTCGTTATGCGTTGTGCATTATGCCTTATGCGTTGTGCGTTATTGGTTATGGGTTATGCGTTATGCTTTATGCGTTATTCATTTTGCGTTATGCGTTATTCGTTATGAGTTATGAGTTATAAGTTATGCGTAATGCGTTATGCCTTATGCGATATGCGTATGTGTTATGCGATATGCGTTATGGATTATGCGTTATGGGTTGTTCGTTATGCTTTATGCGTTGGGCGTTATACGTTTGCATTATGCGTTATGCCTTATGCGTTATGCGTATGTATTTTGCGTTATGCGTTATGCGTTATGCGTTATGCGTTATGCGTTATGCGTTATGCGTTATGCGTTATGCGTTATGCGTTATGCGTTATGCGTTATGCGTTATGCGTTATGCGTTATGCGTTATGCGCAATGCGTTGTGCGTTATGCGTGATCCGTTATGCGTTATGCGTTATGCGATATGCGTTATGCGTTATGCGTTATGCGTTATGCGTTATGCGTTATGCGTTATGCGTTATGCGTTATGCGTTATGCGTTATGCGTTATGCGTTATGCGTTATGCGTCATGCGTTATGCGTTATGCGTTATGCGTTATGCGTCATGCGTTATGCGCTATGCATTGTGCGTTTTGCGTGATCCGTTATGCGTTATGCGTTATGCGTTATGCGTTATGCGTTATGCGTTATGCGTTATGCGTTATGCGTTATGGGTTATGCGTTATGCGTTATGCGCTATGCGTTGTGCGTTATAAGTTTGCGTTATGCGTTATGCGTTATGCGTTATACTTTATGCGTTATGCGTTATGCGTTATGCGTTATGGATTATGCGTTATTGGTTGTTCGTTATGCTTTATGCGTTGGGCGTTATACGTTTGCATTATGCGTTATGCCTTATGCGTTATGCGTTATGCGTTATGCGTTATGCGTTATGCGTTATGCGTTATGCGTTATGCGTTATACGGTATGCGTTATGCGTTATGCGTTATGCGTTATGCGTTATGAGTTACGCGTTATGCGTTATGCGTTATGCGTTATGCGTTATGCGTTTTGCGGTATTCGTTATGCGTTGTGCATTATGCCTTATGCGTTGTGCGTTATGGGTTATGGGTTGTGCGTTATGCTTTATGCGTTATTCATTTTGCGTTATGCGTTATTCGTTATGAGTTATGAGTTATAAGTTATGCGTAATGCGTTATGCCTTATGCGTTATGCGTATGTGTTATGCGATATGCGTTATGCGTTATGCGTTATGCGTTATGCGTTATGCGTTATGCGTTATGCGTTATGCGTTATGCGTTATGCGTTATGCGTTATGCATTATGCGTTATGCGTTATGCGTTATGCGTTATGCGTTATGCGTTATGCGCTATGCGTTGTGCGTTATGCGTGATCCGTTATGCGTTATGCGTTATGCGTTATGCGTTATGCGTTATGCGTTATGCGTTATGCGTTATGCGTTATGCGCTATGCGTTGTGCGCTATGCGTTGTGCGTTATAAGTTTGCGTTATGCGTTATGCGTTATGCGTTATACTTTATGCGTTATGCGTTATGCGTTATGCGTTATGGATTATGCGTTATGGGTTGTTCGTTATGCTTTATGCGATGGGCGTTATACGTTTGCATTATGCGTTATGCGTTATGCGTTATGCTTTATGCGTTATGCGTTATGCGTTATGCGTTATACGGTGTGCGTTATGCGTTATGCGTTATGTGTTATGAGTTACGCGTTATGCGTTATGCGTTTTGCGGTATTCGTTATGCGTTGTGCATTATGCCTTATGCGTTGTGCGTTATGGGTTATGGGTTATGCGTTATGCTTTATGCGTTATTCATTTTGCGTTATGCGTTATTCGTTATGAGTTATGAGTTATAAGTTATGCGTAATGCGTTATGCCTTATGCGATATGCGTATGTGTTATGCGTTCTGCATAATGCGTTATACGTTATGTATTTTGCGTTATGCCTTATGCGTTATGCGATATGCGTCATGCATCAAGCCTTATGCGTTATGCGATATGCGATATGCGTCATGCATCAAGCCTTATGCGTTATGGGTTGTGCGTTAACGTTATGCGTTTGGCGTTATGCGTTATGCGTTATGCGTTATGCGTTATGCGTTATGCGTTATGCGTTATACGGTATGCGTTATGCGTTATGCGTTATGCGTTATGCGTTATACGGTGTGCGTTATGCGTTATGCGTTATGAGTTACGCGTTATGCGTTATGCGTTATGCGTTATGCGTTTTGCGGTATTCGTTATGCGTTGTGCATTATGCCTTATGCGTTGTGCGTTATGGGTTATGGGTTGTGCGTTATGCTTTATGCGTTATTCATTTTGCGTTATGCGTTATTCGTTATGAGTTATGAGTTATAAGTTATGCGTAATGCGTTATGCCTTATGCGTTATGCGTATGTGTTATGCGATATGCGTTATGCGTTATGCGTTATGCGTTATGCGTTATGCGTTATGCGTTATGCGTTATGCGCTATGCGTTGTGCGTTATGCGTGATCCGTTATGCGTTATGCGTTATGCGTTATGCGTTATGCGTTATGCGTTATGCGTTATGCGTTATGCGCTATGCGTTGTGCGCTATGCGTTGTGCGTTATAAGTTTGCGTTATGCGTTATGCGTTATGCGTTATACTTTATGCGTTATGCGTTATGCGTTATGCGTTATGGATTATGCGTTATGGGTTGTTCGTTATGCTTTATGCGATGGGCGTTATACGTTTGCATTATGCGTTATGCGTTATGCGTTATGCTTTATGCTTTATGCGTTATGCGTTATGCGTTATACGGTGTGCGTTATGCGTTATGCGTTATGTGTTATGAGTTACGCGTTATGCGTTATGCGTTTTGCGGTATTCGTTATGCGTTGTGCATTATGCCTTATGCGTTGTGCGTTATGGGTTATGGGTTATGCGTTATGCTTTATGCGTTATTCATTTTGCGTTATGCGTTATTCGTTATGAGTTATGAGTTATAAGTTATGCGTAATGCGTTATGCCTTATGCGATATGCGTATGTGTTATGCGATATGCGTTATGGATTATGCGTTATGGGTTGTTCGTTATGCTTTATGCGTTGGGCGTTATACGTTTGCATTATGCGTTATGCCTTATGCGTTATGCGTATGTGTTATGCGATATGCGTTATGCGTTATGCGTTATGCGTTATGCGTTCTGCATAATGCGTTATACGTTATGTATTTTGCGTTATGCCTTATGCGTTATGCGATATGCGTCATGCATCAAGCCTTATGCGTTATGCGATATGCGATATGCGTCATGCATCAAGCCTTATGCGTTATGGGTTGTGCGTTAACGTTATGCGTTTGGCGTTATGCGTTATGCGTTATGCGTTATGCGTTATGCGTTATGCGTTATGCGTTATGCGTTATGCGTTATGCGTTATGCGTTATGCGTTATGCGTTATGCGTTATGCGTTATGCGTTATACGGTGTGCGTTATGCGTTATGCGTTATGAGTTACGCGTTATGCGTTATGCGTTATGCGTTATGCGTTATGCGTTTTGCGGTATTCGTTGTGCATTATGCCTTATGCGTTGTGCGTTATGGGTTATGGGTTGTGCGTTATGCTTTATGCGTTATTCATTTTGCGTTATGCGTTATTCGTTATGAGTTATGAGTTATAAGTTATGCGTAATGCGTTATGCCTTATGCGTTATGCGTATGTGTTATGCGATATGCGTTATGCGTTATGCGTTATGCGTTATGCGTTATGCGTTATGCGTTATGCGTTATGCGTTATGCGTTATGCGTTATGCGTTATGCGTTATGCGTTATGCGTTATGCGTTATGCGTTATGCGTTATGCGTTATGCGTTATGCGTTATGCGCTATGCGTTGTGCGTTATGCGTGATCCGTTATGCGTTTGCGTTATGCGTTATGCGTTATGCGTTATGCGTTATGCGTTATGCGCTATGCGTTGTGCGCTATGCGTTGTGCGTTATAAGTTTGCGTTATGCGTTATGCGTTATGCGTTATACTTTATGCTTTATGCGTTATGCGTTATGCGTTATGGATTATGCGTTATGGGTTGTTCGTTATGCTTTACGCGATGGGCGTTATACGTTTGCATTATGCGTTATGCGTTATGCGTTATGCTTTATGCGTTATGCGTTATGCGTTATGCGTTATACGGTGTGCGTTATGCGTTATGCGTTATGTGTTATGAGTTACGCGTTATGCGTTATGCGTTTTGCGGTATTCGTTATGCGTTGTGCATTATGCCTTATGCGTTGTGCGTTATGGGTTATGGGTTATGCGTTATGCTTTATGCGTTATTCATTTTGCGTTATGCGTTATTCGTTGAGTTATGAGTTATAAGTTATGCGTAATGCGTTATGCCTTATGCGATATGCGTATGTGTTATGCGATATGCGTTATGCGTTATACGTTATGCGTTATGCGTTATGGGTTATGCGTTATGCGTTATGGTTATGCGTTATGCGATATGCGTCATGCATCAAGCCTTATGCGTTATGCGATATGCGATATGCGTCATGCATCAAGCCTTATGCGTTAACGTTATGCGTTTGGCGTTATGCGTTATGCGTTATGCGTTATGCGTTATGCGTTATGCGTTATGCGTTATGCGTTATACGGTATGCGTTATGCGTTATGCGTTATGCGTTATGCGTTATACGGTGTGCGTTATGCGTTATGCGTTATGCGTTATGAGTTACGCGTTATGCGTTATGCGTTATGCGTTATGCGTTATGCGTTTTGCGGTATTCGTTATGCGTTGTGCATTATGCCTTATGCGTTGTGCGTTATGGGTTATGGGTTGTGCGTTATGCTTTATGCGTTATTCATTTTGCGTTATGCGTTATTCGTTATGAGTTATGAGTTATAAGTTATGCGTAATGCGTTATGCCTTATGCGTTATGCGTATGTGTTATGCGATATGCGTTATGCGTTATGCGTTATGCGTTATGCGTTATGCGTTATGCGTTATGCGTTATGCGTTATGCGTTATGCATTATGCGTTATGCGTTATGCGTTATGCGTTATGCGTTATGCGTTATGCGTTATGCGCTATGCGTTGTGCGTTATGCGTGATCCGTTATGCGTTATGCGTTATGCGTTATGCGTTATGCGTTATGCGTTATGCGTTATGCGTTATGCGCTATGCGTTGTGCGCTATGCGTTGTGCGTTATAAGTTTGCGTTATGCGTTATGCGTTATGCGTTATACTTTATGCGTTATGCGTTATGCGTTATGCGTTATGGATTATGCGTTATGGGTTGTTCGTTATGCTTTATGCGATGGGCGTTATACGTTTGCATTATGCGTTATGCGTTATGCGTTATGCTTTATGCGTTATGCGTTATGCGTTATGCGTTATACGGTGTGCGTTATGCGTTATGCGTTATGTGTTATGAGTTACGCGTTATGCGTTATGCGTTTTGCGGTATTCGTTATGCGTTGTGCATTATGCCTTATGCGTTATGCGTTATGCGTTATGCGTTATGCTTTATGCGTTATGCGTTATTCATTTTGCGTTATGCGTTATTCGTTATGAGTTATGAGTTATAAGTTATGCGTAATGCGTTATGCCTTATGCGATATGCGTATGTGTTATGCGATATGCGTTATGGATTATGCGTTATGGGTTGTTCGTTATGCTTTATGCGTTGGGCGTTATACGTTTGCATTATGCGTTATGCCTTATGCGTTATGCGTATGTGTTATGCGATATGCGTTATGCGTTATGCGTTATGCGTTATGCGTTCTGCATAATGCGTTATACGTTATGTATTTTGCGTTATGCCTTATGCGTTATGCGATATGCGTCATGCATCAAGCCTTATGCGTTATGCGATATGCGATATGCGTCATGCATCAAGCCTTATGCGTTATGGGTTGTGCGTTAACGTTATGCGTTTGGCGTTATGCGTTATGCGTTATGCGTTATGCGTTATGCGTTATGCGTTATGCGTTATACGGTATGCGTTATGCGTTATGCGTTATGCGTTATACGGTGTGCGTTATGCGTTATGCGTTATGAGTTACGCGTTATGCGTTATGCGTTATGCGTTATGCGTTTTGCGGTATTCGTTATGCGTTGTGCATTATGCCTTATGCGTTGTGCGTTATGGGTTATGGGTTGTGCGTTATGCTTTATGCGTTATTCATTTTGCGTTATGCGTTATTCGTTATGAGTTATGAGTTATAAGTTATGCGTAATGCGTTATGCCTTATGCGTTATGCGTATGTGTTATGCGATATGCGTTATGCGTTATGCGTTATGCGTTATGCGTTATGCGTTATGCGTTATGCGTTATGCGTTATGCGTTATGCGTTATGCGTTATGCGTTATGCGTTATGCGTTATGCATTATGCGTTATGCGTTATGCGTTATGCGTTATGCGTTATGCGTTATGCGTTATGCGTTATGCGCTATGCGTTGTGCGTTATGCGTGATCCGTTATGCGTTTGCGTTATGCGTTATGCGTTATGCGTTATGCGTTATGCGTTATGCATTATGCGTTATGCGTTATGCGTTATGCGTTATGCGTTATGCGTTATGCGTTATGCGTTATGCGCTATGCGTTGTGCGTTATGCGTGATCCGTTATGCGTTTGCGTTATGCGTTATGCGTTATGCGTTATGCGTTATGCGTTATGCGTTATGCGTTATACGGTGTGCGTTATGCGTTATGCGTTATGTGTTATGAGTTACGCGTTATGCGTTATGCGTTTTGCGGTATTCGTTATGCGTTGTGCATTATGCCTTATGCGTTGTGCGTTATGGGTTATGGGTTATGCGTTATGCCTTATGCGATATGCGTATGTGTTATGCGATATGCGTTATGCGTTATACGTTATGCATTATGCGTTATGCCTTATGCGTTATGCGTATGTGTTATGCGATATGCGTTATGCGTTATGCGTTATGCGTTATGCGTTCTGCATAATGCGTTATACGTTATGTATTTTGCGTTATGCCTTATGCGTTATGCGATATGCGTCATGCATCAAGCCTTATGCGTTATGCGATATGCGATATGCGTCATGCATCAAGCCTTATGCGTTATGGGTTGTGCGTTAACGTTATGCGTTTGGCGTTATGCGTTATGCGTTATGCGTTATGCGTTATGCGTTATGCGTTATGCGTTCTGCATAATGCGTTATACGTTATGTATTTTGCGTTATGCCTTATGCGTTATGCGATATGCGTCATGCATCAAGCCTTATGCGTTATGCGATATGCGATATGCGTCATGCATCAAGCCTTATGCGTTATGGGTTGTGCGTTAACGTTATGCGTTTGGCGTTATGCGTTATGCGTTATGCGTTATGTGTTATGCGTTATGCGTTATACGGTATGCGTTATGCGTTATGCGTTATGCGTTATGCGTTATACGGTGTGCGTTATGCGTTATGCGTTATGCGTTATGAGTTACGCGTTATGCGTTATGCGTTATGCGTTATGCGTTTTGCGGTATTCGTTATGCGTTGTGCATTATGCCTTATGCGTTGTGCGTTATGGGTTATGGGTTGTGCGTTATGCTTTATGCGTTATTCATTTTGCGTTATGCGTTATGCGTTATGCGTTATGCGTTATGCGTTATGCGTTATGCGTTATGCGTTATGCTGTATGCCTTATGCGTTATGCGTTATGCGTTAAACGTTATGCGTTATGCGTTACTCCTTATGAGTTATGAGTTATAAGTTATGCGTAATGCGGTATGCGTTATTTATTATGCGTTATGCCTTATGCGTTATGCGATATGCGTCATGCATCAAGCCTTATGCGTTATGCGATATGCGATATGCGTCATGCATCAAGCCTTATGCGTTATGGGTTATGCGTTAACGTTATGCGTTTTGCGTTATGCGTTATGCGTTATGCGTTATGCGTTATGCGTTATGCGTTGTGCGCTATACGTTTGCGTTATGCGTTATGCGTTATGCATTATACGGTGTGCGTTATGCGTTATGCGTTATGCGTTATGCGTTATGAGTTACGCGTTATGCGTTATGCGTTATGCGTTTTGCGGTATTCGTTATGCGTTGTGCATTATGAATTATGCGTTGTGCATTATGGGTTATGGGTTATGCGTTATGCTTTATGCGTTATTCATTTTGCGTTATGCGTTATTCGTTATGAGTTATGAGTTATAAGTTATGCGTAATGGGTTATATCTTATGCGTTATGCGTATGTGTTATGCGATATGCGTTATGCGTTATGCGTTATGCGTTATGCGTTATGCGTTATGCGTTATGCGTTATGCGTTATGCGTTATGCGTTATGCGTTATTCGTTATGCGTTATGCGTTATGCGTTATGCGTTATGCGTTATGCGTTATGCGTTATGCGTTATGTTTTATGCGTTATGCATTATGCGTTATACGGTATGCGTTATGCGTTATACGTTATGCGTTATGCGTTATGCGTTATGGGTTATGCGTTATGCGTTATGGTTATGCGTTATGCGTTATGCGTTATGCGTTATGCGTTATGCGTATGTGTTATGCGATATGCGTTATGCGTTATGCGTTAAGCGTTATGCATAATGCGTTATACGTTATGTATTATGCGTTATGCCTTATGCGTTATGCGATATGCGTCATGCATCAAGCCTTATGCGTTATGCGATATGCGTTATGCGTTATGCGTTATGCGTTATGCGTTATGCGTTATGCGTTATGCGTTATGCGTTATGCGCTATGCGTTGTGCGTTATGCGTGATCCGTTATGCGTGATCCGTTATGCGTTATGCGTTATGCGTTATGCGTTATGCGTTATGCGTTATGCGTTATGCGTTATGCGTTATGCGCTAGGCGTTGTGCGTTATAAGTTTGCGTTATGCGTTATGCGTTATGCGTTATACTTTATGCGTTATGCGTTGTGCGTTATGGATTATGCGTTATGGGTTGTTCGTTATGCTTTATGCGTTGGGCGTTATACGTTTGCATTATGCGTTATGCGTTATGCGTTATGCTTTATGCGTTATGCGTTATGCGTTATGCGTTATACGGTGTGCGTTATGCGTTATGCGTTATGTGTTATGAGTTACGCGTTATGCGTTATGCGTTTTGCGGTATTCGTTATGCGTTGTGCATTATGCCTTATGCGTTGTGCGTTATGGGTTATGGGTTATGCGTTATGGTTATGCGTTATGCGTTATGGTTATGCGTTATGCGTTATGCGTTATGCGTTATGCGTTATGCGTTATGCGTTATGCGTATGTGTTATGCGATATGCGTTATGCGTTATGCGTTATGCGTTATGCGTTATGCATAATGCGTTATACGTTATGTATTATGCGTTATGCCTTATGCGTTATGCGATATGCGTCATGCATCAAGCCTTATGCGTTATGCGATATGCGATATGCGTCATGCATCAAGCCTTATGCGTTATGGGTTATGCGTTAACGTTATGCGTTTTGCGTTATGCGTTATGCGTTATGCGTTATGCGTTATGCGTTATGCGTTATGCGTTATGGGTTATGCGTTATGCGTTATGAGTTATGCGTTATGCGTTATGCGTTATGCTTTATGCGTTATTCGTGATCCGTTATGCGTTAGGCATTATGGGTTTTCCGGTGTTCGTTATGCGTTGTGCATTATGCGTTATGCGTTATTAAGTAAGGGTTATGGTTTATGCATTATGCGTTGTGCGCTATACGTTTGCGTTATGCGTTATGCGTTATGCGTTATGCATAATGCGTTATACGTTATGTATTATGCGTTATGCCTTATGCGTTATGCGATATGCGTCATGCATCAAGCCTTATGCGTTATGCGATATGCGATATGCGTCATGCATCAAGCCTTATGCGTTATGGGTTATGCGTTAACGTTATGCGTTTTGCGTTATGCGTTATGCGTTATGCGTTATGCGTTATGCGTTATGCGTTATGCGTTATGCGTTATGCGTTATGCGTTATGCGTTATGCGTTATGCGTTAGGCGTTATGCGTTATGCGTTATGCGTTATGCGTTATGCGTTATGCTTTATGCGTTATTCGTGATCCGTTATGCGTTTGGCGTTATGGGTTTTCCGGTGTTCGTTATGCGTTGTGCATTATGCGTTATGCGTTATTAAGTAAGGGTTATGGTTTATGCATTATGCGTTGTGCGCTATACGTTTGCGTTATGCGTTATAAGTTTGCGTTATGCGTTATGCGTTATGCGTTATACTTTATGCGTTATGCGTTATGCGTTATGGATTATGCGTTATGGGTTGTTCGTTATGCTTTATGCGTTGGGCGTTATACGTTTGCATTATGCGTTATGCGTTATGCGTTATGCGTTATGCTTTATGCGTTATGCGTTATGCGTTATGCGTTATACGGTGTGCGTTATGCGTTATGCGTTATGTGTTATGAGTTACGCGTTATGCGTTATGCGTTTTGCGGTATTCGTTATGCGTTGTGCATTATGCCTTATGCGTTGTGCGTTATGGGTTATGGGTTATGCGTTATGCTTTATGCGTTATTCATTTCGCGTTATGCGTTATTCGTTATGAGTTATGAGTTATGAGTTATAAGTTATGCGTAATGCGTTATGCCTTATGCGATATGCGTATGTGTTATGCGATATGCGTTATGCGTTATACGTTATGCGTTATGCGTTATGCGTTATGGGTTATGCGTTATGGTTATGCGTTATGCGTTATGCGTTATGCGTTATGCGTATGTGTTATGCGATATGCGTTATGCGTTATGCGTTATGCGTTATGCGTTATGCATAATGCGTTATACGTTATGTATTATGAGTTATGCCTTATGCGTTATGCGATATGCGTCATGCATCAAGCCTTATGCGTTATGCGATATGCGATATGCGTCATGCATCAAGCCTTATGCGTTATGGGTTATGCGTTAACGTTATGCGTTTTGCGTTATGCGTTATGCGTTATGCATAATGCGTTATACGTTATGTATTATGCGTTATGCCTTATGCGTTATGCGATATGCGTCATGCATCAAGCCTTATGCGTTATGCGATATGCGATATGCGTCATGCATCAAGCCTTATGCGTTATGGGTTATGCGTTAACGTTATGCGTTTTGCGTTATGCGTTATGCGTTATGCGTTATGCGTTATGCGTTATGCGTTATGCGTTATGCGTTATGCGTTATGCGTTATGCGTTATGCGTTATGCGTTATGCGTTATGCGTTATGCGTTATGCGTTATGCGTTATGCTTTATGCGTTATTCGTGATCCGTTATGCGTTAGGCGTTATGGGTTTTCCGGTGTTCGTTATGCGTTGTGCATTATGCGTTATGCGTTATTAAGTAAGGGTTATGGTTTATGCATTATGCGTTGTGCGCTATACGTTTGCGTTATGCGTTATGCGTTATGCGTTATACGGTATGCGTTATGCGTTATACGTTATGCGTTATGCGTTATGCGTTATGCGTTATGCGTTATGCGTTATGCATTATGCGTTATACGGTATGCGTTATGCGTTATACGTTATGCGTTATGCGTTATGCGTTATGGGTTATGCGTTATGCGTTATGGTTATGCGTTATGCGTTATACGGTATGCGTTATGCGTTATACGTTATGCGTTATGCGTTAGGCGTTATGCGATTTGCGGTATTCGTTAAGCGTTGTGCATTTTGCGTTATGCGTTATGCGTTAAGGGTTATGGGTTATGCGTTATGCTTTATGCGTTATGCGTTATGCGTTATGCGTATGTGTTATGCGATATGCGTTATGCGTTATGCGTTATGCGTTATGCGTTATGCGTTATGCGTTATGCGTTATGCATAATGCGTTATACGTTACGTATTATGCGTTATGCCTTATGCGTTATGCGATATGCGTCATGCATCAAGCCTTATGCGTTATGCGATATGCGATATGAATCATGCATCAAGCCTTATGCGTTATGTGTTATGCGTTAACGTTATGCGTTTTGCGTTATGCGTTATGCGTTATGCGTTATGCGTTATGCGTTATGCGTTATGCGTTATGCGTTATGCGTTATGCGTTATACGTTATACGTTATGCGTTATGCGTTATGCGATATGCGTTATGCGTTATGCGTTATGCGTTATGCGTTATGCGTTATATGTTATGCGTTATGCGTTATACGTTATGCGTTGTGCGTTATACGTTTGCGTTATGCGTTATGCGTCATGCGTTATACGGTATGCGTTATGCGTTATGCGTTATGCGTTATGCGTTATGCGTTATGCGTTATGCGTTATGCGTTATGCGTCTTGCGGTATTCGTTATGCTTTGTGCATTATGCGTTATGCGTTGTGCGTTATGGGTTATGATTTATGCGTTATGCGTTATGCTTTGTGCGTTATACGTTTGCGTTATGCGTTATGCGTTATGCGTTATACGGTATGCGTTATGCGTTATGCGTTATGCGTTATGCGTTATGCGTTATGCGTTATGCGTTATGCGTTATGCGTTATGCGTTATGCGTTATGCGTTATGCGTTATGCGTTATGCGTTATGCGTTATGCGTTATGCGTTATGCGTTATGCGTTATGCGTTATGCGTTATGCGTTATGCGTTATGCTTTATGCGTTATTCGTGATCCGTTATGCGTTAGGCGTTATGGGTTTTCCGGTGTTCGTTATGCGTTGTGCATTATGCGTTATGCGTTATTAAGTAAGGGTTATGGTTTATGCATTATGCGTTGTGCGCTATACGTTTGCGTTATGCGTTATGCGTTATGCGTTATACGGTATGCGTTATGCGTTATACGTTATGCGTTATGCGTTATGCGTTATGCGTTATGCGTTATGCATTATGCGTTATACGGTATGCGTTATGCGTTATACGTTATGCGTTATGCGTTATGCGTTATGGGTTATGCGTTATGCGTTATGGTTATGCGTTATGCGTTATACGGTATGCGTTATGCGTTATACGTTATGCGTTATGCGTTAGGCGTTATGCGATTTGCGGTATTCGTTAAGCGTTGTGCATTATGCGTTATGCGTTATGCGTTAAGGGTTATGGGTTATGCGTTATGCTTTATTGCGTTATGCGTTATGCGTTATGCGTATGTGTTATGCGATATGCGTTATGCGTTATGCGTTATGCGTTATGCGTTATGCGTTATGCGTTATGCGTTATGCGTTATGCATAATGCGTTATACGTTACGTATTATGCGTTATGCCTTATGCGTTATGCGATATGCGTCATGCATCAAGCCTTATGCGTTATGCGATATGCGATATGCGTCATGCATCAAGCCTTATGCGTTATGTGTTATGCGTTAACGTTATGCGTTTTGCGTTATGCGTTATGCGTTATGGGTTATGCGTTATGCGTTATGGTTATGCGTTATGCGTTATACGGTATGCGTTATGCGTTATACGTTATGCGTTATGCGTTAGGCGTTATGCGATTTGCGGTATTCGTTAAGCGTTGTGCATTATGCGTTATGCGTTATGCGTTAAGGGTTATGGGTTATGCGTTATGCTTTATGCGTTATGCGTTATGCGTTATGCGTATGTGTTATGCGATATGCGTTATGCGTTATGCGTTATGCGTTATGCGTTATGCGTTATGCGTTATGCGTTATGCGTTATGCATAATGCGTTATACGTTACGTATTATGCGTTATGCCTTATGCGTTATGCGATATGCGTCATGCATCAAGCCTTATGCGTTATGCGATATGCGATATGCGTCATGCATCAAGCCTTATGCGTTATGTGTTATGCGTTAACGTTATGCGTTTTGCGTTATGCGTTATGCGTTATGCGTTATGCGTTATGCGTTATGCGTTATGCGTTATGCGTTATGCGTTATGCGTTATACGTTATACGTTATGCGTTATGCGTTATGCGATATGCGTTATGCGTTATGCGTTATGCGTTATGCGTTATGCGTTATGCGTTATATGTTATGCGTTATGCGTTATACGTTATGCGTTGTGCGTTATACGTTTGCGTTATGCGTTATGCGTCATGCGTTATACGGTATGCGTTATGCGTTATGCGTTATGCGTTATGCGTTATGCGTTATGCGTTATGCGTTATGCGTCTTGCGGTATTCGTTATGCTTTGTGCATTATGCGTTATGCGTTGTGCGTTATGGGTTATGATTTATGCGTTATGCGTTATGCTTTGTGCGTTATACGTTTGCGTTATGCGTTATGCGTTATGCGTTATACGGTATGCGTTATGCGTTATGCGTTATGCGTTATGCGTTATGCGTTATGCGTTATGCGTTATGCGTTATGCGTTATGCGTTATGCGTTATGCGTTATGCGTTATGCGTTATGCGTTATGCGTTATGCGTTATGCGTTATGCGTTATGCGTTATGCGTTATGCGTTATGCGTTATGCTTTATGCGTTATTCGTGATCCGTTATGCGTTAGGCGTTATGGGTTTTCCGGTGTTCGTTATGCGTTGTGCATTATGCGTTATGCGTTATTAAGTAAGGGTTATGGTTTATGCATTATGCGTTGTGCGCTATACGTTTGCGTTATGCGTTATGCGTTATGCGTTATACGGTATGCGTTATGCGTTATACGTTATGCGTTATGCGTTATGCGTTATGCGTTATGCGTTATGCATTATGCGTTATACGGTATGCGTTATGCGTTATACGTTATGCGTTATGCGTTATGCGTTATGGGTTATGCGTTATGCGTTATGGTTATGCGTTATGCGTTATACGGTATGCGTTATGCGTTATACGTTATGCGTTATGCGTTAGGCGTTATGCGATTTGCGGTATTCGTTAAGCGTTGTGCATTATGCGTTATGCGTTATGCGTTAAGGGTTATGGGTTATGCGTTATGCTTTATGCGTTATGCGTTATGCGTTATGCGTATGTGTTATGCGATATGCGTTATGCGTTATGCGTTATGCGTTATGCGTTATGCGTTATGCGTTATGCGTTATGCGTTATGTGTTATGCATAATGCGTTATACGTTACGTATTATGCGTTATGCCTTATGCGTTATGCGATATGCGTCATGCATCAAGCCTTATGCGTTATGCGATATGCGATATGCGTCATGCATCAAGCCTTATGCGTTATGTGTTATGCGTTAACGTTATGCGTTTTGCGTTATGCGTTATGCGTTATGCGTTATGCGTTATGCGTTATGCGTTATGCGTTATGCGTTATGCGTTATGCGTTATGCGTTATGCGTTATGCGTTATGCGTTATGCGTTATGCGTTATGCGTTATGCTTTATGCGTTATTCGTGATCCGTTATGCGTTAGGCGTTATGGGTTTTCCGGTGTTCGTTATGCGTTGTGCATTATGCGTTATGCGTTATCAAGTAAGGGTTATGGTGTATGCATTATGCGTTGTGCGCTATACGTTTGCGTTATGCGTTATGCGTTATGCGTTATACGGTATGGGTTATGCGTTATACGTTATGCGTAATGCGTTATGCGTTATGCGTTATGCGTTTTGCGTTATGCATTATGCGTTATACGGTATGCGTTATGCGTTATACGTTATGCGTTATGCGTTATGGGTTATGCGTTATGCGTTATGGTTATGCGTTATGCGTTATGCGTTATGCGTTCTGCGTTATGCGTTATGCGTTATACGTTATACGTTATGCGTTATGCGTTATGCGATATGCGTTATGCGTTATGCGTTATGCGTTATGCGTTATGCGTTATATGTTATGCGTTATGCGTTATACGTTATGCGTTGTGCGTTATACGTTTGCGTTATGCGTTATGCGTCATGCGTTATACGGTATGCGTTATGCGTTATGCGTTATGCGTTATGCGTTATGCGTTATGCGTTATGCGTTATGCGTTATGCGTCTTGCGGTATTCGTTATGCTTTGTGCATTATGCGTTATGCGTTGTGCGTTATGGGTTATGATTTATGCGTTATGCGTTATGCGTTATGCGTTGTGCGTTATACGTTTGCGTTATGCGTTATGCGCTATGCGTTATACGGTATGCGTTATGCGTTATGCGTTATGCGTTATGCGTTATGCGTTATGCGTTATGCGTTATGCGTTATGCTTTATGTGTTATGCGTTATGCGTTATGCGTGATCCGTTATGCATTACGCGTTATGCGTTATGCGTTATGCGTTATGCGTTATGCGTTATGCGTTATGCGTTATACGGTGTGCGTTATGCGTTATGCGTTATGAGTTATGCGTTATGCGTTATGCGTTATGCGTCTTGCGGTATTCGTTATGCTTTGTGCATTATGGGTTATGCGTTGTGCGTTATGGGTTATGATTTATGCGTTATGCGAATTGCGTTATGCGTTATGCGTTATGCGTTATGCGTTATGCGTTATGCGTTATGCGTTATGCGTTATGCTTTATGCGTCATGCGTGATCCGTTATGCGTTAGGCGTTATGCGATTTGCGGTATTCGTTAAGCGTTGTGCATTATGCGTTATGCGTTATGCGTTAAGGGTTATGGGTTATGCGTTCTGCTTTATGCGTTATTCACTTTGCGTTATGCGTTATTCGTTATGAGTTATGAGTTATAAGTTATGCGTAATGCGTTATGCCTTATGCGTTATGCATTATGCGTTATGCGTTATGCGTTATGCGTTATGCGTTATGCGTTATGCGTTGTGCGTTATACGTTTGCTTTATGCGTTATGCGTTATGCGTTATGCGTTATGCGTTATGCGTTATGCGATATGCGTTATGCGTTATGCGTTATGCGTTATGCGTTATGCGTTATGCGTTATGCTTTATGCGTTATGCATTATGCGTTATACGGTATGCGTTATGCGTTATACGTTATGCGTTATGCGTTATGCGTTATGCGTTATACGTTATGCGTTATGCGTTATGCGTAATGCGTTATGCGTTATGCGTTATGCGTTATGCGTTATGCATTATGCGTTATACGGTATGCGTTATGCGTTATACGTTATGCGTTATGCGTTATGCGTTATGGGTTATGCGTTATGCGTTATGGTTATGCGTTATGCGTTATGCGTTATGCGTTATGCGTTATGCGTTATACGTTATACGTTATGCGTTATGCGTTATGCGATATGCGTTATGCGTTATGCGTTATGCGTTATGCGTTATGCGTTATGCGTTATATGTTATGCGTTATGCGTTATACGTTATGCGTTGTGCGTTATACGTTTGCGTTATGCGTTATGCGTCATGCGTTATACGGTATGCGTTATGTGTTATGCGTTATGCGTTATGCGTTATGCGTTATGCGTTATGCGTTATGCGTCTTGCGGTATTCGTTATGCTTTGTGCATTATGCGTTATGCGTTGTGCGTTATGGGTTATGATTTATGCGTTATGCGTTATGCGTTATGCGTTGTGCGTTATACGTTTGCGTTATGCGTTATGCGTTATGCGTTATACGGTATGCGTTATGCGTTATGCGTTATGCGTTATGCGTTATGCGTTATGCGTTATGCGTTATGCTTTATGTGTTATGCGTTATGCGTTATGCGTGATCCGTTATGCGTTATGCGTTATGCGTTATGCGTTATGCGTTATGCGTTATGCGTTATGCGTTATGCGTTATACGGTGTGCGTTATGCGTTATGAGTTATGCGTTATGAGTTATGCGTTATGCGTTATGCGTTATGCGTCTTGCGGTATTCGTTATGCTTTGTGCATTATGGGTTATGCGTTGTGCGTTATGGGTTATGATTTATGCGTTATGCGAATTGCGTTATGCGTTATGCGTTATGCGTTATGCGTTATGCGTTATGCGTTATGCTTTATGCGTCATGCGTGATCCGTTATGCGTTAGGCGTTAAGCGATTTGCGGTATTCGTTAAGCGTTGTGCATTATGCGTTATGCGTTATGCGTTAAGGCTTATGGGTTATGCGTTATGCTTTATGCGTTATTCACTTTGCGTTATGCGTTATTCGTTATGAGTTATGAGTTATAAGTTATGCGTTATGCATTATGCGTTATGCGTTATGCGTTATGCGTTATGCGTTATGCGTTATGCGTTGTGCGTTATACGTTTGCTTTATGCGTTATGCGTTATGCGTTATGCGTTATGCGTTATGCGTTATGCGATATGCGTTATGCGTTATGCGTTATGCGTTATGCGTTATGCGTTATGCTTTATGCGTTATGCATTATGCGTTATACGGTATGCGTTATGCGTTATACGTTATGCGTTATGCGTTATGCGTTATGGGTTATGCGTTATGCGTTATGGTTATGCGTTATGCGTTATGCGTTATGCGTTATGTGTTATGCGTTATGCGTTATGCGTTATGCGTTATACGTTATGCGTTATGCGTTATGCGTTATGCGTTGCGCGTTATGCGTTAAGGCTTATGGGTTATGCGTTATGCTTTATGCGTTATTCACTTTGCGTTATGCGTTATTCGTTATGAGTTATGAGTTATAAGTTATGCGTTATGCATTATGCGTTATGCGTTATGCGTTATGCGTTATGCGTTATGCGTTATGCGTTGTGCGTTATACGTTTGCTTTATGCGTTATGCGTTATGCGTTATGCGTTATGCGTTATGCGATATGCGTTATGCGTTATGCGTTATGCGTTATGCGTTATGCGTTATGCTTTATGCGTTATGCATTATGCGTTATACGGTATGCGTTATGCGTTATACGTTATGCGTTATGCGTTATGCGTTATGGGTTATGCGTTATGCGTTATGGTTATGCGTTATGCGTTATGCGTTATGCGTTATGTGTTATGCGTTATGCGTTATGCGTTATGCGTTATACGTTATGCGTTATGCGTTATGCGTTATGCGTTGCGCGTTATACGTTTGCGTTATGCGTTATGCGTTATGCTTTATGCGTTATGCGTTATGCGTTATGCGTTATGCGTTATGCGTTATGCGTTATGCGTTATGCTTTATGCGTTATGCGTTATGCGTTATGCGATATGCGTTATATGTTGTGCGTTATGCGTTATGCGTTATGCGTTATATGTTATGCGTTATGCGTTATGCGTTATGCGTTATGCGTTATGCGTTGTGCGTTATACGTTTGCGTTATGCGTTTTGCGTTATACGGTATGCGTTATGCGTTATACGTTATGCGTTATGCGTTATGCGTTATGCGTTATGCGTTATGCGTTATGCGTTATGCGTTATGCGTTATATGTTATTCGTTATGCGTTATGCGTTATGCGTTGTGCGTTATACTTTTGCGTTATGCGTTATGCGTTATGCGTTATGCGTTATGCGTTATGCGTTATGCGATATGCGTTATGCGTTATGCGTTTTGCTTTATGCGTTATGCGTTATGCGTTATGCTTTATGCGTTATGCGTTATGCGTTACGCGTTATGCGTTATGCGTTATGCGTTATGGGTTATGCGTTATGCGTTATGGTTATGCGTTATGCATTATGCGTTGTGCGTTATACGTTTGCTTTATGCGTTATGCGTTATGCTTTATACGTTATGCGTTATGCGTTATGCGTTATGCGTTATGCGTTGCGCGTTATACTTTTGCGTTATGCGTTATGCGTTATGCGTTATGCGTTATGCGTTATGCGTTATGCGATATGCGTTATGCGTTATGCGTTTTGCTTTATGCGTTATGCGTTATGCGTTATGCTTTATGCGTTATGCTTTATGCGTTATGCGTTATGCGTTATGCGTTATGCGTTATGCGTTATGCGTTATGCTTTATGCGTTATGCGTTATGCGTTATGCGATATGCGTTATATGTTGTGCGTTATGCGTTATGCGTTATGCGTTATATGTTATGCGTTATGCGTTATGCGTTATGCGTTATATGTTATTCGTTATGCGTTATGCGTTATGCGTTGTGCGTTATACTTTTGCGTTATGCGTTTTGCGTTATACGGTATGCGTTATGCGTTATACGTTATGCGTTATGCGTTATGCGTTATGCGTTATGCGTTATGCGTTATATGTTATTCGTTATGCGTTATGCGTTGTGCGTTATACTTTTGCGTTATGCGTTATGCGTTATGCGTTATGCGTTATGCGTTATGCGATATGCGTTATGCGTTATGCGTTTTGCTTTATGCGTTATGCGTTATGCGTTATGCTTTATGCGTTATGCGTTATGCGTTACGCGTTATGCGTTATGCGTTATGCGTTATGCGTTATGGGTTATGCGTTATGCGTTATGGTTATGCGTTATGCATTATGCGTTGTGCGTTATACGTTTGCTTTATGCGTTATGCGTTATGCGTTATACGTTATGCGTTATGCGTTATGCGTTATGCGTTATGCGTTATGCGTTGCGCGTTATACGTTTGCGTTATGCGTTATGCGTTATGCTTTATGCGTTATGCGTTATGCGTTATGCGTTATGCGTTATGCGTTATGCGTTATGCGTTATGCGTTATGCGTTATGCTTTATGCGTTATGCGTTATGCGTTATGCGATATGCGTTATATGTTGTGCGTTATGCGTTATGCGTTATGCGTTATATGTTATGCGTTATGCGTTATGCGTTATGCGTTATGCGTTATGCGTTGTGCGTTATACGTTTGCGTTATGCGTTTTGCGTTATACGGTATGCGTTATGCGTTATACGTTATGCGTTATGCGTTATGAGTTATACGTTTGCTTTATGCGTTATGCGTTATGCGTTATACGTTATGCGTTATGCGTTATGCGTTATGCGTTGCGCGTTATACGTTTGCGTTATGCGTTATGCGTTATGCTTTATGCGTTATGCGTTATGCGTTATGCGTTATGCGTTATGCGTTATGCTTCTGCTTTATGCGTTATGCGTTATGCGTTATACGTTTGCGTTATGCGTTATGCGTTATGCTTTATGCGTTATGCGTTATGAGTTATGCGTTATGCGTTGTGCGTTATGCGTTATGCGTTATGCGTTATGCGTTATGCGTTATGCGTTATGCTTTATGCGTTATGCGTTATGCGTTATGCGTTATGCGTTATGCGTTATGCGTTATATGTTATGCGTTATGCGTTATGCGTTATGCGTTATGCGTTATGCGATATGCGTTATGCGTTATGCGTTATGCGTTATGCGTTATGCGTTATGCCTTATGCTTTATGCGTTATGCATTATGCGTTATACGGTATGCGTTATGCGTTATACGTTATGCGTTATGCGTTACGCGTTATGGGTTATGCGTTATGCGTTATGGTTATGCGTTATGCGTTATGCGTTATGCGTTATGTGTTATGCGTTATGCGTTATGCGTTATGCGTAATGCGTTATGCGTTATACGTTATGCGTTATGCGTTATGCGTTATGCGTTATGCGTTGCGCGTTATACGTTTGCGTTATGCGTTATGCGTTATGCTTTATGCGTTATGCGTTATGCGTTATGCGTTATGCGTTATGCGTTATGCGTTATATGTTGTGCGTTATGCGTTATGCGTTATATGTTATGCGTTATGCGTTATGCGTTATGCGTTATGCGTTATGCGTTGTGCGTTATACGTTTGCGTTATGCGTTTTGCGTTATACGGTATGCGTTATGCGTTATACGTTATGCGTTATGCGTTATGCGTTATGCGTTATGCGTTATGCGTTATATGTTATTCGTTATGCGTTATGCGTTATGCGTTGTGCGTTATACTTTTGCGTTATGCGTTATGCGTTATGCGTTATGCGTTATGCGTTATGCGATATGCGTTATGCGTTATGCGTTTTGCTTTATGCGTTATGCGTTATGCGTTATGCTTTATGCGTTATGCGTTATGCGTTACGCGTTATGCGTTATGCGTTATGCGTTATGGGTTATGCGTTATGCGTTATGGTTATGCGTTATGCATTATGCGTTGTGCGTTATACGTTTGCTTTATGCGTTATGCGTTATGCGTTATGCGATATGCGTTATATGTTGTGCGTTATGCGTTATGCGTTATGCGTTTTGCGTTATACGGTATGCGTTATGCGTTATACGTTATGCGTTATGCGTTATGCGTTATGCGTTATGCGTTATGCGTTATGCTTTATCGTTATGCATTATGCATTATGCGTTATACGGTATGCGTTATGCGTTATACGTTATGCGTTATGCGTTATATGTTATTCGTTATGCGTTATGCGTTATGCGTTGTGCGTTATACTTTTGCGTTATGCGTTATGCGTTATGCGTTATGCGTTATGCGTTATGCGTTATGCGTTATGCGTTATGCGTTATGCGATATGCGTTATGCGTTATGCGTTTTGCTTTATGCGTTATGCGTTATGCGTTATGCTTTATGCGTTATGCGTTATGCGTTACGCGTTACGCGTTATGCGTTATGCGTTATGCGTTATGGGTTATGCGTTATGCGTTATGGTTAAGCGTTATGCATTATGCGTTGTGCGTTATACGTTTGCTTTATGCGTTATGCGTTATGCGTTATACGTTATGCGTTATGCGTTATGCGTTATGCGTTATGCGTTGCGCGTTATACGTTTGCGTTATGCGTTATGCGTTATGCTTTATGCGTTATGCGTTATGCGTTATGCGTTATGCGTTATGCGTTATGCGTTATGCTTTATGCGTTATGCGTTATGCGTTATGCGATATGCGTTATATGTTGTGCGTTATGCGTTATGCGTTATGCGTTTTGCGTTATACGGTATGCGTTATGCGTTATACGTTATGCGTTATGCGTTATGCGTTATGCGTTATGCGTTATGCGTTATGCTTTATGCGTTATGCATTATGCGTTATACGGTATGCGTTATGCGTTATACGTTATGCGTTATGCGTTATGCGTTATGGGTTATGCGTTATGCGTTATGCGTTGTGCATTATGCCTTATGCGTTGTGCGTTATGGGTTATGATTTATGCGTTATGCGATATGCGTTATGCGTTATGCGTTATGCGTTATGCGTTATGCGTTATGCGTTATGCGTTATGCTTTATGCGTCATGCGTGATCCGTTATGCGTTAGGCGTTATGCGATTTGCGGTATTCGTTAAGCGTTGTGCATTATGCGTTATGCGTTATGCGTTAAGGGTTATGGGTTATGCGTTATGCTTTATGCGTTATGCGTTATGCGTTATGCGTATGTGTTATGCGTTATGCGTTATGCTTTATGCGTTATGCGTTATGAGTTATGCGTTATGCGTGGTGCGTTATGCGTTATGCGTTATGCGTTATGCGTTATGCGTTATGGTTTATGCGTTATGCGTTATGCGTTATGCGTTATGCGTTATATGTTATGCGTTATGCGTTATGCGTTATGCGTTATGCGTTGTGCGTTATACGTTTGCGTTATGCGTTATGCGTTATGCGTTATACGGTATGCGTTATGCGTTATGCTTTATGCGTTATGCGTTATACGGTGTGCGTTATGCGTTATGCGTTATGAGTTATGCGTTATGCGTTATGCGTTATGCGTTATGCGTTTTGCGGTATTCGTTATGCGTTGTGCATTATGCCTTATGCGTTGTGCGTTATGGGTTATGATTTATGCGTTATGCGATATGCGTTATGCGTTATGCGTTATGCGTTATGCGTTATGCGTTATGCTTTATGCGTCATGCGTGATCCGTTATGCGTTAGGCGTTATGCGATTTGCGGTATTCGTTAAGCGTTGTGCATTATGCGTTATGCGTTATGCGTTAAGGGTTATGGGTTATGCGTTATGCTTTATGCGTTATGCGTTATGCGTATGTGTTATGCGATATGCGTTATGCGTTATGCGTTATGCGTTATGCGTTATGCATAATGAGTTATACGTTATGTATTATGCGTTATGCGATATGCGTCATGCATCAAGCCTTATGCGTTATGCGATATGCGATATGCGTCATGCATCAAGCCTTATGCGTTATGGGTTATGCGTTAACGTTATGCGTTTTGCGTTATGCGTTATGCGTTATGCGTTATGCGCTATGCGTTGTGCGTTATAAGTTTGCGTTATGCGTTATGCGTTATACTTTATGCGTTATGCGTTATTCGTTATGAGTTATGAGTTATAAGTTATGCGTTATGCGTTATGCTTTATGCGTTATACGGTATGCGTTATGCGTTATACGTTATGCGTTATGCGTTCTGCGTTATGGGTTATGCGTTATGCGTTATGTTATGCGTTATGCGTTATGCGTTATGCGTTATGCGTTATGCGTTATGCGTTATGCGTTATGCGTTATGCGTTATGCGTTATGCTTTATGCGTTATTCGTGATCCGTTATGCGTTAGGCGTTATGGGTTTTCCGGTGTTCGTTATGCGTTGTGCATTATGGGTTATGCGTTATGAAGTAAGGGTTATGGTTTATGCATTATGCGTTGTGCGCTATACGTTTGCGTTATGCGTTATGCGTTATGCGTTATGCGTTATGCGTTATGCTTTATGCGTTATTCGTGATCCGTTATGCGTTAGGCGTTATGGGTTTTCCGGGGTTCGTTATGCGTTGTGCATTATGCGTTATGCGTTATGAAGTAAGGGTTATGGTTTATGCATTATGCGTTGTGCGCTATACGTTTGCGTTATGCGTTATGCGTTATGCGTTATACGGTATGCGTTATGCGTTATACGTTATGCGTTATGCGTTATGCGTTATGCGTTATGCGTTATGCATTATGCGTTATACGGTATGCGTTATGCGTTATACGTTATGCGTTATGCGTTATGCGTTATGGGTTATGCGTTATGCGTTATGTTATGCGTTATGCGTTATGCGTTATGCGTTATGCGTTATGCGTTATGCGTTATGCGTTATGCTTTATGCGTTATTCGTGATCCGTTATGCGTTAGGCGTTATGGGTTTTCCGGTGTTCGTTATGCGTTGTGCATTATGCGTTATGCGTTATGAAGTAAGGGTTATGGTTTATGCATTATGCGTTGTGCGCTATACGTTTGCGTTATGCGTTATGCGTTATGCGTTATACGGTATGCGTTATGCGTTATACGTTATGCGTTATGCGTTATGCGTTATGCGTTATGCGTTATGCGTTATGCGTTATGCGTTATACGGTATGCGTTATGCGTTATACGTTATGCGTTATGCGTTATGCGTTATGCGTTATGCGTTATGCGTTATGCATAATGCGTTATACGTTATGTATTATGCGTTATGCGATATGCGTCATGCATCAAGCCTTATGCGTTATGCGATATGCGATATGCGTCATGCATCAAGCCTTATGCGTTATGGGTTATGCGTTAACGTTATGCGTTTTGCGTTATGCGTTATGCGTTATGCGTTATGCGCTATGCGTTGTGCGTTATAAGTTTGCGTTATGCGTTATGCGTTATACTTTATGCGTTATGCGTTATGCGTTAAGCGTTATGGATTATGCGTTATGGGTTGTTCGTTATGCTTTATGCGTTGGGCGTTATACGTTTGCATTATGCGTTATGCGTTATGCGTTATGCTTTATGCGTTATGCGTTATGCGTTATGCGTTATACGGTGTGCGTTATGCGTTATGCGTTATGCGTTATGAGTTACGCGTTATGCGTTATGCGTTTTGCGGTATTCGTTATGCGTTGTGCATTATGCCTTATGCGTTGTGCGTTATGGGTTATGGGTTATGCGTTATGCTTTATGCGTTATTCATTTTGCGTTATGCGTTATTCGTTATGAGTTATGAGTTATAAGTTATGCGTTATGCGTTATGCTTTATGCGTTATACGGTATGCGTTATGCGTTATGCTTTATGCGTTATGCGTTATGCGTTATGCGTTATACGGTGTGCGTTATGCGTTATGCGTTATGAGTTATGCGTTATGCGTTATGCGTTATGCGTTATGCGTTATGCGTTTTGCGGTATTCGTTTTGCGTTGTGCATTATGCCTTATGCGTTGTGCGTTATGGGTTATGATTTATGCGTTATGCGATATGCGTTATGCGTTATGCGTTATGCGTTATGCGTTATGCGTTATGCGTTATGCTTTATGCGTCATGCGTGATCCGTTATGCGTTAGGCGTTATGCGATTTGCGGTATTCGTTAAGCGTTGTGCATTATGCGTTATGCGTTATGCGTTAAGGGTTATGGGTTATGCGTTATGCTTTATGCGTTATGCGTTATGCGTTATGCGTATGTGTTATGCGATATGCGTTATGCGTTATGCGTTATGCGTTATGCGTTATGCGTTATGCGTTATGCATAATGCGTTATACGTTATGTATTATGCGTTATGCCTTATGCGTTATGCGATATGCGTCATGCATCAAGCCTTATGCGTTATGCGATATGCGATATGCGTCATGCATCAAGCCTTATGCGTTATGGGTTATGCGTTAACGTTATGCGTTTTGCGTTATGCGTTATGCGTTATGCGTTATGCGTTATGCGTTATGCGTTATGCGTTATGCGTTATGCGTTATGCGTTATGCGTTATGCTTTATGCGTTATTCGTGATCCGTTATGCGTTAGGCGTTATGGGTTTTCCGGTGTTCGTTATGCGTTGTGCATTATGGGTTATGCGTTATGAAGTAAGGGTTATGGTTTATGCATTATGCGTTGTGCGCTATACGTTTGCGTTATGCGTTATGCGTTATGCGTTATGCGTTATGCTTTATGCGTTATTCGTGATCCGTTATGCGTTAGGCGTTATGGGTTTTCCGGGGTTCGTTATGCGTTGTGCATTATGCGTTATGCGTTATGAAGTAAGGGTTATGGTTTATGCATTATGCGTTGTGCGCTATACGTTTGCGTTATGCGTTATGCGTTATGCGTTATACGGTATGCGTTATGCGTTATACGTTATGCGTTATGCGTTATGCGTTATGCGTTATGCGTTATGCATTATGCGTTATACGGTATGCGTTATGCGTTATACGTTATGCGTTATGCGTTATGCGTTATGGGTTATGCGTTATGCGTTATGTTATGCGTTATGCGTTATGCGTTATGCGTTATGCGTTATGCGTTATGCGTTATGCTTTATGCGTTATTCGTGATCCGTTATGCGTTAGGCGTTATGGGTTTTCCGGTGTTCGTTATGCGTTGTGCATTATGCGTTATGCGTTATGAAGTAAGGGTTATGGTTTATGCATTATGCGTTGTGCGCTATACGTTTGCGTTATGCGTTATGCGTTATGCGTTATGCGTTATGCGTTATGGATTATGCGTTATGGGTTGTTCGTTATGCTTTATGCGTTGGGCGTTATACGTTTGCATTATGCGTTATGCGTTATGCATTATGCTTTATGCGTTATGCGTTATGCGTTATGCGTTATACGGTGTGCGTTATGCGTTATGCGTTATGAGTTACGCGTTATGCGTTATGCGTTTTGCGGTATTCGTTATGCGTTGTGCATTATGCCTTATGCGTTGTGCGTTATGGGTTATGGGTTATGCGTTATGCTTTATGCGTTATTCATTTTGCGTTATGCGTTATTCGTTATGAGTTATGAGTTATAAGTTATGCGTAATGCGTTATGCCTTATGCGTTATGCGTATGTGTTCTGCGATATGCGTTATGCGTTATGCGTTATGCGTTATGCGTTATGCGTTCTGCATAATGCGTTATACGTTATGTATTATGCGTTATGCCTTATGCGTTATGCGATATGCGTCATGCATCAAGCCTTATGCGTTATGCGATATGCGATATGCGTCATGCATCAAGCCTTATGCGTTATGGGTTGTGCGTTAACGTTATGCGTTATGCGTTATGCGTTATGCGTTATGCGTTATGCGTTATGCGTTATGCCTTATGCGTTATGCGTATGTGTTATGCGATATGCGTTATGCGTTATGCGTTATGCGTTATGCGTTATGCGTTATGCGTTATGCGTTATGCGTTATGCGTTATGCGTTATGCTTTATGCGTTATGCGTTATGCGTTATGGGTTATGCGTTATGCGTTATATGTTATGCGTTATGCGTTAAGCGTTGTGCGTTATACGTTTGCGTTATGCGTTATGCGTTATGCGTTATACGGTATGCGTTATGCGTTATGCTTTATGCGTTATGCGTTATGCGTTATGCGTTATAAGGTGTGCGTTATGCGTTATGCGTTATGAGTTATGCGTTATGCGTTATGCGTTATGCGTTTTGCGGTATTCGTTATGCGTTGTGCATTATGCCTTATGCGTTGTGCGTTATGGGTTATGATTTATGAGTTATGCGATATGCGTTATGCGTTATGCGTTATGCGTTATGCGTTATGCGTTATGCGTTATGCGTTATGCTTTATGCGTCATGCGTGATCCGTTATGCGTTAGGCGTTATGCGATTTGCGGTATTCGTTAAGCGTTGTGCATTATGCGTTATGCGTTATGCGTTAAGGGTTATGGGTTATGCGCTATGCTTAAGCGTTATGCGTTATGCGTTATGCGTATGTGTTATGCGATATGCGTTATGCGTTATGCTTTATGCGTCATGCGTGATCCGTTATGCGTTAGGCGTTATGCGATTTGCGGTATTCGTTAAGCGTTGTGCATTATGCGTTATGCGTTATGCGTTAAGGGTTATGGGTTATGCGCTATGCTTAAGCGTTATGCGTTATGCGTTATGCGTATGTGTTATGCGATATGCGTTATGCGTTATGCGTTATGCGTTATGCGTTATGCGTTATGCGTTATGCATAATGCGTTATACGTTATGTATTATGCGTTATGCCTTATGCGTAATGCGATATGCGTCATGCATCAAGCCTTATGCGTTATGCGATATGCGATATGCGTCATGCATCAAGCCTTATGCGTTATGGGTTATGCGTTAACGTTATGCGTTTTGCGTTATGCGTTATGCGTTATGCGTTATGCGTTATGCGTTATGCGTTATGCGTTATGCGTTATGCGTTATGCGTTATGCGTTATGCGTTATGCGTTATGCGTTATGCGTTATGCGTTATGCGTTATGCGTTATGCGTTATGCGTTATGCGTTATGCGTTATGCGTTATGCGTTTTGCGGTATTCGTTATGCGTTATGCGTTATGCGTTATGCGTTATGCGTTATGCGTTATGCGTTATGCGTTATGCGTTATGCGTTATGCGCTATGCGTTGTGCGTTATGCGTGATCCGTTATGTGTTATGCGTTATGCGTTATGCGTTATGCGTTATGCGTTATGCGTTATGCGCTATGCGTTGTGCGTTATAAGTTTGCGTTATGCGTTATGCGTTATACTTTATGCGTTATGCGTTATGCGTTATGCGATATGGATTATGCGTTATGGGTTGTTCGTTATGCTTTATGCGTTGGGCGTTATACGTTTGCATTATGCGTTATGCGTTATGCTTTATGCGTTATGCGTTATGCGTTATGCGTTATACGGTGTGCGTTATGCGTTATGCGTTATGCGTTATGAGTTAGGCGTTATGCGTTATGCGTTTTGCGGTATTCGTTATGCGTTGTGCATTATGCCTTATGCGTTGTGCGTTATGGGTTATGGGTTATGCGTTATGCTTTATGCGTTATTCATTTTGCGTTATGCGTTATTCGTTATGAGTTATGAGTTATAAGTTATGCGTAATGCGTTATGCCTTATGCGTTATGCGTTATGCATAATGCGTTATACGTTATGTATTATGCGTTATGCCTTATGCGTAATGCGATATGCGTCATGCATCAAGCCTTATGCGTTATGCGATATGCGATATGCGTCATGCATCAAGCCTTATGCGTTATGGGTTATGCGTTAACGTTATGCGTTTTGCGTTATGCGTTATGCGTTATGCGTTATGCGTTATGCGTTATGCGTTATGCGTTATGCGTTATGCGTTATGCGTTATGCGTTATGCGTTATGCGTTATGCGTTATGCGTTATGCGTTATGCGTTATGCGTTATGCGTTATGCGTTATGCGTTATGCGTTATGCGTTATGCGTTATGCGTTTTGCGGTATTCGTTATGCGTTATGCGTTATGCGTTATGCGTTATGCGTTATGCGTTATGCGTTATGCGTTATGCGTTATGCGCTATGCGTTGTGCGTTATGCGTGGTCCGTTATGTGTTATGCGTTATGCGTTATGCGTTATGCGTTATGCGTTATGCGTTATGCGTTATGCGTTATGCGTTATGCGTTATGCGCTATGCGTTGTGCGTTATAAGTTTGCGTTATGCGTTATGCGTTATACTTTATGCGTTATGCGTTATGCGTTATGCGATATGGATTATGCGTTATGGGTTGTTCGTTATGCTTTATGCGTTGGGCGTTATACGTTTGCATTATGCGTTATGCGTTATGCTTTATGCGTTATGCGTTATGCGTTATGCGTTATACGGTGTGCGTTATGCGTTATGCGTTATGCGTTATGAGTTACGCGTTATGCGTTATGCGTTTTGCGGTATTCGTTATGCGTTGTGCATTATGCCTTATGCGTTGTGCGTTATGGGTTATGGGTTATGCGTTATGCTTTATGCGTTATTCATTTTGCGTTATGCGTTATTCGTTATGAGTTATGAGTTATAAGTTATGCGTAATGCGTTATGCCTTATGCGTTATGCGTATGTGTTATGCGATATGCGTTATGCGTTATGCGTTATGCGTTATGCGTTCTGCATAATGCGTTATACGTTATGTATTATGCGTTATGCCTTATGCGTTATGCGATATGCGTCATGCATCAAGCCTTATGCGTTATGCGATATGCGATATGCGTCATGCATCAAGCCTTATGCGTTATGGGTTGTGCGTTAACGTTATGCGTTTTGCGTTATGCGTTATGCGTTATGCGTTATACGTTATGCGTTATGCGTTATGCGTTATGCGTTATGCGTTATGCGTTATGCGTTATGCGTCATGCGTTATGCGTTATGCGTTATGCGTTATGCGTTATGCGTTATGTGTTATGCGTTATGCGTTATGCGTTATGCGTTATGCGTTATGCGTTATGCTTTATGCGTTATGCATTATGCGTTATTCGTGATCCGTTATGCGTTAGGCGTTATGGGTTTTCCGGTGTTCGTTATGCGTTGTGCATTATGCGTTATGCGTTATGAAGTAAGGGTTATGGTTTATGCATTATGCGTTGTGCGCTATACGTTTGCGTTATGCGTTATGCGTTATGCGTTATACGGTATGCGTTATGCGTTATACGTTATGCGTTATGCGTTATGCGTTATGCGTTATGCGTTATGCATTATGCGTTATACGGTATGCGTTATGCGTTATACGTTATGCGTTATGCGGTATGCGTTATGCGTTATACGTTATGCGTTATGCGTTATGCGTTATGGGTTATGCGTTATGCGTTATGCGTTATGCGTTATGCGTTATGCGTTATGCGTTATGCGTTATGCGTTATGCGTTATGCGTTATGCGTTATGCGTTATGCGTTATGCGTTATGCGTTATGCGTTATGCGTTATGCGTTATGCGTTATGCGTTATGCGTTATGCGTTATGCGTTATGCGTTATGCGTTATGCGTTATGCGTTATGCGTTATGCGTTATGCGTTATGCCTTATGCGTTATGCGTTATGCGTTATGCGTTATGCTTTATGCGTTATGCATTATGCGTTATACGGTATGCGTTATGCGTTATACGTTATGCGTTATGCGTTATGCGTTATGCGTTATGGGTTATGCGTTATGCGTTATGCGTTATGCGTTATGCGTTATGCGTTATGCGTTATGCGTTATGCGTTATGCGTTATGCTTTATGCGTTATGCATTATGCGTTATACGGTATGCGTTATGCGTTATACGTTATACGTTATGCGTTATGCGTTATGCGTTATGGGTTATGCGTTATGCGTTATGCGTTATGCGTTATGCGTTATGCGTTATGCGTTATGCGTTGTGCGTTATACGTTTGCGTTATGCGTTATGCGTTATGCTTTATGCGTTATGCGTTATGAGTTATGCGTTATGCGTTGTGCGTTATGCGTTATGCGTTATGCGTTATGCGTTATGCGTTATGCGTTATGCCTTATGCGTTATGCTTTATGCGTTATGCGTTATGCGTTATGCGTTATGCGTTATGCGTTATATGTTATGCGTTATGCGTTATGCGTTATGCGTTGTGCGTTATACGTTTGCGTTATGCGTTATGCGTTATGCGTTATACGGTATGCGTTATGCGTTATGCTTTATGCGTTATGCGTTATGCGTTATGCGTTATACGGTGTGCGTTATGCGTTATGCGTTATGAGTTATGCGTTGTGCGTTATACGTTTGCGTTATGCGTTATGCGTTATGCTTTATGCGTTATGCGTTGTGCGTTATGCGTTATGCGTTATGCGTTATGCGTTATGCGTTATGCGTTATGCGTTATGCGTTATGCGTTATACGGTGTGCGTTATGCGTTATGCGTTATGAGTTATGCGTTGTGCGTTATACGTTTGCGTTATGCGTTATGCGTTATGCTTTATGCGTTATGCGTTATGCGTTATGCGTTATGCGTTATACGGTATGCGTTATGCGTTATACGTTATGCGTTATGCGTTATGCGTTATGGGTTATGCGTTATGCGTTATGGTTATGCGTTATGCGTTATGCTTTATGCGTTATGCGTTATGCGTTATGCGTTATACGTTATGCGTTATGCGTTATGCGTTATGCGTTATGCGTTATGCGTTATGCGTTATGCGTTGTGCGTTATGCGTTATGCGTTATGCGTTATGCGTTATGCGTTGTGCGTTATACGTTTGCGTTATGCGTTATGCGTTATGCTTTATGCGTTATGCGTTATGAGTTATGCGTTATGCGTTGTGCGTTATGCGTTATGCGTTATGCGTTATGCGTTATGCGTTATGCGTTATGCGTTATGCGTTATGCGTTATGCGTTATGCGTTATGCGTTATGCGTTATGCGTTATGCGTTATGCGTTATGCGTTATGCGTTATGCGTTATGCGTTATGCGTTATGCGTTATGCGTTATGCGTTATGCTTTATGCGTTATGCATTATGCGTTATTCGTGATCCGTTATGCGTTAGGCGTTATGGGTTTTCCGGTGTTCGTTATGCGTTGTGCATTATGCGTTATGCGTTATGAAGTAAGGGTTATGGTTTATGCATTATGCGTTGTGCGCTATACGTTTGCGTTATGCGTTATGCGTAATGCGTTATACGGTATGCGTTATGCGTTATACGTTATGCGTTATGCGTTATGCGTTATGCGTTATGCGTTATGCGTTATGCATTATGCGTTATACGGTATGCGTTATGCGTTATACGTTATGCGTTATGCGTTATGCGTTATGGGTTATACGGTATGCGTTATGCGTTATACGTTATGCGTTATGCGTTATGCGTTATGGGTTATGCGTTATGCGTTATGGTTATGCGTTATGCGTTTTGCTTTATGCGTTATGCGTTATGCGGTATGCGTTATGCGTTATGCGTTATGCGTTATGCGTTATGCGTTATGCGTTATGCGTTATGCGTTATGCGTTATGCGTTATGCGTTATGCGTTATGCGTTATGCGTTATGCGTTGTGCGTTATACGTTTGCTTTATGCGTTATGCGTTATGCGTTATGCGTTATGTGTTATGCGTTATGCGTTATGCGTTATGCGTTATGCGTTATGCGTTATGCGTTATGCGTTATGCGTTATGCGTTATGCGTTATGCGTTATGCGTTATGCGTTATGCGTTATGCGTTATGCTTTATGCGTTATGCATTATGCGTTATACGGTATGCGTTATGCGTTATACGTTATGCGTTATGCGTTATGCGTTATGGGTTATGCGTTATGCGTTATGGTTATGCGTTATGCGTTATGCGTTATGCGTTATGTGTTATGCGTTATGCGTTATGCGTTATGCGTTATACGTTATGCGTTATGCGTTATGCGTTATGCGTTATGCGTTATGCGTTGTGCGTTATACGTTTGCGTTATGCGTTATGCGTTATGCTTTATGCGTTATGCGTTATGCGTTATGCGTTATGCGTTATGCGTTATGCGTTATGCGTTATGCGTTATGCGTTATGCTTTATGCGTCATGCGTGATCCGTTATGCGTTAGGCGTTATGCGATTTGCGGTATTCGTTAAGCGTTGTGCATTATGCGTTATGCGTTATGCGTTAAGGGTTATGGGTTGTGCGTTATGTTTTATGCGTTATGCGTTATGCGTTATGCGTTATGCGTATGTGTTATGCGATATGCGTTATGCGTTATGCGTTATACGGTATGCGTTATGCGTTATACGTTATGTGTTATGCGTTATGCGTTATGCGTTATGCGTTATGCGTTATACGGTATGCGTTATGCGTTATACGTTATGCGTTATGCGTTATGCGTTATGCGTTATGCGTTATGCGTTATGCTTTATGCGTTATGCATTATGCGTTATACGGTATGCGTTATGCGTTATACGTTATGCGTTATGCGTTATGCGTTATGGGTTATGCGTTATGCGTTATGGTTATGCGTTATGCGTTACGCGTTATGCGTTATGTGTTATGCGTTATGCGTTATGCGTTATGCGTTATACGTTATGCGTTATGCGTTATGCGTTATGCGTTATGCGTTATGCGTTGTGCGTTATACGTTTGCGTTATGCGTTATGAGTTATGCTTTATGCGTTATGCGTTATGTGTTATGCGTTATGCGTTATGCGTTATGCGTTATGCGTTATGCTGTATGCGTCATGCGTGATCCGTTATGCGTTAGGCGTTATGCGATTTGCGGTATTCGTTAAGCGTTGTGCATTATGCGTTATGCGTTATGCGTTAAGGGTTATGGGTTATGCGTTATGCTTTATGCGTTATGCGTTATGCGTTATGCGTATGTGTTATGCGATATGCGTTATGCGTTATGCGTTATACGGTATGCGTTATGCGTTATACGTTATGTGTTATGCGTTATGCGTTATGCGTTATGCTTTATGCGTTATGCGTTATGCGTTATCCGTTATACGGTGTGCGTTATGCGTTATGCGTTATGCGTTATGAGTTACGCGTTATGCGTTATGCGTTTTGCGATATTCGTTATGCGTTGTGCATTATGCCTTATGCGTTGTGCGTTATGGGTTATGCGTTATGCTTTATGCGTTATGCATTATGCGTTATTCGTGATCCGTTATGCGTTAGGCGTTATGGGTTTTCCGGTGTTCGTTATGCGTTGTGCATTATGCGTTATGCGTTATGAAGTAAGGGTTATGGTTTATGCATTATGCGTTGTGCGCTATACGTTTGCGTTATGCGTTATGCGTTATGCATTTTGCGGTATTCGTTATGCGTTGTGCATTATGCCATATGCGTTGTGCGTTATGGGTTATGGATTATGCGTTATGCTTTATGCGTTATTCATTTTGCGTTATGCGTTATTCGTTATGAGTTATGAGTTATAAGTTATGCGTAATGCGTTATGCCTTATGCGTTATGCGTATGTGTTATGCGATATGCGTTATGCGTTATGCGTTATGCGTTATGCGTTATGCGTTATGCGTTATGCGTTATGCGTTATGCGTTATGCGTTATGCGTTATGCGTTATGCGTTATGCGTTATGCGTTATGCGTTATGCGTTATGCGTTATGCGTTATGCGTTATGCGTTATGCGTTATGCGTTATGCGTTATGCGTTATGCGTTATACTTTATGCGTTATGCGTTATGCGTTATGCGTTATGGATTATGCGTTATGGGTTGTTCGTTATGCTTTATGCGTTGGGCGTTATACGTTTGCATTATGCGTTATGCGTTATGCATTAGGCGTTATGCGTTATGCGTTATGCGTTAAGCGTTATGCGTTTTGCTGTATTCGTTATGCGTTGTGCATTATGCGTTATGCGTTATGTGTTACGCTTTATGCGTTATGCGTTATGCGTTACGCTTTATGCGTTATGCGTTATGCGTTATGCGTTATGCGTTATGCGTTATGCGTTATGCGTTATGCGTTATGCGTTATGCGTTATGCGTTATGCGTGATGCGTTATGTGTTAGGCGATATACGTTTTGCGGTATTCGTTATGCGTTATGCGTTACGCGTTATGCGTTATGCGTTATGCGTTATGCTTTATGCGTTATGCGTTACTCCTTATGAGTTATGAGTTATTAGTTATGCGTAATGCGTTATGCGTTATGCGTTATGCTTTATGCGTTATGCGTTATGCGTTATGCGTTATGCGTTATGCGTTATGCGTTATGCGTTATGCGTTATGCGTTATGAGTTATGCGTTATGCTTTATGCGTTATGCGTTATGCCTTATGCGTTATGCCTTATGCGTTATGCGTTATTCGTTATGAGTAATGAGTTATAAGTTATGCTTTATGCGTTATGCTTTATGCGTTATGCGTTATGCGTTATGCGTTATGCGTTATGCGTTATGCGTTATGCGTTATGCGTTATGCGTTATGCGTTATACGGTATGCGTTATGCGTTATGCGTTATACGGTATGCGTTATGCGTTATGCGTTATATGTTATGCGTTATGCGTTATGCGTTATGCGTTATGCGTTATGCGTTATGCGTTATGCGTTATGCGTTATGCGTCATGCGTTATGCGTTATGCGTTATGATTTATGCGTTATGCGTTATGCGTTATGCTTTATGCGTTATGCGTTACTCCTTATGAGTTATGAGTTATAAGTTATGCGTAATGCGTTATGCGTTATGCGTTATGCATTATGCTTTATGCGTAATGCGGTATGCGTTATACGTTATGCGTTATGCGTTATGCGTTATGCGATATGCGTTATGCGTTATACGTTATGCTTTATGCGTTATGCGTTATGCGTTATGCGTTATGCGTTATGCGTTATGCGTTATGCGTTATGCGTTATGCGTTATGCGTTATGCGTTATGCGTTGTGCGTTATACGTTTGCGTTGTGCGTTATGCGTTATGCTTTATGCGTTATGCGTTATGCGTTATGCGTTATGCGTTATGCGTTATGCGTTATGCGTTATGCGTTATGCGTTATGCGTTATGCGTTATGCGTTATGCGTTATGCGTTATGCGTTATGCGTTATGCGTTATGCGTTATGCTTTATGCGTTATGCATTATGCGTTATGCGTTATGCGATATGCGTTATGCGTTATGCGTTATTCGTTATGTGTAATGAGTTATAAGTTATGCGTTATGAGTTATGCGTTATGCGTTATGCGTTATGCGTTACGCGTTATGCGTTATGCGTTATGCGTTATGCGTTACGCGTTATGCGTTATGCGTTATGCGTTATGCGTTATGCTTTATGCGTTATGCGTTACTCCTTATGAGTTATGAGTTATAAGTTATGCGTAATGCGTTATGCGTTATGCGTTATGCTTTATGCGTTATGCGTTATGCGTTATGCGTTATGCGTTATACGTTATGCGTTATGCGTTATGCGTTATGCGTTATGCGTTATGCGTTATGCTTTATGCGTTATGCGTTATGCCTTATGCGTTATGCCTTATGCGTTATGCGTTATTCGTTATGAGTAATGAGTTATAAGTTATGCGTTATGCGTTATGCTTTATGCGTTATGCGTTATGCGTTATGCGTTATGCGTTATGCGGTATGCGTTATGCGTTATGCGTTATGCGTTATGCGTTATGCGTTATGCGTTATACGGTATGCGTTATGCGTTATGCGTTATGCGTTATGCGTTATGCGTTATGCGTTATGCGTTATGCGTTATGCGTTATGCGTTATGCGTTATGCGTTATGCGTTATGCGTTATACGGTATGCGTTATGCGTTATGCGTTATGCGTTATGCGTTATGCGTTATGCGTTATGCGTTATGCGTTATGCGTTATGCGTTATGCGTTATGCGTTATGCGTTATGCGTTATGCGTTATGCGTTATGCGTTATGCGTTATGCGTTATGCGTTATGCGTTATGCGTTATGCGTTATGCGTTATGCGTTATGCGTTATGCGTTATGATTTATGCGTTATGCGTTATGCGTTATGCTTTATGCGTTATGCGTTACTCCTTATGAGTTATGAGTTATAAGTTATGCGTAATGCGTTATGCGTTATGCGTTATGCATTATGCTTTATGCGTAATGCGGTATACGTTATACGTTATGCGTTATGCGTTATGCGTTATGCGTTATGCGTTATGCGTTATGCGTTATGCGTTATGCGTTATGCGTTATGCGTTATGCGTTATGCGCTATGCGTTATGCATTATGCGTTATGCGTTATGCGTTATGCGTTATGCGTTAAGCGTTATGCGTTTTGCTGTATTCGTTATGCGTTGTGCATTATGCGTTATGCGTTATGTGTTACGCTTTATGCGTTATGCGTTATGCGTTACGCTTTATGCGTTATGCATTATGCGTTATGCGTTATGCGTTATGCATTATGCGTTATGCGTTATGCGTGATCCGTTATGCGTCAAGCGTTATGCGTTTTGCTGTATTCGTAATGCGTTGTGCATTATGCGTTATGCGTTATGTGTTATGCGTTATGCGTTATGCGTTATACGTTATGCGTTATGCGTTATGCGTGATCCGTTATGTGTTAGGCGATATACGTTTTGCGGTATTCGTTATGCGTTATGCGTTATGCGTTATGCGTTATGCGTTATCCGTTGTTCGTTATGCGTTATGCGTTGTGCGTTATACGTTTGCGTTATGCGTTATACGGTATGCGTTATGCGTTATACGTTATGCGTTATGCGTTATGCGATATGCGTTATGCGTTATACGTTATGCTTTATGCGTTATGCGTTATTAGTTACACGTTATGCGTTATGCGTTATGCGTTATGCGTTATGCGTTATGCGTTAGGGGTTATGCGTTATGCGTTAGGCGTTATGCGTTATGCGTTATGCGTTATGAGTTATACGTTATGCGTTATGCGTTAGGGGTTATGCGTTATGCGTTATGATTTATACGTTATGCATTATGCGTTATGCGTTATGCGATATGCGTTATCCGTTATGCGTTATGCGTTATGCGTTATTCGTTATGAGTAATGAGTTATAAGTTATGCGTTATGCGTTATGCTTTATGCGTTATGCGTTATGCCTTATGCGTTATGCGTTATGCGATGTGCGTTATGCGATATGCGTTATGCGTTATTCGTTATTCGTTATGAGTAATGAGTTATAAGTTATGCGTTATGCGTTATGCGTTATGCGTTATGCGTTATGCTTTATGCGTTATGCGTTATGCCTTATGCGTTATGCCTTATGCGTTATGCGTTATTCGTTATGAGTAATGAGTTATAAGTTATGCTTTATGCGTTATGCTTTATGCGTTATGCGTTATGCGTTATGCGTTATGCGTTATGCGTTATGCGTTATGCGTTATGCGTTATGCGTTATGCGTTATGCGTTATGCGTTATGCGTTATGCGTTATGCGTTATGCGTTATGCGTTATGCGTTATGCGTTATGCGTTATGCGTTATGCGTTATGCGTTATGCGTTATGCGTTATGCGTTATGCGTTATGCGTTATGCGTTAAACTTTATGCGTTATGCATTATGCGTTATGCGTTATGCGATATGCGTTATGCGTTATGCGTTATTCGTTATGAGTAATGAGTTATAAGTTATGCGTTATGAGTTATGCGTTATGCGTTATGCGTTATGCGTTATGCGTTATGCGTTATGCGTTACTCCTTATGAGTTATGAGTTATAAGTTATGCGTTATGCGTTATGCGTTATGCGTTATGCGTTATGCGTTATGCGTTATGCGTTATGCGTTATGCGTTATGCGTTATGCGTTATGCGTTATGCGTTATGCGTTATGCGTTATGCGTTATGCGTTATGCGTTATGCGTTATGCGTTATGCGTTATGCGTTATGCGTTATGCGTTAAACTTTATGCGTTATGCATTATGCGTTATGCGTTATGCGATATGCGTTATGCGTTATGCGTTATTCGTTATGAGTAATGAGTTATAAGTTATGCGTTATGAGTTATGCGTTATGCGTTATGCGTTATGCGTTACGCGTTATGCGTTATGCGTTACTCCTTATGAGTTATGAGTTATAAGTTATGCGTAATGCGTTATGCGTTATGCGTTATGCTTTATGCGTTATGCGTTATGCGTTATGCGTTATGCGTTATGCGTTATGCGTTATGCGTTATGCGTTATGCGTTATGCGTTATGCGTTATGCGTTATGCGTTATGCGTTATGCGTTATGCTTTATGCGTTATGCGTTATGCCTTATGCGTTATGCCTTATGCGTTATGCGTTATTCGTTATGAGTAATGAGTTATAAGTTATGCGTTATGCGTTATGCTTTATGCGTTATGCGTTATGCGTTATGCGTTATGCGTTATGCGGTATGCGTTATGCGTTATGCGTTATGCGTTATGCGTTATGCGTTATGCGTTATACGGTATGCGTTATGCGTTATGCGTTATGCGTTATGCGTTATGCGTTATGCGTTATGCGTTATGCGTTATGCGTTATGCGTTATGCGTTATGCGTTATGCGTTATACGGTATGCGTTATGCGTTATGCGTTATGCGTTATGCGTTATGCGTTATGCGTTATGCGTTATGCGTTATGCGTTATGCGTTATGCGTTATGCGTTATGCGTTATGCGTTATGCGTTATGCGTTATGCGTTATGCGTTATGCGTTATGCGTTATGCGTTATGCGTTATGCGTTATGCGTTATGCGTTATGCGTTATGATTTATGCGTTATGCGTTATGCGTTATGCTTTATGCGTTATGCGTTACTCCTTATGAGTTATGAGTTATAAGTTATGCGTAATGCGTTATGCGTTATGCGTTATGCATTATGCTTTATGCGTAATGCGGTATACGTTATACGTTATGCGTTATGCGTTATGCGTTATGCGTTATGCGTTATGCGTTATGCGTTATGCGTTATGCGTTATGCGTTATGCGTTATACGGTATGCGTTATGCGTTATGCGTTATGCGTTATGCGTTATGCGTTATGCGTTATGCGTTATGCGTTATGCGTTATGCGTTATGCGTTATGCGTTATGCGTTATGCGTTATGCGTTATGCGTTATGCGTTATGCGTTATGCGTTATGATTTATGCGTTATGCGTTATGCGTTATGCTTTATGCGTTATGCGTTACTCCTTATGAGTTATGAGTTATAAGTTATGCGTAATGCGTTATGCGTTATGCGTTATGCATTATGCTTTATGCGTAATGCGGTATACGTTATACGTTATGCGTTATGCGTTATGCGTTATGCGTTATGCGTTATGCGTTATGCGTTATGCGTTATGCGTTATGCGTTATGCGTTATGCGCTATGCGTAATGCATTATGCGTTATGCGTTATGCGTTATGCGTTAAGCGTTATGCGTTTTGCTGTATTCGTTATGCGTTGTGCATTATGCGTTATGCGTTATGTGTTACGCTTTATGCGTTATGCGTTATGCGTTACGCTTTATGCGTTATGCATTATGCGTTATGCGTTATGCGTTATGCATTATGCGTTATGCGTTATGCGTGATCCGTTATGCGTTAAGCGTTATGCGTTTTGCTGTATTCGTAATGCGTTGTGCATTATGCGTTATGCGTTATGTGTTATGCGTTATGCGTTATGCGTTATACGTTATGCGTTATGCGTTATGCGTGATCCGTTATGTGTTAGGCGATATACGTTTTGCGGTATTCGTTATGCGTTATGCGTTATGCGTTATGCGTTATGCGTTATCCGTTGTTCGTTATGCGTTATGCGTTGTGCGTTATACGTTTGCGTTATGCGTTATACGGTATGCGTTATGCGTTATACGTTATGCGTTATGCGTTATGCGATATGCGTTATGCGTTATACGTTATGCTTTATGCGTTATGCGTTATTAGTTACACGTTATGCGTTATGCGTTATGCGTTATGCGTTATGCGTTAGGGGTTATGCGTTATGCGTTAGGCGTTATGCGTTATGCGTTATGATTTATACGTTATGCATTATGCGTTATGCGTTATGCGATATGCGTTATCCGTTATGCGTTATGCGTTATGCGTTATTCGTTATGAGTAATGAGTTATAAGTTATGCGTTATGCGTTATGCTTTATGCGTTATGCGTTATGCCTTATGCGTTATGCGTTATGCGTTATGCGTTATGCGTTATGCGTTTTGCGTTATGCGTTATGCGTTATGCGTTGTGCGTTATACGTTTGCGTTATGCGTTATGCGTTATGCTTTATGCGTTATGCGTTATGCGTTATGCGTTATGCGTTATGCGTTATGCGTTATGCGTTATGCGTTATGCGTTATGCGTTATGCGTTATGCGTTATGCGTTATGCGTTATGCGTTATGCGTTATGCGTTATGCGTTATGCGTTATGCGTTATGCGTTATGCTTTATGCGTTATGCATTATGCGTTATGCGTTATGCGATATGCGTTATGCGATATGCGTTATGCGTTATTCGTTATTCGTTATGAGTAATGAGTTATAAGTTATGCGTTATGCGTTATGCGTTATGCGTTATGCGTTATGCTTTATGCGTTATGCGTTATGCCTTATGCGTTATGCCTTATGCGTTATGCGTTATTCGTTATGAGTAATGAGTTATAAGTTATGCTTTATGCGTTATGCTTTATGCGTTATGCGTTATGCGTTATGCGTTATGCGTTATGCGTTATGCGTTATGCGTTATGCGTTATGCGTTATGCGTTATGCGTTATGCGTTATGCGTTATGCGTTATGCGTTATGCGTTATGCGTTATGCGTTATGCGTTATGCGTTATGCGTTATGCGTTATGCTTTATGCGTTATGCATTATGCGTTATGCGTTATGCGATATGCGTTATGTGTTATGCGTTATTCGTTATGAGTAATGAGTTATAAGTTATGCGTTATGAGTTATGCGTTATGCGTTATGCGTTATGCGTTACGCGTTACACGTTATGCGTTATGCGTTACGCGTTATGCGTTATGCGTTATGCGTTATGCGTTATGCTTTATGCGTTATGCGTTACTCCTTATGAGTTATGAGTTATAAGTTATGCGTAATGCGTTATGCGTTATGCGTTATGCTTTATGCGTTATGCGTTATGCGTTATGCGTTATGCGTTATGCGTTATGCGTTATGCGTTATGCGTTATGCGTTATGCGTTATGCGTTATGCTATATGCTTTATGCGTTATGCGTTATGCCTTATGCGTTATGCCTTATGCGTTATGCGTTATTCGTTATGAGTAATGAGTTATAAGTTATGCGTTATGCGTTATGCTTTATGCGTTATGCGTTATGCGTTATGCGTTATGCGTTATGCGGTATGCGTTATGCGTTATGCGTTATGCGTTATGCGTTATGCGTTATGCGTTATACGGTATGCGTTATGCGTTATGCGTTATGCGTTATGCGTTATGCGTTATGCGTTATGCGTTATGCGTTATGCGTTATGCGTTATGCGTTATGCGTTATGCGTTATACGGTATGCGTTATGCGTTATGCGTTATGCGTTATGCGTTATGCGTTATGCGTTATGCGTTATGCGTTATGCGTTATGCGTTATGCGTTATGCGTTATGCGTTATGCGTTATGCGTTATGCGTTATGCGTTATGCGTTATGATTTATGCGTTATGCGTTATGCGTTATGCTTTATGCGTTATGCGTTACTCCTTATGAGTTATGAGTTATAAGTTATGCGTAATGCGTTATGCGTTATGCGTTATGCATTATGCTTTATGCGTAATGCGGTATACGTTATACGTTATGCGTTATGCGTTATGCGTTATGCGTTATGCGTTATGCGTTATGCGTTATGCGTTATGCGTTATGCGTTATGCGTTATGCGTTATGCGTTATGCGTTATGCGCTATGCGTTATGCATTATGCGTTATGCGTTATGCGTTATGCGTTAAGCGTTATGCGTTTTGCTGTATTCGTTATGCGTTGTGCATTATGCGTTATGCGTTATGTGTTACGCTTTATGCGTTATGCGTTATGCGTTACGCTTTATGCGTTATGCATTATGCGTTATGCGTTATGCGTTATGCATTATGCGTTATGCGTTATGCGTGATCCGTTATGCGTTAAGCGTTATGCGTTTTGCTGTATTCGTAATGCGTTGTGCATTATGCGTTATGCGTTATGTGTTATGCGTTATGAGTTATGCGTTATAAGTTATGCGTTATGCGTTATGCGTGATCCGTTATGTGTTAGGCGATATACGTTTTGCGGTATTCGTTATGAGTTATGCGTTATGCGTTATGCGTTATGCGTTATCCGTTGTTCGTTATGCGTTATGCGTTGTGCGTTATACGTTTGCGTTATGCGTTATACGGTATGCGTTATGCGTTATACGTTATGCGTTATGCGTTATGCGTTATGCGATATGCGTTATGTGTTATACGTTATGCTTTATGCGTTATGCGTTATTAGTTAAACGTTATGCGTTATGCGTTATACGTTATGCGTTATGCGTTAGGGGTTATGCGTTATGCGTTAGGCGTTATGCGTTATGCGTTATGCGTTATGAGTTATACGTTATGCGTTATGCGTTAGGGGTTATGCGTTATGCGTTATGCTTTATGCGTTATGCATTATGCGTTATGCGTTATGCGATATGCGTTATCCGTTATGCGTTATGCGTTATGCGTTATTCGTTATGAGTAATGAGTTATAAGTTATGCGTTATGCGTTATGCTTTATGCGTTATGCGTTATGCCTTATGCGTTATGCGTTATGCGTTATGCGTTATGCGTTATGCGTTATGCGTTTTGCGTTATGCGTTATGCGTTGTGCGTTATACGTTTGCGTTATGCGTTATGCGTTATGCTTTATGCGTTATGCGTTATGCGTTATGCGTTATGCGTTATGCGTTATGCGTTATGCGTTATGCGTTATGCGTTATGCGTTATGCGTTATGCGTTATGCGTTATGCGTTATGCGTTATGCGTTATGCGTTATGCGTTATGCGTTATGCGTTATGCGTTACGCGTTATGCGTTATGCGTTATGCGTTATGCGTTATGCGTTATGCGTTATGCGTTATGCGTTATGCGTTATGCGTTATGCGTTATGCGTTATGCTTTATGCGTTATGCATTATGCGTTATGCGTTATGCGATATGCGTTATGCGATATGCGTTATGCGTTATTCCTTATTCGTTATGAGTAATGAGTTATAAGTTATGCGTTATGCGTTATGCGTTATGCGTTATGCGTTATGCTTTATGCGTTATGCGTTATGCCTTATGCGTTATGCCTTATGCGTTATGCGTTATTCGTTATGAGTAATGAGTTATAAGTTATGCTTTATGCGTTATGCTTTATGCGTTATGCGTTATGCGTTATGCGTTATGCGTTATGCGTTATGCGTTATGCGTTATGCGTTATGCGTTATGCGTTATACGGTATGCGTTATGCGTTATGCGTTATGCGTTATGCGTTATGCGTTATGCGTTATGCGTTATGCGTTATGCGTTATGCGTTATGCGTTATGCGTTATGCGTTATGCGTTATGCGTTATGCGTTATGCGTTATGCGTTATGCGTTATGCGTTATGCGTTATACGGTATGCGTTATGCGTTATGTGTTATATGTTATGCGTTATGCGTTATGCGTTATGCGTTATGCGTTATGCGTTATGCGTTATGCGTCATGCGTTATGCGTTATGCGTTATGATTTATGCGTTATGCGTTATGCGTTATGCTTTATGCGTTATGCGTTACTCCTTATGAGTTATGAGTTATAAGTTATGCGTAATGCGTTATGCGTTATGCGTTATGCGTTATGCATTATGCTTTATGCGTAATGCGGTATGCGTTATACGTTATGCGTTATGCGTTATGCGTTATGCGTTAAGCGTTATGCGTTATGCGTTATGCGTTATGCGTTATGCGCTATGCGTTATGCATTATGCGTTATGCGTTATGCGTTATGCGTTAAGCGTTATGCGTTTTGCTGTATTCGTTATGCGTTGTGCATTATGCGTTATGCGTTATGTGTTACGCTTTATGCGTTATGCGTTATGCGTTACGCTTTATGCGTTATGCATTATGCGTTATGCGTTATGCGTTATGCATTATGCGTTATGCGTTATGCGTGATCCGTTATGCGTTAAGCGTTATGCGTTTTGCTGTATTCGTAATACGTTGTGCATTATGCGTTATGCGTTATGTGTTATGCGTTATGCGTTATGCGTTATACGTTATGCGTTATGCGTTATGCGTGATCCGTTATGTGTTAGGCGATATACGTTTTGCGGTATTCGTTATGCGTTATGCGTTATGCGTTATGCGTTATGCGTTATCCGTTGTTCGTTATGCGTTATGCGTTGTGCGTTATACGTTTGCGTTATGCGTTATGCGTTATCCGGTATGCGTTATGCGTTATACGTTATGCGTTATGCGTTATGCGATATGCGTTATGCGTTATACATTATGCTTTATGCGTTATGCGTTATGCGTTATGCGTTATGCGTTATGCGTTATGCGTTATGCGTTATGCGTTATGCGTTATGCGTTAGGCGTTATGCGTTGTGCGTTATACGTTTGCGTTATGCGTTATGCGTTATGCTTTTTGCGTTATGCGTTATGCGTTATGCGTTATGCGTTATGCGTTATGCGTTATGCGTTATGCGTTATGCGTTATGCGTTATGCGTTATGCGTTATGCTTTATGCGTTATGCATTATGCGTTATGCGTTATGCGATATGCGTTATGCGTTATGCGTTATGCGTTATTCGTTATGAGTAATGAGTTATAAGTTATGCGTTATGAGTTATGCGTTATGCGTTATGCGTTATGCGTTACGCGTTATGCGTTATGCGTTATGCGTTATGCGTTACGCGTTATGCGTTATGCGTTATGCGTTATGCTTTATGCGTTATGCGTTACTCCTTATGAGTTATGAGTTATAAGTTATGCGTAATGCGTTATGCGTTATGCGTTATGCTTTATGCGTTATGCGTTATGCGTTATGCGTTATGCGTTATGCGTTATGCGTTATGCGTTATGCGTTATGCGTTATGCGTTATGCGTTATGCGTTATGCGTTATGCTTTATGCGTTATGCGTTATGCCTTATGCGTTATGCCTTATGCGTTATGCGTTATTCGTTATGAGTAATGAGTTATAAGTTATGCGTTATGCGTTATGCGTTATGCGTTATGCGTTATGCGTTATGCGTTATGCGTTATGCGGTATGCGTTATGCGTTATGCGTTATGCGTTATGCGTTATGCGTTATGCGTTATGCGTTATACGGTATGCGTTATGCGTTATGCGTTATGCGTTATGCGTTATGCGTTATGCGTTATGCGTTATGCGTTATGCGTTATGCGTTATGCGTTATGCGTTATGCGTTATGCGTTATGCGTTATACGGTATGCGTTATGCGTTATGCGTTATGCGTTATGCGTTATGCGTTATGCGTTATGCGTTATGCGTTATGCGTTATGCGTTATGCGTTATGCGTTATGCGTTATGCGTTATGCGTTATGCGTTATGCGTTATGCGTTATGCGTTATGCGTTATGCGTTATGCGTTATGATTTATGCGTTATGCGTTATGCGTTATGCTTTATGCGTTATGCGTTACTCCTTATGAGTTATGAGTTATAAGTTATGCGTAATGCGTTATGCGTTATGCGTTATGCATTATGCTTTATGCGTAATGCGGTATACGTTATACGCTATGCGTTATGCGTTATGCGTTATGCGTTATGCGTTATGCGTTATGCGTTATGCGTTATGCGTTATGCGTTATGCGCTATGCGTTATGCATTATGCGTTATGCGTTATGCGTTATGCGTTAAGCGTTATGCGTTTTGCTGTATTCGTTATGCGTTGTGCATTATGCGTTATGCGTTATGTGTTACGCTTTATGCGTTATGCGTTATGCGTTACGCTTTATGCGTTATGCATTATGCGTTATGCGTTATGCGTTATGCATTATGCGTTATGCGTTATGCGTGATCCGTTATGCGCTAAGCGTTATGCGTTTTGCTGTATTCGTAATGCGTTGTGCATTATGCGTTATGCGTTATGTGTTATGCGTTATGCGTTATGCGTTATACGTTATGCGTTATGCGTTATGCGTGATCCGTTATGTGTTAGGCGATATACGTTTTGCGGTATTCGTTATGCGTTATGCGTTATGCGTTATGCGTTATGCGTTATCCGTTGTTCGTTATGCGTTATGCGTTGTGCGTTATACGTTTGCGTTATGCGTTATACGGTATGCGTTATGCGTTATACGTTATGCGTTATGCGTTATGCGATATGCGTTATGCGTTATACGTTATGCTTTATGCGTTATGCGTTATTAGTTACACGTTATGCGTTATGCGTTATGCATTATGCGTTATGCGTTAGGGGTTATGCGTTATGCGTTAGGCGTTATGCGTTATGCGTTATGAGTTATACGTTATGCGTTATGCGTTAGGGGTTATGCGTTATGCGTTATGCTTTATGCGTTATGCATTATGCGTTATGCGTTATGCGATATGCGTTATCCGTTATGCGTTATGCGTTATGCGTTATTCGTTATGAGTAATGAGTTATAAGTTATGCGTTATGCGTTATGCTTTATGCGTTATGCGTTATGCCTTATGCGTTATGCGTTATGCGTTATGCGTTATGCGTTATGCGTTTTGCGTTATGCGTTATGCGTTATGCGTTGTGCGTTATACGTTTGCGTTATGCGTTATGCTTTATGCTTTATGCGTTATGCGTTATGCGTTATGCGTTATGCGTTATGCGTTATGCGTTATGCGTTATGCGTTATGCGTTATGCGTTATGCGTTATGCGATATGCGTTATGCGTTATGCGTTATGCGTTATGCTTTATGCGTTATGCATTATGCGTTATTCGTTATGAATAATGAGTTATAAGTTATGCGTTATGAGTTATGCGTTATGCGTTATGCGTTATGCGTTATGCGTTTTGCGGTATTCGTTATGCGATGTGCATTATGAGTTATGCGTTATGCGTTATGCGTTAAGCGTTATGCGTTATGCTTTATGCGTTATGCATTATGCGTTATGCGTTATGCGATATGCGTTATGCGTTATGCGTTATTCGTTATGAGTAATGAGTTATAAGTTATGCGTTATGAGTTATGCGTTATGCGTTATGCGTTATGCGTTATGCGTTTTGCGGTATTCGTTATGCGTTGTGCATTATGAGTTATGCGTTATGCGTTATGCGTTATGCGTTATGCGTTATGCTTTATGCGTTATGCATTATGAGTTATGCGTTGTGCGTTATGGGTTATGATTTATGCGTTATGCGATATGAGTTATGCGTTATGCGTTATGCGTTATGCGTTATGCGTTATGCATTATGCGTTATGCGTTATGCTTTATGCGTCATGCGTGATCCGTTATGCGTTAGGCGTTATGCGATTTGCGGTATTCGTTAAGCGTTGTGCATTATGTGTTATGCGTTATGCGTTAAGGGTTATGGGTTATGCGTTATGCTTTATGCGTTATTCATTTTGCGTTATGCGTTATGCGTTATGCGTTATGCTTTATGGGTTATGCATTATGTGTTATGCGTTATGCGATATGCGTTATGCGTTATGCGTTATGCGTTATGCGTTATGCCTTATGCGTTATGCGTTATGCGTTATGCGTTATGCGTTATGCGTTATGCGTTTTGCGTTATGCGTTATGCGTTGTGCGTTATACGTTTGCGTTATGCGTTATGCGTTATGCTTTATGCGTTATGCGTTATGCGTTATGCGTTATGCGTTATGCGTTATGCGTTATGCGTTATGCGTTATGCGTTATGCGTTATGCGTTATGCGTTATGCGTTATGCGTTATGCGTTATGCGTTATGCGTTATGCGTTATGCGTTATGCGTTATGCGTTATGCGTTATGCGTTATGCGTTATGCGTTATGCGTTATGCGTTATGCTTTATGCGTTATGCATTATGCGTTATGCGTTATGCGATATGCGTTATGCGATATGCGTTATGCGTTATTCGTTATTCGTTATGAGTAATGAGTTATAAGTTATGCGTTATGCGTTATGCTTTATGCGTTATGCGTTATGCCTTATGCGTTATGCCTTATGCGTTATGCGTTATTCGTTATGAGTAATGAGTTATAAGTTATGCTTTATGCGTTATGCTTTATGCGTTATGCGTTATGCGTTATGCGTTGTGCGTTATGCGTTATGCGTTATGCGTTATGCGTTATGCGTTATGCGTTATGCGTTATGCGTTATACGGTATGCGTTATGCGTTATGCGTTATGCGTTATGCGTTATGCATTATGCGTTATGCGTTATGCGTTATGCGTTATGCGTTATGCGTTATGCGTTATGCGTTATGCGTTATGCGTTATGCGTTATGCGTTATGCGTTATGCGTTATACGGTATGCGTTATGCGTTATGCGTTATATGTTATGCGTTATGCGTTATGCGTTATGCGTTATGCGTTATGCGTTATGCGTTATGCGTTATGCGTCATGCGTTATGCGTTATGCGTTATGATTTATGCGTTATGCGTTATGCGTTATGCTTTATGCGTTATGCGTTACTCCTTATGAGTTATGAGTTATAAGTTATGCGTAATGCGTTATGCGTTATGCGTTATGCGTTATGCGTTATGCATTATGCTTTATGCGTAATGCGGTATGCGTTATACGTTATGCGTTATGCGTTATGCGTTATGCGTTATGCGTTATGCGTTATGCGTTATGCGTTATGCGTTATGCGCTATGCGTTATGCATTATGCGTTATGCGTTATGCGTTATGCGTTAAGCGTTATGCGTTTTGCTGTATTCGTTATGCGTTGTGCATTATGCGTTATGCGTTATGTGTTACGCTTTATGCGTTATGCGTTATGCGTTACGCTTTATGCGTTATGCATTATGCGTTATGCGTTATGCGTTATGCATTATGCGTTATGCGTTATGCGTGATCCGTTATGCGTTAAGCGTTATGCGTTTTGCTCTATTCGTAATGCGTTGTGCATTACGCGTTATGCGTTATGTGTTATGCGTTATGCGTTATGCGTTATGCATTATGCGTTATGCGTTATGCTTTATGCGTCATGCGTGATCCGTTATGCGTTAGGCGTTATGCGATTTGCGGTATTCGTTAAGCGTTGTGCATTATGTGTTATGCGTTATGCGTTAAGGGTTATGGGTTATGCGTTATGCTTTATGCGTTATTCATTTTGCGTTATGCGTTATGCGTTATGCGTTATGCTTTATGCGTTATGCATTATGTGTTATGCGTTATGCGATATGCGTTATGCGTTATGCGTTATGCGTTATGCGTTATGCGTTATGCGTTATGCGTTATGCGTTATGCGTTATGCGTTATGCGATATGCGTTATACGTTATACGTTATACGTTATACGTTATACGTTATACGTTATACGTTATACGTTATACGTTATACGTTATACGTTATACGTTATACGTTATACGTTATACGTTATACGTTATACGTTATACGTTGTACGTTATAGTTTATACGTTTAACATTATACGTTATACGTTATACGTTATACGTTATACGTTATACGTTATATTTTTAACGTTATACGTTATACGTTATACGTTATATGTTTAACGTTAAAAGTTATACGTTATACGTTATACGTTATACGTTGTACGTTGTACGTTGTACGTTATACGTTATACATTATACGTTATACGTTATACGTTATATGTTTATCGTTGTACGTTATACGTTATACGTTATACGATATACGTTATACGTTATATGTTTAACGTTATACGTTTAACGTTATACGTTATACGGTATATGTTTAACGTTAAAAGTTATACGTTATACGTTATACGTTCTACGTTATACGTTATACGTTATACGTTATACGTTATACGTTATACGTTATACGTTATACGTTATACGTTATACGTTATACGTTATACGTTATACGTTATACGTTATACGTTATACGTTATACGTTATACGTTATACGTTATACGTTATACGTTATACGTTATACGTTATACGTTATACGTTATACGTTATACGTTATACGTTATACGTTATACGTTATACGTTATACGTTATACGTTATACGTTATACGTTATACGTTATACGTTATACGTTATACGTTATACGTTATACGTTATACGTTATACGTTATACGTTATACGTTATACGTTATACGTTATACGTTATACGTTATACGTTATACGTTATACGTTATATGTTTAACGTTATACGTTATACATTATACGTTATACGTTATACGTTATATGTTTATCGTTGTACGTTATACGTTATACGTTATACGTTATACGTTCTACGTTATACGTTATACGTTATACGTTTATCGCTATACGTTATACGTTATACGTTATACGTTATACGTTTAACGTTACACGTTATACATTATACTTTATACGTTTAAACGTTATACGTTGTACGTTATAGGTTATACGTTATACGTTGTACGTTGTACGTTGTACGTTATACGTTATACATTATACGTTATTCGTTATACGTTATATGTTTATCGTTGTACGTTATACGTTATACGTTTATCGTTATACGTTATACGTTATACGTTATACGTTATACGTTTAACGTTACACGTTATACATTATACTTTATACGTTAAAACGTTATACGTTGTACGTTATAATTTATACGTTTAACATTATACGTTATACGTTATGCGTTATACGTTATACGTTATATGTTTAACGATATACGTTATACGTTATACGTTATGCGTTATGCGTTATGCTTTATGCGTTATGCATTATGTGTTATGCGTTATGCGATATGCGTTATGCGTTATGCGTTATGCGTTATGCGTTATGCCTTATGCGTTATGCGTTATGCGTTATGCGTTATGCGTTATGCGTTTTGCGTTATGCGTTATGCGTTGTGCGTTATACGTTTGCGTTATGCGTTATGCGTTATGCTTTATGCGTTATGCGTTATGCGTTATGCGTTATGCGTTATGCGTTATGCGTTATGCGTTATGCGTTATGCGTTATGCGTTATGCGTTATGCGTTATGCGTTATGCGTTATGCGTTATGCGTTATGCGTTATGCGTTATGCGTTATGCGTTATGCGTTATGCGTTATGCGTTATGCGTTATGCGTTATGCGTTATGCTTTATGCGTTATGCATTATGCGTTATGCGTTATGCGATATGCGTTATGCGATATGCGTTATGCGTTATTCGTTATTCGTTATGAGTAATGAGTTATAAGTTATGCGTTATGCGTTATGCGTTATGCGTTATGCTTTATGCGTTATGCGTTATGCCTTATGCGTTATGCCTTATGCGTTATGCGTTATTCGTTATGAGTAATGAGTTATAAGTTATGCTTTATGCGTTATGCTTTATGCGTTATGCGTTATGCGTTATGCGTTATGCGTTATGCGTTATGCGTTATGCGTTATGCGTTATGCGTTATGCGTTATGCGTTATACGGTATGCGTTATGCGTTATGCGTTATGCGTTATGCGTTATGCGTTATGCGTTATGCGTTATGCGTTATGCGTTATGCGTTATGCGTTATGCGTTATGCGTTATGCGTTATGCGTTATGCGTTATGCGTTATGCGTTATGCGTTATGCGTTATGCGTTATACGGTATGCGTTATGCGTTATGCGTTATATGTTATGCGTTATGCGTTATGCGTTATGCGTTATGCGTTATGCGTTATGCGTTATGCGTTATGCGTCATGCGTTATGCGTTATGCGTTATGATTTATGCGTTATGCGTTATGCGTTATGCTTTATGCGTTATGCGTTACTCCTTATGAGTTATGAGTTATAAGTTATGCGTAATGCGTTATGCGTTATGCGTTATGCGTTATGCGTTATGCATTATGCTTTATGCGTAATGCGGTATGCGTTATACGTTATGCGTTATGCGTTATGCGTTATGCGTTAAGCGTTATGCGTTATGCGTTATGCGTTATGCGTTATGCGCTATGCGTTATGCATTATGCGTTATGCGTTATGCGTTATGCGTTAAGCGTTATGCGTTTTGCTGTATTCGTTATGCGTTGTGCATTATGCGTTATGCGTTATGTGTTACGCTTTATGCGTTATGCGTTATGCGTTACGCTTTATGCGTTATGCATTATGCGTTATGCGTTATGCGTTATGCATTATGCGTTATGCGTTATGCGTGATCCGTTATGCGTTAAGCGTTATGCGTTTTGCTCTATTCGTAATGCGTTGTGCATTACGCGTTATGCGTTATGTGTTATGCGTTATGCGTTATGCGTTATGCATTATGCGTTATGCGTTATGCTTTATGCGTCATGCGTGATCCGTTATGCGTTAGGCGTTATGCGATTTGCGGTATTCGTTAAGCGTTGTGCATTATGTGTTATGCGTTATGCGTTAAGGGTTATGGGTTATGCGTTATGCTTTATGCGTTATTCATTTTGCGTTATGCGTTATGCGTTATGCGTTATGCTTTATGCGTTATGCATTATGTGTTATGCGTTATGCGATATGCGTTATGCGTTATGCGTTATGCGTTATGCGTTATGCGTTATGCGTTATGCGTTATGCATTATGCGTTATGCGTTATGCGATATGCGTTATACGTTATACGTTATACGTTATACGTTATACGTTATACGTTATACGTTATACGTTATACGTTATACGTTATACGTTATACGTTATACGTTATACGTTATACGTTATACGTTATACGTTGTACGTTATAGTTTATACGTTTAACATTATACGTTATACGTTATACGTTATACGTTATACGTTATACGTTATATTTTTAACGTTATACGTTATACGTTATACGTTATATGTTTAACGTTAAAAGTTATACGTTATACGTTATACGTTATACGTTGTACGTTGTACGTTGTACGTTATACGTTATACATTATACGTTATACGTTATACGTTATATGTTTATCGTTGTACGTTATACGTTATACGTTATACGATATACGTTATACGTTTAACGTTATACGTTATACGGTATATGTTTAACGTTAAAAGTTATACGTTATACGTTATACGTTATACGTTCTACGTTATACGTTATACGTTATACGTTATACGTTATACGTTATACGTTATACGTTATACGTTATACGTTATACGTTATACGTTATACGTTATACGTTATACGTTATACGTTATACGTTATACGTTATACGTTATACGATATACGTTATACGTTATACGTTATACGTTATACGTTATACGTTATACGTTATACGTTATACGTTATACGTTATACGTTATACGTTATACGTTATACGTTATACGTTATACGTTATACGTTATATGTTTAACGTTATACGTTATACATTATACGTTATACGTTATACGTTATATGTTTATCGTTGTACGTTATACGTTATACGTTATACGTTATACGTTCTACGTTATACGTTATACGTTATACGTTTATCGCTATACGTTATACGTTATACGTTATACGTTATACGTTTAACGTTACACGTTATACATTATACTTTATACGTTTAAACGTTATACGTTGTACGTTATAGGTTATACGTTATACGTTGTACGTTGTACGTTGTACGTTATACGTTATACATTATACGTTATTCGTTATACGTTATATGTTTATCGTTGTACGTTATACGTTATACGTTTATCGTTATACGTTATACGTTATACGTTATACGTTATACGTTTAACGTTACACGTTATACATTATACTTTATACGTTAAAACGTTATACGTTGTACGTTATAATTTATACGTTTAACATTATACGTTATACGTTATGCGTTATACGTTATACGTTATATGTTTAACGATATACGTTATACGTTATACGTTATACGTTATACGTTATACGTTATACGTTATACGTTATACGTTATACGTTATACGTTATACGTTATACGTTATACGTTATACGTTATACGTTATACGTTGTACGTTATACGTTATACATTATACGTTATACGTTATACGTTATATGTTTATCGTTGTACGTTATACGTTATACGTTATACGATATACGTTATACGTTATATGTTTAACGTTATACGTTTAACGTTATACGTTATACGGTATATGTTTAACGTTAAAAGTTATACGTTATACGTTATACGTTATACGTTCTACGTTATACGTTATACGTTATACGTTATACGTTATACGTTATACGTTATACGTTATACGTTATACGTTATACGTTATACGTTATACGTTATACGTTATACGTTATACGTTCTACGTTATACGTTATACGTTATACGTTATACGTTATACGTTATACGTTATACGTTATACGTTATACGTTATACGTTATACGTTATACGTTATACGTTATACGTTATACGTTATACGTTATACGTTATACGTTATACGTTATACGTTATACGTTATACGTTATACGTTATACGTTATACGTTATACGTTATACGTTATACGTTATACGTTATACGTTATACGTTATACGTTATACGTTATACGTTATACGTTATACGTTATACGTTATACGTTATATGTTTAACGTTATACGTTATACATTATACGTTATACGTTATACGTTATATGTTTATCGTTGTACGTTATACGTTATACGTTATACGTTATACGTTCTACGTTTACGTTATACGTTATACGTTTATCGCTATACGTTATACGTTATACGTTATACGTTATACGTTTAACGTTACACGTTATACATTATACTTTATACGTTTAAACGTTATACGTTGTACGTTATAGGTTATACGTTATACGTTGTACGTTGTACGTTGTACGTTATACGTTATACATTATACGTTATTCGTTATACGTTATATGTTTATCGTTGTACGTTATACGTTATACGTTTATCGTTATACGTTATACGTTATACGTTATACGTTATACGTTATACGTTATACGTTATACGTTATACGTTTAACGTTACACGTTATACATTATACTTTATATGTTAAAACGTTATACGTTGTACGTTATAATTTATACGTTTAACATTATACGTTATACGTTATGCGTTATACGTTATACGTTATATGTTTAACGATATACGTTATACGTTATACGTTATACGTTATACGTTATACGTTATACGTTATACGTTATACGTTATACGTTATACGTTATACGTTGTACGTTGTACGTTGTACGTTATTCGTTATACGTTATACGTTATACGTTATACGTTATACGTTATACGTTATACGTTATACGTTATACGTTATACGTTATACGTTATACGTTATACGTTATACGTTATATGTTTATCGTTGTACGTTATACGTTATACGTTATACGTTATACGTTATACGTTATACGTTATACGTTATACGTTATACGTTTATCGCTATACGTTATACGTTATACGTTATACGTTATACGTTTAACGTTACACGTTATACATTATACTTTATACGTTTAAACGTTATACGTTGTACGTTATAATTTATACGTTTAACATTATACGTTATACGTTATGCGTTATACGTTATACGTTATATGTTTAACGATATACGTTATACGTTATACGTTATACGTTATACGTTATACGTTATACGTTATACGTTATACGTTATACGTTATACGTTATACGTTATACGTTATACGTTATACGTTATACGTTATACGTTATACGTTATACGTTATACGTTATACGTTATACGTTATACGTTATACGTTATACGTTATACGTTATACGTTATACGTTATACGTTATACGTTATACGTTATACGTTATACGTTATACGTTATACGTTATACGTCATACGTTATACGTTATACGTTATACGTTATACGTTATACGTTATACGTTATACGTTATACGTTATACGTTATACGGTATACGTTATACGTTAAACGTTATACGTTATATGTTTAACGTTAAAAGTTATACGTTATACGTTATACATTATACGTTATACGTCTAAACGTTATACGTTGTACGTTATAGTTTATACGTTTAACATTATACGTTATACGTTATACGTTATACGTTATACGTTTTACGTTATACGTTATATATTTAACGTTATACGTTATACGTTATACGTTATATGTTTAACGATAAAAGTTATACGTTATACGTTATACGTTATACGTTATACGTTATACGTTATACGTTATACGTTATACGTTATACGTTGTACGTTGTACGTTGTACGTTATACGTTATACATTATACGTTATACGTTATACGTTATATCTTTATCGTTGTACGTTATACGTTATACGTTATACGATATACGTTATACGTTATATGTTTAACGTTATACGTTATACGTTATACGATATACGTTATACGTTATACGTTATACGTTATACGTTATACGTTATACGTTATACGTTATACGTTATACGTTATATGTTTAACGTTAAAAGTTATACGTTACACGTTATACGTTGTACGTTGTACGTTGTACGTTATTCGTTATACGTTATACGTTATACGTTATACGTTATACGTTATACGTTATACGTTATACGTTATACGTTATACGTTATACGTTATACGTTATACGTTATACGGTATACGTTATACGTTATACGTTATACGTTATATGTTTAACGTTAAAAGTTATACGTTATACGTTATACATTATACGTTATACGTCTAAACGTTATACGTTGTACGTTATAGTTTATACGTTTAACATTATACGTTATACGTTATACGTTATACGTTATACGTTATACGTTATACGTTATACGTTATACGTTATACGTTATACGTTATACGTTATACGTTATACGTTATACGTTATACGTTATACGTTATACGTTATACGTTATAGTTTATACGTTTAACATTATACGTTATACGTTATACGTTATACGTTATACGTTATACGTTATACGTTATACGTTATACGTTATACGTTATACATTATACGTTATTCGTTATACGTTATATGTTTATCGTTGTACGTTATACGTTATACGTTTATCGTTATACGTTATACGTTATACGTTATACGTTATACGTTTAACGTTACACGTTATACATTATACTTTATACGTTAAAACGTTATACGTTGTACGTTATAATTTATACGTTTAACATTATACGTTATACGTTATGCGTTATACGTTATACGTTATATGTTTAACGATATACGTTATACGTTATACGTTATACGTTATACGTTATACGTTATACGTTATACGTTATACGTTATACGTTATACGTTATACGTTATACGTTATACGTTATACGTTATACGTTGTACGTTATACGTTATACGTTATACGTTATACGTTCTACGTTATACGTTATACGTTATACGTTATACGTTATACGTTATACGTTATACGTTATACGTTATACGTTATACGTTATACGTTATACGTTATACGTTATACGTTATACGTTATACGTTATACGTTATACGTTATACGTTATACGTTATACGTTATACGTTATACGTTATACGTTATACGTTATACGTTATACGTTATACGTTATACGTTATACGTTATACGTTATACGTTATACGTTATACGTTATACGTTATACGTTATACGTTATACGTTATACGTTATACGTTATATGTTTAACGTTATACGTTAAACATTATACGTTATACGTTATACGTTATATGTTTATCGTTGTACGTTATACGTTATACGTTATACGTTATACGTTCTACGTTTACGTTATACGTTATACGTTTATCGCTATACGTTATACGTTATACGTTATACGTTATACGTTTAACGTTACACGTTATACATTATACTTTATACGTTTAAACGTTATACGTTGTACGTTATAGGTTATACGTTATACGTTGTACGTTGTACGTTGTACGTTATACGTTATACATTATACGTTATTCGTTATACGTTATATGTTTATCGTTGTACGTTATACGTTATACGTTTATCGTTATACGTTATACGTTATACGTTATACGTTATACGTTATACGTTATACGTTATACGTTATACGTTTAACGTTACACGTTATACATTATACTTTATATGTTAAAACGTTATACGTTGTACGTTATAATTTATACGTTTAACATTATACGTTATACGTTATGCGTTATACGTTATACGTTATATGTTTAACGATATACGTTATACGTTATACGTTATACGTTATACGTTATACGTTATACGTTATACGTTATACGTTATACGTTATACGTTGTACGTTGTACGTTGTACGTTATTCGTTATACGTTATACGTTATACGTTATACGTTATACGTTATACGTTATACGTTATACGTTATACGTTATACGTTATACGTTATACGTTATACGTTATACGTTATACGTTATATGTTTATCGTTGTACGTTATACGTTATACGTTATACGTTATACGTTATACGTTATACGTTATACGTTATACGTTATACGTTATACGTTTATCGCTATACGTTATACGTTATACGTTATACGTTATACGTTTAACGTTACACGTTATACATTATACTTTATACGTTTAAACGTTATACGTTGTACGTTATAATTTATACGTTTAACATTACACGTTATACGTTATGCGTTATACGTTATACGTTATATGTTTAACGATATACGTTATACGTTATACGTTATACGTTATACGTTATACGTTATACGTTATACGTTATACGTTATACGTTATACGTTATACGTTATACGTTATACGTTATACGTTATACGTTATACGTTATACGTTATACGTTATACGTTATACGTTATACGTTATACGTTATACGTTATACGTTATACGTTATACGTTATACGTTATACGTTATACGTCATACGTTATACGTTATACGTTATACGTTATACGTTATACGTTATACGTTATACGTTATACGTTATACGTTATACGTTATACGTTATACGGTATACGTTATACGTTAAACGTTATACGTTATATGTTTAACGTTAAAAGTTATACGTTATACGTTATACATTATACGTTATACGTCTAAACGTTATACGTTGTACGTTATAGTTTATACGTTTAACATTATACGTTATACGTTATACGTTATACGTTATACGTTTTACGTTATACGTTATATATTTAACGTTATACGTTATACGTTATACGTTATATGTTTAACGATAAAAGTTATACGTTATACGTTATACGTTATACGTTATACGTTATACGTTATACGTTATACGTTATACGTTATACGTTGTACGTTGTACGTTGTACGTTATACGTTATACATTATACGTTATACGTTATACGTTATATCTTTATCGTTGTACGTTATACGTTATACGTTATACGATATACGTTATACGTTATATGTTTAACGTTATACGTTATACGTTATACGATATACGTTATACGTTATACGTTATACGTTATACGTTATACGTTATACGTTATACGTTATACGTTATACGTTATACGTTATATGTTTAACGTTAAAAGTTATACGTTACACGTTATACGTTGTACGTTGTACGTTGTACGTTATTCGTTATACGTTATACGTTATACGTTATACGTTATACGTTATACGTTATACGTTATACGTTATACGTTATACGTTATACGTTATACGTTATACGTTATACGGTATACGTTATACGTTAAACGTTATACGTTATATGTTTAACGTTAAAAGTTATACGTTATACGTTATACATTATACGTTATACGTCTAAACGTTATACGTTGTACGTTATAGTTTATACGTTTAACATTATACGTTATACGTTATACGTTATACGTTATACGTTATACGTTATACGTTATACGTTATACGTTATACGTTATACGTTATACGTTATACGTTATACGTTATACGTTATACGTTATACGTTATAGTTTATACGTTTAACATTATACGTTATACGTTATACGTTATACGTTATACGTTATACGTTATACGTTATACGTTTAACGTTACACGTTATACATTGTACTTTATACGTTAAAACGTTATACGTTGTACGTTATAATTTATACGTTTAACATTATACGTTATACGTTATGCGTTATACGTTATACGTTATATGTTTAACGATATACGTTATACGTTATACGTTATACGTTATACGTTATACGTTATACGTTATACGTTATACGTTATACGTTATACGTTATACGTTATACGTTATACGTTATACGTTATACGTTATACGTTATACGTTATACGTTATACGTTATACGTTATACGTTATACGTTATACGTTATACGTTATACGTTATACGTTATATGTTATACGTTATACGTTATACGTTATACGTTATACGTTGTACGTTGTACGTTATACGTTATACATTATACGTTATACGTTATATGTTTAACGTTAAAAGTTATACGTTATACGTTATACGTTATACGTTATACGTTATACGTTATACGTTGTACGTTGTACGTTGTACGTTATACGTTATACGTTATACATTATACGTTATACGTTATACGTTATATGTTTATCGTTGTACGTTATACGTTATACGTTATACGATATACGTTATACGTTATATGTTTAACGTTATACGTTTAACGTTATACGTTATACGGTATATGTTTAACGTTAAAAGTTATACGTTATACGTTATACGTTCTACGTTATACGTTATACGTTATACGTTATACGTTATACGTTATACGTTATACGTTATACGTTATACGTTATACGTTATACGTTATACGTTATACGTTATATGTTTATCGTTGTACGTTATACGTTATACGTTATACGTTATACGTTATACGTTATACGTTATACGTTATACGTTATACGTTATACGTTTATCGCTATACGTTATACGTTATACGTTATACGTTATACGTTTAACGTTACACGTTATACATTATACTTTATACGTTTAAACGTTATACGTTGTACGTTATAATTTATACGTTTAACATTATACGTTATACGTTATGCGTTATACGTTATACGTTATATGTTTATACGTTATACGTTATACGTTATACGTTATACGTTATACGTTATACGTTATACGTTATACGTTATACGTTATACGTTATACGTTATACGTTATACGTTATACGTTATACGTTATACGTTATACGTTATACGTTATACGTTATACGTTATACGTTATACGTTATACGTTATACGTTATACGTTATACGTTATACGTTATACGTTATACGTTATACGTTATACGTTATACGTTATACGTTATACGTTATACGTTATACGTTATACGTCTAAACGTTATACGTTGTACGTTATAGTTTATACGTTTAACATTATACGTTATACGTTATACGTTATACGTTATAGGTTATACGTTATACGTTATATATTTAACGTTATACGTTATACGTTATACGTTATATGTTTAACGATAAAAGTTATACGTTATACGTTATACGTTATACGTTATACGTTATACGTTATACGTTATACGTTGTACGTTGTACGTTGTACGTTATACGTTATACATTATACGTTATACGTTATACGTTATATCTTTATCGTTGTACGTTATACGTTATACGTTATACGATATACGTTATACGTTATATGTTTAACGTTATACGTTATACGTTATACGATATACGTTATACGTTATACGTTATACGTTATACGTTATACGTTATACGTTATACGTTATACGTTATACGTTATACGTTATACGTTATATGTTTAACGTTAAAAGTTATACGTTACACGTTATACGTTGTACGTTGTACGTTGTACGTTATTCGTTATACGTTATACGTTATACGTTATACGTTATACGTTATACGTTATACGTTATACGTTATACGTTATACGTTATACGTTATACGTTATACGTTATACGTTATACGTTATACGGTATACGTTATACGTTAAACGTTATACGTTATATGTTTAACGTTAAAAGTTATACGTTATACGTTATACGTTATACGTTATACGTCTAAACGTTATACGTTGTACGTTATAGTTTATACGTTTAACATTATACGTTATACGTTATACGTTATACGTTATACGTTATACGTTATACGTTATACGTTATACGTTATACGTTATACGTTATACGTTATACGTTATACGTTATACGTTATACGTTATACGTTATAGTTTATACGTTTAACATTATACGTTATACGTTATACGTTATACGTTATACGTTATACGTTATACGTTATACGTTTAACGTTACACGTTATACATTGTACTTTATACGTTAAAACGTTATACGTTGTACGTTATAATTTATACGTTTAACATTATACGTTATACGTTATGCGTTATACGTTATACGTTATATGTTTAACGATATACGTTATACGTTATACGTTATACGTTATACGTTATACGTTATACGTTATACGTTATACGTTATACGTTATACGTTATACGTTATACGTTATACGTTATACGTTATACGTTATACGTTATACGTTATACGTTATACGTTATACGTTATACGTTATACGTTATACGTTATACGTTATACGTTATACGTTATACGTTATACGTTATACGTTATACGTTATATGTTATACGTTATACGTTATACGTTATACGTTATACGTTGTACGTTGTACGTTATACGTTATACATTATACGTTATACGTTATATGTTTAACGTTAAAAGTTATACGTTATACGTTATACGTTATACGTTATACGTTATACGTTATACGTTGTACGTTGTACGTTGTTCGTTATACGTTATACGTTATACATTATACGTTATACGTTATACGTTATATGTTTATCGTTGTACGTTATACGTTATACGTTATACGATATACGTTATACGTTATATGTTTAACGTTATACGTTTAACGTTATACGTTATACGGTATATGTTTAACGTTAAAAGTTATACGTTATACGTTATACGTTCTACGTTATACGTTATACGTTATACGTTATACGTTATACGTTATACGTTATACGTTATACGTTATACGTTATACGTTATACGTTATACGTTATACGTTATATGTTTAACGTTATACGTTATACATTATACGTTATACGTTATACGTTATATGTTTATCGTTGTACGTTATACGTTATACGTTATACGTTATACGTTATACGTTATACGTTTATCGCTATACGTTATACGTTATACGTTATACGTTTAACGTTACACGTTATACATTATACTTTATACGTTTAAACGTTATACGTTGTACGTTATAGGTTATACGTTATACGTTGTACGTTGTACGTTGTACGTTATACGTTATACATTATACGTTATTCGTTATACGTTATATGTTTATCGTTGTACGTTATACGTTATACGTTTATCGTTATACGTTATACGTTATACGTTATACGTTATACGTTATACATTATACGTTATACGTTATACGTTATATGTTTATCGTTGTACGTTGTACGTTGTACGTTGTACGTTATAATTTATACGTTTAACATTATACGTTATACGTTATGCGTTATACGTTATACGTTATATGTTTAACGATATACGTTATACGTTATACGTTATACGTTATACGTTATACGTTATACGTTATACGTTATACGTTATACGTTATACGTTATACGTTGTACGTTGTACGTTGTACGTTGTACGTTGTACGTTGTACGTTATACGTTATACATTATACGTTATACGTTATACGTTATATGTTTATCGTTGTACGTTATACGTTATACGTTATACGATATACGTTATACGTTTAACGTTACACGTTATACATTATACTTTATACGTTTAAACGTTATACGTTGTACGTTATAGGTTATACGTTATACGTTGTACGTTGTACGTTGTACGTTATACGTTATACATTATAGGTTATTCGTTACACGTTATACATTATACTTTATACGTTAAAACGTTATACGTTGTACGTTATAATTTACACGTTTAACATTATACGTTATACGTTATACGTTATACGTTATACGTTATACGTTATACGTTATACGTTATACGTTATACGTTATACGTTATACGTTATACGTTATACGTTATACGTTATACGTTATACGTTATACGTTATACGTTATACGTTATACGTTATACGTTATACGTTATACGTTATACGTTATACGTTATACGTTATACGTTATACGTTATACGTTATACGTTATACGTTATACGTTATACGTTATACGTTATACGTTATACGTTATACGTTATACGTTATACGTTATACGTTATACGTTATACGTTATACGTTATACGTTATACGTTATACGTTATACGTTATACGTTATACGTTATACGTTATACGTTATACGTTATACGTTATACGTTATATTTTTAACGTTATACGTTATACGTTATACGTTATATGTTTAACGTTAAAAGTTATACGTTATACGTTATACGTTATACGTTATACGTTGTACGTTGTACGTTGTACGTTATACGTTATACATTATACGTTATACGTTATACGTTATATGTTTATCGTTGTACGTTATACGTTATACGTTATACGATATACGTTATACGTTATATGTTTAACGTTATACGTTTAACGTTATACGTTATACGGTATATGTTTAACGTTAAAAGTTATACGTTATACGTTATACGTTATACGTTCTACGTTATACGTTATACGTTATACGTTATACGTTATACGTTATACGTTATACGTTATACGTTATACGTTATACGTTATACGTTATACGTTATACGTTATACGTTATACGTTATACGTTATACGTTATACGTTATACGTTATACGTTATACGTTATACGTTATACGTTATACGTTATACGTTATACGTTATACGTTATACGTTATACGTTATACGTTATACGTTATACGTTATACGTTATACGTTATACGTTATACGTTATACGTTATACGTTATACGTTATACGTTATACGTTATACGTTATACGTTATACGTTATACGTTATACGTTATACGTTATACGTTATACGTTATACGTTATACGTTATATGTTTATCGTTGTACGTTATACGTTATACGTTATACGTTATACGTTATACGTTATACGTTATACGTTATACGTTATACGTTATACGTTATACGTTATACGTTATACGTTATACGTTATACGTTATACGTTTATCGCTATACGTTATACGTTATACGTTATACGTTATACGTTTAACGTTACACGTTATACATTATACTTTATACGTTTAAACGTTATACGTTGTACGTTATAGGTTATACGTTATACGTTATACGTTATACGTTATACGTTATACGTTATACGTTATTCGTTATACGTTATATGTTTATCGTTGTACGTTATACGTTATACGTTTATCGTTATACGTTATACGTTATACGTTATACGTTATACGTTATACGTTATACGTTTAACGTTACACGTTATACATTATACTTTATACGTTAAAACGTTATACGTTGTACGTTATAATTTATACGTTTAACATTATACGTTATACGTTATGCGTTATACGTTATATGTTTAACGATATACGTTATACGTTATACGTTATACGTTATACGTTATACGTTATACGTTATACGTTATACGTTATACGTTATACGTTATACGTTATACGTTATACGTTATACGTTATACGTTATACGTTATACGTTATACGTTATACGTTATACGTTATACGTTATACGTTATACGTTATACGTTATACGTTATACGTTATACGTTATACGTTATACGTTATACGTTATACGTTATACGTTATACGTTTATCGCTATACGTTATACGTTATACGTTATACGTTATACGTTTAACGTTACACGTTATACATTATACTTTATACGTTTAAACGTTATACGTTGTACGTTATAGGTTATACGTTATACGTTGTACGTTGTACGTTATACGTTATACATTATACGTTATTCGTTATACGTTATATGTTTATCGTTGTACGTTATACGTTATACGTTTATCGTTATACGTTATACGTTATACGTTATACGTTATACGTTATACGTTATACGTTTAACGTTACACGTTATACATTATACTTTATACGTTAAAACGTTATACGTTGTACGTTATAATTTATACGTTTAACATTATACGTTATACGTTATGCGTTATACGTTATATGTTTAACGATATACGTTATACGTTATACGTTATACGTTATACGTTATACGTTATACGTTATACGTTATACGTTATACGTTATACGTTATACGTTATACGTTATACGTTATACGTTATACGTTATACGTTATACGTTATACGTTATACGTTATACGTTATACGTTATACGTTATACGTTATACGTTATACGTTATACGTTATACGTTATACGTTATACGTTATACGTTATACGTTATACGTTATACGTTATACGTTATACGTTATACGTTATACGTTATACGTTATACGTTATACGTTATACGTTATACGTTATATGTTTAACGTTATACGTTATACGTTATACGTTATATGTTTAACGTTAAAAGTTATACGTTATACGTTATACGTTGTACGTTGTACGTTGTACGTTATTCGTTATACGTTATACGTTATACGTTATACGTTATACGTTATACGTTATACGTTATACGTTATACGTTATACGTTATACGTTATACGTTATACGGTATACGTTATACGTTAAACGTTATACGTTATATGTTTAACGTTAAAAGTTATACGTTATACGTTACACATTATACGTTATACGTCTAAACGTTATACGTTGTACGTTATAGTTTATACGTTTAACATTATACGTTATACGTTATACGTTATACGTTATACGTTATACGTTATACGTTATACGTTATACGTTATACGTTATACGTTATACGTTATACGTTATATATTTAACGTTATACGTTATACGTTATACGTTATATGTTTAACGATAAAAGTTATACGTTATACGTTATACGTTATACGTTATACGTTATACGTTATACGTTATACGTTGTACGTTGTACGTTGTACGTTATACGTTATACATTATACGTTATACGTTATACGTTATATGTTTATCGTTGTACGTTATACGTTATACGTTATACGATATACGTTATACGTTATATGTTTAACGTTATACGTTTAACGTTATACGTTTAACGTTATACGTTATACGGTATATGTTTAACGTTAAAAGTTATACGTTATACGTTATACGTTATACGTTCTACGTTATACGTTATACGTTATACGTTATACGTTATACGTTATATGTTTAACGTTATACGTTATACATTATACATTATACGTTATACGTTATATGTTTAACGTTAAAAGTTATACGTTATACGTTATACGTTATACGTTATACGTTGTACGTTGTACGTTGTACGTTATACGTTTATCGTTATACGTTATACGTTATACGTTATACGTTTAACGTTACACGTTATACATTATACTTTATACGTTATACGTTATACGTTATATGTTTATCGTTGTACGTTGTACGTGGTACGTTGTACGTTATAATTTATACGTTTAACATTATACGTTATACGTTATGCGTTATACGTTATACGTTATATGTTTAACGATATACGTTATACGTTATACGTTATACGTTATACGTTATACGTTATACGTTATACGTTATACGTTATACGTTATACGTTATACGTTATACGTTGTACGTTGTACGTTGTACGTTGTACGTTGTACGTTGTACGTTATACGTTATACATTATACGTTATACGTTATACGTTATATGTTTATCGTTGTACGTTATACGTTATACGATATACGTTATACGTTTAACGTTACACGTTATACATTATACTTTATACGTTTAAACGTTATACGTTGTACGTTATAGGTTATACGTTATACGTTGTACGTTGTACGTTGTACGTTATACGTTATACATTATACGTTATTCGTTATACGTTATATGTTTATCGTTGTACGTTATACGTTATACGTTTATCGTTATACGTTATACGTTATACGTTATACGTTTAACGTTACACGTTATACATTATACTTTATACGTTAAAACGTTATACGTTGTACGTTATACGTTATACGTTATACGTTATACGTTATACGTTATACGTTATACGTTATACGTTATACGTTATACGTTATACGTTATACGTTATACGTTATACGTTATACGTTATACGTTATACGTTATACGTTATACGTTATACGTTATATTTTTAACGTTATACGTTATACGTTATACGTTATATGTTTAACGTTAAAAGTTATACGTTATACGTTATACGTTATACGTTATACGTTATACGTTGTACGTTGTACGTTGTACGTTATACGTTATACATTATACGTTATACGTTATACGTTATATGTTTATCGTTGTACGTTATACGTTATACGTTATACGATATACGTTATACGTTATATGTTTAACGTTATACGTTTAACGTTATACGTTATACGGTATATGTTTAACGTTAAAAGTTATACGTTATACGTTATACGTTATACGTTCTACGTTATACGTTATACGTTATACGTTATACGTTATACGTTATACGTTATACGTTATACGTTATACGTTATACGTTATACGTTATACGTTATACGTTATACGTTATACGTTATACGTTATACGTTATACGTTATACGTTATACGTTATACGTTATACGTTATACGTTATACGTTATACGTTATACGTTATACGTTATACGTTATACGTTATACGTTATACGTTATACGTTATACGTTATACGTTATACGTTATACGTTATACGTTATACGTTATACGTTATACGTTATACGTTATACGTTATACGTTATACGTTATACGTTATACGTTATACGTTATATTTTTAACGTTATACGTTATACGTTATACGTTATATGTTTAACGTTAAAAGTTATACGTTATACGTTATACGTTATACGTTATACGTTGTACGTTGTACGTTGTACGTTATACGTTATACATTATACGTTATACGTTATACGTTATATGTTTATCGTTGTACGTTATACGTTATACGTTATACGATATACGTTATACGTTATATGTTTAACGTTATACGTTTAACGTTATACGTTATACGGTATATGTTTAACGTTAAAAGTTATACGTTATACGTTATACGTTATACGTTCTACGTTATACGTTATACGTTATACGTTATACGTTATACGTTATACGTTATACGTTATACGTTATACGTTATACGTTATACGTTATACGTTATACGTTATACGTTATACGTTATACGTTATACGTTATACGTTATACGTTATACGTTATACGTTATACGTTATACGTTATACGTTATACGTTATACGTTATACGTTATACGTTATACGTTATACGTTATACGTTATACGTTATACGTTATACGTTATACGTTATACGTTATACGTTATACGTTATACGTTATACGTTATACGTTATACGTTATACGTTATACGTTATACGTTATACGTTATACGTTATACGTTATACGTTATACGTTATACGTTATACGTTATACGTTATATGTTTATCGTTGTACGTTATACGTTATACGTTATACGTTATACGTTATACGTTATACGTTATACGTTATACGTTATACGTTATACGTTATACGTTATACGTTATACGTTATACGTTATACGTTATACGTTATACGTTTATCGTTATACGTTATACGTTATACGTTATACGTTATACGTTTAACGTTACACGTTATACATTATACTTTATACGTTTAAACGTTATACGTTGTACGTTATAGGTTATACGTTATACGTTGTACGTTGTACGTTATACGTTATACATTATACGTTATTCGTTATACGTTATATGTTTATCGTTGTACGTTATACGTTATACGTTTATCGTTATACGTTATACGTTATACGTTATACGTTATACGTTATACGTTATACGTTTAACGTTACACGTTATACATTATACTTTATACGTTAAAACGTTATACGTTGTACGTTATAATTTATACGTTTAACATTATACGTTATACGTTATGCGTTATACGTTATACGTTATATGTTTAACGATATACGTTATACGTTATACGTTATACGTTATACGTTATACGTTATACGTTATACGTTATACGTTATACGTTATACGTTATACGTTATACGTTATACGTTATACGTTATACGTTATACGTTATACGTTATACGTTATACGTTATACGTTATACGTTATAAGTTATACGTTATACGTTATACGTTATACGTTATACGTTATACGTTATACGTTATACGTTATACGTTATACGTTATACGTTATACGTTATACGTTATACGTTATACGTTATACGTTATACGTTATACGTTATACGTTATACGTTATACGTTATACGTTATACGTTATACGTTATACGTTATACGTTATACGTTATACGTTATACGTTATACGTTATACGTTATACGTTATACGTTATACGTTATACGTTATACGTTATACGTTATACGTTATACGTTATACGTTATACGTTATACGTTATACGTTATACGTTATACGTTATACGTTATACGTTATACGTTATACGTTATACGTTATACGTTATACGTTATACGTTATACGTTATACGTTATACGTTATACGTTATATGTTTAACGTTATACGTTATACGTTATACGTTATATGTTTAACGTTAAAAGTTATACGTTATACGTTATACGTTGTACGTTGTACGTTGTACGTTGTACGTTATTCGTTATACGTTATACGTTATACGTTATACGTTATACGTTATACGTTATACGTTATACGTTATACGTTATACGTTATACGGTATACGTTATACGTTAAACGTTATACGTTATATGTTTAACGTTAAAAGTTATACGTTATACGTTACACATTATACGTTATACGTCTAAACGTTATACGTTGTACGTTATAGTTTATACGTTTAACATTATACGTTATACGTTATACGTTATACGTTATACGTTATACGTTATACGTTATACGTTATACGTTATATATTTAACGTTATACGTTATACGTTATACGTTATATGTTTAACGATAAAAGTTATACGTTATACGTTATACGTTATACGTTATACGTTATACGTTATACGTTATACGTTGTACGTTGTACGTTGTACGTTATACGTTATACATTATACGTTATACGTTATACGTTATATGTTTATCGTTGTACGTTATACGTTATACGTTATACGATATACGTTATACGTTATATGTTTAACGTTATACGTTTAACGTTATACGTTTAACGTTATACGTTATACGGTATATGTTTAACGTTAAAAGTTATACGTTATACGTTATACGTTATACGTTATACGTTCTACGTTATACGTTATACGTTATACGTTATACGTTATACGTTATACGTTATATGTTTAACGTTATACGTTATACATTATACATTATACGTTATACGTTATATGTTTAACGTTAAAAGTTATACGTTATACGTTATACGTTATACGTTATACGTTGTACGTTGTACGTTGTACGTTATACGTTATACATTATACGTTATACGTTATACGTTATATGTTTATCGTTGTACGTTATACGATATACGTTATACGTTATACGTTATACGTTATACGTTATACGTTATACGTTATACGTTATACGTTATACGTTATACGTTATACGTTATACGTTATACGTTATACGTTATACGTTATACGTTATACGTTATACGTTATACGTTATACGTTATACGTTATACGTTATACGTTATACGTTATACGTTATACGTTATACGTTATACGTTATACGTTATACGTTATACGTTATACGTTATACGTTATACGTTATACGTTATACGTTATACGTTTATCGTTATACGTTATACGTTATACGTTATACGTTATACGTTATACGTTTAACGTTACACGTTATACATTATACTTTATACGTTAAAACGTTATACGTTGTACGTTATAATTTATACGTTTAACATTATACGTTATGCGTTATACGTTATACGTTATACGTTATATGTTTAACGATATACGTTATACGTTATACGTTATACGTTATACGTTATACGTTATACGTTATACGTTATACGTTATACGTTATACGTTATACGTTATACGTTATACGTTATACGTTATACGTTATACGTTATACGTTATACGTTATACGTTATACGTTATACGTTATACGTTATACGTTATACGTTATACGTTATACGTTATACGTTATACGTTATACGTTATACGTTATACGTTATACGTTATACGTTATACGTTATACGTTATACGTTATACGTTATACGTTATACGTTATACGTTATACGTTATACGTTATACGTTATACGTTATACGTTATACGTTATACGTTATACGTTATACGTTATACGTTATACGTTATACGTTATACGTTATACGTTATACGTTATACGTTATACGTTATACGTTATACGTTATACGTTATACGTTATACGTTATACGTTATACGTTATACGTTATACGTTATACGTTATACGTTATACGTTATACGTTATACGTTATACGTTATACGTTATACGTTATACGTTATACGTTATACGTTATACGTTATACGTTATACGTTATATGTTTAACGTTATACGTTATACGTTATACGTTATATGTTTAACGTTAAAAGTTATACGTTATACGTTATACGTTGTACGTTGTACGTTGTACGTTATTCGTTATACGTTATACGTTATACGTTATACGTTATACGTTATACGTTATACGTTATACGTTATACGTTATACGTTATACGTTATACGGTATACGTTATACGTTAAACGTTATACGTTATATGTTTAACGTTAAAAGTTATACGTTATACGTTACACATTATACGTTATACGTCTAAACGTTATACGTTGTACGTTATAGTTTATACGTTTAACATTATACGTTATACGTTATACGTTATACGTTATACGTTATACGTTATACGTTATACGTTATACGTTATACGTTATATATTTAACGTTATACGTTATACGTTATACGTTATATGTTTAACGATAAAAGTTATACGTTATACGTTATACGTTATACGTTATACGTTATACGTTATACGTTATACGTTGTACGTTGTACGTTGTACGTTATACGTTATACATTATACGTTATACGTTATACGTTATATGTTTATCGTTGTACGTTATACGTTATACGTTATACGATATACGTTATACGTTATATGTTTAACGTTATACGTTTAACGTTATACGTTTAACGTTATACGTTATACGGTATATGTTTAACGTTAAAAGTTATACGTTATACGTTATACGTTATACGTTCTACGTTATACGTTATACGTTATACGTTATACGTTATACGTTATATGTTTAACGTTATACGTTATACATTATACATTATACGTTATACGTTATATGTTTAACGTTAAAAGTTATACGTTATACGTTATACGTTATACGTTATACGTTGTACGTTGTACGTTGTACGTTATACGTTTATCGTTATACGTTATACGTTATACGTTATACGTTTAACGTTACACGTTATACATTATACTTTATACGTTAAAACGTTATACGTTGTACGTTATAATTTACACGTTTAACATTATACGTTATACGTTATACGTTATACGTTATACGTTATACGTTATACGTTATACGTTATACGTTATACGTTATACGTTATACGTTATACGTTATACGTTATACGTTATACGTTATACGTTATACGTTATACGTTATACGTTATACGTTATACGTTATACGTTATACGTTATACGTTATACGTTATACGTTATACGTTATACGTTATACGTTATACGTTATACGTTATACGTTATACGTTATACGTTATACGTTATACGTTATACGTTATACGTTATACGTTATACGTTATACGTTATACGTTATACGTTATACGTTTATCGTTATACGTTATACGTTATACGTTATACGTTATACGTTATACGTTTAACGTTACACGTTATACATTATACTTTATACGTTAAAACGTTATACGTTGTACGTTATAATTTATACGTTTAACATTATACGTTATGCGTTATACGTTATACGTTATACGTTATATGTTTAACGTTATACGTTATACGTTATACGTTATACGTTATACGTTATACGTTATACGTTATACGTTATACGTTATACGTTATACGTTATACGTTATACGTTATACGTTATACGTTATACGTTATACGTTATACGTTATACGTTATACGTTATACGTTATACGTTATACGTTATACGTTATACGTTATACGTTATACGTTATACGTTATACGTTATACGTTATACGTTATACGTTATACGTTATACGTTATACGTTATACGTTATACGTTATACGTTATACGTTATACGTTATACGTTATACGTTATACGTTATACGTTATACGTTATACGTTATACGTTATACGTTATACGTTATACGTTATACGTTATACGTTATACGTTATACGTTATACGTTATACGTTATACGTTATACGTTATACGTTATACGTTATACGTTATACGTTATACGTTATACGTTATACGTTATACGTTATACGTTATACGTTATACGTTATACGTTATACGTTATACGTTATACGTTATACGTTATACGTTATACGTTATACGTTATACGTTATACGTTATACGTTATACGTTATACGTTATACGTTATACGTTATACGTTATACGTTATACGTTATACGTTATACGTTATACGTTATACGTTATACGTTATACGTTATACGTTATATGTTTAACGCTATACGTTATACGTTATACGTTATATGTTTAACGTTAAAAGTTATACGTTATTCGTTATACGTTATACGTTGTACGTTGTACGTTGTACGTTATTCGTTATACGTTATACGTTATACGTTATACGGTATACGTTATACGTTATACGTTATACGTTATACGTTATACGTTATACGGTATACGTTATACGTTAAACGTTATACGTTATATGTTTAACGTTAAAAGTTATACGTTATACGTTACACATTATACGTTATACGTCTAAACGTTATACGTTGTACGTTATAGTTTATACGTTTAACATTATACGTTATACGTTATACGTTATACGTTATACGTTATACGTTATACGTTATACGTTATACGTTATACGTTATATATTTAACGTTATACGTTATACGTTATACGTTATATGTTTAACGATAAAAGTTATACGTTATACGTTATACGTTATACGTTATACGTTATACGTTATACGTTGTACGTTGTACGTTGTACGTTGTACGTTATACGTTATACATTATACGTTATACGTTATACGTTATATGTTTATCGTTGTACGTTATACGTTATACGTTATACGATATACGTTATACGTTATATGTTTAACGTTATACGTTTAACGTTATACGTTTAACGTTATACGTTATACGGTATATGTTTAACGTTAAAAGTTATACGTTATACGTTATACGTTATACGTTCTACGTTATACGTTATACGTTATACGTTATACGTTATATGTTTAACGTTATACGTTATACATTATACATTATACGTTATACGTTATACGTTATACGTTATACGTTATACGTTATACGTTATACGTTATACGTTATACGTTATACGTTATACGTTATACGTTATACGTTATACGTTATACGTTATACGTTATACGTTATACGTTATACGTTATACGTTATACGTTATACGTTATACGTTATACGTTATACGTTATACGTTATACGTTATACGTTATACGTTATACGTTATACGTTATACGTTATACGTTATACGTTATACGTTATACGTTATACGTTATACGTTATACGTTATACGTTATATGTTTAACGTTATACGTTATACGTTATACGTTATATGTTTAACGTTAAAAGTTATACGTTATACGTTATACGTTGTACGTTGTACGTTGTACGTTATTCGTTATACGTTATACGTTATACGTTATACGTTATACGTTATACGTTATACGTTATACGTTATACGTTATACGTTATACGGTATACGTTATACGTTAAACGTTATACGTTATATGTTTAACGTTAAAAGTTATACGTTATACGTTACACATTATACGTTATACGTCTAAACGTTATACGTTGTACGTTATAGTTTATACGTTTAACATTATACGTTATACGTTATACGTTATACGTTATACGTTATACGTTATACGTTATACGTTATACGTTATACGTTATATATTTAACGTTATACGTTATACGTTATACGTTATATGTTTAACGATAAAAGTTATACGTTATACGTTATACGTTATACGTTATACGTTATACGTTATACGTTGTAGGTTGTACGTTGTACGTTATACGTTATACATTATACGTTATACGTTATACGTTATATGTTTATCGTTGTACGTTATACGTTATACGTTATACGATATACGTTATACGTTATATGTTTAACGTTATACGTTTAACGTTATACGTTTAACGTTATACGTTATACGGTATATGTTTAACGTTAAAAGTTATACGTTATACGTTATACGTTATACGTTCTACGTTATACGTTATACGTTATACGTTATACGTTATACGTTATATGTTTAACGTTATACGTTATACATTATACATTATACGTTATACGTTATATGTTTAACGTTAAAAGTTATACGTTATACGTTATACGTTATACGTTATACGTTGTACGTTGTACGTTGTACGTTATACGTTTATCGTTATACGTTATACGTTATACGTTATACGTTTAACGTTACACGTTATACATTATACTTTATACGTTAAAACGTTATACGTTGTACGTTATAATTTACACGTTTAACATTATACGTTATACGTTATACGTTATACGTTATACGTTATACGTTATACGTTATACGTTATACGTTATACGTTATACGTTATACGTTATACGTTATACGTTATACGTTATACGTTATACGTTATACGTTATACGTTATACGTTATACGTTATACGTTATACGTTATACGTTATACGTTATACGTTATACGTTATACGTTATACGTTATACGTTATACGTTATACGTTATACGTTATACGTTATACGTTATACGTTATACGTTATACGTTATACGTTATACGTTATACGTTATACGTTATACGTTATACGTTATACGTTATACGTTATACGTTATACGTTATACGTTATACGTTATACGTTATACGTTACACGTTATACGTTATACGTTATACGTTATACGTTATACGTTATACGTTATACGTTATACGTTATACGTTATACGTTATACGTTATACGTTATACGTTATACGTTATACGTTATACGTTATACGTTATACGTTATACGTTATACGTTATACGTTATACGTTATACGTTATACGTTATACGTTATACGTTATACGTTATACGTTATACGTTATACGTTATACGTTATACGTTATACGTTATACGTTATACGTTATACGTTATACGTTATACGTTATACGTTATACGTTATACGTTATACGTTATACGTTATACGTTATACGTTATATGTTTAACGTTATACGTTATACGTTATACGTTATATGTTTAACGTTAAAAGTTATACGTTATACGTTATACGTTGTACGTTGTACGTTGTACGTTATTCGTTATACGTTATACGTTATACGTTATACGTTATACGTTATACGTTATACGTTATACGTTATACGTTATACGTTATACGGTATACGTTATACGTTAAACGTTATACGTTATATGTTTAACGTTAAAAGTTATACGTTATACGTTACACATTATACGTTATACGTCTAAACGTTATACGTTGTACGTTATAGTTTATACGTTTAACATTATACGTTATACGTTATACGTTATACATTATACGTTATACGTTATACGTTATACGTTATACGTTATACGTTATATGTTTATCGTTGTACGTTATACGTTATACGTTATAGGTTTAACGATAAAAGTTATACGTTATACGTTATACGTTATACGTTATACGTTATACGTTATACGTTATACGTTGTACGTTGTACGTTGTACGTTATACGTTATACATTATACGTTATACGTTATACGTTATATGTTTATCGTTGTACGTTATACGTTATACGTTATACGATATACGTTATACGTTATATGTTTAACGTTATACGTTTAACGTTATACGTTTAACGTTATACGTTATACGGTATATGTTTAACGTTAAAAGTTATACGTTATACGTTATACGTTATACGTTCTACGTTATACGTTATACGTTATACGTTATACGTTATACGTTATATGTTTAACGTTATACGTTATACATTATACATTATACGTTATACGTTATATGTTTAACGTTAAAAGTTATACGTTATACGTTATACGTTATACGTTATACGTTGTACGTTGTACGTTGTACGTTATACGTTTATCGTTATACGTTATACGTTATACGTTATACGTTTAACGTTACACGTTATACATTATACTTTATACGTTAAAACGTTATACGTTGTACGTTATAATTTACACGTTTAACATTATACGTTATACGTTATACGTTATACGTTATACGTTATACGTTATACGTTATACGTTATACGTTATACGTTATACGTTATACGTTATACGTTATACGTTATACGTTATACGTTATACGTTATACGTTATACGTTATACGTTATACGTTATACGTTATACGTTATACGTTATACGTTATACGTTATACGTTATACGTTATACGTTATACGTTATACGTTATACGTTATACGTTATACGTTATACGTTATACGTTATACGTTATACGTTATACGTTATACGTTATACGTTATACGTTATACGTTATACGTTATACGTTATACGTTATACGTTATACGTTTATCGTTATACGTTATACGTTATACGTTATACGTTATACGTTATACGTTTAACGTTACACGTTATACATTATACTTTATACGTTAAAACGTTATACGTTGTACGTTATAATTTATACGTTTAACATTATACGTTATGCGTTATACGTTATACGTTATACGTTATATGTTTAACGATATACGTTATACGTTATACGTTATACGTTATACGTTATACGTTATACGTTATACGTTATACGTTATACGTTATACGTTATACGTTATACGTTATACGTTATACGTTATACGTTATACGTTATACGTTATACGTTATACGTTATACGTTATACGTTATACGTTATACGTTATACGTTATACGTTATACGTTATACGTTATACGTTATACGTTATACGTTATACGTTATACGTTATACGTTATACGTTATACGTTATACGTTATACGTTATACGTTATACGTTATACGTTATACGTTATACGTTATACGTTATACGTTATACGTTATACGTTATACGTTATACGTTATACGTTATACGTTATACGTTATACGTTATACGTTATACGTTATACGTTATACGTTATACGTTATACGTTATACGTTATACGTTATACGTTATACGTTATACGTTATACGTTATACGTTATACGTTATACGTTATACGTTATACGTTATACGTTATACGTTATACGTTATACGTTATACGTTATACGTTATACGTTATACGTTATACGTTATACGTTATACGTTATACGTTATACGTTATACGTTATACGTTATACGTTATACGTTATACGTTATACGTTATACGTTATACGTTATACGTTATACGTTATACGTTATATGTTTAACGTTATACGTTATACGTTATACGTTATATGTTTAACGTTAAAAGTTATACGTTATACGTTATACGTTGTACGTTGTACGTTGTACGTTATTCGTTATACGTTATACGTTATACGTTATACGTTATACGTTATACGTTATACGTTATACGTTATACGTTATACGTTATACGGTATACGTTATACGTTAAACGTTATACGTTATATGTTTAACGTTAAAAGTTATACGTTATACGTTACACATTATACGTTATACGTCTAAACGTTATACGTTGTACGTTATAGTTTATACGTTTAACATTATACGTTATACGTTATACGTTATACGTTATACGTTATACGTTATACGTTATACGTTATACGTTATACGTTATACGTTATATATTTAACGTTATACGTTATACGTTATACGTTATATGTTTAACGATAAAAGTTATACGTTATACGTTATACGTTATACGTTATACGTTATACGTTATACGTTATACGTTGTACGTTGTACGTTGTACGTTATACGTTATACATTATACGTTATACGTTATACGTTATATGTTTATCGTTGTACGTTATACGTTATACGTTATACGATATACGTTATACGTTATATGTTTAACGTTATACGTTTAACGTTATACGTTTAACGTTATACGTTATACGGTATATGTTTAACGTTAAAAGTTATACGTTATACGTTATACGTTATACGTTCTACGTTATACGTTATACGTTATACGTTATACGTTATACGTTATATGTTTAACGTTATACGTTATACATTATACATTATACGTTATACGTTATATGTTTAACGTTAAAAGTTATACGTTATACGTTATACGTTATACGTTATACGTTGTACGTTGTACGTTGTACGTTATACGTTTATCGTTATACGTTATACGTTATACGTTATACGTTTAACGTTACACGTTATACATTATACTTTATACGTTAAAACGTTATACGTTGTACGTTATAATTTACACGTTTAACATTATACGTTATACGTTATACGTTATACGTTATACGTTATACGTTATACGTTATACGTTATACGTTATACGTTATACGTTATACGTTATACGTTATACGTTATACGTTATACGTTATACGTTATACGTTATACGTTATACGTTATACGTTATACGTTATACGTTATACGTTATACGTTATACGTTATACGTTATACGTTATACGTTATACGTTATACGTTATACGTTATACGTTATACGTTATACGTTATACGTTATACGTTATACGTTATACGTTATACGTTATACGTTATACGTTATACGTTATACGTTATACGTTATACGTTATACGTTATACGTTATACGTTATACGTTATACGTTATACGTTATACGTTATATATTTAACGTTATACGTTATACGTTATACGTTATATGTTTAACGATAAAAGTTATACGTTATACGTTATACGTTATACGTTATACGTTATACGTTATACGTTATACGTTGTACGTTGTACGTTGTACGTTATACGTTATACATTATACGTTATACGTTATACGTTATATGTTTATCGTTGTACGTTATACGTTATACGTTATATGTTTATCGTTGTACGTTATACGTTATACGTTATACGATATACGTTATACGTTATATGTTTAACGTTATACGTTTAACGTTATACGTTTAACGTTATACGTTATACGGTATATGTTTAACGTTAAAAGTTATACGTTATACGTTATACGTTATACGTTCTACGTTATACGTTATACGTTATACGTTATACGTTATACGTTATATGTTTAACGTTATACGTTATACATTATACATTATACGTTATACGTTATATGTTTAACGTTAAAAGTTATACGTTATACGTTATACGTTATACGTTATACGTTGTACGTTGTACGTTGTACGTTATACGTTTATCGTTATACGTTATACGTTATACGTTATACGTTTAACGTTACACGTTATACATTATACTTTATACGTTAAAACGTTATACGTTGTACGTTATAATTTACACGTTTAACATTATACGTTATACGTTATACGTTATACGTTATACGTTATACGTTATACGTTATACGTTATACGTTATACGTTATACGTTATACGTTATACGTTATACGTTATACGTTATACGTTATACGTTATACGTTATACGTTATACGTTATACGTTATACGTTATACGTTATACGTTATACGTTATACGTTATACGTTATACGTTATACGTTATACGTTATACGTTATACGTTATACGTTATACGTTATACGTTATACGTTATACGTTATACGTTATACGTTATACGTTATACGTTATACGTTATACGTTATACGTTATACGTTATACGTTATACGTTATACGTTATACGTTATACGTTATACGTTATACGTTATACGTTATACGTTATACGTTATACGTTATACGTTATACGTTATACGTTATACGTTATACGTTATACGTTATACGTTATACGTTATACGTTATACGTTATACGTTATACGTTATACGTTATACGTTATACGTTATACGTTATACGTTATACGTTATACGTTATACGTTATACGTTATACGTTATACGTTATACGTTATACGTTATACGTTATACGTTATACGTTATACGTTATACGTTATACGTTATACGTTATACGTTATACGTTCTACGTTGTACGTTGTACGTTGTACGTTGTACGTTGTACGTTGTACGTTATACGTTATACATTATACGTTATACGTTATACGTTATATGTTTATCGTTGTACGTTGTACGTTGTACGTTATAATTTATACGTTTAACATTATACGTTATACGTTATGCGTTATACGTTATACGTTATATGTTTAACGATATACGTTATACGTTATACGTTATACGTTATACGTTATACGTTATACGTTATACGTTATACGTTATACGTTATACGTTATACGTTGTACGTTGTACGTTGTACGTTGTACGTTGTACGTTGTACGTTGTACGTTGTACGTTATACGTTATACATTATACGTTATACGTTATACGTTATATGTTTATCGTTGTACGTTATACGTTATACGATATACGTTATACGTTTAACGTTACACGTTATACATTATACTTTATACGTTTAAACGTTATACGTTGTACGTTATAGGTTATACGTTATACGTTGTACGTTGTACGTTGTACGTTATACGTTATACATTATACGTTATTCGTTATACGTTATATGTTTATCGTTGTACGTTATACGTTATACGTTTATCGTTATACGTTATACGTTATACGTTATACGTTTAACGTTACACGTTATACATTATACTTTATACGTTAAAACGTTATACGTTGTACGTTATAATTTACACGTTTAACATTATACGTTATACGTTATACGTTATACGTTATACGTTATACGTTATACGTTATACGTTATACGTTATACGTTATACGTTATACGTTATACGTTATACGTTATACGTTATACGTTATACGTTATACGTTATACGTTATACGTTATACGTTATACGTTATACGTTATACGTTATACGTTATACGTTATACGTTATACGTTATACGTTATACGTTATACGTTATACGTTATACGTTATACGTTATACGTTATACGTTATACGTTATACGTTATACGTTATACGTTATACGTTATACGTTATACGTTATACGTTATACGTTATACGTTATACGTTATACGTTATACGTTATACGTTATACGTTATACGTTATACGTTATACGTTATACGTTATACGTTATACGTTATACGTTATACGTTATACGTTATACGTTATACGTTATACGTTATACGTTATACGTTATACGTTATACGTTATACGTTATACGTTATACGTTATACGTTATACGTTATACGTTATACGTTATACGTTATACGTTATACGTTATACGTTATACGTTATACGTTATACGTTATATTTTTAACGTTATACGTTATACGTTATACGTTATATGTTTAACGTTAAAAGTTATACGTTATACGTTATACGTTATACGTTATACGTTGTACGTTGTACGTTGTACGTTATACGTTATACATTATACGTTATACGTTATACGTTATATGTTTATCGTTGTACGTTATACGTTATACGTTATACGATATACGTTATACGTTATATGTTTAACGTTATACGTTTAACGTTATACGTTATACGGTATATGTTTAACGTTAAAAGTTATACGTTATACGTTATACGTTATACGTTCTACGTTATACGTTATACGTTATACGTTATACGTTATACGTTATACGTTATACGTTATACGTTATACGTTATACGTTATACGTTATACGTTATACGTTATACGTTATACGTTATACGTTATACGTTATACGTTATACGTTATACGTTATACGTTATACGTTATACGTTATACGTTATACGTTTAACGTTACACGTTATACATTATACTTTATACGTTTAAACGTTATACGTTGTACGTTATAGGTTATACGTTATACGTTGTACGTTGTACGTTATACGTTATACATTATACGTTATTCGTTATACGTTATATGTTTATCGTTGTACGTTATACGTTATACGTTTATCGTTATACGTTATACGTTATACGTTATACGTTATACGTTATACGTTATACGTTTAACGTTACACGTTATACATTATACTTTATACGTTAAAACGTTATACGTTGTACGTTATAATTTATACGTTTAACATTATACGTTATACGTTATGCGTTATACGTTATACGTTATATGTTTAACGATATACGTTATACGTTATACGTTATACGTTATACGTTATACGTTATACGTTATACGTTATACGTTATACGTTATACGTTATACGTTATACGTTATACGTTATACGTTATACGTTATACGTTATACGTTATACGTTATACGTTATACGTTATACGTTATACGTTATACGTTATACGTTATACGTTATACGTTATACGTTATACGTTATACGTTATACGTTATACGTTATACGTTATACGTTATACGTTATACGTTATACGTTATACGTTATACGTTATACGTTATACGTTATACGTTATACGTTATACGTTATACGTTATACGTTATACGTTATACGTTATACGTTATACGTTATACGTTATACGTTATACGTTATACGTTATACGTTATACGTTATACGTTATACGTTATACGTTATACGTTATACGTTATACGTTATACGTTATACGTTATACGTTATACGTTATACGTTATACGTTATACGTTATACGTTATACGTTATACGTTATACGTTATACGTTATACGTTATACGTTATACGTTATACGTTATACGTTATACGTTATACGTTATACGTTATACGTTATACGTTATACGTTATACGTTATACGTTATACGTTATACGTTATACGTTATACGTTATACGTTATACGTTATACGTTATACGTTATACGTTATACGTTATACGTTATACGTTATACGTTATACGTTATACGTTATACGTTATACGTTATACGTTATACGTTATACGTTATACGTTATACGTTATACGTTATACGTTATACGTTATACGTTATATGTTTAACGTTATACGTAATACGTTATACGTTATATGTTGAACGTTAAAAGTTATACGTTATACGTTATACGTTGTACGTTGTACGTTGTACGTTATTCGTTATACGTTATACGTTATACGTTATACGTTATACGTTATACGTTATACGTTATACGTTATACGTTATACGTTATACGGTATACGTTATACGTTAAACGTTATACGTTATATGTTTAACGTTAAAAGTTATACGTTATACGTTACACATTATACGTTATACGTCTAAACGTTATACGTTGTACGTTATAGTTTATACGTTTAACATTATACGTTATACGTTATACGTTATACGTTATACGTTATACGTTATACGTTATACGTTATACGTTATACGTTATACGTTATACGTTATACGTTATATATTTAACGTTATACGTTATACGTTATACGTTATATGTTTAACGATAAAAGTTATACGTTATACGTTATACGTTATACGTTATACGTTATACGTTATACGTTGTACGTTGTACGTTGTACGTTATACGTTATACATTATACGTTATACGTTATACGTTATATGTTTATCGTTGTACGTTATACGTTATACGTTATACGATATACGTTATACGTTATATGTTTAACGTTATACGTTTAACGTTATACGTTTAACGTTATACGTTATACGGTATATGTTTAACGTTAAAAGTTATACGTTATACGTTATACGTTATACGTTCTACGTTATACGTTATACGTTATACGTTATACGTTATACGTTATATGTTTAACGTTATACGTTATACATTATACATTATACGTTATACGTTATATGTTTAACGTTAAAAGTTATACGTTATACGTTATACGTTATACGTTATACGTTGTACGTTGTACGTTGTACGTTATACGTTATACGTTATACGTTATACGTTATACGTTATACGTTATACGTTATACGTTATACGTTATACGTTATACGTTATACGTTATACGTTATACGTTATATGTTTAACGTTATACGTTATACATTATACATTATACGTTATACGTTATATGTTTAACGTTAAAAGTTATACGTTATACGTTATACGTTATACGTTATACGTTGTACGTTGTACGTTGTACGTTATACGTTATACGTTATACGTTATACGTTATACGTTATACGTTATACGTTATACGTTATACGTTATACGTTATACGTTATACGTTATACGTTATACGTTATACGTTATACGTTATACGTTATACGTTATACGTTATACGTTATACGTTATACGTTATACGTTATACGTTATACGTTATACGTTATACGTTATACGTTATACGTTATACGTTATACGTTATACGTTATACGTTATACGTTATACGTTATACGTTATACGTTATACGTTATACGTTATACGTTATACGTTATACGTTATACGTTATACGTTATACGTTATACGTTATACGTTATACGTTATACGTTATACGTTATACGTTATACGTTATACGTTATACGTTATACGTTATACGTTATACGTTATACGTTATACGTTATACGTTATACGTTATACGTTATACGTTATACGTTATACGTTATACGTTATACGTTATACGTTATACGTTATACGTTATACGTTATACGTTATACGTTATACGTTATACGTTATACGTTATACGTTATACGTTATACGTTATACGTTATACGTTATACGTTATACGTTATACGTTATACGTTATACGTTATACGTTATACGTTATACGTTATACGTTATACGTTATACGTTATACGTTATACGTTATACGTTATACGTTATACGTTATACGTTATACGTTATACGTTATACGTTATACGTTATACGTTATACGTTATACGTTATACGTTATACGTTATACGTTATACGTTATACGTTATACGTTATACGTTATACGTTATACGTTATACGTTATACGTTATACGTTATACGTTATACGTTATATGTTTAACGTTATACGTTATACGTTATACGTTATATGTTTAACGTTAAAAGTTATACGTTATACGTTATACGTTGTACGTTGTACGTTGTACGTTATTCGTTATACGTTATACGTTAAACGTTATACGTTATATGTTTAACGTTAAAAGTTATACGTTATACGTTACACATTATACGTTATACGTCTAAACGTTATACGTTGTACGTTATAGTTTATACGTTTAACATTATACGTTATACGTTATACGTTATACGTTATACGTTATACGTTATACGTTATACGTTATACGTTATACGTTATACGTTATACGTTATATATTTAACGTTATACGTTATACGTTATACGTTATATGTTTAACGATAAAAGTTATACGTTATACGTTATACGTTATACGTTATACGTTATACGTTATACGTTATACGTTGTACGTTGTACGTTGTACGTTATACGTTATACATTATACGTTATACGTTATACGTTATATGTTTATCGTTGTACGTTATACGTTATACGTTATACGATATACGTTATACGTTATATGTTTAACGTTATACGTTTAACGTTATACGTTTAACGTTATACGTTATACGGTATATGTTTAACGTTAAAAGTTATACGTTATACGTTATACGTTATACGTTATACGTTCTACGTTATACGTTATACGTTATACGTTATACGTTATATGTTTAACGTTATACGTTATACATTATACATTATACGTTATACGTTATATGTTTAACGTTAAAAGTTATACGTTATACGTTATACGTTATACGTTGTACGTTGTACGTTGTACGTTATACGTTATACATTATACGTTATACGTTATACGTTATATGTTTATCGTTGTACGTTATACGTTATACGTTATACGATATACGTTATACGTTATACGTTATACGTTATACGTTATACGTTATACGTTATACGTTATACGTTATACGTTATACGTTATACGTTATACGTTATACGTTATACGTTATACGTTATACGTTATACGTTATACGTTATACGTTATACGTTATACGTTATACGTTATACGTTATACGTTATACGTTATACGTTATACGTTATACGTTATACGTTATACGTTATACGTTATACGTTCTACGTTATACGTTATACGTTATACGTTATACGTTATACGTTATATGTTTAACGTTATACGTTATACATTATACATTATACGTTATACGTTATATGTTTAACGTTAAAAGTTATACGTTATACGTTATACGTTATACGTTATACGTTGTACGTTGTACGTTGTACGTTATACGTTTATCGTTATACGTTATACGTTATACGTTATACGTTTAACGTTACACGTTATACATTATACTTTATACGTTAAAACGTTATACGTTGTACGTTATAATTTACACGTTTAACATTATACGTTATACGTTATACGTTATACGTTATACGTTATACGTTATACGTTATACGTTATACGTTATACGTTATACGTTATACGTTATACGTTATACGTTATACGTTATACGTTATACGTTATACGTTATACGTTATACGTTATACGTTATACGTTATACGTTATACGTTATACGTTATACGTTATACGTTATACGTTATACGTTATACGTTATACGTTATACGTTATACGTTATACGTTATACGTTATACGTTATACGTTATACGTTATACGTTATACGTTATACGTTATACGTTATACGTTATACGTTATACGTTATACGTTATACGTTATACGTTATACGTTTATCGTTATACGTTATACGTTATACGTTATACGTTATACGTTATACGTTTAACGTTACACGTTATACATTATACTTTATACGTTAAAACGTTATACGTTGTACGTTATAATTTATACGTTTAACATTATACGTTATGCGTTATACGTTATACGTTATACGTTATATGTTTAACGATATACGTTATACGTTATACGTTATACGTTATACGTTATACGTTATACGTTATACGTTATACGTTATACGTTATACGTTATACGTTATACGTTATACGTTATACGTTATACGTTATACGTTATACGTTATACGTTATACGTTATACGTTATACGTTATACGTTATACGTTATACGTTATACGTTATACGTTATACGTTATACGTTATACGTTATACGTTATACGTTATACGTTATACGTTATACGTTATACGTTATACGTTATACGTTATACGTTATACGTTATACGTTATACGTTATACGTTATACGTTATACGTTATACGTTATACGTTATACGTTATACGTTATACGTTATACGTTATACGTTATACGTTATACGTTATACGTTATACGTTATACGTTATACGTTATACGTTATACGTTATACGTTATACGTTATACGTTATACGTTATACGTTATACGTTATACGTTATACGTTATACGTTATACGTTATACGTTATACGTTATACGTTATACGTTATACGTTATACGTTATACGTTATACGTTATACGTTATACGTTATACGTTATACGTTATACGTTATACGTTATACGTTATACGTTATACGTTATACGTTATACGTTATACGTTATACGTTATACGTTATACGTTATACGTTATACGTTATACGTTATACGTTATATGTTTAACGTTATACGTTATACGTTATACGTTATATGTTTAACGTTAAAAGTTATACGTTATACGTTATACGTTGTACGTTGTACGTTGTACGTTATTCGTTATACGTTATACGTTATACGTTATACGTTATACGTTATACGTTATACGTTATACGTTATACGTTATACGTTATACGGTATACGTTATACGTTAAACGTTATACGTTATATGTTTAACGTTAAAAGTTATACGTTATACGTTACACATTATACGTTATACGTCTAAACGTTATACGTTGTACGTTATAGTTTATACGTTTAACATTATACGTTATACGTTATACGTTATACGTTATACGTTATACGTTATACGTTATACGTTATACGTTATATATTTAACGTTATACGTTATACGTTATACGTTATATGTTTAACGATAAAAGTTATACGTTATACGTTATACGTTATACGTTATACGTTATACGTTATACGTTATACGTTGTACGTTGTACGTTGTACGTTATACGTTATACATTATACGTTATACGTTATACGTTATATGTTTATCGTTGTACGTTATACGTTATACGTTATACGATATACGTTATACGTTATATGTTTAACGTTATACGTTTAACGTTATACGTTTAACGTTATACGTTATACGGTATATGTTTAACGTTAAAAGTTATACGTTATACGTTATACGTTATACGTTCTACGTTATACGTTATACGTTATACGTTATACGTTATACGTTATATGTTTAACGTTATACGTTATACATTATACATTATACGTTATACGTTATATGTTTAACGTTAAAAGTTATACGTTATACGTTATACGTTATACGTTATACGTTGTACGTTGTACGTTGTACGTTATACGTTTATCGTTATACGTTATACGTTATACGTTATACGTTTAACGTTACACGTTATACATTATACTTTATACGTTAAAACGTTATACGTTGTACGTTATAATTTACACGTTTAACATTATACGTTATACGTTATACGTTATACGTTATACGTTATACGTTATACGTTATACGTTATACGTTATACGTTATACGTTATACGTTATACGTTATACGTTATACGTTATACGTTATACGTTATACGTTATACGTTATACGTTATACGTTATACGTTATACGTTATACGTTATACGTTATACGTTATACGTTATACGTTATACGTTATACGTTATACGTTATACGTTATACGTTATACGTTATACGTTATACGTTATACGTTATACGTTATACGTTATACGTTATACGTTATACGTTATACGTTTATCGTTATACGTTATACGTTATACGTTATACGTTATACGTTATACGTTATACGTTATACGCTTAACGTTACACGTTATACATTATACTTTATACGTTAAAACGTTATACGTTGTACGTTATAATTTATACGTTTAACATTATACGTTATACGTTATGCGTTATACGTTATACGTTATATGTTTAACGATATACGTTATACGTTATACGTTATACGTTATACGTTATACGTTATACGTTATACGTTATACGTTATACGTTATACGTTATACGTTATACGTTATACGTTATACGTTATACGTTATACGTTATACGTTATACGTTATACGTTATACGTTATACGTTATACGTTATACGTTATACGTTATACGTTATACGTTATACGTTATACGTTATACGTTATACGTTATACGTTATACGTTATACGTTATACGTTATACGTTATACGTTATACGTTATACGTTATACGTTATACGTTATACGTTATACGTTATACGTTATACGTTATACGTTATACGTTATACGTTATACGTTATACGTTATACGTTATACGTTATACGTTATACGTTATACGTTATACGTTATACGTTATACGTTATACGTTATACGTTATACGTTATACGTTATACGTTATACGTTATACGTTATACGTTATACGTTATACGTTATACGTTATACGTTATACGTTATACGTTATACGTTATACGTTATACGTTATACGTTATACGTTATACGTTATACGTTATACGTTATACGTTATACGTTATACGTTATACGTTATACGTTATACGTTATACGTTATACGTTATACGTTATACGTTATACGTTATACGTTATACGTTATACGTTATACGTTATACGTTATACGTTATACGTTATACGTTATACGTTATACGTTATACGTTATACGTTATACGTTATACGTTATACGTTATACGTTATACGTTATACGTTATACGTTATACGTTATACGTTATACGTTATACGTTATACGTTATACGTTATACGTTATACGTTATACGTTATACGTTATACGTTATACGTTATACGTTATATGTTTAACGTTATACGTTATACGTTATACGTTATATGTTTAACGTTAAAAGTTATACGTTATACGTTATACGTTGTACGTTGTACGTTGTACGTTATTCGTTATACGTTATACGTTATACGTTATACGTTATACGTTATACGTTATACGTTATACGTTATACGTTATACGTTATACGGTATACGTTATACGTTAAACGTTATACGTTATATGTTTAACGTTAAAAGTTATACGTTATACGTTACACATTATACGTTATACGTCTAAACGTTATACGTTGTACGTTATAGTTTATACGTTTAACATTATACGTTATACGTTGTACGTTATACGTTATACGTTATACGTTATACGTTATACGTTATACGTTATACGTTATACGTTATACGTTATATATTTAACGTTATACGTTATACGTTATACGTTATATGTTTAACGATAAAAGTTATACGTTATACGTTATACGTTATACGTTATACGTTATACGTTATACGTTGTACGTTGTACGTTGTACGTTATACGTTATACATTATACGTTATACGTTATACGTTATATGTTTATCGTTGTACGTTATACGTTATACGTTATACGATATACGTTATACGTTATATGTTTAACGTTATACGTTTAACGTTATACGTTTAACGTTATACGTTATACGGTATATGTTTAACGTTAAAAGTTATACGTTATACGTTATACGTTATACGTTCTACGTTATACGTTATACGTTATACGTTATACGTTATACGTTATATGTTTAACGTTATACGTTATACATTATACATTATACGTTATACGTTATATGTTTAACGTTAAAAGTTATACGTTATACGTTATACGTTATACGTTATACGTTGTACGTTGTACGTTGTACGTTATACGTTATACGTTATACGTTATACGTTATACGTTATACGTTATACGTTATACGTTATACGTTATACGTTATACGTTATACGTTATACGTTATACGTTATACGTTATACGTTATACGTTATACGTTATACGTTATACGTTATACGTTATACGTTATACGTTATACGTTATACGTTATACGTTATACGTTATACGTTATACGTTATACGTTATACGTTATACGTTATACGTTATACGTTATACGTTATACGTTATACGTTATACGTTATACGTTATACGTTATACGTTATACGTTATACGTTATACGTTATACGTTATACGTTATACGTTATACGTTATACGTTATACGTTATACGTTATACGTTATACGTTATACGTTATACGTTATACGTTATACGTTATACGTTATACGTTATACGTTATACGTTATACGTTATACGTTATACGTTATACGTTATACGTTATACGTTATACGTTATACGTTATACGTTATACGTTATACGTTATACGTTATACGTTATACGTTATACGTTATACGTTATACGTTATACGTTATACGTTATACGTTATACGTTATACGTTATACGTTATACGTTATACGTTATACGTTATACGTTATACGTTATACGTTATACGTTATATGTTTAACGTTATACGTTATACGTTATACGTTATATGTTTAACGTTAAAAGTTATACGTTATTCGTTATACGTTGTACGTTGTACGTTGTACGTTATTCGTTATACGTTATACGTTATACGTTATACGTTATACGTTATACGTTATACGTTATACGTTATACGTTATACGTTATACGTTATACGGTATACGTTATACGTTAAACGTTATACGTTATATGTTTAACGTTAAAAGTTATACGTTATACGTTACACATTATACGTTATACGTCTAAACGTTATACGTTGTACGTTATAGTTTATACGTTTAACATTATACGTTATACGTTATACGTTATACGTTATACGTTATACGTTATACGTTATACGTTATACGTTATACGTTATACGTTATACGTTATATATTTAACGTTATACGTTATACGTTATACGTTATATGTTTAACGATAAAAGTTATACGTTATACGTTATACGTTATACGTTATACGTTATACGTTATACGTTGTACGTTGTACGTTGTACGTTATACGTTATACATTATACGTTATACGTTATACGTTATATGTTTATCGTTGTACGTTATACGTTATACGTTATACGATATACGTTATACGTTATATGTTTAACGTTATACGTTTAACGTTATACGTTTAACGTTATACGTTATACGGTATATGTTTAACGTTAAAAGTTATACGTTATACGTTATACGTTATACGTTATACGTTCTACGTTATACGTTATACGTTATACGTTATACGTTATATGTTTAACGTTATACGTTATACATTATACATTATACGTTATACGTTATATGTTTAACGTTAAAAGTTATACGTTATACGTTATACGTTATACGTTATACGTTGTACGTTGTACGTTGTACGTTATACGTTATACATTATACGTTATACGTTATACGTTATATGTTTATCGTTGTACGTTATACGTTATACGTTATACGATATACGTTATACGTTATACGTTATACGTTATACGTTATACGTTATACGTTATACGTTATACGTTATACGTTATACGTTATACGTTATACGTTATACGTTATACGTTATACGTTATACGTTATACGTTATACGTTATACGTTATACGTTATACGTTATACGTTATACGTTATACGTTATACGTTATACGTTATACGTTATACGTTATACGTTATACGTTATACGTTATACGTTATACGTTATACGTTATACGTTATACGTTATACGTTATACGTTATACGTTATACGTTTATCGTTATACGTTATACGTTATACGTTATACGTTATACGTTATACGTTATACGTTTAACGTTACACGTTATACATTATACTTTATACGTTAAAACGTTATACGTTGTACGTTATAATTTATACGTTTAACATTATACGTTATGCGTTATACGTTATACGTTATACGTTATATGTTTAACGATATACGTTATACGTTATACGTTATACGTTATACGTTATACGTTATACGTTATACGTTATACGTTATACGTTATACGTTATACGTTATACGTTATACGTTATACGTTATACGTTATACGTTATACGTTATACGTTATACGTTATACGTTATACGTTATACGTTATACGTTATACGTTATACGTTATACGTTATACGTTATACGTTATACGTTATACGTTATACGTTATACGTTATACGTTATACGTTATACGTTATACGTTATACGTTATACGTTATACGTTATACGTTATACGTTATACGTTATACGTTATACGTTATACGTTATACGTTATACGTTATACGTTATACGTTATACGTTATACGTTATACGTTATACGTTATACGTTATACGTTATACGTTATACGTTATACGTTATACGTTATACGTTATACGTTATACGTTATACGTTATACGTTATACGTTATACGTTATACGTTATACGTTATACGTTATACGTTATACGTTATACGTTATACGTTATACGTTATACGTTATACGTTATACGTTATACGTTATACGTTATACGTTATACGTTATACGTTATACGTTATACGTTATACGTTATACGTTATACGTTATACGTTATACGTTATACGTTATACGTTATACGTTATACGTTATACGTTATACGTTATACGTTATACGTTATACGTTATACGTTATACGTTATACGTTATACGTTATACGTTATACGTTATACGTTATACGTTATACGTTATACGTTATACGTTATACGTTATACGTTATACGTTATACGTTATACGTTATACGTTATACGTTATACGTTATACGTTATACGTTATACGTTATACGTTATACGTTATACGTTATACGTTATACGTTATACGTTATACGTTATACGTTATACGTTATACGTTATACGTTATACGTTATACGTTATACGTTATACGTTATACGTTATACGTTATACGTTATACGTTATACGTTATACGTTATACGTTATACGTTATACGTTATACGTTATACGTTATACGTTATACGTTATACGTTATACGTTATACGTTATACGTTATACGTTATACGTTATACGTTATACGTTATACGTTATACGTTATACGTTATACGTTATACGTTATACGTTATACGTTATACGTTATACGTTATACGTTATACGTTATACGTTATACGTTATACGTTATACGTTATACGTTATATGTTTAACGTTAAAAGTTATACGTTATACGTTATACGTTGTACGTTGTACGTTGTACGTTATTCGTTATACGTTATACGTTATACGTTATACGTTATACGTTATACGTTATACGTTATACGTTATACGTTATACGTTATACGTTATACGTTATACGTTATACGTTATACGGTATACGTTATACGTTAAACGTTATACGTTATATGTTTAACGTTAAAAGTTATACGTTATACGTTACACATTATACGTTATACGTCTAAACGTTATACGTTGTACGTTATAGTTTATACGTTTAACATTATACGTTATACGTTATACGTTATACGTTATACGTTATACGTTATACGTTATACGTTATATATTTAACGTTATACGTTATACGTTATACGTTATATGTTTAACGATAAAAGTTATACGTTATACGTTATACGTTATACGTTATACGTTATACGTTATACGTTATACGTTGTACGTTGTACGTTGTACGTTATACGTTATACATTATACGTTATACGTTATACGTTATATGTTTATCGTTGTACGTTATACGTTACACGTTATACGATATACGTTATACGTTATATGTTTAACGTTATACGTTTAACGTTATACGTTATACGGTATATGTTTAACGTTAAAAGTTATACGTTATACGTTATACGTTATACGTTATACGTTATACGTTATACGTTATACGTTATACGTTATACGATATACGTTATACGTTATACGTTATACGTTATACGTTATACGTTATACGTTATACGTTATACGTTATACGATATACGTTATACGTTATACGTTATACGTTATACGTTATACGTTATACGTTATACGTTATACGTTATACGTTATACGTTATACGTTATACGTTATACGTTATACGTTATACGTTGTACGTTGTACGTTGTACGTTATACGTTATACATTATACGTTATACGTTATACGTTATATGTTTATCGTTGTACGTTATACGTTATACGTTATACGATATACGTTATACGTTATATGTTTAACGTTATACGTTTAACGTTATACGTTATACGGTATATGTTTAACGTTAAAAGTTATACGTTATACGTTATACGTTATACGTTATACGTTATACGTTATACGTTATACATTATACGTTATACGTTATACGTTATATGTTTATCGTTGTACGTTATACGTTATACGTTATACGATATACGTTATACGTTATATGTTTAACGTTATACGTTTAACGTTATACGTTATACGGTATATGTTTAAAGTTAAAAGTTATACGTTATACGTTATACGTTATACGTTATACGTTATACGTTATACGTTATACGTTATACGATATACGTTATACGTTATACGTTATACGTTATACGTTATACGTTATACGTTATACGTTATACGTTATACGTTATACGATATACGTTATACGTTATACGTTATACGTTATACGTTATACGTTATACGTTATACGTTATACGTTGTACGTTGTACGTTGTACGTTGTACGTTATACGTTATACATTATACGTTATACGTTATACGTTATATGTTTATCGTTGTACGTTATACGTTATACGTTATACGATATACGTTATACGTTATATGTTTAACGTTATACGTTTAACGTTATACGTTATACGTTATATGTTTAACGTTAAAAGTTATACGTTATACGTTATACGTTATACGTTATACGTTATACGTTACACGTTATACGTTATACGTTATACGTTATACGTTATACGTTATACGTTATACGTTATACGTTATACGTTATACGTTATAAATTATACGTTATACGTTATACGTTATACGTTATACGTTATACGTTATACGTTATACGTTATACGTTATACGTTATACGTTATACGTTATACGTTATATGTTATACGTTATACGTTATACGTTATACGCTATACGTTATACGTTATACGTTATACGTTATACGTTATACGTTATACGTTATATGTTTAACGTTATACGTTATACATTATACGTTATACGTTATATGTTTATCGTTGTACGTTATACGTTATACGTTATACGTTATACGTTATACGTTATACGTTATACGCTATACGTTATACGTTATACGTTATACGTTATACGTTATACGTTATACGTTATACGTTATACGTTATATGTTTAACGTTATACGTTATACATTATACGTTATACGTTATATGTTTATCGTTGTACGTTATACGTTATACGTTATACGTTATACGTTATACGTTATACGTTATACGTTATACGTTATACGTTATACGTTATACGTTATACGTTATACGTTATACGTTTACCGTTATACGTTATACGTTATACGTTATACGTTATACGTTATACGTTATACGTTATATGTTTAACGTTATACGTTATACATTATACGTTATACGTTATACGTTATATGTTTATCGTTGTACGTTTAACGTTACACGTTATACATTATACGTTATACGTTTAAACGTTATACGTTGTACGTTATAGGTTATACGTTTAACATTACACGTTATACGTTATGCGTTATACGTTATACGTTATACGTTACACGTTATACGTTATACGTTATACGTTATACGTTATACGTTATACGTTATACGTTATACGTTATACGTTATACGTTATACGTTATACGTTATACGTTATACGTTATACGTTATACGTTATACGTTATACGTTATACGTTATACGTTATACGTTATACGTTATACGTTATACGTTATACGTTATACGTTATACGTTATACGTTATACGTTATATGTTTAACGTTATACGTTATACGTTATACGTTATACGTTATATGTTATACGCTGTACGTTGTACGTTATACGTTATACGTTATACGTTATACGTTATACGTTTGTCGTTATACGTTATACGTTATACGTTATACGTTTAACGTTACACGTTATACATTATACTTTATACGTTTAAACGTTATACGTTGTACGTTATAGGTTATACGTTTAACATTATACGTTATACGTTATGCGTTATACGTTATACGTTATATGTTTAACGATATACGTTATACGTTATAAGTTATACGTTATACGTTATACGTTATACGTTATACGTTATACGTTGTACGTTGTACGTTATACGTTATACATTATACGTTATACGTTATACATTATACGTTATACGTTTAAACGTTATACGTTGTACGTTATAGGTTATACGTTTAACATTATACGTTATACGTTAAGCGTTATACGTTATACGTTATACGTTATACGTTATACGTTATACGTTATACGTTATACGTTATACGTTATACGTTATATGTTATACGTTATACGTTACACGTTACACGTTATACGTTACACGTTATACGTTATACGTTATACGTTATACGTTATACGTTATACGTTATACGTTATACGTTATACGTTATACGTTATACGTTATACGTTATACGATATACGTCTAAACGTTATACGTTGTACGTTATAGTTTATACGTTTAACATTATACGTTATACGTTATACGTTATACGTTATACGTTATACGTTATACGTTATACGTTATACGTTATACGTTATACGTTATATTTTTAACGTTATACGTTATACGTTATACTTTATATGTTTAACGTTAAAAGTTATACGTTATACGTTATACGTTATACGTTATACGTTGTACGTTGTACGTTGTACGTTATACGTTATACATTATACGTTATACGTTATACGTTATATGTTTATCGTTGTACGTTATACGTTATACGTTATACGATATACGTTATACGTTATACGTTATACGTTATACGTTATACGTTATACGTTATACGTTATACGTTATACGTTTATCGTTATACGTTATACGTTATACGTTATACGTTATACGTTATATGTTTAACGTTATACGTTATACATTATACGTTATACGTTATACGTTATATGTTTATCGTTGTACGTTTAACGTTACACGTTATACATTATACGTTATACGTTTAAACGTTATACGTTGTACGTTATAGGTTATACGTTTAACATTACACGTTATACGTTATGCGTTATACGTCATACGTTATACGTTACACGTTATACGTTATACGTAATACGTTATACGTTATACGTTATACGTTATACGTTATACGTTATACGTTATACGTTATACGTTATACGTTATACGTTATACGTTATACGTTATACGTTATACGTTATACGTTATACGTTATACGTTATACGTTATACGTTATACGTTATACGTTATACGTTATACGTTATACGTTATACGTTATACGTTATACGTTATACGTTATACGTTATACGTTATACGTTATACGTTATACGTTATACGTTATACGTTATACGTTATACGTTATACGTTATATGTTATACGTTGTACGTTGTACGTTATACGTTATACGTTATACGTTATGCGTTATACGTTTGTCGTTATACGTTATACGTTATACGTTATACGTTATACGTTATACGTTATACGTTGTACGTTGTACGTTGTACGTTATACGTTATACATTATACGTTATACGTTATACGTTATATGTTTATCGTTGTACGTTATACGTTATACGTTATACGATATACGTTATACGTTATATGTTTAACGTTATACGTTTAACGTTATACGTTATACGGTATATGTTTAACGTTAAAAGTTATACGTTATACGTTATACGTTATACGTTATACGTTATACGTTATACGTTATACGTTATACGTTATACGTTATACGTTATACGTTATACGTTATACGTTATACGTTATACGTTATACGTTATACGTTATACGTTATACGTTATACGTTATACGTTATACGTTATACGTTATACGTTATACGTTATACGTTATACGTTATATGTTTAACGTTATACGTTATACATTATACGTTATACGTTATACGTTATATGTTTATCGTTGTACGTTATACGTTATACGTTATACGTTATACGTTATACGTTATACGTTATACGTTATACGTTATACGGTTATCGCTATACGTTATACGTTATACGTTATACGTTATACGTTTAACGTTACACGTTATACATTATACTTTATACGTTTAAACGTTATACGTTGTACGTTATAGGTTATACGTTATACGTTGTACGTTGTACGTTGTACGTTATACGTTATACATTATACGTTATTCGTTATACGTTATACATTATACGTTATTCGTTATACGTTATATGTTTATCGTTGTACGTTATACGTTATACGTTTATCGTTATACGTTATACGTTATACGTTATACGTTATACGTTATACGTTATACGTTATACGTTTAACGTTACACGTTATACATTATACTTTATACGTTAAAACGTTATACGTTGTACGTTATAATTTATACGTTTAACATTATACGTTATACGTTATGCGTTATACGTTATACGTTATATGTTTAACGATATACGTTATACGTTATACGTTATACGTTATACGTTATACGTTATACGTTATACGTTATACGTTATACGTTATACGTTATACGTTATACGTTATACGTTATACGTTATACGTTATACGTTATACGTTATACGTTATACGTTGTACGTTGTACGTTGTACGTTGTACGTTATACGTTATACATTATACGTTATACGTTATACGTTATATGTTTATCGTTGTACGTTATACGTTATACGTTATACGATATACGTTATACGTTATATGTTTAACGTTATACGTTTAACGTTATACGTTATACGGTATATGTTTAACGTTAAAAGTTATACGTTATACGTTATACGTTATACGTTCTACGTTATACGTTATACGTTCTACGTTATACGTTATACGTTATACGTTATACGTTATACGTTATACGTTATACGTTATACGTTATACGTTATACGTTATACGTTATACGTTATACGTTATACGTTATACGTTATACGTTATACGTTATACGTTATACGTTATACGTTATACGTTATACGTTATACGTTATACGTTATACGTTATACGTTATACGTTATACGTTATACGTTATACGTTATACGTTATACGTTATACGTTATACGTTATACGTTATACGTTATACGGTATACGTTATACGTTATACGTTATACGTTATACGTTATACGTTATACGTTATACGTTATACGTTATACGTTATACGTTATACGTTATACGTTATACGTTATACGTTATACGTTATACGTTATACGTTATACGTTATACGTTATACGTTATACGTTATACGTTATACGTTATACGTTATACGTTATACGTTATACGTTATACGTTATACGTTATACGTTATACGTTATACGTTATACGTTATACGTTATACGTTATACGTTATACGTTATACGTTATACGTTATACGTTATACGTTATACGTTATACGTTATACGTTATACGTTATACGTTATACGTTATACGTTATACGTTATACGTTATACGTTATACGTTATACGTTATACGTTATACGTTATACGTTATACGTTATAGTTTATACGTTTAACATTATACGTTATACGTTATACGTTATACGTTACACGTTATACGTTATACGTTATACGTTATACGTTATACGTTATACGTTATATTTTTAACGTTATACGTTATACGTTATATGTTTAACGTTAAAAGTTATACGTTATACGTTATACGTTATACGTTATACGTTGTACGTTGTACGTTGTACGTTATACGTTATACATTATACGTTATACGTTATACGTTATATGTTTATCGTTGTACGTTATACGTTATACGTTGTACGATATACGTTATACGTTATATGTTTAACGTTATACGTTTAACGTTATACGTTATACGTTATACGTTATACGTTATACGTTATACGTTATACGTTATACGGTATACGTTATACGTTATACGTTATACGTTATACGTTATACGTTAAACGTTATACGTTATACGTTATACGTTATACGTTATACGTTATACGTTATACGTTATACGTTATACGTTATACGTTATACGTTATACGTTATACGTTATACGTTATACGTTATACGTTATACGTTATACGTTATACGTTATACGTTATACGTTATACGTTATACGTTATACGTTATACGTTATACGTTATACGTTATACGTTATACGTTATACGTTATACGTTATACGTTATACGTTATACGTTATACGTTATACGTTATACGTTATACGTTATACGTTATACGTTATACGTTATACGTTATACGTTATACGTTATACGTTATACGTTATACGTTATACGTTATACGTTATACGTTATACGTTATACGTTATACGTTATACGTTATACGTTATACGTTATACGTTATACGTTATACGTTATACGTTATACGTTATACGTTATAGTTTATACGTTTAACATTATACGTTATACGTTATACGTTATACGTTACACGTTATACGTTATACGTTATACGTTATACGTTATACGTTATACGTTATACGTTATATTTTTAACGTTATACGTTATACGTTATACGTTATATGTTTAACGTTAAAAGTTATACGTTATACGTTATACGTTATACGTTATACGTTGTACGTTGTACGTTGTACGTTATACGTTATACATTATACGTTATACGTTATACGTTATATGTTTATCGTTGTACGTTATACGTTATACGTTGTACGATATACGTTATACGTTATATGTTTAACGTTATACGTTTAACGTTATACGTTATACGGTATATGTTTAACGTTAAAAGTTATACGTTATACGTTATACGTTATACGTTATACGTTATACGTTATACGTTATACGTTATACGTTATACGTTATACGTTATACGTTATACGTTATACGTTATACGTTATACGTTATACGTTATACGTTATACGTTATACGTTATACGTTATACGTTATACGTTATACGTTATACGTTATACGTTATACGTTATACGTTATACGTTATACGTTATACGTTATACGTTATACGTTATACGTTATACGTTATACGTTATACGTTATACGTTATACGTTATACGTTATACGTTATATGTTTAACGTTATAAGTTATACATTATACGTTATACGTTATACGTTATATGTTTATCGTTGTACGTTATACGTTATACGTTATACGTTATACGTTATACGTTATACGTTATACGTTATACGTTATACGTTATACGTTATACGTTATACGTTATACGTTATACGTTATACGTTATACGTTATACGTTATACGTTATACGTTATACGTTATACGTTATACGTTATACGTTATACGTTATACGTTATACGTTATACGTTATACGTTATGCGTTATACGTTATACGTTATATGTTTAACGATATAGGATATACGTTATACGTTATACGTTATATGTTTAACGATATAGGATATACGTTATACGTTATACGTTATACGTTATACGTTATACGTTATACGTTATACGTTATACGTTATACGTTATACGTTATACGTTATACGTTATACGTTATACGTTATACGTTATACGTTATACGTTATACGTTATACGTTATACGTTATACGTTATACGTTATACGTTATACGTTATACGTTATACGTTATACGTTATACGTTATACGTTATACGTTATACGTTATACGTTATACGTTATACGTTATACGTTATACGTTATACGTTATACGTTATACGTTATACGTTATACGTTATACGTTATACGTTATACGTTATACGTTATACGTTATACGTTATACGTTATATGTTTAACGTTATACGTTATACGTTATACGTTATACGTTATATGTTATACGTTGTACGTTGTACGTTATACGTTATACGTTATACGTTATACGTTATACGTTATACGTTTGTCGTTATACGTTATGCGTTATGCCTTATGCGTTAAGCTCTATGCGTTATGCGTTATGAGTTACACGTTATGCGATATGCGTTATGCGTTATGCGTTATGCGTTATGCGTTATGCGTTATGGGTTATGCGTTATGCGTTATGCGTTATGGTTATGCGTTATGCGTTATGCGATATGCGTCATGCATCAAGCCTTATGCGTTATGTGATATGCGAAATTCGTCATGCATCTAGCCTTATGCGTTATGGGTTATGCGTTAACGTTATGCGTTATGCGTTATGCGTTATGCGTTATATGTTATGCGTTATGCGTTATGCGTTGTGCGTTGTGCGTTATACGTTTGCGTTATGCGTTATGCGTTATGCGTTATACGGTATGCGTTATGCGTTATACGTTATGCGTTATGCGTTATGCGATATGCGTTATGCGTTATGCGTTATGCGTTATGCGTTATGCGTTATGCGTCATGCTTTATGCGTTATGCGTTATGAGTTATACGTTATGCGTTATGCGTTATGCGTTATGCGTAATGCGTTATGCGTTATGCGTTATGCGTTATGCATTATGCGGTATGCGTTATGCGTTATGCGTTATGCGTTATGCGTCATGCGTTATGCGTTATATGTTATGCGTTATGCGTTATGCGTTATGCGTTATACGTTTGCGTTATGCGTTATGCGTTATGCGTTAAGCTCTATGCGTTATGCGTTATGAGTTATGCGTTACACGGTATGCGTTATGCGTTATACGTTATGCGTTATGCGTTATGCGTTATGGGTTATGCGTTATGCGTTATGGTTATGCGTTATGCGTTATGCGATATGCGTCATGCATCAAGCCTTATGCGTTATGTGATATGCGAAATTCGTCATGCATCTAGCCTTATGCGTTATGGGTTATGCGTTAACGTTTTGCGTTTTGCGTTATGCGTGATGCGTTATGCGTTATGCGTTATGCGTTATGCGTTATGCGTTCTGCGTTATGCGTCATGCGTTATGCGTTATGCGTCATGCTTTATGCGTTATGCGTTATGAGTTATACGTTATGCGTTATGCGTTATGCGTTATGCGTTATGCGTTATGCGTTATGCGTTATGCGTTATGCATTATGCGGTATGCGTTATGCGTTATGCGTTATGCGTTATGCGTCATGCGTTATGCGTTATATGTTATGCGTTATGCGTTATGCGTTATGCGTTATGCGTTATGCGTTATGCGTTATGCGTTATGCGTTATGCGTTATGCGTTATGCGTTATGCGTTATGCGTTATGCGTTATGCGTTATGCGTTATACGTTATGCGTTATGCGTTATGCGTGATCCGTTATGTGTTAGGCGATATACGTTTTGCGGTATTCGTTATGCGTTATGCGTTATGCGTTATCCGTTGTTCGTTATGCGTTATGGGTTGTGCGTTATACGTCTGCGTTATGGGTTATGCGTTATGCGTTATACGGTATGCGATATACGTTTTGCGTTATGCGTTATGCGATATGCGTTATGTGTTATGCATTATGCGTTATGCGTTATGCTTTATGCGTTATGCATGGTGCGTTATGCGTGATCCGTTATGCGTTAGGCGTTATGGGTTTTCCGGTGTTCGTTATGCGTTGTGCATTATGCGTTATGCGTTATTAAGTATGGGTTATGGTTTATGCGTTATGCGTTGTGCGCTATACGTTTGCGTTATGCGTTATGCGTCATGCGTTATGCGTTATGCGTTATGCTTTATGCGTTATGCGTTATGCGTTATGCGTTATGCGTTATGCGTTATGCGTTATGCGTTATGCGTTATGCGTTATGCGTTATGCGTTATGCGTTATATGTTATGCGTTATGCGTTATGCGTTATGCGTTGTGCGTTATACGTTTGCGTTATGCGTTATGCGTTATGCGTTATACAGTATGCGTTATGCGTTATACGTTATGCGTTATGCGTTATGCGATATGCGTTATGCGTTATGCCTTATGCGTTAAGCTTTATGCGTTATGCGTTATGAGTTACACGTTATGCGATATGCGTTATGCGTTATGCGTTATTGCGTTAGGGGTTATGCGTTATGCGTTATGCGTTATGCGTTATGCGTTATGCTTTATACGTTATGCGTTATGCGTTATGCGTTATGCGTTATGCGTTATGCGTTATGCGTTATGCGTTATGCGTTATGCGTTATGCGTTATGGGTTATGCGTTATATGTTATGCGTTATGCGTGATCCGTTATGCGTTAGGCGTTATGGGTTTTCCGGTGTTCGATATGCGTTGTGCATTATGCGTTATGCGTTATGCGTTATACGGTATGCGTTATGCGTTATGCGTTATGCGTTATGCGTTACACGGTATGGGTTATGCGTTATGCGTTATGCGTTATGGGTTATGCGTTATGCGTTATGCGTTATGGTTATGCGTTATGCGTTATGCGATATGCGTCATGCATCAAGCCTTATGCGTTATGTGATATGCGAAATTCGTCATGCATCTAGCCTTATGCGTTATGGGTTATGCGTTAACGTTATGCGTTTTGCGTTATGCGTTATGCGTTATGCGTTATGCGCTATGCGTTATGCGTTATGCGTTCTGCGTTATGCGTCATGCGTTATGCGTTATGCGTCATGCTTTATGCGTTATGCGTTATGAGTTATACGTTATGCGTTATGCGTTATGCGTTATGCGTTATGCGTTATGCGTTATGCGTTATACGGTATGCGTTATGCGTTATAAGTTATGCGTTAGGCGTTATGCGTTATGGGTTATGCGTTATGCGTTATGCGTTATGGTTATGCGTTATGCGTTATGCGATATGCGTCATGCATCAAGCCTTATGCGTTATGTGATATGCGATATTCGTCATGCATCAAGCCTTATGCGTTATGGGTTATGCGTTAACGTTATGCGTTTTGCGTTATGCGTTATGCGTTATGCGTTATGCGTTATGCGTCATGCGTTATACATTATGCGTTATGCTTTATGCGTTATGCGTTATGAGTTATACGTTATGCGTTGTGCGTTATACGTTTGCGTTATGCGTTTTGCGTTATGCGTTATACGTTATGCGTTATGCGTTATGCGATATGCGTTATGCGTTATGCCTTATGCGTTATGCTTTATGCGTTATGCGTTATGAGTTACAAGTTATGCGTTATGCGTTATGCGTTATGCGTTATTGCGTTAGGGTTTATGCGTTTTGCGTTATGCGTTATGCTTTATAAGTTATGCGTTATGCGTTATGCGTTATGCGTTATGCGTTATGCGTTATATGTTATGCGTTATGCGTTATGCGTTATGCGTTATGCGTTATGCGTTATACGGTATGCGTTATGCGTTATGCGTTATGCGTTATGCGTTATACGGTATGCGTTATACGTTATACGTTATGCGTTAGGCGTTATGCGTTATGGGTTATGCGTTATGCGTTATGGTTATGCGTTATGCGTTATGCGATATGCGTCATGCATCAAGCCTTATGCGTTATGTGATATGCGATATTCGTCATGCATCAAGCCTTATGCGTTATGGGTTATGCGTTAACGTTATGCGTTTTGCGTTATGCGTTATGCGTTATGCGTTATGCGTCATGCGTTATACATTATGCGTTATGCTTTATGCGTTGTGCGTTATGAGTTATACGTTATGCGTTGTGCGTTATACGTTGGCGTTATGCGTTATGCGTTATGCGTTATACGGTATGCGTTATGCGTTATACGTTATGCGTTATGCGTTATGCGATATGCGTTATGCGTTATGCGTTATGCGTTATTGCGTTAGGGTTTATGCGTTTTGCGTTATGCGTTATGCTTTATAAGTTATGCGTTATGCGTTATGCGTTATGCGTTATGCGTTATGCGTTATGCGTTATGCGTTATGCGTTATGCGTTATATGTTATGCGTTATGCGTTATGCGTTATGCGTTATGCGTTATGCGTTGTGCGTTATACGTTTGCGTTATGCGTTATGCGTTATACGGTATGCGTTATGCGTTATACGTTATGCGTTATGCGTTATGCGATATGCGTTATGCGTTATGCGTTATACGTTATGCGTTAGGCGTTATGCGTTATGGGTTATGCTTCATGCGTTATGCGTTATGCGTTATGCGTTATTGCGTTAGGGGTTATACGTTATGCGTTATGCGTTATGCGTTATACGGTATGCGTTATGCGTTATACGTTATGCGTTATGCGTTATGCGTTATGCGATATGCGTTATGCGTTATGCGTTATGCGTTATGCGTTATGCTTTATGCGTTATGCGTTATGAGTTACACGTTATGCGTTATGCGTTATGCGTTATTGCGTTAGGGGTTATGCGTTATGCGTTATACTTTATGCGTTATGCATTATGCGTTATGCGTGATCCGTTATGCGTTAGGCGTTATGGGTTTTCCGGTGTTCGATATGCGTTGTGCATTATGCGTTATGCGTTATGAAGTATGGGTTATGGTTTATGCATTATGCGTTGTGCGCTATACGTTTGCGTTATACGGTATGCGTTATGCGTTATACGTTATGCGTTATGCGTTATGCGTTATGCGTTATGGGTTATGCTTCATGCGTTATGCGTTATGCGTTATGCTTTATGCGTTATGCGTTATGCGTTATGCGTTATGCGTTATGCGTTATGCGTTATGCGTTATGCGTTATGCGTTATACGGTATGCGTTATGCGTTATGCGTTATGCGTTATACGGTATGCGTTATGCGTTATACGTTATGCGTTATGCGTTATGCGTTATGGGTTATGCGTTATGCGTTATGGTTATGCGTTATGCGTTATGCGATATGCGTCATGCATCAAGCCTTATGCGTTATGTGATATGCGATATTCGTCATGCATCAAGCCTTATGCGTTATGGGATATGCGTTAACGTTATGCGTTTTGCGTTATGCGTTATGCGTTATGCGTGATCCGTTATGTGTTAGGCGATATAGGTTTTGCGGTATTAGTTATGCGTTATGCGTTATGCGTTATCCGTTGTTCATTATGCGTTATGCGTTGTGCGTTATACGTTTGCGTTATGCGGCATGCGTTATGCGTTATACGGTATGCGTTATGCGTTATGCTTTATGCGTTATGCGTTATGCGTTATGCGTTATGCATTATGCGTTATGCGTTATATGTTATGCGTTATGCGTTATGGGTTATGCTTCATGCGTTATGCGTTATGCGTCATGCGTTATGCGTCATGCGTTATACATTATGCGTTATGCTTTATGCGTTATGCGTTATGAGTTATACGTTATGCGTTGTGCGTTATACGTTTGCGTTATGCGTTATGCGTTATGCGTTATACGGTATGCGTTATGCGTTATACGTTATGCGTTATGCGTTATGCGATATGCGTTATGCGTTATGCGTTATGCGTTAAGCGTTATTGCGTTAGGGTTTATGCGTTTTGCGTTATGCGTTATGCTTTATAAGTTATGCGTTATGCGTTATGCGTTATGCGTTATGCGTTATGCGTTATGCGTTATGCGTTATGCGATATGCGTTATGCGTTATGCGTTATGCGTTATGCGTTATGCTTTATGCGTTATGCGTTATGAGTTACACGTTATGCGTTATGCGTTATGCGTTATGCGTTATTGCGTTAGGGGTTATGCGTTATGCGTTATACTTTATGCATTATGCATTATGCGTTATGCGTGATCCGTTATGCGTTAGGCGTTATGGGTTTTCCGGTGTTCGATATGCGTTGTGCATTATGCGTTATGCGTTATGAAGTATGGGTTATGGTTTATGCATTATGCGTTGTGCGCTATACGTTTGCGTTATACGGTATGCGTTATGCGTTATACGTTATGCGTTATGCGTTATGCGTTATGCGTTATGGGTTATGCTTCATGCGTTATGCGTTATGCGTTATGCTTTATGCGTTATGCGTTATGCGTTATGCGTTATGCGTTATGCGTTATGCGTTATGCGTTATGCGTTATGCGTTATGCGTTATGCGTTATGCGTTATGCGTTATGCGTTATACGGTATGCGTTATGCGTTATGCGTTATGCGTTATGCGTTATACGGTATGCGTTATGCGTTATACGTTATGCGTTATGCGTTATGCGTTATGCGTTATGGGTTATGCGTTATGCGTTATGGTTATGCGTTATGCGTTATGATTTATGCGTTATGCGTTACGCTTTATGCGTTATGCATTATGCGTTATGCGTTATGCGATATGCGTTATGCGTTATGCGTTATGCGTTATTCGTTATGAGTAATGAGTTATAAGTTATGCGTTATGAGTTACTCGTTATGCTTTATGCGTTATGCGTTATTGTGTTAGGGGTTATGCGTTATGCGTTATGCGTTATGAAGTATGGGTTATGGTTTATGCGTTATACGTTGTGCGCTATACGTTTGCGTTATGCGTTATGCGTTATGCGTTATACGGTATGCGTTATGCGTTATACGTTATGCGTTATGCGTTATGGGTTATGCGTTATGCGTTATGCGTTATGCTTTATGCGTTATGCGTTACGCGTTATGCGTTATGCGTTATGCGTTATGCGTTATGCGTTATACGGTATGCGTTATGCGTTATGCGTTATGCGTTATGCATTATGCGGTGTGCGTTATGCGTTATGCGTTATGCGTGATCCGTTATGTATTAGGCGATATACGTTTTGCGGTATTCGTTATGCGTTATGCGTTATGCGTTATACGTTATGCGTTATACGGTATGCGTTATGCGTTATGCGTTATGCGTTATGCGTTATGCGTTATGCGTTATGCGTTATACGGTATGCGTTATGCGTTATACGTTATGCGTTAGGCGTTATGCGTTATGGGTTATGCGTTATGCGTTATGCGTTATGGTTATGCGTTATGCGTTATGCGATATGCGTCATGCATCAAGCCTTATGCGTTATGTGATATGCGATATTCGTCATGCATCAAGCCTTATGCGTTATGGGTTATGCGTTAACGTTATGCGTTTTGCGTTATGCGTTATGCGTTATGCGTTATGCGTTATGCGTTATGCGTTATGCGTTATACATTATGCGTTATGCTTTATGCGTTATGCGTTATGAGTTATACGTTATGCGTTGTGCGTTATACGTTTGCGTTATGCGTTTTGCGTTATGCGTTATACGTTATGCGTTATGCGTTATGCGATATGCGTTATGCGTTATGCCTTATGCGTTATGCTTTATGCGTTATGCGTTATGAGTTACAAGTTATGCGTTATGCGTTATGCGTTATGCGTTATTGCGTTAGGGTTTATGCGTTTTGCGTTATGCGTTATGCTTTATAAGTTATGCGTTATGCGTTATGCGTTATGCGTTATGCGTTATGCGTTATGCGTTATGCGTTATATGTTATGCGTTATGCGTTATGCGTTATGCGTTATGCGTTATGCGTTATACGGTATGCGTTATGCGTTATGCTTTATGCGTTATGCGTTATGCGTTATGCGTTATGCATTATGCGTTATGCGTTATATGTTATGCGTTATGCGCTATGCGTTATGCGTTATGCGTTATGCGTTATGCGTTATGCGTAATGCGTTATTCGTTATGCGTTATGCGTTATGCGTTATGCATTATGCGGTGTGCGTTATGCGTTATGCGTTATGCGTGATCCGTTATGTATTAGGCGATATACGTTTTGCGGTATTCGTTATGCGTTATGCGTTATGCGTTATGCGTTATACGGTATGCGTTATGCGTTATGCGTTATGCGTTATGCGTTATGCGTTATGCGTTATGCGTTATACGGTATGCGTTATACGTTATACGTTATGCGTTAGGCGTTATGCGTTATGGGTTATGCGTTATGCGTTATGGTTATGCGTTATGCGTTATGCGATATGCGTCATGCATCAAGCCTTATGCGTTATGTGATATGCGATATTCGTCATGCATCAAGCCTTATGCGTTATGGGTTATGCGTTAACGTTATGCGTTTTGCGTTATGCGTTATGCGTTATGCGTTATGCGTCATGCGTTATACATTATGCGTTATGCTTTATGCGTTGTGCGTTATGAGTTATACGTTATGCGTTGTGCGTTATACGTTTGCGTTATGCGTTATGCGTTATGCGTTATACGGTATGCGTTATGCGTTATACGTTATGCGTTATGCGTTATGCGATATGCGTTATGCGTTATGCGTTATTGCGTTAGGGTTTATGCGTTTTGCGTTATGCGTTATGCTTTATAAGTTATGCGTTATGCGTTATGCGTTATGCGTTATGCGTTATGCGTTATGCGTTATGCGTTATGCGTTATATGTTATGCGTTATGCGTTATGCGTTATGCGTTATGCGTTGTGCGTTATACGTTTGCGTTATGCGTTATGCGTTATACGGTATGCGTTATGCGTTATACGTTATGCGTTATGCGTTATGCGATATGCGTTATGCGTTATGCGTTATACGTTATGCGTTAGGCGTTATGCGTTATGGGTTATGCTTCATGCGTTATGCGTTATGCGTTATGCGTTATTGCGTTAGGGGTTATACGTTATGCGTTATGCGTTATGCGTTATACGGTATGCGTTATGCGTTATACGTTATGCGTTATGCGTTATGCGTTATGCGATATGCGTTATGCGTTATGCGTTATGCGTTATGCGTTATGCTTTATGCGTTATGCGTTATGAGTTACACGTTATGCGTTATGCGTTATGCGTTATTGCGTTAGGGGTTATGCGTTATGCGTTATGCGTTATACTTTATGCGTTATGCATTATGCGTTATGCGTGATCCGTTATGCGTTAGGCGTTATGGGTTTTCCGGTGTTCGATATGCGTTGTGCATTATGCGTTATGCGTTATGAAGTATGGGTTATGGTTTATGCATTATGCGTTGTGCGCTATACGTTTGCGTTATACGGTATGCGTTATGCGTTATACGTTATGCGTTATGCGTTATGCGTTATGCGTTATGCGTTATGGGTTATGCTTCATGCGTTATGCGTTATGCGTTATGCTTTATGCGTTATGCGTTATGCGTTATGCGTTATGCGTTATGCGTTATGCGTTATGCGTTATGCGTTATGCGTTATGCGTTATACGGTATGCGTTATGCGTTATGCGTTATGCGTTATACGGTATGCGTTATGCGTTATACGTTATGCGTTATGCGTTATGCGTTATGGGTTATGCGTTATGCGATATGGTTATGCGTTATGCGTTATGCGATATGCGTCATGCATCAAGCCTTATGCGTTATGTGATATGCGATATTCGTCGTGCATCAAGCCTTATGCGTTATGGGTTATGCGTTAACGTTATGCGTTTTGCGTTATGCGTTATGCGTTATGCGTGATCCGTTATGTGTTAGGCGATATAGGTTTTGCGGTATTAGTTATGCGTTATGCGTTATCCGTTGTTCATTATGCGTTATGCGTTGTGCGTTATACGTTTGCGTTATGCGGCATGCGTTATGCGTTATACGGTATGCGTTATGCGTTATGCTTTATGCGTTATGCGTTATGCGTTATGCGTTATGCGTTATGCGTTATGCATTATGCGTTATGCGTTATATGTTATGCGTTATGCGTTATGGGTTATGCTTCATGCGTTATGCGTTATGCGTCATGCGTTATGCGCCATGCGTTATACATTATGCGTTATGCTTTATGCGTTATGCGTTATGAGTTATACGTTATGCGTTGTGCGTTATACGTTTGCGTTATGCGTTATGCGTTATGCGTTATACGGTATGCGTTATGCGTTATACGTTATGCGTTATGCGTTATGCGATATGCGTTATGCGTTATGCGTTATGCGTTATGCGTTATGCGTTATTGCGTTAGGGTTTATGCGTTTTGCGTTATGCGTTATGCTTTATAAGTTATGCGTTATGCGTTATGCGTTATGCGTTATGCGTTATGCGTTATGCGTTATGCGTTATATGTTATGCGTTATGCGTTATGCGTTATGCGTTATGCGTTATGCGTTGTGCGTTATACGTTTGCGTTATGCGTTATGCGTTATACGGTATGCGTTATGCGTTATACGTTATGCGTTATGCGTTATGCGATATGCGTTATGCGTTATGCGTTATACGTTATGCGTTAGGCGTTATGCGTTATGGGTTATGCTTCATGCGTTATGCGTTATGCGTTATGCGTTATTGCGTTAGGGGTTATACGTTATGCGTTATGCGTTATGCGTTATACGGTATGCGTTATGCGTTATACGTTATGCGTTATGCGTTATGCGTTATGCGATATGCGTTATGCGTTATGCGTTATGCGTTATGCGTTATGCTTTATGCGTTATGCGTTATGAGTTACACGTTATGCGTTATGCGTTATGCGTTATGCGTTATTGCGTTAGGGGTTATGCGTTATGCGTTATACTTTATGCGTTATGCATTATGCGTTATGCGTGATCCGTTATGCGTTAGGCGTTATGGGTTTTCCGGTGTTCGATATGCGTTGTGCATTATGCGTTATGCGTTATGAAGTATGGGTTATGGTTTATGCATTATGCGTTGTGCGCTATACGTTTGCGTTATACGGTATGCGTTATGCGTTATACGTTATGCGTTATGCGTTATGCGTTATGCGTTATGGGTTATGCTTCATGCGTTATGCGTTATGCGTTATGCTTTATGCGTTATGCGTTATGCGTTATGCGTTATGCGTTATGCGTTATACGGTATGCGTTATGCGTTATACGTTATGCGTTATGCGTTATGCGTTATGCGTTATGGGTTATGCGTTATGCGTTATGGTTATGCGTTATGCGTTATGCGATATGCGTCATGCATCAAGCCTTATGCGTTATGTGATATGCGATATTCGTCATGCATCAAGCCTTATGCGTTATGGGTTATGCGTTAACGTTATGCGTTTTGCGTTATGCGTTATGCGTTATGCGTGATCCGTTATGTGTTAGGCGATATACGTTTTGCGGTATTAGTTATGCGTTATGCGTTATGCGTTATCCGTTTGTTCATTATGCGTTATGCGTTGTGCGTTATACGTTTGCGTTATGCGGCATGCGTTATGCGTTATACGGTATGCGTTATGCGTTATGCTTTATGCGTTATGCGTTATGCATTATGCGTTATGCGTTATGCATTATGCGTTATGCGTTATATGTTATGCGTTATGCGCTATGCGTTATGCGTTATGCGTTATGCGTTATGCGTTATGCGTTATGCGTTATGCGTTATGCGTTATGCGTTATGCGTTATGCGTTATGCATTATGCGGTGTGCGTTATGCCTTATGCGTTATGCGTGATCCGTTATGTATTAGGCGATATACGTTTTGCGGTATTCGTTATGCGTTATGCGTTATGCGTTATGCGTTATGCGTTATACGGTATGCGTTATGCGTTATGCGTTATGCGTTATGCGTTATGCGTTATGCGTTATGCGTTATGCGTTATACGGTATGCGTTATGCGTTATACGTTATGCGTTAGGCGTTATGCGTTATGGGTTATGCGTTATGCGTTATGGTTATGCGTTATGCGTTATGCGATATGCGTCATGCATCAAGCCTTATGCGTTATGTGATATGCGATATTCGTCATGCATCAAGCCTTATGCGTTATGGGTTATGCGTTAACGTTATGCGTTTTGCGTTATGCGTTATGCGTTATGCGTTATGCGTTATGCGTTATGCGTCATGCGTTATACATTATGCGTTATGCTTTATGCGTTATGCGTTATGAGTTATACGTTATGCGTTATGCGTTATGCGTTATGCGTTATGCGTTATGCGTTATGCGTTATGCGTTATGCGTTACGCATTATGCGGTATGCGTTATGCGTTATGCGTTATCCGTTATGCGTTATGCGTTATGTGTTATATGTTATGCGTTATGCGTTATGCGTTATGCGTTATGCGTTATGCGTTATGCGTTATGCGTTGTGCGTTATACGTTTGCGTTATGCGTTATGCGTTATACGTTATGCGTTATGCGTTATGCGTTATGGGTTATGCTTCATGCGTTATGCGTTATGCGTTATGCTTTATGCGTTATGCGTTATGCGTTATGCGTTATGCGTTATGCGTTATGCGTTATGCTTTATGCGTTATGCGTTATGCGTTATGCGTTATGCGTTATGCGTGATCCGTTATGCGTCATGCGTTATACATTATGCGTTATGCTTTATGCGTTATGCGTTATGAGTTATACGTTATGCGTTGTGCGTTATACGTTTGCGTTATGCGTTATGCGTTATGCGTTATACGGTATGCGTTATGCGTTATACGTTATGCGTTATGCGTTATGCGATATGCGTTATGCGTTATGCGTTATGCGTTATGCGTTATTGCGTTAGGGTTTATGCGTTTTGCGTTATGCGTTATGCTTTATAAGTTATGCGTTATGCGTTATGCGTTATGCGTTATGCGTTATGCGTTATGCGTTATGCGTTATATGTTATGCGTTATGCGTTATGCGTTATGCGTTATGCGTTGTGCGTTATACGTTTGCGTTATGCGTTATGCGTTATACGGTATGCGTTATGCGTTATACGTTATGCGTTATGCGTTATGCGATATGCGTTATGCGTTATGCGTTATACGTTATGCGTTAGGCGTTATGCGTTATGGGTTATGCTTCATGCGTTATGCGTTATGCGTTATGCGTTATTGCGTTAGGGGTTATACGTTATGCGTTATGCGTTATGCGTTATACGGTATGCGTTATGCGTTATACGTTATGCGTTATGCGTTATGCGTTATGCGATATGCGTTATGCGTTATGCGTTATGCGTTATGCGTTATGCTTTATGCGTTATGCGTTATGAGTTACACGTTATGCGTTATGCGTTATGCGTTATGCGTTATTGCGTTAGGGGTTATGCGTTATGCGTTATACTTTATGCGTTATGCATTATGCGTTATGCGTGATCCGTTATGCGTTAGGCGTTATGGGTTTTCCGGTGTTCGATATGCGTTGTGCATTATGCGTTATGCGTTATGAAGTATGGGTTATGGTTTATGCATTATGCGTTGTGCGCTATACGTTTGCGTTATACGGTATGCTTTATGCGTTATACGTTATGCGTTATGCGTTATGCGTTATGCGTTATGGGTTATGCTTCATGCGTTATGCGTTATGCGTTATGCTTTATGCGTTATGCGTTATGCGTTATGCGTTATGCGTTATGCGTTATGCGTTATGCGTTATGCGTTATGCGTTATGCGTTATGCGTTATGCGTTATGCGTTATGCGTTATACGGTATGCGTTATGCGTTATGCGTTATGCGTTATGCGTTATACGGTATGCGTTATGCGTTATACGTTATGCGTTATGCGTTATGCGTTATGCGTTATGGGTTATGCGTTATGCGTTATGGTTATGCGTTATGCGTTATGCGATATGCGTCATGCATCAAGCCTTATGCGTTATGTGATATGCGATATTCGTCATGCATCAAGCCTTATGCGTTATGGGTTATGCGTTAACGTTATGCGTTTTGCGTTATGCGTTATGCGTTATGCGTGATCCGTTATGTGTTAGGCGATATACGTTTTGCGGTATTAGTTATGCGTTATGCGTTATGCGTTATCCGTTTGTTCATTATGCGTTATGCGTTGTGCGTTATACGTTTGCGTTATGCGGCATGCGTTATGCGTTATACGGTATGCGTTATGCGTTATGCTTTATGCGTTATGCGTTATGCATTATGCGTTATGCGTTATGCATTATGCGTTATGCGTTATATGTTATGCGTTATGCGCTATGCGTTATGCGTTATGCGTTATGCGTTATGCGTTATGCGTAATGCGTTATGCGTTATGCGTTATGCGTTATGCGTTATGCGTTATGCGTTATGCATTATGCGGTGTGCGTTATGCCTTATGCGTTATGCGTGATCCGTTATGTATTAGGCGATATACGTTTTGCGGTATTCGTTATGCGTTATGCGTTATGCGTTATGCGTTATGCGTTATGCGTTATGCGTTATGCGTTATGCGTTATGCGTTATGCGTTATGCGTTATGCGTTATGCGTTATACGGTATGCGTTATGCGTTATACGTTATGCGTTAGGCGTTATGCGTTATGGGTTATGCGTTATGCGTTATGGTTATGCGTTATGCGTTATGCGATATGCGTCATGCATCAAGCCTTATGCGTTATGTGATATGCGATATTCGTCATGCATCAAGCCTTATGCGTTATGGGTTATGCGTTAACGTTATGCGTTTTGCGTTATGCGTTATGCGTTATGCGTTATGCGTTATGCGTTATGCGTCATGCGTTATACATTATGCGTTATGCTTTATGCGTTATGCGTTATGAGTTATACGTTATGCGTTATGCGTTATGCGTTATGCGTTATGCGTTATGCGTTATGCGTTATGCGTTACGCATTATGCGGTATGCGTTATGCGTTATGCGTTATCCGTTATGCGTTATGCGTTATGTGTTATATGTTATGCGTTATGCGTTATGCGTTATGCGTTATGCGTTATGCGTTATGCGTTATGCGTTGTGCGTTATAAGTTTGCGTTATGCGTTATGCGTTATACGTTATGCGTTATGCGTTATGCGTTATGGGTTATGCTTCATGCGTTATGCGTTATGCGTTATGCTTTATGCGTTATGCGTTATGCGTTATGCGTTATGCGTTATGCGTTATGCTTTATGCGTTATGCGTTATGCGTTATGCGTTATGCGTTATGCGTGATCCGTTATGCGTTAGGCGTTATGCGTTTTGCGGTATTCGTTATGCGTTGTGCATTATGCGTTATGCGTTATATGTTATGCGTTATGCGTTATGCGTTATGCGTTATGCGTTATGCGTTATGTGTTATGCGTTATACGTAATGCGTTATGCGTTATGCGTTATGCGTTATACGGTATGCGTTATGCGTTATACGGTATGCGTTATGCGTTATGCGTTATGCGTTATGCGTTATGCGTTATGATTTATGCCTTATGCGTTACGCTTTATGCGTTATGCATTATGCGTTATGCGTTATGCGATATGCGTTATGCGTTATGCGTTATTCGTTATGAGTAATGAGTTATAAGTTATGCGTTATGAGTTACTCGTTATGCTTTATGCGTTATGCGTTATTGTGTTAGGGGTTATGCGTTATGCGTTATGCGTTATGAAGTATGGGTTATGGTTTATGCGTTATGCGTTGTGCGCTATACGTTTGCGTTATGCGTTATGCGTTATGCGTTATACGGTATGCGTTATGCGTTATACGTTATGCGTTATGCGTTATGCGTTATGCGTTATGCGTTATGCGTTATGGGTTATGCTTCATGCGTTATGCGTTATGCGTTATGCTTTATGCGTTATGCGTTATGCGTTATGCGTTATGCGTTATGCGTTATGCGTTATACGGTATGCGTTATGCGTTATGCGTTATGCGTTATGCGTTATGCGTTATGCGTTATGCGTTATGTGTTATGCGTTATACGTAATGCGTTATGCGTTATGCGTTATGCGTTATACGGTATGCGTTATGCGTTATACGGTATGCGTTATGCGTTATGCGTTATGCGTTATGCGTTATGCGATATGCGTTATGCGTTATGCGTTATGCGTTATTCGTTATGAGTAATGAGTTATAAGTTATGCGTTATGCCTTATGCTTTATGCATTATGCGTTATGCATTATGCGTTATGCGTTATGCGTTATGCGTTATGCGTTATACGGTATGCGTTATGCGTTATGCGTTATGCGTTATACGGTATGCGTTAGGCGTTATGCGTTATATGTTATGCGTTATGCGTTATGCGTTATACGGTATGCGTTAGGCGTTATGCGTTATATGTTATGCGTTATGCGCTATGCGTTATGCGTTATGCGTTATGCGTTATACGGTATGCGTTATGCGTTATGCGTTATGCGTTATACGGTATGCGTTAGGCGTTATGCGTTATATGTTATGCGTTATGCGCTATGCGTTATGCGTTATGCGTTATGCGTTATGCGTTATGCGTAATGCGTTATGCGTTATGCGTTATGCGTTATGCGTTATGCGTTATGCGTTATGCGTTATACGGTATGCGTTATGCGTTATACGTTATGCGTTAGGCGTTATGCGTTATGGGTTATGCGTTATGCGTTATGGTTATGCGTTATGCGTTATGCGATATGCGTCATGCATCAAGCCTTATGCGTTATATGATATGCGATATTCGTCATGCATCAAGCCTTATGCGTTATGGGTTATGCGTTAACGTTATGCGTTTTGCGTTATGCGTTATGCGTTATGCGTTATGCGTTATGCGTTATGCGTCATGCGTTATACATTATGCGTTATGCTTTATGCGTTATGCGTTATGAGGTATACGTTATGCGTTATGCGTTATGCGTAATGTGTTATGCGTTATGCGTTATGCGTTATGCGTTACGCATTATGCGGTATGCGTTATGCGTTATGCGTTATCCGTTATGCGTTATGCGTTATGTGTTATATGTTATGCGTTATGCGTTATGCGTTATGCGTTATGCGTTATGCGTTATGCGTTATGCGTTGTGCGTTATACGTTTGCGTTATGCGTTATGCGTTATACGTTATGCGTTATGCGTTATGCGTTATGGGTTATGCTTCATGCGTTATGCGTTATGCGTTATGCTTTATGCGTTATGCGTTATGCGTTATGCGTTATGCGTTATGCGTTATGCTTTATGCGTTATGCGTTATGCGTTATGCGTTATACGGTATGCGTTATGCGTTATACGGTATGCGTTATGCGTTATGCGTTATGCGTTATGCGTTATGCGTTATGATTTATGCGTTATGCGTTACGCTTTATGCGTTATGCATTATGCGTTATGCGTTATGCGATATGCGTTATGCGTTATGCGTTATTCGTTATGAGTAATGACTTATAAGTTATGCGTTATGAGTTACTCGTTATGCTTTATGCGTTATGCGTTATTGTGTTAGGGGTTATGCGTTATGCGTTATGCGTTATGAAGTATGGGTTATGGTTTATGCGTTATGCGTTGTGCGCTATACGTTTGCGTTATGCGTTATGCGTTATGCGTTATACGGTATGCGTTATGCGTTATACGTTATGCGTTATGCGTTATGCGTTATGCGTTATGCGTTATGCGTTATGGGTTATGCTTCATGCGTTATGCGTTATGCGTTATGCTTTATGCGTTATGCGTTATGCGTTATGCGTTATGCGTTATGCGTTATGCGTTATGCGTTATACGGTATGCGTTATGCGTTATGCGTTATGCGTTATGCGTTATGATTCATGCGTTATGCGTTACGCTTTATACGTTATGCGTTATGCGTTATATGTTATGCATTATGCGTTATGCGTTATGCGTTATGCGTTATACGGTATGCGTTATGCGTTATGCGTTATGCGTTATACGGTATGCGTTAGGCGTTATGCGTTATATGTTATGCGTTATGCGCTATGCGTTATGCGTTATGCGTTATGCGTTATGCGTTATGCGTAATGCGTTATGCGTTATGCGTTATGCGTTATGCGTTATGCATTATGCGGTGTGCGTTATGCGTTATGCGTTATGCGTGATCCGTTATGTATTAGGCGATATACGTTTTGCGGTATTCGTTATGCGTTATGCGTTATGCGTTATGCGTTATACGGTATGCGTTATGCGTTATGCGTTATGCGTTATGCGTTATGCGATATGCGTCATGCATCAAGCCTTATGCGTTATGTGATATGCGATATTCGTCATGCATCAAGCCTTATGCGTTATGGGTTATGCGTTAACGTTATGCGTTTTGCGTTATGCGTTATGCGTTATGCGTTATGCGTTATGCGTCATGCGTTATACATTATGCGTTATGCTTTATGCGTTATGCGTTATGAGTTATACGTTATGCGTTGTGCGTTATACGTTTGCGTTATGCGTTATGCGTTATGCGTTATACGTTATGCGTTATGCGTTATGCGATATGCGTTATGCGTTATGCCTTATGCGTTATGCGTTATACGTTATGCGTTATGCGTTATGCGTTATGCGTTATGGGTTATGCGTTATGCGTTATGGTTATGCGTTATGCGTTATGCGATATGCGTCATGCATCAAGCCTTATGCGTTATGTGATATGCGATATTCGTCATGCATCAAGCCTTATGCGCTATGTGATATGCGATATTCGTCATGCATCAAGCCTTATGCGTTATGGGTTATGCGTTAACGTTATGCGTTTTGCGTTATGCGTTATGCGTTATGCGTGATCCGTTATGTGTTAGGCGATATACGTTTTACGGTATTAGTTATGCGTTATGCGTTATGCGTTATCCGTTTGTTCATTATGCGTTATGCGTTGTGCGTTATACGTTTGCGTTATGCGGCATGCGTTATGCGTTATACGGTATGCGTTATGCGTTATGCTTTATGCGTTATGCGTTATGCATTATGCGGTATGCGTTATGCGTTATGCGTTATCCGTTATGCGTTATGCGTTATGTGTTATATGTTATGCGTTATGCGTTATGCGTTATGCGTTATGCGTTATGCGTTATGCGTTATGCGTTGTGCGTTATACGTTTGCGTTATGCGTTATGCGTTATACGTTATGCGTTATGCGTTATGCGTTATGGGTTATGCTTCATGCGTTATGCGTTATGCGTTATGCTTTATGCGTTATGCGTTATGCGTTATGCGTTATGCGTTATGCGTTATGCGTTATGCTTTATGCGTTATGCGTTATGCGTTATGCGTTATACGGTATGCGTTATGCGTTATGCGTTATGCGTTATGCGTTATGCGTTATGCGTTGTGCGTTATACGTTTGCGTTATGCGTTATGCGTTATACGTTATGCGTTATGCGTTATGCGTTATGGGTTATGCTTCATGCGTTATGCGTTATGCGTTATGCTTTATGCGTTATGCGTTATGCGTTATGCGTTATGCGTTATGCGTTATGCGTTATGCTTTATGCGTTATGCGTTATGCGTTATGCATTATGCGGTGTGCGTTATGCGTTATGCGTTATGCGTGATCCGTTATGTATTAGGCGATATACGTTTTGCGGTATTCGTTATGCGTTATGCGTTATGCGTTATGCGTTATACGGTATGCGTTATGCGTTATGCGTTATGCGTTATGCGTTATGCGTTATGCGATATGCGTCATGCATCAAGCCTTATGCGTTATGTGATATGCGATATTCGTCATGCATCAAGCCTTATGCGTTATGGGTTATGCGTTAACGTTATGCGTTTTGCGTTATGCGTTATGCGTTATGCGTTATGCGTTATGCGTTATGCGTCATGCGTTATACATTATGCGTTATGCTTTATGCGTTATGCGTTATGAGTTATACGTTATGCGTTGTGCGTTATACGTTTGCGTTATGCGTTATGCGTTATGCGTTATACGTTATGCGTTATGCGTTATGCGTTATGCGTTATGCATTATGCCTTATGCGTTATGCGTTATACGTTATGCGTTATGCGTTATGCGTTATGCGTTATGGGTTATGCGTTATGCGTTATGGTTATGCGTTATGCGTTATGCGATATGCGTCATGCATCAAGCCTTATGCGTTATGTGATATGCGATATTCGTCATGCATCAAGCCTTATGCGTTATGGGTTATGCGTTAACGTTATGCGTTTTGCGTTATGCGTTATGCGTTATGCGTGATCCGTTATGTGTTAGGCGATATACGTTTTACGGTATTAGTTATGCGTTATGCGTTATGCGTTATCCGTTTGTTCATTATGCGTTATGCGTTGTGCGTTATACGTTTGCGTTATGCGGCATGCGTTATGCGTTATACGGTATGCGTTATGCGTTATGCTTTGTGCGTTATGCGTTATGCATTATGCATTATGCGGTGTGCGTTATGCGTTATGCGTTATGCGTGATCCGTTATGTATTAGGCGATATACGTTTTGCGGTATTCGTTATGCGTTATGCGTTATGCGTTATGCGTTATGCGTTATACGGTATGCGTTATGCGTTATGCGTTATGCGTTATGCGTTATGCGTTATGCGTTATGCGTTATACGGTATGCGTTATGCGTTATACGTTATGCGTTAGGGGTTATGCGTTATGGGTTATGCGTTATGCGTTATGGTTATGCGTTATGCGTTATGCGATATGCGTCATGCATCAAGCCTTATGCGTTATGTGATATGCGATATTCGTCATGCATCAAGCCTTATGCGTTATGGGTTATGCGTTAACGTTATGCGTTTTGCGTTATGCGTTATGCGTTATGCGTTATGCGTTATGCGTTATGCGTCATGCGTTATACATTATGCGTTATGCTTTATGCGTTATGCGTTATGAGTTATACGTTATGCGTTATGCGTTATGCGTAATGCGTTATGCGTTATGCGTTATGCGTTATGCGTTACGCATTATGCGGTATGCGTTATGCGTTATGCGTTATGCGTTATGCGTTATGTGTTATATGTTATGCGTTATGCGTTATGCGTTATGCGTTATGCGTTATGCGTTATGCGTTATGCGTTGTGCGTTATACGTTTGCGTTATGCGTTATGCGTTATACGTTATGCGTTATGCGTTATGCGTTATGGGTTATGCTTCATGCGTTATGCGTTATGCGTTATGCTTTATGCGTTATGCGTTATGCGTTATGCGTTATGCTTTATGCGTTATGCGTTATGCGTTATGCGTTATGCGTTATGCGTGATCCGTTATGCGTTAGGCGTTATGCGTTTTGCGGTATTCGTTATGCGTTGTGCATTATGCGTTATGCGTTATATGTTATGCGTTATGCGTTATGCGTTATGCGTTATGCGTTATGCGTTATGCGTTATGCGTTATACGTAATGCGTTATGCGTTATGCGTTATGCGTTATACGGTATGCGTTATGCGTTATACGGTATGCGTTATGCGTTATGCGTTATGCGTTATGCGTTATGATTTATGCGTTATGCGTTACGCTTTATGCGTTATGCATTATGCGTTATGCGTTATGCGTTATGCGTTATGCGTTATGCGTTATTCGTTATGAGTAATGAGTTATAAGTTATGCGTTATGAGTTACTCGTTATGCTTTATGCGTTATGCGTTATTGTGTTAGGGGTTATGCGTTATGCGTTATGCGTTATGAAGTATGGGTTATGGTTTATGCGTTATGCGTTGTGCGCTATACGTTTGCGTTATGCGTTATGCGTTATGCGTTATACGGTATGCGTTATGCGTTATACGTTATGCGTTATGCGTTATGCGTTATGCGTTATGCGTTATGGGTTATGCTTCATGCGTTATGCGTTATGCTTTATGCGTTATGCGTTATGCGTTATGCGTTATGCGTTATGCGTTATGCGTTATGCGTTATACGGTATGCGTTATGCGTTATGCGTTATGCGTTATGCGTTATGCGTTATGATTCATGCGTTATGCGTTACGCTTTATGCGTTATGCGTTATGCGTTATGCGTTATGCGTTATGCGTTATGCGATATGCGTTATGCGTTATGCGTTATGCGTTATTCGTTATGAGTAATGAGTTATAAGTTATGCGTTATGCCTTATGCTTTATGCATTATGCGTTATGCATTATGCGTTATGCGTTATGCGTTATGCGTTATACGGTATGCGTTATGCGTTATGCGTTATGCGTTATGCGTTATGCGTTATGCGTTATGCGTTATGCGTTATACGGTATGCGTTATGCGTTATGCTTTATGCGTTATGCGTTATGCGTTATGCGTTATGCATTATGCGTTATGCGTTATATGTTATGCGTTATGCGCTATGCGTTATGCGTTATGCGTTATGCGTTATGCGTTATGCGTAATGCGTTATGCGTTATGCGTTATGCGTTATGCGTTATGCATTATGCCGTGTGCGTTATGCGTTATGCGTTATGCGTGATCCGTTATGTATTAGGCGATATACGTTTTGCGGTATCCTTATGCATTATGCGTTATACGTTATGCGTTATGCGTTATGCGTTATGCGATATGCGTTATGCGTTATGCGTTATGCGTTATGCGTTATGCTTTATGCGTTATGCGTTATGAGTTACACGTTATGCGTTATGCGTTATGCGTTATGCGTTATTGCGTTAGGGGTTATGCGTTATGCGTTATACTTTATGCGTTATGCATTATGCGTTATGCGTGATCCGTTATGCGTTAGGCGTTATGGGTTTTCCGGTGTTCGATATGCGTTGTGCATTATGCGTTATGCGTTATGAAGTATGGGTTATGGTTTATGCATTATGCGTTGTGCGCTATACGTTTGCGTTATACGGTATGCGTTATGCGTTATACGTTATGCGTTATGCGTTATGCGTTATGCGTTATGGGTTATGCTTCATGCGTTATGCGTTATGCGTTATGCGTTATGCGTTATGCGTTATGCGTTATGCGTTATACGGTATGCGTTATGCGTTATGCGTTATGCGTTATGCGTTATACGGTATGCGTTATGCGTTATACGTTATGCGATATGCGTTATGCGTTATGGGTTATGCGTTATGGTTATGCGTTATGCGTTATGCGATATGCGTCATGCATCAAGCCTTATGCGTTATGTGATATGCTATATTCGTCATGCATCAAGCCTTATGCGTTATGGGTTATGCGTTAACGTTATGCGTTTTGCGTTATGCGTTATGCGTGATCCGTTATGTGTTAGGCGATATACGTTTTGCGGTATTAGTTATGCGTTATGCGTTATGCGTTATCCGTTGTTCATTATGCGTTATGCGTTGTGCGTTATACGTTTGCGTTATGCGGCATGCGTTATGCGTTATACGGTATGCGTTATGCGTTATGCTTTATGCGTTATGCGTTATGCGTTATGCGTTATGCATTATGCGTTATGCGTTATATGTTATGCGTTATGCGCTATGCGTTATGCGTTATGCGTTATGCGTTATGCGTAATGCGTTATGCGTTATGCGTTATGCGTTATGCGTTATGCATTATGCGGTGTGCGTTATGCGTTATGCGTTATGCGTGATCCGTTATGTATTAGGCGATATACGTTTTGCGGTATTCGTTATGCGTTATGCGTTATGCGTTATGCGTTATGCGTTATACGGTATGCGTTATGCGTTATGCGTTATGCGTTATGCGTTATGCGTTATGCGTTATGCGTTATGCGTTATGCGTTATGCGTTATGCGTTATACGTTATGCGTTATGCGTTATGCGTTATGCGTTATACGGTATGCGTTATGCGTTATACGGCATGCGTTATGCGTTATGCGTTATGCGTTATGATTTATGCGTTATGCGTTACGCTTTATGCGTTATGCATTATGCGTTATGCGTTATGCGATATGCGTTATGCGTTATGCGTTATGCGTTATTCGTTATGAGTATTGAGTTATAAGTTATGCGTTATGAGTCACTCGTTATGCTTTATGCGTTATGCGTTATTGTGTTAGGGGTTATGCGTTATGCGTTATGCGTTATGAAGTATGGGTTATGGTTTATGCGTTATACGTTGTGCGCTATACGTTTGCGTTATGCGTTATGCGTTATGCGTTATACGGTATGCGTTATGCGTTATACGTTATGCGTTATGCGTTATGGGTTATGCGTTATGCGTTATGCGTTATGCTTTATGCGTTATGCGTTATGCGTTATGCGTTATGCGTTATGCGTTATGCGTTATACGGTATGCGTTATGCGTTATGCGTTATGCGTTATACGGTATGCGTTAGGCGTTATGCGTTATATGTTATGCGTTATGCGCTATGCGTTATGCGTTATGCGTTATGCGTTATGCGTAATGCGTTATGCGTTATGCGTTATGCGTTATGCGTTATGCATTATATGGTGTGCGTTATGCGTTATGCGTTATGCGTGATCCGTTATGTATTAGGCGATATACGTTTTGCGGTATTCGTTATGCGTTATGCGTTATGCGTTATACGTTATGCGTTATACGGTATGCGTTATGCGTTATGCGTTATGCGTTATGCGTTATGCGTTATGCGTTATGCGTTATACGGTATGCGTTATGCGTTATACGTTATGCGTTAGGCGTTATGCGTTATGGATTATGCGTTATGCGTTATGCGTTATGCGTTATACGGTATGCGTTATGCGTTATACGTTATGCGTTAGGCGTTATGCGTTATGGGTTATGCGTTATGCGTTATGGGTTATGCTTCATGCGTTATGCGTTATGCGTTATGCTTTATGCGTTATGCGTTATGCGTTATGCGTTATGCGTTATGCGTTCTGCTTTATGCGTTATGCGTTATGCGTTATGCGTTATACGGTATGCGTTATGCGTTATGCGTTATGCGTTATGCGTTATGCGTTATGCGTTATGCGTTATGATTTATGCGTTATGCGTTACGCTTTATGCGTTATGCATTATGCGTTATGCGTTATGCGATATGCGTTATGCGTTATGCGTTATTCGTTATGAGTAATGAGTTATAAGTTATGCGTTATGAGTTACTCGTTATGCGTTATGCGTTATGCGTTATTGTGTTAGGGGTTATGCGTTATGCGTTATGCGTTATGAAGTATGGGTTATGGTTTATGCGTTATGCGTTGTGCGCTATACGTTTGCGTTATGCGTTATGCGTTATGCGTTATACGGTATGCGTTATGCGTTATGCGTTATGCGTTATGCGTTATGCGTTATGCGTTATGCGTTATGCGTTATGGGTTATGCTTCATGCGTTATGCGTTATGCGTTATGCTTTATGCGTTATGCGTTATGCGTTATGCGTTATGCGTTATGCGTTATGCGTTATGCGTTATACGGTATGCGTTATGCGTTATGCGTTATGCGTTATGCGTTATGATTCATGCGTTATGCGTTACGCTTTATGCGTTATGCGTTATGCGTTATATGTTATGCATTATGCGTTATGCGTTATGCGTTATGCGTTATACGGTATGCGTTATGCGTTATGCGTTATGCGTTATACGGTATGCGTTAGGCGTTATGCGTTATATGTTATGCGTTATGCGCTATGCGTTATGCGTTATGCGTTATGCGTTATGCGTTATGCGTAATGCGTTATGCGTTATGCGTTATGCGTTATGCGTTATGCGTTATGCATTATGCGGTGTGCGTTATGCGTTATGCGTTATGCGTGATCCGTTATGTATTAGGCGATATACGTTTTGCGGTATTCGTTATGCGTTATGCGTTATGCGTTATGCGTTATACGGTATGCGTTATGCGTTATGCGTTATGCGTTATGCGTTATGCGATATGCGTCATGCATCAAGCCTTATGCGTTATGTGATATGCGATATTCGTCATGCATCAAGCCTTATGCGTTATGGGTTATGCGTTAACGTTATGCGTTTTGCGTTATGCGTTATGCGTTATGCGTTATGCGTTATGCGTTATGCGTCATGCGTTATACATTATGCGTTATGCTTTATGCGTTATGCGTTATGAGTTATACGTTATGCGTTGTGCGTTATACGTTTGCGTTATGCGTTATGCGTTATGCGTTATACGTTATGCGTTATGCGTTATGCGATATGCGTTATGCATTATGCCTTATGCGTTATGCGTTATACGTTATGCGTTATGCGTTATGCGTTATGCGTTATGGGTTATGCGTTATGCGTTATGGTTATGCGTTATGCGTTATGCGATATGCGTCATGCATCAAGCCTTATGCGTTATGTGATATGCGATATTCGTCATGCATCAAGCCTTATGCGTTATGGGTTATGCGTTAACGTTATGCGTTTTGCGTTATGCGTTATGCGTTATGCGTGATCCGTTATGTGTTAGGCGATATACGTTTTACGGTATTAGTTATGCGTTATGCGTTATGCGTTATCCGTTTGTTCATTATGCGTTATGCGTTGTGCGTTATACGTTTGCGTTATGCGGCATGCGTTATGCGTTATACGGTATGCGTTATGCGTTATGCTTTATGCGTTATGCGTTATGCATTATGCGTTATGCGTTATGCATTATGCGTTATGCGTTATATGTTATGCGTTATGCGCTATGCGTTATGCGTTATGCGTTATGCGTTATGCGTTATGCGTAATGCGTTATGCGTTATGCGTTATGCGTTATGCGTTATGCATTATGCGGTGTGCATTATGCGTTATGCGTTATGCGTGATCCGTTATGTATTAGGCGATATACGTTTTGCGGTATTCGTTATGCGTTATGCGTTATGCGTTATGCGTTATGCGTTATACGGTATGCGTTATGCGTTATGCGTTATGCGTTATGCGTTATGCGTTATGCGTTATGCGTTATACGGTATGCGTTATGCGTTATACGTTATGCGTTAGGCGATATGCGTTATGGGTTATGCGTTATGCGTTATGGTTATGCGTTATGCGTTATGCGATATGCGTCATGCATCAAGCCTTATGCGTTATGTGATATGCGATATTCGTCATGCATCAAGCCTTATGCGTTATGGGTTATGCGTTAACGTTATGCGTTTTGCGTTATGCGTTATGCGTTATGCGTTATGCGTTATGCGTTATGCGTCATGCGTTATACATTATGCGTTATGCTTTATGCGTTATGCGTTATGAGTTATACGTTATGCGTTATGCGTTATGCGTAATGCGTTATGCGTTATGCGTTATGCGTTATGCGTTATGCGTTACGCATTATGCGGTATGCGTTATGCGTTATGCGTTATGCGTTATGCGTTATGTGTTATATGTTATGCGTTATGCGTTATGCGTTATGCGTTATGCGTTATGCGTTATGCGTTATGCGTTGTGCGTTATACGTTTGCGTTATGCGTTATGCGTTATACGTTATGCGTTATGCGTTATGCGTTATGGGTTATGCTTCATGCGTTATGCGTTATGCGTTATGCTTTATGCGTTATGCGTTATGCGTTATGCGTTATGCTTTATGCGTTATGCGTTATGCGTTATGCGTTATGCGTTATGCGTGATCCGTTATGCGTTAGGCGTTATGCGTTTTGCGGTATTCGTTATGCGTTGTGCATTATGCGTTATGCGTTATATGTTATGCGTTATGCGTTATGCGTTATGCGTTATGCGTTATGCGTTATGCGTTATGCGTTATACGTTATGCGTTATGCGTTATGCGTTATGCGTTATACGGTATGCGTTATGCGTTATACGGTATGCGTTATGCGTTATGCGTTATGCGTTATGCGTTATGATTTATGCGTTATGCGTTACGCTTTATGCGTTATGCATTATGCGTTATGCGTTATGCGATATGCGTTATGCGTTATGCGTTATTCGTTATGAGTAATGAGTTATAAGTTATGCGTTATGAGTTACTCGTTATGCTTTATGCGTTATGCGTTATTGTGTTAGGGGTTATGCGTTATGCGTTATGCGTTATGAAGTATGGGTTATGGTTTATGCGTTATGCGTTGTGCGCTATACGTTTGCGTTATGCGTTATGCGTTATGCGTTATACGGTATGCGTTATGCGTTATACGTTATGCGTTATGCGTTATGCGTTATGCGTTATGCGTTATGCGTTATGGGTTATGCTTCATGCGTTATGCGTTATGCGTTATGCTTTATGCGTTATGCGTTATGCGTTATGCGTTATGCGTTATGCGTTATGCGTTATACGGTATGCGTTATGCGTTATGCGTTATGCGTTATGCGTTATGCGTTATGATTCATGCGTTATGCGTTACGCTTTATGCGTTATGCGTTATGCGTTATGCGTTATGCGTTATGCGTTATGCGATATGCGTTATGCGTTATGCGTTATGCGTTATTCGTTATGAGTAATGAGTTATAAGTTATGCGTTATGCCTTATGCTTTATGCATTATGCGTTATGCATTATGCGTTATGCGTTATGCGTTATGCGTTATACGGTATGCGTTATGCGTTATGCGTTATGCGTTATGCGTTATGCGTTATGCGTTATGCGTTATGCGTTATACGGTATGCGTTATGCGTTATGCTTTATGCGTTATGCGTTATGCGTTATGCGTTATGCATTATGCGTTATGCGTTATATGTTATGCGTTATGCGCTATGCGTTATGCGTTATGCGTTATGCGTTATGCGTTATGCGTAATGCGTTATGCGTTATGCGTTATGCGTTATGCGTTATGCATTATGCCGTGTGCGTTATGCGTTATGCGTTATGCGTTATGCGTTATGATTCATGCGTTATGCGTTACGCTTTATGCGTTATGCGTTATGCGTTATATGTTATGCATTATGCGTTATGCGTTATGCGTTATGCGTTATACGGTATGCGTTATGCGTTATGCGTTATGCGTTATACGGTATGCGTTAGGCGTTATGCGTTATATGTTATGCGTTATGCGCTATGCGTTATGCGTTATGCGTTATGCGTTATGCGTTATGCGTAATGCGTTATGCATTATGCGTTATGCGTTATGCGTTATGCGTTACGCATTATGCGGTATGCGTTATGCGTTATGCGTTATGCGTTATGCGTTATGCGTGATCCGTTATGCGTTAGGCGTTATGCGTTATGCGTTATGCGTTATGCGTTATGCGTTATGCGTCATGCGTTATACATTATGCGTTATGCTTTATGCGTTATGCGTTATGAGTTATACGTTATGCGTTATGCGTTATGCGTAATGCGTTATGCGTTATGCGTTATGCGTTATGCGTTACGCATTATGCGGTATGCGTTATGCGTTATGCGTTATGCGTTATGCGTTATGCGTTATGTGTTATATGTTATGCGGTATGCGTTATGCGTTATGCGTTATGCGTTATGCGTTATGCGTTATGCGTTGTGCGTTATACGTTTGCGTTATGCGTTATGCGTTATACGTTATGCGTTATGCGTTATGCGTTATGGGTTATGCTTCATGCGTTATGCGTTATGCGTTATGCTTTATGCGTTATGCGTTATGCGTTATGCGTTATGCTTTATGCGTTATGCGTTATGCGTTATGCGTTATGCGTTATGCGTGATCCGTTATGCGTTAGGCGTTATGCGTTTTGCGGTATTCGTTATGCGTTGTGCATTATGCGTTATGCGTTATATGTTATGCGTTATGCGTTATGCGTTATGCGTTATGCGTTATGCGTTATGCGTTATGCGTTATACGTAATGCGTTATGCGTTATGCGTTATGCGTTATACGGTATGCGTTATGCGTTATACGGTATGCGTTATGCGTTATGCGTTATGCGTTATGCGTTATGATTTATGCGTTATGCGTTACGCTTTATGCGTTATGCATTATGCGTTATGCGTTATGCGATATGCGTTATGCGTTATGCGTTATTCGTTATGAGTAATGAGTTATAAGTTATGCGTTATGAGTTACTCGTTATGCTTTATGCGTTATGCGTTATTGTGTTAGGGGTTATGCGTTATGCGTTATGCGTTATGAAGTATGGGTTATGGTTTATGCGTTATGCGTTGTGCGCTATACGTTTGCGTTATGCGTTATGCGTTATGCGTTATACGGTATGCGTTATGCGTTATGCGTTATGCGTTATGCGTTATGCGTTATGCGTTATGCGTTATGCGTTATGGGTTATGCTTCATGCGTTATGCGTTATGCGTTATGCTTTATGCGTTATGCGTTATGCGTTATGCGTTATGCGTTATGCGTTATGCGTTATACGGTATGCGTTATGCGTTATGCGTTATGCGTTATGCGTTATGCGTTATGATTCATGCGTTATGCGTTACGCTTTATGCGTTATGCGTTATGCGTTATGCGTTATGCGTTATGCGTTATGCGATATGCGTTATGCGTTATGCGTTATGCGTTATTCGTTATGAGTAATGAGTTATAAGTTATGCGTTATGCCTTATGCTTTATGCATTATGCGTTATGCATTATGCGTTATGCGTTATGCGTTATGCGTTATACGGTATGCGTTATGCGTTATGCGTTATGCGTTATGCGTTATGCGTTATGCGTTATGCGTTATGCGTTATACGGTATGCGTTATGCGTTATGCTTTATGCGTTATGCGTTATGCGTTATGCGTTATGCATTATGCGTTATGCGTTATATGTTATGCGTTATGCGCTATGCGTTATGCGTTATGCGTTATGCGTTATGCGTTATGCGTTATGCGTTATGCGTTATGCGTTATGCGTTATGCGTTATGCATTATGCCGTGTGCGTTATGCGTTATGCGTTATGCGTGATCCGTTATGTATTAGGCGATATACGTTTTGCGGTATCCTTATGCATTATGCGTTATACGTTATGCGTTATGCGTTATGCGTTATGCGTTATGCGTTATGCGTTATGCGTTATGCGTTATGCGTTATGCTTTATGCGTTATGCGTTATGAGTTACACGTTATGCGTTATGCGTTATGCGTTATGCGTTATTGCGTTAGGGGTTATGCGTTATGCGTTATACTTTATGCGTTATGCATTATGCGTTATGCGTGATCCGTTATGCGTTAGGCGTTATGGGTTTTCCGGTGTTCGATATGCGTTGTGCATTATGCGTTATGCGTTATGAAGTATGGGTTATGGTTTATGCATTATGCGTTGTGCGCTATACGTTTGCGTTATACGGTATGCGTTATGCGTTATACGTTATGCGTTATGCGTTATGCGTTATGCGTTATGGGTTATGCTTCATGCGTTATGCGTTATGCGTTATGCGTTATGCGTTATGCGTTATGCGTTATACGGTATGCGTTATGCGTTATGCGTTATGCGTTATGCGTTATACGGTATGCGTTATGCGTTATACGTTATGCGTTATGCGTTATGCGTTATGGGTTATGCGTTATGGTTATGCGTTATGCGTTATGCGATATGCGTCATGCATCAAGCCTTATGCGTTATGTGATATGCTATATTCGTCATGCATCAAGCCTTATGCGTTATGGGTTATGCGTTAACGTTATGCGTTTTGCGTTATGCGTTATGCGTTATGCGTGATCCGTTATGTGTTAGGCGATATACGTTTTGCGGTATTAGTTATGCGTTATGCGTTATGCGTTATCCGTTGTTCATTATGCGTTATGCGTTGTGCGTTATACGTTTGCGTTATGCGGCATGCGTTATGCGTTATACGGTATGCGTTATGCGTTATGGGTTATGATTCATGCGTTATGCGTTATGCGTCATGCGTTATGCGTCATGCGTTATACATTATGCGTTATGCTTTATGCGTTATGCGTTATGAGTTATACGTTATGCGTTGTGCGTTATACGTTTGCGTTATGCGTTATGCGTTATGCGTTATACGATATGCGTTATGCGTTATACGTTATGCGTTAGGCGTTATGCGTTATGGGTTATGCTTCATGCGTTATGCGTTATGCGTTATGCGTTATTGCGTTAGGGGTTATACGTTATGCGTTATGCGTTATGCGTTATACGGTATGCGTTATGCGTTTTACGTTATGCGTTATGCGTTATGCGTTATGCGATATGCGTTATGCGTTATGCGTTATGCGTTATGCGTTATGCTTTATGCGTTATGCGTTATGAGTTACACGTTATGCGTTATGCGTTATGCGTTATTGCGTTAGGGGTTATGCGTTATGCGTTATACTTTATGCGTTATGCATTATGCGTTATGCGTGATCCGTTATGCGTTAGGCGTTATGGGTTTTCCGGTGTTCGATATGCGTTGTGCATTATGCGTTATGCGTTATGAAGTATGGGTTATGGTTTATGCATTATGCGTTGTGCGCTATACGTTTGCGTTATACGGTATGCGTTATGCGTTATACGTTATGCGTTATGCGTTATGCGTTATGCGTTATGGGTTATGCTTCATGCGTTATGCGTTATGCGTTATGCTTTATGCGTTATGCGTTATGCGTTATGCGTTATGCGTTATGCGTTATGCGTTATGCGTTATGCGTTATGCGTTATACGGTATGCGTTATGCGTTATGCGTTATGCGTTATACGGTATGCGTTATGCGTTATACGTTATGCGTTATGCGTTATGCGTTATGGGTTATGCGTTATGCGTTATGGTTATGCGTTATGCGTTATGCGATATGCGTCATGCATCAAGCCTTATGCGTTATGTGATATGCGATATTCGTCATGCATCAAGCCTTATGCGTTATGGGATATGCGTTAACGTTATGCGTTTTGCGTTATGCGTTATGCGTTATGCGTGATCCGTTATGTGTTAGGCGATATAGGTTTTGCGGTATTAGTTATGCGTTATGCGTTATGCGTTATCCGTTGTTCATTGTGCGTTATGCGTTGTGCGTTATACGTTTGCGTTATGCGGCATGCGTTATGCGTTATACGGTATGCGTTATGCGTTATGCTTTATGCGTTATGCGTTATGCGTTATGCGTTATGCATTATGCGTTATGCGTTATATGTTATGCGTTATGCGTTATGGGTTATGCTTCATGCGTTATGCGTTATGCGTCATGCGTTATGCGTCATGCGTTATACATTATGCGTTATGCTTTATGCGTTATGCGTTATGAGTTATACGTTATGCGTTGTGCGTTATACGTTTGCGTTATGCGTTATGCGTTATGCGTTATACGGTATGCGTTATGCGTTATACGTTATGCGTTATGCGTTATGCGATATGCGTTATGCGTTATGCGTTATGCGTTAAGCGTTATTGCGTTAGGGTTTATGCGTTTTGCGTTATGCGTTATGCTTTATAAGTTATGCGTTATGCGTTATGCGTTATGCGTTATGCGTTATGCGTTATGCGTTATGCGTTATATGTTATGCGTTATGCGTTATGCGTTATGCGTTATGCGTTGTGCGTTATACGTTTGCGTTATGCGTTATGCGTTATACGGTATGCGTTATGCGTTATACGTTATGCGTTATGCGTTATGCGATATGCGTTATGCGTTATGCGTTATACGTTATGCGTTAGGCGTTATGCGTTATGGGTTATGCTTCATGCGTTATGCGTTATGCGTTATGCGTTATTGCGTTAGGGGTTATACGTTATGCGTTATGCGTTATGCGTTATACGGTATGCGTTATGCGTTATACGTTATGCGTTATGCGTTATGCGTTATGCGTTATGCGTTATGCGTTATGCGTTATGCGTTATGCGTTATGCTTTATGCGTTATGCGTTATGAGTTACACGTTATGCGTTATGCGTTATGCGTTATGCGTTATTGCGTTAGGGGTTATGCGTTATGCGTTATACTTTATGCATTATGCATTATGCGTTATGCGTGATCCGTTATGCGTTAGGCGTTATGGGTTTTCCGGTGTTCGATATGCGTTGTGCATTATGCGTTATGCGTTATGAAGTATGGGTTATGGTTTATGCATTATGCGTTGTGCGCTATACGTTTGCGTTATACGGTATGCGTTATGCGTTATACGTTATGCGTTATGCGTTATGCGTTATGCGTTATGGGTTATGCTTCATGCGTTATGCGTTATGCGTTATGCTTTATGCGTTATGCGTTATGCGTTATGCGTTATGCGTTATGCGTTATGCGTTATGCGTTATGCGTTATGCGTTATGCGTTATGCGTTATGCGTTATGCGTTATACGGTATGCGTTATGCGTTATGCGTTATGCGTTATGCGTTATACGGTATGCGTTATGCGTTATACGTTATGCGTTATGCGTTATGCGTTATGCGTTATGGGTTATGCGTTATGCGTTATGGTTATGCGTTATGCGTTATGATTTATGCGTTATGCGTTACGCTTTATGCGTTATGCATTATGCGTTATGCGTTATGCGATATGCGTTATGCGTTATGCGTTATGCGTTATTCGTTATGAGTAATGAGTTATAAGTTATGCGTTATGAGTTACTCGTTATGCTTTATGCGTTATGCGTTATTGTGTTAGGGGTTATGCGTTATGCGTTATGCGTTATGAAGTATGGGTTATGGTTTATGCGTTATACGTTGTGCGCTATACGTTTGCGTTATGCGTTATGCGTTATGCGTTATACGGTATGCGTTATGCGTTATACGTTATGCGTTATGCGTTATGGGTTATGCGTTATGCGTTATGCGTTATGCTTTATGCGTTATGCGTTACGCGTTATGCGTTATGCGTTATGCGTTATGCGTTATGCGTTATACGGTATGCGTTATGCGTTATGCGTTATGCGTTATGCATTATGCGGTGTGCGTTATGCGTTATGCGTTATGCGTGATCCGTTATGTATTAGGCGATATACGTTTTGCGGTATTCGTTATGCGTTATGCGTTATGCGTTATACGTTATGCGTTATACGGTATGCGTTATGCGTTATGCGTTATGCGTTATGCGTTATGCGTTATGCGTTATGCGTTATACGGTATGCGTTATGCGTTATACGTTATGCGTTAGGCGTTATGCGTTATGGGTTATGCGTTATGCGTTATGCGTTATGGTTATGCGTTATGCGTTATGCGATATGCGTCATGCATCAAGCCTTATGCGTTATGTGATATGCGATATTCGTCATGCATCAAGCCTTATGCGTTATGGGTTATGCGTTAACGTTATGCGTTTTGCGTTATGCGTTATGCGTTATGCGTTATGCGTTATGCGTTATGCGTCATGCGTTATACATTATGCGTTATGCTTTATGCGTTATGCGTTATGAGTTATACGTTATGCGTTGTGCGTTATACGTTTGCGTTATGCGTTTTGCGTTATGCGTTATACGTTATGCGTTATGCGTTATGCGATATGCGTTATGCGTTATGCCTTATGCGTTATGCTTTATGCGTTATGCGTTATGAGTTACAAGTTATGCGTTATGCGTTATGCGTTATGCGTTATTGCGTTAGGGTTTATGCGTTTTGCGTTATGCGTTATGCTTTATAAGTTATGCGTTATGCGTTATGCGTTATGCGTTATGCGTTATGCGTTATGCGTTATGCGTTATGCGTTATATGTTATGCGTTATGCGTTATGCGTTATGCGTTATGCGTTATGCGTTATACGGTATGCGTTATGCGTTATGCTTTATGCGTTATGCGTTATGCGTTATGCGTTATGCATTATGCGTTATGCGTTATATGTTATGCGTTATGCGCTATGCGTTATGCGTTATGCGTTATGCGTTATGCGTAATGCGTTATTCGTTATGCGTTATGCGTTATGCGTTATGCATTATGCGGTGTGCGTTATGCGTTATGCGTTATGCGTGATCCGTTATGTATTAGGCGATATACGTTTTGCGGTATTCGTTATGCGTTATGCGTTATGCGTTATGCGTTATACGGTATGCGTTATGCGTTATGCGTTATGCGTTATGCGTTATGCGTTATGCGTTATGCGTTATACGGTATGCGTTATACGTTATACGTTATGCGTTAGGCGTTATGCGTTATGGGTTATGCGTTATGCGTTATGGTTATGCGTTATGCGTTATGCGATATGCGTCATGCATCAAGCCTTATGCGTTATGTGATATGCGATATTCGTCATGCATCAAGCCTTATGCGTTATGGGTTATGCGTTAACGTTATGCGTTTTGCGTTATGCGTTATGCGTTATGCGTTATGCGTCATGCGTTATACATTATGCGTTATGCTTTATGCGTTGTGCGTTATGAGTTATACGTTATGCGTTGTGCGTTATACGTTTGCGTTATGCGTTATGCGTTATGCGTTATACGGTATGCGTTATGCGTTATACGTTATGCGTTATGCGTTATGCGATATGCGTTATGCGTTATGCGTTATTGCGTTAGGGTTTATGCGTTTTGCGTTATGCGTTATGCTTTATAAGTTATGCGTTATGCGTTATGCGTTATGCGTTATGCGTTATGCGTTATGCGTTATGCGTTATGCGTTATGCGTTATGCGTTATATGTTATGCGTTATGCGTTATGCGTTATGCGTTATGCGTTGTGCGTTATACGTTTGCGTTATGCGTTATGCGTTATACGGTATGCGTTATGCGTTATACGTTATGCGTTATGCGTTATGCGATATGCGTTATGCGTTATGCGTTATACGTTATGCGTTAGGCGTTATGCGTTATGGGTTATGCTTCATGCGTTATGCGTTATGCGTTATGCGTTATTGCGTTAGGGGTTATACGTTATGCGTTATGCGTTATGCGTTATACGGTATGCGTTATGCGTTATACGTTATGCGTTATGCGTTATGCGTTATGCGATATGCGTTATGCGTTATGCGTTATGCGTTATGCGTTATGCTTTATGCGTTATGCGTTATGAGTTACACGTTATGCGTTATGCGTTATGCGTTATTGCGTTAGGGGTTATGCGTTATGCGTTATGCGTTATACTTTATGCGTTATGCATTATGCGTTATGCGTGATCCGTTATGCGTTAGGCGTTATGGGTTTTCCGGTGTTCGATATGCGTTGTGCATTATGCGTTATGCGTTATGAAGTATGGGTTATGGTTTATGCATTATGCGTTGTGCGCTATACGTTTGCGTTATACGGTATGCGTTATGCGTTATACGTTATGCGTTATGCGTTATGCGTTATGCGTTATGCGTTATGGGTTATGCTTCATGCGTTATGCGTTATGCGTTATGCTTTATGCGTTATGCGTTATGCGTTATGCGTTATGCGTTATGCGTTATGCGTTATGCGTTATGCGTTATGCGTTATGCGTTATACGGTATGCGTTATGCGTTATGCGTTATGCGTTATACGGTATGCGTTATGCGTTATACGTTATGCGTTATGCGTTATGCGTTATGGGTTATGCGTTATGCGATATGGTTATGCGTTATGCGTTATGCGATATGCGTCATGCATCAAGCCTTATGCGTTATGTGATATGCGATATTCGTCGTGCATCAAGCCTTATGCGTTATGGGTTATGCGTTAACGTTATGCGTTTTGCGTTATGCGTTATGCGTTATGCGTGATCCGTTATGTGTTAGGCGATATAGGTTTTGCGGTATTAGTTATGCGTTATGCGTTATCCGTTGTTCATTATGCGTTATGCGTTGTGCGTTATACGTTTGCGTTATGCGGCATGCGTTATGCGTTATACGGTATGCGTTATGCGTTATGCTTTATGCGTTATGCGTTATGCGTTATGCGTTATGCATTATGCGTTATGCGTTATATGTTATGCGTTATGCGTTATGGGTTATGCTTCATGCGTTATGCGTTATGCGTCATGCGTTATGCGCCATGCGTTATACATTATGCGTTATGCTTTATGCGTTATGCGTTATGAGTTATACGTTATGCGTTGTGCGTTATACGTTTGCGTTATGCGTTATGCGTTATGCGTTATACGGTATGCGTTATGCGTTATACGTTATGCGTTATGCGTTATGCGTTATGCGTTATGCGTTATGCGTTATGCGTTATGCGTTATGCGTTATTGCGTTAGGGTTTATGCGTTTTGCGTTATGCGTTATGCTTTATAAGTTATGCGTTATGCGTTATGCGTTATGCGTTATGCGTTATGCGTTATGCGTTATGCGTTATATGTTATGCGTTATGCGTTATGCGTTATGCGTTATGCGTTGTGCGTTATACGTTTGCGTTATGCGTTATGCGTTATACGGTATGCGTTATGCGTTATACGTTATGCGTTATGCGTTATGCGATATGCGTTATGCGTTATGCGTTATACGTTATGCGTTAGGCGTTATGCGTTATGGGTTATGCTTCATGCGTTATGCGTTATGCGTTATGCGTTATTGCGTTAGGGGTTATACGTTATGCGTTATGCGTTATGCGTTATACGGTATGCGTTATGCGTTATACGTTATGCGTTATGCGTTATGCGTTATGCGATATGCGTTATGCGTTATGCGTTATGCGTTATGCGTTATGCTTTATGCGTTATGCGTTATGAGTTACACGTTATGCGTTATGCGTTATGCGTTATGCGTTATTGCGTTAGGGGTTATGCGTTATGCGTTATACTTTATGCGTTATGCATTATGCGTTATGCGTGATCCGTTATGCGTTAGGCGTTATGGGTTTTCCGGTGTTCGATATGCGTTGTGCATTATGCGTTATGCGTTATGAAGTATGGGTTATGGTTTATGCATTATGCGTTGTGAACTATACGTTTGCGTTATACGGTATGCGTTATGCGTTATACGTTATGCGTTATGCGTTATGCGTTATGCGTTATGGGTTATGCTTCATGCGTTATGCGTTATGCGTTATGCTTTATGCGTTATGCGTTATGCGTTATGCGTTATGCGTTATGCGTTATACGGTATGCGTTATGCGTTATACGTTATGCGTTATGCGTTATGCGTTATGCGTTATGGGTTATGCGTTATGCGTTATGGTTATGCGTTATGCGTTATGCGATATGCGTCATGCATCAAGCCTTATGCGTTATGTGATATGCGATATTCGTCATGCATCAAGCCTTATGCGTTATGGGTTATGCGTTAACGTTATGCGTTTTGCGTTATGCGTTATGCGTTATGCGTGATCCGTTATGTGTTAGGCGATATACGTTTTGCGGTATTAGTTATGCGTTATGCGTTATGCGTTATCCGTTTGTTCATTATGCGTTATGCGTTGTGCGTTATACGTTTGCGTTATGCGGCATGCGTTATGCGTTATACGGTATGCGTTATGCGTTATGCTTTATGCGTTATGCGTTATGCATTATGCGTTATGCGTTATGCATTATGCGTTATGCGTTATATGTTATGCGTTATGCGTTATGCGTTATGCGTTATGCGTTATGCGTTATGCGTTATGCGTTATGCGTTATGCGTTATGCGTTATGCGTTATGCGTTATGCGTTATGCATTATGCGGTGTGCGTTATGCCTTATGCGTTATGCGTGATCCGTTATGTATTAGGCGATATACGTTTTGCGGTATTCGTTATGCGTTATGCGTTATGCGTTATGCGTTATGCGTTATACGGTATGCGTTATGCGTTATGCGTTATGCGTTATGCGTTATGCGTTATGCGTTATGCGTTATACGGTATGCGTTATGCGTTATACGTTATGCGTTATGCGTTATGCGTTATGGGTTATGCGTTATGCGTTATGGTTATGCGTTATGCGTTATGCGATATGCGTCATGCATCAAGCCTTATGCGTTATGTGATATGCGATATTCGTCATGCATCAAGCCTTATGCGTTATGGGTTATGCGTTAACGTTATGCGTTTTGCGTTATGCGTTATGCGTTATGCGTTATGCGTTATGCGTTATGCGTCATGCGTTATACATTATGCGTTATGCTTTATGCGTTATGCGTTATGAGTTATACGTTATGCGTTATGCGTTATGCGTTATGCGTTATGCGTTATGCGTTATGCGTTATGCGTTATGCGTTACGCATTATGCGGTATGCGTTATGCGTTATGCGTTATCCGTTATGCGTTATGCGTTATGTGTTATATGTTATGCGTTATGCGTTATGCGTTATGCGTTATGCGTTATGCGTTATGCGTTATGCGTTATGCGTTGTGCGTTATACGTTTGCGTTATGCGTTATGCGTTATACGTTATGCGTTATGCGTTATGCGTTATGGGTTATGCTTCATGCGTTATGCGTTATGCGTTATGCTTTATGCGTTATGCGTTATGCGTTATGCGTTATGCGTTATGCGTTATGCGTTATGCTTTATGCGTTATGCGTTATGCGTTATGCGTTATGCGTTATGCGTGATCCGTTATGCGTCATGCGTTATACATTATGCGTTATGCTTTATGCGTTATGCGTTATGAGTTATACGTTATGCGTTGTGCGTTATACGTTTGCGTTATGCGTTATGCGTTATGCGTTATACGGTATGCGTTATGCGTTATACGTTATGCGTTATGCGTTATGCGATATGCGTTATGCGTTATGCGTTATGCGTTATGCGTTATTGCGTTAGGGTTTATGCGTTTTGCGTTATGCGTTATGCTTTATAAGTTATGCGTTATGCGTTATGCGTTATGCGTTATGCGTTATGCGTTATGCGTTATGCGTTATGCGTTATATGTTATGCGTTATGCGTTATGCGTTATGCGTTATGCGTTGTGCGTTATACGTTTGCGTTATGCGTTATGCGTTATACGGTATGCGTTATGCGTTATACGTTATGCGTTATGCGTTATGCGATATGCGTTATGCGTTATGCGTTATACGTTATGCGTTAGGCGTTATGCGTTATGGGTTATGCTTCATGCGTTATGCGTTATGCGTTATGCGTTATTGCGTTAGGGGTTATACGTTATGCGTTATGCGTTATGCGTTATACGGTATGCGTTATGCGTTATACGTTATGCGTTATGCGTTATGCGTTATGCGATATGCGTTATGCGTTATGCGTTATGCGTTATGCGTTATGCTTTATGCGTTATGCGTTATGAGTTACACGTTATGCGTTATGCGTTATGCGTTATGCGTTATTGCGTTAGGGGTTATGCGTTATGCGTTATACTTTATGCGTTATGCATTATGCGTTATGCGTGATCCGTTATGCGTTAGGCGTTATGGGTTTTCCGGTGTTCGATATGCGTTGTGCATTATGCGTTATGCGTTATGAAGTATGGGTTATGGTTTATGCATTATGCGTTGTGCGCTATACGTTTGCGTTATACGGTATGCTTTATGCGTTATACGTTATGCGTTATGCGTTATGCGTTATGCGTTATGGGTTATGCTTCATGCGTTATGCGTTATGCGTTATGCTTTATGCGTTATGCGTTATGCGTTATGCGTTATGCGTTATGCGTTATGCGTTATGCGTTATGCGTTATGCGTTATGCGTTATGCGTTATGCGTTATGCGTTATGCGTTATACGGTATGCGTTATGCGTTATGCGTTATGCGTTATGCGTTATACGGTATGCGTTATGCGTTATACGTTATGCGTTATGCGTTATGCGTTATGGGTTATGCGTTATGCGTTATGGTTATGCGTTATGCGTTATGCGATATGCGTCATGCATCAAGCCTTATGCGTTATGTGATATGCGATATTCGTCATGCATCAAGCCTTATGCGTTATGGGTTATGCGTTAACGTTATGCGTTTTGCGTTATGCGTTATGCGTTATGCGTGATCCGTTATGTGTTAGGCGATATACGTTTTGCGGTATTAGTTATGCGTTATGCGTTATGCGTTATCCGTTTGTTCATTATGCGTTATGCGTTGTGCGTTATACGTTTGCGTTATGCGGCATGCGTTATGCGTTATACGGTATGCGTTATGCGTTATGCTTTATGCGTTATGCGTTATGCATTATGCGTTATGCGTTATGCATTATGCGTTATGCGTTATATGTTATGCGTTATGCGCTATGCGTTATGCGTTATGCGTTATGCGTTATGCGTTATGCGTTATGCGTTATGCGTTATGCGTTATGCGTTATGCGTTATGCGTTATGCATTATGCGGTGTGCGTTATGCCTTATGCGTTATGCGTGATCCGTTATGTATTAGGCGATATACGTTTTGCGGTATTCGTTATGCGTTATGCGTTATGCGTTATGCGTTATGCGTTATACGGTATGCGTTATGCGTTATGCGTTATGCGTTATGCGTTATGCGTTATGCGTTATGCGTTATACGGTATGCGTTATGCGTTATACGTTATGCGTTAGGCGTTATGCGTTATGGGTTATGCGTTATGCGTTATGGTTATGCGTTATGCGTTATGCGATATGCGTCATGCATCAAGCCTTATGCGTTATGTGATATGCGATATTCGTCATGCATCAAGCCTTATGCGTTATGGGTTATGCGTTAACGTTATGCGTTTTGCGTTATGCGTTATGCGTTATGCGTTATGCGTTATGCGTCATGCGTTATACATTATGCGTTATGCTTTATGCGTTATGCGTTATGAGTTATACGTTATGCGTTATGCGTTATGCGTTATGCGTTATGCGTTATGCGTTATGCGTTATGCGTTACGCATTATGCGGTATGCGTTATGCGTTATGCGTTATCCGTTATGCGTTATGCGTTATGTGTTATATGTTATGCGTTATGCGTTATGCGTTATGCGTTATGCGTTATGCGTTATGCGTTGTGCGTTATACGTTTGCGTTATGCGTTATGCGTTATACGTTATGCGTTATGCGTTATGCGTTATGGGTTATGCTTCATGCGTTATGCGTTATGCGTTATGCTTTATGCGTTATGCGTTATGCGTTATGCGTTATGCGTTATGCGTTATGCTTTATGCGTTATGCGTTATGCGTTATGCGTTATGCGTTATGCGTTATGCGTTATGCGTTATGCTTTATGCGTTATGCGTTATGAGTTATACGTTATGCGTTATGCGTTATGCGTTATGCGTTACGCATTATGCGGTATGCGTTATGCGTTATGCGTTATCCGTTATGCGTTATGCGTTATGTGTTATATGTTATGCGTTATGCGTTATGCGTTATGCGTTATGCGTTATGCGTTATGCGTTATGCGTTGTGCGTTATACGTTTGCGTTATGCGTTATGCGTTATACGTTATGCGTTATGCGTTATGCGTTATGGGTTATGCTTCATGCGTTATGCGTTATGCGTTATGCTTTATGCGTTATGCGTTATGCGTTATGCGTTATGCGTTATGCGTTATGCTTTATGCGTTATGCGTTATGCGTTATGCGTTATACGGTATGCGTTATGCGTTATACGGTATGCGTTATGCGTTATGCGTTATGCGTTATGCGTTATGCGTTATGATTTATGCGTTATGCGTTACGCTTTATGCGTTATGCATTATGCGTTATGCGTTATGCGATATGCGTTATGCGTTATGCGTTATTCGTTATGAGTAATGACTTATAAGTTATGCGTTATGAGTTACTCGTTATGCTTTATGCGTTATGCGTTATTGTGTTAGGGGTTATGCGTTATGCGTTATGCGTTATGAAGTATGGGTTATGGTTTATGCGTTATGCGTTGTGCGCTATACGTTTGCGTTATGCGTTATGCGTTATGCGTTATACGGTATGCGTTATGCGTTATACGTTATGCGTTATGCGTTATGCGTTATGCGTTATGCGTTATGCGTTATGGGTTATGCTTCATGCGTTATGCGTTATGCGTTATGCTTTATGCGTTATGCGTTATGCGTTATGCGTTATGCGTTATGCGTTATGCGTTATGCGTTATACGGTATGCGTTATGCGTTATGCGTTATGCGTTATGCGTTATGATTCATGCGTTATGCGTTACGCTTCATACGTTATGCGTTATGCGTTATATGTTATGCATTATGCGTTATGCGTTATGCGTTATGCGTTATACGGTATGCGTTATGCGTTATGCGTTATGCGTTATACGGTATGCGTTAGGCGTTATGCGTTATATGTTATGCGTTATGCGCTATGCGTTATGCGTTATGCGTTATGCGTTATGCGTTATGCGTAATGCGTTATGCGTTATGCGTTATGCGTTATGCGTTATGCATTATGCGGTGTGCGTTATGCGTTATGCGTTATGCGTGATCCGTTATGTATTAGGCGATATACGTTTTGCGGTATTCGTTATGCGTTATGCGTTATGCGTTATGCGTTATGCGTTATACGGTATGCGTTATGCGTTATGCGTTATGCGTTATGCGTTATGCGATATGCGTCATGCATCAAGCCTTATGCGTTATGTGATATGCGATATTCGTCATGCATCAAGCCTTATGCGTTATGGGTTATGCGTTAACGTTATGCGTTTTGCGTTATGCGTTATGCGTTATGCGTTATGCGTTATGCGTCATGCGTTATACATTATGCGTTATGCTTTATGCGTTATGCGTTATGAGTTATACGTTATGCGTTGTGCGTTATACGTTTGCGTTATGCGTTATGCGTTATGCGTTATACGTTATGCGTTATGCGTTATGCGATATGCGTTATGCGTTATGCCTTATGCGTTATGCGTTATACGTTATGCGTTATGCGTTATGCGTTATGCGTTATGGGTTATGCGTTATGCGTTATGGTTATGCGTTATGCGTTATGCGATATGCGTCATGCATCAAGCCTTATGCGTTATGTGATATGCGATATTCGTCATGCATCAAGCCTTATGCGCTATGTGATATGCGATATTCGTCATGCATCAAGCCTTATGCGTTATGGGTTATGCGTTAACGTTATGCGTTTTGCGTTATGCGTTATGCGTTATGCGTGATCCGTTATGTGTTAGGCGATATACGTTTTACGGTATTAGTTATGCGTTATGCGTTATGCGTTATCCGTTTGTTCATTATGCGTTATGCGTTGTGCGTTATACGTTTGCGTTATGCGGCATGCGTTATGCGTTATACGGTATGCGTTATGCGTTATGCTTTATGCGTTATGCGTTATGCATTATGCGTTATGCGTTATGCATTATGCGTTATGCGTTATATGTTATGCGTTATGCGCTATGCGTTATGCGTTATGCGTTATGCGTTATGCGTTATGCGTAATGCGTTATGCGTTATGCGTTATGCGTTATGCGTTATGCATTATGCGGTGTGCGTTATGCGTTATGCGTTATGCGTGATCCGTTATGTATTAGGCGATATACGTTTTGCGGTATTCGTTATGCGTTATGCGTTATGCGTTATGCGTTATGCGTTATACGGTATGCGTAATGCGTTATGCGTTATGCATTATGCGTTATGCGTTATGCGTTATGCGTTATACGGTATGCGTTATGCGTTATACGTTATGCGTTAGGCGTTATGCGTTATGGGTTATGCGTTATGCGTTATGGTTATGCGTTATGCGTTATGCGATATGCGTCATGCATCAAGCCTTATGCGTTATGTGATATGCGATATTCGTCATGCATCAAGCCTTATGCGTTATGGGTTATGCGTTAACGTTATGCGTTTTGCGTTATGCGTTATGCGTTATGCGTTATGCGTTATGCGTTATGCGTCATGCGTTATACATTATGCGTTATGCTTTATGCGTTATGCGTTATGAGTTATACGTTATGCGTTATGCGTTATGCGTAATGCGTTATGCGTTATGCGTTATGCGTTATGCGTTACGCATTATGCGGTATGCGTTATGCGTTATGCGTTATCCGTTATGCGTTATGCGTTATGTGTTATATGTTATGCGTTATGCGTTATGCGTTATGCGTTATGCGTTATGCGTTATGCGTTATGCGTTGTGCGTTATACGTTTGCGTTATGCGTTATGCGTTATACGTTATGCGTTATGCGTTATGCGTTATGGGTTATGCTTCATGCGTTATGCGTTATGCGTTATGCTTTATGCGTTATGCGTTATGCGTTATGCGTTATGCGTTATGCGTTATGCTTTATGCGTTATGCGTTATGCGTTATGCGTTATACGGTATGCGTTATGCGTTATACGGTATGCGTTATGCGTTATGCGTTATGCGTTATGCGTTATGATTTATGCGTTATGCGTTACGCTTTATGCGTTATGCATTATGCGTTATGCGTTATGCGATATGCGTTATGCGTTATGCGTTATTCGTTATGAGTAATGAGTTATAAGTTATGCGTTATGAGTTACTCGTTATGCTTTATGCGTTATGCGTTATTGTGTTAGGGGTTATGCGTTATGCGTTATGCGTTATGAAGTATGGGTTATGGTTTATGCGTTATGCGTTGTGCGCTATACGTTTGCGTTATGCGTTATGCGTTATGCGTTATACGGTATGCGTTATGCGTTATACGTTATGCGTTATGCGTTATGCGTTATGCGTTATGCGTTATGCGTAATGCGTTATGCGTTATGCGTTATGCGTTATGCGTTACGCATTATGCGGTATGCGTTATGCGTTATGCGTTATCCGTTATGCGTTATGCGTTATGTGTTATATGTTATGCGTTATGCGTTATGCGTTATGCGTTATGCGTTATGCGTTATGCGTTATGCGTTGTGCGTTATACGTTTGCGTTATGCGTTATGCGTTATACGTTATGCGTTATGCGTTATGCGTTATGGGTTATGCTTCATGCGTTATGCGTTATGCGTTATGCTTTATGCGTTATGCGTTATGCGTTATGCGTTATGCGTTATGCGTTATGCTTTATGCGTTATGCGTTATGCGTTATGCGTTATACGGTATGCGTTATGCGTTATACGGTATGCGTTATGCGTTATGCGTTATGCGTTATGCGTTATGATTTATGCGTTATGCGTTACGCTTTATGCGTTATGCATTATGCGTTATGCGTTATGCGATATGCGTTATGCGTTATGCGTTATTCGTTATGAGTAATGAGTTATAAGTTATGCGTTATGAGTTACTCGTTATGCTTTATGCGTTATGCGTTATTGTGTTAGGGGTTATGCGTTATGCGTTATGCGTTATGAAGTATGGGTTATGGTTTATGCGTTATGCGTTGTGCGCTATACGTTTGCGTTATGCGTTATGCGTTATGCGTTATACGGTATGCGTTATGCGTTATACGTTATGCGTTATGCGTTATGCGTTATGCGTTATGCGTTATGCGTTATGGGTTATGCTTCATGCGTTATGCGTTATGCGTTATGCTTTATGCGTTATGCGTTATGCGTTATGCGTTATGCGTTATGCGTTATGCGTTATGCGTTATGCGTTATACGGTATGCGTTATGCGTTATGCGTTATGCGTTATGCGTTATGATTCATGCGTTATGCGTTACGCTTTATGCGTTATGCGTTATGCGTTATATGTTATGCATTATGCGTTATGCGTTATGCGTTATGCGTTATACGGTATGCGTTATGCGTTATGCGTTATGCGTTATACGGTATGCGTTAGGCGTTATGCGTTATATGTTATGCGTTATGCGCTATGCGTTATGCGTTATGCGTTATGCGTTATGCGTTATGCGTAATGCGTTATGCGTTATGCGTTATGCGTTATGCGTTATGCATTATGCGGTGTGCGTTATGCGTTATGCGTTATGCGTGATCCGTTATGTATTAGGCGATATACGTTTTGCGGTATTCGTTATGCGTTATGCGTTATGCGTTATGCGTTATACGGTATGCGTTATGCGTTATGCGTTATGCGTTATGCGTTATGCGTTATGCGATATGCGTCATGCATCAAGCCTTATGCGTTATGTGATATGCGATATTCGTCATGCATCAAGCCTTATGCGTTATGGGTTATGCGTTAACGTTATGCGTTTTGCGTTATGCGTTATGCGTTATGCGTTATGCGTTATGCGTTATGCGTCATGCGTTATACATTATGCGTTATGCTTTATGCGTTATGCGTTATGAGTTATACGTTATGCGTTGTGCGTTATACGTTTGCGTTATGCGTTATGCGTTATGCGTTATACGTTATGCGTTATGCGTTATGCGATATGCGTTATGCATTATGCCTTATGCGTTATGCGTTATACGTTATGCGTTATGCGTTATGCGTTATGCGTTATGGGTTATGCGTTATGCGTTATGGTTATGCGTTATGCGTTATGCGATATGCGTCATGCATCAAGCCTTATGCGTTATGTGATATGCGATATTCGTCATGCATCAAGCCTTATGCGTTATGGGTTATGCGTTAACGTTATGCGTTTTGCGTTATGCGTTATGCGTTATGCGTGATCCGTTATGTGTTAGGCGATATACGTTTTACGGTATTAGTTATGCGTTATGCGTTATGCGTTATCCGTTTGTTCATTATGCGTTATGCGTTGTGCGTTATACGTTTGCGTTATGCGGCATGCGTTATGCGTTATACGGTATGCGTTATGCGTTATGCTTTGTGCGTTATGCGTTATGCATTATGCATTATGCGGTGTGCGTTATGCGTTATGCGTTATGCGTGATCCGTTATGTATTAGGCGATATACGTTTTGCGGTATTCGTTATGCGTTATGCGTTATGCGTTATGCGTTATGCGTTATACGGTATGCGTTATGCGTTATGCGTTATGCGTTATGCGTTATGCGTTATGCGTTATACGGTATGCGTTATGCGTTATACGTTATGCGTTAGGGGTTATGCGTTATGGGTTATGCGTTATGCGTTATGGTTATGCGTTATGCGTTATGCGTTATGCGATATGCGTCATGCATCAAGCCTTATGCGTTATGTGATATGCGATATTCGTCATGCATCAAGCCTTATGCGTTATGGGTTATGCGTTAACGTTATGCGTTTTGCGTTATGCGTTATGCGTTATGCGTTATGCGTTATGCGTTATGCGTCATGCGTTATACATTATGCGTTATGCTTTATGCGTTATGCGTTATGAGTTATGCGTTATGCGTTATGCGTTATGCGTTATGCGTTATGCGTTATGCGTTATGCGTTATGCGTTACGCATTATGCGGTATGCGTTATGCGTTATGCGTTATGCGTTATGCGTTATGTGTTATATGTTATGCGTTATGCGTTATGCGTTATGCGTTATGCGTTATGCGTTATGCGTTATGCGTTGTGCGTTATACGTTTGCGTTATGCGTTATGCGTTATACGTTATGCGTTATGCGTTATGCGTTATGGGTTATGCTTCATGCGTTATGCGTTATGCGTTATGCTTTATGCGTTATGCGTTATGCGTTATGCGTTATGCTTTATGCGTTATGCGTTATGCGTTATGCGTTATGCGTTATGCGTGATCCGTTATGCGTTAGGCGTTATGCGTTTTGCGGTATTCGTTATGCGTTGTGCATTATGCGTTATGCGTTATATGTTATGCGTTATGCGTTATGCGTTATGCGTTATGCGTTATGCGTTATGCGTTATACGTAATGCGTTATGCGTTATGCGTTATGCGTTATACGGTATGCGTTATGCGTTATACGGTATGCGTTATGCGTTATGCGTTATGCGTTATGCGTTATGATTTATGCGTTATGCGTTACGCTTTATGCGTTATGCATTATGCGTTATGCGTTATGCGATATGCGTTATGCGTTATGCGTTATTCGTTATGAGTAATGAGTTATAAGTTATGCGTTATGAGTTACTCGTTATGCTTTATGCGTTATGCGTTATTGTGTTAGGGGTTATGCGTTATGCGTTATGCGTTATGCGTTATGAAGTATGGGTTATGGTTTATGCGTTATGCGTTGTGCGCTATACGTTTGCGTTATGCGTTATGCGTTATGCGTTATACGGTATGCGTTATGCGTTATACGTTATGCGTTATGCGTTATGCGTTATGCGTTATGCGTTATGCGTTATGGGTTATGCTTCATGCGTTATGCGTTATGCTTTATGCGTTATGCGTTATGCGTTATGCGTTATGCGTTATGCGTTATGCGTTATGCGTTATACGGTATGCGTTATGCGTTATGCGTTATGCGTTATGCGTTATGATTCATGCGTTATGCGTTACGCTTTATGCGTTATGCGTTATGCGTTATGCGTTATGCGTTATGCGTTATGCGATATGCGTTATGCGTTATGCGTTATGCGTTATTCGTTATGAGTAATGAGTTATAAGTTATGCGTTATGCCTTATGCTTTATGCATTATGCGTTATGCATTATGCGTTATGCGTTATGCGTTATGCGTTATACGGTATGCGTTATGCGTTATGCGTTATGCGTTATGCGTTATGCGTTATGCGTTATGCGTTATGCGTTATACGGTATGCGTTATGCGTTATGCTTTATGCGTTATGCGTTATGCGTTATGCGTTATGCGTTATGCGTTATGCGTTATATGTTATGCGTTATGCGCTATGCGTTATGCGTTATGCGTTATGCGTTATGCGTTATGCGTAATGCGTTATGCGTTATGCGTTATGCGTTATGCGTTATGCATTATGCCGTGTGCGTTATGCGTTATGCGTTATGCGTGATCCGTTATGTATTAGGCGATATACGTTTTGCGGTATCCTTATGCATTATGCGTTATACGTTATGCGTTATGCGTTATGCGTTATGCGTTATGCGTTATGCGTTATGCGTTATGCGTTATGCGTTATGCTTTATGCGTTATGCGTTATGAGTTACACGTTATGCGTTATGCGTTATGCGTTATGCGTTATTGCGTTAGGGGTTATGCGTTATGCGTTATACTTTATGCGTTATGCATTATGCGTTATGCGTGATCCGTTATGCGTTAGGCGTTATGGGTTTTCCGGTGTTCGATATGCGTTATGCATTATGCGTTATGCGTTATGAAGTATGGGTTATGGTTTATGCATTATGCGTTGTGCGCTATACGTTTGCGTTATACGGTATGCGTTATGCGTTATGCGTTATGCGTTATGCGTTATGCGTTATGCGTTATGGGTTATGCTTCATGCGTTATGCGTTATGCGTTATGCGTTATGCGTTATGCGTTATGCGTTATGCGTTATACGGTATGCGTTATGCGTTATGCGTTATGCGTTATGCGTTATACGGTATGCGTTATGCGTTATACGTTATGCGATATGCGTTATGCGTTATGGGTTATGCGTTATGGTTATGCGTTATGCGTTATGCGATATGCGTCATGCATCAAGCCTTATGCGTTATGTGATATGCTATATTCGTCATGCATCAAGCCTTATGCGTTATGGGTTATGCGTTAACGTTATGCGTTTTGCGTTATGCGTTATGCGTTATGCGTGATCCGTTATGTGTTAGGCGATATACGTTTTGCGGTATTAGTTATGCGTTATGCGTTATGCGTTATCCGTTGTTCATTATGCGTTATGCGTTGTGCGTTATACGTTTGCGTTATGCGGCATGCGTTATGCGTTATACGGTATGCGTTATGCGTTATGCTTTATGCGTTATGCGTTATGCGTTATGCGTTATGCATTATGCGTTATGCGTTATATGTTATGCGTTATGCGCTATGCGTTATGCGTTATGTATTAGGCGATATACGTTTTGCGGTATTCGTTATGCGTTATGCGTTATGCGTTATGCGTTATGCGTAATGCGTTATGCGTTATGCGTTATGCGTTATGCGTTATGCATTATGCGGTGTGCGTTATGCGTTATGCGTTATGCGTTATGCGTTATGCGTTATGCGTTATGCGTTATGCGTTATGCGTTATGCGTTATACGTTATGCGTTATGCGTTATGCGTTATGCGTTATACGGTATGCGTTATGCGTTATACGGCATGCGTTATGCGTTATGCGTTATGCGTTATGATTTATGCGTTATGCGTTACGCTTTATGCGTTATGCATTATGCGTTATGCGTTATGCGATATGCGTTATGCGTTATGCGTTATGAGTTATTCGTTATGAGTATTGAGTTATAAGTTATGCGTTATGAGTCACTCGTTATGCTTTATGCGTTATGCGTTATTGTGTTAGGGGTTATGCGTTATGCGTTATGCGTTATGAAGTATGGGTTATGGTTTATGCGTTATACGTTGTGCGCTATACGTTTGCGTTATGCGTTATGCGTTATGCGTTATACGGTATGCGTTATGCGTTATACGTTATGCGTTATGCGTTATGGGTTATGCGTTATGCGTTATGCGTTATGCTTTATGCGTTATGCGTTATGCGTTATGCGTTATGCGTTATGCGTTATGCGTTATGCGTTATACGGTATGCGTTATGCGTTATGCGTTATGCGTTATACGGTATGCGTTAGGCGTTATGCGTTATATGTTATGCGTTATGCGCTATGCGTTATGCGTTATGCGTTATGCGTTATGCGTTATGCGTAATGCGTTATGCGTTATGCGTTATGCGTTATGCGTTATGCATTATATGGTGTGCGTTATGCGTTATGCGTTATGCGTGATCCGTTATGTATTAGGCGATATACGTTTTGCGGTATTCGTTATGCGTTATGCGTTATGCGTTATACGTTATGCGTTATACGGTATGCGTTATGCGTTATGCGTTATGCGTTATGCGTTATGCGTTATGCGTTATGCGTTATACGGTATGCGTTATGCGTTATACGTTATGCGTTAGGCGTTATGCGTTATGGATTATGCGTTATGCGTTATGCGTTATGCGTTATACGGTATGCGTTATGCGTTATACGTTATGCGTTAGGCGTTATGCGTTATGGGTTATGCGTTATGCGTTATGGGTTATGCTTCATGCGTTATGCGTTATGCGTTATGCTTTATGCGTTATGCGTTATGCGTTATGCGTTATGCGTTATGCGTTCTGCTTTATGCGTTATGCGTTATGCGTTATGCGTTATACGGTATGCGTTATGCGTTATACGGTATGCGTTATGCGTTATGCGTTATGCGTTATGCGTTATGATTTATGCGTTATGCGTTACGCTTTATGCGTTATGCATTATGCGTTATGCGTTATGCGATATGCGTTATGCGTTATGCGTTATTCGTTATGAGTAATGAGTTATAAGTTATGCGTTATGAGTTACTCGTTATGCTTTATGCGTTATGCGTTATTGTGTTAGGGGTTATGCGTTATGCGTTATGCGTTATGAAGTATGGGTTATGGTTTATGCGTTATGCGTTGTGCGCTATACGTTTGCGTTATGCGTTATGCGTTATGCGTTATACGGTATGCGTTATGCGTTATACGTTATGCGTTATGCGTTATGCGTTATGCGTTATGCGTTATGCGTTATGGGTTATGCTTCATGCGTTATGCGTTATGCGTTATGCTTTATGCGTTATGCGTTATGCGTTATGCGTTATGCGTTATGCGTTATGCGTTATACGGTATGCGTTATGCGTTATGCGTTATGCGTTATGCGTTATGATTCATGCGTTATGCGTTACGCTTTATGCGTTATGCGTTATGCGTTATATGTTATGCATTATGCGTTATGCGTTATGCGTTATGCGTTATACGGTATGCGTTATGCGTTATGCGTTATGCGTTATACGGTATGCGTTAGGCGTTATGCGTTATATGTTATGCGTTATGCGCTATGCGTTATGCGTTATGCGTTATGCGTTATGCGTTATGCGTAATGCGTTATGCGTTATGCGTTATGCGTTATGCGTTATGCGTTATGCATTATGCGGTGTGCGTTATGCGTTATGCGTTATGCGTGATCCGTTATGTATTAGGCGATATACGTTTTGCGGTATTCGTTATGCGTTATGCGTTATGCGTTATGCGTTATACGGTATGCGTTAGGTGTTATATGTTATGCGTTATGCGTTATGCGTTATGCGTTATGCGTTATGCGTTATGCGTTATGCGTTGTGCGTTATACGTTTGCGTTATGCGTTATGCGTTATACGTTATGCGTTATGCGTTATGCGTTATGGGTTATGCTTCATGCGTTATGCGTTATGCGTTATGCTTTATGCGTTATGCGTTATGCGTTATGCGTTATGCTTTATGCGTTATGCGTTATGCGTTATGCGTTATGCGTTATGCGTGATCCGTTATGCGTTAGGCGTTATGCGTTTTGCGGTATTCGTTATGCGTTGTGCATTATGCGTTATGCGTTATATGTTATGCGTTATGCGTTATGCGTTATGCGTTATGCGTTATGCGTTATGCGTTATGCGTTATACGTAATGCGTTATGCGTTATGCGTTATGCGTTATACGGTATGCGTTATGCGTTATACGGTATGCGTTATGCGTTATGCGTTATGCGTTATGCGTTATGATTTATGCGTTATGCGTTACGCTTTATGCGTTATGCATTATGCGTTATGCGTTATGCGATATGCGTTATGCGTTATGCGTTATTCGTTATGAGTAATGAGTTATAAGTTATGCGTTATGAGTTACTCGTTATGCTTTATGCGTTATGCGTTATTGTGTTAGGGGTTATGCGTTATGCGTTATGCGTTATGAAGTATGGGTTATGGTTTATGCGTTATGCGTTGTGCGCTATACGTTTGCGTTATGCGTTATGCGTTATGCGTTATACGGTATGCGTTATGCGTTATACGTTATGCGTTATGCGTTATGCGTTATGCGTTATGCGTTATGCGTTATGGGTTATGCTTCATGCGTTATGCGTTATGCGTTATGCTTTATGCGTTATGCGTTATGCGTTATGCGTTATGCGTTATGCGTTATGCGTTATGCGTTATACGGTATGCGTTATGCGTTATGCGTTATGCGTTATGCGTTATGCGTTATGATTCATGCGTTATGCGTTACGCTTTATGCGTTATGCGTTATGCGTTATGCGTTATGCGTTATGCGTTATGCGATATGCGTTATGCGTTATGCGTTATGCGTTATTCGTTATGAGTAATGAGTTATAAGTTATGCGTTATGCCTTATGCTTTATGCATTATGCGTTATGCATTATGCGTTATGCGTTATGCGTTATGCGTTATACGGTATGCGTTATGCGTTATGCGTTATGCGTTATGCGTTATGCGTTATGCGTTATGCGTTATGCGTTATACGGTATGCGTTATGCGTTATGCTTTATGCGTTATGCGTTATGCGTTATGCGTTATGCATTATGCGTTATGCGTTATATGTTATGCGTTATGCGCTATGCGTTATGCGTTATGCGTTATGCGTTATGCGTTATGCGTAATGCGTTATGCGTTATGCGTTATGCGTTATGCGTTATGCATTATGCCGTGTGCGTTATGCGTTATGCGTTATGCGTGATCCGTTATGTATTAGGCGATATACGTTTTGCGGTATCCTTATGCATTATGCGTTATACGTTATGCGTTATGCGTTATGCGTTATGCGTTATGCGTTATGCGTTATGCGTTATGCGTTATGCGTTATGCTTTATGCGTTATGCGTTATGAGTTACACGTTATGCGTTATGCGTTATGCGTTATGCGTTATTGCGTTAGGGGTTATGCGTTATGCGTTATACTTTATGCGTTATGCATTATGCGTTATGCGTGATCCGTTATGCGTTAGGCGTTATGGGTTTTCCGGTGTTCGATATGCGTTGTGCATTATGCGTTATGCGTTATGAAGTATGGGTTATGGTTTATGCATTATGCGTTGTGCGCTATACGTTTGCGTTATACGGTATGCGTTATGCGTTATACGTTATGCGTTATGCGTTATGCGTTATGCGTTATGGGTTATGCTTCATGCGTTATGCGTTATGCGTTATGCGTTATGCGTTATGCGTTATGCGTTATACGGTATGCGTTATGCGTTATGCGTTATGCGTTATGCGTTATACGGTATGCGTTATGCGTTATACGTTATGCGTTATGCGTTATGCGTTATGGGTTATGCGTTATGGTTATGCGTTATGCGTTATGCGATATGCGTCATGCATCAAGCCTTATGCGTTATGTGATATGCTATATTCGTCATGCATCAAGCCTTATGCGTTATGGGTTATGCGTTAACGTTATGCGTTTTGCGTTATGCGTTATGCGTTATGCGTGATCCGTTATGTGTTAGGCGATATACGTTTTGCGGTATTAGTTATGCGTTATGCGTTATGCGTTATCCGTTGTTCATTATGCGTTATGCGTTGTGCGTTATACGTTTGCGTTATGCGGCATGCGTTATGCGTTATACGGTATGCGTTATGCGTTATGCTTTATGCGTTATGCGTTATGCGTTATGCGTTATGCATTATGCGTTATGCGTTATATGTTATGCGTTATGCGCTATGCGTTATGCGTTATGCGTTATGCGTTATGCGTTATGCGTAATGCGTTATGCGTTATGCGTTATGCGTTATGCGTTATGCATTATGCGGTGTGCGTTATGCGTTATGCGTTATGCGTGATCCGTTATGTATTAGGCGATATACGTTTTGCGGTATTCGTTATGCGTTATGCGTTATGCGTTATGCGTTATGCGTTATACGGTATGCGTTATGCGTTATGCGTTATGCGTTATGCGTTATGCGTTATGCGTTATGCGTTATGCGTTATGCGTTATGCGTTATGCGTTATGCGTTATGCGTTATACGTTATGCGTTATGCGTTATGCGTTATGCGTTATACGGTATGCGTTATGCGTTATACGGCATGCGTTATGCGTTATGCGTTATGCGTTATGATTTATGCGTTATGCGTTACGCTTTATGCGTTATGCATTATGCGTTATGCGTTATGCGATATGCGTTATGCGTTATACGGTATGCGTTATGCGTTATGCTTTATGCGTTATGCGTTATGCGTTATGCGTTATGCATTATGCGTTATGCGTTATATGTTATGCGTTATGCGCTATGCGTTATGCGTTATGCGTTATGCGTTATGCGTTATGCGTAATGCGTTATGCGTTATGCGTTATGCGTTATGCGTTATGCATTATGCCGTGTGCGTTATGCGTTATGCGTTATGCGTGATCCGTTATGTATTAGGCGATATACGTTTTGCGGTATCCTTATGCATTATGCGTTATACGTTATGCGTTATGCGTTATGCGTTATGCGTTATGCGTTATGCGTTATGCGTTATGCGTTATGCGTTATGCTTTATGCGTTATGCGTTATGAGTTACACGTTATGCGTTATGCGTTATGCGTTATGCGTTATTGCGTTAGGGGTTATGCGTTATGCGTTATACTTTATGCGTTATGCATTATGCGTTATGCGTGATCCGTTATGCGTTAGGCGTTATGGGTTTTCCGGTGTTCGATATGCGTTGTGCATTATGCGTTATGCGTTATGAAGTATGGGTTATGGTTTATGCATTATGCGTTGTGCGCTATACGTTTGCGTTATACGGTATGCGTTATGCGTTATACGTTATGCGTTATGCGTTATGCGTTATGCGTTATGGGTTATGCTTCATGCGTTATGCGTTATGCGTTATGCGTTATGCGTTATGCGTTATGCGTTATACGGTATGCGTTATGCGTTATGCGTTATGCGTTATGCGTTATACGGTATGCGTTATGCGTTATACGTTATGCGTTATGCGTTATGCGTTATGGGTTATGCGTTATGGTTATGCGTTATGCGTTATGCGATATGCGTCATGCATCAAGCCTTATGCGTTATGTGATATGCTATATTCGTCATGCATCAAGCCTTATGCGTTATGGGTTATGCGTTAACGTTATGCGTTTTGCGTTATGCGTTATGCGTTATGCGTGATCCGTTATGTGTTAGGCGATATACGTTTTGCGGTATTAGTTATGCGTTATGCGTTATGCGTTATCCGTTGTTCATTATGCGTTATGCGTTGTGCGTTATACGTTTGCGTTATGCGGCATGCGTTATGCGTTATACGGTATGCGTTATGCGTTATGCGTTATGCGTTATGCGTTATGCGTTATGCGTTATGCATTATGCGTTATGCGTTATATGTTATGCGTTATGCGCTATGCGTTATGCGTTATGCGTTATGCGTTATGCGTTATGCGTAATGCGTTATGCGTTATGCGTTATGCGTTATGCGTTATGCATTATGCGGTGTGCGTTATGCGTTATGCGTTATGCGTGATCCGTTATGTATTAGGCGATATACGTTTTGCGGTATTCGTTATGCGTTATGCGTTATGCGTTATGCGTTATGCGTTATACGGTATGCGTTATGCGTTATGCGTTATGCGTTATGCGTTATGCGTTATGCGTTATGCGTTATGCGTTATGCGTTATGCGTTATGCGTTATGCGTTATACGTTATGCGTTATGCGTTATGCGTTATGCGTTATACGGTATGCGTTATGCGTTATACGGCATGCGTTATGCGTTATGCGTTATGCGTTATGATTTATGCGTTATGCGTTACGCTTTATGCGTTATGCATTATGCGTTATGCGTTATGCGATATGCGTTATGCGTTATGCGTTATGCGTTATTCGTTATGAGTATTGAGTTATAAGTTATGCGTTATGAGTTACTCGTTATGCTTTATGCGTTATGCGTTATTGTGTTAGGGGTTATGCGTTATGCGTTATGCGTTATGAAGTATGGGTTATGGTTTATGCGTTATACGTTGTGCGCTATACGTTTGCGTTATGCGTTATGCGTTATGCGTTATACGGTATGCGTTATGCGTTATACGTTATGCGTTATGCGTTATGGGTTATGCGTTATGCGTTATGCGTTATGCTTTATGCGTTATGCGTTATGCGTTATGCGTTATGCGTTATGCGTTATGCGTTATACGGTATGCGTTATGCGTTATGCGTTATGCGTTATACGGTATGCGTTAGGCGTTATGCGTTATATGTTATGCGTTATGCGCTATGCGTTATGCGTTATGCGTTATGCGTTATGCGTTATGCGTAATGCGTTATGCGTTATGCGTTATGCGTTATGCGTTATGCATTATGCGGTGTGCGTTATGCGTTATGCGTTATGCGTGATCCGTTATGTATTAGGCGATATACGTTTTGCGGTATTCGTTATGCGTTATGCGTTATGCGTTATACGTTATGCGTTATACGGTATGCGTTATGCGTTATGCGTTATGCGTTATGCGTTATGCGTTATACGGTATGCGTTATGCGTTATACGTTATGCGTTAGGCGTTATGCGTTATGGGTTATGCGTTATGCGTTATGGTTATGCGTTATGCGTTATGCGATATGCGTCATGCATCAAGCCTTATGCGTTATGTGATATGCGATATTCGTCATGCATCAAGCCTTATGCGTTATGGGTTATGCGTTAACGTTATGCGTTTTGCGTTATGCGTTATGCGTTATGCGTTATGCGTTATGCGTCATGCGTTATACATTATGCGTTATGCTTTATGCGTTATGCGTTATGAGTTATACGTTATGCGTTGTGCGTTATACGTTTGCGTTATGCGTTTTGCGTTATGCGTTATACGTTATGCGTTATGCGTTATGCGATATGCGTTATGCGTTATGCCTTATGCGTTATGCTTTATGCGTTATGCGTTATGAGTTACAAGTTATGCGTTATGCGTTATGCGTTATTGCGTTAGGGTTTATGCGTTTTGCGTTATGCGTTATGCTTTATAAGTTATGCGTTATGCGTTATGCGTTATGCGTTATGCGTTATGCGTTATGCGTTATGCGGTGTGCGTTATGCGTTATGCGTTATGCGTGATCCGTTATGTATTAGGCGATATACGTTTTGCGGTATTCGTTATGCGTTATGCGTTATGCGTTATACGTTATGCGTTATACGGTATGCGTTATGCGTTATGCGTTATGCGTTATGCGTTATGCGTTATGCGTTATGCGTTATACGGTATGCGTTATGCGTTATACGTTATGCGTTAGGCGTTATGCGTTATGGGTTATGCGTTATGCGTTATGGTTATGCGTTATGCGTTATGCGATATGCGTCATGCATCAAGCCTTATGCGTTATGTGATATGCGATATTCGTCATGCATCAAGCCTTATGCGTTATGGGTTATGCGTTAACGTTATGCGTTTTGCGTTATGCGTTATGCGTTATGCGTTATGCGTTATGCGTTATGCGTTATGCGTTATACGTTATGCGTTATGCGTTATGCGTTATGCGTTATACGGTATGCGTTATGCGTTATACGGCATGCGTTATGCGTAATGCGTTATGCGTTATGATTTATGCGTTATGCGTTACGCTTTATGCGTTATGCATTATGCGTTATGCGTTATGCGATATGCGTTATGCGTTATGCGTTATGCGTTATTCGTTATGAGTATTGAGTTATAAGTTATGCGTTATGAGTTACTCGTTATGCTTTATGCGTTATGCGTTATTGTGTTAGGGGTTATGCGTTATGCGTTATGCGTTATGAAGTATGGGTTATGGTTTATGCGTTATACGTTGTGCGCTATACGTTTGCGTTATGCGTTATGCGTTATGCGTTATACGGTATGCGTTATGCGTTATACGTTATGCGTTATGCGTTATGGGTTATGCGTTATGCGTTATGCGTTATGCTTTATGCGTTATGCGTTATGCGTTAAGCGTTATGCGTTATGCGTTATGCGTTATGCGTTATACGGTATGCGTTATGCGTTATGCGTTATGCGTTATACGGTATGCGTTAGGCGTTATGCGTTATATGTTATGCGTTATGCGCTATGCGTTATGCGTTATGCGTTATGCGTTATGCGTTATGCGTAATGCGTTATGCGTTATGCGTTATGCGTTATGCGTTATGCATTATGCGGTGTGCGTTATGCGTTATGCGTTATGCGTGATCCGTTATGTATTAGGCGATATACGTTTTGCGGTATTCGTTATGCGTTATGCGTTATGCGTTATACGTTATGCGTTATACGGTATGCGTTTTGCGTTATGCGTTATGCGTTATGCGTTATGCGTTATGCGTTATGCGTTATACGGTATGCGTTATGCGTTATACGTTATGCGTTAGGCGTTATGCGTTATGGGTTATGCGTTATGCGTTATGGTTATGCGTTATGCGTTATGCGATATGCGTCATGCATCAAGCCTTATGCGTTATGTGATATGCGATATTCGTCATGCATCAAGCCTTATGCGTTATGGGTTATGCGTTAACGTTATGCGTTTTGCGTTATGCGTTATGCGTTATGCGTTATGCGTTATGCGTTATGCGTTATGCGTCATGCGTTATACATTATGCGTTATGCTTTATGCGTTATGCGTTATGAGTTATACGTTATGCGTTGTGCGTTATACGTTTGCGTTATGCGTTTTGCGTTATGCGTTATACGTTATGCGTTATGCGTTATGCGATATGCGTTATGCGTTATGCCTTATGCGTTATGCTTTATGCGTTATGCGTTATGGGTTATGCTTCATGCGTTATGCGTTATGCGTTATGCTTTATGCGTTATGCGTTATGCGTTATGCGTTATGCGTTATGCGTTATGCGTTATGCGTTATGCGTTATGCGTTATGCGTTATGCGTTATGCGTTATGCGTTATGCGTTATACGGTATGCGTTATGCGTTATGCGTTATGCGTTATGCGTTATACGGTATGCGTTATGCGTTATACGTTATGCGTTATGCGTTATGCGTTATGGGTTATGCGTTATGCGTTATGGTTATGCGTTATGCGTTATGCGAAATGCGTCATGCATCAAGCCTTATCCGTTATGTGTTATGCGATATTCGTCATGCATCAAGCCTTATGCGTTATGGGTTATGCGTTAACGTTATGCGTTTTGCGTTATGCGTTATGCGTTATGCGTGATCCGTTATGTGTTAGGCGATATACGTTTTGCGGTATTAGTTATGCGTTATGCGTTATGCGTTATCCGTTGTTCATTATGCGTTATGCGTTGTGCGTTATACGTTTGCGTTATGCGGCATGCGTTATGCGTTATACGGTATGCGTTATGCGTTATGCTTTATGCGTTATGCGTTATGCGTTATGCGTTATGCATTATGCGTTATGCGTTATATGTTATGCGTTATGCGTTATGGGTTATGATTCATGCGTTATGCGTTATGCGTCATGCGTTATGCGTCATGCGTTATACATTATGCGTTATGCTTTATGCGTTATGCGTTATGAGTTATACGTTATGCGTTGTGCGTTATACGTTTGCGTTATGCGTTATGCGTTATGCGTTATACGGTATGCGTTATGCGTTATACGTTATGCGTTATGCGTTATGCGTTATACGGTATGCGTTATGCGTTATGCGTTATGCGTTATGCGTAATGCGTTATGCGTTATGCGTTATGCGTTATGCGTTATGCATTATGCGGTGTGCGTTATGCGTTATGCGTTATGCGTGATCCGTTATGTATTAGGCGATATACGTTTTGCGGTATTCGTTATGCGTTATGCGTTATGCGTTATGCGTTATGCGTTATACGGTATGCGTTATGCGTTATGCGTTATGCGTTATGCGTTATGCGTTATGCGTTATGCGTTATGCGTTATACGGTATGCGTTATGCGTTATACGTTATGCGTTATTCGTTATGCGTTATGGGTTATGCGTTATGCGTTATGGTTATGCGTTATGCGTTATGCGTTATGCGTTATGCGTTATGCGTCATGCGTTATACATTATGCGTTATGCTTTATGCGTTATGCGTTATGAGTTATACGTTATGCGTTATGCGTTATGCGTAATGCGTTATGCGTTATGCGTTATGCGTTATGCGTTACGCATTATGCGGTATGCGTTATGCGTTATGCGTTATGCGTTATGCGTTATGCGTTATGCGTTATGTGTTATATGTTATGCGTTATGCGTTATGCGTTATGCGTTATGCGTTATGCGTTATGCGTTATGCGTTATGCGTTATGCGTTATGCGTTGTGCGTTATACGTTTGCGTTATGCGTTATGCGTTATACGTTATGCGTTATGCGTTATGCGTTATGGGTTATGCTTCATGCGTTATGCGTTATGCGTTATGCTTTATGCGTTATGCGTTATGCGTTATGCGTTATGCGTTATGCTTTATGCGTTATGCGTTATGCGTTATGCGTTATGCGTGATCCGTTATGCGTTAGGCCTTATGCGTTTGGCGGTATTCGTTATGCGTTGTGCATTATGCGTTATGCGTTATATGTTATGCGTTATGCGTTATGCGTTATGCGTTATGCGTTATGCGTTATACGTAATGCGTTATGCGTTATGCGTTATGCGTTATACGGTATGCGTTATGCGTTATACGGTATGCGTTATGCGTTATGCGTTATGCGTTATGCGTTATGATTTATGCGTTATGCGTTACGCTTTATGCGTTATGCATTATGCGTTATGCGTTATGCGATATGCGTTATGCGTTATGCGTTATTCGTTATGAGTAATGAGTTATAAGTTATGCGTTATGAGTTACTCGTTATGCTTTATGCGTTATGCGTTATTGTGTTAGGGGTTATGCGTTATGCGTTATGCGTTATGAAGTATGGGTTATGGTTTATGCGTTATGCGTTGTGCGCTATACGTTTGCGTTATGCGTTATGCGTTATGCGTTATACGGTATGCGTTATGCGTTATACGTTATGCGTTATGCGTTATGCGTTATGCGTTATGCGTTATGGGTTATGCTTCATGCGTTATGCGTTATGCGTTATGCTTTATGCGTTATGCGTTATGCGTTATGCGTTATGCGTTATGCGTTATACGGTATGCGTTATGCGTTATGCGTTATGCGTTATGCGTTATGCGTTATGATTCATGCGTTATGCGTTACGCTTTATGCGTTATGCGTTATGCGTTATGCGTTATGCGTTATGCGTTATGCGTTATGCGTTATTCGTTATGAGTAATGAGTTATAAGTTATGCGTTATGCCTTATGCTTTATGCATTATGCGTTATGCATTATGCGTTATGCGTTATGCGTTATGCTTTATGCGTTATGCGTTACTCCTTATGAGTTATGAGTTATGTGTTATGCGTGATCCGTTATGCGTTGAGCGTTATGCGTTATGCGTTATGCGTTATGCGTTATGCGTTATGCGTTATGCGTTATGCGTTATGCTTTATGCGTTATGCGTTATGAGTTATACGTTATGCGTTATGCGTTATGCGTTATGCGTTACGCGTTATGCGTTACGCGTTACGCGTTATGCGTTATGCGTTATGCGTTATGCGTTATGCGTTATGCGTTATGCGTTATGCGTTATGCGTTATGCGTTATGCGTTATGCGTTATGCGTTATGCGTTATGGTTTGCGTTATACGTTTGCATTATGCGTTATGCGTTATGCGTTGTACGGTATGCGTTATGCGTTACGCGTTATGCGTTATGCGTTATGCGTTATGCGTTATGCGTTATGCGTTATGCGTTATGCGTTATGCGTTATGCGTTATGCGTTATGCGTTATGGTTTGCGTTATACGTTTGCATTATGCGTTATGCGTTATGCGTTGTACGGTATGCGTTATGCGTTATACGTTATGCGTTATGCGTTATGCATAATGCGTTATACGTTAAGTATTATGCGTTATGCCTTATGCGTTATGCGATATGCGTCATACATCAAGCCTTATGCGTTATGCGATATGCGATATGCGTTATGCGTTATGCGTTATACGGTATGCGTTATGCGTTATGCGTTATGCGTTATGCGTTATACGGTATGCGTTATGCGTTATACGTTATGCGTTATGCGTTATGCGTTATGGGTTATGCGTTATGCGTTATGGTTATGCGTTATGCGTTATGCGATATGCGTCATGCATCAAGCCTTATGCGTTATGTGATATGCGATATTCGTCATGCATCAAGCCTTATGCGTTATGGGTTATGCGTTAACGTTATGCGTTTTGCGTTATGCGTTATGCGTTATGCGTGATCCGTTATGTGTTAGGCGATATACGTTTTGCGGTATTAGTTATGCGTTATGCGTTATCCGTTGTTCATTATGCGTTATGCGTTGCGCGTTATACGTTTGCGTTATGCGGCATGCGTTATGCGTTATACGGTATGCGTTATGCGTTATGAATTATGGTTATGCGTTATGCGTTATGCGATATGCGTCATGCATCAAGCCTTATGCGTTATGTGATATGCGATATTCGTCATGCATCAAGCCTTATGCGTTATGGGTTTTGCGTTAACGTTATGCGTTATGCGTTATGCGTTATGCGTTATGCGTTATGCGTTATACGGTATACGTTATGCGTTATACGTTATGCGTTATGCGTTATGCGTTATGGGTTATGCCTTATGCCTTATGGTTTGCGTTATACGTTTGCATTATGCGTTATGCGTTATGCGTTGTACGGTATGCGTTATGCGTTATACGTTATGCGTTATGCGTTATGCGTTATGCATACTGCGTTATACGTTATGTATTATGCGTTATGCCTTATGCGTTATGCGATATGCGTCATACATCAAGCCTTATGCGTTATGCGATATGCGATATGCGTCATGCATCAAGCCTTATGCGTTATGCGTTATGCGTTATGCGTTATGCGTTATGCTTTATGCGTTATGCGTTATGCGTTATGCGTTATGCATTATGCGTTATGCGTTATGCTTTATGCGTTATGCGTTATGCGTTATGCGTTATGCGTTATGCGTTATGCGTTTTGCGTTATGCGTTATATGTTATGCGTTATGCGTTATGCGTTATGCGTTGTGCGTTATACGTTTGCGTTATGCGTTATGCGTTATGCGTTGTACGGTATGCGTTATGCGTTATACGTTATGCGTTATGCGTTATGCGTTATGCGAAATGCGTTATGCGTTATGCGTTATGTGTTATGCTTTATGCGTTATGCGTTATGAGTTACTCGTTATGCTTTATGCGTTATGCGTTATGCGTTATGCGTTATGCGTTATGCGTTATGCTTTATGCGTTATGCGTTATGCGTTATGCGTTATGCGTGATCCGTTATGCGTTAGGCGTTATGCGTTTTGCGGTATTCGTTATGCGTTGTGCATTATGCGTTATGCGTTATATGTTATGCGTTATGCGTTATGCGTTATGCGTTATGCGTTATGCGTTATGCGTTATGCGTTATACGTAATGCGTTATGCGTTATGCGTTATGCGTTATACGGTATGCGTTATGCGTTATACGGTATGCGTTATGCGTTATGCGTTATGCGTTATGCGTTATGATTTATGCGTTATGCGTTACGCTTTATGCGTTATGCATTATGCGTTATGCGTTATGCGATATGCGTTATGCGTTATGCGTTATTCGTTATGAGTAATGAGTTATAAGTTATGCGTTATGAGTTACTCGTTATGCTTTATGCGTTATGCGTTATTGTGTTAGGGGTTATGCGTTATGCCATATGCGTTATGAAGTATGGGTTATGGTTTATGCGTTATGCGTTGTGCGCTATACGTTTGCGTTATGCGTTATGCGTTATGCGTTATACGGTATGCGTTATGCGTTATACGTTATGCGTTATTCGTTATGCGTTATACGTTATGCGTTATGCTTTATGCGTTATGCGTTACTCCTTATGAGTTATGAGTTATGTGTTATGCGTGATCCGTTATGCGTTGAGCGTTATGCGTTATGCGTTATGCGTTATGCGTTATGCGTTATACGGTATGCGTTATGCGTTATACGGTATGCGTTATGCGTTATGCGTTATGCGTTATGCGTTATGCGTTATGCTTTATGCGTTATGCGTTATGCGTTATGCGTTATGCGTGATCCGTTATGCGTTAGGCGTTATGCGTTTTGCGGTATTCGTTATGCGTTGTGCATTATGCGTTATGCGTTATATGTTATGCGTTATGCGTTATGCGTTATGCGTTATGCGTTATGCGTTATGCGTTATGCGTTATACGTAATGCGTTATGCGTTATGCGTTATGCGTTATACGGTATGCGTTATGCGTTATACGGTATGCGTTATGCGTTATGCGTTATGCGTTATGCGTTATGATTTATGCGTTATGCGTTACGCTTTATGCGTTATGCATTATGCGTTATGCGTTATGCGATATGCGTTATGCGTTATGCGTTATTCGTTATGAGTAATGAGTTATAAGTTATGCGTTATGAGTTACTCGTTATGCTTTATGCGTTATGCGTTATTGTGTTAGGGGTTATGCGTTATGCCATATGCGTTATGAAGTATGGGTTATGGTTTATGCGTTATGCGTTGTGCGCTATACGTTTGCGTTATGCGTTATGCGTTATGCGTTATACGGTATGCGTTATGCGTTATACGTTATGCGTTATTCGTTATGCGTTATACGTTATGCGTTATGCTTTATGCGTTATGCGTTACTCCTTATGAGTTATGAGTTATGTGTTATGCGTGATCCGTTATGCGTTGAGCGTTATGCGTTATGCGTTATGCGTTATGCGTTATGCGTTATGCGTTATGCGTTATGCGTTATGCTTTATGCGTTATGCGTTATGAGTTATACGTTATGCGTTATGCGTTATGCGTTATGCGTTACGCGTTTTGCGTTACGCGTTACGCGTTATGCGTTATGCGTTATGCGTTATGCGTTATGCGTTATGCGTTATGCGTTATGCGTTATGCGTTATGCGTTATGCGTTATGCGTTATGCGTTATGCGTTATGCGTTGTGCGTTATACGTTTGCGTTATGCGTTATGCATTATGCGTTATACGGTATACGTTATGCGTTATACGTTATGCGTTATGCGTTATGCGTTATGGGTTATGCCTTATGCCTTATGGTTTGCGTTATACGTTTGCATTATGCGTTATGCGTTATGCGTTGTACGGTATGCGTTATGCGTTATACGTTATGCGTTATGCGTTATGCGTTATGCATACTGCGTTATACGTTATGTATTATGCGTTATGCCTTATGCGTTATGCGATATGCGTCATACATCAAGCCTTATGCGTTATGCGATATGCGATATGCGTCATGCATCAAGCCTTATGCGTTATGCGTTATGCGTTATGCGTTATGCGTTATGCTTTATGCGTTATGCGTTATGCGTTATGCGTTATGCATTATGCGTTATGCGTTATGCTTTATGCGTTATGCGTTATGCGTTATGCGTTATGCGTTATGCGTTATGCGTTTTGCGTTATGCGTTATATGTTATGCGTTATGCGTTATGCGTTATGCGTTGTGCGTTATACGTTTGCGTTATGCGTTATGCGTTATGCGTTGTACGGTATGCGTTATGCGTTATACGTTATGCGTTATGCGTTATGCGTTATGCGAAATGCGTTATGCGTTATGCGTTATGTGTTATGCTTTATGCGTTATGCGTTATGAGTTACTCGTTATGCTTTATGCGTTATGCGTTATGCGTTATTGCGTTAGGGGTTATGCGTTATGCGTTATGCGATATACTTTATGCGTTATGCATTATGCGTTATGCGTGATCCGTTATGCGTTAGGCGTTATGGGTTTTCCGGTGTTCGTTATGCGTTGTGCATTATGCGTTATGCGTTATGAAGTATGGGTTATGGTTTATGCGTTATGCGTTGTGCGCTATACGTTTGCGTTATGCGTTATGCGTTATGTGTTATACGGTATGCGTTATGCGTTATACGTTATGCGTTATGCGTTATGCGTTATGGGTTATGCTTCATGCGTTATGCATTATGCGTTGTGCGCTATACGTTTGCGTTATGCGTTATTCGTTATGCGTTATACGGTATGCGTTATGCGTTATACGTTATGCGTTATGCGTTATGCGTTATGCGTTATGGGTTATGCGTTATGCGTTATGCGTTATGGGTTATGCTTCATGCGTTATGCGTTATGCGTTATGCTTTATGCGTTATGCGTTATGCGTTATGCGTTATGCGTTATGCGTTATGCGTTATGCGTTATGCGTTATGCGTTATGCGTTATACGGTATGCGTTATGCGTTATGCGTTATACGGTATGCGTTATGCGTTATGCGTTATACGGTATGCGTTATGCGTTATGCGTTATGCGTTATGCGTTATGATTCATGCGTTATGCGTTACGCTTTATGCGTTATGCGTTATGCGTTATGCGTTATGCGTTATGCGTTATGCGTTATGCGTTATGCGTTATGCGTTATGCGTTATTCGTTATGAGTAATGAGTTATAAGTTATGCGTTATGCCTTATGCTTTATGCATTATGCGTTATGCATTATGCGTTATGCGTTATGCGTTATGCTTTATGCGTTATGCGTTACTCCTTATGAGTTATGAGTTATGTGTTATGCGTGATCCGTTATGCGTTGAGCGTTATGCGTTATGCGTTATGCGTTATGCGTTATGCGTTATGCGTTATGCGTTTTGCGTTATGCGTTATGCTTTATGCGTTATGCGTTATGAGTTATACGTTATGCGTTATGCGTTACGCGTTATGCGTTACGCGTTATGCGTTACGCGTTACGCGTTATGCGTTATGCGTTATGCGTTATGCGTTATGCGTTATGCGTTATGCGTTATGCGTTATGCGTTATGCGTTATGCGTTATGCGTTATGCGTTATACGGTATGCGTTATGCGTTATGCGTTATGCGTTATACGGTATGCGTTATGCGTTATGCGTTATGCGTTATACGGTATGCGTTATGCGTTATGCGTTATGCGATATGCGTCATGCATCAAGCCTTATGCGTTATGTGATATGCGATATTCGTCATGCATCGAGCCTTATGCGTTATGGGTTATGCGTTAACGTTATGCGTTTTGCGTTATGCGTTATGCGTTATACATTATGCGTTATGCTTTATGCGTTATGCGTTATGAGTTATACGTTATGCGTTATGCGTTATGCGTAATGCGTTATGCGTTATGCGTTATGCGTTATGCGTTACGCATTATGCGGTATGCGTTATGCGTTATGCGTTATGCGTTATGCGTAATGCGTTATGCGTTAGGCGTTATGCGTTATGGGTTATGCGTTATGCGTTATGGTTATGCGTTATGCGTTATGCGATATGCGTCATGCATCAAGCCTTATGCGTTATGTGATATGCGATATTCGTCATGCATCAAGCCTTATGCGTTATGGGTTATGCGTTAACGTTATGCGTTTTGCGTTATGCGTTATGCGTTATGCGTTATCCGTTATGCGTCATGCGTTATACATTATGCGTTATGCTTTATGCGTTATGCGTTATGAGTTATACGTTATGCGTTATGCGTTATGCGTAATGCGTTATGCGTTATGCGTTATGCGTTATGCGTTACGCATTATGCGGTATGCGTTATGCGTTATGCGTTATGCGTTATGCGTTATGTGTTATATGTTATGCGTTATGCGTTATGCGTTATGCGTTATGCGTTATGCGTTGTGCGTTATACGTTTGCGTTATGCGTTATGCGTTATACGTTACGCGTTATGCGTTATGCGTTATGGGTTATGCTTCATGCGTTATGCGTTATGCGTTATGCTTTATGCGTTATGCGTTATGCGTTATGCGTTATGCGTTATGCGTTATGCGTTATGCGTTATGCTTTATGCGTTATGCGTTATGCGTTATGCGTTATGCGTGATCCGTTATGCGTTAGGCGTTATGCGTTTTGCGGTATTCGTTATGCGTTGTGCATTATGCGTTATGCATTATGCGTTATGCGTTATGCGTTATGCGTTATGCGTTATGCGTTATGCGTTATGCGTTATGCGTTATGCGTTATACGTAATGCGTTATGCGTTATGCGTTATGCGTTATACGGTATGCGTTATGCGTTATGCGTTATACGGTATGCGTTATGCGTTATGCGTTATGCGTTATGCGTTATGATTTATGCGTTATGCGTTACGCTTTATGCGTTATGCATTATGCGTTATGCGTTATGCGATATGCGTTATGCGTTATGCGTTATGCGTTATTCGTTATGAGTAATGAGTTATAAGTTATGCGTTATGAGTTACTCGTTATGCTTTATGCGTTATGCGTTATTGTGTTAGGGGTTATGCGTTATGCGTTATGCGTTATGAAGTATGGGTTATGGTTTATGCGTTATGCGTTGTGCGCTATACGTTTGCGTTATGCGTTATGCGTTATGCGTTATACGGTATGCGTTATGCGTTATACGTTATGCGTTATGCGTTATGCGTTATGCGTTATGCGTTATGCGTTATGGGTTATGCTTCATGCGTTATGCGTTATGCGTTATGCTTTATGCGTTATGCGTTATGCGTTATGCGTTATGCGTTATGCGTTATGCGTTATGCGTTATGCGTTATGCGTTATACGGTATGCGTTATGCGTTATGCGTTATACGGTATGCGTTATGCGTTATGCGTTATACGGTATGCGTTATGCGTTATGCGTTATGCGTTATGCGTTATGATTCATGCGTTATGCGTTACGCTTTATGCGTTATGCGTTATGCGTTATGCGTTATGCGTTATGCGTTATGCGTTATGCGTTATGCGTTATGCGTTATGCGTTATTCGTTATGAGTAATGAGTTATAAGTTATGCGTTATGCCTTATGCTTTATGCATTATGCGTTATGCATTATGCGTTATGCGTTATGCGTTATGCTTTATGCGTTATGCGTTACTCCTTATGAGTTATGAGTTATGTGTTATGCGTGATCCGTTATGCGTTGAGCGTTATGCGTTATGCGTTATGCGTTATGCGTTATGCGTTATGCGTTATGCGTTTTGCGTTATGCGTTATGCTTTATGCGTTATGCGTTATGAGTTATACGTTATGCGTTATGCGTTACGCGTTATGCGTTACGCGTTATGCGTTACGCGTTACGCGTTATGCGTTATGCGTTATGCGTTATGCGTTATGCGTTATGCGTTATGCGTTATGCGTTATGCGTTATGCGTTATGCGTTATGCGTGATCCGTTATGTGTTAGGCGATATACGTTTTGCGGTATTAGTTATGCGTTATGCGTTATGCGTTATCCGTTGTTCATTATGCGTTATGCGTTGTGCGTTATACGTTTGCGTTATGCGGCATGCGTTATGCGTTATACGGTATGCGTTATGCGTTACGCTTTATGCGTTATGCATTATGCGTTATGCGTTATGCGATATGCGTTATGCGTTATGCGTTATTCGTTATGAGTAATGAGTTATAAGTTATGCGTTATGCGTTATGGTTATGCGTTATGCGTTATGCGTTATGCGTTGTGCGTTATGCGTTGTGCGTTATACATTTGCGTTATGCGTTATGCGTTATACGTTATGCGTTATGCGTTATGCGATATGCGTTATGCGTTATGCGTTATGCGTTATGCGTTATGCTATATGCTTTATGCGTTATGCGTTATGAGTTACTCGTTATGCTTTATGCGTTATGCGTTATGCGTTATTGTGTTAGGGGTTATGCGTTATGCGTTATGCGTTATGAAGTATGGGTTATGGTTTATGCGTTATGCGTTATGCGTTATGCGTTATGCGTTATGCGTTATGCGTTATGCGTTATGCGTTATTCGTTATGAGTAATGAGTTATAAGTTATGCGTTATGCCTTATGCTTTATGCGTTATGCGTTATGCGTTATTGTGTTAGGGGTTATGCGTTTTTGTTATGCGTTATGAAGTATGGGTTATGGTTTATGCGTTATGCGTTGTGCGCTATACGTTTGCGTTATGCTATATGCTTTATGCGTTATGCGTTATGCGTTATGCTTTATGCGTTATGCGTTATGCGTTATTGTGTTAGGGGTTATGCGTTTTTGTTATGCGTTATGAAGTATGGGTTATGGTTTATGCGTTATGCGTTGTGCGCTATACGTTTGCGTTATGCGTTATGCGTTATGCGTTATACGGTATGCGTTATGCGTTATACGTTATGCGTTATGCGTTATGCGTTATGCGTTATGGGTTATGCTTCATGCGTTATGCGTTATGCGTTATGCTTTATGCGTTATGCGTTATGCGTTATGCGTTATGCGTCATGCGTTATGCGTTATGCATACTGCGTTATACGTTATGTATTATGCGTTATGCCTTATGCGTTATGCGATATGCGTCATACATCAAGCCTTATGCGTTATGCGATATGCGATATGCGTCATGCATCAAGCCTTATGCGTTATGCGTTATGCGTTATGCGTTATGCGTTATGCTTTATGCGTTATGCGTTATGCGTTATGCGTTATGCATTATGCGTTATGCGTTATGCTTTATGCGTTATGCGTTATGCGTTATGCGTTATGCGTTATGCGTTATGCGTTTTGCGTTATGCGTTATATGTTATGCGTTATGCGTTATGCGTTATGCGTTGTGCGTTATACGTTTGCGTTATGCGTTATGCGTTATGCGTTGTACGGTATGCGTTATGCGTTATACGTTATGCGTTATGCGTTATGCGTTATGCGAAATGCGTTATGCGTTATGCGTTATGTGTTATGCTTTATGCGTTATGCGTTATGAGTTACTCGTTATGCTTTATGCGTTATGCGTTATGCGTTATTGCGTTAGGGGTTATGCGTTATGCGTTATGCGATATACTTTATGCGTTATGCATTATGCGTTATGCGTGATCCGTTATGCGTTAGGCGTTATGGGTTTTCCGGTGTTCGTTATGCGTTGTGCATTATGCGTTATGCGTTATGAAGTATGGGTTATGGTTTATGCGTTATGCGTTGTGCGCTATACGTTTGCGTTATGCGTTATGCGTTATGTGTTATACGGTATGCGTTATGCGTTATACGTTATGCGTTATGCGTTATGCGTTATGGGTTATGCTTCATGCGTTATGCATTATGCGTTGTGCGCTATACGTTTGCGTTATGCGTTATTCGTTATGCGTTATACGGTATGCGTTATGCGTTATACGTTATGCGTTATGCGTTATGCGTTATGCGTTATGGGTTATGCTTCATGCGTTATGCGTTGTGCGTTATGCTTTATGCGTTATGCGTTATGCGTTATGCGTTATGCGTTATGCGTTATGCGTTATACGGTATGCGTTATGCGTTATGCGTTATGCGTTATACGGTATGCGTTATGCGTTATGCGTTATGCGATATGCGTCATGCATCAAGCCTTATGCGTTATGTGATATGCGATATTCGTCATGCATCGAGCCTTATGCGTTATGGGTTATGCGTTAACGTTATGCGTTTTGCGTTATGCGTTATGCGTTATACATTATGCGTTATGCTTTATGCGTTATGCGTTATGAGTTATACGTTATGCGTTATGCGTTATGCGTAATGCGTTATGCGTTATGCGTTATGCGTTATGCGTTACGCATTATGCGGTATGCGTTATGCGTTATGCGTTATGCGTTATGCGTAATGCGTTATGCGTTAGGCGTTATGCGTTATGGGTTATGCGTTATGCGTTATGGTTATGCGTTATGCGTTATGCGATATGCGTCATGCATCAAGCCTTATGCGTTATGTGATATGCGATATTCGTCATGCATCACGCCTTATGCGTTATGGGTTATGCGTTAACGTTATGCGTTTTGCGTTATGCGTTATGCGTTATGCGTTATCCGTTATGCGTCATGCGTTATACATTATGCGTTATGCTTTATGCGTTATGCGTTATGAGTTATACGTTATGCGTTATGCGTTATGCGTAATGCGTTATGCGTTATGCGTTATGCGTTATGCGTTACGCATTATGCGGTATGCGTTATGCGTTATGCGTTATGCGTTATGCGTTATGTGTTATATGTTATGCGTTATGCGTTATGCGTTATGCGTTATGCGTTATGCGTTGTGCGTTATACGTTTGCGTTATGCGTTATGCGTTATACGTTACGCGTTATGCGTTATGCGTTATGGGTTATGCTTCATGCGTTATGCGTTATGCGTTATGCTTTATGCGTTATGCGTTATGCGTTATGCGTTATGCGTTATGCGTTATGCGTTATGCGTTATGCTTTATGCGTTATGCGTTATGCGTTATGCGTTATGCGTGATCCGTTATGCGTTAGGCGTTATGCGTTTTGCGGTATTCGTTATGCGTTGTGCATTATGCGTTATGCATTATATGTTATGCGTTATGCGTTATGCGTTATGCGTTATGCGTTATGCGTTATGCGTTATGCGTTATGCGTTATACGTAATGCGTTATGCGTTATGCGTTATGCGTTATGCGTTATACGGTATGCGTTATGCGTTATGCGTTATACGGTATGCGTTATGCGTTATGCGTTATGCGTTATGCGTTATGATTTATGCGTTATGCGTTACGCTTTATGCGTTATGCATTATGCGTTATGCGTTATGCGATATGCGTTATGCGTTATGCGTTATGCGTTATTCGTTATGAGTAATGAGTTATAAGTTATGCGTTATGAGTTACTCGTTATGCTTTATGCGTTATGCGTTATTGTGTTAGGGGTTATGCGTTATGCGTTATGCGTTATGAAGTATGGGTTATGGTTTATGCGTTATGCGTTGTGCGCTATACGTTTGCGTTATGCGTTATGCGTTATGCGTTATACGGTATGCGTTATGCGTTATACGTTATGCGTTATGCGTTATGCGTTATGCGTTATGCGTTATGCGTTATGGGTTATGCTTCATGCGTTATGCGTTATGCGTTATGCTTTATGCGTTATGCGTTATGCGTTATGCGTTATGCGTTATGCGTTATGCGTTATGCGTTATGCGTTATGCGTTATACGGTATGCGTTATGCGTTATGCGTTATACGGTATGCGTTATGCGTTATGCGTTATACGGTATGCGTTATGCGTTATGCGTTATGCGTTATGCGTTATGATTCATGCGTTATGCGTTACGCTTTATGCGTTATGCGTTATGCGTTATGCGTTATGCGTTATGCGATATGCGTTATGCGTTATGCGTTATGCGTTATGCGTTATTCGTTATGAGTAATGAGTTATAAGTTATGCGTTATGCCTTATGCTTTATGCATTATGCGTTATGCATTATGCGTTATGCGTTATGCGTTATGCTTTATGCGTTATGCGTTACTCCTTATGAGTTATGAGTTATGTGTTATGCGTGATCCGTTATGCGTTGAGCGTTATGCGTTATGCGTTATGCGTTATGCGTTATGCGTTATGCGTTATGCGTTATGCGTTTTGCGTTATGCGTTATGCTTTATGCGTTATGCGTTATGAGTTATACGTTATGCGTTATGCGTTACGCGTTATGCGTTACGCGTTATGCGTTACGCGTTACGCGTTATGCGTTATGCGTTATGCGTTATGCGTTATGCGTTATGCGTTATGCGTTATGCGTTATGCGTTATGCGTTATGCGTTATGCGTGATCCGTTATGTGTTAGGCGATATACGTTTTGCGGTATTAGTTATGCGTTATGCGTTATGCGTTATCCGTTGTTCATTATGCGTTATGCGTTGTGCGTTATACGTTTGCGTTATGCGGCATGCGTTATGCGTTATACGGTATGCGTTATGCGTTACGCTTTATGCGTTATGCATTATGCGTTATGCGTTATGCGATATGCGTTATGCGTTATGCGTTATTCGTTATGAGTAATGAGTTATAAGTTATGCGTTATGCGTTATGGTTATGCGTTATGCGTTATGCGTTATGCGTTGTGCGTTATGCGTTGTGCGTTATACATTTGCGTTATGCGTTATGCGTTATACGTTATGCGTTATGCGTTATGCGATATGCGTTATGCGTTATGCGTTATGCGTTATGCGTTATGCTATATGCTTTATGCGTTATGCGTTATGAGTTACTCGTTATGCTTTATGCGTTATGCGTTATGCGTTATTGTGTTAGGGGTTATGCGTTATGCGTTATGCGTTATGAAGTATGGGTTATGGTTTATGCGTTATGCGTTGTGCGTTATGCGTTATGCGTTATGCGTTATGCGTTATGCGTTATGCGTTATTCGTTATGAGTAATGAGTTATAAGTTATGCGTTATGCCTTATGCTTTATGCGTTATGCGTTATGCGTTATTGTGTTAGGGGTTATGCGTTTTTGTTATGCGTTATGAAGTATGGGTTATGGTTTATGCGTTATGCGTTGTGCGCTATACGTTTGCGTTATGCTATATGCTTTATGCGTTATGCGTTATGCGTTATGCTTTATGCGTTATGCGTTATGCGTTATTGTGTTAGGGGTTATGCGTTTTTGTTATGCGTTATGAAGTATGGGTTATGGTTTATGCGTTATGCGTTGTGCGCTATACGTTTGCGTTATGCGTTATGCGTTATGCGTTATACGGTATGCGTTATGCGTTATACGTTATGCGTTATGCGTTATGCGTTATGCGTTATGGGTTATGCTTCATGCGTTATGCGTTATGCGTTATGCTTTATGCGTTATGCGTTATGCGTTATGCGTTATGCGTTATGCGTCATGCGTTATGCGTTATGCGTTATACGGCATGCGTTATGCGTTATGCGTTTTGCGTTATGCGTTATGCGTTATGCGTTATGCGTTATGCGTTATGCGTTATACGGTATGCGTTATGCGTTATGCGTTATGCGTTATGCGTTATGCGTTATGCGTTATGCGTTATGCGTTATGCGTTATGCGTTATGCGTTATGCGTTATACGGTATGCGTTATGCGTTATGCGTTATGCGTTATGCGTTATACGGTATGCTTTATGCGTTATACGTTATGCGTTATGCGTTATGCGTTATGCGTTATGCGTTATGCGTTATGGGTTATGCGTTATGCGTTATGGTTATGCGTTATGCGTTATGCGATATGCGTTATGCGTTATGCGTTATGGGTTATGCTTCATGCGTTATGCGTTATGCGTTCTGCCTTATGCGTTATGCGTTATGCGTTATGCGTTATGCGTTATGGGTTATGCGTTATGCGTTATGCGTTATGCGTTATGCGTTATGCGTTATACGGTATGCGTTATGCGTTATGCGTTATGCGTTATGCGTTATGCGTTATGCGTAATGCGTTATGCGTTATGCGTTATGCGTTATGCGTTATGCATTATGCGGTGTGCGTTATGCGTTATGCGTTATGGGTTATGCTTCATGCGTTATGCGTTATGCGTTATGCTTTATGCGTTATGCGTTATGCGTTATGCGTTATGCGTTATGCGTTATACTTTATGCGTTATGCATTATGCGTTATGCGTGATCCGTTATGCGTTAGGCGTTATGGGTTTTCCGGTGTTCGTTATGCGTTGTGCATTATGCGTTATGCGTTATGAAGTATGGGTTATGGTTTATGCGTTATGCGTTGTGCGCTATACGTTTGCGTTATGCGTTATGCGTGATCCGTTATGTGTTAGGCGATATACGTTTTGCGGTATTAGTTATGCGTTATGCGTTATGCGTTATCCGTTGTTCATTATGCGTTATGCGTTGTGCGTTATACGTTTGCGTTATGCGGCATGCGTTATGCGTTATACGGTATGCGTTATGCGTTATGCTTTATCCGTTATGCGTTATGCGTTATGCGATATGCGTTATGCGTTATGCGTTATACGTTATGCGTTATGCGTTATGCGTTATGCGTTATGCGTTATGCGTTATGCGTAATGCGTTATGCGTTATGCGTTATGCGTTATGCGTTATGCATTATGCGGTGTGCGTTATGCGTTATGCGTTATGCGTTATGGGTTATGCTTCATGCGTTATGCGTTATGCGTTATGCTTTATGCGTTATGCGTTATGCGTTATGCGTTATGCGTTATGCTTTATGCGTTATGCGTTATGCGTTATGCGTTATGCGTTATGCGTTATGCGTTATACTTTATGCGTTATGCATTATGCGTTATGCGTGATCCGTTATGCGTTAGGCGTTATGGGTTTTCCGGTGTTCGTTATGCGTTGTGCATTATGCGTTATGCGTTATGAAGTATGGGTTATGGTTTATGCGTTATGCGTTGTGCGCTATACGTTTGCGTTATGCGTTATGCGTTATGTGTTATACGGTATGCGTTATGCGTTATACGTTATGCGTTATGCGTTATGCGTTATGGGTTATGCTTCATGCGTTATGTGTTATGCTTTATGCGTTATGCGTTATGTGTTATGCGTTATGCGTTATGCGATATGCGATATGCGTTATGCGTTATGCGTTATGCGTTATGCGTTATGCGTTATGCGTTATGCGTTATGCGTTATGCGTTATGCGTTATGCGTTATGCGTTATGCGTTATGCGTTATTTGTTATGCGTTATGCGTTATGCGTTATGCGTTATGCGTTATGCGTTATGCGTTATGCGTTATGGGTTATGCGTTAACGTTATGCGTTTTGCGTTATGCGTTATGCGTTATGCGTTATGCGTTATGCGTTCTGCGTTATGCGTTATGCGTTATGCGTTATGCGTTATGCGTAATGCGTTATGCGTTATGCGTTATGCGTTATGCTTTATGCGTTATGCGTTATGAGTTATACGTTATGCGTTATGCGTTATGCGTTATGCGTTATGCGTTATGCGTTGTGCGTTATGCGTTATGCGTTATGCGTTATGCGTTATGCGTTATGCGTTATGCGTTATGCGTTATGCGTTATGCGTTATGCGTTATGCGTTATGCGTTATGCGTTATGCGTTATGCGTTGTGCGTTATACGGTATGCGTTATGCGTTATACGTTATGCGGTATGCGTTATGCGTTATGCGTTATGCGTTATGCGTTATGCGTAATGCGTTATGCGTTATGCGTTATGCGTTATGCGTTATGCGTTTGCGTTATGCGTTATTCGTTATGCGTTATGCGTTGTGCGTTATGCGTTATGCGTTATGCGTTGTGCGTTATACGTTTGCGTTATGCGTTATTCGTTATGCGTTATACGGTATGCGTTATGCGTTATACGTTATGCGTTATGCGTTATGCGTTATGCGTTATGGGTTATGCTTCATGCGTTATGCGTTATGCGTTATGCTTTATGCGTTATGCGTTATGCGTTATGCGTTATGCGTTATGCGTTATGCGTTATGTGTTATGCGTTATACGGTATGCGTTATGCGTTATGCGTTATGCGTTATGCGTTATGCTTTATGCGTTATACGGTATGCGTTATGCGTTATGCGATATGCGTTATGCGTTATGCGTTATGCGTTATGCGTTATGCGTTATACGGTATGCGTTATGCGTTATGCGTTATGCGTTATGCTATATGCTTTATGCGTTATGCGTTATGAGTTACTCGTTATGCTTTATGCGTTATGCGTTATGCGTTATTGTGTTAGGGGTTATGCGTTATGCGTTATGCGTTATGAAGTATGGGTTATGGTTTATGCGTTATGCGTTGTGCGCTATACGTTTGCGTTATGCGTTATGCGTTATACGGTATGCGTTATGCGTTATGCGTTATACGTTATGCGTTATGCGTTATGCGTTATGCGTTATGGGTTATGCTTCATGCGTTATGCGTTATGCGTTATGCTTTATGCGTTATGCGTTATGCGTTATGCGTTATGCGTCATGCGTTATGCGTTATGCGTTATACGGTATGCGTTGAGCGTTATGCGTTATGCGTTATGCGTTATGCGTTATGCGTTATACGGTATGCGTTATGCGTTATGCGTTATGCGTTATGCTATATGCTTTATGCGTTATGCGTTATGAGTTACTCGTTATGCTTTATGCGTTATGCGTTATGCGTTATTGTGTTAGGGGTTATGCGTTATGCGTTATGCGTTATGAAGTATGGGTTATGGTTTATGCGTTATGCGTTGTGCGCTATACGTTTGCGTTATGCGTTATGCGTTATACGGTATGCGTTATGCGTTATACGTTATGCGTTATGCGTTATGCGTTATGCGTTATGGGTTATGCTTCATGCGTTATGCGTTATGCGTTATGCTTTATGCGTTATGCGTTATGCGTTATGCGTTATGCGTTATGCGTCATGCGTTATGCGTTATGCGTTATACGGTATGCGTTGAGCGTTATGCGTTATGCGTTATGCGTTATGCGTTATGCGATATGCGTTATTCGTTATGCGTTATGCGTTATGCGTTATGCGTTATGCGTTATGCGTTATGCGTTATGCGTTATGCGTTATGCGTTATGCGTTATGCGTTATGCGTTATGCGTTATGCGTTATGGGTTATACGTTTTGCGTTATGCGTTATGCGTTATACGGTATGCGTTATGCGTTATACGTTATGCGTTATGCGTTATGCTTTATGCGTTATGCGTTACGCGTTATGCGTTATGCGTTATACGATATGCGTTATGCGTTATACGTTATGCGTTATGCGTTATGCGTTATGCGTTATGCGTTATGCGTTATACGGTATGCGTTATAGGTTATACGTTTTGCGTTATGCGTTATGCGTTATGCGTTATGCATTATGCGTTATGCGTGATCTGACATGCGTTATGCGTTATGCGTTATGCGTTATGCGTTATGCGTTATGCGTTATGCGTTATGCGATGTGCGTTATGCGTTGTGCGTTATACGTTTGCGTTATGCGTTATGCGTTATACGTTATGCGTTATGCGTTATGCGATATGCGTTATGCGTTATGCGTTATGCGTTATGCTATATGCTTTATGCGTTATGCGTTATGAGTTACTCGTTATGCTTTATGCGTTATGCGTTATGCGTTATTGTGTTAGGGGTTATGCGTTATGCGTTAGGCGTTATGAAGTATGGGTTATGGTTTATGCGTTATGCGTTGTGCGCTATACGTTTGCGTTATGCGTTATGCGTTATACGTTATACGGTATGCGTTATGCGTTATACGTTATGCGTTATGCGTTATGCGTTATGCGTTATGGGTTATGCTTCATGCGTTATGCGTTATGCGTTATGCTTTATGCGTTATGCGTTATGCGTTATGCGTTATGCGTCATGCGTTATGCGTTATGCGTTATACGGTATGCGTTATGCGTTATGCGTTATGCGTTATGCGTTATGATTCATGCGTTATGCGTTACGCTTTATGCGTTATGCGTTATGCGTTATGCGTTATGCGTTATGCGATATGCGTTATGCGTTATGCGTTATGCGTTATTCGTTATGAGTAATGAGTTACAAGTTATGCGTTATGACTTATGCTTTATGCACTATGCGTTATGCATTATGCGTTATGCGTTATGCTTTATGCGTTATGCGTTACTCCTTATGAGTTATGAGTTATGCGTTATGCGTGATCCGTTATGCGTTGAGCGTTATGCGTTATGCGTTATGCGTTATGCGTTATGCGTTATGCGTTATGCGTTATGCTTTATGCGTTATGCGTTATGAGTTATACGTTATGCGTTATGCGTTATGCGTTATGCGTAACGCGTTATGCGTTACGCGATACGCGTTATGCGTTATGCGTTATGCATTATGCGTTATGCGTTATGCGTTATGCGTTATGCGTTATGCGTTATGCGTTATGCGTTATGCGTTATGCGTTATACGTTATGCGTTATGCGTTATGCGTTATGCGTTATGCGTTATGCGTTATGCGTTATGCGTTATGCGTTATGCGTTATGCGTTATGCGTTATGCGTTATGGGTTACGCGTTATGCGTTATGCGTTATGCTTTATGCGTTCTGCATTATGCGTTATGCGTTATGCGTGATCCGTTATGCGTTATGCGTTATGCGTTATGCGTTATGCGTTATACGTTATGCGTTATGCGTTATGCGTTATGCGATATGCGTTATGCGTTATGCGTTATGCGTAATGCGTTATGCGTTATGCGTTATGCGTTATGCGTTATGCGTTATGCGTTATGCGTTATGCGTTATGCGTTATTCGTTATGCGTTATGCGTTGTGCGTTATGCGTTATGCGTTATGCGTTGTGCGTTATACGTTTGCGTTATGCGTTATTCGTTATGCGTTATACGGTATGCGTTATGCGTTATACGTTATGCGTTATGCGTTATGCGTTATGCGTTATGGGTTATTGTGTTAGGGGTTATGCGTTTTTGTTATGCGTTATGAAGTATGGGTTATGGTTTATGCGTTATGCGTTGTGCGCTATACGTTTGCGTTATGCGTTATGCGTTATGCGTTATACGGTATGCGTTATGCGTTATACGTTATGCGTTATGCGTTATGCGTTATGCGTTATGGGTTATGCTTCATGCGTTATGCGTTATGCGTTATGCTTTATGCGTTATGCGTTATGCGTTATGCGTTATGCGTCATGCGTTATGCGTTATGCGTTATACGGCATGCGTTATGCGTTATGCGTTTTGCGTTATGCGTTATGCGTTATGCGTTATGCGTTATGCGTTATGCGTTATACGGTATGCGTTATGCGTTATGCGTTATGCGTTATGCGTTATGCGTTATGCGTTATGCGTTATGCGTTATGCGTTATGCGTTATGGTTATGCGTTATGCGTTATGCGATATGCGTTATGCGTTATGCGTTATGGGTTATGCTTCATGCGTTATGCGTTATGCGTTCTGCTTTATGCGTTATGCGTTATGCGTTATGCGTTATGGGTTATGCGTTATGCGTTATGCGTTATGCGTTATGCGTTATGCGTTATACGGTATGCGTTATGCGTTATGCGTTATGCGTTATGCGTTATGCGTTATGCGTAATGCGTTATGCGTTATGCGTTATGCGTTATGCGTTATGCTTTATGCGGTGTGCGTTATGCGTTATGCGTTATGGGTTATGCTTCATGCGTTATGCGTTATGCGTTATGCTTTATGCGTTATGCGTTATGCGTTATGCGTTATGCGTTATGCGTTATACTTTATGCGTTATGCATTATGCGTTATGCGTGATCCGTTATGCGTTAGGCGTTATGGGTTTTCCGGTGTTCGTTATGCGTTGTGCATTATGCGTTATGCGTTATGAAGTATGGGTTATGGTTTATGCGTTATGCGTTGTGCGCTATACGTTTGCGTTATGCGTTATGCGTGATCCGTTATGTGTTAGGCGATATACGTTTTGCGGTATTCGTTATGCGTTATGCGTTATGCGTTATGCGTTGTGCGTTATACGTTTGCGTTATGCGGCATGCGTTATGCGTTATACGGTATGCGTTATGCGTTATGCTTTATCCGTTATGCGTTATGCGTTATGCGATATGCGTTATGCGTTATGCGTTATACGTTATGCGTTATGCGTTATGCGTTATGCGTTATGCGTTATGCGTTATGCGTTATGCGTAATGCGTTATGCGTTATGCGTTATGCGTTATGCGTTATGCATTATGCGGTGTGCGTTATGCGTTATGCGTTATGCGTTATGGGTTATGCTTCATGCGTTATGCGTTATGCGTTATGCTTTATGCGTTATGCGTTATGCGTTATGCGTTATGCGTTATGCGTTATGCGTTATGCTTTATGCGTTATGCGTTATGCGTTATGCGTTATGCGTTATGCGTTATGCGTTATACTTTATGCGTTATGCATTATGCGTTATGCGTGATCCGTTATGCGTTAGGCGTTATGGGTTTTCCGGTGTTCGTTATGCGTTGTGCATTATGCGTTATGCGTTATGAAGTATGGGTTATGGTTTATGCGTTATGCGTTGTGCGCTATACGTTTGCGTTATGCGTTATGCGTTATGTGTTATACGGTATGCGTTATGCGTTATACGTTATGCGTTATGCGTTATGCGTTATGGGTTATGCTTCATGCGTTATGTGTTATGCTTTATGCGTTATGCGTTATGTGTTATGCGTTATGCGTTATGCGATATGCGATATGCGTTATGCGTTATGCGTTATGCGTTATGCGTTATGCGTTATGCGTTATGCGTTATGCGTTATGCGTTATGCGTTATGCGTTATGCGTTATGCGTTATTTGTTATGCGTTATGCGTTATGCGTTATGCGTTATGCGTTATGCGTTATGCGTTATGGGTTATGCGTTAACGTTATGCGTTTTGCGTTATGCGTTATGCGTTATGCGTTATGCGTTATGCGTTCTGCGTTATGCGTTATGCGTTATGCGTTATGCGTTATGCGTAATGCGTTATGCGTTATGCGTTATGCGTTATGCTTTATGCGTTATGCGTTATGAGTTATACGTTATGCGTTATGCGTTATGCGTTATGCGTTATGCGTTGTGCGTTATGCGTTATGCGTTATGCGTTATGCGTTATGCGTTATGCGTTATGCGTTATGCGTTATGCGTTATGCGTTATGCGTTATGCGTTATGCGTTATGCGTTATGCGTTATGCGTTATGCGTTATGCGTTATGCGTTATGCGTTGTGCGTTATACGGTATGCGTTATGCGTTATACGTTATGCGGTATGCGTTATGCGTTATGCGTTATGCGTTATGCGTTATGCGTAATGCGTTATGCGTTATGCGTTATGCGTTATGCGTTATGCGTTTGCGTTATGCGTTATTCGTTATGCGTTATGCGTTGTGCGTTATGCGTTATGCGTTGTGCGTTATACGTTTGCGTTATGCGTTATTCGTTATGCGTTATACGGTATGCGTTATGCGTTATACGTTATGCGTTATGCGTTATGCGTTATGCGTTATGGGTTATGCTTCATGCGTTATGCGTTATGCGTTATGCTTTATGCGTTATGCGTTATGCGTTATGCGTTATGCGTTATGCGTTATGCGTTATGCGTTATGTGTTATGCGTTATACGGTATGCGTTATGCGTTATGCGTTATGCGTTATGCGTTATGCTTTATGCGTTATACGGTATGCGTTATGCGTTATGCGATATGCGTTATGCGTTATACGTTATGCGTTATGCGTTATGCGTTATACGGTATGCGTTATGCGTTATGCGTTATGCGTTATGCTATATGCTTTATGCGTTATGCGTTATGAGTTACTCGTTATGCTTTATGCGTTATGCGTTATGCGTTATTGTGTTAGGGGTTATGCGTTATGCGTTATGCGTTATGAAGTATTGGTTATGGTTTATGCGTTATGCGTTGTGCGCTATACGTTTGCGTTATGCGTTATGCGTTATACGGTATGCGTTATGCGTTATACGTTATGCGTTATGCGTTATGCGTTATGCGTTATGCGTTATGGGTTATGCTTCATGCGTTATGCGTTATGCGTTATGCTTTATGCGTTATGCGTTATGCGTTATGCGTTATGCTTCATGCGTTATGCGTTATGCGTTATACGGTATGCGTTGAGCGTTATGCGTTATGCGTTATGCGTTATGCGTTATGCGTTATACGGTATGCGTTATGCGTTATGCGTTATGCGTTATGCTATATGCTTTATGCGTTATGCGTTATGCGTTATGAGTTACTCGTTATGCTTTATGCGTTATGCGTTATGCGTTATTGTGTTAGGGGTTATGCGTTATGCGTTATGCGTTATGAAGTATGGGTTATGGTTTATGCGTTATGCGTTGTGCGCTATACGTTTGCGTTATGCGTTATGCGTTATACGGTATGCGTTATGCGTTATACGTTATGCGTTATGCGTTATGCGTTATGCGTTATGGGTTATGCTTCATGCGTTATGCGTTATGCGTTATGCTTTATGCGTTATGCGTTATGCGTTATGCGTTATGCGTTATGCGTCATGCGTTATGCGTTATGCGTTATACGGTATGCGTTGAGCGTTATGCGTTATGCGTTATGCGTTATGCGTTATGCGTTATGCGTTATGCGTTATGCGTTATGCGTTATGCGTTATGCGTTATGCGTTATGCGTTATGCGTTATGCGTTATGCGTTATGCGTTATGCGTTATGCGTTATGCGTTATGCGTTATGCGTTATGGGTTATACGTTTTGCGTTATGCGTTATGCGTTATACGGTATGCGTTATGCGTTATACGTTATGCGTTATGCGTTATGCTTTATGCGTTATGCGTTACGCGTTATGCGTTATGCGTTATACGATATGCGTTATGCGTTATACGTTATGCGTTATGCGTTATGCGTTATGCGTTATGCGTTATGCGTTATGCGTTATACGGTATGCGTTATAGGTTATACGTTTTGCGTTATGCGTTATGCGTTATGCGTTATGCATTATGCGTTATGCGTGATCTGACATGCGTTATGCGTTATGCGTTATGCGTTATGCGTTATGCGTTATGCATTATGCGTTATGCGATGTGCGTTATGCGTTGTGCGTTATACGTTTGCGTTATGCGTTATGCGTTATACGTTATGCGTTATGCGTTATGCGATATGCGTTATGCGTTATGCGTTATGCGTTATGCTATATGCTTTATGCGTTATGCGTTATGAGTTACTCGTTATGCTTTATGCGTTATGCGTTATGCGTTATTGTGTTAGGGGTTATGCGTTATGCGTTAGGCGTTATGAAGTATGGGTTATGGTTTATGCGTTATGCGTTGTGCGCTATACGTTTGCGTTATGCGTTATACGTTATACGGTATGCGTTATGCGTTATACGTTATGCGTTATGCGTTATGCGTTATGCGTTATGGGTTATGCTTCATGCGTTATGCGTTATGCGTTATGCTTTATGCGTTATGCGTTATGCGTTATGCGTTATGCGTCATGCGTTATGCGTTATGCGTTATACGGTATGCGTTATGCGTTATGCGTTATGCGTTATGCGTTATGATTCATGCGTTATGCGTTACGCTTTATGCGTTATGCGTTATGCGTTATGCGTTATGCGTTATTTGTTATGCGTTATGCGTTATGCGTTATGCGTTATGCGTTATGCGTTATGCGTTATGCGTTATGCGTTATGGGTTATGCGTTAACGTTATGCGTTTTGCGTTATGCGTTATGCGTTATGCGTTATGCGTTATGCGTTCTGCGTTATGCGTTATGCGTTATGCGTTATGCGTTATGCGTAATGCGTTATGCGTTATGCGTTATGCGTTATGCGTTATGCTTTATGCGTTATGCGTTATGAGTTATACGTTATGCGTTATGCGTTATGCGTTATGCGTTATGCGTTGTGCGTTATGCGTTATGCGTTATGCGTTATGCGTTATGCGTTATGCGTTATGCGTTATGCGTTATGCGTTATGCGTTATGCGTTATGCGTTATGCGTTATGCGTTATGCGTTATGCGTTATGCGTTATGCGTTATGCGTTGTGCGTTATACGGTATGCGTTATGCGTTATACGTTATGCGGTATGCGTTATGCGTTATGCGTTATGCGTTATGCGTTATGCGTAATGCGTTATGCGTTATGCGTTATGCGTTATGCGTTATGCGTTATGCGTTATGCGTTATGCGTTATGCGTTATGCGTTATGTGTTATGCGTTATACGGTATGCGTTATGCGTTATGCGTTATACGGTATGCGTTATGCGTTATGCGTTATGATTCATGCGTTATGCGTTACGCTTTATGCGTTATGCGTTATGCGTTATGCGTTATGCGTTATGCGATATGCGTTATGCGTTATGCGTTATGCGTTATTCGTTATGAGTAATGAGTTACAAGTTATGCGTTATGACTTATGCTTTATGCACTATGCGTTATGCATTATGCGTTATGCGTTATGCTTTATGCGTTATGCGTTACTCCTTATGAGTTATGAGTTATGCGTTATGCGTGATCCGTTATGCGTTGAGCGTTATGCGTTATGCGTTATGCGTTATGCGTTATGCGTTATGCGTTATGCGTTATGCTTTATGCGTTATGCGTTATGAGTTATACGTTATGCGTAACGCGTTATGCGTTACGCGATACGCGTTATGCGTTATGCGTTATGCATTATGCGTTATGCGTTATGCGTTATGCGTTATGCGTTATGCGTTATGCGTTATGCGTTATGCGTTATACGTTATGCGTTATGCGTTATGCGTTATGCGTTATGCGTTATGCGTTATGCGTTATGCGTTATGCGTTATGCGTTATGCGTTATGCGTTATGGGTTACGCGTTATGCGTTATGCGTTATGCTTTATGCGTTCTGCATTATGCGTTATGCGTTATGCGTGATCCGTTATGCGTTATGCGTTATGCGTTATGCGTTATGCGTTATACGTTATGCGTTATGCGTTATGCGTTATGCGTTATGCGTTATGCGTTATGCGTTATGCGTAATGCGTTATGCGTTATGCGTTATGCGTTATGCGTTATGCGTTATGCGTTATGCGTTATGCGTTATGCGTTATGCCTTATGCGTTATGCGTTATGCGTTATGCGTTATGCGTTATACGGTATGCGTTATGGGTTATACGTTTTGCGTTATGCGTTATGCGTTATGCGTTATGCGTTATGCGTTATGAGTTATGCGTTATGCGTTATGCGTTATGCGTTATGCGTTATGCGTTATGCGTTATGCGCTATGCGTTATGCGTTATGCGTTATGCGTTATGCGTTACGCGTTATACGGTATGCGTTATGCGTTATGCGTTATGCGTTATGCGTTATGCGTTATGCGTTATGCGTTATGCGTTATGCGTTATGCGTTATACGGTATGCGTTATGCGTTATGCGTTATGCGTTATGCGTTATACGGTATGCGTTATGCGTTATACGTTATGCGTTATGCGTTATGCGTTATGCGTTATGCGATATGCGTTATGCGTTATACGGTATGCGTTATGCGTTATGCGTTATGCGTTATGCGTTATGCGTTATGCGTTATGCGTTATACGGTATGCGTTATGCGTTATGCGTTATGCGTTATGCGTTATACGGTATGCGTTATGCGTTATACGTTATGCGTTATGCGTTATGCGTTATGCGTTATGCGTTATGCGTTATACGGTATGCGTTATGCGTTATACGTTATGCGTTATGCGTTATGCGTTATGCGTTATACGGTATGCGTTATGCGTTATGCATTATGCGTTGTGCGCTATACGTTTGCGTTATGCGTTATTCGTTATGCGTTATACGGTATGCGTTATGCGTTATACGTTATGCGTTATGCGTTATGCGTTATGGGTTATGCTTCATGCGTTATGCGTTATGCGTTATGCGTTATGCGTTATGCGTTATACGGTATGCGTTATGCGTTATGCGTTATACGTTATGCGTTATGCGTTATGCGTTATGGGTTATGCGTTATGCGTTATGGTTATGCGTTATGCGTTATGCGATATGCGTCATGCATCAAGCCTTATGCGTTATGTGATATGCGATATTCGTCATGCATCAAGCCTTATGCGTTATGGGTTATGCGTTAACGTTATGCGTTTTGCGTTATGCATTATGCGTTATGCGTGATCCGTTATGTGTTAGGCGATATACGTTTTGCGGTATTAGTTATGCGTTATGCGTTATACGTTATCCGTTGTTCATTATGCGTTATGCGTTGTGCGTTATACGTTTGCGTTATGCGGCATGCGTTATGCGTTATACGGTATGCGTTATGCGTTATGCTTTATCCGTTATGCGTTATGCGTTATGCGATATGCGTTATGCGTTATGCGTTATGCGTTATGCGTTATGCGTTATGCGTTATGCGTTATGCGTTATGCGTTATGCGTTATGCGTTATGCCTTATGCGTTATGCGTTATGCGTTATGCGTTATGCGTTATACGGTATGCGTTATGGGTTATACGTTTTGCGTTATGCGTTATGCGTTATGCGTTATGCGTTATGCGTTATGCGTTATGCGTTATGCGTTATGCGTTATGCGTTATGCGTTATGCGTTATGCGTTATGCGTTATGCGTTATGCGTTATGCGTTATGCGTTACGCGTTATACGGTATGCGTTATGCGTTATGCGTTATGCGTTATGCGTTATGCGTTATGCGTTATGCGTTATGCGTTATGCGTTATACGGTATGCGTTATGCGTTATGCGTTATGCGTTATGCGTTATACGGTATGCGTTATGCGTTATGCGTTATACGTTATGCGTTATGCGTTATGCGTTATGCGTTATGCGATATGCGTTATGCGTTATACGGTATGCGTTATGCGTTATGCGTTATGCGTTATGCGTTATGCGTTATGCGTTATACGGTATGCGTTATGCGTTATGCGTTATGCGTTATGCGTTATACGGTATGCGTTATGCGTTATACGTTATGCGTTATGCGTTATGCGTTATGCGTTATGCGTTATGCGTTATACGGTATGCGTTATGCGTTATACGTTATGCGTTATGCGTTATGCGTTATGCGTTATGCGTTATGCGTTATACGGTATGCGTTATGCGTTATGCATTATGCGTTGTGCGCTATACGTTTGCGTTATGCGTTATTCGTTATGCGTTATACGGTATGCGTTATGCGTTATACGTTATGCGTTATGCGTTATGCGTTATGGGTTATGCTTCATGCGTTATGCGTTATGCGTTATGCGTTATGCGTTATGCGTTATGCGTTATGCGTTATACGGTATGCGTTATGCGTTATGCGTTATGCGTTATGCGTTATACGGTATGCGTTATGCGTTATGCGTTATACGTTATGCGTTATGCGTTATGCGTTATGGGTTATGCGTTATGCGTTATGGTTATGCGTTATGCGTTATGCGATATGCGTCATGCATCAAGCCTTATGCGTTATGTGATATGCGATATTCGTCATGCATCAAGCCTTATGCGTTATGGGTTATGCGATAACGTTATGCGTTTTGCGTTATGCATTATGCGTTATGCGTGATCCGTTATGTGTTAGGCGATATACGTTTTGCGGTATTAGTTATGCGTTATGCGTTATACGTTATCCGTTGTTCATTATGCGTTATGCGTTGTGCGTTATACGTTTGCGTTATGCGGCATGTGTTATGCGTTATACGGTATGCGTTATGCGTTATGCTTTATCCGTTATGCGTTATGCGTTATGCGATATGCGTTATGCGTTATGCGTCATGCGTTATGCGTTATGCGTTATGCGTTATGCGTTATGCGTTATGCGTTATGCGTTATGCGTTATGCGTTATGCGTTATGCGTTATGCGTTATGCGTTATGCGTTATGCGTTATGCGTTATGCGTTATGCGTTATGCGTTATGCGTTATGCGTTATACGGTATGCGTTATGGTTTATACGTTTTGCGTTATGCGTTATGCGTTATGCGTTATGCGTTATGCGTTATGCGTTATGCGTTATGCGTTATGCGTTATACGTTATGCGTTATGCGTTATGCGTTATGCGTTATGCGTTATGCGTTATGCGTTATGCGTTATGCGTTATGCGTTATGCGTTATGCGTTATGCGTTATGCGTTATGCGTTATGCGTTATGGGTTATACGTTTTGCGTTATGCGTTATGCGTTATGCGTTATACGGTATGCGTTATGCGTTATACGTTATGCGTTATGCGTTATGCTTTATGCGTTATGCGTTATGCGTTATACGGTATGCGTTATGCGTTATGCGTTATACGTTATGCGTTATGCGTTATGCGTTATGGGTTATGCGTTATGCGTTATGGTTATGCGTTATGCGTTATGCGATATGCGTCATGCATCAAGCCTTATGCGTTATGTGATATGCGATATTCGTCATGCATCAAGCCTTATGCGTTATGGGTTATGCGTTAACGTTATGCGTTTTGCGTTATGCATTATGCGTTATGCGTGATCCGTTATGTGTTAGGCGATATACGTTTTGCGGTATTAGTTATGCGTTATGCGTTATACGTTATCCGTTGTTCATTATGCGTTATGCGTTGTGCGTTATACGTTTGCGTTATGCGGCATGCGTTATGCGTTATACGGTATGCGTTATGCGTTATGCTTTATCCGTTATGCGTTATGCGTTATGCGATATGCGTTATGCGTTATGCGTTATGCGTTATGCGTTATGCGTTATGCGTTATGCGTTATGCGTTATGCGTTATGCGTTATGCGTTATGCGTTATACGGTATTCGTCATGCATCAAGCCTTATGCGTTATGGGTTATGCGTTATGCGTTATGCGTTATGCGTTATGCGTTATACGTTATACGTTATGCGTTATGCGTTATGCGTTATGCGTTATGCGTTATGCGTTATGCGTTATGCGTTATGCGTTATGCGTTATGCGTTATGCGTTATGCGTTATGCGTTATGCGTTATGGGTTATACGTTTTGCGTTATGCGTTATGCGTTATGCGTTATACGGTATGCGTTATGCGTTATACGTTATGCGTTATGCGTTATGCTTTATGCGTTATGCGTTATGCGTTATGCGTTATGCGTTATACGGTATGCGTTATGCGTTATACGTTATGCGTTATGCGTTATGCGTTATGCGTCATGCGTTATACGGTATGCGTTATGGGTTATACGTTTTGCATTATGCGTTATGCGTTATGCGTTATGCATTATGCATTATGCGTGATCTGCTTTATGCGTTATGCGTTATGAGTTACTCGTTATGCTTTATGCGTTATGCGTTATGCGTTATGCGTTATTGTGTTAGGGGTTATGCGTTATGCGTTATGAAGTATGGGTTATGGTTTATGCGTTATGCGTTGTGCGCTATACGTTTGCGTTATGCGTTATGCGTTATGCGTTATACGGTATGCGTTATGCGTTATACGTTATGCGTTATGCGTTATGCGTTATGCGTTATGGGTTATGCTTCATGCGTTATGCGTTATGCGTTATGCTTTATGCGTTATGCGTTATGCGTTATGCATTATGCGTCATGCGTTATGCGTTATGCGTTATACGGTATGCGTTATGCGTTATGCGTTATGCGTTATGCGTTATGATTCATGCGTTATGCGTTACGCTTTATGCGTTATGCGTTATGCGTTATGCGTTATGCGTTATGCGATATGCGCTATGCGTTATGCGTTATGCGTTATGCGTTATTCGTTATGAGTAATGAGTTACAAGTTATGCGTTATGCCTTATGCTTTATGCACTATGCGTTATGCATTATGCGTTATGCGTTATGCGTTATGCTTTATGCGTTTGCCTTACTCCTTTTGAGTTATGAGTTATGCGTTATGCGTGATCCGTTATGCGTTGAGCGTTATGCGTTATGCGTTATGCGTTATGCGTTATGCGTTATGCGTTATGCGTTATGCGTTATGCGTTATGCGTTATGCGTTATGCGTTATGCGTTATGCGTTATGCGTTATGCGTTATGCGTTATGCGTTATGCGTTATGCGTTATGCGTTATGCGTTATGCGTTATGCGTTATGCGTTATGGGTTATACGTTTTGCGTTATGCGTTATGCGTTATTTGTTATACGGTATGCGTTATGCGTTATACGTTATGCGTTATGCGTTATGCTTTATGCGTTATGCGTTATGCGTTATGCGTTATGCGTTATACGGTATGCGTTATGCGTTATACGTTATGCGTTATGCGTTATGCGTTATGCGTTATGCGTTATACGGTATGCGTTATGGGTTATACGTTTTGCGTTATGCGTTATGCGTTATGCGTTATGCGTGATCTGACATGCGTTATGCGTTATGCGTTATGCGTTATGCGTTATGCGTTGTGCGTTATGCGTTGTGCGTTATACGTTTGCGTTATGCGTTATGCGTTATACGTTATGCGTTATGCGTTATGCGATATGCGTTATGCGTTATGCGTTATGCGTTATGCGTTATGCGTTATGCTATATGCTTTATGCGTTATGCGTTATGAGTTACTCGTTATGCTTTATGCGTTATGCGTTATGCGTTATTGTGTTAGGGGTTATGCGTTATGCGTTATGCGTTATGAAGTATGGGTTATGGTTTATGCGTTATGCGTTGTGCGCTATACGTTTGCGTTATGCGTTATGCGTTATGCGTTATACGGTATGCGTTATGCGTTATACGTTATGCGTTATGCGTTATGCGTTATGCGTTATGGGTTATGCTTCATGCGTTATGCGTTATGCTTTATGCTTTATGCGTTATGCGTTATGCGTTATGCGTTATGCGTCATGCGTTATGCGTTATGCGTTATACGGTATGCGTTATGCGTTATGCGTTATGCGTTATGCGTTATGATTCATGCGTTATGCGTTACGCTTTATGCGTTATGCGTTATGCGTTATGCGTTATGCGTTATGCGATATGCGTTATGCGTTATGCGTTATGCGTTATTCGTTATGAGTAATGAGTTACAAGTTATGCGTTATGCCTTATGCTTTATGCACTATGCGTTATGCATTATGCGTTATGCGTTATGCGTTATGCTTTATGCGTTATGCGTTACTCCTTATGAGTTATGAGTTATGCGTTATGCGTGATCCGTTATGCGTTGAGCGTTATGCGTTATGCGTTATGCGTTATGCGTTATGCGTTATGCGTTATGCGTTATGCGTTATGCGTTATGCGTTATGCTTTATGCGTTATGCGTTATGAGTTATACGTTATGCGTTATGCGTTACGCTATATGCGTTACGCGATACGCGTTATGCGTTATGCGTTATGCATTATGCGTTATGCGTTATGCGTTATGCGTTATGCGTTATGCGTTATGCGTTATGCGTTATGCGTTATGCGTTATGCGTTATGCGTTATGCGTTATGCGTTATGCGTTATGCGTTATGCGTTATGCGTTATGCGTTATGCGTTATGCGTTATGCGTTATGCGTTATGCGTTATGCGTTATGCGTTATGCGTTATGCGTTATGCGTTATGGGTTTTACGTTTTGCGTTATGCGTTATGCGTTATGCGTTATACGGTATGCGTTATGCGTTATACGTTATGCGTTATGCGTTATGCGTATGCGTTATGGGTTATGCTTCATGCGTTATGCGTTATGCGTTATGCTTTTTGCGTTATGCGTTATGCGTTATGCGTTATGCGTTATGCATTATGCGTTATGCGTTATGCGTTATGCTTTATGCGTTTGCGTTACTCCTTATGAGTTATGAGTTATGCGTTATGCGTGATCCGTTATGCGTTGAGCGTTATGCGTTATGCGTTATGCGTTATGCGTTATGCGTTATGCGTTATGCGTTATGCGTTATGCGTTATGCGTTATGCGTTATGCGTTATGCGTTATGCGTTATGCGTTATGCGTTATGCGTTATGCGTTATGCGTTATGCGTTATGCGTTATGCGTTATGCGTTATGCGTTATGCGTTATGCGTTATACGGTATGCGTTATGGGTTATACGTTTTGCGTTATGCGTTATGCGTTATGCGTGATCTGACATGCGTTATGCGTTATGCGTTATGCGTTATGCGTTATGCGTTATGCGTTATGCGTTGTGCGTTATGCGTTGTGCGTTATACGTTTGCGTTATGCGTTATGCGTTATACGTTATGCGTTATGCGTTATGCGATATGCGTTATGCGTTATGCGTTATGCGTTATGCGTTATGCGTTATGCTATATGCTTTATGCGTTATGCGTTATGAGTTACTCGTTATGCTTTATGCGTTATGCGTTATGCGTTATTGTGTTAGGGGTTATGCGTTATGCGTTATGCGTTATGAAGTATGGGTTATGGTTTATGCGTTATGCGTTGTGCGCTATACGTTTGCGTTATGCGTTATGCGTTATGCGTTATGCGTTATGCGTTATGCGTTATGCGTTATGCGTTATGCGTTATGCTTTATGCGTTATGCGTTATGAGTTATACGTTATGCGTTATGCGTTACGCGTTATGCGTTACGCGATACGCGTTATGCGTTATGCGTTATGCATTATGCGTTATGCGTTATGCGTTATGCGTTATGCGTTATGCGTTATGCGTTATGCGTTATGCGTTATGCGTTATGCGTTATGCGTTATGCGTTATGCGTTATGCGTTATGCGTTATGCGTTATGCGTTATGCGTTATGCGTTATGCGTTATGCGTTATGCGTTATGCGTTATGCGTTATGCGTTATGCGTTATGCGTTATGCGTTATGCGTTATGCGTTATGCGTTATGCGTTATGCGTTATGCGTTATGCGTTATGCGTTATGGGTTTTACGTTTTGCGTTATGCGTTATGCGTTATGCGTTATACGGTATGCGTTATGCGTTATACGTTATGCGTTATGCGTTATGCTTTATGCGTTATGCGTTATGCGTTATGCGTTATGCGTTATACGGTATGCGTTATGCGTTATACGTTATGCGTTATGCGTTATGCGTTATGCGTTATGGGTTATGCTTCATGCGTTATGCGTTATGCGTTATGCTTTTTGCGTTATGCGTTATGCGTTATGCGTTATGCGTCATGCGTTATGCGTTATGCGTTATGGGTTATGCTTCATGCGTTATGCGTTATGCGTTATGCTTTATGCGTTATGCGTTATGCGTTATGCATTATGCGTCATGCGTTATGCGTTATGCGTTATACGGTATGCGTTATGCGTTATGCGTTATGCGTTATGCGTTATGATTCATGCGTTATGCGTTACGCTTTATGCGTTATGCGTTATGCGTTATGCGTTATGCGTTATGCGTTATGCGTTATGCGTTATGCGTTATGCGTTATGCGTTATTCGTTATGAGTAATGAGTTACAAGTTATGCGTTATGCCTTATGCTTTATGCACTATGCGTTATGCATTATGCGTTATGCGTTATGCGTTATGCTTTATGCGTTTGCCTTACTCCTTATGAGTTATGAGTTATGCGTTATGCGTGATCCGTTATGCGTTGAGCGTTATGCGTTATGCGTTATGCGTTATGCGTTATGCGTTATGCGTTATGCGTTATGCGTTATGCGTTATGCGTTATGCGTTATGCGTTATGCGTTATGCGTTATGCGTTATGCGTTATGCGTTATGCGTTATGCGTTATGCGTTATGCGTTATGCGTTATGGGTTATACGTTTTGCGTTATGCGTTATGCGTTATTTGTTATACGGTATGCGTTATGCGTTATACGTTATGCGTTATGCGTTATGCTTTATGCGTTATGCGTTATGCGTTATGCGTTATGCGTTATACGGTATGCGTTATGCGTTATACGTTATGCGTTATGCGTTATGCGTTATGCGTTATGCGTTATACGGTATGCGTTATGGGTTATACGTTTTGCGTTATGCGTTATGCGTTATGCGTTATGCGTGATCTGACATGCGTTATGCGTTATGCGTTATGCGTTATGCGTTATGCGTTATGCGTTGTGCGTTATGCGTTGTGCGTTATACGTTTGCGTTATGCGTTATGCGTTATACGTTATGCGTTATGCGTTATGCGATATGCGTTATGCGTTATGCGTTATGCGTTATGCGTTATGCGTTATGCTATATGCTTTATGCGTTATGCGTTATGAGCTACTCGTTATGCTTTATGCGTTATGCGTTATGCGTTATTGTGTTAGGGGTTATGCGTTATGCGTTATGCGTTATGAAGTATGGGTTATGGTTTATGCGTTATGCGTTGTGCGCTATACGTTTGCGTTATGCGTTATGCGTTATGCGTTATACGGTATGCGTTATGCGTTATACGTTATGCGTTATGCGTTATGCGTTATGCGTTATGGGTTATGCTTCATGCGTTATGCGTTATGCTTTATGCTTTATGCGTTATGCGTTATGCGTTATGCGTTATGCGTCATGCGTTATGCGTTATGCGTTATACGGTATGCGTTATGCGTTATGCGTTATGCGTTATGCGTTATGATTCATGCGTTATGCGTTACGCTTTATGCGTTATGCGTTATGCGTTATGCGTTATGCGTTATGCGATATGCGTTATGCGTTATGCGTTATGCGTTATTCGTTATGAGTAATGAGTTACAAGTTATGCGTTATGCCTTATGCTTTATGCACTATGCGTTATGCATTATGCGTTATGCGTTATGCGTTATGCTTTATGCGTTATGCGTTACTCCTTATGAGTTATGAGTTATGCGTTATGCGTGATCCGTTATGCGTTGAGCGTTATGCGTTATGCGTTATGCGTTATGCGTTATGCGTTATGCGTTATGCGTTATGCGTTATGCGTTATGCGTTATGCTTTATGCGTTATGCGTTATGAGTTATACGTTATGCGTTATGCGTTACGCGTTATGCGTTACGCGATACGCGTTATGCGTTATGCGTTATGCATTATGCGTTATGCGTTATGCGTTATGCGTTATGCGTTATGCGTTATGCGTTATGCGTTATGAGTTATGCGTTATGCGTTATGCGTTATGCGTTATGCGTTATGCGTTATGCGTTATGCGTTATGCGTTATGCGTTATGCGTTATGCGTTATGCGTTATGCGTTATGCGTTATGCGTTATGCGTTATGCGTTATGCGTTATGGGTTTTACGTTTTGCGTTATGCGTTATGCGTTATGCGTTATACGGTAGGCGTTATGCGTTATACGTTATGCGTTATGCGTTATGCTTTATGCGTTATGCGTTATGCGTTATGCGTTATGCGTTATACGGTATGCGTTATGCGTTATACGTTATGCGTTATGCGTTATGCGTTATGCGTTATGGGTTATGCTTCATGCGTTATGCGTTATGCGTTATGCTTTTTGCGTTATGCGTTATGCGTTATGCGTTATGCGTTATGCGTTATGCATTATGCGTTATGCGTTATGCGTTATGCTTTATGCGTTATGCGTTACTCCTTATGAGTTATGAGTTATGCGTTATGCGTGATCCGTTATGCGTTGAGCGTTATGCGTTATGCGTTATGCGTTATGCGTTATGCGTTATGCGTTATGCGTTATGCGTTATGCGTTATGCGTTATGCGTTATGCGTTATGCGTTATGCGTTATGCGTTATGCGTTATGCGTTATGCGTTATGCGTTATGCGTTATGCGTTATGCGTTATGCGTTATGCGTTATGCGTTATGCGTTATGCGTTATACGGTATGCGTTATGGGTTATACGTTTTGCGTTATGCGTTATGCGTTATGCGTGATCTGACATGCGTTATGCGTTATGCGTTATGCGTTATGCGTTATGCGTTATGCGTTATGCGTTGTGCGTTATGCGTTGTGCGTTATACGTTTGCGTTATGCGTTATGCGTTATACGTTATGCGTTATGCGTTATGCGATATGCGTTATGCGTTATGCGTTATGCGTTATGCGTTATGCGTTATGCTATATGCTTTATGCGTTATGCGTTATGAGTTACTCGTTATGCTTTATGCGTTATGCGTTATGCGTTATTGTGTTAGGGGTTATGCGTTATGCGTTATGCGTTATGAAGTATGGGTTATGGTTTATGCGTTATGCGTTGTGCGCTATACGTTTGCGTTATGCGTTATGCGTTATGCGTTATACGGTATGCGTTATGCGTTATACGTTATGCGTTATGCGTTATGCGTTATGCGTTATGGGTTATGCTTCATGCGTTATGCGTTATGCTTTATGCTTTATGCGTTATGCGTTATGCGTTATGCGTTATGCGTCATGCGTTATGCGTTATGCGTTATACGGTATGCGTTATGCGTTATGCGTTATGCGTTATGCGTTATGATTCATGCGTTATGCGTTACGCTTTATGCGTTATGCGTTATGCGTTATGCGTTATGCGTTATGCGATATGCGTTATGCGTTATGCGTTATGCGTTATTCGTTATGAGTAATGAGTTACAAGTTATGCGTTATGCCTTATGCTTTATGCACTATGCGTTATGCATTATGCGTTATGCGTTATGCGTTATGCTTTATGCGTTATGCGTTACTCCTTATGAGTTATGAGTTATGCGTTATGCGTGATCCGTTATGCGTTGAGCGTTATGCGTTATGCGTTACGCGTTATGCGTTATGCGTTATGCGTTATGCGTTATGCGTTATGCGTTATGCTTTATGCGTTATGCGTTATGAGTTATACGTTATGCGTTATGCGTTACGCGTTATGCGTTACGCGATACGCGTTATGCGTTATGCGTTATGCATTATGCGTTATGCGTTATGCGTTATGCGTTATGCGTTATGCGTTATGCGTTATGCGTTATGCGTTATGCGTTATGCGTTATGCGTTATGCGTTATGCGTTATGCGTTATGCGTTATGCGTTATGCGTTTTGCGTTATGCGTTATGCGTTATGCGTTATGCGTTATGCGTTATGCGTTATGCGTTATGCGTTATGCGTTATGCGTTATGCGTTATGCGTTATGCGTTATGGGTTTTACGTTTTGCGTTATGCGTTATGCGTTATGCGTTATACGGTATGCGTTATGCGTTGTGCGTTATGCGTTATGCGTTATGCTTTATGCGTTATGCGTTATGCGTTATGCGTTATGCGTTATACGGTATGCGTTATGCGTTATACGTTATGCGTTATGCGTTATGCGTTATGCGTTATGGGTTATGCTTCATGCGTTATGCGTTATGCGTTATGCTTTTTGCGTTATGCGTTATGCGTTATGCGTTATGCGTCATGCGTTATGCGTTATGCGTTATACGGTATGCGTTATGCGTTATGCGTTATGCGTTATGCGTTATGCGTTATGATTCATGCGTTATGCGTTACGCTTTATGCGTTATGCGTTATGCGTTATGCGTTATGCGTTATGCGATATGCGTTATGCGTTATGCGTTATGCGTTATGCGTTATGAGTAATGAGTTACAAGTTATGCGTTATGCCTTATGCTTTATGCACTATGCGTTATGCATTATGCGTTATGCGTTATGCTTTATGCGTTATGCGTTACTCCTTATGAGTTATGAGTTATGCGTTATGCGTGATCCGTTATGCGTTGAGCGTTATGCGTTATGCGTTATGCGTTATGCGTTATGCGTTATGTGTTATGCGTTATGCGTTATGCGTTATGAGTTATACGTTATGCGTTATGCGTTATGCGTTATGCGTTACGCGTTATGCGTTACGCGATACGCGTTATGCGTTATGCGTTATGCGTTATGCGTTATGCGTTATGCGTTATGCGTTATGCGTTATGCGTTATGCTTTATGCGTTATGCGTTATGAGTTACTCATTATGCTTTAAGCGTTATGCGTTATGCGTTATTGCGTTAGGGGTTATGCGTTATGCGTTATGCGTTATGCGTTATGCGTTATGCGTTATGCTTTATGCGTTATGCGTTATGAGTTACTCATTATGCTTTAAGCGTTATGCGTTATGCGTTATTGCGTTAGGGGTTATGCGTTATGCGTTATGCGTTATGGTTTATGCGTTATGCGTTGTGCGCTATACGTTTGCGTTATGCGTTATGCGTTATGGGTTATGCTTCATGCGTTATGCGTTATGCGTTATGCTTTATGCGTTATGCGTTATGCGTTATGCGTTATGCGTTATGCGTTATGCGTTATGCGATATGCGTTATGCGTTATGCGTTATGCATTATGCGTTATGCGTTATGCGTTATAAGTTATGCGTTATGCTTTATGCGTTATGCGTTATGCGTTATGCTTTATGCGTTATGCGTTATGCGTTATGCGTAATGGGTTATGCGTTATGCGTTATGGTTATGCGTTATGCGTTATGCGATATGCGTTATGCGTTATGCGTTATGCGTTATGCGTTATGGGTTATGCTTCATGCGTTATGCGTTATGCGTTCTGCTTTATGCGTTATGCGTTATGCGTTATGCGTTATGGGTTATGCGTTATGCGTTATGCGTTATGCGTTATACGTTATGCGTTATACGGTATGCGTTATGCGTTATGCGTTATGCGTTATGCGTTATGCGTTATACGGTATGCGTTATGCGTTATACGTTATGCGTTATGCGTTATGCGTTATGCGTTATGGGTTATGCTTCATGCGTTATGCGTTATGCTTTATGCTTTATGCGTTATGCGTTATGCGTTATGCGTTATGCGTCATGCGTTATGCGTTATGCGTTATACGGTATGCGTTATGCGTTATGCGTTATGCGTTATGCGTTATGATTCATGCGTTATGCGTTACGCTTTATGCGTTATGCGTTATGCGTTATGCGTTATGCGTTATGCGTTATGCGTTATGCGTTATGCGTTATGCGTTATGCGTTATTCGTTATGAGTAATGAGTTACAAGTTATGCGTTATGCGTTATGCGTTATGCGTTATGCGTTATGCGTTATGCGTTATGCGTTATGCGTTATGCGTTATGCGTTATGCGTTATGCGTTATGCGTTATGCGTTATGCGTTATGCGTTATGCGTTATGCGTTATGCGTTATGCGTTATGGGTTATACGTTTTGCGTTATGCGTTATGCGTTATGCGTTATGCGTTATACGGTATGCGTTATGCGTTATACGTTATGCGTTATGCGTTATGCTTTATGCGTTATGCGTTATGCGTTATGCGTTATGCGTTATGCGATATGCGTTATGCGTTATGCGTTATGCATTATGCGTTATGCGTTATGCGTTATAAGTTATGCGTTATGCTTTATGCATTATGCGTTATGCGTTATGCTTTATGCGTTATGCGTTATGCGTTATGCGTTATGGGTTATGCGTTATGCGTTATGCGTTATGCGTTATGCATTATGCGTTATGCGTTATGCGTTATAAGTTATGCGTTATGCTTTATGCATTATGCGTTATGCGTTATGCTTTATGCGTTATGCGTTATGCGTTATGGGTTATGCGTTATGCGTTATGGTTATGCGTTATGCGTTATGCGATATGCGTTATGCGTTATGCGTTATGCGTTATGGGTTATGCTTCATGCGTTATGCGTTATGCGTTCTGCTTTATGCGTTATGCGTTATGCGTGATCTGACATGCGCTATGCGTTATGCGTTATGCGTTATGCGTTATACGTTATGCGTTATACGTTATGCGTTATACGGTATGCGTTATGCGTTATGCGTTATGCGTTATGCGTTATGCGTTATGCGTTATGCGTTATGCGTTATACGGTATGCGTTATGCGTTATGCGTTATGCGTTATGCGTTATACGGTATGCGTTATGCGTTATACGTTATGCGTTATGCGTTATGCGTTATGCGTTATGCGTTATGCGTTATGCGTTATACGGTATGCATTATGCGTTATGCGTTATGCGTTATGCGTTATGCGTTATGCGTTCTGCTTTATGCGTTATACGGTATGCGTTATGCGTTATGCGTTATGCGTTCTGCTTTATGCGTTATACGGTATGCGTTATGCGTTATACGTTATGCGTTATGCGTTATGCGTTATGCGTTATGGGTTATGCTTCATGCGTTATGCGTTATGCGTTATGCTTTATGCGTTATGCGTTATGCGTTATGCGTTATGCGTTATGCGTCATGCGTTATGCGTTATGCGTTATACGGTATGCGTTATGCGTTATGCGTTATGCGTTATGCGTTCTGCTTTATTCGTTATACGGTATGCGTTATGCGTTATACGTTATGCGTTATGCGTTATGCGTTATGCGTTATGGGTTATGCTTCATGCGTTATGCGTTATGCGTTATGCGTTATGCGTTATGCGTTCTGCTTTATGCGTTATACGGTATGCGTTATGCGTTATACGTTATGCGTTATGCGTTATGCGTTATGCGTTATGGGTTATGCTTCATGCGTTATGGGTTATGCGTTATGCTTTATGCGTTATGCGTTATGCGTTATGCGTTATGCGTTATGCGTCATGCGTTATGCGTTATGCGTTATACGGTATGCGTTATGCGTTATGCGTTATGCGTTATGCGTTATGATTCATGCGTTATGCGTTACGCTTTATGCGTTATGCGTTATGCGTTATGCGTTATGCGTTATGCGATATGCGTTATGCGTTATGCGTTATGCGTTATGCGTTATGCGTTATGCTATATGCTTTATGCGTTATGCGTTATGAGTTACTCGTTATGCTTTATGCGTTATGCGTTATGCGTTATTGTGTTAGGGGTTATGCGTTATGCGTTATGCGTTATGAAGTATGGGTTATGGTTTATGCGTTATGCGTTGTGCGCTATACGTTTGCGTTATGCGTTATGCGTTATGCGTTATACGGTATGCGTTATGCGTTATACGTTATGCGTTATGCGTTATGCGTTATGCGTTATGGGTTATGCTTCATGCGTTATGCGTTATGCTTTATGCTTTATGCGTTATGCGTTATGCGTTATGCGTTATGCGTCATGCGTTATGCGTTATGCGTTATACGGTATGCGTTATGCGTTATGCGTTATGCGTTATGCGTTATGATTCATGCGTTATGCGTTACGCTTTATGCGTTATGCGTTATGCGTTATGCGTTATGCGTTATGCGATATGCGTTATGCGTTATGCGTTATGCGTTATTCGTTATGAGTAATGAGTTACAAGTTATGCGTTATGCCTTATGCTTTATGCACTATGCGTTATGCATTATGCGTTATGCGTTATGCTTTATGCGTTATGCGTTACTCCTTATGAGTTATGAGTTATGCGTTATGCGTGATCCGTTATGCGTTGAGCGTTATGCGTTATGCGTTATGCGTTATGCGTTATGCGTTATGCGTTATGCGTTATGCGTTATGCGTTATGCTTTATGCGTTATGCGTTATGAGTTATACGTTATGCGTTATGCGTTACGCGTTATGCGTTACGCGATACGCGTTATGCGTTATGCGTTATGCGTTATGCGTTATGCGTTATGCGTTATGCGTTATGCGTTATGCGTTATGCGTTATGCGTTATGCGTTATGCGTTATGCGTTATGCGTTATGCGTTATGCGTTATGCGTTATGCGTTATGCGTTATGCGTTATGCGTTATGCGTTATGCGTTATGCGTTATGCGTTATGCGTTATGCGTTATGCGTTATGCGTTATGCGTTATGCGTTATGCGTTATGCGTTATGCGTTATGCGTTATGCGTTATGCGTTATGGGTTTTACGTTTTGCGTTATGCGTTATGCGTTATGCGTTATACGGTATGCGTTATGCGTTATACGTTATGCGTTATGCGTTATGCTTTATGCGTTATGCGTTATGCGTTATGCGTTATGCGTTATACGGTATGCGTTATGCGTTATACGTTATGCGTTATGCGTTATGCGTTATGCGTTATGGGTTATGCTTCATGCGTTATGCGTTATGCGTTATGCTTTTTGCGTTATGCGTTATGCGTTATGCGTTATGCGTCATGCGTTATGCGTTATGCGTTATACGGTATGCGTTATGCGTTATGCGTTATGCGTTATGCGTTATGCGTTATGATTCATGCGTTATGCGTTACGCTTTATGCGTTATGCGTTATGCGTTATGCGTTATGCGTTATGCGATATGCGTTATGCGTTATGCGTTATGCGTTATTCGTTATGAGTAATGAGTTACAAGTTATGCGTTATGCCTTATGCTTTATGCACTATGCGTTATGCATTATGCGTTATGCGTTATGCTTTATGCGTTATGCGTTACTCCTTATGAGTTATGAGTTATGCGTTATGCGTGATCCGTTATGCGTTGAGCGTTATGCGTTATGCGTTATGCGTTATGCGTTATGCGTTATGTGTTATGCTTTATGCGTTATGCGTTATGAGTTATACGTTATGCGTTATGCGTTATGCGTTATGCGTTACGCGTTATGCGTTACGCGATACGCGTTATGCGTTATGCGTTATGCGTTATGCGTTATGCGTTATGCGTTATGCGTTATGCGTTATGCGTTATGCTTTATGCGTTATGCGTTATGAGTTACTCATTATGCTTTAAGCGTTATGCGTTATGCGTTATTGCGTTAGGGGTTATGCGTTATGCGTTATGCGTTATGCGTTATGCGTTATGCGTTATGCTTTATGCGTTATGCGTTATGAGTTAATCATTATGCTTTAAGCGTTATGCGTTATGCGTTATTGCGTTAGGGGTTATGCGTTATGCGTTATGCGTTATGGTTTATGCGTTATGCGTTGTGCGCTATACGTTTGCGTTATGCGTTATGCGTTATGGGTTATGCTTCATGCGTTATGCGTTATGCGTTATGCTTTATGCGTTATGCGTTATGCGTTATGCGTTATGCGTTATGCGTTATGCGTTATGCGATATGCGTTATGCGTTATGCGTTATGCATTATGCGTTATGCGTTATGCGTTATAAGTTATGCGTTATGCTTTATGCGTTATGCGTTATGCGTTATGCTTTATGCGTTATGCGTTATGCGTTATGCGTAATGGGTTATGCGTTATGCGTTATGGTTATGCGTTATGCGTTATGCGATATGCGTTATGCGTTATGCGTTATGCGTTATGGGTTATGCTTCATGCGTTATGCGTTATGCGTTCTGCTTTATGCGTTATGCGTTATGCGTTATGCGTTATGGGTTATGCGTTATGCGTTATGCGTTATGCGTTATACGTTATGCGTTATACGGTATGCGTTATGCGTTATGCGTTATGCGTTATGCGTTATGCGTTATACGGTATGCGTTATGCGTTATACGTTATGCGTTATGCGTTATGCGTTATGCGTTATGGGTTATGCTTCATGCGTTATGCGTTATGCTTTATGCTTTATGCGTTATGCGTTATGCGTTATGCGTTATGCGTCATGCGTTATGCGTTATGCGTTATACGGTATGCGTTATGCGTTATGCGTTATGCGTTATGCGTTATGATTCATGCGTTATGCGTTACGCTTTATGCGTTATGCGTTATGCGTTATGCGTTATGCGTTATGCGATATGCGTTATGCGTTATGCGTTATGCGTTATGCGTTATTCGTTATGAGTAATGAGTTACAAGTTATGCGTTATGCGTTATGCGTTATGCGTTATGCGTTATGCGTTATGCGTTATGCGTTATGCGTTATGCGTTATGCGTTATGCGTTATGCGTTATGCGTTATGCGTTATGCGTTATGCGTTATGCGTTATGCGTTATGCGTTATGCGTTATGGGTTATACGTTTTGCGTTATGCGTTATGCGTTATGCGTTATGCGTTATACGGTATGCGTTATGCGTTATACGTTATGCGTTATGCGTTATGCTTTATGCGTTATGCGTTATGCGTTATGCGTTATGCGTTATGCGATATGCGTTATGCGTTATGCGTTATGCATTATGCGTTATGCGTTATGCGTTATAAGTTATGCGTTATGCTTTATGCATTATGCGTTATGCGTTATGCTTTATGCGTTATGCGTTATGCGTTATGCGTTATGGGTTATGCGTTATGCGTTATGCGTTATGCGTTATGCATTATGCGTTATGCGTTATGCGTTATAAGTTATGCGTTATGCTTTATGCATTATGCGTTATGCGTTATGCTTTATGCGTTATGCGTTATGCGTTATGGGTTATGCGTTATGCGTTATGGTTATGCGTTATGCGTTATGCGATATGCGTTATGCGTTATGCGTTATGCGTTATGGGTTATGCTTCATGCGTTATGCGTTATGCGTTCTGCTTTATGCGTTATGCGTTATGCGTTATGCGTTATGGGTTATGCGTTATGCGTTATGCGTTATGCGTTATGCGTTATACGTTATGCGTTATACGGTATGCGTTATGCGTTATGCGTTATGCGTTATGCGTTATGCGTTATGCGTTATGCGTTATGCGTTATACGGTATGCGTTATGCGTTATGCGTTATGCGTTATGCGTTATACGGTATGCGTTATGCGTTATACGTTATGCGTTATGCGTTATGCGTTATGCGTTATGCGTTATGCGTTATGCGTTATACGGTATGCATTATGCGTTATGCGTTATGCGTTATGCGTTATGCGTTATGCGTTCTGCTTTATGCGTTATACGGTATGCGTTATGCGTTATGCGTTATGCGTTATGCGTTCTGCTTTATGCGTTATACGGTATGCGTTATGCGTTATACGTTATGCGTTATGCGTTATGCGTTATGCGTTATGGGTTATGCTTCATGCGTTATGCGTTATGCGTTATGCTTTATGCGTTATGCGTTATGCGTTATGCGTTATGCGTTATGCGTCATGCGTTATGCGTTATGCGTTATACGGTATGCGTTATGCGTTATGCGTTATGCGTTATGCGTTCTGCTTTATTCGTTATACGGTATGCGTTATGCGTTATACGTTATGCGTTATGCGTTATGCGTTATGCGTTATGGGTTATGCTTCATGCGTTATGCGTTATGCGTTATGCGTTATGCGTTATGCGTTCTGCTTTATGCGTTATACGGTATGCGTTATGCGTTATACGTTATGCGTTATGCGTTATGCGTTATGCGTTATGGGTTATGCTTCATGCGTTATGGGTTATGCTTTATGCTTTATGCGTTATGCGTTATGCGTTATGCGTTATGCGTTATGCGTTATGCGTTATGCGTTATGCGTTATACGGTATGCGTTATGCGTTATGCGTTATGCGTTATGCGTTATGATTCATGCGTTATGCGTTACGCTTTATGCGTTATGCGTTATGCGTTATGCGTTATGCGTTATGCGTTATGCGTTATGCGTTATGCGTTATACGGTATGCGTTATGCGTTATGCGTTATGCGTTATGCGTTATGCGTTACGCGTTAAGCGTTATGCGTTATGCTTTATGCGTTATGCATTTTGCGTTATGCGTTATGCGTGATCCGTTATGCGTTATGCGTTATGCGTTATGCGTTATACGTTATGCGTTATGCGTTATGCGTTATACGTTATCCGTTATGCGTTATGCGTTATGCGTTATGCGTTATGCGTTATGCGTTATGCGTTATGCGTTATGCGTTATGCGTTATGCGTTACGCGTTAAGCGTTATGCGTTATGCTTTATGCGTTATGCATTATGCGTTATGCGTTATGCGTGATCCGTTATGCGTTATGCGTTATGCGTTATGCGTTATACGTTATGCGTTATGCGTTATGCGTTATACGTTATGCGTTATGCGTTATGCGTTATGCGTTATGCGTTATGCGTTATGCGTTATGCGTTATGAGTTACTCGTTATGCTTTATGCGTTATGCGTTATGCGTTATTGTGTTAGGGGTTATGCGTTATGCGTTATGCGTTATGAAGTATGGGTTATGGTTTATGCGTTATGCGTTGTGCGTTATGCGTTATGGGTTTTACGTTTTGCGTTATGCGTTATGCGTTATGCGTTATACGGTATGCGTTATGCGTTATACGTTATGCGTTATGCGTTATGCTTTATGCGTTATGCGTTATGCGTTATGCGTTATGCGTTATACGGTATGCGTTATGCGTTATACGTTATGCGTTATGCGTTATGCGTTATGCGTTATGGGTTATGCTTCATGCGTTATGCGTTATGCGTTATGCGTTATGCGTTATACGGTATGCGTTATGGGTTATACGTTTTGCGTTATGCGTTATGCGTTATGCGTGATCTGACATGCGTTATGCGTTATGCGTTATGCGTTATGCGTTATGCGTTATGCGTTGTGCGTTATGCGTTGTGCGTTATACGTTTGCGTTATGCGTTATGCGTTATACGTTATGCGTTATGCGTTATGCGATATGCGTTATGCGTTATGCGTTATGCGTTATGCGTTATGCGTTATGCTATATGCTTTATGCGTTATGCGTTATGAGTTACTCGTTATGCTTTATGCGTTATGCGTTATGCGTTATTGTGTTAGGGGTTATGCGTTATGCGTTATGCGTTATGAAGTATGGGTTATGGTTTATGCGTTATGCGTTGTGCGCTATACGTTTGCGTTATGCGTTATGCGTTATGCGTTATACGGTATGCGTTATGCGTTATGCGTTATGCGTTATGCGTTATGCGTTATGCGTTATGGGTTATGCTTCATGCGTTATGCGTTATGCTTTATGCTTTATGCGTTATGCGTTATGCGTTATGCGTTATGCGTCATGCGTTATGCGTTATGCGTTATACGGTATGCGTTATGCGTTATGCGTTATGCGTTATGCGTTATGATTCATGCGTTATGCGTTACGCTTTATGCGTTATGCGTTATGCGTTATGCGTTATGCGTTATGCGATATGCGTTATGCGTTATGCGTTATGCGTTATTCGTTATGAGTAATGAGTTACAAGTTATGCGTTATGCCTTATGCTTTATGCACTATGCGTTATGCATTATGCGTTATGCGTTATGCGTTATGCTTTATGCGTTATGCGTTACTCCTTATGAGTTATGAGTTATGCGTTATGCGTGATCCGTTATGCGTTGAGCGTTATGCGTTATGCGTTATGCGTTATGCGTTATGCGTTATGCGTTATGCGTTATGCGTTATGCGTTATGCTTTATGCGTTATGCGTTATGAGTTATACGTTATGCGTTATGCGTTACGCGTTATGCGTTACGCGATACGCGTTATGCGTTATGCGTTATGCATTATGCGTTATGCGTTATGCGTTATGCGTTATGCGTTATGCGTTATGCGTTATGCGTTATGCGTTATGCGTTATGCGTTATGCGTTATGCGTTATGCGTTATGCGTTATGCGTTATGCGTTATGCGTTATGCGTTATGCGTTATGCGTTATGCGTTATGCGTTATGCGTTATGCGTTATGCGTTATGCGTTATGCGTTATGCGTTATGCGTTATGCGTTATGCGTTATGCGTTATGCGTTATGCGTTATGCGTTATGCGTTATGCGTTATGCGTTATGCGTTATGCGTTATGCGTTATGCGTTATGCGTTATGCGTTATGGGTTTTACGTTTTGCGTTATGCGTTATGCGTTATGCGTTATACGGTATGCGTTATGCGTTATACGTTATGCGTTATGCGTTATGCTTTATGCGTTATGCGTTATGCGTTATGCGTTATGCGTTATGCGGTATGCGTTATGCGTTATACGTTATGCGTTATGCGTTATGCGTTATGCGTTATGGGTTATGCTTCATGCGTTATGCGTTATGCGTTATGCTTTTTGCGTTATGCGTTATGCGTTATGCGTTATGCGTCATGCGTTATGCGTTATGCGTTATACGGTATGCGTTATGCGTTATGCGTTATGCGTTATGCGTTATGATTCATGCGTTATGCGTTACGCTTTATGCGTTATGCGTTATGCGTTATGCGTTATGCGTTATGCGATATGCGTTATGCGTTATGCGTTATGCGTTATTCGTTATGAGTAATGAGTTACAAGTTATGCGTTATGCCTTATGCTTTATGCACTATGCGTTATGCATTATGCGTTATGCGTTATGCTTTATGCGTTATGCGTTACTCCTTATGAGTTATGAGTTATGCGTTATGCGTGATCCGTTATGCGTTGAGCGTTATGCGTTATGCGTTATGCGTTATGCGTTATGCGTTATGTGTTATGCTTTATGCGTTATGCGTTATGAGTTATACGTTATGCGTTATGCGTTATGCGTTATGCGTTACGCGTTATGCGTTATGCGTTATGCTTTATGCGTTATGCGTTATGAGTTACTCATTATGCTTTAAGCGTTATGCGTTATGCGTTATTGCGTTAGGGGTTATGCGTTATGCGTTATGCTTTATGCGTTATGCGTTATGAGTTACTCATTATGCTTTAAGCGTTATGCGTTATGCGTTATTGCGTTAGGGGTTATGCGTTATGCGTTATGCGTTATGGTTTATGCGTTATGCGTTGTGCGCTATACGTTTGCGTTATGCGTTATGCGTTATGGGTTATGCTTCATGCGTTATGCGTTATGCGTTATGCTTTATGCGTTATGCGTTATGCGTTATGCGTTATGCGTTATGCGTTATGCGTTATGCGATATGCGTTATGCGTTATGCGTTATGCATTATGCGTTATGCGTTATGCGTTATAAGTTATGCGTTATGCTTTATGCGTTATGCGTTATGCGTTATGATTTATGCGTTATGCGTTATGCGTTATGCGTTAGGGGTTATGCGTTATGCGTTATGCGTTATGGTTTATGCGTTATGCGTTGTGCGCTATACGTTTGCGTTATGCGTTATGCGTTATGGGTTATGCTTCATGCGTTATGCGTTATGCGTTATGCTTTATGCGTTATGCGTTATGCGTTATGCGTTATGCGTTATGCGTTATGCGTTATGGGTTTTACGTTTTGCGTTATGCGTTATGCGTTATGCGTTATACGGTATGCGTTATGCGTTATACGTTATGCGATATGCGTTATGCGTTATGCGTTATGCGTTATGGGTTATGCTTCATGCGTTATGCGTTATGCGTTCTGCTTTATGCGTTATGCGTTATGCGTTATGCGTTATGGGTTATGCGTTATGCGTTATGCGTTATGCGTTATACGTTATGCGTTATACGGTATGCGTTATGCGTTATGCGTTATGCGTTATGCGTTATGCGTTATACGGTATGCGTTATGCGTTATACGTTATGCGTTATGCGTTATGCGTTATGCGTTATGGGTTATGCTTCATGCGTTATGCGTTATGCTTTATGCTTTATGCGTTATGCGTTATGCGTTATGCGTTATGCGTCATGCGTTATGCGTTATGCGTTATACGGTATGCGTTATGCGTTATGCGTTATGCGTTATGATTCATGCGTTATGCGTTACGCTTTATGCGTTATGCGTTATGCGTTATGCGTTATGCGTTATGCGATATGCGTTATGCGTTATGCGTTATGCGTTATTCGTTATGAGTAATGAGTTACAAGTTATGCGTTATGCCTTATGCTTTATGCACTATGCGTTATGCATTATGCGTTATGCGTCATGCGTTATGCTTTATGCGTTATGCGTTACTCCTTATGAGTTATGAGTTATGCGTTATGCGTGATCCGTTATGCGTTGAGCGTTATGCGTTATGCGTTATGCGTTATGCGTTATGCGTTATGCGTTATGCGTTATGCGTTATGCGTTATGCTTTATGCGTTATGCGTTATGAGTTATACGTTATGCGTTATGCGTTACGCGTTATGCGTTACGCGATACGCGTTATGCGTTATGCGTTATGCATTATGCGTTATGCGTTATGCGTTATGCGTTATGCGTTATGCGTTATGCGTTATGCGTTATGCGTTATGCGTTATGCGTTATGAGTTATGCGTTATGCGTTATGCGTTATGCGTTATGCGTTATGCGTTATGCGTTATGCGTTATGCGTTATGCGTTATGCGTTATGCGTTATGCGTTATGCGTTATGCGTTATGGGTTATACGTTTTGCGTTATGCGTTATGCGTTATGCGTTATGCGTTATACGGTATGCGTTATGCGTTATGCATTATGCGTTATGCGTTATGCGTTATAAGTTATGCGTTATGCTTTATGGGTTATGCGTTATGCGTTATGCTTTATGCGTTATGCGTTATGCGTTATGGGTTATGCGTTATGCGTTATGGTTATGCGATATGCGTTATGCGTTATGCGTTATGCGTTATGGGTTATGCTTCATGCGTTATGCGTTATGCGTTATGCGTTATGCGTTATGCGTTATACGGTATGCGTTATGCGTTATGCGTTATGCGTTATGCGTTATACGGTATGCGTTATGCGTTATACGTTATGCGTTATGCGTTATGCGTTATGCGTTATGCGTTATGCGTTATGCGTTATACGGTATGCGTTATGCGTTATGCGTTATGCGTTATGCGTTATGCGTTATGCGTTATGCGTTATGCGTTCTGCTTTATGCGTTATACGGTATGCGTTATGCGTTATACGTTATGCGTTATGCGTTATGCGTTATGCGTTATGGGTTATGCTTCATGCGTTATGCGTTATGCGTTATGCTTTATGCGTTATGCGTTATGCGTTATGCGTTATGCGTCATGCGTTATGCGTTATGCGTTATACGGTATGCGTTATGCGTTATGCGTTATGCGTTATGCGTTATGATTCATGCGTTATGCGTTACGCTTTATGCGTTATGCGTTATGCGTTATGCGTTATGCGTTATGAATTATGCGTTATGCGTTATGCGTTATGCGTTATACGGTATGCGTTATGCGTTATGCGTTATGCGTTATGCGTTATACGGTATGCGTTATGCGTTATACGTTATGCGTTATGCGTTATGCGTTATGGGTTATGCGTTATGCGTTATGGTTATGCGTTATGCGTTATGCTTTATGCGTTATGCCTTATGCTTTATGCACTATGCGTTATGCATTATGCGTTATGCGTTATGCGTTATGCGTTATGCTTTATGCGTTATGCGTTACTCCTTATGAGTTATGAGTTATGCGTTATGCGTGATCCGTTATGCGTTGAGCGTTATGCGTTATGCGTTATGCGTTATGCTTTATGCGTTATGCGTTATGCTTTATGCGTTATGCGTTATGAGTTATACGTTATGCGTTATGCGTTATGCGTTATGCGTTATGCGTTATGCGTTATGCGTTATGCGTTATGCGTTATACGGTATGCGTTATGCGTTATGCGTTATGCGTGATGCGTTATGCGTTATACGGTATGCGTTATGCGTTATACGTTATGCGTTATACGTTATGCGTTATGGGTTATGCGTTATGCGTTATGGTTATGCGTTATGCGTTATGCGATATGCGTTATGCGTTATGCGTTATGCGTTATGCTTTATGCGTTATGCGTTATGAGTTATACGTTATGCGTTATGCGTTATGCGTTATGCGTTATGCGTTATGCGTTATGCGTTATGCGTTATGCGTTATACGGTATGCGTTATGCGTTATGCGTTATGCGTTATGCATTATGCATTATGCGTGATCTGACATGCGTTATGCGTTATGCGTTATGCTATATGCTTTATGCGTTATGCGTTATGAGTTACTCGTTATGCTTTATGCGTTATGCGTTATGCGTTATGCGTTATTGTGTTAGGGGTTATGCGTTATGCGTTATGAAGTATGGGTTATGGTTTATGCGTTATGCGTTGTGCGCTATACGTTTGCGTTATGCGTTATGCGTTATGCGTTATACGGTATGCGTTATGCGTTATACGTTATGCGTTATGCGTTATGCGTTATGCGTTATGGGTTATGCTTCATGCGTTATGCGTTATGCGTTATGCTTTATGCGTTATGCGTTATGCGTTATGCATTATGCGTCATGCGTTATGCGTTATGCGTTATACGGTATGCGTTATGCGTTATGCGTTATGCGTTATGCGTTATGATTCATGCGTTATGCGTTACGCTTTATGCGTTATGCGTTATGCGTTATGCGTTATGCGTTATGCGTTATGCGTTATGCGTTATGCGTTATGCGTTATGCGTTATTCGTTATGAGTAATGAGTTACAAGTTATGCGTTATGCCTTATGCTTTATGCACTATGCGTTATGCATTATGCGTTATGCGTTATGCGTTATGCTTTATGCGTTTGCCTTACTCCTTATGAGTTATGAGTTATGCGTTATGCGTGATCCGTTATGCGTTGAGCGTTATGCGTTATGCGTTATGCGTTATGCGTTATGCGTTATGCGTTATGCGTTATGCGTTATGCGTTATGCGTTATGCGTTATGCGTTATGCGTTATGCGTTATGCGTTATGCGTTATGCGTTATGCGTTATGCGTTATGCGTTATGCGTTATGCGTTATGCGTTATGCGTTATGCGTTGTGCGTTATACGTTATGCGTTATGCGTTATGCGTTATTTGTTATACGGTATGCGTTATGCGTTATACGTTATGCGTTATGCGTTATGCTTTATGCGTTATGCGTTATGCGTTATGCGTTATGCGTTATACGGTATGCGTTATGCGTTATACGTTATGCGTTATGCGTTATGCGTTATGCGTTATGCGTTATACGGTATGCGTTATGGGTTATACGTTTTGCGTTATGCGTTATGCGTTATGCGTTATGCGTGATCTGACATGCGTTATGCGTTATGCGTTATGCGTTATGCGTTATGCGTTATGCGTTATGCGTTGTGCGTTATGCGTTGTGCGTTATACGTTTGCGTTATGCGTTATGCGTTATACGTTATGCGTTATGCGTTATGCGATATGCGTTATGCGTTATGCGTTATGCGTTATGCGTTATGCGTTATGCTATATGCTTTATGCGTTATGCGTTATGAGTTACTCGTTATGCTTTATGCGTTATGCGTTATGCGTTATTGTGTTAGGGGTTATGCGTTATGCGTTATGCGTTATGAAGTATGGGTTATGGTTTATGCGTTATGCGTTGTGCGCTATACGTTTGCGTTATGCGTTATGCGTTATGCGTTATACGGTATGCGTTATGCGTTATACGTTATGCGTTATGCGTTATGCGTTATGCGTTATGGGTTATGCTTCATGCGTTATGCGTTATGCTTTATGCTTTATGCGTTATGCGTTATGCGTTATGCGTTATGCGTCATGCGTTATGCGTTATGCGTTATACGGTATGCGTTATGCGTTATGCGTTATGCGTTATGCGTTATGATTCATGCGTTATGCGTTACGCTTTATGCGTTATGCGTTATGCGTTATGCGTTATGCGTTATGCGATATGCGTTATGCGTTATGCGTTATGCGTTATTCGTTATGAGTAATGAGTTACAAGTTATGCGTTATGCCTTATGCTTTATGCACTATGCGTTATGCATTATGCGTTATGCGTTATGCGTTATGCTTTATGCGTTATGCGTTACTCCTTATGAGTTATGAGTTATGCGTTATGCGTGATCCGTTATGCGTTGAGCGTTATGCGTTATGCGTTATGCGTTATGCGTTATGCGTTATGCGTTATGCGTTATGCGTTATGCGTTATGCTTTATGCGTTTGCGTTACTCCTTATGAGTTATGAGTTATGCGTTATGCGTGATCCGTTGAGCGTTATGCGTTATGCGTTATGCGTTATGCGTTATGCGTTATGCGTTATGCGTTATGCGTTATGCGTTATGCGTTATGCGTTATGGGTTTTACGTTTTGCGTTATGCGTTATGCGTTATGCGTTATACGGTATGCGTTATGCGTTATGCGTTATGCGTTATGCGTTATGCGTTATGGGTTTTACGTTTTGCGTTATGCGTTATGCGTTATGCGTTATACGGTATGCGTTATGCATTATGCGTTATGCGTTATGCGTTATGCGTTATGCGTTATGCGTTATGCGTTATGCGTTATGCGTTATGCGTTATGCGTTATGCGTTATGCGTTATGCGTTATGCGTTATGCGTTATGCGTTATGCGTTATGCGTTATGCGTTATGCGTTATGCGTTATGCGTTATGCGTTATGCGTTATGCGTTATGCGTTATGCGTTATGCGTTATGCGTTATGCGTTATGCGTTATGCGTTATGGGTTTTACGTTTTGCGTTATGCGTTATGCGTTATGCGTTATACGGTATGCGTTATGCGTTATACGTTATGCGTTATGCGTTATGCTTTATGCGTTATGCGTTATGCGTTATGCGTTATGCGTTATACGGTATGCGTTATGCGTTATACGTTATGCGTTATGCGTTATGCGTTATGCGTTATGGGTTATGCTTCATGCGTTATGCGTTATGCGTTATGCTTTTTGCGTTATGCGTTATGCGTTATGCGTTATGCGTTATGCGTTATGCATTATGCGTTATGCGTTATGCGTTATGCTTTATGCGTTTGCGTTACTCCTTATGAGTTATGAGTTATGCGTTATGCGTGATCCGTTATGCGTTGAGCGTTATGCGTTATGCGTTATGCGTTATGCGTTATGCGTTATGCGTTATGCGTTATGCGTTATGCGTTATGCGTTATGCGTTATGCGTTATGCGTTATGCGTTATGCGTTATGCGTTATGCGTTATGCATTATGCGTTATGCGTTATGCGTTATGCGTTATGCGTTATGCGTTATGCGTTATACGGTATGCGTTATGGGTTATACGTTTTGCGTTATGCGTTATGCGTTATGCGTGATCTGACATGCGTTATGCGTTATGCGTTATGCGTTATGCGTTATGCGTTATGCGTTATGCGTTGTGCGTTATGCGTTGTGCGTTATACGTTTGCGTTATGCGTTATGCGTTATACGTTATGCGTTATGCGTTATGCGATATGCGTTATGCGTTATGCGTTATGCGTTATGCGTTATGCGTTATGCTATATGCTTTATGCGTTATGCGTTATGAGTTACTCGTTATGCTTTATGCGTTATGCGTTATGCGTTATTGTGTTAGGGGTTATGCGTTATGCGTTATGCGTTATGAAGTATGGGTTATGGTTTATGCGTTATGCGTTGTGCGCTATACGTTTGCGTTATGCGTTATGCGTTATGCGTTATACGGTATGCGTTACGCGTTATACGTTATGCGTTATGCGTTATGCGTTATGCGTTATGGGTTATGCTTCATGCGTTATGCGTTATGCTTTATGCTTTATGCGTTATGCGTTATGCGTTATGCGTTATGCGTCATGCGTTATGCGTTATGCGTTATACGGTATGCGTTATGCGTTATGCGTTATGCGTTATGCGTTATGATTCATGCGTTATGCGTTACGCTTTATGCGTTATGCGTTATGCGTTATGCGTTATGCGTTATGCGATATGCGTTATGCGTTATGCGTTATGCGTTATTCGTTATGAGTAATGAGTTACAAGTTATGCGTTATGCCTTATGCTTTATGCACTATGCGTTATGCATTATGCGTTATGCGTTATGCGTTATGCTTTATGCGTTATGCGTTACTCCTTATGAGTTATGAGTTATGCGTTATGCGTGATCCGTTATGCGTTGAGCGTTATGCGTTATGCGTTATGCGTTATGCGTTATGCGTTATGCGTTATGCGTTATGCGTTATGCGTTATGCGTTATGCTTTATGCGTTATGCGTTATGAGTTATACGTTATGCGTTATGCGTTACGCGTTATGCGTTACGCGATACGCGTTATGCGTTATGCGTTATGCATTATGCGTTATGCGTTATGCGTTATGCGTTATGCGTTATGCGTTATGCGTTATGCGTTATGCGTTATGCGTTATGCGTTATGCGTTATGCGTTATGCGTTATGCGTTATGCGTTATGCGTTATGCGTTATGCGTTATGCGTTATGCGTTATGCGTTATGCGTTATGCGTTATGCGTTATGCGTTATGCGTTATGCGTTATGCGTTATGCGTTATGCGTTATGCGTTATGCGTTATGCGTTATGCGTTATGCGTTATGGGTTTTACGTTTTGCGTTATGCGTTATGCGTTATGCGTTATACGGTATGCGTTATGCGTTATACGTTATGCGTTATGCGTTATGCTTTATGCGTTATGCGTTATGCGTTATGCGTTATGCGTTATACGGTATGCGTTATGCGTTATACGTTATGCGTTATGCGTTATGCGTTATGCGTTATGGGTTATGCTTCATGCGTTATGCGTTATGCGTTATGCTTTTTGCGTTATGCGTTATGCGTTATGCGTTATGCGTCATGCGTTATGCGTTATGCGTTATACGGTATGCGTTATGCGTTATGCGTTATGCGTTATGCGTTATGATTCATGCGTTATGCGTTACGCTTTATGCGTTATGCGTTATGCGTTATGCGTTATGCGTTATGCGATATGCGTTATGCGTTATGCGTTATGCGTTATTCGTTATGAGTAATGAGTTACAAGTTATGCGTTATGCCTTATGCTTTATGCACTATGCGTTATGCATTATGCGTTATGCGTTATGCTTTATGCGTTATGCGTTACTCCTTAGGAGTTATGAGTTATGCGTTATGCGTGATCCGTTATGCGTTGAGCGTTATGCGTTATGCGTTATGCGTTATGCGTTATGCGTTATGTGTTATGCTTTATGCGTTATGCGTTATGAGTTATACGTTATGCGTTATGCGTTATGCGTTATGCGTTACGCGTTATGCGTTACGCGATACGCGTTATGCGTTATGCGTTATGCGTTATGCGTTATGCGTTATGCGTTATGCGTTATGCGTTATGCGTTATGCTTTATGCGTTATGCGTTATGAGTTACTCATTATGCTTTAAGCGTTATGCGTTATGCGTTATTGCGTTAGGGGTTATGCGTTATGCGTTATGCGTTATGCGTTATGCGTTATGCGTTATGCTTTATGCGTTATGCGTTATGAGTTACTCATTATGCTTTAAGCGTTATGCGTTATGCGTTATTGCGTTAGGGGTTATGCGTTATGCGTTATGCGTTATGGTTTATGCGTTATGCGTTGTGCGCTATACGTTTGCGTTATGCGTTATGCGTTATGGGTTATGCTTCATGCGTTATGCGTTATGCGTTATGCTTTATGCGTTATGCGTTATGCGTTATGCGTTATGCGTTATGCGTTATGCGTTATGCGATATGCGTTATGCGTTATGCATTATGCGTTATGCGTTATGCGTTATAAGTTATGCGTTATGCTTTATGCGTTATGCGTTATGCGTTATGCTTTATGCGTTATGCGTTATGCGTTATGCGTAATGGGTTATGCGTTATGCGTTATGGTTATGCGTTATGCGTTATGCGATATGCGTTATGCGTTATGCGTTATGCGTTATGGGTTATGCTTCATGCGTTATGCGTTATGCGTTCTGCTTTATGCGTTATGCGTTATGCGTTATGCGTTATGGGTTATGCGTTATGCGTTATGCGTTATGCGTTATACGTTATGCGTTATACGGTATGCGTTATGCGTTATGCGTTATGCGTTATGCGTTATGCGTTATACGGTATGCGTTATGCGTTATACGTTATGCGTTATGCGTTATGCGTTATGCGTTATGGGTTATGCTTCATGCGTTATGCGTTATGCTTTATGCTTTATGCGTTATGCGTTATGCGTTATGCGTTATGCGTCATGCGTTATGCGTTATGCGTTATACGGTATGCGTTATGCGTTATGCGTTATGCGTTATGCGTTATGATTCATGCGTTATGCGTTACGCTTTATGCGTTATGCGTTATGCGTTATGCGTTATGCGTTATGCGATATGCGTTATGCGTTATGCGTTATGCGTTATGCGTTATGCGTTATTCGTTATGAGTAATGAGTTACAAGTTATGCGTTATGCGTTATGCGTTATGCGTTATGCGTTATGCGTTATGCGTTATGCGTTATGCGTTATGCGTTATGCGTTATGCGTTATGCGTTATGCGTTATGCGTTATGCGTTATGCGTTATGCGTTATGCGTTATGCGTTATGCGTTATGCGTTATGGGTTATACGTTTTGCGTTATGCGTTATGCGTTATGCGTTATGCGTTATACGGTATGCGTTATGCGTTATACGTTATGCGTTATGCGTTATGCTTTATGCGTTATGCGTTATGCGTTATGCGTTATGCGTTATGCGATATGCGTTATGCGTTATGCGTTATGCATTATGCGTTATGCGTTATGCGTTATAAGTTATGCGTTATGCTTTATGCATTATGCGTTATGCGTTATGCTTTATGCGTTATGCGTTATGCGTTATGCGTTATGGGTTATGCGTTATGCGTTATGCGTTATGCGTTATGCATTATGCGTTATGCGTTATGCGTTATAAGTTATGCGTTATGCTTTATGCATTATGCGTTATGCGTTATGCTTTATGCGTTATGCGTTATGCGTTATGCGTTATGGGTTATGCGTTATGCGTTATGGTTATGCGTTATGCGTTATGCGATATGCGTTATGCGTTATGCGTTATGCGTTATGGGTTATGCTTCATGCGTTATGCGTTATGCGTTCTGCTTTATGCGTTATGCGTTATGCGTTATGCGTTATGGGTTATGCGTTATGCGTTATGCGTTATGCGTTATGCGTTATACGTTATGCGTTATACGGTATGCGTTATGCGTTATGCGTTATGCGTTATGCGTTATGCGTTATGCGTTATGCGTTATGCGTTATACGGTATGCGTTATGCGTTATGCGTTATGCGTTATGCGTTATACGGTATGCGTTATGCGTTATACGTTATGCGTTATGCGTTATGCGTTATGCGTTATGCGTTATGCGTTATGCGTTATGCGTTATACGGTATGCGTTATGCGTTATGCGTTATGCGTTATGCGTTATGCGTTATGCGTTATGCGTTCTGCTTTATGCGTTATACGGTATGCGTTATGCGTTATGCGTTATGCGTTATGCGTTCTGCTTTATGCGTTATACGGTATGCGTTATGCGTTATACGTTATGCGTTATGCGTTATGCGTTATGCGTTATGGGTTATGCTTCATGCGTTATGCGTTATGCGTTATGCTTTATGCGTTATGCGTTATGCGTTATGCGTTATGCGTTATGCGTCATGCGTTATGCGTTATGCGTTATACGGTATGCGTTATGCGTTATGCGTTATGCGTTATGCGTTCTGCTTTATTCGTTATACGGTATGCGTTATGCGTTATACGTTATGCGTTATGCGTTATGCGTTATGCGTTATGGGTTATGCTTCATGCGTTATGCGTTATGCGTTATGCGTTATGCGTTATGCGTTCTGCTTTATGCGTTATACGGTATGCGTTATGCGTTATACGTTATGCGTTATGCGTTATGCGTTATGCGTTATGGGTTATGCTTCATGCGTTATGGGTTATGCGTTATGCTTTATGCGTTATGCGTTATGCGTTATGCGTTATGCGTTATGCGTCATGCGTTATGCGTTATGCGTTATACGGTATGCGTTATGCGTTATGCGTTATGCGTTATGCGTTATGATTCATGCGTTATGCGTTACGCTTTATGCGTTATGCGTTATGCGTTATGCGTTATGCGTTATGCGTTATGCGTTATGCGTTATGCGTTATACGGTATGCGTTATGCGTTATGCGTTATGCGTTATGCGTTATGCGTTACGCGTTAAGCGTTATGCGTTATGCTTTATGCGTTATGCATTTTGCGTTATGCGTTATGCGTGATCCGTTATGCGTTATGCGTTATGCGTTATACGTTATGCGTTATGCGTTATGCGTTATACGTTATCCGTTATGCGTTATGCGTTATGCGTTATGCGTTATGCGTTATGCGTTATGCGTTATGCGTTATGCGTTATGCGTTATGCGTTACGCGTTAAGCGTTATGCGTTATGCTTTATGCGTTATGCATTATGCGTTATGCGTTATGCGTGATCCGTTATGCGTTATGCGTTATGCGTTATGCGTTATACGTTATGCGTTATGCGTTATGCGTTATACGTTATGCGTTATGCGTTATGCGTTATGCGTTATGCGTTATGCGTTATGCGTTATGAGTTACTCGTTATGCTTTATGCGTTATGCGTTATGCGTTATTGTGTTAGGGGTTATGCGTTATGCGTTATGCGTTATGAAGTATGGGTTATGGTTTATGCGTTATGCGTTGTGCGTTATGCGTTATGGGTTTTACGTTTTGCGTTATGCGTTATGCGTTATGCGTTATACGGTATGCGTTATGCGTTATACGTTATGCGTTATGCGTTATGCTTTATGCGTTATGCGTTATGCGTTATGCGTTATGCGTTATACGGTATGCGTTATGCGTTATACGTTATGCGTTATGCGTTATGCGTTATGCGTTATGGGTTATGCTTCATGCGTTATGCGTTATGCGTTATGCGTTATGCGTTATACGGTATGCGTTATGGGTTATACGTTTTGCGTTATGCGTTATGCGTTATGCGTGATCTGACATGCGTTATGCGTTATGCGTTATGCGTTATGCGTTATGCGTTATGCGTTATGCGTTGTGCGTTATGCGTTGTGCGTTATACGTTTGCGTTATGCGTTATGCGTTATACGTTATGCGTTATGCGTTATGCGATATGCGTTATGCGTTATGCGTTATGCGTTATGCGTTATGCGTTATGCTATATGCTTTATGCGTTATGCGTTATGAGTTACTCGTTATGCTTTATGCGTTATGCGTTATGCGTTATTGTGTTAGGGGTTATGCGTTATGCGTTATGCGTTATGAAGTATGGGTTATGGTTTATGCGTTATGCGTTGTGCGCTATACGTTTGCGTTATGCGTTATGCGTTATGCGTTATACGGTATGCGTTATGCGTTATACGTTATGCGTTATGCGTTATGCGTTATGCGTTATGGGTTATGCTTCATGCGTTATGCGTTATGCTTTATGCTTTATGCGTTATGCGTTATGCGTTATGCGTTATGCGTCATGCGTTATGCGTTATGCGTTATACGGTATGCGTTATGCGTTATGCGTTATGCGTTATGCGTTATGATTCATGCGTTATGCGTTACGCTTTATGCGTTATGCGTTATGCGTTATGCGTTATGCGTTATGCGATATGCGTTATGCGTTATGCGTTATGCGTTATTCGTTATGAGTAATGAGTTACAAGTTATGCGTTATGCCTTATGCTTTATGCACTATGCGTTATGCATTATGCGTTATGCGTTATGCGTTATGCTTTATGCGTTATGCGTTACTCCTTATGAGTTATGAGTTATGCGTTATGCGTGATCCGTTATGCGTTGAGCGTTATGCGTTATGCGTTATGCGTTATGCGTTATGCGTTATGCGTTATGCGTTATGCGTTATGCGTTATGCGTTATGCTTTATGCGTTATGCGTTATGAGTTATACGTTATGCGTTATGCGTTACGCGTTATGCGTTACGCGATACGCGTTATGCGTTATGCGTTATGCATTATGCGTTATGCGTTATGCGTTATGCGTTATGCGTTATGCGTTATGCGTTATGCGTTATGCGTTATGCGTTATGCGTTATGCGTTATGCGTTATGCGTTATGCGTTATGCGTTATGCGTTATGCGTTATGCGTTATGCGTTATGCGTTATGCGTTATGCGTTATGCGTTATGCGTTATGCGTTATGCGTTATGCGTTATGCGTTATGCGTTATACGGTTTGCGTTATGCGTTATACGTTATGCGTTATGCGTTATGCTTTATGCGTTATGCGTTATGCGTTATGCGTTATGCGTTATACGGTATGCGTTATGCGTTATACGTTATGCGTTATGCGTTATGCGTTATGCGTTATGGGTTATGCTTCATGCGTTATGCGTTATGCGTTATGCTTTTTGCGTTATGCGTTATGCGTTATGCGTTATGCGTTATGCGTTATGCGTTATGCGTTATACGGTATGCGTTATGCGTTATGCGTTATGCGTTATGCGTTATGATTCATGCGTTATGCGTTACGCTTTATGCGTTATGCGTTATGCGTTATGCGTTATGCGTTATGCGATATGCGTTATGCGTTATGCGTTATGCGTTATTCGTTATGAGTAATGAGTTACAAGTTATGCGTTATGCCTTATGCTTTATGCACTATGCGTTATGCATTATGCGTTATGCGTTATGCTTTATGCGTTATGCGTTACTCCTTATGAGTTATGAGTTATGCGTTATGCGTGATCCGTTATGCGTTGAGCGTTATGCGTTATGCGTTATGCGTTATGCGTTATGTGTTATGCTTTATGCGTTATGCGTTATGAGTTATACGTTATGCGTTATGCGTTATGCGTTATGCGTTACGCGTTATGCGTTACGCGATACGCGTTATGCGTTATGCGTTATGCGTTATGCGTTATGCGTTATGCGTTATGCGTTATGCGTTATGCGTTATGCTTTATGCGTTATGCGTTATGAGTTACTCATTATGCTTTAAGCGTTATGCGTTATGCGTTATTGCGTTAGGGGTTATGCGTTATGCGTTATGCGTTATGCGTTATGCGTTATGCGTTATGCTTTATGCGTTATGCGTTATGAGTTACTCATTATGCTTTAAGCGTTATGCGTTATGCGTTATTGCGTTAGGGGTTATGCGTTATGCGTTATGCGTTATGGTTTATGCGTTATGCGTTGTGCGCTATACGTTTGCGTTATGCGTTATGCGTTATGGGTTATGCTTCATGCGTTATGCGTTATGCGTTATGCTTTATGCGTTATGCGTTATGCGTTATGCGTTATGCGTTATGCGTTATGCGTTATGCGTTATGCGATATGCGTTATGCGTTATGCGTTATGCATTATGCGTTATGCGTTATGCGTTATAAGTTATGCGTTATGCTTTATGCGTTATGCGTTATGCGTTATGATTTATGCGTTATGCGTTATGCGTTATGCGTTAGGGGTTATGCGTTATGCGTTATGCGTTATGGTTTATGCGTTATGCGTTGTGCGCTATACGTTTGCGTTATGCGTTATGCGTTATGGGTTATGCTTCATGCGTTATGCGTTATGCGTTATGCTTTATGCGTTATGCGTTATGCGTTATGCGTTATGCGTTATGCGTTATGCGTTATGCGTTATGGGTTTTACGTTTTGCGTTATGCGTTATGCGTTATGCGTTATACGGTATGCGTTATGCGTTATACGTTATGCGATATGCGTTATGCGTTATGCGTTATGCGTTATGGGTTATGCTTCATGCGTTATGCGTTATGCGTTCTGCTTTATGCGTTATGCGTTATGCGTTATGCGTTATGGGTTATGCGTTATGCGTTATGCGTTATGCGTTATACGTTATGCGTTATACGGTATGCGTTATGCGTTATGCGTTATGCGTTATGCGTTATGCGTTATACGGTATGCGTTATGCGTTATACGTTATGCGTTATGCGTTATGCGTTATGCGTTATGGGTTATGCTTCATGCGTTATGCGTTATGCTTTATGCTTTATGCGTTATGCGTTATGCGTTATGCGTTATGCGTCATGCGTTATGCGTTATGCGTTATACGGTATGCGTTATGCGTTATGCGTTATGCGTTATGCGTTATGATTCATGCGTTATGCGTTACGCTTTATGCGTTATGCGTTATGCGTTATGCGTTATGCGTTATGCGATATGCGTTATGCGTTATGCGTTATGCGTTATTCGTTATGAGTAATGAGTTACAAGTTATGCGTTATGCCTTATGCTTTATGCACTATGCGTTATGCATTATGCGTTATGCGTTATGCGTTATGCTTTATGCGTTATGCGTTACTCCTTATGAGTTATGAGTTATGCGTTATGCGTGATCCGTTATGCGTTGAGCGTTATGCGTTATGCGTTATGCGTTATGCGTTATGCGTTATGCGTTATGCGTTATGCGTTATGCGTTATGCGTTATGCTTTATGCGTTATGCGTTATGAGTTATACGTTATGCGTTATGCGTTACGCGTTATGCGTTACGCGATACGCGTTATGCGTTATGCGTTATGCATTATGCGTTATGCGTTATGCGTTATGCGTTATGCGTTATGCGTTATGCGTTATGCGTTATGCGTTATGCGTTATGCGTTATGCGTTATGCGTTATGCGTTATGCGTTATGCGTTATGCGTTATGCGTTATGCGTTATGCGTTATGCGTTATGCGTTATGCGTTATGCGTTATGGGTTATACGTTTTGCGTTATGCGTTATGCGTTATGCGTTATGCGTTATACGGTATGCGTTATGCGTTATGCATTATGCGTTATGCGTTATGCGTTATAAGTTATGCGTTATGCTTTATGCGTTATGCGTTATGCGTTATGCTTTATGCGTTATGCGTTATGCGTTATGGGTTATGCGTTATGCGTTATGGTTATGCGATATGCGTTATGCGTTATGCGTTATGCGTTATGGGTTATGCTTCATGCGTTATGCGTTATGCGTTATGCGTTATGCGTTATGCGTTATACGGTATGCGTTATGCGTTATGCGTTATGCGTTATGCGTTATACGGTATGCGTTATGCGTTATACGTTATGCGTTATGCGTTATGCGTTATGCGTTATGCGTTATGCGTTATGCGTTATGCGTTATACGGTATGCGTTATGCGTTATGCGTTATGCGTTATGCGTTATGCGTTATGCGTTATGCGTTATGCGTTATGCGTTCTGCTTTATGCGTTATACGGTATGCGTTATGCGTTATACGTTATGCGTTATGCGTTATGCGTTATGCGTTATGGGTTATGCTTCATGCGTTATGCGTTATGCGTTATGCTTTATGCGTTATGCGTTATGCGTTATGCGTTATGCGTCATGCGTTATGCGTTATGCGTTATACGGTATGCGTTATGCGTTATGCGTTATGCGTTATGCGTTATGATTCATGCGTTATGCGTTACGCTTTATGCGTTATGCGTTATGCGTTATGCGTTATGCGTTATGAATTATGCGTTATGCGTTATGCGTTATGCGTTATACGGTATGCGTTATGCGTTATGCGTTATGCGTTATGCGTTATACGGTATGCGTTATGCGTTATACGTTATGCGTTATGCGTTATGCGTTATGGGTTATGCGTTATGCGTTATGGTTATGCGTTATGCGTTATGCTTTATGCGTTATGCCTTATGTTTTATGCACTATGCGTTATGCATTATGCGTTATGCGTTATGCGTTATGCGTTATGCTTTATGCGTTATGCGTTACTCCTTATGAGTTATGAGTTATGCGTTATGCGTGATCCGTTATGCGTTGAGCGTTATGCGTTATGCGTTATGCGTTATGCTTTATGCGTTATGCGTTATGCTTTATGCGTTATGCGTTATGAGTTATACGTTATGCGTTATACGTTATGCGTTATGGGTTATGCGTTATGCGTTATGGTTATGCGTTATGCGTTATGCGATATGCGTCATGCATCAAGCCTTATGCGTTATGTGATATGCGATATTCGTCATGCATCAAGCCTTATGCGTTATGGGTTATGCGTTAACGTTATGCGTTTTGCGTTATGCGTTATGCGTTATGCGTGATCCGTTATGTGTTAGGCGATATACGTTTTGCGGTATTAGTTATGCGTTATGCGTTATACGTTATCCGTTGTTCATTATGCGTTATGCGTTGTGCGTTATACGTTTGCGTTATGCGGCATGCGTTATGCATTATGCGGTGTGCGTTATGCGTTATGCGTTATGCGTTATGGGTTATGCTTCATGCGTTATGCGTTATGCGTTATGCTTTATGCGCTATGCGTTATGCGTTATGCGTTATGCGTTATGCGTTATGCTTTATGCGTTATGCGTTATGCGTTATGCGTTATGCGTTATGCGTTATGCGTTATACTTTATGCGTTATGCATTATGCGTTATGCGTGATCCGTTATGCGTTAGGCGTTATGGGTTTTCCGGTGTTCGTTATGCGTTGTGCATTATGCGTTATGCGTTATGAAGTATGGGTTATGGTTTATGCGTTATGCGTTGTGCGCTATACGTTTGCGTTATGCGTTATGCGTTATGTGTTATACGGTATGCGTTATGCGTTATACGTTATGCGTTATGCGTTATGCGTCATGGGTTATGCTTCATGCGTTATGCGTTATGTGTTATGCTTTATGCGTTATGCGTTATGTGTTATGCGTTATGCGTTATGCGATATGCGTTATGCGTTATGCGTTATGCGTTATGCGTTATGCGTTATGCGTTATGCGTTATGCGTTATGCGTTATGCGTTATGCGTTATGCGTTATGCGTTATGCGTTATGCGTTATGCGTTATGCGTTATGCGTTATGCGTTATGCGTTATGCGTTATGCGATATGCGTTATGCGTTATGCGTTATGCGTTATGCGTTATGCCTTATGCGTTATGCGTTATGCTTTATGCGTTATGGGTTATGCGTTAACGTTATGCGTTATGCGTTATGCGTTATGCGTTATGCGTTATGCGTTCTGCGTTATGCGTTATGCGTTATGCGTTATGCGTTATGGGTTATGCCTTATGCCTTATGGTTTGCGTTATACGTTTGCATTATGCGTTATGCGTTATGCGTTGTACGGTATGCGTTATGCGTTATACGTTATGCGTTATGCGTTATGCGTTATGCATAATGCGTTATACGTTATGTATTATGCGTTATGCCTTATGCGTTATGCGATATGCGTCATACATCAAGCCTTATGCGTTATGCGATATGCGATATGCGTCATGCATCAAGCCTTATGCGTTATGCGTTATGCGTTATGCGTTATGCGTTATGCTTTATGCGTTATGCGTTATGCTTTATGCGTTATGCGTTATGAGTTACTCATTATGCTTTAAGCGTTATGTGTTATGCGTTATTGCGTTAGGGGTTATGCGTTATGCGTTATGCGTTATGCTTTATGCGTTATGCATTATGCGTTATGCGTGATCCGTTATGCGTTAGGCGTTATGGGTTTTCCGGTGTTCGTTATGCGTTGTGCATTATGCGTTATGCGTTATGAAGTGTGGGTTATGCCTTATGCCTTATGGTTTGCGTTAGACGTTTGCATTATGCGTTATGCGTTATGCGTTGTACGGTATGCGTTATGCGTTATACGTTATGCGTTATGCGTTATGCATAATGCGTTATACGTTATGTATTATGCGTTATGCCTTATGCGTTATGCGATATGCGTCATACATCAAGCCTTATGCGTTATGCGATATGCGATATGCGTCATGCATCAAGCCTTATGCGTTATGCGTTATGCGTTATGCGTTATGGGTAATGCGTTATGCGTTATGGTTATGCGTTATGCGTTATGCGTTATGCGTTATGCGTTATGCGTTATGCGTTATACGGTATGCGTTATGCGTTATGCGTTATACGTTATACGGTATGCGTTATGCGTTATGCGTTATACGTTATGCGTTATACGTTATGCGTTATGGGTTATGCGTTATGCGTTATGGTTATGCGTTATGCGTTATGCGATATGCGTCATGCATCAAGCCTTATGCGTTATGTGATATGCGATATTCGTCATGCATCAAGCCTTATGCGTTATGGGTTATGCGTTAACGTTATGCGTTTTGCGTTATGCGTTATGCGTTATGCGTGATCCGTTATGTGTTAGGCGATATACGTTTTGCGGTATTAGTTATGCGTTATGCGTTATACGTTATCCGTTGTTCATTATGCGTTATGCGTTGTGCGTTATACGTTTGCGTTATGCGGCATGCGTTATGCATTATGCGGTGTGCGTTATGCGTTATGCGTTATGCGTTATGGGTTATGCTTCATGCGTTATGCGTTATGCGTTATGCTTTATGCGCTATGCGTTATGCGTTATGCGTTATGCGTTATGCGTTATGCTTTATGCGTTATGCGTTATGCGTTATGCGTTATGCGTTATGCGTTATGCGTTATGCGTTATGCGTTATACTTTATGCGTTATGCATTATGCGTTATGCGTGATCCGTTATGCGTTAGGCGTTATGGGTTTTCCGGTGTTCGTTATGCGTTGTGCATTATGCGTTATGCGTTATGCGTTGTACGGTATGCGTTATGCGTTATACGTTATGCGTTATGCGTTATGCGTTATGCATAATGCGTTATACGTTATGTATTATGCGTTATGCCTTATGCGTTATGCGATATGCGTCATACATCAAGCCTTATGCGTTATGCGATATGCGATATGCGTCATGCATCAAGCCTTATGCGTTATGCGTTATGCGTTATGCGTTATGCGTTATGCTTTATGCGTTATGCGTTATGCTTTATGCGTTATGCGTTATGAGTTACTCATTATGCTTTAAGCGTTATGTGTTATGCGTTATTGCGTTAGGGGTTATGCGTTATGCGTTATGCGTTATGCGTTATGCTTTATGCGTTATGCATTATGCGTTATGCGTGATCCGTTATGCGTTAGGCGTTATGGGTTTTCCGGTGTTCGTTATGCGTTGTGCATTATGCGTTATGCGTTATGAAGTGTGGGTTATGGTTTATGCGTTATGCGTTGTGCGATATACGTTTGCGTTATGCGTTATGCGTTATGCGTTATACGTTATACGGTATGCGTTATACGTTATGCGTTATGCGTTATGCGTTATGGGTTATGCTTCATGCGTTATGCGTTATGTGTTATGCTTTATGCGTTATGCGTTATGCGTTATGCGTTATGCGTTATGCGATATGCGTTATGCGTTATGCGTTATGCATTATGCGTTATAAGTTATGCGTTATGCTTTATGCGTTATGCGTTATGCGTTATGCTTTATGCTTTATGCGTTATGCGTTATGCGTTATGCGTTATGGGTTATGCGTTATGCGTTATGGTTATGCGTTATGCGTTATGCGATATGCGTTATGCGTTATGCGTTATGGGTTATGCTTCATGCGTTATGCGTTATGCGTTCTGCTTTATGCGTTATGCGTTATGCGTTATGCGTTATGGGTTATGCGTTATGCGTTATGCGTTATGCGTTATGCGTTATGCGTTATGCGTTATGCGTTATGCGTTATACGGTATGCGTTATGCGTTATGCGTTATGCGTTATGCGTTATACGGTATGCGTTATGCGTTATACGTTATGCGTTATGCGTTATGCGTTATGCGTTATGCGTTATGCGTTATGCGTTATGCGTTATACGGTATGCGTTATGCGTTATGCGTTATGCGTTATGCGTTACGCGTTAAGCGTTATGCGTTATGCTTTATGCGTTATGCATTATGCGTTATGCGTTATGCGTGATCCGTTATGCGTTATGCGTTATGCGTTATGCGTTATGCGTTATGCGTTATACGTTATGCGTTATGCGTTATGCGTTATACGTTATGCGTTATGCGTTATGCGTTATGCGTTATGCGTTATGCGTTATGCGTTATGCGTTATGCGTTATGCGTTATGCGTTATGCGTTGTGCGTTATACGTTTGCGTTATGCGTTATGCATTATGCGTTATACGGTATACGTTATGCGTTATACGTTATGCGTTATGCGTTATGCGTTATGGGTTATGCCTTATGCCTTATGGTTTGCGTTATACGTTTGCATTATGCGTTATGCGTTATGCGTTGTACGGTATGCGTTATGCGTTATACGTTATGCGTTATGCGTTATGCATAATGCGTTATACGTTATGTATTATGCGTTATGCCTTATGCGTTATGCGATATGCGTCATACATCAAGCCTTATGCGTTATGCGATATGCGATATGCGTCATGCATCAAGCCTTATGCGTTATGCGTTATGCGTTATGCGTTATGGGTAATGCGTTATGCGTTATGGTTATGCGTTATGCGTTATGCGATATGCGTTATGCGTGATGCGTTATGGGTTATGCTTCATGCGTTATGCGTTATGCGTTCTGCTTTATGCGTTATGCGTTATGCGTTATGGGTTATGCGTTATGCGTTATGCGTTATGCGTTATGCGTTATACGGTATGCGTTATGCGTTATGCGTTATGCGTTATGCGTTATGCGTTATGCGTTATGCGTTATGCGTTATACGGTATGCGTTATGCGTTATGCGTTATGCGATATGCGTTATACGGTATGCGTTATGCGTTATACGTTATGCGTTATGCGTTATGCGTTATGCGTTATGCGTTATACGGTATGCGTTTTGCGTTATGCGTTATGCGTTATGCGTTACGCGTTAAGCGTTATGCGTTATGCTTTATGCGTTATGCATTATGCGTTATGCGTTATGCGTGATCCGTTATGCGTTATGCGTTATGCGTTATGCGTTATGCGTTATGCGTTATACGTTATGCGTTATGCGTTATGCGTTATACGTTATGCGTTATGCGTTATGCGTTATGCGTTATGCGTTATGCGTTATGCGTTATGCGTTATGCGTTATGCGTTATGCGTTATGCGTTATGCGTTATGCGTTATGCGTTATGCGTTATGCGTTATGCGTTATGCGTTATGCGTTATGCGTTATGCGTTATGCGTTATGCGTTATGCGTTATGCGTTATGCTTTATGCGTTATGCATTATGCGTTATGCGTTATGCGTGATCCGTTATGCGTTATGCGTTATGCGTTATGCGTTATGCGTTATACGTTATGCGTTATGCGTTATGCGTTATACGTTATGCGTTATGCGTTATGCGTTATGCGTTATGCGTTATGGGTTATGCTTCATGCGTTATGCGTTATGCGTTATGCTTTATGCGTTATGCTTTATGCGTTATGCGTTATGCGTTATGCGTTATGCGTTATGCGTTATGCGTTATGCGTTATGCGTTATGCGTTATGCGTTATGCGTTATGCGTTATGCGTTATGCGTTATGCGTTATGCGTTATGCGTTATGCGTTATGCGTTATGCGTTGTGCGTTATACGTTTGCGTTATGCGTTATGCATTATGCGTTATACGGTATACGTTATGCGTTATACGTTATGCGTTATGCGTTATGCGTTATGGGTTATGCCTTATGCCTTATGGTTTACGTTATACGTTTGCATTATGCGTTATGCGTTATGCGTTGTAAGGTATGCGTTATGCGTTATACGTTATGCGTTATGCGTTATGCGTTATGCATAATGCGTTATACGTGATGTATTATGCGTTATGCCTTATGCGTTATGCGATATGCGTCATACATCAAGCCTTATGCGTTATGCGATATGCGATATGCGTCATGCATCAAGCCTTATGCGTTATGCGTTATGCGTTATGCGTTATGCGTTATGCTTTATGCGTTATGCGTTATGCTTTATGCGTTATGCGTTATGAGTTACTCATTATGCTTTAAGCGTTATGTGTTATGCGTTATTGCGTTAGGGGTTATGCGTTATGCGTTATGCGTTATGCTTTATGCGTTATGCATTATGCGTTATGCGTGAGCCGTTATGCGTTATTCGTTATGGGTTTTCCGGTGTTCGTTATGCGTTGTGCATTATGCGTTATGCGTTATGCGTTATACGTTATACGGTATGCGTTATACGTTATGCGTTATGCGTTATGCGTTATGGGTTATGCTTCATGCGTTATGCGTTATGTGTTATGCTTTATGCGTTATGCGTTATGCGTTATGCGTTATGCGTTATGCGATATGCGTTATGCGTTATGCGTTATGCATTATGCGTTATAAGTTATGCGTTATGCTTTATGCGTTATGCGTTATGCGTTATGCTTTATGCTTTATGCGTTATGCGTTATGCGTTATGCGTTATGGGTTATGCGTTATGCGTTATGGTTATGCGTTATGCGTTATGCGATATGCGTTATGCGTTATGCGTTATGGGTTATGCTTCATGCGTTATGCGTTATGCGTTCTGCTTTATGCGTTATGCGTTATGCGTTATGCGTTATGGGTTATGCGTTATGCGTTATGCGTTATGCGTTATACGTTATGCGTTATACGGTATGCGTTATGCGTTATGCGTTATGCGTTATGCGTTATGCGTTATGCGTTATGCGTTATGCGTTATGCGTTATGCGTTATGCGTTATGCGTTATACGGTATGCGTTATGCGTTATGCGTTATGCGTTATGCGTTATACGGTATGCGTTATGCGTTATACGTTATGCGTTATGCGTTATGCGTTATGCGTTATGCGTTATGCGTTATACGGTATGCGTTATGCGTTATGCGTTATGCGTTATGCGTTACGCGTTAAGCGTTATGCGTTATGCTTTATGCGTTATGCATTATGCGTTATGCGTTATGCGTGATCCGTTATGCGTTATGCGTTATGCGTTATGCGTTATGCGTTATGCGTTATACGTTATGCGTTATGCGTTATGCGTTATGCGTTATGCGTTATGCGTTATGCGTTATGCCTTATGCGTTATGCGATATGCGTCATACATCAAGCCTTATGCGTTATGCGATATGCGATATGCGTCATGCATCAAGCCTTATGCGTTATGCGTTATGCGTTATGGGTAATGCGTTATGCGTTATGGTTATGCGTTATGCGTTATGCGATATGCGTTATGCGTGATGCGTTATGGGTTATGCTTCATGCGTTATGCGTTATGCGTTCTGCTTTATGCGTTATGCGTTATGCGTTATGCGTTATGGGTTATGCGTTATGCGTTATGCGTTATGCGTTATGCGTTATACGGTATGCGTTATGCGTTATGCGTTATGCGTTATGCGTTATGCGTTATGCGTTATGCGTTATGCGTTATGCGTTATACGGTATGCGTTATGCGTTATGCGTTATGCGTTATGCGTTATACGGTATGCGTTATGCGTTATACGTTATGCGTTATGCGTTATGCGTTATGCGTTATACGGTATGCGTTATGCGTTATACGTTATGCGTTATGCGTTATGCGTTATGCGTTATGCGTTATACGGTATGCGTTTTGCGTTATGCGTTATGTGTTATGCGTTACGCGTTATGCGTTATGCGTTATGCTTTATGCGTTATGCGTTATGCGTTATGCGTTATGGGTTATGCTTCATGCGTTATGCGTTATGCGTTATGCTTTATGCGTTATGCTTTATGCGTTATGCGTTATGCGTTATGCGTTATGCGTTATGCGTTATGCGTTATGCGTTACGCGTTATGCGTTATGCGTTATGCGTTATGCGTTATGCGTTATGCGTTATGCGTTATGCGTTATGCGTTATGCGTTATGCGTTATGCGTTATGCGTTATGCGTTATGCGTTATGCGTTATGCGTTATGCGTTATGCGTTATGCGTTATGCGTTATGCGTTATGCGTTATGCGTTATGCGTTATGCGTTGTGCGTTATACGTTTGCGTTATGCGTTATGCATTATGCGTTATACGGTATACGTTATGCGTTATACGTTATGCGTTATGCGTTATGCGTTATGCGTTATGGGTTATGCCTTATGCCTTATGGTTTGCGTTATACGTTTGCATTATGCGTTATGCGTTATGCGTTGTACGGTATGCGTTATGCGTTATACGTATGCGTTATGCGTTATGCATAATGCGTTATACGTTATGTATTATGCGTTATGCCTTATGCGTTATGCGTTATGCGTTATGGGTTATGCGTTATGCGTTATGCGTTATGCGTTATGCGTTATGCGTTATGCGTTATACGGTATGCGTTATGCGTTATGCGTTATGCGTTATGCGTTATGCGTTATACGGTATGCGTTATGCGTTATACGTTATGCGTTATGCGTTATGCGTTATGCGTTATGCGTTATACGGTATGCGTTATGCGTTATGCGTTATGCGTTATGCGTTATGCGTTATGCGTTATGCGTTCTGCTTTATGCGTTATACGGTATGCGTTATGCGTTATACGTTATGCGTTATGCGTTATGCGTTATGCGTTATGGGTTATGCTTCATGCGTTATGCGTTATGCGTTATGCTTTATGCGTTATGCGTTATGCGTTATGCGTTATGCGTCATGCGTTATGCGTTATGCGTTATACGGTATGCGTTATGCGTTATGCGTTATGCGTTATGATTCATGCGTTATGCGTTATGCGTTATGCGTTATGCGTTATGCGTTATGCGTTATGCGATATGCGTTATGCGTTATGCGTTATTCGTTATGAGTAATGAGTTACAAGTTATGCGTTATGCCTTATGCTTTATGCACTATGCGTTATGCATTATGCGTTATGCGTTATGCGTTATGCGTTATGCGTTATGCGTTATGCGTTACGCTTTATGCGTTATGCGTTATGAGTTATACGTTATGCGTTATGCGTTATGCGTTATGCGTTATGCGTTCTGCTTTATGCGTTATACGGTATGCGTTATGCGTTATACGTTATGCGTTATGCGTTATGCGTTATGCGTTATGGGTTATGCTTCATGCGTTATGCGTTATGCGTTATGCTTTATGCGTTATGCGTTATGCGTTATGCGTTATGCGTCATGCATCAAGCCTTATGCGTTATGTGATATGCGATATTCGTCATGCATCAAGCCTTATGCGTTATGGGTTATGCGTTAACGTTATGCGTTTTGCGTTATGCGTTATGCGTTATGCGTGATCCGTTATGTGTTAGGCGATATACGTTTTGCGGTATTAGTTATGCGTTATGCGTTATACGTTATCCGTTGTTCATTATGCGTTATGCGTTGTGCGTTATACGTTTGCGTTATGCGGCATGCGTTATGCGTTATACGGTATGCGTTATGCGTTATGCGTTATGCGTTATGCGTTATGCGTTATGCGTTATGCGTTATGCGTTATGCGTTATGCGTTATGCGTTATGCGTTATGCGTTATGCGTTATGCGTTATGCTTTATGCGTTATGCGTTATGAGTTATACGTTATGCGTTATGCGTTATGCGTTATGCGTTATGCGTTATGCGTTATGCGTTATGCGTTATGCGTTATGCGTTATGCGTTATGCGTTATGCGTTATGCGTTATGCGTTATGCGTTATGCGTTATGCGTTATGCGTTACGCTTTATGCGTTATGCGTTATGAGTTATACGTTATGCGTTATGCGTTATGCGTTATGCGTTATGCGTTATGCGTTCTGCTTTATGCGTTATACGGTATGCGTTATGCGTTATACGTTATGCGTTATGCGTTATGCGTTATGCGTTATGGGTTATGCTTCATGCGTTATGCGTTATGCGTTATGCTTTATGCGTTATGCGTTATGCGTTATGCGTTATGCGTCATGCGTTATGCGTTATGCGTTATACGGTATGCGTTATGCGTTATGCGTTATGCGTTATGCGTTATGATTCATGCGTTATGCGTTACGCTTTATGCGTTATGCGTTATGCGTTATGGGTTATGCGTTAACGTTATGCGTTTTGCGTTATGCGTTATGCGTTATGCGTGATCCGTTATGTGTTAGGCGATATACGTTTTGCGGTATTAGTTATGCGTTATGCGTTATACGTTATCCGTTGTTCATTATGCGTTATGCGTTGTGCGTTATACGTTTGCGTTATGCGGCATGCGTTATGCGTTATACGGTATGCGTTATGCGTTATGCGTTATGCGTTATGCGTTATGCGTTATGCGTTATGCGTTATGCGTTATGCGTTATGCGTTATGCGTTATGCGTTATGCGTTATGCGTTATGCGTTATGCGTTATGCGTTATGCGTTATGCGTTATGCTTTATGCGTTATGCGTTATGAGTTATACGTTATGCGTTATGCGTTATGCGTTATGCGTTATGCGTTATGCGTTATGCGTTATGCGTTATGCGTTATGCGTTATGCGTTATGCGTTATGCGTTATGCGTTATGCGTTATGCGTTATGCGTTATGCGTTATGCGTTATGCGTTATGCGTTATGCGTTATGCGTTATGCGTTATGCGTTGTGCGTTATACGGTATGCGTTATGCGTTATACGTTATGCGGTATGCGTTATGCGTTATGCGTTATGCGTTATGCGTTATGCGTTATGCGTTATGCGTTATGCGTTATGCGTTATGCGTTATGCGTTATGCGTTATGCGTTATGCGTTATGCGTTGTGCGTTATGCGTTATGCGTTATGCGTTGTGCGTTATACGTTTGCGTTATGCGTTATGCGGCATGCGTTATGCGTTATACGGTATGCGTTATGCGTTATGCGTTATGCGTTATGCGTTATGCGTTATGCGTTATGCGTTATGCGTTATGCGTTATGCGTTATGCGTTATGCGTTATGCGTTATGCGTTATGCTTTATGCGTTATGCGTTATGAGTTATACGTTATGCGTTATGCGTTATGCGTTATGCGTTATGCGTTATGCGTTATGCGTTATGCGTTATGCGTTATGCGTTATGCGTTATGCGTTATGCGTTATGCGTTATGCGTTATGCGTTATGCGTTACGCTTTATGCGTTATGCGTTATGAGTTATACGTTATGCGTTATGCGTTATGCGTTATGCGTTATGCGTTATGCGTTCTGCTTTATGCGTTATACGGTATGCGTTATGCGTTATACGTTATGCGTTATGCGTTATGCGTTATGCGTTATGGGTTATGCTTCATGCGTTATGCGTTATGCGTTATGCTTTATGCGTTATGCGTTATGCGTTATGCGTTATGCGTCATGCGTTATGCGTTATGCGTTATACGGTATGCGTTATGCGTTATGCGTTATGCGTTATGCGTTATGCGTTATGATTCATGCGTTATGCGTTACGCTTTATGCGTTATGCGTTATGCGTTATGGGTTATGCGTTAACGTTATGCGTTTTGCGTTATGCGTTATGCGTTATGCGTGATCCGTTATGTGTTAGGCGATATACGTTTTGCGGTATTAGTTATGCGTTATGCGTTATACGTTATCCGTTGTTCATTATGCGTTATGCGTTGTGCGTTATACGTTTGCGTTATGCGGCATGCGTTATGCGTTATACGGTATGCGTTATGCGTTATGCGTTATGCGTTATGCGTTATGCGTTATGCGTTATGCGTTATGCGTTATGCGTTATGCGTTATGCGTTATGCGTTATGCGTTATGCGTTATGCGTTATGCGTTATGCGTTATGCGTTATGCGTTATGCTTTATGCGTTATGCGTTATGAGTTATACGTTATGCGTTATGCGTTATGCGTTATGCGTTATGCGTTATGCGTTATGCGTTATGCGTTATGCGTTATGCGTTATGCGTTATGCGTTATGCGTTATGCGTTATGCGTTATGCGTTATGCGTTCTGCGTTATGCGTTATGCGTTATGCGTTATGCGTTATGCGTTATGCGTTATGCGTTATGCGTTATGCGTTATGCGTTATGCGTTGTGCGTTATACGGTATGCGTTATGCGTTATACGTTATGCGGTATGCGTTATGCGTTATGCGTTATGCGTTATGCGTTATGCGTTATGCGTTATGCGTTATGCGTTATGCGTTATGCGTTATGCGTTATGCGTTATGCGTTATGCGTTATGCGTTATGCGTTGTGCGTTATGCGTTATGCGTTATGCGTTGTGCGTTATACGTTTGCGTTATGCGTTATTCGTTATGCGTTATACGGTATGCGTTATGCGTTATACGTTATGCGTTATGCGTTATGCGTTATGCGTTATGCGTTATGCGTTATGCGTTATGCGTTATGCGTTATGCGTTATACGGTATGCGTTATGCGTTATGCGTTATGCGTTATGCGTTATACGGTATGCGTTATGCGTTATACGTCATGCGTTATGCGTTATGCGTTATGGGTTATGCGTTATGCGTTATGGTTATGCGTTATGCGTTATGCGATATGCGTTATGCGTTATGCGTTATGCGTTATGCGTTATGCGTTATGCGTTATGCGTTATGCGTTATGCGTTATGCGTTATGCGTTATGCGTTATGCGTTGTGCGTTATACGTTTGCGTTATGCGTTATGCATTATGCGTTATACGGTATACGTTATGCGTTATACGTTATGCGTTATGCGTTATGCGTTATGGGTTATGACTTATGCCTTATGGTTTGCGTTATACGTTTGCATTATGCGTTATGCGTTATGCGTTGTACGGTATGCGTTATGCGTTATACGTTATGCGTTATGCGTTATGCGTTATGCATAATGCGTTATACGTTATGTATTATGCGTTATGCCTTATGCGTTATGCGATATGCGTCATACATCAAGCCTTATGCGTTATGCGATATGCGATATGCGTCATGCATCAAGCCTTATGCGTTATGCGTTATGCGTTATGCGTTATGCGTTATGCGTTATGCGTTATGCGTTATGCGTTATGCTTTATGCGTTATGCGTTATGCTTTATGCGTTATGCGTTATGAGTTACTCATTATGCTTTAAGCGTTATGTGTTATGCGTTATTGCGTTAGGGGTTATGCGTTATGCGTTATGCGTTATGCTTTATGCGTTATGCATTATGCGTTATGCGTGATCCGTTATGCGTTAGGCGTTATGGGTTTTCCGGTGTTCGTTATGCGTTGTGCATTATGCGTTATGCGTTATGAAGTATGGGTTATAGTTTATGCGTTATGCGTTGTGCGATATACGTTTGCGTTATGCGTTATGCGTTATGCGTTATACGTTATACGGTATGCGTTATACGTTTTGCGTAATGCGTTATGCGTTATGGGTTATGCTTCATGCGTTATGCGTTATGTGTTATGCTTTATGCGTTATGCGTTATGCGTTATGCGATATGCGTTATGCGTTATGCGTTATGCGTTATGCGTTATGCGTTATGCGTTATGCGTTATGCGTTATACGGTATGCGTTATGCTTTATACGTTATGCGTTATGCGTTATGCGTTATGCGTTATGCGTTATGCGTTATACGGTATGCGTTATGCGTTATGCGTTATGCGTTATGCGTTACGCGTTAAGCGTTATGCGTTATGCTTTATGCGTTATGCATTATGCGTTATGCGTTATGCGTGATCCGTTATGCGTTATGCGTTATGCGTTATGCGTTATGCCTTATACGTTATGCGTTATGCGTTATGCGTTATACGTTATGCGTTATGCGTTATGCGTTATGCGTTATGCGTTATGCGTTATGCGTTATGCGTTATGCGTTATGCGTTATGCGTTATGCGTTGTGCGTTATGCGTTATGCGTTATACGTTATGTATTATGCGTTATGCCTTATGCGTTATGCGATATGCGTCATACATCAAGCCTTATGCGTTATGCGATATGCGATATGCGTCATGCATCAAGCCTTATGCGTTATGCGTTATGCGTTATGCGTTTTCCGTTATGGGTTATGCGTTATGCGTTATGGTTATGCGTTATGCGTTATGCGATATGCGTTATGCGTTATGCGTTATGGGTTATGCTTCATGCGTTATGCGTTATGCGTTCTGCTTTATGCGTTATGCGTTATGCGTTATGGGTTATGCGTTATGCGTTATGCGTTATGCGTTATGCGTTATACGGTATGCGTTATGCGTTATGCGTTATGCGTTATGCGTTATGCGTTATGCGTTATGCGTTATGCGTTATGCGTTATGCGTTATACGGTATGCGTTATGCGTTATGCGTTATGCGTTATACGTTATGCGTTATGCGTTATGCGTTATACGTTATGCGTTATGCGTTATGCGTTATGCGTTATGGGTTATGCTTCATGCGTTATGCGTTATGCGTTATGCTTTATGCGTTATGCTTTATGCGTTATGCGTTATGCGTTATGCGTTATGCGTTATGCGTTATGCGTTATGCGTTATGCGTTATGCGTTATGCGTTATGCGTTATGCGTTGTGCGTTATACGTTTGCGTTATGCGTTATGCATTATGCGTTATACGGTATACGTTATGCGTTATACGTTATGCGTTATGCGTTATGCGTTATGGGTTATGCCTTATGCCTTATGGTTTGCGTTATACGTTTGCATTATGCGTTATGCGTTATGCGTTGTACGGTATGCGTTATGCGTTATACGTTATGCGTTATGCGTTATGCATAATGCGTTATACGTTATGTATTATGCGTTATGCCTTATGCGTTATGCGATATGCGTCATACATCAAGCCTTATGCGTTATGCGATATGCGATATGCGTCATGCATCAAGCCTTATGCGTTATGCGTTATGCGTTATGCGTTATGCGTTATGCGTTATGCTTTATGCGTTATGCGTTATGCTTTATGCGTTATGCGTTATGAGTTACTCATTATGCTTTAAGCGTTATGCGTTATGCGTTATTGCGTTAGGGGTTATGCGTTATGCGTTATGCGTTATGCTTTATGCGTTATGCGTTATGGGTTATGCGTTATGCGTTATGGTTATGCGTTATGCGTTATGCGATATGCGTTATGCGTTATGCGTTATGGGTTATGCTTTATGCGTTATGCGTTATGCTTTATGCGTTATGCGTTATGAGTTACTCATTATGCTTTAAGCGTTATGCGTTATGCGTTATTGCGTTAGGGGTTATGCGTTATGCGTTATGCGTTATGCTTTATGCGTTATGCGTTATGCGTGATCCGTTATGCGTTAGGCGTTATGGGTTTTCCGGTGTTCGTTATGCGTTGTGCATTATGCGTTATGCGTTATGAAGTATGGGTTATGCGTTATGCTTTATGCGTTATGCGTTATGCGTTATGCTTTATGCGTTATGCGTTATGCGTTATGCGTTATGGGTTATGCGTTATGCGTTATGGTTATGCGTTATGCGTTATGCGATATGCGTTATGCGTTATGCGTTATGGGTTATGCTTCATGCGTTATGCGTTATGCGTTCTGCTTTATGCGTTATGCGTTATGCGTTATGCGTTATGGGTTATGCGTTATGCGTTATGCGTTATGCGTTGTGCGTTATGCGTTATACGGTATGCGTTATGCGTTATGCGTTATGCGTTATGCGTTATGCGTAATACGGTATGCGTTATGCGTTATACGTTATGCGTTATGCGTTATGCGTTATGCGTTATGCGTTATACGGTATGCGTTATGCGTTATGCGTTATGCGTTATGCGTTATGCGTTATGCGTTATGCGTTATGCGTTATGCGTTATGCGTTATGCGTTATGCGTTATGCGTTATGCGTTATGCGTTATGCGTTATGCGTTATGCGTTATGCGTTATGCGTTGTGCGTTATACGTTTGCGTTATGCGTTATGCATTATGCGTTATACGGTATACGTTATGCGTTATACGTTATGCGTTATGCGTTATGCGTTATGGGTTATGCCTTATGCCTTATGGTTTGCGTTATACGTTTGCATTATGCGTTATGCGTTATGCGTTGTACGGTATGCGTTATGCGTTATACGTTATGCGTTATGCGTTATGCATAATGCGTTATACGTTATGTATTATGCGTTATGCCTTATGCGTTATGCGATATGCGTCATACATCAAGCCTTATGCGTTATGCGATATGCGATATGCGTCATGTATCAAGCCTTATGCGGTATGCGTTATGCGTTATGGGTTATGCGTTATGCGTTATGCGTTATGCGTTATACGGTATGCGTTATGCGTTATACGTTATGCGTTATGCGTTATGCGTTATGCGTTATACGGTATGCGTTTTGCGTTATGCGTTATGTGTTATGCGTTACGCGTTATGCGTTATGCGTTATGCTTTATGCGTTATGCGTTATGCGTTATGCGTTATGGGTTATGCTTCATGCGTTATGCGTTATGCGTTATGCTTTATGCGTTATGCTTTATGCGTTATGCGTTATGCGTTATGCGTTATGCGTTATGCGTTATGCGTTATGCGTTATGCGTTATGCGTTATGCGTTATGCGTTATGCGTTATGCGTTATGCGTTATGCGTTATGCGTTATGCGTTATGCGTTATGCGTTATGCGTTATGCGTTATGCGTTATGCGTTATGCGTTATGCGTTATGCGTTGTGCGTTATACGTTTGCGTTATGCGTTATGCATTATGCGTTATACGGTATACGTTATGCGTTATACGTTATGCGTTATGCGTTATGCGTTATGCGTTATGGGTTATGCCTTATGCCTTATGGTTTGCGTTATACGTTTGCATTATGCGTTATGCGTTATGCGTTGTACGGTATGCGTTATGCATTATACGTATGCGTTATGCGTTATGCATAATGCGTTATACGTTATGTATTATGCGTTATGCCTTATGCGTTATGCGATATGCGTCATACATCAAGCCTTATGCGTTATGCGATATGCGATGTGCGTCATGCATCAAGCCTTATGCGTTATGCGTTATGCGTTATGCGTTATGCGTTATGCTTTATGCGTTATGCGTTATGCTTTATGCGTTATGAGTTACTCATTATGCTTTAAGCGTTATGCGTTATGCGTTATTGCGTTAGGGGTTATGCGTTATGCGTTATGCGTTATGCTTTATGCGTTATGCATTATGCGTTATGCGTGATCCGTTATGCGTTAGGCGTTATGGGTTTTCCGGTGTTCGTTATGCGTTGTGCATTATGCGTTATGCGTTATGAAGTATGGGTTATGGTTTATGCGTTATGCGTTGTGCGCTATACGTTTGCGTTATGCGTTATGCGTTATGCGTTATACGGTATGCGTTATACGTTATGCGTTATGCGTTATGCGTTATGGGTTATGCTTCATGCGTTATGCGTTATGTGTTATGCTTTATGCGTTATGCGTTATGCGTTATGCGTTATGCGTTATGCGATATGCGTTATGCGTTATGCGTTACGCATTATGCGTTATGCGTTATGCGTTATAAGTTATGCGTTATGCTTTATGCGTTATGCGTTATGCGTTATGCTTTATGCGTTATGCGTTATGCGTTATGCGTTATGGGTTATGCGTTATGCGTTATGGTTATGCGTTATGCGTTATGCGATATGCGTTATGCGTTATGCGTTATGGGTTATGCTTCATGCGTTATGCGTTATGCGTTCTGCTTTATGCGTTATGCGTTATGCGTTATGCGTTATGGGTTATGCGTTATGCGTTATGCGTTATGCGTTATGCGTTATGCGTTATGCGTTATGCGTTATGCGTTATACGGTATGCGTTATGCGTTATGCGTTATGCGTTATGCGTTATGCGTTATACGGTATGCGTTATGCGTTATACGTTATGCGTTATGCGTTATGCGTTATGCGTTATGCGTTATACGGTATGCGTTATGCGTTATGCGTTATGCGTTATGCGTTATGCGTTATGCGTTCTGCTTTATGCGTTATACGGTATGCGTTATGCGTTATACGTTATGCGTTATGCGTTATGCGTTATGCGTTATGGGTTATGCTTCATGCGTTATGCGTTATGCGTTATGCTTTATGCGTTATGCGTTATGCGTTATGCGTTATGCGTCATGCGTTATGCGTTATGCGTTATACGGTATGCGTTATGCGTTATGCGTTATGCGTTATGATTCATGCGTTATGCGTTATGCGTTATGCGTTATGCGTTATGCGTTATGCGTTATGCGATATGCGTTATGCGTTATGCGTTATTCGTTATGAGTAATGAGTTACAAGTTATGCGTTATGCCTTATGCTTTATGCACTATGCGTTATGCATTATGCGTTATGCGTTATGCGTTATGCGTTATGCGTTATGCGTTATGCGTTACGCTTTATGCGTTATGCGTTATGAGTTATACGTTATGCGTTATGCGTTATGCGTTATGCGTTATGCGTTATGCGTTCTGCTTTATGCGTTATACGGTATGCGTTATGCGTTATACGTTATGCGTTATGCGTTATGCGTTATGCGTTATGGGTTATGCTTCATGCGTTATGCGTTATGCGTTATGCTTTATGCGTTATGCGTTATGCGTTATGCGTTATGCGTCATGCATCAAGCCTTATGCGTTATGTGATATGCGATATTCGTCATGCATCAAGCCTTATGCGTTATGGGTTATGCGTTAACGTTATGCGTTTTGCGTTATGCGTTATGCGTTATGCGTGATCCGTTATGTGTTAGGCGATATACGTTTTGCGGTATTAGTTATGCGTTATGCGTTATACGTTATCCGTTGTTCATTATGCGTTATGCGTTGTGCGTTATACGTTTGCGTTATGCGGCATGCGTTATGCGTTATACGGTATGCGTTATGCGTTATGCGTTATGCGTTATGCGTTATGCGTTATGCGTTATGCGTTATGCGTTATGCGTTATGCGTTATGCGTTATGCTTTATGCGTTATGCGTTATGAGTTATACGTTATGCGTTATGCGTTATGCGTTATGCGTTATGCGTTATGCGTTATGCGTTATGCGTTATGCGTTATGCGTTATGCGTTATGCGTTATGCGTTATGCGTTATGCGTTATGCGTTATGCGTTATGCGTTATGCGTTATGCGTTATGCGTTATGCGTTATGCGTTACGCTTTATGCGTTATGCGTTATGAGTTATACGTTATGCGTTATGCGTTATGCGTTATGCGTTATGCGTTATGCGTTCTGCTTTATGCGTTATACGGTATGCGTTATGCGTTATACGTTATGCGTTATGCGTTATGCGTTATGCGTTATGGGTTATGCTTCATGCGTTATGCGTTATGCGTTATGCTTTATGCGTTATGCGTTATGCGTTATGCGTTATGCGTCATGCGTTATGCGTTATGCGTTATACGGTATGCGTTATGCGTTATGCGTTATGCGTTATGCGTTATGATTCATGCGTTATGCGTTACGCTTTATGCGTTATGCGTTATGCGTTATGCGTTATGCGTTATGCGATATGCGTTATGCGTTATGCGTTATGCGTTATGCGTTATGCGTTATGCGTTATGCGTTATACGGTATGCGTTATGCGTTATACGTTATGCGTTATGCGTTATGCGTTATGGGTTATGCGTTATGCGTTATGGTTATGGGTTATGCGTTATGCGATATGCGTCATGCATCAAGCCTTATGCGTTATGTGATATGCGATATTCGTCATGCATCAAGCCTTATGCGTTATGGGTTATGCGTTAACGTTATGCGTTTTGCGTTATGCGTTATGCGTTATGCGTGATCCGTTATGTGTTAGGCGATATACGTTTTGCGGTATTAGTTATGCGTTATGCGTTATACGTTATCCGTTGTTCATTATGCGTTATGCGTTGTGCGTTATACGTTTGCGTTATGCGGCATGCGTTATGCGTTATACGGTATGCGTTATGCGTTATGCGTTATGCGTTATGCGTTATGCGTTATGCGTTATGCGTTATGCGTTATGCGTTATGCGTTATGCGTTATGCGTTATGCGTTATGCGTTATGCGTTATGCGTTATGCTTTATGCGTTATGCGTTATGAGTTATACGTTATGCGTTATGCGTTATGCGTTATGCGTTATGCGTTATGCGTTATGCGTTATGCGTTATGCGTTATGCGTTATGCGTTATGCGTTATGCGTTATGCGTTATGCGTTATGCGTTATGCGTTATGCGTTATGCGTTATGCGTTATGCGTTATGCGTTATGCGTTGTGCGTTATACGGTATGCGTTATGCGTTATACGTTATGCGGTATGCGTTATGCGTTATGCGTTATGCGTTATGCGTTATGCGTTATGCGTTATGCGTTATGCGTTATGCGTTATGCGTTATGCGTTATGCGTTATGCGTTATGCGTTGTGCGTTATGCGTTATGCGTTATGCGTTGTGCGTTATACGTTTGCGTTATGCGTTATTCGTTATGCGTTATACGGTATGCGTTATGCGTTATACGTTATGCGTTATGCGTTATGCGTTATGCGTTATGCGTTATGCGTTATGCGTTATGCGTTATGCGTTATACGGTATGCGTTATGCGTTATGCGTTATGCGTTATGCGTTATACGGTATGCGTTATGCGTTATACGTCATGCGTTATGCGTTATGCGTTATGGGTTATGCGTTATGCGTTATGGTTATGCGTTATGCGTTATGCGATATGCGTTATGCGTTATGCGTTATGCGTTATGCGTTATGCGTTATGCGTTATGCGTTATGCGTTATGCGTTATGCGTTATGCGTTATGCGTTATGCGTTATGCGTTATGCGTTATGCGTTATGCGTTATGCGTTGTGCGTTATACGTTTGCGTTATGCGTTATGCATTATGCGTTATACGGTATACGTTATGCGTTATACGTTATGCGTTATGCGTTATGCGTTATGGGTTATGCCTTATGCCTTATGGTTTGCGTTATACGTTTGCATTATGCGTTATGCGTTATGCGTTGTACGGTATGCGTTATGCGTTATACGTTATGCGTTATGCGTTATGCGTTATGCATAATGCGTTATACGTTATGTATTATGCGTTATGCCTTATGCGTTATGCGATATGCGTCATACATCAAGCCTTATGCGTTATGCGATATGCGATATGCGTCATGCATCAAGCCTTATGCGTTATGCGTTATGCGTTATGCGTTATGCGTTATGCGTTATGCGTTATGCGTTATGCTTTATGCGTTATGCGTTATGCTTTATGCGTTATGCGTTATGAGTTACTCATTATGCTTTAAGCGTTATGTGTTATGCGTTATTGCGTTAGGGGTTATGCGTTATGCGTTATGCGTTATGCTTTATGCGTTATGCATTATGCGTTATGCGTGATCCGTTATGCGTTAGGCGTTATGGGTTTTCCGGTGTTCGTTATGCGTTGTGCATTATGCGTTATGCGTTATGAAGTATGGGTTATAGTTTATGCGTTATGCGTTGTGCGATATACGTTTGCGTTATGCGTTATGCGTTATGCGTTATACGTTATACGGTATGCGTTATACGTTTTGCGTAATGCGTTATGCGTTATGGGTTATGCTTCATGCGTTATGCGTTATGTGTTATGCTTTATGCGTTATGCGTTATGCGTTATGCGATATGCGTTATGCGTTATGCGTTATGCGTTATGCGTTATGCGTTATGCGTTATACGGTATGCGTTATGCTTTATACGTTATGCGTTATGCGTTATGCGTTATGCGTTATGCGTTATGCGTTATGCGTTATACGGTATGCGTTATGCGTTATGCGTTATGCGTTACGCGTTAAGCGTTATGCGTTATGCTTTATGCGTTATGCATTATGCGTTATGCGTTATGCGTGATCCGTTATGCGTTATGCGTTATGCGTTATGCGTTATGCGTTATGCGTTATGCGTTATACGTTATGCGTTATGCGTTATGCGTTATGCGTTATGCGTTATGCGTTATGCGTTATGCGTTATGCGTTATGCGTTATGCGTTATGCGTTATGCGTTGTGCGTTATGCGTTATACGTTATACGGTATGCGTTATGCGTTTTCCGTTATGGGTTATGCGTTATGCGTTATGGTTATGCGTTATGCGTTATGCGATATGCGTTATGCGTTATGCGTTATGGGTTATGCTTCATGCGTTATGCGTTATGCGTTCTGCTTTATGCGTTATGCGTTATGCGTTATGGGTTATGCGTTATGCGTTATGCGTTATGCGTTATGCGTTATACGGTATGCGTTATGCGTTATGCGTTATGCGTTATGCGTTATGCGTTATGCGTTATGCGTTATGCGTTATGCGTTATACGGTATGCGTTATGCGTTATGCGTTATGCGTTATACGTTATGCGTTATGCGTTATGCGTTATACGTTATGCGTTATGCGTTATGCGTTATGCGTTATGGGTTATGCTTCATGCGTTATGCGTTATGCGTTATGCTTTATGCGTTATGCTTTATGCGTTATGCGTTATGCGTTATGCGTTATGCGTTATGCGTTATGCGTTATGCGTTATGCGTTATGCGTTATGCGTTATGCGTTGTGCGTTATACGTTTGCGTTATGCGTTATGCGTTATGGGTTATGCCTTATGCCTTATGGTTTGCGTTATACGTTTGCATTATGCGTTATGCGTTATGCGTTGTACGGTATGCGTTATGCGTTATACGTTATGCGTTATGCGTTATGCATAATGCGTTATACGTTATGTATTATGCGTTATGCCTTATGCGTTATGCGATATGCGTCATACATCAAGCCTTATGCGTTATGCGATATGCGATATGCGTCATGCATCAAGCCTTATGCGTTATGCGTTATGCGTTATGCGTTATGCGTTATGCGTTATGCGTTATGCGTTATGCTTTATGCGTTATGCGTTATGAGTTACTCATTATGCTTTAAGCGTTATGCGTTATGCGTTATTGCGTTAGGGGTTATGCGTTATGCGTTATGCGTTATGCTTTATGCGTTATGCGTTATGCGTTATGCGTTATGCGTTATGGTTATGCGTTATGCGTTATGCGATATGCGTTATGCGTTATGCGTTATGGGTTATGCTTTATGCGTTATGCGTTATGCTTTATGCGTTATGCGTTATGAGTTACTCATTATGCTTTAAGCGTTATGCGTTATGCGTTATTGCGTTAGGGGTTATGCGTTATGCGTTATGCGTTATGCTTTATGCGTTATGCGTTATGCGTGATCCGTTATGCGTTAGGCGTTATGGGTTTTCCGGTGTTCGTTATGCGTTGTGCATTATGCGTTATGCGTTATGAAGTATGGGTTATGCGTTATGCTTTATGCGTTATGCGTTATGCGTTATGCTTTATGCGTTATGCGTTATGCGTTATGCGTTATGGGTTATGCGTTATGCGTTATGGTTATGCGTTATGCGTTATGCGATATGCGTTATGCGTTATGCGTTATGGGTTATGCTTCATGCGTTATGCGTTATGCGTTCTGCTTTATGCGTTATGCGTTATGCGTTATGCGTTATGGGTTATGCGTTATGCGTTATGCGTTATGCGTTGTGCGTTATGCGTTATACGGTATGCGTTATGCGTTATGCGTTATGCGTTATGCGTTATACGGTATGCGTTATGCGTTATACGTTATGCGTTATGCGTTATGCGTTATGCGTTATGCGTTATACGGTATGCGTTATGCGTTATGCGATATGCGTTATGCGTTATGCGTTATGCGTTATGCGTTATGCGTTATGCGTTATGCGTTATGCGTTATGCGTTATGCGTTATGCGTTATGCGTTATGCGTTATGCGTTATGCGTTATGCGTTATGCGTTATGCGTTATGCGTTATGCGTTATGCGTTGTGCGTTATACGGTATGCGTTATGCGTTATACGTTATGCGGTATGCGTTATGCGTTATGCGTTATGCCTTATGCGTTATGCGTTATGCTTTATGCGTTATGCGTTATGCGTTATGCGTTATGCGTTATGCGTTATGCGTTGTGCGTTATGCGTTATGCGTTATGCGTTGTGCGTTATACGTTTGCGTTATGCGTTATTCGTTATGCGTTATACGGTATGCGTTATGCGTTATACGTTATGCGTTATGCGTTATGCGTTATTCGTTATGGGTTATGCTTCATGCGTTATGCGTTATGCGTTATGCTTTATGCGTTATGCGTTATGCGTTATACGTTATGCGTTATGCGTTATGCGTTATGCGTTATGCGTTATGCGTTATGCGTTATGCGTTATGCGTTATGCGTTATGCGTTATGCGTTATACGGTATGCGTTATGGGTTATACGTTTTGCGTTATGCGTTATGCGTTATGCGTTATGCATTATGCGTTATGCGTGATCTGACATGCGTTATGCGTTATGCGTTATGCGTTATGCGTTATGCGTTATGCGTTATGCGTTGTGCGTTATACGTTTGCGTTATGCGTTATGCATTATGCGTTATACGGTATACGTTATGCGTTATACGATATGCGTTATGCGTTATGCGTTATGCGTTATGCCTTATGCATTATGGTTTGCGTTATACGTTTGCGTTATGCGTTATGCGTTATGCTTTGTACGGTATGCGTTATGCGTTATACGTTATGCGTTATGCGTTATGCGAAATGCGTTATGCGTTATGCGTTATGCTTTATGCGTTATGCGTTATGAGTTATTCATTATGCTTTATGCGTTATGCGTTATGCGTTATTGCGTTAGGGGTTATGCGTTATGCGTTATGCTTTATGCGTTATGCATTATGCGTTATGCGTGATCCGTTATGCGTTAGGCGTTATGGGTTTTCCGGTGTTCGTTATGCGTTGTGCATTATGCGTTATGCGTTATGAAGTATGGGTTATGCGTTATGCTTTATGCGTTATGCGTTATGCGTTATGCTTTATGCGTTATGCGTTATGCGTTATGCGTTATGGGTTATGCGTTATGCGTTATGGTTATGCGTTATGCGTTATGCGATATGCGTTATGCGTTATGCGTTATGGGTTATGCTTCATGCGTTATGCGTTATGCGTTCTGCTTTATGCGTTATGCGTTATGCGTTATGCGTTATGCGTTATGCGTTATGCGTTATGCGTTATGTGTTATGCGTTATGCGTTATGCGTTATACGGTATGCGTTATGCGTTATGCGTTATGCGTTATGCGTTATGCGTTATACGGTATGCGTTATGCGTTATACGTTATGCGTTATGCGTTATGCGTTATGCGTTATGCGTTATACGGTATGCGTTATGCGTTATACGTCATGCGTTATGCGTTATGCGTTATGGGTTATGCGTTATGCGTTATGGTTATGCGTTATGCGTTATGCGATATGCGTTATGCGTTATGCGTTATGCGTTATGCGTTATGCGTTATGCGTTATGCGTTATGCGTTATGCGTTATGCGTTATGCGTTGTGCGTTATACGTTTGCGTTATGCGTTATGCATTATGCGTTATACGGTATACGTTATGCGTTATACGTTATGCGTTATGCGTTATGCGTTATGGGTTATGCCTTATGCCTTATGGTTTGCGTTATACGTTTGCATTATGCGTTATGCGTTATGCGTTGTACGGTATGCGTTATGCGTTATACGTTATGCGTTATGCGTTATGCGTTATGCATAATGCGTTATACGTTATGTATTATGCGTTATGCCTTATGCGTTATGCGATATGCGTCATACATCAAGCCTTATGCGTTATGCGATATGCGATATGCGTCATGCATCAAGCCTTATGCGTTATGCGTTATGCGTTATGCGTTATGCGTTATGCGTTATGCGTTATGCTTTATGCGTTATGCGTTATGCGTTATGCGTTATGCGTTATGCGTTATGCGTTATGCGTTATGCGTTATGCGTTATGCGTTATGCTTTATGCGTTATGCGTTATGAGTTATACGTTATGCGTTATGCGTTATGCGTTATGCGTTATGCGTTATGCGTTATGCGTTATGCGTTATGCGTTATGCGTTATGCGTTATGCGTTATGCGTTATGCGTTATGCGTTATGCGTTATGCGTTATGCGTTATGCGTTATGCGTTATGCGTTATGCGTTATGCGTTGTGCGTTATACGGTATGCGTTATGCGTTATACGTTATGCGGTATGCGTTATGCGTTATGCGTTATGCGTTATGCGTTATGCGTTATGCGTTATGCGTTATGCGTTATGCGTTATGCGTTATGCGTTATGCGTTATGCGTTATGCGTTGTGCGTTATGCGTTATGCGTTATGCGTTGTGCGTTATACGTTTGCGTTATGCGTTATTCGTTATGCGTTATACGGTATGCGTTATGCGTTATACGTTATGCGTTATGCGTTATGCGTTATGCGTTATGCGTTATGCGTTATGCGTTATGCGTTATGCGTTATACGGTATGCGTTATGCGTTATGCGTTATGCGTTATGCGTTATACGGTATGCGTTATGCGTTATACGTCATGCGTTATGCGTTATGCGTTATGGGTTATGCGTTATGCGTTATGGTTATGCGTTATGCGTTATGCGATATGCGTTATGCGTTATGCGTTATGCGTTATGCGTTATGCGTTATGCGTTATGCGTTATGCGTTATGCGTTATGCGTTATGCGTTATGCGTTATGCGTTATGCGTTATGCGTTATGCGTTATGCGTTATGCGTTGTGCGTTATACGTTTGCGTTATGCGTTATGCATTATGCGTTATACGGTATACGTTATGCGTTATACGTTATGCGTTATGCGTTATGCGTTATGGGTTATGCCTTATGCCTTATGGTTTGCGTTATACGTTTGCATTATGCGTTATGCGTTATGCGTTGTACGGTATGCGTTATGCGTTATACGTTATGCGTTATGCGTTATGCGTTATGCATAATGCGTTATACGTTATGTATTATGCGTTATGCCTTATGCGTTATGCGATATGCGTCATACATCAAGCCTTATGCGTTATGCGATATGCGATATGCGTCATGCATCAAGCCTTATGCGTTATGCGTTATGCGTTATGCGTTATGCGTTATGCGTTATGCGTTATGCGTTATGCTTTATGCGTTATGCGTTATGCTTTATGCGTTATGCGTTATGAGTTACTCATTATGCTTTAAGCGTTATGTGTTATGCGTTATTGCGTTAGGGGTTATGCGTTATGCGTTATGCGTTATGCTTTATGCGTTATGCATTATGCGTTATGCGTGATCCGTTATGCGTTAGGCGTTATGGGTTTTCCGGTGTTCGTTATGCGTTGTGCATTATGCGTTATGCGTTATGAAGTATGGGTTATAGTTTATGCGTTATGCGTTGTGCGATATACGTTTGCGTTATGCGTTATGCGTTATGCGTTATACGTTATACGGTATGCGTTATACGTTTTGCGTAATGCGTTATGCGTTATGGGTTATGCTTCATGCGTTATGCGTTATGTGTTATGCTTTATGCGTTATGCGTTATGCGTTATGCGATATGCGTTATGCGTTATGCGTTATGCGTTATGCGTTATGCGTTATGCGTTATACGGTATGCGTTATGCTTTATACGTTATGCGTTATGCGTTATGCGTTATGCGTTATGCGTTATGCGTTATGCGTTATACGGTATGCGTTATGCGTTATGCGTTATGCGTTATGCGTTACGCGTTAAGCGTTATGCGTTATGCTTTATGCGTTATGCATTATGCGTTATGCGTTATGCGTGATCCGTTATGCGTTATGCGTTATGCGTTATGCGTTATGCGTTATGCGTTATACGTTATGCGTTATGCGTTATGCGTTATGCGTTATGCGTTATGCGTTATGCGTTATGCGTTATGCGTTATGCGTTATGCGTTATGCGTTATGCGTTGTGCGTTATGCGTTATACGTTATACGGTATGCGTTATGCGTTTTCCGTTATGGGTTATGCGTTATGCGTTATGGTTATGCGTTATGCGTTATGCGATATGCGTTATGCGTTATGCGTTATGGGTTATGCTTCATGCGTTATGCGTTATGCGTTCTGCTTTATGCGTTATGCGTTATGCGTTATGGGTTATGCGTTATGCGTTATGCGTTATGCGTTATGCGTTATACGGTATGCGTTATGCGTTATGCGTTATGCGTTATGCGTTATGCGTTATGCGTTATGCGTTATGCGTTATGCGTTATACGGTATGCGTTATGCGTTATGCGTTATGCGTTATACGTTATGCGTTATGCGTTATGCGTTATACGTTATGCGTTATGCGTTATGCGTTATGCGTTATGGGTTATGCTTCATGCGTTATGCGTTATGCGTTATGCTTTATGCGTTATGCTTTATGCGTTATGCGTTATGCGTTATGCGTTATGCGTTATGCGTTATGCGTTATGCGTTATGCGTTATGCGTTATGCGTTATGCGTTGTGCGTTATACGTTTGCGTTATGCGTTATGCGTTATGGGTTATGCCTTATGCCTTATGGTTTGCGTTATACGTTTGCATTATGCGTTATGCGTTATGCGTTGTACGGTATGCGTTATGCGTTATACGTTATGCGTTATGCGTTATGCATAATGCGTTATACGTTATGTATTATGCGTTATGCCTTATGCGTTATGCGATATGCGTCATACATCAAGCCTTATGCGTTATGCGATATGCGATATGCGTCATGCATCAAGCCTTATGCGTTATGCGTTATGCGTTATGCGTTATGCGTTATGCGTTATGCGTTATGCGTTATGCTTTATGCGTTATGCGTTATGAGTTACTCATTATGCTTTAAGCGTTATGCGTTATGCGTTATTGCGTTAGGGGTTATGCGTTATGCGTTATGCGTTATGCTTTATGCGTTATGCGTTATGGGTTATGCGTTATGCGTTATGGTTATGCGTTATGCGTTATGCGATATGCGTTATGCGTTATGCGTTATGGGTTATGCTTTATGCGTTATGCGTTATGCTTTATGCGTTATGCGTTATGAGTTACTCATTATGCTTTAAGCGTTATGCGTTATGCGTTATTGCGTTAGGGGTTATGCGTTATGCGTTATGCGTTATGCTTTATGCGTTATGCGTTATGCGTGATCCGTTATGCGTTAGGCGTTATGGGTTTTCCGGTGTTCGTTATGCGTTGTGCATTATGCGTTATGCGTTATGAAGTATGGGTTATGCGTTATGCTTTATGCGTTATGCGTTATGCGTTATGCTTTATGCGTTATGCGTTATGCGTTATGCGTTATGGGTTATGCGTTATGCGTTATGGTTATGCGTTATGCGTTATGCGATATGCGTTATGCGTTATGCGTTATGGGTTATGCTTCATGCGTTATGCGTTATGCGTTCTGCTTTATGCGTTATGCGTTATGCGTTATGCGTTATGCGTTATGCGTTATGCGTTATGCGTTATGCGTTGTGCGTTATGCGTTATACGGTATGCGTTATGCGTTATGCGTTATGCGTTATGCGTTATACGGTATGCGTTATGCGTTATACGTTATGCGTTATGCGTTATGCGTTATGCGTTATGCGTTATACGGTATGCGTTATGCGTTATGCGATATGCGTTATGCGTTATGCGTTATGCGTTATGCGTTATGCGTTATGCGTTATGCGTTATGCGTTATGCGTTATGCGTTATGCGTTATGCGTTATGCGTTATGCGTTATGCGTTATGCGTTATGCGTTATGCGTTATGCGTTATGCGTTATGCGTTGTGCGTTATACGGTATGCGTTATGCGTTATACGTTATGCGGTATGCGTTATGCGTTATGCGTTATGCCTTATGCGTTATGCGTTATGCTTTATGCGTTATGCGTTATGCGTTATGCGTTATGCGTTATGCGTTATGCGTTGTGCGTTATGCGTTATGCGTTATGCGTTGTGCGTTATACGTTTGCGTTATGCGTTATTCGTTATGCGTTATACGGTATGCGTTATGCGTTATACGTTATGCGTTATGCGTTATGCGTTATTCGTTATGGGTTATGCTTCATGCGTTATGCGTTATGCGTTATGCTTTATGCGTTATGCGTTATGCGTTATACGTTATGCGTTATGCGTTATGCGTTATGCGTTATGCGTTATGCGTTATGCGTTATGCGTTATGCGTTATGCGTTATGCGTTATGCGTTATACGGTATGCGTTATGGGTTATACGTTTTGCGTTATGCGTTATGCGTTATGCGTTATGCATTATGCGTTATGCGTGATCTGACATGCGTTATGCGTTATGCGTTATGCGTTATGCGTTATGCGTTATGCGTTATGCGTTGTGCGTTATACGTTTGCGTTATGCGTTATGCATTATGCGTTATACGGTATACGTTATGCGTTATACGATATGCGTTATGCGTTATGCGTTATGCGTTATGCCTTATGCATTATGGTTTGCGTTATACGTTTGCGTTATGCGTTATGCGTTATGCTTTGTACGGTATGCGTTATGCGTTATACGTTATGCGTTATGCGTTATGCGAAATGCGTTATGCGTTATGCGTTATGCTTTATGCGTTATGCGTTATGAGTTATTCATTATGCTTTATGCGTTATGCGTTATGCGTTATTGCGTTAGGGGTTATGCGTTATGCGTTATGCTTTATGCGTTATGCATTATGCGTTATGCGTGATCCGTTATGCGTTAGGCGTTATGGGTTTTCCGGTGTTCGTTATGCGTTGTGCATTATGCGTTATGCGTTATGAAGTATGGGTTATGCGTTATGCTTTATGCGTTATGCGTTATGCGTTATGCTTTATGCGTTATGCGTTATGCGTTATGCGTTATGGGTTATGCGTTATGCGTTATGGTTATGCGTTATGCGTTATGCGATATGCGTTATGCGTTATGCGTTATGGGTTATGCTTCATGCGTTATGCGTTATGCGTTATGCTTTATGCGTTATGCGTTATGCGTTATGCGTTATGGGTTATGCGTTATGCGTTATGCGTTATGTGTTATGCGTTATGCGTTATGCGTTATACGGTATGCGTTATGCGTTATGCGTTATGCGTTATGCGTTATGCGTTATACGGTATGCGTTATGCGTTATACGTTATGCGTTATGCGTTATGCGTTATGCGTTATGCGTTATACGGTATGCGTTATGCGTTATACGTCATGCGTTATGCGTTATGCGTTATGGGTTATGCGTTATGCGTTATGGTTATGCGTTATGCGTTATGCGATATGCGTTATGCGTTATGCGTTATGCGTTATGCGTTATGCGTTATGCGTTATGCGTTATGCGTTATGCGTTATGCGTTATGCGTTGTGCGTTATACGTTTGCGTTATGCGTTATGCATTATGCGTTATACGGTATACGTTATGCGTTATACGTTATGCGTTATGCGTTATGCGTTATGGGTTATGCCTTATGCCTTATGGTTTGCGTTATACGTTTGCATTATGCGTTATGCGTTATGCGTTGTACGGTATGCGTTATGCGTTATACGTTATGCGTTATGCGTTATGCGTTATGCATAATGCGTTATACGTTATGTATTATGCGTTATGCCTTATGCGTTATGCGATATGCGTCATACATCAAGCCTTATGCGTTATGCGATATGCGATATGCGTCATGCATCAAGCCTTATGCGTTATGCGTTATGCGTTATGCGTTATGCGTTATGCGTTATGCGTTATGCTTTATGCGTTATGCGTTATGCTTTATGCGTTATGCGTTATGAGTTACTCATTATGCTTTAAGCGTTATGTGTTATGCGTTATTGCGTTAGGGGTTATGCGTTATGCGTTATGCGTTATGCTTTATGCGTTATGCATTATGCGTTATGCGTGATCCGTTATGCGTTAGACGTTATGGGTTTTCCGGTGTTCGTTATGCGTTGTGCATTATGCGTTATGCGTTATGAAGTATGGGTTATAGTTTATGCGTTATGCGTTGTGCGATATACGTTTGCGTTATGGGTTATGCGTTATGCGTTATACGTTATACGGTATGCGTTATACGTTTTGCGTAATGCGTTATGCGTTATGGGTTATGCTTCATGCGTTATGCGTTATGTGTTATGCTTTATGCGTTATGCGTTATGCGTTATGCGATATGCGTTATGCGTTATGCGTTATGCGTTATGCGTTATGCGTTATGCGTTATACGGTATGCGTTATGCTTTATACGTTATGCGTTATGCGTTATGCGTTATGCGTTATGCGTTATGCGTTATACGGTATGCGTTATGCGTTATGCGTTATGCGTTATGCGTTACGCGTTAAGCGTTATGCGTTATGCTTTATGCGTTATGCATTATGCGTTATGCGTTATGCGTGATCCGTTATGCGTTATGCGTTATGCGTTATGCGTTATGCCTTATACGTTATGCGTTATGCGTTATGCGTTATACGTTATGCGTTATGCGTTATGCGTTATGCGTTATGCGTTATGCGTTATGCGTTATGCGTTATGCGTTATGCGTTATGCGTTATGCGTTATGCGTTGTGCGTTATGCGTTATGCGTTATACGTTATGTATTATGCGTTATGCCTTATGCGTTATGCGATATGCGTCATACATCAAGCCTTATGCGTTATGCGATATGCGATATGCGTCATGCATCAAGCCTTATGCGTTATGCGTTATGCGTTATGCGTTTTCCGTTATGGGTTATGCGTTATGCGTTATGGTTATGCGTTATGCGTTATGCGATATGCGTTATGCGTTATGCGTTATGGGTTATGCTTCATGCGTTATGCGTTATGCGTTCTGCTTTATGCGTTATGCGTTATGCGTTATGGGTTATGCGTTATGCGTTATGCGTTATGCGTTATGCGTTATACGGTATGCGTTATGCGTTATGCGTTATGCGTTATGCGTTATGCGTTATGCGTTATGCGTTATGCGTTATGCGTTATACGGTATGCGTTATGCGTTATGCGTTATGCGTTATACGTTATGCGTTATGCGTTATGCGTTATACGTTATGCGTTATGCGTTATGCGTTATGCGTTATGGGTTATGCTTCATGCGTTATGCGTTATGCGTTATGCTTTATGCGTTATGCTTTATGCGTTATGCGTTATGCGTTATGCGTTATGCGTTATGCGTTATGCGTTATGCGTTATGCGTTATGCGTTATGCGTTATGCGTTATGCGTTGTGCGTTATACGTTTGCGTTATGCGTTATGCATTATGCGTTATACGGTATACGTTATGCGTTATACGTTATGCGTTATGCGTTATGCGTTATGGGTTATGCCTTATGCCTTATGGTTTGCGTTATACGTTTGCATTATGCGTTATGCGTTATGCGTTGTACGGTATGCGTTATGCGTTATACGTTATGCGTTATGCGTTATGCATAATGCGTTATACGTTATGTATTATGCGTTATGCCTTATGCGTTATGCGATATGCGTCATACATCAAGCCTTATGCGTTATGCGATATGCGATATGCGTCATGCATCAAGCCTTATGCGTTATGCGTTATGCGTTATGCGTTATGCGTTATGCTTTATGCGTTATGCGTTATGCTTTATGCGTTATGCGTTATGAGTTACTCATTATGCTTTAAGCGTTATGCGTTATGCGTTATTGCGTTAGGGGTTATGCGTTATGCGTTATGCGTTATGCTTTATGCGTTATGCGTTATGGGTTATGCGTTATGCGTTATGGTTATGCGTTATGCGTTATGCGATATGCGTTATGCGTTATGCGTTATGGGTTATGCTTTATGCGTTATGCGTTATGCTTTATGCGTTATGCGTTATGAGTTACTCATTATGCTTTAAGCGTTATGCGTTATGCGTTATTGCGTTAGGGGTTATGCGTTATGCGTTATGCGTTATGCTTTATGCGTTATGCGTTATGCGTGATCCGTTATGCGTTAGGCGTTATGGGTTTTCCGGTGTTCGTTATGCGTTGTGCATTATGCGTTATGCGTTATGAAGTATGGGTTATGCGTTATGCTTTATGCGTTATGCGTTATGCGTTATGCTTTATGCGTTATGCGTTATGCGTTATGCGTTATGGGTTATGCGTTATGCGTTATGGTTATTCGTTATGCGTTATGCGATATGCGTTATGCGTTATGCGTTATGGGTTATGCTTCATGCGTTATGCGTTATGCGTTCTGCTTTATGCGTTATGCGTTGTGCGTTATACGTTTGCGTTATGCGTTATTCGTTATGCGTTATACGGTATGCGTTATGCGTTATACGTTATGCGTTATGCGTTATGCGTTATTCGTTATGGGTTATGCTTCATGCGTTATGCGTTATGCGTTATGCTTTATGCGTTATGCGTTATGCGTTATGCGTTATGCGTTATGCGTTATGCGTTATGCGTTATGCGTTATGCGTTATGCGTTATGCGTTATGCGTTATGCGTTATGCGTTATGCGTTATGCGTTATACGGTATGCGTTATGGGTTATACGTTTTGCGTTATGCGTTATGCGTTATGCATTATGCGTTATGCGTGATCTGACATGCGTTATGCCTTATGCCTTATGGTTTGCGTTATACGTTTGCGTTATGCGTTATGCGTTATGCTTTGTACGGTATGCGTTATGCGTTATACGTTATGCGTTATGCGTTATGCGAAATGCGTTATGCGTTATGCGTTATGCTTTATGCGTTATGCGTTATGAGTTATTCATTATGCTTTATGCGTTATGCGTTATGCGTTATTGCGTTAGGGGTTATGCGTTATGCGTTATGCTTTATGCGTTATGCATTATGCGTTATGCGTGATCCGTTATGCGTTAGGCGTTATGGGTTTTCCGGTGTTCGTTATGCGTTGTGCATTATGCGTTATGCGTTATGAAGTATGGGTTATGCGTTATGCTTTATGCGTTATGCGTTATGCGTTATGCTTTATGCGTTATGCGTTATGCGTTATGCGTTATGGGTTATGCGTTATGCGTTATGGTTATGCGTTATGCGTTATGCGATATGCGTTATGCGTTATGCGTTATGGGTTATGCTTCATGCGTTATGCGTTATGCGTTCTGCTTTATGCGTTATGCGTTATGCGTTATGCGTTATGGGTTATGCGTTATGCGTTATGCGTTATGTGTTATGCGTTATGCGTTATGCGTTATACGGTATGCGTTATGCGTTATGCGTTATGCGTTATGCGTTATGCGTTATACGGTATGCGTTATGCGTTATACGTTATGCGTTATGCGTTATGCGTTATGCGTTATGCGTTATACGGTATGCGTTATGCGTTATGCGATATGCGTTATGCGTTATGCGTTATGGGTTATGCTTCATGCGTTATGCGTTATGCGTTCTGCTTTATGCGTTATGCGTTATGCGTTATGCGTTATGGGTTATGCGTTATACGGTATGCGTTATGCGTTATACGTTATGCGTTATGCGTTATGCGTTATGCGTTATGGGTTATGCTTCATGCGTTATGCGTTATGCGTTATGCTTTATGCGTTATGCGTTATGCGTTATGCGTTATGCGTTATGCGTCATGCGTTATGCGTTATGCGTTATACGGTATGCGTTATGCGTTATGCGTTATGCGTTATGCGTTATGATTCATGCGTTATGCGTTACGCTTTATGCGTTATGCGTTATGCGTTATGCGTTATGCGTTATGCGTTATGCGTTATGCGTTATGCGATATGCGTTATGCGTTATGCGTTATTCGTTATGAGTAATGAGTTACAAGTTATGCGTTATGCCTTATGCTTTATGCACTATGCGTTATGCATTATGCGTTATGCGGCATGCGTTATGCGTTATACGGTATGCGTTATGCGTTATGCTTTATGCGTTATGCGTTATGCGTTATACGATATGCGTTATGCGTTATGCGTTATATGTTATGCGTTATGCGTTATGATTCATGCGGTATGCGTTATGCGTTATGATTCATGCGTTATGCGTTACGCTTTATGCGTTATGCGTTATGCGTTATGCGTTATGCGATATGCGTTATGCGTTATGCGTTATTCGTTATGAGTAATGAGTTACAAGTTATGCGTTATGCCTTATGCTTTATGCACTATGCGTTATGCATTATGCGTTATGCGGCATGCGTTATGCGTTATACGGTATGCGTTATGCGTTATGCGTTATGCGTTATGCGTTATGCGTAATGCGTTATGCGTTATGCGTTATGCGTTATGCGTTATGCATTATGCGGTGTGCGTTATGCGTTATGCGTTATGCATTATGCGGTGTGCGTTATGCGTTATGGGTTATGCGTTAACGTTATGCGTTATGCGTTATGCGTTCTGCGTTATGCGTTATGCGTTATGCGTTATGCGTTATGCTTTATGCGTTATGTGTTATGCGTTATGCGTTATGCGTTATGCGTTGTGCGTTATGCGTTATGCGTTATGCGTTATGCGTTATACGGTATGCGTTATGCGTTATGCGATATGCGATATGCGTTATGCGTTATGCGTTATGGGTTATGCTTCATGCGTTATGCGTTATGCGTTCTGCTTTATGCGTTATGCGTTATGCGTTATGCGTTATGGGTTATGCGTTATACGGTATGCGTTATGCGTTATACGTTATGCGTTATGCGTTATGCGTTATGCGTTATGCGTTATACGGTATGCGTTATGCGTTATGCGATATGCGTTATGCGTTATGCGTTATGGGTTATGCTTCATGCGTTATGCGTTATGCGTTCTGCTTTATGCGTTATGCGTTATGCGTTATGCGTTATGGGTTATGCGTTATACGGTATGCGTTATGCGTTATACGTTATGCGTTATGCGTTATGCGTTATGCGTTATGGGTTATGCTTCATGCGTTATGCGTTATGCGTTATGCTTTATGCGTTATGCGTTATGCGTTATGCGTTATGCGTCATGCGTTATGCGTTATGCGTTATACGGTATGCGTTATGCGTTATGCGTTATGCGTTATGCGTTATGATTCATGCGTTATGCGTTACGCTTTATGCGTTATGCGTTATGCGTTATGCGTTATGCGTTATGCGTTATGCGTTATGCGATATGCGTTATGCGTTATGCGTTATTCGTTATGAGTAATGAGTTACAAGTTATGCGTTATGCCTTATGCTTTATGCACTATGCGTTATGCATTATGCGTTATGCGGCCTGCGTTATGCGTTATACGGTATGCGTTATGCGTTATGCTTTATGCGTTATGCGTTATGCGTTATGCGATATGCGTTATGCGTTATGCGTTATATGTTATGCGTTATGCGTTATGGGTTATGCTTCATGCGTTATGCGTTATGCGTTCTGCTTTATGCGTTATGCGTTATGCGTTATGCGTTATGGGTTATGCGTTATACGGTATGCGTTATGCGTTATACGTTATGCGTTATGCGTTATGCGTTATGCGTTATGGGTTATGCTTCATGCGTTATGCGTTATGCGTTATGCTTTATGCGTTATGCGTTATGCGTTATGCGTTATGCGTCATGCGTTATGCGTTATGCGTTATACGGTATGCGTTATGCGTTATGCGTTATGCGTTATGCGTTATGATTCATGCGTTATGCGTTACGCTTTATGCGTTATGCGTTATGCGTTATGCGTTATGCGTTATGCGTTATGCGTTATGCGATATGCGTTATGCGTTATGCGTTATTCGTTATGAGTAATGAGTTACAAGTTATGCGTTATGCCTTATGCTTTATGCACTATGCGTTATGCATTATGCGTTATGCGGCATGCGTTATGCGTTATACGGTATGCGTTATGCGTTATGCTTTATGCGTTATGCGTTATGCGTTATGCGATATGCGTTATGCGTTATGCGTTATATGTTATGCGTTATGCGTTATGATTCATGCGTTATGCGTTATGCGTTATGATTCATGCGTTATGCGTTACGCTTTATGCGTTATGCGTTATGCGTTATGCGTTATGCGTTATGCGATATGCGTTATGCGTTATGCGTTATTCGTTATGAGTAATGAGTTACAAGTTATGCGTTATGCCTTATGCTTTATGCACTATGCGTTATGCATTATGCGTTATGCGGCATGCGTTATGCGTTATACGGTATGCGTTATGCGTTATGCGTTATGCGTTATGCGTTATGCGTAATGCGTTATGCGTTATGCGTTATGCGTTATGCGTTATGCGTTATGCATTATGCGGTGTGCGTTATGCGTTATGCGTTATGGGTTATGCTTCATGCGTTATGCGTTATGCGTTATGCTTTATGCGTTATGCGTTATGCATTATGCGGTGTGCGTTATGCGTTATGGGTTATGCGTTAACGTTATGCGTTATGCGTTATGCGTTATGCGTTATGCGTTATGCGTTATGCGTTATGCGTTATACGGTATGCGTTATGCGTTATACGTTATGCGTTATGCGTTATGCGTTATGCGTTATGCGTTATGCGTTATGCGTTATGCGTTATGCGTTATGCGTTATGCGTTATGCGTTATGCGTTATGCGTTATGCGTTATGCGTTATGCGTTATGCGTTATGCGTTATGCGTTATGCGTTATGCGTTATGCGTTATGCGTTATGCGTTATGCGTTATGCGTTATGCGTTATGCGTTATGCGTTATGCGTTGTGCGTTATACGGTATGCGTTATGCGTTATACGTTATGCGGTATGCGTTATGCGTTATGCGTTATGCGTTATGCGTTATGCGTTATGCTTTATGCGTTATGCGTTATGCGTTATGCGTTATGCGTTATGCGTTATGCGTTATGCGTTATGCGTTATGCGTTGTGCGTTATGCGTTATGCGTTATGCGTTGTGCGTTATACGTTTGCGTTATGCGTTATTCGTTATGCGTTATACGGTATGCGTTATGCGTTATACGTTATGCGTTATGCGTTATGCGTTATTCGTTATGCGTTATGCGTTATACGGTATGCGTTATGGGTTATACGTTTTGCGTTATGCGTTATGCGTTATGCGTTATGCATTATGCGTTATGCGTGATCTGACATGCGTTATGCGTTATGCGTTATGCGTTATGCGTTATGCGTTGTGCGTTATACGTTTGCGTTATGCGTTATGCATTATGCGTTATACGGTATACGTTATGCGTTATACGATATGCGTTATGCGTTATGCGTTATGCGTTATGCGTTATGCGTTATGCCTTATGCCTTATGGTTTGCGTTATACGTTTGCGTTATGCGTTATGCGTTAAGCGTTGTACGGTATGCGTTATGCGTTATACGTTATGCGTTATGCGTTATTGCGTTAGGGGTTATGCGTTATGCGTTATGCGTTATGCTTTATGCGTTATGCATTATGCGTTATGCGTGATCCGTTATGCGTTAGGCGTTATGGGTTTTCCGGTGTTCGTTATGCGTTGTGCATTGTGCGTTATGCGTTATGAAGTATGGGTTATGGTTTATGCGTTATGCGTTGTGCGCTATACGTTTGCGTTATGCGTTATGCGTTATGCGTTATGCGTTATACGGTATGCGTTATGCGTTATACGTTATGCGTTATGCGTTATGCGTTATGGGTTATGCGTTATGCGTAATGCGTTATGCGTTATGCGTTATGCGTTATGGGTTATGCGTTATGCGTTATGCGTTATGCGTTATGCGTTATGCGTTATGCTTTATGCGTTATGTGTTATGCGTTATGCGTTATGCGTTGTGCGTTATGCGTTATGCGTTATGCGTTATGCGTTATGCGTTATGCTTTATGCGTTATGCGTTATGAGTTACACGTTATGCGTTATGCGTTATGCGTTATGCGTTATGCGTTATGCGTTATGCGTTATGCGTTATGCGTTATGCGTTATGCGTTATGCGTTATACGTTATGCGTTATGCATTATGCGTTATGCGTTATGCGTTATGCGTTATGCGTTATGATTTATGCGTTATGCATTGTGCGTTATTCGTGATCCGTTATGCGTTAGGCGTTATGGGTTTTCCGGTGTTCGTTATGCGTTGTGCATTATGCGTTATGCGTTATGAAGTAAGGGTTATGGTTTATGCATTATGCGTTGTGCGCTATACGTTTGCGTTATGCGTTATGCGTTATGCGTTATACGGTATGCGTTATGCGTTATACGTTATGCGTTATGCGTTATGCGTTATGCGTTATGCGTTATGCATTATGCGTTATACGGTATGCGTTATGCGTTATACGTTATTTGTTATGCGTTACGCGTTATGGGTTATGCGTTATGCATTATACGTTATGCGTTATGCGTTATGCGTTATGGGTTATGCGTTATGCCTTATGGTTATGCGTTATGCGTTATGCGTTATGCGTTATGCGTTATGCGTTATGCGTTATGCGATATGCGTTATGCGTTATGCGTTATACGTTATGCGTTAGGCGTTATGCGTTATGGGTTATGCTTCATGCGTTATGCGTTATGCGTTATGCGTTATTGCGTTAGGGGTTATACGTTATGCGTTATGCGTTATGCGTTATACGGTATGCGTTATGCGTTATACGTTATGCGTTATGCGTTATGCGTTATGCGTTATGCCTTATGCCTTATGGTTTGCGTTATACGTTTGCGTTATGCGTTATGCGTTATGCGTTATGCGTTATGCGTTATGCGTTATACGTTTGCGGTATGCGTTATGCATTATGCGTTATACGGTATACGTTATGCGTTATACGATATGCGTTATGCGTTATGCGTTATGCGTTATGCGTTATGCGTTATGCCTTATGCCTTATGGTTTGCGTTATACGTTTGCGTTATGCGTTATGCGTTAAGCGTTGTACGGTATGCGTTATGCGTTATACGTTATGCGTTATGCGTTATTGCGTTAGGGGTTATGCGTTATGCGTTATGCGTTATGCTTTATGCGTTATGCATTATGCGTTATGCGTGATCCGTTATGCGTTAGGCGTTATGGGTTTTCCGGTGTTCGTTATGCGTTGTGCATTGTGCGTTATGCGTTATGAAGTATGGGTTATGGTTTATGCGTTATGCGTTGTGCGCTATACGTTTGCGTTATGCGTTATGCGTTATGCGTTATACGGTATGCGTTATGCGTTATACGTTATGCGTTATGCGTTATGCGTTATGGGTTATGCGTTATGCGTAATGCGTTATGCGTTATGCGTTATGCGTTATGCGTTATGGGTTATGCGTTATGCGTTATGCGTTATGCGTTATGCGTTATGCTTTATGCGTTATGTGTTATGCGTTATGCGTTATGCGTTATGCGTTGTGCGTTATGCGTTATGCGTTATGCGTTATGCGTTATGCGTTATGCGTTATGCTTTATGCGTTATGCGTTATGAGTTATGAGTAATGAGTTACAAGTTATGCGTTATGCCTTATGCTTTATGCACTATGCGTTATGCATTATGCGTTATGCGGCATGCGTTATGCGTTATACGGTATGCGTTATGCGTTATGCGTTATGCGTTATGCGTTATGCGTAATGCGTTATGCGTTATGCGTTATGCGTTATGCGTTATGCGTTATGCATTATGCGGTGTGCGTTATGCGTTATGCGTTATGGGTTATGCTTCATGCGTTATGCGTTATGCGTTATGCTTTATGCGTTATGCGTTATGCATTATGCGGTGTGCGTTATGCGTTATGGGTTATGCGTTAACGTTATGCGTTATGCGTTATGCGTTATGCGTTATGCGTTATGCGTTATGCGTTATGCGTTATACGGTATGCGTTATGCGTTATACGTTATGCGTTATGCGTTATGCGTTATGCGTTATGCGTTATGCGTTATGCGTTATGCGTTATGCGTTATGCGTTATGCGTTATGCGTTATGCGTTATGCGTTATGCGTTATGCGTTATGCGTTATGCGTTATGCGTTATGCGTTATGCGTTATGCGTTATGCGTTATGCGTTATGCGTTATGCGTTATGCGTTATGCGTTGTGCGTTATACGGTATGCGTTATGCGTTATACGTTATGCGGTATGCGTTATGCGTTATGCGTTATGCGTTATGCGTTATGCGTTATGCTTTATGCGTTATGCGTTATGCGTTATGCGTTATGCGTTATGCGTTATGCGTTATGCGTTATGCGTTATGCGTTATGCGTTGTGCGTTATGCGTTATGCGTTATGCGTTGTGCGTTATACGTTTGCGTTATGCGTTATTCGTTATGCGTTATACGGTATGCGTTATGCGTTATACGTTATGCGTTATGCGTTATGCGTTATTCGTTATGCGTTATGCGTTATACGGTATGCGTTATGGGTTATACGTTTTGCGTTATGCGTTATGCGTTATGCGTTATGCATTATGCGTTATGCGTGATCTGACATGCGTTATGCGTTATGCGTTATGCGTTATGCGTTATGCGTTGTGCGTTATACGTTTGCGTTATGCGTTATGCATTATGCGTTATACGGTATACGTTATGCGTTATACGATATGCGTTATGCGTTATGCGTTATGCGTTATGCGTTATGCGTTATGCCTTATGCCTTATGGTTTGCGTTATACGTTTGCGTTATGCGTTATGCGTTAAGCGTTGTACGGTATGCGTTATGCGTTATACGTTATGCGTTATGCGTTATTGCGTTAGGGGTTATGCGTTATGCGTTATGCGTTATGCTTTATGCGTTATGCATTATGCGTTATGCGTGATCCGTTATGCGTTAGGCGTTATGGGTTTTCCGGTGTTCGTTATGCGTTGTGCATTGTGCGTTATGCGTTATGAAGTATGGGTTATGGTTTATGCGTTATGCGTTGTGCGCTATACGTTTGCGTTATGCGTTATGCGTTATGCGTTATGCGTTATACGGTATGCGTTATGCGTTATACGTTATGCGTTATGCGTTATGCGTTATGGGTTATGCGTTATGCGTAATGCGTTATGCGTTATGCGTTATGCGTTATGGGTTATGCGTTATGCGTTATGCGTTATGCGTTATGCGTTATGCTTTATGCGTTATGTGTTATGCGTTATGCGTTATGCGTTGTGCGTTATGCGTTATGCGTTATGCGTTATGCGTTATGCGTTATGCTTTATGCGTTATGCGTTATGAGTTACACGTTATGCGTTATGCGTTATGCGTTATGCGTTATGCGTTATGCGTTATGCGTTATGCGTTATGCGTTATGCGTTATGCGTTATACGTTATGCGTTATGCATTATGCGTTATGCGTTATGCGTTATGCGTTATGCGTTATGATTTATGCGTTATGCATTGTGCGTTATTCGTGATCCGTTATGCGTTAGGCGTTATGGGTTTTCCGGTGTTCGTTATGCGTTGTGCATTATGCGTTATGCGTTATGAAGTAAGGGTTATGGTTTATGCATTATGCGTTGTGCGCTATACGTTTGCGTTATGCGTTATGCGTTATGCGTTATACGGTATGCGTTATGCGTTATACGTTATGCGTTATGCGTTATGCGTTATGCGTTATGCGTTATGCATTATGCGTTATACGGTATGCGTTATGCGTTATACGTTATTTGTTATGCGTTACGCGTTATGGGTTATGCGTTATGCATTATACGTTATGCGTTATGCGTTATGCGTTATGGGTTATGCGTTATGCCTTATGGTTATGCGTTATGCGTTATGCGTTATGCGTTATGCGTTATGCGTTATGCGTTATGCGATATGCGTTATGCGTTATGCGTTATACGTTATGCGTTAGGCGTTATGCGTTATGGGTTATGCTTCATGCGTTATGCGTTATGCGTTATGCGTTATTGCGTTAGGGGTTATACGTTATGCGTTATGCGTTATGCGTTATACGGTATGCGTAATGCGTTATACGTTATGCGTTATGCGTTATGCGTTATGCGTTATGCCTTATGCCTTATGGTTTGCGTTATACGTTTGCGTTATGCGTTATGCGTTATGCGTTATGCGTTATGCGTTGTGCGTTATACGTTTGCGGTATGCGTTATGCATTATGCGTTATACGGTATACGTTATGCGTTATACGATATGCGTTATGCGTTATGCGTTATGCGTTATGGGTTATGCTTCATGCGTTATGCGTTATGCGTTATGCGTTATTGCGTTAGGGGTTATACGTTATGCGTTATGCGTTATGCGTTATACGGTATGCGTAATGCGTTATACGTTATGCGTTATGCGTTATGCGTTATGCGTTATGCCTTATGCCTTATGGTTTGCGTTATACGTTTGCGTTATGCGTTATGCGTTATGCGTTATGCGTTATGCGTTGTGCGTTATACGTTTGCGGTATGCGTTATGCATTATGCGTTATACGGTATACGTTATGCGTTATACGATATGCGTTATGCGTTATGCGTTATGCGTTATGCGTTATGCGTTATGCCTTATGCCTTATGGTTTGCGTTATACGTTTGCGTTATGCGTTATGCGTTAAGCGTTGTACGGTATGCGTTATGCGTTATACGTTATGCGTTATGCGTTATTGCGTTAGGGGTTATGCGTTATGCGTTATGCGTTATGCTTTATGCGTTATGCATTATGCGTTATGCGTGATCCGTTATGCGTTAGGCGTTATGGGTTTTCCGGTGTTCGTTATGCGTTGTGCATTGTGCGTTATGCGTTATGAAGTATGGGTTATGGTTTATGCGTTATGCGTTGTGCGCTATACGTTTGCGTTATGCGTTATGCGTTATGCGTTATACGGTATGCGTTATGCGTTATACGTTATGCGTTATGCGTTATGCGTTATGGGTTATGCGTTATGCGTAATGCGTTATGCGTTATGCGTTATGCGTTATGCGTTATGGGTTATGCGTTATGCGTTATGCGTTATGCGTTATGCGTTATGCTTTATGCGTTATGTGTTATGCGTTATGCGTTATGCGTTATGCGTTGTGCGTTATGCGTTATGCGTTATGCGTTATGCGTTATGCGTTATGCGTTATGCTTTATGCGTTATGCGTTATGAGTTACACGTTATGCGTTATGCGTTATGCGTTATGCGTTATGCGTTATGCGTTATGCGTTATGCGTTATGCGTTATGCGTTATGCGTTATGCGTTATACGTTATGCGTTATGCGTTATGCGTTATGCGTTATGCGTTATGCGTTATGCGTTATGATTTATGCGTTATGCATTGTGCGTTATTCGTGATCCGTTATGCGTTAGGCGTTATGGGTTTTCCGGTGTTCGTTATGCGTTGTGCATTATGCGTTATGCGTTATGAAGTAAGGGTTATGGTTTATGCATTATGCGTTGTGCGCTATACGTTTGCGTTATGCGTTATGCGTTATGCGTTATACGGTATGCGTTATGCGTTATACGTTATGCGTTATGCGTTATGCGTTATGCGTTATGCGTTATGCGTTATGCATTATGCGTTATACGGTATGCGTTATGCGTTATACGTTATTTGTTATGCGTTACGCGTTATGGGTTATGCGTTATGCATTATACGTTATGCGTTATGCGTTATGCGTTATGGGTTATGCGTTATGCCTTATGGTTATGCGTTATGCGTTATGCGTTATGCGTTATGCGTTATGCGTTATGCGTTATGCGATATGCGTTATGCGTTATGCGTTATACGTTATGCGTTAGGCGTTATGCGTTATGGGTTATGCTTCATGCGTTATGCGTTATGCGTTATGCGTTATTGCGTTAGGGGTTATACGTTATGCGTTATGCGTTATGCGTTATACGGTATGCGTAATGCGTTATACGTTATGCGTTATGCGTTATGCGTTATGCGATATGCGTTATGCGTTATGCGTTATACGATATGCGTTATGCGTTATGCGTTATGCTTTATGCGTTATGCGTTATGAGTTACACGTTATGCGTTATGCGTTATTGCGTTAGCGGTTATGCGTTATGCGTTATGCGTTATGCGATATGCGTCATGCATCAAGCCTTATGCGTTATGTGATATGCGAAATTCGTCATGCATCAAGCCTTATGCGTTATGGGTTATGCGTTAACGTTATGCGTTTTGCGTTATGCATTAGGCGTTATTTGTTATGCGTTATGCGTTATGCGTTCTGCGTTATGCGTCATGCGTTATGCGTTATGCGTCATGCTTTGTGCGTTATGCGTTATGAGTTATACGTTATGCGTTATGCGTTATGCTTAATGCGTTATGCGTTATGCGTTATGCGTTATGCGTTATGCATTATGCGTTATGCGTTATGCGTTATGCGTTATGCGTTATGCGTTATGCGTTATGCGTTATGCGTTATGCGTTATGCGTTATGCGTTATGCGTTATGCGTTATGCGTTATGCGTTATGCGTTATGCGTTATGCGTTATGCGTTATGCGTTATGCGTTATGCGTTATGCGTTATGCGTTATTGCGTTAGGGGTTATACGTTATGCGTTATGCGTTATGCGTTATACGGTATGCGTAATGCGTTATACGTTATGCGTTATGCGTTATGCGTTATGCGTTATGCGTTATGCGTTGCGCATTATGCGTTATGCGTTATGCGTTATGCGTTATGCGTTATGCGTTATGCGTTATGCGTTATGCGTTATGCGTTATATGTTATGCGTTATGCGTTATGCGTTATGCGTTATGCGTTATGCGTTATGCGTTATGCGTTATGCGTTATGCGTTATGCGTTATGCGTTATGCGTTATGCGTTATGCGTTATGCGTTATATGTTATGCGTTATGCGTTATGCGTTATGCGTTGTGCGTTATGCGTTGTGCGTTATACGTTTGCGTTATGCGTTATGCGTTATACGGTATGCGTTATGCGTTATACGTTATGCGTTATGCGTTATGCGTTATGCGTTATGCGTTATGCTTTATGCGTTATGCGTTATGAGTTACACGTTATGCGTTATGCGTTATTGCGTTAGCGGTTATGCGTTATGCGTTATGCGTTATGCTTTATGCGTTATGCATTATGCGTTATGCGTGATCCGTTATGCGTTAGGCGTTATGGGTTTTCCGGTGTTCGATATGCGTTGTGCATTATGCGTTATGCGTTATGAAGTATGGGTTATTCTTTATTCATTATGCGTTGTGCGCTATACGTTTGCGTTATGCGTTATGCGTTATGCGTTATACGGTATGCGTTATGCGTTATACGCTATGCTTTATGCGTTATGCGTTATGGGTTATGCTTCATGCGTTATGCGTTATGCGTTATGCTTTATGCGTTATGCGTTATGCGTTATACGTTATGCGTTATGCGTTATGCGTTATGCGCTATGCGTTATGCGTTATGCGTTATACGGTATGCGTTATGCGTTATGCGTTATGCGTTATGCGTTACACGGTATGCGTTATGCGTTATACGTTATGCGTTATGCGTTATGCGTTATGGGTTATGCGTTATGCGTAATGGTTATGCGTTATGCGTTATGCGATATGCGTCATGCATCAAGCCTTATGCGTTATGCGTTATGCGTTCTGCGTTATGCGTTATGCGTTATGCGTTATTCATTATGCGGTATGCGTTATGCGTTATGCGTTATGCGTTATGCGTTATGCGTTATGCGTTATGCGTTATGCGTTATACGTTATGCGTTATGCGCTATGCGTGATCCGTTATGTGTTAGGCGATATCCGTTTTGCGGTATTCGTTATGCGTTATGCGTTATGCGTTATCCGTTGTTCGTTATGCGTTATGGGTTGTGCGTTATACGTCTGCGTTATGCGTTATGCGTTATGCGTTATACGGTATGCGATATACGTTTTGCGTTATGCGTTATGCGATATGCGTTATGTGTTATGCGTTATGCGTTATGCTTTATGCGTTATGCGTTATGAGTTACACGTTATGCGTTATGCGTTATGCGTTATGCGTTATGTGTTATGCGTTAGGGGTTATGCGTTATGCGTTATGCGTTATGCTTTATGCGTTATGCATGATGCGTCATGCGTGATCCGTTATGCGTTAGGCGTAATGGGTTTTCCGGTGTTCGTTAGGCGTTGTGCATTATGCGTTATGCGTTATTAAGTATGGGTTATGGTTTATGCGTTATGCGTTGTGCGCTATACGTTTGCGTTATGCGTTATGCGTTATGCGTTATGCGTTATGGTTATACGTTATGCGTTATGCGGTATGCGTTGTGCGTTATACGTTTGCATTATGCGTTATGCGTTATGCGTTGTACGGTATGCGTTATGCGTTTTGCGTTATACGGTATGCGTTATGCGTTATACGTAATGCGTTATGCGTTATGCGTTATGGGTTATGCGTTATGCGTTATGGTTATACGTTATGCGTTATGCGGTATGCGTTGTGCGTTATACGTTTGCATTATGCGTTATGCGTTATGCGTTGTACGGTATGCGTTATGCGTTATACGTTATGCGTTATGCGTTATGCGATATGCGTTATGCGTTATGCGTTATGCGTTATGCTTTATGCGTTATGCGTTATGAGTTACTCGTTATGCTTTAGGCGTTATGCGTTATGCGTTATTGCGTTAGGGGTTATGCGTTATGCGTTATGCGTTATGCTTTATGCGTTATGCATTATGCGTTATGCGTGATCCGTTATGCGTTAGGCGTTATGGGTTTTCCGGTGTTCGTTATGCGTTGTGCATTATGCGTTATGCGTTATGCGTTATGCGTTATGCGTTATGCGTTATATGTTATGCGTTATGCGTTATGCGTTGTGCGTTATACGTTTGCGTTATGCGTTATGCGTTATGCGTTATACGGTATGCGTTATGCGTTGTGCGTTATACGTTTGCGTTATGCGGCATGCGTTATGCGTTATACGGTATGCGTTATGCGTTATGCTTTATGCGTTATGCGTTATGCGTTATGCGTTATGCGTTATGCGTTATGCGTGATCCGTTATGTGTTAGGCGATATACGTTTTGCGGTATTCGTTACGCGTTATGCGTTATGCGTTATGCGTTATCCGTTGTTCATTATGCGTTATGCGTTGTGCGTTATACGTTTGCGTTATGCGGCATGCGTTATGCGTTATACGGTATGCGTTATGCGTTATGCTTTATGCGTTATGCGTTATGCGTTATGCGTTATGCGTTATGCATTATGCGTTATGCGTTATGCGTTATGCGTTATGCGTTATGCGTTATACGGTATGCGTTATGCGTTATACGTTATGCGTTAGGCGTTATGCGTTATGGGTTATGCGTTATGCGTTATGGTTATGCGTTATGCGTTATGCGATATGCGTCATGCATCAAGCCTTATGCGTTATGTGATATGCTATATTCGTCATGCATCAAGCCTTATGCGTTATGGGTTATGCGTTAACGTTATGCGTTTTGCGTTATGCGTTATGCGTTATGCGTTATGCGTTATGCGTTATGCGTTATGCGTTATGCGTTATGCGTTATACATTATGCGTTATGCTTTATGCGTTATGCGTTATGAGTTGTACGTTATGCGTTATGCGTTATGCGTTATGCGTTATGCGTTATGCGTTATGCGTTATGCGTTATGCGTTATGCGTAATGCGTTATGCGTTATGCGTTATGCGTTATGCGTTATGCGTTATGCGTTATGCGTTATGCGTTATGCGTTATGCGTTATGCGTTATACGTTATACGTTATGCGTTATGCGTTATGCGATATGCGTTATGCGTTATGCGTTATGCGTTATGCGTTATGCGTTATGCGTTATGCGTTATATGTTATGCGTTATGCGTTATGCGTTATGGGTTATGCGTTATGCGTTATGAGTTATACGTTATGCGTTATGCGTTATGCGTTATGCGTTATGCGTTATGCGTTATGCGTTATGCGTTATGCGTTATGCGTTATGCGTTATGCGTAATGCGTTATGCGTTATGCGTTATGCGTTATGTGTTATGCTTTATGCGTTATGCGTTATGCGTTATGCGTCATGCGTTATACATTATGCGTTATGCTTTATGCGTTATGCGTTATGAGTTGTACGTTATGCGTTATGCGTTATGCGTTATGCGTTATGCGTTATGCGTTATGCGTTATGCGTTATGCGTTATGCGTTATGCGTAATGCGTTATGCGTTATGCGTTATGCGTTATGCGTTATGCGTTATGCGTTATGCGTTATGCGTTATGCGTTATGCGTTATGCGTTATACGTTATACGTTATGCGTTATGCGTTATGCGATATGCGTTATGCGTTATGCGTTATGCGTTATGCGTTATGCGTTATGCGTTATGCGTTATGCGTTATATGTTATGCGTTATGCGTTATACGTTATGCGTTGTGCGTTATACGTTTGCGTTATGCGTTATGCGTTATGCGTTATGCGTTATGCGTTATGCGTTATGCGTTATGCGTTATGGGTTATGCGTTATGCGTTATGCATTATGCGTTATGCGTTATGCGTTATGCGTTATGCGTTATGGGTTATGCGTTATGCGTTATGCATTATGCGTTATGCGTTATGCGTTATGCGTTATGCGTTATGCGTTATACGGTATGCGTTATGCGTTATACGTTATGCGTTAGGCGTTATGCGTTATGGGTTATGCGTTATGCGTTATGGTTATGCGTTATGCGTTATGCGATATGCGTCATGCATCAAGCCTTATGCGTTATGTGATATGCGATATTCGTCATGCATCAAGCCTTATGCGTTATGGGTTATGCGTTAACGTTATGCGTTTTGCGTTATGCGTTATGCGTTATGCGTCATGCGTTATACATTATGCGTTATGCTTTATGCGTTATGCGTTATGAGTTATACGTTATGCGTTATGCGTTATGCGTTATGCGTTATGCGTTATGCGTTATGCGTTATGCGTTATGCGTTATGCGTTATGCGTAATGCGTTATGCGTTATGCGTTATGCGTTATGCGTTATGCGTTATGCGTTATGCGTTATGCGTTATGCGTTATGCGTTATGCGTTATGCGTTATGCGTTATGCGTTATGCGTTATGCGTTATGCGTAATGCGTTATGCGTTATGCGTTATGCGTTATGCGTTATGCGTTATGCGTTATGCGTTATGCGTTATGCGTTATGCGTTATGCCTTATGCGTTATGCGTTATGCGTTATGCTTTATGCGTTATGCGTTATGAGTTATACGTTATGCGTTATGCGTTATGCGTTATGCGTTATGCGTTATGGGTTATGCGTTATGCGTTATGAGTTATACGTTATGCGTTATGCGTTATGCGTTATGCGTTATGCGTTATGCTTTATGCGTTATGCGTTATGCGTTATGCGTTATGCGTTATGCGTTATGCGTTATGCGTTATGCGTTATGTATAATGCGTTATACGTTACGTATTATGCGTTATGCCTTATGCGTTATGCGATATGCGTCATGCATCAAGCCTTATGCGTTATGCGATATGCGATATGCGTCATGCATCAAGCCTTATGCGTTATGTGTTATGCGTTAACGTTATGCGTTTTGCGTTATGCGTTATGCGTTATGCGTTATGCGTTATGCGTTATGCGTTATGCGTTATGCGTTATGCGTTATACGGTATGCGTTATGCGTTATACGTTATGCGTAATGCGTTATGCGTTATGCGTTATGCGTTATGCGTTATGCGTTATGCATTATGCGTTATACGGTATGCGTTATGCGTTATACGTTATGCGTTATGCGTTATGCGTTATGCATTATGCGTTATACGGTATGCGCTATGCGTTATACGTTATACGTTATGCGTTATGCGTTATACGTTATGCGTAATGCGTTATGCGTTATGCGTTATGCGTTATGCGTTATGCATTATGCGTTATACGGTATGCGTTATGCGTTATACGTTATGCGTTATGCGTTATGCGTTATGGGTTATGCGTTATGGGTTATGGTTATGCGTTATGCGTTATGCGTTATGCGTTATGCGTTATGCGTTATGCGTTATACGTTATACGTTATGCGTTATGCGTTATGCGATATGCGTTATGCGTTATGCGTTATGCGTTATGCGTTATGCGTTATGCGTTATATGTTATGCGTTATGCGTTATACGTTATGCGTTGTGCGTTATACGTTTGCGTTATGCGTTATGCGTCATGCGTTATACGGTATGCGTTATGCGTTATGCGTTATGCGTTATGCGTTATGCGTTATGCGTTATGCGTCTTGCGGTATTCGTTATGCTTTGTGCATTTTGCGTTATGCGTTGTGCGTTATGGGTTATGATTTATGCGTTATGCGTTATGCGTTGTGCGTTATACGTTTGCGTTATGCGTTATGCGTTATGCGTTATACGGTATGCGTTATGCGTTATGCGTTATGCGTTATGCGTTATGCGTTATGCGTTATGCGTTATGCGTTATGCGTTATGCGTTATGCGTTATGCGTTATGCGTTATGCGTTATGCGTTATGCGTTATGCGTTATGCGTTATGCGTTATGCGTTATGCGTTATGCTTTATGCGTTATTCGTGATCCGTTATGCGTTAGGCGTTATGGGTTTTCCGGTGTTCGTTATGCGTTGTGCATTATGCGTTATGCGTTATTAAGTAAGTGTTATGGTTTATGCATTATGCGTTGTGCGCTATACGTTTGCGTTATGCGTTATGCGTTATGCGTTATACGGTATGCGTTATGCGTTATACGTTATGCGTTATGCGTTATGCGTTATGCGTTATGCGTTATGCATTATGCGTTATACGGTATGCGTTATGCGTTATACGTTATGCGTTATGCGTTATGCGTTATGGGTTATGCGTTATGCGTTATGGTTATGCGTTATGCGTTATACGGTATGCGTTATGCGTTATACGTTATGCGTTATGCGTTAGGCGTTATGCGATTTGCGGTATTCGTTAAGCGTTGTGCATTATGCGTTATGCGTTATTAAGTAAGGGTTATGGTTTATGCATTATGCGTTGTGCGCTATACGTTTGCGTTATGCGTTATGCGTTATGCGTTATACGGTATGCGTTATGCGTTATACGTTATGCGTTATGCTTTATGCGTTATGCGTTATGCGTTATGCGTATGTGTTATGCGATATGCGTTATGCGTTATGCGTTATGCGTTATGCGTTATGCGTTATGCGTTATGCGTTATGCATAATGCGTTATACGTTACGTATTATGCGTTATGCCTTATGCGTTATGCGATATGCGTCATGCATCAAGCCTTATGCGTTATGCGATATGCGATATGCGTCATGCATCAAGCCTTATGCGTTATGTGTTATGCGTTAACGTTATGCGTTTTGCGTTATGCGTTATGCGTTATGCGTTATGCGTTATGCGTTATGCGTTATGCGTTATGCGTTATGCGTTATGCGTTATGCGTTATGCGTTATGCGTTATGCGTTATGCGTTATGCGTTATGCTTTATGCGTTATTCGTGATCCGTTATGCGTTAGGCGTTATGGGTTTTCCGGTGTTCGTTATGCGTTGTGCATTATGCGTTATGCGTTATCAAGTAAGGGTTATGGTTTATGCATTATGTGTTGTGCGCTATACGTTTGCGTTATGCGTTATGCGTTATGCGTTATACGGTATGCGTTATGCGTTATACGTTATGCGTAATGCGTTATGCGTTATGCGTTATGCGTTTTGCGTTATGCATTATGCGTTATACGGTATGCGTTATGCGTTATACGTTATGCGTTATGCGTTATGCGTTATGGGTTATGCGTTATGCGTTATGGTTATGCGTTATGCTTTATGCGTTATTCGTGATCTGTTATGCGTTAGGCGTTATGGGTTTTCCGGTGTTCGTTATGCGTTGTGCATTATGCGTTATGCGTTATCAAGTAAGGGTTATGGTTTATGCATTATGCGTTGTGCGCTATACGTTTGCGTTATGCGTTATGCGTTATGCGTTATACGGTATGCGTTATGCGTTATACGTTATGCGTAATGCGTTATGCGTTATGCGTTATGCGTTTTGCGTTATGCATTATGCGTTATACGGTATGCGTTATGCGTTATACGTTATGCGTTATGCGTTATGCGTTATGGGTTATGCGTTATGCGTTATGGTTATGCGTTATGCGTTATACGTTATGCGTTATGCGTTATGCGTTATGCGTTATGCGTTATGCGTTATGCATTATGCGTTATACGGTATGCGTTATGCGTTATACGTTATGCGTTATGCGTTATGCGTTATGGGTTATGCGTTATGCGTTATGGTTATGCGTTATGCGTTATACGGTATGCGTTATGCGTTATACGTTATGCGTTATGCGTTAGGCGTTATGCGATTTGCGGTATTCGTTAAGCGTTGTGCATTATGCGTTATGCGTTATGCGTTAAGGGTTATGGGTTATGCGTTATGCTTTATGCGTTATGCGTTATGCGTTATGCGTATGTGTTATGCGGTATGCGTTATGCGTTATGCGTTATGCGTTATGCGTTATGCGTTATGCGTTATGCGTTATGCGTTATGCATAATGCGTTATACGTTACGTATTATGCGTTATGCCTTATGCGTTATGCGATATGCGTCATGCATCAAGCCTTATGCGTTATCCGATATGCGATATGCGTCATGCATCAAGCCTTATGCGTTATGTGTTATGCGTTAACGTTATGCGTTTTGCGTTATGCGTTATGCGTTATGCGTTATGCGTTATGCGTTATGCGTTATGCGTTATGCGTTATGCGTTATGCGTTATGCGTTATGCGTTATGCGTTATGCGTTATGCGTTATGCGTTATGCGTTATGCGTTATGCGTTATGCTTTATGCGTTATTCGTGATCCGTTATGCGTTAGGCGTTATGGGTTTTCCGGTGTTCGTTATGCGTTGTGCATTATGCGTTATGCGTTATCAAGTAAGGGTTATGGTTTATGCATTATGCGTTGTGCGCTATACGTTTGCGTTATGCGTTATGCGTTATGCGTTATACGGTATGCGTTATGCGTTATACGTTATGCGTAATGCGTTATGCGTTATGCGTTATGCGTTATGCATTATGCGTTATGCGTTATGCGTTTTGCGTTATGCATTATGCGTTATACGGTATGCGTTATGCGTTATACGTTATGCGTTATGCGTTATGCGTTATGGGTTATGCGTTATGCGTTATGGTTATGCGTTATGCTTTATGCGTTATTCGTGATCTGTTATGCGTTAGGCGTTATGGGTTTTCCGGTGTTCGTTATGCGTTGTGCATTATGCGTTATGCGTTATCAAGTAAGGGTTATGGTTTATGCATTATGCGTTGTGCGCTATACGTTTGCGTTATGCGTTATGCGTTATGCGTTATACGGTATGCGTTATGCGTTATACGTTATGCGTAATGCGTTATGCGTTATGCGTTATGCGTTTTGCGTTATGCATTATGCGTTATACGGTATGCGTTATGCGTTATACGTTATGCGTTATGCGTTATGCGTTATGGGTTATGCGTTATGCGTTATGGTTATGCGTTATGCGTTATACGTTATGCGTTATGCGTTATGCGTTATGCGTTATGCGTTATGCGTTATGCATTATGCGTTATACGGTATGCGTTATGCGTTATACGTTATGCGTTATGCGTTATGCGTTATGGGTTATGCGTTATGCGTTATGGTTATGCGTTATGCGTTATACGGTATGCGTTATGCGTTATACGTTATGCGTTATGCGTTAGGCGTTATGCGATTTGCGGTATTCGTTAAGCGTTGTGCATTATGCGTTATGCGTTATGCGTTAAGGGTTATGGGTTATGCGTTATGCTTTATGCGTTATGCGTTATGCGTTATGCGTATGTGTTATGCGATATGCGTTATGCGTTATGCGTTATGCGTTATGCGTTATGCGTTATGCGTTATGCGTTATGCGTTATGCATAATGCGTTATACGTTACGTATTATGCGTTATGCCTTATGCGTTATGCGATATGCGTCATGCATCAAGCCTTATGCGTTATCCGATATGCGATATGCGTCATGCATCAAGCCTTATGCGTTATGTGTTATGCGTTAACGTTATGCGTTTTGCGTTATGCGTTATGCGTTATGCGTTATGCGTTATGCGTTATGCGTTATGCGTTATGCGTTATGCGTTATGCGTTATGCGTTATGCGTTATGCGTTATGCGTTATGCGTTATGCGTTATGCGTTATGCGTTATGCGTTATGCTTTATGCGTTATTCGTGATCCGTTATGCGTTAGGCGTTATGGGTTTTCCGGTGTTCGTTATGCGTTGTGCATTATGCGTTATGCGTTATCAAGTAAGGGTTATGGTTTATGCATTATGCGTTGTGCGCTATACGTTTGCGTTATGCGTTATGCGTTATGCGTTATACGGTATGCGTTATGCGTTATACGTTATGCGTAATGCGTTATGCGTTATGCGTTATGCGTTATGCATTATGCGTTATACGGTATGCGTTATGCGTTATACGTTATGCGTTATGCGTTATGCGTTATGGGTTATGCGTTATGCGTTATGGTTATGCGTTATGCGTTATGCGTTATGCGTTATGCGTTATGCGTTATGCGTTATACGTTATACGTTATGCGTTATGCGTTATGCGATATGCGTTATGCGTTATGCGTTATGCGTTATGCGTTATGCGTTATATGTTATGCGTTATGCGTTATACGTTATGCGTTGTGCGTTATACGTTTGCGTTATGCGTTATGCGTCATGCGTTATACGGTATGCGTTATGCGTTATGCGTTATGCGTTATGCGTTATGCGTCTTGCGGTATTCGTTATGCTTTGTGCATTATGCGTTATGCGTTGTGCGTTATGGGTTATGATTTATGCGTTATGCGTTATGCGTTGTGCGTTATACGTTTGCGTTATGCGTTATGCGTTATGCGTTATACGGTATGCGTTATGCGTTATGCGTTATGCGTTATGCGTTATGCGTTATGCGTTATGCGTTATGCGTTATGCGTTATGCGTTATGCGTTATGCGTTATGCGTTATGCGTTATGCGTTATGCGTTATGATTTATGCGTTATTCGTGATCCGTTATGCGTTAGGCTTTATGGGTTTTCCGGTGTTCGTTATGCGTTGTGCATTATGCGTTATGCGTTATTAAGTAAGGGTTATGGTTTATGCATTATGCGTTGTGCGCTATACGTTTGCGTTATGCGTTATGCGTTATGCGTTATACGGTATGCGTTATGCGTTATACGTTATGCGTTATGCGTTATGCGTTATGCGTTATGCGTTATGCATTATGCGTTATACGGTATGCGTTATGCGTTATACGTTATGCGTTATGCGTTATGCGTTATGGGTTATGCGTTATGCGTTATGGTTATGCGTTATGCGTTATACGGTATGCGTTATGCGTTATACGTTATGCGTTATGCGTTAGGCGTTATGCGATTTGCGGTATTCGTTAAGCGTTGTGCATTATGCGTTATGCGTTATGCGTTAAGGGTTATGGGTTATGCGTTATGCTTTATGCGTTATGCGTTATGCGTTATGCGTATGTGTTATGCGATATGCGTTATGCGTTATGCGTTATGCGTTATGCGTTATGCGTTATGCGTTATGCGTTATGCATAATGCGTTATACGTTACGTATTATGCGTTATGCCTTATGCGTTATGCGATATGCGTCATGCATCAAGCCTTATGCGTTATGCGATATGCGATATGCGTCATGCATCAAGCCTTATGCGTTATGTGTTATGCGTTAACGTTATGCGTTTTGCGTTATGCGTTATGCGTTATGCGTTATGCGTTATGCGTTATGCGTTATGCGTTATGCGTTATGCGTTATGCGTTATGCGTTATGCGTTATGCTTTATGCGTTATTCGTGATCCGTTATGCGTTAGGCGTTATGGGTTTTCCGGTGTTCGTTATGCGTTGTGCATTATGCGTTATGCGTTATCAAGTAAGGGATATGGTTTATGAATTATGCGTTGTGCGCTATACGTTTGCGTTATGCGTTATGCGTTATGCGTTATACGGTATGCGTTATGCGTTATACGTTATGCGTTATGCGTTATGCGTTATGGGTTATGCGTTATGCGTTATGGTTATGCGTTATGCGTTATGCGTTATGCGTTATGCGTTATGCGTTATGCGTTATGCGTTATACGTTATACGTTATGCGTTATGCGTTATGCGATATGCGTTATGCGTTATGCGTTATGTGTTATGCGTTATGCGTTATATGTTATGCGTTATGCGTTATACGTTATGCGTTGTGCGTTATACGTTTGCGTTATGCGTTATGCGTCATGCGTTATACGGTATGCGTTATGCGTTATGCGTTATGCGTTATGCGTTATGCGTCTTCCGGTATTCGTTATGCTTTGTGCATTATGCGTTATGCGTTGTGCGTTATGGGTTATGATTTATGCGTTATGCGTTATGCGTTATGCGTTGTGCGTTATACGTTTGCGTTATGCGTTATGCGTTATGCGTTATACGGTATGCGTTATGCGTTATGCGTTATGCGTTATGCGTTATGCGTTATGCGTTATGCGTTATGCTTTATGTGTTATGCGTTATGCGTTATGCGTGATCCGTTATGCGTTATGCGTTATGCGTTATGCGTTATGCGTTATGCGTTATGCGTTATGCGTTATACGGTGTGCGTTATGCGTTATGCGTTATGAGTTATGCGTTATGCGTTATGCGTTATGCGTCTTGCGGTATTCGTTATGCTTTGTGCATTATGGGTTATGCGTTGTGCGTTATGGGTTATGATTTATGCGTTATGCGAATTGCGTTATGCGTTATGCGTTATGCGTTATGCGTTATGCGTTATGCGTTATGCGTTATGCGTTATGCTTTATGCGTCATGCGTGATCCGTTATGCGTTAGGCGTTATGCGATTTGCGGTATTCGTTAAGCGTTGTGCATTATGCGTTATGCGTTATGCGTTAAGGGTTATGGGTTATGCGTTATGCTTTATGCGTTATTCACTTTGCGTTATGCGTTATGCGTTATGCGTTAAGGGTTATGGGTTATGCGTTATGCTTTATGCGTTATTCACTTTGCGTTATGCGTTATTCGTTATGAGTTATGAGTTATAAGTTATGCGTAATGCGTTATGCCTTATGCGTTATGCATTATGCGTTATGCGTTATGCGTTATGCGTTATGCGTTATGCGTTATGCGTTATGCGTTGTGCGTTATACGTTTGCTTTATGCGTTATGCGTTATGCGTTATGCGTTATGCGTTATGCGTTATGCGATATGCGTTATGCGTTATGCGTTATGCGTTATGCGTTATGCGTTATGCGTTATGCTTTATGCGTTATGCATTATGCGTTATACGGTATGATTTATGCGTTATACGTTATGCGTTATGCGTTATGCGTTATGGGTTATGCGTTATGCGTTATGGTTATGCGTTATGCGTTATGCGTTATGCGTTATGTGTTATGCGTTATGCGTTATGCGTTATGCGTTATACGTTATGCGTTATGCGTTATGCGTTATGCGTTATGCGTTGCGCGTTATACGTTTGCGTTATGCGTTATGCGTTATGCTTTATGCGTTATGCGTTATGCGTTATGCGTTATGCGTTATGCGTTATGCGTTATGCGTTATGCGTTATGCGTTATGCGTTATGCGATATGCGTTATATGTTGTGCGTTATGCGTTATGCGTTATGCGTTATATGTTATGCGTTATGCGTTATGCGTTATGCGTTATGCGTTATGCGTTATGCGTTGTGCGTTATACGTTTGCGTTATGCGTTTTGCGTTATACGGTATGCGTTATGCGTTATACGTTATGCGTTATGCGTTATGCGTTATGCGTTATGGGTTATGCGTTATGCGTTATGGTTATGCGTTATGCATTATGCGTTGTGCGTTATACGTTTGCTTTATGCGTTATGCGTTATGCGTTATACGTTATGCGTTATGCGTTATGCGTTATGCGTTATGCGTTGCGCGTTATACGTTTGCGTTATGCGTTATGCTTTATGCGTTATGCGTTATGCGTTATGCGTTATGCGTTATGCGTTATGCGTTATGCGTTATGCTTTATGCGTTATGCGTTATGCGTTATGCGATATGCGTTATATGTTGTGCGTTATGCGTTATGCGTTATGCGTTATATGTTATGCGTTATGCGTTATGCGTTATGCGTTATGCGTTATATGTTATTCGTTATGCGTTATGCGTTATGCGTTGTGCGTTATACTTTTGCTTTATGCGTTTTGCGTTATACGGTATGCGTTATGCGTTATACGTTATGCGTTATGCGTTATGCGTTATGCGTTATGCGTTATGCGTTATGCGTTATGCGTTATGCGTTATGCGTTATACGGTATGCGTTATGCGTTATACGTTATGCGTTATGCGTTATGCGTTATGCGTTATGCGTTATGCATTATGCGTTATACGGTATGCGTTATGCGTTATACGTTATGCGTTATACGTTATGCGTTATGCGTTATGCGTATGTGTTATGCGATATGCGTTATGCGTTATGCGTTATGCGTTATGCGTTATGCGTTATGCGTTATGCGTTATGCGTTATGCGTTATGCATAATGCGTTATACGTTACGTATTATGCGTTATGCCTTATGCGTTATGCGATATGCGTCATGCATCAAGCCTTATGCGTTATGCGATATGCGATATGCGTCATGCATCAAGCCTTATGCGTTATGTGTTATGCGTTAACGTTATGCGTTTTGCATTATGCGTTATGCGTTATGCGTTATGCGTTATACGTTATGCGTTATGCGTTATGCGTATGTGTTATGCGATATGCGTTATGCGTTATGCGTTATGCGTTATGCGTTATGCGTTATGCGTTATGCGTTATGCGTTATGCGTTATGCGTTATGCGTTATGCTTTATGTGTTATGCGTTATGCGTTATGCGTGATCCGTTATGCGTTATGCGTTATGCGTTATGCGTTATGCGTTATGCGTTATGCGTTATGCGTTATGCGTTATGCGTCTTGCGGTATTCGTTATGCTTTGTGCATTATGCGTTATGCGTTGTGCGTTATGGGTTATGATTTATGCGTTATGCGTTATGCGTTATGCGTTGTGCGCTATACGTTTGCGTTATGCGTTATGCGTTATGCGTTATACGGTATGCGTTATGCGTTATACGTTATGCGTAATGCGTTATGCGTTATGCGTTATGCGTTATGCATTATGCGTTATACGGTATGCGTTATGCGTTATACGTTATGCGTTATGCGTTATGCGTTATGGGTTATGCGTTATGCGTTATGGTTATGCGTTATGCGTTATGCGTTATGCGTTATGCGTTATGCGTTATGCGTTATACGTTATACCTTATGCGTTATGCGTTATGCGATATGCGTTATGAATTATGCGTTATGCGTTATGCGTTATGCGTTATATGTTATGCGTTATGCGTTATACGTTATGCGTTGTGCGTTATACGTTTGCGTTATGCGTTATGCGTCATGCGTTATACGGTATGCGTTATGCGTTATGCGTTATGCGTTATGCGTTCTGCGTTATGCGTTATGCGTCTTGCGGTATTCGTTATGCTTTGTGCATTATGCGTTATGCGTTGTGCGTTATGGGTTATGATTTATGCGTTATGCGTTATGCGTTATGCGTTGTGCGTTATACGTTTGCGTTATGCGTTATGCGTTATGCGTTATGCGTTATGCGTTATGCGTTATGCGTTATGCGTTATACGGTGTGCGTTATGCGTTGTGCGTTATGAGTTATGCGTTATGCGTTATGCGTTATGCGTCTTGCGGTATTCGTTATGCTTTGTGCATTATGGGTTATGCGTTGTGCGTTATGGGTTATGATTTATGCGTTATGCGAATTGCGTTATGCGTTATGCGTTATGCGTTATGCGTTATGCGTTATACGTTATGCGTTATGCTTTATGCGTTATGGGTTATGCGTTATGCGTTATGGTTATGCGTTATGCGTTATGCGTTATGCGTTATGCGTTATGCGTTATGCGTTATACGTTATACCTTATGCGTTATGCGTTATGCGATATGCGTTATGAATTATGCGTTATGCGTTATGCGTTATGCGTTATATGTTATGCGTTATGCGTTATACGTTATGCGTTGTGCGTTATACGTTTGCGTTATGCGCTATGCGTCATGCGTTATACGGTATGCGTTATGCTTTATGCGTTATTCACTTTGCGTTATGCGTTATTCGTTATGAGTTATGAGTTATAAGTTATGCGTAATGCGTTATGCCTTATGCGTTATGCATTATGCGTTATGCGTTATGCGTTATGCGTTATGCGTTATGCGTTATGCGTTATGCGTTGTGCGTTATACGTTTGCGTTATGCGTTATGCGTTATGCGTTATGCGTTATGCGTTATGCGTTATGCGTTATGCGTTGTGCGTTATACGTTTGCTTTATGCGTTATGCGTTATGCGTTATGCTTTATGCGTTATGCATTATGCGTTATACGGTATGCGTTATGCGTTATACGTTATGCGTTATGCGTTATGCGTTATGGGTTATGCGTTATGCGTTATGGTTATGCGTTATGCGTTATGCGTTATGCGTTATGTGTTATGCGTTATGCGTTATGCGTTATGCGTTATACGTTATGCGTTATGCGTTATGCGTTATGCGTTATGCGTTGCGCGTTATACGTTTGCGTTATGCGTTATGCGTTATGCTTTATGCGTTATGCGTTATGCGTTATGCGTTATGCGTTATGCGTTATGCGTTATGCTTTATGCGTTATGCGTTATGCGTTATGCGATATGCGTTATATGTTGTGCGTTATGCGTTATGCGTTATGCGTTATATGTTATGCGTTATGCGTTATGCGTTATGCGTTATGCGTTGTGCGTTATACGTTTGCGTTATGCGTTTTGCGTTATACGGTATGCGTTATGCGTTATACGTTATGCGTTATGCGTTATGAGTTATGCGTTATGCGTTATGCGTTATGCGTTATGCGTTATATGTTATTCGTTATGCGTTATGCGTTATGCGTTGTGCGTTATACTTTTGCGTTATGCGTTATGCGTTATGCGTTATGCGTTATGCGTTATGCGATATGCGTTATGCGTTATGCGTTTTGCTTTATGCGTTATGCGTTATGCGTTATGCTTTATGCGTTATGCGTTATGCGTTACGCGTTATGCGTTATGCGTTATGCGTTATGGGTTATGCGTTATGCGTTATGGTTATGCGTTATGCATTATGCGTTGTGCGTTATACGTTTGCGTTATGCGTTATGCGTTATGCGTTATGCGTTATGCGTTATGCGTTATGCGTTATGCGTTATGCTTTATGCGTTATGCGTTATGAGTTATGCGTTATGCGTTGTGCGTTATGCGTTATGCGTTATGCGTTATGCGTTATGCGTTATGCGTTATGCGTTATGCGTTATGCGTTATGCGTTATGCGTTATGCGTTATGCGTTATATGTTATGCGTTATGCGTTATGCGTTATGGGTTATGCGTTATGCGATATGCGTTATGCGTTATGCGTTATGCGTTATGCGTTATGCGTTATGCGTTATGCGTTATGCGTTATGCTTTATGCGTTATGCATTATGCGTTATACGGTATGCGTTATGCGTTATACGTTATGCGTTATGCGTTATGCGTTATGGGTTATGCGTTATGCGTTATGGTTATGCGTTATGCGTTATGCGTTATGCGTTATGTGTTATGCGTTATGCGTTATGCGTTATGCGTTATACGTTATGCGTTATGCGTTATGCGTTATGCGTTATGCGTTATGCGTTGCGCGTTATACGTTTGCGTTATGCGTTATGCTTTATGCGTTATGCGTTATGCGTTATGCGTTATGCGTTATGCGTTATGCGTTATGCGTTATGCGTTATATGTTATGCGTTATGCGTTATGCGTTATGCGTTATGCGTTATGCGTTGTGCGTTATACGTTTGCGTTATGCGTTTTGCGTTATACGGTATGCGTTATGCGTTATACGTTATGCGTTATGCGTTATGCGTTATGCGTTATGCGTTATGCGTTATGCGTTATGCGTTATGCGTTATATGTTATTCGTTATGCGTTATGCGTTATGCGTTGTGCGTTATACTTTTGCGTTATGCGTTATGCGTTATGCGTTATGCGTTATGCGTTATGCGATATGCGTTATGCGTTATGCGTTATGCGTTTTGCTTTATGCGTTATGCGTTATGCGTTATGCGTTATGCATTATGCGTTATACGGTATGCGTTATGCGTTATACGTTATGCGTTATGCGTTATGCGTTATGGGTTATGCGTTATACGTTATGGTTATGCGTTATGCGTTATGCGTTATGCGTTATGCGTTATGCGTTATACGTTATGCGTTGTGCGTTATACGTTTGCGTTATGCGTTATGCGTCATGCGTTATACGGTATGCGTTATGCGTTATGCGTTATGCGTTATGCGTTATGCGTTATGCGTTATGCGTCTTGCGGTATTCGTTATGCTTTGTGCATTATGCGTTATGCGTTGTGCGTTATGGGTTATGATTTATGCGTTATGCGTTATGCGTTATGCGTTGTGCGTTATACGTTTGCGTTATGCGTTATGCGTTATGCGTTATACGGTATGCGTTATGCGTTATGCGTTATGCGTTATGCGTTATGCGTTATGCTTTATGTGTTATGCGTTATGCGTTATGCGTGATCCGTTATGCGTTATGCGTTATGCGTTATGCGTTATGCGTTATGCGTTATGCGTTATGCGTTATGCGTTATGCGTCTTGCGGTATTCGTTATGCTTTGTGCATTATGCGTTATGCGTTGTGCGTTATGGGTTATGATTTATGCGTTATGCGTTATGCGTTATGCGTTGTGCGCTATACGTTTGCGTTATGCGTTATGCGTTATGCGTTATACGGTATGCGTTATGCGTTATACGTTATGCGTAATGCGTTATGCGTTATGCGTTATGCGTTATGCATTATGCGTTATACGGTATGCGTTATGCGTTATACGTTATGCGTTATGCGTTATGCGTTATGGGTTATGCGTTATGCGTTATGGTTATGCGTTATGCGTTATGCGTTATGCGTTATGCGTTATGCGTTATGCGTTATACGTTATACCTTATGCGTTATGCGTTATGCGATATGCGTTATGAATTATGCGTTATGCGTTATGCGTTATATGTTATGCGTTATGCGTTATACGTTATGCGTTGTGCGTTATACGTTTGCGTTATGCGTTATGCGTCATGCGTTATACGGTATGCGTTATGCGTTATGCGTTATGCGTTATGCGTTCTGCGTTATGCGTTATGCGTCTTGCGGTATTCGTTATGCTTTGTGCATTATGCGTTATGCGTTGTGCGTTATGGGTTATGATTTATGCGTTATGCGTTATGCGTTATGCGTTGTGCGTTATACGTTTGCGTTATGCGTTATGCGTTATGCGTTATGCGTTATGCGTTATGCGTTATGCGTTATGCGTTATACGGTGTGCGTTATGCGTTGTGCGTTATGAGTTATGCGTTATGCGTTATGCGTTATGCGTCTTGCGGTATTCGTTATGCTTTGTGCATTATGGGTTATGCGTTGTGCGTTATGGGTTATGATTTATGCGTTATGCGAATTGCGTTATGCGTTATGCGTTATGCGTTATGCGTTATGCGTTATACGTTATGCGTTATGCTTTATGCGTTATGGGTTATGCGTTATGCGTTATGGTTATGCGTTATGCGTTATGCGTTATGCGTTATGCGTTATGCGTTATGTGTTATACGTTATACCTTATGCGTTATGCGTTATGCGATATGCGTTATGAATTATGCGTTATGCGTTATGCGTTATGCGTTATATGTTATGCGTTATGCGTTATACGTTATGCGTTGTGCGTTATACGTTTGCGTTATGCGCTATGCGTCATGCGTTATACGGTATGCGTTATGCTTTATGCGTTATTCACTTTGCGTTATGCGTTATTCGTTATGAGTTATGAGTTATAAGTTATGCGTAATGCGTTATGCCTTATGCGTTATGCATTATGCGTTATGCGTTATGCGTTATGCGTTATGCGTTATGCGTTATGCGTTATGCGTTGTGCGTTATACGTTTGCTTTATGCGTTATGCGTTATGCGTTATGCGTTATGCGTTATGCGTTATGCGTTATGCGTTGTGCGTTATACGTTTGCTTTATGCGTTATGCGTTATGCGTTATGCTTTATGCGTTATGCATTATGCGTTATACGGTATGCGTTATGCGTTATACGTTATGCGTTATGCGTTATGCGTTATGGGTTATGCGTTATGCGTTATGGTTATGCGTTATGCGTTATGCGTTATGCGTTATGTGTTATGCGTTATGCGTTATGCGTTATGCGTTATACGTTATGCGTTATGCGTTATGCGTTATGCGTTATGCGTTGCGCGTTATACGTTTGCGTTATGCGTTATGCGTTATGCTTTATGCGTTATGCGTTATGCGTTATGCGTTATGCGTTATGCGTTATGCGTTATGCTTTATGCGTTATGCGTTATGCGTTATGCGATATGCGTTATATGTTGTGCGTTATGCGTTATGCGTTATGCGTTATACGTTATGCGTTATGCGTTATGCGTTATGCGTTATGCGTTGTGCGTTATACGTTTGCGTTATGCGTTTTGCGTTATACGGTATGCGTTATGCGTTATACGTTATGCGTTATGCGTTATGCGTTATGCGTTATGCGTTATGCGTTATGCGTTATGCGTTATACGTTATTCGTTATGCGTTATGCGTTATGCGTTGTGCGTTATACTTTTGCGTTATGCGTTATGCGTTATGCGTTATGCGTTATGCGTTATGCGTTATGCGTTATGCGTTATGCGTTTTGCTTTATGCGTTATGCGTTATGCGTTATGCTTTATGCGTTATGCGTTATGCGTTACGCGTTATGCGTTATGCGTTATGCGTTATGGGTTATGCGTTATGCGTTATGGTTATGCGTTATGCATTATGCGTTGTGCGTTATACGTTTGCTTTATGCGTTATGCGTTATGCGTTATACGTTATGCGTTATGCGTTATGCGTTATGCGTTATGCTTTATGCGTTATGCGTTATGAGTTATGCGTTATGCGTTGTGCGTTATGCGTTATGCGTTATGCGTTATGCGTTATGCGTTATGCGTTATGCTTTATGCGTTATGCGTTATGCGTTATGCGTTATGCGTTATGCGTTATATGTTATGCGTTATGCGTTATGCGTTATGGGTTATGCGTTATGCGATATGCGTTATGCGTTATGCGTTATGCGTTATGCGTTATGCGTTATGCGTTATGCGTTATGCGTTATGCTTTATGCGTTATGCATTATGCGTTATACGGTATGCGTTATGCGTTATACGTTATGCGTTATGCGTTATGCGTTATGGGTTATGCGTTATGCGTTATGGTTATGCGTTATGCGTTATGCGTTATGCGTTATGTGTTATGCGTTATGCGTTATGCGTTATGCGTTATACGTTATGCGTTATGCGTTATGCGTTATGCGTTATGCGTTGCGCGTTATACGTTTGCGTTATGCGTTATGCTTTATGCGTTATGCGTTATGCGTTATGCGTTATGCGTTATGCGTTATGCGTTATGCGTTATGCGTTATATGTTATGCGTTATGCGTTATGCGTTATGCGTTATGCGTTATGCGTTGTGCGTTATACGTTTGCGTTATGCGTTTTGCGTTATACGGTATGCGTTATGCGTTATACGTTATGCGTTATGCGTTATGCGTTATGCGTTATGCGTTATGCGTTATGCGTTATGCGTTATGCGTTATATGTTATTCGTTATGCGTTATGCGTTATGCGTTGTGCGTTATACTTTTGCGTTATGCGTTATGCGTTATGCGTTATGCGTTATGCGTTATGCGATATGCGTTATGCGTTATGCGTTATGCGTTTTGCTTTATGCGTTATGCGTTATGCGTTATGCTTTATGCGTTATGCGTTATGCGTTACGCGTTATACGTTATACCTTATGCGTTATGCGTTATGCGATATGCGTTATGAATTATGCGTTATGCGTTATGCGTTATGCGTTATATGTTATGCGTTATGCGTTATACGTTATGCGTTGTGCGTTATACGTTTGCGTTATGCGTTATGCGTCATGCGTTATACGGTATGCGTTATGCTTTATGCGTTATTCACTTTGCGTTATGCGTTATTCGTTATGAGTTATGAGTTATAAGTTATGCGTAATGCGTTATGCCTTGTGCGTTATGCATTATGCGTTATGCGTTATGCGTTATGCGTTATGCGTTATGCGTTATGCGTTATGCGTTATGCGTTGTGCGTTATACGTTTGCTTTATGCGTTATGCGTTATGCGTTATGCGTTATGCGTTATGCGTTATGCGATATGCGTTATGCGTTATGCGTTATGCGTTATGCGTTATGCGTTATGCGTTATGCTTTATGCGTTATGCATTATGCGTTATACGGTATGCGTTATGCGTTATACGTTATGCGTTATGCGTTATGCGTTATGGGTTATGCGTTATGCGTTATGGTTATGCGTTATGCGTTATGCGTTATGCGTTATGTGTTATGCGTTATGCGTTATGCGTTATGCGTTATACGTTATGCGTTATGCGTTATGCGTTATGCGTTATGCGTTGCGCGTTATACGTTTGCGTTATGCGTTATGCGTTATGCTTTATGCGTTATGCGTTATGCGTTATGCGTTATGCGTTATGCGTTATGCGTTATGCTTTATGCGTTATGCGTTATGCGTTATGCGATATGCGTTATATGTTGTGCGTTATGCGTTATGCGTTATGCGTTATATGTTATGCGTTATGCGTTATGCGTTATGCGTTATGCGTTGTGCGTTATACGTTTGCGTTATGCGTTTTGCGTTATACGGTATGCGTTATGCGTTATACGTTATGCGTTATGCGTTATGCGTTATGCGTTATGCGTTATGCGTTATGCGTTATGCGTTATATGTTATTCGTTATGCGTTATGCGTTATGCGTTGTGCGTTATACTTTTGCGTTATGCGTTATGCGTTATGCGTTATGCGTTATGCGTTATGCGATATGCGTTATGCGTTATGCGTTTTGCTTTATGCGTTATGCGTTATGCGTTATGCTTTATGCGTTATGCGTTATGCGTTACGCGTTATGCGTTATGCGTTATGCGTTATGCGTTATGGGTTATGCGTTATGCGTTATGGTTATGCGTTATGCATTATGCGTTGTGCGTTATACGTTTGCTTTATGCGTTATGCGTTATGCGTTATACGTTATGCGTTATGCGTTATGCGTTATGCGTTATGCTTTATGCGTTATGCGTTATGAGTTATGCGTTATGCGTTGTGCGTTATGCGTTATGCGTTATGCGTTATGCGTTATGCGTTATGCGTTATGCTTTATGCGTTATGCGTTATGCGTTATGCGTTATGCGTTATATGTTATGCGTTATGCGTTATGCGTTATGGGTTATGCGTTATGCGATATGCGTTATGCGTTATGCGTTATGCGTTATGCGTTATGCGTTATGCGTTATGCGTTATGCTTTATGCGTTATGCATTATGCGTTATACGGTATGCGTTATGCGTTATACGTTATGCGTTATGCGTTATGCGTTATGGGTTATGCGTTATGCGTTATGGTTATGCGTTATGCGTTATGCGTTATGTGTTATGCGTTATGCGTTATGCGTTATGCGTTATACGTTATGCGTTATGCGTTATGCGTTATGCGTTATGCGTTGCGCGTTATACGTTTGCGTTATGCGTTATGCTTTATGCGTTATGCGTTATGCGTTATGCGTTATGCGTTATGCGTTATGCGTTATGCGTTATATGTTATGCGTTATGCGTTATGCGTTATGCGTTATGCGTTATGCGTTGTGCGTTATACGTTTGCGTTATGCGTTTTGCGTTATACGGTATGAATTATGCGTTATACGTTATGCGTTATGCGTTATGCGTTATGCGTTATGCGTTATGCGTTATGCGTTATGCGTTATATGTTATTCGTTATGCGTTATGCGTTATGCGTTGTGCGTTATGGTTATGCGTTATGCTTTATGCGTTATGCGTTATGCGTTACGCGTTATGCGTTATGCGTTATGCGTTATGGGTTATGCGTTATGCGTTATGGTTATGCGTTATGCATTATGCGTTGTGCGTTATACGTTTGCTTTATGCGTTATGCGTTATGCGTTATACGTTATGCGTTATACGTTATGCGTTATGCGTTGCGCGTTATACGTTTGCGTTATGCGTTATGCGTTATGCTTTATGCGTTATGCGTTATGCGTTATGCGTTATGCGTTATGCTTTATGCGTTATGCGTTATGCGTTATGCGATATGCGTTATATGTTGTGCGTTATGCGTTATTCGTTATGCGTTATATGTTATGCGTTATGCGTTATGCTTTATGCGTTATGCGTTGTGCGTTATACGTTTGCGTTATGCGTTTTGCGTTATACGGTATGCGTTATGCGTTATACGTTATGCGTTATGCGTTATGCGTTATGCGTTATGCGTTATGCGTTATGCGTTATGCGTTATGCGTTATATGTTATTCGTTATGCGTTATGCGTTATGCGTTGTGCGTTATAATTTTGCGTTATGCGTTATGCGTTATGCGTTATACGGTATGCGTTATGCGTTATGCGTTTTGCTTTATGCGTTATGCGTTATGCGTTATGCTTTATGCGTTATGCGTTATACGTTTGCGTTATGCGTTATGCGTTATGCGTTATGCGTTATGCTTTATGCGTTATGCGTTATGAGTTATGCGTTATGCGTGGTGCGTTATGCGTTATGCGTTATGCGTTATGCGTTATGCGTTATGCTTTATGCGTTATGCGTTATGCGTTATGCGTTATGCGTTATGCGTTATGCGTTATATGTTATGCGTTATGCGTTATGCGTTATGCGTTATACGTTATGCGTTATGCGTTATGCGTTATGGGTTATGCGTTATGCGTTATGGTTATGCGTTATGCGTTATGCGTTATGCGTTATGCGTTATGCGGTATGCGTTATGCGTTATGCGTTATGCGTTATGCGTTATATGTTATGCGTTATGCGTTATGCGTTATGCGTTATGCGTTATGCGTTGTGCGTTATACGTTTGCGTTATGCGTTTTGCGTTATACGGTATGCGTTATGCGTTATACGTTATGCGTTATGCGTTATGCGTTATGCGTTATGCGTTATGCGTTATGCGTTATGCGTTATGCGTTATGCGTTATATGTTATTCGTTATGCGTTATGCGTTATGCGTTGTGCGTTATACTTTTGCGTTATGCGTTATGCGTTATGCGTTATGCGTTATGCGATATGCGTTATGCGTTATGCGTTATGCGTTTTGCTTTATGCGTTATGCGTTATGCGTTATGCTTTATGCGTTATGCGTTATGCGTTACGCGTTATGCGTTATGCGTTATGCGTTATGGGTTATGCGTTATGCGTTATGGTTATGCGTTATGCATTATGCGTTGTGCGTTATACGTTTGCTTTATGCGTTATGCGTTATGCGTTATACGTTATGCGTTATGCGTTATGCGTTATGCGTTATGCGTTGCGCGTTATACGTTTGCGTTATGCGTTATGCGTTATGCTTTATGCGTTATGCGTTATGCGTTATGCGTTATGCGTTATGCGTTATGCTTTATGCGTTATGCGTTATGCGTTATGCGATATGCGTTATATGTTGTGCGTTATGCGTTATGCGTTATGCGTTATGCGTTATATGTTATGCGTTATGCGTTATGCTTTATGCGTTATGCGTTGTGCGTTATACGTTTGCGTTATGCGTTTTGCGTTATACGGTATGCGTTATACGTTATGCGTTATGCGTTATGCGTTATGCGTTATGCGTTATGCGTTATGCGTTATGCGTTATGCGTTATATGTTATTCGTTATGCGTTATGCGTTATGCGTTGTGCGTTATACTTTTGCGTTATGCGTTATGCGTTATGCGTTATACGGTATGCGTTATGCGTTATGCGTTTTGCTTTATGCGTTATGCGTTATGCGTTATGCTTTATGCGTTATGCGTTATACGTTTGCGTTATGCGTTATGCGTTATGCTTTATGCGTTATGCGTTATGAGTTATGCGTTATGCGTGGTGCGTTATGCGTTATGCGTTATGCGTTATGCGTTATGCGTTATGCGTTATGCGTTATGCTTTATGCGTTATGCGTTATGCGTTATGCGTTATGCGTTATGCGTTATGCGTTATATGTTATGCGTTATGCGTTATGCGTTATGCGTTGTGCGTTATACGTTTGCGTTATGCGTTATGCGTTATGCGTTATACGGTATGCGTTATGCGTTATGCTTTATGCGTTATGCGTTATACGGTGTGCGTTATGCGTTATGCGTTATGAGTTATGCGTTATGCGTTATGCGTTATGCGTTTTGCGGTATTCGTTATGCGTTGTGCATTATGCGTTGTGCGTTATGGGTTATAATTTATGCGTTATGCGATATGCGTTATGCGTTATGCGTTATGCGTTATGCGTTATGCGTTATGCTTTATGCGTCATGCGTGATCCGTTATGCGTTAGGCGTTATGCGATTTGCGGTATTCGTTAAGCGTTGTGCATTATGCGTTATGCGTTATGCGTTAAGGGTTATGGGTTATGCGTTATGCGTTATGCGTTATGCGTTATGCGATATGCGATATGCGTCATGCATCAAGCCTTATGCGTTATGGGTTATGCGTTAACGTTATGCGTTTTGCGTTATGCGTTATGCGTTATGCGTTATGCGTTATGCGCTATGCGTTGTGCGTTATAAGTTTGCGTTATGCGTTATGCGTTATGCGTTATACTTTATGCGTTATGCGTTATGCGTTATGCGTTATGGATTATGCGTTATGGGTTGTTCGTTATGCTTTATGCGTTGGGCGTTATACGTTTGCATTATGCGTTATGCGTTATGCGTTATGCTTTATGCGTTATGCGTTATGCGTTATGCGTTATACGGTGTGCGTTATGCGTTATGCGTTATGCGTTATGAGTTACGCGTTATGCGTTATGCGTTTTGCGGTATTCGTTATGCGTTGTGCATTATGCCTTATGCGTTGTGCGTTATGGGTTATGGGTTATGCGTTATGCTTTATGCGTTATTCATTTTGCGTTATGCGTTATTCGTTATGAGTTATGAGTTATAAGTTATGCGTTATGCGTTATGCTTTATGCGTTATGCGTTATGCGTAATGCGTTATGCGTTATGCGTTATGCGTTATATGTTATGCGTTATGCGTTATGCGTTGTGCGTTATACGTTTGCGTTATGCGTTATGCGTTATGCGTTATACGGTATGCGTTATGCGTTATGCGTTATGCTTTATGCGTTATGCGTTATGCGTTATGCGTTATACGGTGTGCGTTATGCGTTATGCGTTATGAGTTATGCGTTATGCGTTATGCGTTATGCGTTATGCGTTATGCGTTATGCGTTATGCGTTTTGCGGTATTCGTTTTGCGTTGTGCATTATGCCTTATGCGTTGTGCGTTATGGGTTATGATTTATGCGTTATGCGATATGCGTTATGCGTTATGCGTTATGCGTTATGCGTTATGCGTTATGCGTTATGCGTTATGCTTTATGCGTCATGCGTGATCCGTTATGCGTTAGGCGTTATGCGATTTGCGGTATTCGTTAAGCGTTGTGCATTATGCGTTAACGTTATGCGTTTTGCGTTATGCGTTATGCGTTATGCGTTATGCGTTATGCGTTATGCGTTATGCGTTATGCGTTATGCGTTATGCGTTATGCGTTATGCGTTATGCGTTATGCGTTATGCTTTATGCGTTATTCGTGATCCGTTATGCGTTAGGCGTTATGGGTTTTCCGGTGTTCGTTATGCGTTGTGCATTATGCGTTATGCGTTATGAAGTAAGGGTTATGGTTTATGCATTATGCGTTGTGCGCTATACGTTTGCGTTATGCGTTATGCGTTATGCGTTATGCGTTATGCGTTATGCGTTATGCTTTATGCGTTATTCGTGATCCGTTATGCGTTAGGCGTTATGGGTTTTCCGGTGTTCGTTATGCGTTGTGCATTATGCGTTATGCGTTATGAAGTAAGGGTTATGGTTTATGCATTATGCGTTGTGCGCTATACGTTTGCGTTATGCGTTATGCGTTATGCGTTATACGGTATGCGTTATGCGTTATACGTTATGCGTTATGCGTTATGCGTTATGCGTTATGCGTTATGCATTATGCGTTATACGGTATGCGTTATGCGTTATACGTTATGCGTTATGCGTTATGCGTTATGGGTTATGCGTTATGCGTTATGGTTATGCGTTATGCGTTATGCGTTATGCGTTATGCGTTATGCGTTATGCTTTATGCGTTATTCGTGATCCGTTATGCGTTAGGCGTTATGGGTTTTCCGGTGTTCGTTATGCGTTGTGCATTATGCGTTATGCGTTATGAAGTAAGGGTTATGGTTTATGCATTATGCGTTGTGCGCTATACGTTTGCGTTATGCGTTATGCGTTATGCTTTATGCGTTATGCGTTATGAGTTATGCGTTATGCGTTGTGCGTTATGCGTTATGCGTTATGCGTTATATGTTATGCGTTATGCGTTATGCGTTATGCTTTATGCGTTATGCGTTATGCGTTATGCGTTATGCGTTATGCGTTATGCGTTATGCGTTATGCGTTGTGCGTTATACGTTTGCGTTATGCGTTATGCGTTATGCTTTATGCGTTATGCGTTATGAGTTATGCGTTATGCGTTGTGCGTTATGCGTTATGCGTTATACGGTATGCGTTATGCGTTATGCTTTATGCGTTATGCGTTATGCGTTATGCGTTATGCGTTATACGGTGTGCGTTATGCGTTATGCGTTATGAGTTATGCGTTGTGCGTTATACGGTATGCGTTATGCGTTATACGTTATGCGTTATGCGTTATGCGTTATGCGTTATGCGTTATGCGTTATGCGTTATGCGTTATACGGTATACGGTATGCGTTATGCGTTATACGTTATGCGTTATGCGTTATGCGTTATGCGTTATGCGTTATGCGTTATGCATTATGCGTTATACGGTATGCGTTATGCGTTATACGTTATGCGTTATGCGTTATGCGTTATGGGTTATGCGTTATGCGTTTTGGTTATGCGTTATGCGTTATGCGTTATGCGTTATGCGTTATGCGTTATGCGTTATGCGTTATGCGTTATGCGTTATGCGTTATGCGGTATGCGTTATGCGTTATGCGTTATACGGTATGCTTTATGCGTTATACGTTATTCGTTATGAGTTATGAGTTATAAGTTATGCGTAATGCGTTATGCCTTATGCGTTATGCGTATGTGTTATGCGATATGCGTTATGCGTTATGCGTTATGCGTTATGCGTTTTGCGTTATGCGTTATGCGGTATGCGTTATGCGTTATGCGTTATGCGTTATGCGTTATGCGTTATGCGTTATGCGTTAAGCGTTATGCGTTATGCGTTATGCGTTATGCGTTATGCGCTATGCGTTGTGCGTTATGCGTGATCCGTTATGCGTTATGCGTTATGCGTTATGCGTTATGCGTTATGCGTTATACGGTGTGCGTTATGCGTTATGCGTTATGCGTTATGCGTTATGAGTTACGCGTTATGCGTTATGCGTTTTGCGGTATTCGTTATGCGTTGTGCATTATGCCTTATGCGTTGTGCGTTATGGGTTATGGGTTATGCGTTATGCTTTATGCGTTATTCATTTTGCGTTATGCGTTATTCGTTATGAGTTATGAGTTATAAGTTATGCGTAATGCGTTATGCCTTATGCGTTATGCGTATGTGTTCTGCGATATGCGTTATGCGTTATGCGTTATGCGTTATGCGTTATGCGTTATGCGTTATGCGTTCTGCATAATGCGTTATACGTTATGTATTATGCGTTATGCCTTATGCGTTATGCGATATGCGTCATGCATCAAGCCTTATGCGTTATGCGATATGCGATATGCGTCATGCATCAAGCCTTATGCGTTATGGGTTGTGCGTTAACGTTATGCGTTTTGCGTTATGCGTTATGCGTTATGCGTTATGCGTTATGCGTTATGCGTTATGCCTTATGCGTTATGCGTATGTGTTATGCGATATGCGTTATGCGTTATGCGTTATGCGTTATGCGTTATGCGTTATGCGTTATGCGTTATGCGTTATGCGTTATGCGTTATGCGTTATGCGTTATGCGTTATGCGTTATGCGTTATATGTTATGCGTTATGCGTTATGCGTTGTGCGTTATACGTTTGCGTTATGCGTTATGCGTTATGCGTTATACGGTATGCGTTATGCGTTATGCTTTATGCGTTATGCGTTATGCGTTATGCGTTATACGGTGTGCGTTATGCGTTATGCGTTTTGCGGTATTCGTTATGCGTTGTGCATTATGCCTTATGCGTTGTGCGTTATGGGTTATGATTTATGCGTTATGCGATATGCGTTATGCGTTATGCGTTATGCGTTATGCGTTATGCGTTATGCGTTATGCGTTATGCTTTATGCGTCATGCGTGATCCGTTATGCGTTAGGCGTTATGCGATTTGCGGTATTCGTTAAGCGTTGTGCATTATGCGTTATGCGTTATGCGTTAAGGGTTATGGGTTATGCGTTATGCGTTATGCGTTATGCGTATGTGTTATGCGATATGCGATATGCGTTATGCGTTATGCGTTATGCGTTATGCGTTATGCGTTATGCATAATGCGTTATACGTTATGTATTATGCGTTATGCCTTATGCGTTATGCGATATGCGTCATGCATCAAGCCTTATGCGTTATGCGATATGCGATATGCGTCATGCATCAAGCCTTATGCGTTATGGGTTATGCGTTAACGTTATGCGTTTTGCGTTATGCGTTATGCGTTATGCGTTATGCGTTATGCGCTATGCGTTGTGCGTTATAAGTTTGCGTTATGCGTTATGCGTTATGCGTTATACGGTATGCGTTATGCGTTATACGTTATGCGTTATGCGTTATGCGTTATGCGTTATGCGTTATGCGTTATGCATTATGCGTTATACGGTATGCGTTATGCGTTATACGTTATGCGTTATGCGTTATGCGTTATGGGTTATGCTTTATGCGTCATGCGTGATCCGTTATGCGTTAGGCGTTATGCGATTTGCGGTATTCGTTAAGCGTTGTGCATTATGCGTTAACGTTATGCGTTTTGCGTTATGCGTTATGCGTTATGCGTTATGCGTTATGCGTTATGCGTTATGCGTTATGCGTTATGCGTTATGCGTTATGCGTTATGCGTTATGCGTTATGCGTTATGCGTTATGCGTTATGCTTTATGCGTTATTCGTGATCCGTTATGCGTTAGGCGTTATGGGTTTTCCGGTGTTCGTTATGCGTTGTGCATTATGCGTTATGCGTTATGAAGTAAGGGTTATGGTTTATGCATTATGCGTTGTGCGCTATACGTTTGCGTTATGCGTTATGCGTTATGCGTTATGCGTTATGCGTTATGCTTTATGCGTTATTCGTGATCCGTTATGCGTTAGGCGTTATGGGTTTTCCGGTGTTCGTTATGCGTTGTGCATTATGCGTTATGCGTTATGAAGTAAGGGTTATGGTTTATGCATTATGCGTTGTGCGCTATACGTTTGCGTTATGCGTTATGCGTTATGCGTTATACGGTATGCGTTATGCGTTATACGTTATGCGTTATGCGTTATGCGTTATGCGTTATGCGTTATGCATTATGCGTTATACGGTATGCGTTATGCGTTATACGTTATGCGTTATGCGTTATGCGTTATGGGTTATGCGTTATGCGTTATGGTTATGCGTTATGCGTTATGCGTTATGCGTTATGCGTTATGCGTTATGCTTTATGCGTTATTCGTGATCCGTTATGCGTTAGGCGTTATGGGTTTTCCGGTGTTCGTTATGCGTTGTGCATTATGCGTTATGCGTTATGAAGTAAGGGTTATGGTTTATGCATTATGCGTTGTGCGCTATACGTTTGCGTTATGCGTTATGCGTTATGCTTTATGCGTTATGCGTTATGAGTTATGCGTTATGCGTTGTGCGTTATGCGTTATGCGTTATGCGTTATATGTTATGCGTTATGCGTTATGCGTTATACGTTATGCGTTATGCGTTATGCGTTATGCGTTATGCGTTATGCGTTATGCGTTATGCGTTATGCGTTGTGCGTTATACGTTTGCGTTATGCGTTATGCGTTATGCTTTATGCGTTATGCGTTATGAGTTATGCGTTATGCGTTGTGCGTTATGCGTTATGCGTTATACGGTATGCGTTATGCGTTATGCTTTATGCGTTATGCGTTATGCGTTATGCGTTATGCGTTATACGGTGTGCGTTATGCGTTATGCGTTATGAGTTATGCGTTGTGCGTTATACGGTATGCGTTATGCGTTATACGTTATGCGTTATGCGTTATGCGTTATGCGTTATGCGTTATGCGTTATGCGTTATGCGTTATACGGTATACGGTATGCGTTATGCGTTATACGTTATGCGTTATGCGTTATGCGTTATGCGTTATGCGTTATGCGTTATGCGTTATGCATTATGCGTTATACGGTATGCGTTATGCGTTATACGTTATGCGTTATGCGTTATGCGTTATGGGTTATGCGTTATGCGTTATGGTTATGCGTTATGCGTTATGCGTTATGCGTTATGCGTTATGCGTTATGCGTTATGCGTTATGCGTTATGCGTTATGCGTTATGCGTTATGCGGTATGCGTTATGCGTTATGCGTTATACGGTATGCATTATGCGTTATACGTTATTCGTTATGAGTTATGAGTTATAAGTTATGCGTAATGCGTTATGCCTTATGCGTTATGCGTATGTGTTATGCGATATGCGTTATGCGTTATGCGTTATGCGTTATGCGTTTTGCGTTATGCGTTATGCGGTATGCGTTATGCGTTATGCGTTATGCGTTATGCGTTATGCGTTATGCGTTATGCGTTAAGCGTTATGCGTTATGCGTTATGCGTTATGCGTTATGCGCTATGCGTTGTGCGTATGTGTTCTGCGATATGCGTTATGCGTTATGCGTTATGCGTTATGCGTTATGCGTTATGCGTTCTGCATAATGCGTTATACGTTATGTATTATGCGTTATGCCTTATGCGTTATGCGATATGCGTCATGCATCAAGCCTTATGCGTTATGCGATATGCGATATGCGTCATGCATCAAGCCTTATGCGTTATGGGTTGTGCGTTAACGTTATGCGTTTTGCGTTATGCGTTATGCGTTATGCGTTATGCGTTATGCGTTATGCGTTATGCCTTATGCGTTATGCGTATGTGTTATGCGATATGCGTTATGCGTTATGCGTTATGCGTTATGCGTTATGCGTTATGCGTTATGCGTTATGCGTTATGCGTTATGCGTTATGCGTTATGCGTTATGCGTTATGCGTTATGCGTTATATGTTATGCGTTATGCGTTATGCGTTGTGCGTTATACGTTTGCGTTATGCGTTATGCGTTATGCGTTATACGGTATGCGTTATGCGTTATGCTTTATGCGTTATGCGTTATGCGTTATGCGTTATACGGTGTGCGTTATGCGTTATGCGTTTTGCGGTATTCGTTATGCGTTGTGCATTATGCCTTATGCGTTGTGCGTTATGGGTTATGATTTATGCGTTATGCGATATGCGTTATGCGTTATGCGTTATGCGTTATGCGTTATGCGTTATGCGTTATGCTTTATGCGTCATGCGTGATCCGTTATGCGTTAGGCGTTATGCGATTTGCGGTATTCGTTAAGCGTTGTGCATTATGCGTTATGCGTTATGCGTTAAGGGTTATGGGTTATGCGTTATGCGTTATGCGTTATGCGTATGTGTTATGCGATATGCGATATGCGTTATGCGTTATGCGTTATGCGTTATGCGTTATGCGTTATGCGTTATGCATAATGCGTTATACGTTATGTATTATGCGTTATGCCTTATGCGTTATGCGATATGCGTCATGCATCAAGCCTTATGCGTTATGCGATATGCGATATGCGTCATGCATCAAGCCTTATGCGTTATGGGTTATGCGTTAACGTTATGCGTTTTGCGTTATGCGTTATGCGTTATGCGTTATGCGTTATGCGCTATGCGTTGTGCGTTATAAGTTTGCGTTATGCGTTATGCGTTATGCGTTATACGGTATGCGTTATGCGTTATACGTTATGCGTTATGCGTTATGCGTTATGCGTTATGCGTTATGCGTTATGCATTATGCGTTATACGGTATGCGTTATGCGTTATACGTTATGCGTTATGCGTTATGCGTTATGGGTTATGCGTTATGCGTTATGCGTTATGGTTATGCGTTATGCGTTATGCGTTATGCGTTATGCGTTATGCGTTATGCGTTATGCGTTATGCGTTATGCGTTATGCGTTATGCGTTATGCGTTATGCGTTATACGGTATGCATTATGCGTTATACGTTATGCGTTATGCGTTATGCGTTATGCGTTATGCGTTTTGCGGTATTCGTTATGCGTTGTGCATTATGCCTTATGCGTTGTGCGATATGGGTTATGGGTTATGCGTTATGCTTTATGCGTTATGCATTTTGCGTTATGCGTTATTCGTTATGAGTTATGAGTTATAAGTTATGCGTAATGCGTTATGCCTTATGCGTTATGCGTATGTGTTATGCGATATGCGTTATGCGTTATGCGTTATGCGTTATGCGTTATGCGTTATGCGTTATGCGGTATGCGTTATGCGTTATGCGTTATGCGTTATGCGTTATGCGTTATGCGTTATGCGTTATGCGTTAAGCGTTATGCGTTATGCGTTATGCGTTATGCGTTATGCGCTATGCGTTGTGCGTTATGCGTGATCCGTTATGCGTTATGCGTTATGCGTTATGCGTTATGCGTTATGCGTTATGCGTTATGCGTTATGCGTTATGCGTTATGCGTTATGCGTTATGCGTTATGCGCTATGCGTTGTGCGTTATAAGTTTGCGTTATGCGTTATGCGTTATGCGTTATACTTTATGCGTTATGCGTTATGGATTATGCGTTATGGGTTGTTCGTTATGCTTTATGCGTTGGGCGTTATACGTTTGCATTATGCGTTATGCGTTATGCATTATGCTTTATGCGTTATGCGTTATGCGTTATGCGTTATACGGTGTGCGTTATGCGTTATGCGTTATGCGTTATGAGTTACGCGTTATGCGTTATGCGTTTTGCGGTATTCGTTATGCGTTGTGCATTATGCCTTATGCGTTGTGCGTTATGGGTTATGGGTTATGCTTTATGCTTTAGGCGTTATTCATTTTGCGTTATGCGTTATTCGTTATGAGTTATGAGTTATAAGTTATGCGTAATGCGTTATGCCTTATGCGTTATGCGTATGTGTTCTGCGATATGCGTTATGCGTTATGCGTTATGCGTTATGCGTTATGCGTTCTGCATAATGCGTTATACGTTATGTATTATGCGTTATGCCTTATGCGTTATGCGATATGCGTCATGCATCAAGCCTTATGCGTTATGCGATATGCGATATGCGTCATGCATCAAGCCTTATGCGTTATGGGTTGTGCGTTAACGTTATGCGTTTTGCGTTATGCGTTATGCGTTATGCGTTATGCGTTATACGTTATGCCTTATGCGTTATGCGTATGTGTTATGCGATATGCGTTATGCGTTATGCGTTATGCGTTATGCGTTATGCGTTATGCGTTATGCGTTATGCGTTATGCGTTATGCTTTATGCGTTATGCGTTATGCGTTATGGGTTATGCGTTATGCGTTATATGTTATGCGATATGCGTTAAGCGTTGTGCGTTATACGTTTGCGTTATGCGTTATCCGTTATGCGTTATACGGTATGCGTTATGCGTTATGCTTTATGCGTTATGCGTTATGCGTTATACGGTGTGCGTTATGCGTTATGCGTTATGAGTTATGCGTTATGCGTTATGCGTTATGCGTTATGCGTTATGCGTTTTGCGGTATTCGTTATGCGTTGTGCACTATGCCTTATGCGTTGTGCGTTATGGGTTATGATTTATGAGTTATGCGATATGCGTTATGCGTTATGCGTTATGCGTTATGCTTTATGCGTCATGCGTGATCCGTTATGCGTTAGGCGTTATGCGATTTGCGGTATTCGTTAAGCGTTGTGCATTATGCGTTATGCGTTATGCGTTAAGGGTTATGGGTTATGCGCTATGCTTAAGCGTTATGCGTTATGCGTATGTGTTATGCGATATGCGTTATGCGTTATGCGTTATGCGTTATGCGTTATGCGTTATGCATAATGCATTATACGTTATGTATTATGCGTTATGCCTTATGCGTTATGCGATATGCGTCATGCATCAAGCCTTATGCGTTATGCGATATGCGATATGCGTCATGCATCAAGCCTTATGCGTTATGGGTTATGCGTTAACGTTATGCGTTTTGCGTTATGCGTTATGCGTTATGCGTTATGCGTTATGCGTTAAGCGTTATGCGTTATGCGTTATGCGTTATGCGTTATGCGCTATGCGTTGTGCGTTATGCGTGATCCGTTATGCGTTATGCGTTATGCGTTATGCGTTATGCGTTATGCGTTATGCGTTATGCGTTATGCGTTATGCGTTATGCGTTATGCGTTATGCGTTATGCGCTATGCGTTGTGCGTTATAAGTTTGCGTTATGCGTTATGCGTTATGCGTTATACTTTATGCGTTATGCGTTATGCGTTATGCGTTATGGATTATGCGTTATGGGTTGTTCGTTATGCTTTATGCGTTGGGCGTTATACGTTTGCATTATGCGTTATGCGTTATGCATTATTACTTTATGCGTTATGCGTTATGCGTTATGCGTTATACGGTGTGCGTTATGCGTTATGCGTTATGCGTTATGAGTTACGCGTTATGCGTTATGCGTTTTGCGGTATTCGTTATGCGTTGTGCATTATGCCTTATGCGTTGTGCGTTATGGGTTATGGGTTATGCTTTATGCTTTAGGCGTTATTCATTTTGCGTTATGCGTTATTCGTTATGAGTTATGAGTTATAAGTTATGCGTAATGCGTTATGCCTTATGCGTTATGCGTATGTGTTCTGCGATATGCGTTATGCGTTATGCGTTATGCGTTATGCGTTATGCGTTCTGCATAATGCGTTATACGTTATGTATTATGCGTTATGCCTTATGCGTTATGCGATATGCGTCATGCATCAAGCCTTATGCGTTATGCGATATGCGATATGCGTCATGCATCAAGCCTTATGCGTTATGGGTTGTGCGTTAACGTTATGCGTTTTGCGTTATGCGTTATGCGTTATGCGTTATGCGTTATACGTTATGCCTTATGCGTTATGCGTATGTGTTATGCGATATGCGTTATGCGTTATGCGTTATGCGTTATGCGTTATGCGTTATGCGTTATGCGTTATGCGTTATGCGTTATGCTTTATGCGTTATGCGTTATGCGTTATGGGTTATGCGTTATGCGTTATATGTTATGCGTTATGCGTTAAGCGTTGTGCGTTATACGTTTGCGTTATGCGTTATGCGTTATGCGTTATACGGTATGCGTTATGCGTTATGCTTTATGCGTTATGCGTTATGCGTTATACGGTGTGCGTTATGCGTTATGCGTTATGCGTTATGCGTTATGCGTTATGCGTTATGCGTTATGCGTTATGCGTTTTGCGGTATTCGTTATGCGTTGTGCACTATGCCTTATGCGTTGTGCGTTATGGGTTATGATTTATGAGTTATGCGATATGCGTTATGCGTTATGCGTTATGCGTTATGCTTTATGCGTCATGCGTGATCCGTTATGCGTTAGGCGTTATGCGATTTGCGGTATTCGTTAAGCGTTGTGCATTATGCGTTATGCGTTATGCGTTAAGGGTTATGGGTTATGCGCTATGCTTAAGCGTTATGCGTTATGCGTATGTGTTATGCGATATGCGTTATGCGTTATGCGTTATGCGTTATGCGTTATGCGTTATGCGTTATGCATAATGCATTATACGTTATGTATTATGCGTTATGCCTTATGCGTTATGCGATATGCGTCATGCATCAAGCCTTATGCGTTATGCGATATGCGATATGCGTCATGCATCAAGCCTTATGCGTTATGGGTTATGCGTTAACTTTATGCGTTTTGCGTTATGCGTTATGCGTTATGCGTTATGCGTTATGCGTTATGCGTTATGCGTTATGCGTTATGCGTTATGCATTATGCGTTATGCGTTATGCGTTATGCGTTATGCGTATGCGTTATGCGTTATGCGTTATGCGTTATGCGTTTTGCGGTATTCGTTATGCGTTATGCGTTATGCGTTATGCGTTATGCGTTATGCGTTATGCGTTATGCGTTATGCGTTATGCGCTATGCGTTGTGCGTTATGCGTGATCCGTTATGCGTTATGCGTTATGCGTTATGCGTTATGCGTTATGCGTTATGCGTTATGCGTATTGCGTTATGCGCTATGCGTTGTGCGTTATAAGTTTGCGTTATGCGTTATGCGTTATACTTTATGCGTTATGCGTTATGCGTTATGCGATATGGATTATGCGTTATGGGTTGTTCGTTATGCTTTATGCGTTGGGCGTTATACGTTTGCATTATGCGTTATGCGTTATGCTTTATGCGTTATGCGTTATGCGTTATGCGTTATACGGTGTGCGTTATGCGTTATGCGTTATGCGTTATGAGTTACGCGTTATGCGTTATGCGTTTTGCGGTATTCGTTATGCGTTGTGCATTATGCGATATGCGTTATGCGTTATGCGTTATGCGTTATGCGTTCTGCATAATGCGTTATACGTTATGTATTATGCGTTATGCCTTATGCGTTATGCGATATGCGTCATGCATCAAGCCTTATGCGTTATGCGATATGCGATATGCGTCATGCATCAAGCCTTATGCGTTATGGGTTGTGCGTTAACGTTATGCGTTATGCGTTATGCGTTATACGTTATGCCTTATGCGTTATGCGTATGTGTTATGCGATATGCGTTATGCGTTATGCGTTATGCGTTATGCGTTGTGCATTATGCGTTATGCGTTATGCGTTAAGGGTTATGGGTTATGCGCTATGCTTAAGCGTTATGCGTTATGCGTATGTGTTATGCGATATGCGTTATGCGTTATGCGTTATGCGTTATGCGTTATGTGTTATGCGTTATGCATAATGCATTATACGTTATGTATTATGCGTTATGCCTTATGCGTTATGCGATATGCGTCATGCATCAAGCCTTATGCGTTATGCGATATGCGATATGCGTCATGCATCAAGCCTTATGCGTTATGGGTTATGCGTTAACGTTATGCGTTTTGCGTTATGCGTTATGCGTTATGCGTTATGCGTTATTCGTTATGCGTTATGCGTTATGCGTTATGCGTTATGCGTTATGCGTTATGCGTTATGCGTTATGCGTTATGCGTTATGCGTTATGCGTTATGCGTTATGCGTTTTGCGGTATTCGTTATGCGTTATGCGTTATGCGTTATGCGTTATGCGTTATGCGTTATGCGTTATGCGTTATGCGTTATGCGTTATGCGTTATGCGCTATGCGTTGTGCGTTATGCGTGATCCGTTATGCGTTATGCGTTATGCGTTATGCGTTATGCGTTATGCGTTATGCGTTATGCGTTATGCGTTATGCGTTATGCGTTATGCGTTATGCGCTATGCGTTGTGCGTTATAAGTTTGCGTTATGCGTTATGCGTTATACTTTATGCGTTATGCGTTATGCGTTATGCGATATGGATTATGCGTTATGGGTTGTTCGTTATGCTTTATGCGTTGGGCGTTATACGTTTGCATTATGCGTTATGCGTTATGCTTTATGCGTTATGCGTTATGCGTTATGCGTTATACGGTGTGCGTTATGCGTTATGCGTTATGCGTTATGAGTTACGCGTTATGCGTTATGCGTTTTGCGGTATTCGTTATACGTTGTGCATTATGCGATATGCGTTATGCGTTATGCGTTATGCGTTATGCGTTCTGCATAATGCGTTATACGTTATGTATTATGCGTTATGCCTTATGCGTTATGCGATATGCGTCATGCATCAAGCCTTATGCGTTATGCGATATGCGATATGCGTCATGCATCAAGCCTTATGCGTTATGGGTTGTGCGTTAACGTTATGCGTTTTGCGTTATGCGTTATGCTTTATGCGTTATACGTTATGCGTTATGCGTTATGCGTTATGCGTTATGCGTTATGCGTTATGCGTCATGCGTTATGCGTTATGCGTTATGCGTTATGCGTTATGCGTTATGTGTTATGCGTTATGCGTTATGCGTTATGCGTTATGCGTTATGCGTTATGCGTTATGCTTTATGCGTTATGCATTATGCGTTATTCGTGATCCGTTATGCGTTAGGCGTTATGGGTTTTCCGGTGTTCGTTATGCGTTGTGCATTATGCGTTATGCGTTATGAAGTAAGGGTTATGGTTTATGCATTATGCGTTGTGCGCTATACGTTTGCGTTATGCGTTATGCGTTATGCGTTATACGGTATGCGTTATGCGTTATACGTTATGCGTTATGCGTTATGCGTTATGCGTTATGCGTTATGGGTTATGCGTTATGCGTTATGCGTTATGCGTTATGCGTTATGCGTTATGCGTTATGCGTTGTGCGTTATACGTTTGCGTTATGCGTTATGCGTTATGCTTTATGCGTTATGCGTTATGAGTTATGCGTTATGCGTTGTGCGTTATGCGTTATGCGTTATGCGTTATGCGTTATGCGTTCTGCGTTATGCCTTATGCGTTATGCTTTATGCGTTATGCGTTATGCGTTATGCGTTATGCGTTATGCGTTATGCGTTATATGTTATGCGTTATGCGTTATGCGTTATGCGTTGTGCGTTATACGTTTGCGTTATGCGTTATGCGTTATGCGTTATACGGTATGCGTTATGCGTTATGCTTTATGCGTTATGCGTTATGCGTTATGCGTTATACGGTGTGCGTTATGCGTTATGCGTTATGAGTTATGCGTTGTGCGTTATACGTTTGCGTTATGCGTTATGCGTTATGCTTTATGCGTTATGCGTTGTGCGTTATGCGTTATGCGTTATGCGTTATACGTTATGCGTTATGCGTTATGCGTTATGCGTTATGCGTTATGCGTTATACGGTGTGCGTTATGCGTTATGCGTTATGAGTTATGCGTTGTGCGTTATACGTTTGCGTTATGCGTTATGCGTTATGCTTTATGCGTTATGCGTTATGCGTTATGCGTTATGCGTTATACGGTACGCGTTATGCGTTATACGTTATGCGTTATGCGTTATGCGTTATGGGTTATGCGTTATGCGTTATGGTTATGCGTTATGCGTTATGCGTTATGCTTTATGCGTTATGCGTTATGCGTTATGCGTTATACGTTATGCGTTATGCGTTATGCGTTATGCGTTATGCGTTATGCGTTATGCGTTATGCGTTATGCGTTATGCGTTGTGCGTTATGCGTTATGCGTTATACGGTATGCGTTATGCGTTATGCTTTATGCGTTATGCGTTATGCGTTATGCGTTATACGGTGTGCGTTATGCGTTATGCGTTATGAGTTATGCGTTGTGCGTTATACGTTTGCGTTATGCGTTATGCGTTATGCTTTATGCGTTATGCGTTATGCGTTATGCGTTATGCGTTATGCGTTATGCGTTATGCGTTATGCGTTATGCGTTGTGCGTTATACGCATGCGTTATGCGTTATGCGTTATGCTTTATGCGTTATGCGTTATGAGTTATGCGTTATGCGTTGTGCGTTATGCGTTATGCGTTATGCGTTATATGTTATGCGTTATGCGTTATGCGTTATACGTTATGCGTTATGCGTTATGCGTTATGCGTTATGCGTTATGCGTTATGCGTTATGCGTTATGCGTTGTGCGTTATACGTTTGCGTTATGCGTTATGCGTTATGCTTTATGCGTTATGCGTTATGAGTTATGCGTTATGCGTTGTGCGTTATGCGTTATGCGTTATACGGTATGCGTTATGCGTTATGCTTTATGCGTTATGCGTTATGCGTTATGCGTTATACGGTGTGCGTTATGCGTTATGCGTTATGAGTTATGCGTTGTGCGTTATACGTTTGCGTTATGCGTTATGCGTTATGCTTTATGCGTTATGCGTTATGCGTTATGCGTTATGCGTTATGCGTTATGCGTTATGCGTTATGCGTTATGCGTTGTGCGTTATACGCTTGCGTTATGCGTTATGCGTTATGCTTTATGCGTTATGCGTTATGAGTTATGCGTTATGCGTTGTGCGTTATGCGTTATGCGTTATGCGTTATGCGTTATGCGTTATGCCTTATGCGTTATGCTTTATGCGTTATGCGTTATGCGTTATGCGTTATGCGTTATGCGTTTTGCGGTATTCGTTATGCGTTGTGCATTATGCCTTATGCGTTGTGCGTTATGGGTTATGATTTATGCGTTATGCGATATGCTTTATGCGTTATGCGTTATGCGTTATGCGTTATGCGTTATGCGTTATGCGTTATGCGTTATATGTTATGCGTTATGCGTTATGCGTTATGCGTTGTGCGTTATACGTTTGCGTTATGCGTTATGCGTTATGCGTTATACGGTATGCGTTATGCGTTATGCTTTATGCGTTATGCGTTATGCGTTATGCGTTATACGGTGTGCGTTATGCGTTATGCGTTATGAGTTATGCGTTATGCGTTATGCGTTATGCGTTATGCGTTATGCGTTATGCGTTTTGCGGTATTCGTTATGCGTTGTGCATATGCCTTATGCGTTGTGCGTTATGGGTTATGATTTATGCGTTATGCGATATGCGTTAGGCGTTATGCGATTTGCGGTATTCGTTAAGCGTTGTGCATTATGCGTTATGCGTTATGCGTTAAGGGTTATGGGTTATGCGTTATGCTTTATGCGTTATGCGTTATGCGTTATGCGTATGTGTTATGCGATATGCGTTATGCGTTATGCGTTATGCGTTATGCGTTATGCGTTATGCGTTATGCGTTATGCATAATGCGTTATACGTTATGTATTATGCGTTATGCCTTATGCGTTATGCGATATGCGTCATGCATCAAGCCTTATGCGTTATGCGATATGCGATATGCGTCATGCATCAAGCCTTATGCGTTATGGGTTATGCGTTAACGTTATGCGTTTTGCGTTATGCGTTATGCGTTATGCGTTATGCGTTATGCATTATGCGTTATACAGTATGCGTTATGCGTTATACGTTATGCGTTATGCGTTATGCGTTATGGGTTATGCGTTATGCGTTATGGTTATGCGTTATGCGTTATGCGTTATGCGTTATGCGTTATGCGTTATGCGTTATGCGTTATGCTTTATGCGTTATGCATTATGCGTTATTCGTGATCCGTTATGCGTTAGGCGTTATGGGTTTTCCGGTGTTCGTTATGCGTTGTGCATTATGCGTTATGTGTTATGAAGTAAGGGTTATGGTTTATGCATTATGCGTTGTGCGCTATATGTTTGCGTTATGCGTTATGCATTATGCATTATACGGTGTGCGTTATGCGTTATGCGTTATGCGGTATGAGTTACGCGTTATGCGTTATGCGTTATGCGTTTTGCGGTATTCGTTATGCGTTGTGCATTATGCCTTATGCGTTGTGCGTTATGGGTTATGGGTTATGCGTTATGCTTTATGCGTTATTCATTTTGCGTTATGCGTTATTCGTTATGAGTTATGAGTTATAAGTTATGCGTAATGGGTTATGCCTTATGCGTTATGCGTATATGTTATGCGATATGCGTTATGCGTTATGCGTTATGCGTTATGCGTTATGCGTTATGCGTTATGCGTTATGCGTTATGCGTTAGGCGTTATGCGTTATGCGTTATGCGTTATGCGTTATGCGTTATGCGTTATGCGTTATGCGTTATGCGTTATGCGTTATGCGTTATGCGTTTTGCGGTATTCGTTATGCGTTGTGCATTATGCCTTATGCGTTGTGCGTTATGGGTTATGGGTTATGCGTTATGCTTTATGCGTTATTCATTTTGCGTTATGCGTTATTCGTTATGAGTTATGAGTTATAAGTTATGCGTAATGGGTTATGCCTTATGCGTTATGCGTATATGTTATGCGATATGCGTTATGCGTTATGCGTTATGCGTTATGCGTTATGCGTTATGCGTTATGCGTTATGCGTTATGCATAATGCATTATACGTTATGTATTATGCGTTATGCCTTATGCGTTATGCGATATGCGTCATGCATCAAGCCTTATGCGTTATGCGATATGCGATATGCGTCATGCATCAAGCCTTATGCGTTATGGGTTATGCGTTAACGTTATGCGTTTTGCGTTATGCGTTATGCGTTATGCGTTATGCGTTATGCGTTATGCGTTATGCGTTATGCGTTATGCGTTATGCGTTATGCGTTATGCGTTATGCGTTATGCGTTATGCGTTATGCTTTATGCGTTATTCGTGATCCGTTATGCGTTAGGCGTTATGGGTTTTCCGGTGTTCGTTATGCGTTGTGCATTATGCGTTATGCGTTATTAAGTAAGGGTTATGGTTTATGCATTATGCGTTGTGCGCTATACGTTTGCGTTATGCGTTCTGCGTTATGCGTTATACGGTATGCGTTATGCGTTATACGTTATGCTTTATGCGTTATGCGTTATGCGTTATGCGTTATGCATTATGCGTTATACGGTATGCGTTATGCGTTATACGTTATGCGTTATGCGTTATGCGTTATGGGTTATGCGTTATGCGTTATGGTTATGCGTTATGCGTTATACGGTATGCGTTATGCGTTATACGTTATGCGTTATGCGTTATGCGTTATGCGTTTCGCGGTATTCGTTATGCGTTGTGCATTATGCCTTATGCGTTGTGCGTTATGGGTTATGGGTTGTGCGTTATGCTTTATGCGTTATTCATTTTGCGTTATGCGTTATTCGTTATGAGTTATGAGTTATAAGTTATGCGTAATGCGTTATGCCTTATGCGTTATGCGTATGTGTTATGCGATATGCGTTATGCGTTATGCGTTATGCGTTATGCGTTATGCGTTATGCGTTATGCGTTATGCGTTATGCGTTATGCGTTATGCGTTATGCGTTATGCGTTATGCGTTATGCGTTATGCGTTATGCGTTATGCGTTATGCGTTATGCGCTATGCGTTGTGCGTTATGCGTGATCCGTTATGCGTTATGCGTTATGCGTTATGCGTTATGCGTTATGCGTTCTGCATAATGCGTTATACGTTATGTATTTTGCGTTATGCCTTATGCGTTATGCGATATGCGTCATGCATCAAGCCTTATGCGTTATGCGATATGCGATATGCGTCATGCATCAAGCCTTATGCGTTATGGGTTGTGCGTTAACGTTATGCGTTTGGCGTTATGCGTTATGCGTTATGCGTTATGCGTTATGCGTTATGCGTTATGCGTTATACGGTATGCGTTATGCGTTATGCGTTATGCGTTATGCGTTATACGGTGTGCGTTATGCGTTATGCGTTATGCGTTATGAGTTATGCGTTATGCGTTATGCGTTATGCGTTATGCGTTATGCGTTTTGCGGTATTCGTTATGCGTTGTGCATTATGCCTTATGCGTTGTGCGTTATGGGTTATGGGTTGTGCGTTATGCTTTATGCGTTATTCATTTTGCGTTATGCGTTATTCGTTATGAGTTATGAGTTATAAGTTATGCGTAATGCGTTATGCCTTATGCGTTATGCGTATGTGTTATGCGATATGCGTTATGCGTTATGCGTTATGCGTTATGCGTTATGCGTTATGCGTTATGCGTTATGCGTTATGCGTTATGCGTTATGCGTTATGCGTTATGCGTTATGCGTTATGCGTTATGCGTTATGCGTTATGCGTTATGCGTTATGCGCTATGCGTTGTGCGTTATGCGTGATCCGTTATGCGTTATGCGTTATGCGTTATGCGTTATGCGTTATGCGTTATGCGTTATGCGTTATGCGCTATGCGTTGTGCGCTATGCGTTGTGCGTTATAAGTTTGCGTTATGCGTTATGCGTTATGCGTTATACTTTATGCGTTATGCGTTATGCGTTATGCGTTATGGATTATGCGTTATGGGTTGTTCGTTATGCTTTATGCGATGGGCGTTATACGTTTGCATTATGCGTTATGCGTTATGCTTTATGCGTTATGCGTTATGCGTTATGCGTTATACGGTGTGCGTTATGCGTTATGCGTTATGTGTTATGAGTTACGCGTTATGCGTTATGCGTTTTGCGGTATTCGTTATGCGTTGTGCATTATGCCTTATGCGTTGTGCGTTATGGGTTATGGGTTATGCGTTATGCTTTTTGCGTTATTCATTTTGCGTTATGCGTTATTCGTTATGAGTTATGAGTTATAAGTTATGCGTAATGCGTTATGCCTTATGCGATATGCGTATGTGTTATGCGATATGCGTTATGCGTTATACGTTATGCGTTATGCGTTATGCGTTATGGGTTATGCGTTATGCGTTATGGTTATGCGTTATGCGTTATGCGTTATGCGTTATGCGTTATGCGTATGTGTTATGCGATATGCGTTATGCGTTATGCGTTATGCATAATGCGTTATACGTTAAGTATTATGCGTTATGCCTTATGCGTTATGCGATATGCGTCATGCATCAAGCCTTATGCGTTATGCGATATGCGATATGCGTCATGCATCAAGCCTTATGCGTTATGGGTTATGCGTTAACGTTATGCGTTTTGCGTTATGCGTTATGCGTTATGCGTTATGCGTTATGCGTTATGCGTTATGCGTTATGCGTTATGCGTTATGCGTTATGCGTTATGCGTTATGCGTTATGCCTTATGCGTTATGCGTTATGCGTTATGCTTTATGCGTTATTCGTGATCCGTTATGCGTTAGGCGTTATGGGTTTTCCGGTGTTCGTTATGCGTTGTGCATTATGCGTTATGCGTTATTAAGTAAGGGTTATGGTTTATGCATTATGCGTTGTGCGCTATACGTTTGCGTTATGCGTTATGCGTTATGCGTTATGCGTTATACGGTATGCGTTATGCGTTATACGTTATGCTTTATGCGTTATGCGTTATGCGTTATGCGTTATGCATTATGCGTTATACGGTATGCGTTATGCGTTATACGTTATGCGTTATGCGTTATGCGTTATGGGTTATGCGTTATGCGTTATGGTTATGCGTTATGCGTTATACGGTATGCGTTATGCGTTATACGTTATGCGTTATGCGTTATGCGTTATGCGTTTTGCGGTATTCGTTATGCGTTGTGCATTATGCCTTATGCGTTGTGCGTTATGGGTTATGGGTTGTGCGTTATGCTTTATGCGTTATTCATTTTGCGTTATGCGTTATTCGTTATGAGTTATGAGTTATAAGTTATGCGTAATGCGTTATGCCTTATGCGTTATGCGTATGTGTTATGCGATATGCGTTATGCGTTATGCGTTATGCGTTATGCGTTATGCGTTATGCGTTATGCGTTATGCGTTATGCGTTATGCGTTATGCGTTATGCGTTATGCGTTATGCGTTATGCGTTATGCGTTATGCGTTATGCGTTATGCGTTATGCGTTATGCGTTATGCGTTATGCGTTATGCGTTATGCGCTATGCGTTGTGCGTTATGCGTGATCCGTTATGCGTTATGCGTTATGCGTTATGCGTTATGCGTTATGCGTTATGCGTTATGCGCTAGGCGTTGTGCGTTATAAGTATGCGTTATGCGTTATGCGTTATGCGTTATACTTTATGCGTTATGCGTTATGCGTTATGGATTATGCGTTATGGGTTGTTCGTTATGCTTTATGCGTTGGGCGTTATACGTTTGCATTATGCGTTATGCGTTATGCGTTATGCTTTATGCGTTATGCGTTATGCGTTATGCGTTATACGGTGTGCGTTATGCGTTATGCGTTATGTGTTATGAGTTACGCGTTATGCGTTATGCGTTTTGCGGTATTCGTTATGCGTTGTGCATTATGCCTTATGCGTTATGGGTTATGCGTTAACGTTATGCGTTTTGCGTTATGCGTTATGCGTTATGCGTTATGCGTTATGCATTATGCGTTATACAGTATGCGTTATGCGTTATACGTTATGCGTTATGCGTTATGCGTTATGGGTTATGCGTTATGCGTTATGGTTATGCGTTATGCGTTATGCGTTATGCGTTATGCGTTATGCGTTATGCGTTATGCGTTATGCTTTATGCGTTATGCATTATGCGTTATTCGTGATCCGTTATGCGTTAGGCGTTATGGGTTTTCCGGTGTTCGTTATGCGTTGTGCATTATGCGTTATGTGTTATGAAGTAAGGGTTATGGTTTATGCATTATGCGTTGTGCGCTATATGTTTGCGTTATGCGTTATGCATTATGCATTATACGGTGTGCGTTATGCGTTATGCGTTATGCGGTATGAGTTACGCGTTATGCGTTATGCGTTTTGCGGTATTCGTTATGCGTTGTGCATTATGCCTTATGCGTTGTGCGTTATGGGTTATGGGTTATGCGTTATGCTTTATGCGTTATTCATTTTGCGTTATGCGTTATTCGTTATGAGTTATGAGTTATAAGTTATGCGTAATGGGTTATGCCTTATGCGTTATGCGTATATGTTATGCGATATGCGTTATGCGTTATGCGTTATGCGTTATGCGTTATGCGTTATGCGTTATGCGTTATGCGTTATGCGTTAGGCGTTATGCGTTATGCGTTATGCGTTATGCGTTATGCGTTATGCGTTATGCGTTATGCGTTATGCGTTATGCGTTATGCGTTATGCGTTATGCGTTATGCGTTTTGCGGTATTCGTTATGCGTTGTGCATTATGCCTTATGCGTTGTGCGTTATGGGTTATGGGTTATGCGTTATGCTTTATGCGTTATTCATTTTGCGTTATGCGTTATTCGTTATGAGTTATGAGTTATAAGTTATGCGTAATGGGTTATGCCTTATGCGTTATGCGTATATGTTATGCGATATGCGTTATGCGTTATGCGTTATGCGTTATGCGTTATGCGTTATGCGTTATGCGTTATGCGTTATGCGTTATGCATAATGCATTATACGTTATGTATTATGCGTTATGCCTTATGCGTTATGCGATATGCGTCATGCATCAAGCCTTATGCGTTATGCGATATGCGATATGCGTCATGCATCAAGCCTTATGCGTTATGGGTTATGCGTTAACGTTATGCGTTTTGCGTTATGCGTTATGCGTTATGCGTTATGCGTTATGCGTTATGCGTTATGCGTTATGCGTTATGCGTTATGCGTTATGCGTTATGCGTTATGCGTTATGCGTTATGCGTTATGCTTTATGCGTTATTCGTGATCCGTTATGCGTTAGGCGTTATGGGTTTTCCGGTGTTCGTTATGCGTTGTGCATTATGCGTTATGCGTTATTAAGTAAGGGTTATGGTTTATGCATTATGCGTTGTGCGCTATACGTTTGCGTTATGCGTTCTGCGTTATGCGTTATACGGTATGCGTTATGCGTTATACGTTATGCTTTATGCGTTATGCGTTATGCGTTATGCGTTATGCATTATGCGTTATACGGTATGCGTTATGCGTTATACGTTATGCGTTATGCGTTATGCGTTATGGGTTATGCGTTATGCGTTATGGTTATGCGTTATGCGTTATACGGTATGCGTTATGCGTTATACGTTATGCGTTATGCGTTATGCGTTATGCGTTTTGCGGTATTCGTTATGCGTTGTGCATTATGCCTTATGCGTTGTGCGTTATGGGTTATGGGTTGTGCGTTATGCTTTATGCGTTATTCATTTTGCGTTATGCGTTATTCGTTATGAGTTATGAGTTATAAGTTATGCGTAATGCGTTATGCCTTATGCGTTATGCGTATGTGTTATGCGATATGCGTTATGCGTTATGCGTTATGCGTTATGCGTTATGCGTTATGCGTTATGCGTTATGCGTTATGCGTTATGCGTTATGCGTTATGCGTTATGCGTTATGCGTTATGCGTTATGCGTTATGCGTTATGCGTTATGCGTTATGCGTTATGCGTTATGCGTTATGCGTTATGCGTTATGCGTTATGCGTTATGCGTTATGCGTTATGCGTTATGCGTTATGCGTTCTGCATAATGCGTTATACGTTATGTATTTTGCGTTATGCCTTATGCGTTATGCGATATGCGTCATGCATCAAGCCTTATGCGTTATGCGATATGCGATATGCGTCATGCATCAAGCCTTATGCGTTATGGGTTGTGCGTTAACGTTATGCGTTTGGCGTTATGCGTTATGCGTTATGCGTTATGCGTTATGCGTTATGCGTTATGCGTTATACGGTATGCGTTATGCGTTATGCGTTATGCGTTATGCGTTATACGGTGTGCGTTATGCGTTATGCGTTATGCGTTATGAGTTACGCGTTATGCGTTATGCGTTATGCGTTATGCGTTATGCGTTTTGCGGTATTCGTTATGCGTTGTGCATTATGCCTTATGCGTTGTGCGTTATGGGTTATGGGTTGTGCGTTATGCTTTATGCGTTATTCATTTTGCGTTATGCGTTATTCGTTATGAGTTATGAGTTATAAGTTATGCGTAATGCGTTATGCCTTATGCGTTATGCGTATGTGTTATGCGATATGCGTTATGCGTTATGCGTTATGCGTTATGCGTTATGCGTTATGCGTTATGCGTTATGCGTTATGCGTTATGCGTTATGCGTTATGCGTTATGCGTTATGCGTTATGCGTTATGCGTTATGCGTTATGCGCTATGCGTTGTGCGTTATGCGTGATCCGTTATGCGTTATGCGTTATGCGTTATGCGTTATGCGTTATGCGTTATGCGTTATGCGTTATGCGGTATGCGTTGTGCGCTATGCGTTGTGCGTTATAAGTTTGCGTTATGCGTTATGCGTTATGCGTTATACTTTATGCGTTATGCGTTATGCGTTATGCGTTATGGATTATGCGTTATGGGTTGTTCGTTATGCTTTATGCGATGGGCGTTATACGTTTGCATTATGCGTTATGCGTTATGCTTTATGCGTTATGCGTTATGCGTTATGCGTTATACGGTGTGCGTTATGCGTTATGCGTTATGTGTTATGAGTTACGCGTTATGCGTTATGCGTTTTGCGGTATTCGTTATGCGTTGTGCATTATGCCTTATGCGTTGTGCGTTATGGGTTATGGGTTATGCGTTATGCTTTTTGCGTTATTCATTTTGCGTTATGCGTTATTCGTTATGAGTTATGAGTTATAAGTTATGCGTAATGCGTTATGCCTTATGCGATATGCGTATGTGTTATGCGATATGCGTTATGCGTTATACGTTATGCGTTATGCGTTATGCGTTATGGGTTATGCGTTATGCGTTATGGTTATGCGTTATGCGTTATGCGTTATGCGTTATGCGTTATGCGTATGTGTTATGCGATATGCGTTATGCGTTATGCGTTATGCATAATGCGTTATACGTTAAGTATTATGCGTTATGCCTTATGCGTTATGCGATATGCGTCATGCATCAAGCCTTATGCGTTATGCGATATGCGATATGCGTCATGCATCAAGCCTTATGCGTTATGGGTTATGCGTTAACGTTATGCGTTTGGCGTTATGCGTTATGCGTTATGCGTTATGCGTTATGCGTTATGCGTTATGCGTTATGCGTTATGCGTTATGCGTTATGCGTTATGCGTTATGCGTTATGCGTTATGCGTTATGCGTTATGCGTTATGCGTTATGCGTTATGCGTTATGCGTTATGCTTTATGCGTTATTCGTGATCCGTTATGCGTTAGGCGTTATGGGTTTTCCGGTGTTCGTTATGCGTTGTGCATTATGCGTTATGCGTTATTAAGTAAGGGTTATGGTTTATGCATTATGCGTTGTGCGCTATACGTTTGCGTTATGCGTTATGCGTTATGCGTTATGCGTTATACGGTATGCGTTATGCGTTATACGTTATGCTTTATGCGTTATGCGTTATGCGTTATGCGTTATGCATTATGCGTTATACGGTATGCGTTATGCGTTATACGTTATGCGTTATGCGTTATGCGTTATGGGTTATGCGTTATGCGTTATGGTTATGCGTTATGCGTTATACGGTATGCGTTATGCGTTATACGTTATGCGTTATGCGTTATGCGTTATGCGTTTTGCGGTATTCGTTATGCGTTGTGCATTATGCCTTATGCGTTGTGCGTTATGGGTTATGGGTTGTGCGTTATGCTTTATGCGTTATTCATTTTGCGTTATGCGTTATTCGTTATGAGTTATGAGTTATAAGTTATGCGTAATGCGTTATGCCTTATGCGTTATGCGTATGTGTTATGCGATATGCGTTATGCGTTATGCGTTATGCGTTATGCGTTATGCGTTATGCGTTATGCGTTATGCGTTATGCGTTATGCGTTATGCGTTATGCGTTATGCGTTATGCGTTATGCGTTATGCGTTATGCGTTATGCGTTATGCGTTATGCGTTATGCGTTATGCGTTATGCGTTATGCGTTATGCGTTATGCGTTATGCGCTATGCGTTGTGCGTTATGCGTGATCCGTTATGCGTTATGCGTTATGCGTTATGCGTTATGCGTTATGCGTTATGCGTTATGCGCTAGGCGTTGTGCGTTATAAGTATGCGTTATGCGTTATGCGTTATGCGTTATACTTTATGCGTTATGCGTTATGCGTTATGGATTATGCGTTATGGGTTGTTCGTTATGCTTTATGCGTTGGGCGTTATACGTTTGCATTATGCGTTATGCGTTATGCGTTATGCTTTATGCGTTATGCGTTATGCGTTATGCGTTATACGGTGTGCGTTATGCGTTATGCGTTATGTGTTATGAGTTACGCGTTATGCGTTATGCGTTTTGCGGTATTCGTTATGCGTTGTGCATTATGCCTTATGCGTTGTGCGTTATGGGTTATGGGTTATGCGTTATGCTTTATGCGTTATTCATTTTGCGTTATGCGTTATTCGTTATGAGTTATGAGTTATAAGTTATGCGTAATGCGTTATGCCTTATGCGTTATGCGTATGTGTTATGCGATATGCGTTATGCGTTATGCGTTATGCGTTATGCGTTATGCGTTATGCGTTATGCGTTATGCGTTATGCGTTATGCGTTATGCGTTATGCGTTATGCGTTATGCGTTATGCGTTATGCGTTATGCGTTATGCGTTATGCGCAATGCGTTGTGCGTTATGCGTGATCCGTTATGCGTTATGCGTTATGCGTTATGCGTTATGCGTTATGCGTTATGCGTTATGCGTTATGCGCTATGCGTTATGCGTTATGCGTTATGCGTTATGCGTTATGCGTTATGCGTTATGCGTTATGCTTTATGCGATATTCATTTTGCGTTATGCGTTATTCGTTATGAGTAATTAGTTATAAGTTATGCGTAATGCGTTATGCCTTATGCGTTATGCGTATGTGTTATGCATTATGCGTTATGCGTTATGCGTTATGCGTTATGCGTTATGCGTTATGCGTTATGCGTTATGCGTTATGCGTAATGCGTTATGCGTTATGCGTTATGCGTTATGCGTTATGCGTTATGCGTTATGCGTTATGCGTTATGCGTTATGCGTTATGCGCTATGCATTGTGCGTTATGCGTGATCCGTTATGCGTTATGCGTTATGCGTTATGCGTTATGCGTTATGCGTTATGCGTTATGCGTTATGCGTTATGCGTTATGCGTTATGCGTTATGCGTTATGGGTTATGTGTTATGCGATATGCGTTATGCGTTATACGTTATGCGTTATGCGTTATGCGTTATGGGTTATGCGTTATGCGTTATGGTTATGCGTTATGCGTTATGCATAATGCGTTATACGTTATGTATTATGCGTTATGCCTTATGCGTTATGCGATATGCGTCATGCATCAAGCCTTATGCGTTATGCGATATGCGATATGCGTCATGCATCAAGCCTTATGCGTTATGGGTTATGCGTTAACGTTATGCGTTTTGCGTTATGCGTTATGCGTTATGCGTTATGCGTTATGCGTTATGCGTTGTGCGCTATACGTTTGCGTTATGCGTTATGCGTTATGCATTATACGGTGTGCGTTATGCGTTATGCGTTATGCGTTATGAGTTACGCGTTATGCGTTATGCGTTATGCGTTATGCGTTATGCGTTTTGCGGTATTCGTTATGCGTTGTGCATTATGCCTTATGCGTTGTGCGTTATGGGTTATGGGTTATGCGTTATGCTTTATGCGTTATTCATTTTGCGTTATGCGTTATTCGTTATGAGTTATGAGTTATAAGTTATGCGTAATGCGTTATGCCTTATGCGATATGCGTATGTGTTATGCGATATGCGTTATTCGTTATACGTTATGCGTTATGCGTTATGCGTTATGGGTTATGCGTTATGCGTTATGGTTATGCGTTATGCGTTATGCATAATGCGTTATACGTTATGTATTATGCGTTATGCCTTATGCGTTATGCGATATGCGTCATGCATCAAGCCTTATGCGTTATGCGATATGCGATATGCGTCATGCATCAAGCCTTATGCGTTATGGGTTATGCGTTAACGTTATGCGTTTTGCGTTATGCGTTATGCGTTATGCGTTATGCGTTATGCGTTATGCGTTATGCGTTATGCGTATGTGTTATGCGATATGCGTTATGCGTTATGCGTTATGCATAATGCGTTATACGTTATGTATTATGCGTTATGCCTTATGCGTTATGCGATATGCGTCATGCATCAAGCCTTATGCGTTATGCGATATGCGATATGCGTCATGCATCAAGCCTTATGCGTTATGGGTTATGCGTTAACGTTATGCGTTTTGCGTTATGCGTTATGCGTTATGCGTTATGCGTTATGCGTTATGCGTTGTGCGCTATACGTTTGCGTTATGCGTTATGCGTTATGCATTATACGGTGTGCGTTATGCGTTATGCGTTATGCGTTATGAGTTACGCGTTATGCGTTATGCGTTATGCGTTATGCGTTATGCGTTTTGCGGTATTCGTTATGCGTTGTGCATTATGCCTTATGCGTTGTGCGTTATGGGTTATGGGTTATGCGTTATGCTTTATGCGTTATTCATTTTGCGTTATGCGTTATTCGTTATGAGTTATGAGTTATAAGATATGCGTAATGGGTTATATCTTATGCGTTATGCGTATGTGTTATGCGATATGCGTTATGCGTTATGCGTTATGCGTTATGCGTTATGCGTTATGCGTTATGCGTTATGCGTTATGCGTTATGCGTTATGCGTTATGCGTTATGCGTTATGCGTTATGCGTTATTCGTTATGCGTTATGCGTTATGCGTTATGCGTTATGCGTTATGCGTTATGCGTTATGCGTTATGCGTTATGCTTTATGCGTTATGCATTATGCGTTATACGGTATGCGTTATGCGTTATACGTTATGCGTTATGCGTTATGCGTTATGGGTTATGCGTTATGCGTTATGGTTATGCGTTATGCGTTATGCGTTATGCGTTATGCGTTATGCGTTATGCGTTATGCGTATGTGTTATGCGATATGCGTTATGCGTTATGCGTTATGCGTTATGCATAATGCGTTATACGTTATGTATTATGCGTTATGCCTTATGCGTTATGCGATATGCGTCATGCATCAAGCCTTATGCGTTATGCGATATGCGTTATGCGTTATGCGTTATGCGTTATGCGTTATGCGTTATGCGTTATGCGTTATGCGTTATGCGTTATGCGCTATGCGTTGTGCGTTATGCGTGATCCGTTATGCGTTATGCGTTATGCGTTATGCGTTATGCGTTATGCGTTATGCGTTATGCGTTATGCGTTATGCGCTAGGCGTTGTGCGTTATAAGTTTGCGTTATGCGTTATGCGTTATGCGTTATACTTTATGCGTTATGCGTTATGCGTTATGGATTATGCGTTATGGGTTGTTCGTTATGCTGTATGCGTTGGGCGTTATACGTTTGCATTATGCGTTATGCGTTATGCGTTATGCGTTATGCTTTATGCGTTATGCGTTATGCGTTATGCGTTATACGGTGTGCGTTATGCGTTATGTGTTGTCACGCCGTGTCTCGGCGGGGGTTGGGAAACCCCCGAAAAGAACGACTCCGGGCTTTTATGGCTCTGAGACCGGGCCACGTGCAGCCGTATGCACGGGGTCCGCCCGGGACTAAGCAAGGCCGCGAAAAACCTACCGATCACGTAACGAATTTTGTTCGGGCGCCAGGCACCGCGAGGATGCCACGCGAAACGCGACGAATCTCTCGTGCACGGAGAAGCCGTGCACGAGAACCGGATCTTCGAAACGCGACTCGAAAAGCGAACGCAATGGGTCCAGGAGGTTCGAGCACGGAAAGGACTAGGACGGCCCTTACGGCAGGGCGGATCTCACAGGGTTCGAGAAATAGCGACAATTTTGGTCTCGAGCGGAAATTTATTTCCTTGTCAGATGGTACAGAGTACGGTCACGTGACCGCAACCCGAGAGCCCGCGCTCTTTATACACTTTTGCGAGAGTTGGTGGTGTCGCAGCGCGTTTGTCGAATTCTCCTATCGCGCGTCAGCGTACGGATGACCGGTACGAAATACAATTTGAATTTCCCGACGAACGGGATCGCGCGAGGCGCAGATGGACGGCGCGGTACAGGACTGTCGCGATAGCTTTCGCACGTTAAACGCTCGCGAGGTTATTATCTACGCTACCAGATTCAAGAGGACTTCGAAACATCGAAAGACGACTATTCTCGCGACACGCGATTCCTCCGAAGAAGTTTCCGTTAACCCGACGCAATGGAACACTCTCTAGACGCGAAGAAAATGCTCAAAGTGCTCTCGAGAGCACGAGCCGACGGCACGAGACGCAGGACGTCTCGGCACACGCGAAATTTCGAGGACGGAACGGCGACCGTTCGTCCTCGCGCAAAATCTATCGAGCCAAATCGCTACCGACAAATACGAAGAAGATCACTGTGCGACTCACCGTTACTGTTCGTAATCGAGGGGGTTTTCTCTATCGATTCGTCCCTTCCATTAATCGGGCTCCTCAGCCGGACCGGTCGGGGCGAAGTCGCCAACCTCCACTCGCCCGAAAAATACTTGAACGGCCGCGAGACCGAGGTTCTCTCTTACGAGAGGCGCGAAGATGTCGATCGCACAAACAATTCGCGAGGGCCGCTGACGGTTACGCAGGATGTTACTTGCTCTTCGTGAGAGCGCTAACGCGACAGTGATCTTCGCCTATCGACGGCTAGTCTTAGCGATTCTCGTTCCCCCTACCCGAACCTTTGCCGAAATCTTCCGAAGGTATGCGCTGTTCGCGCGCGATGCCCGCGTATCAGTACCGACTCTGCGAGGGTCCTTGGGCCCCAGACCATAACGCGAAAATTACTCGGCTCTCCAGGAGCCGAGGGAGGCCTTTGCCTCAATGGTCATCGTCGGCACCTATCTCGCCGGAACCCTATTTTGGCGGGACGAGGCGGTGTTGGGAACGCGAAAAGGGTGACGTTTTTCGTCGAGGGTTCCTTCCCTTCAGCGCCTCCTGGTTGCATGACCGGGTGCCTTCAATGCCAGAGTTTTGCCCGAGCTCGGGGCTTCGCAACGCAACGTTGGCCATCTTTTACGCTCGACGATTCCTGTAGGCCGTGCATCTTCCTTCTGATTTCGAAGGTCGGGGTTTTGTTTCCGGGTCCTGTGTTCGGCCCTGAAACTTGCCGTTCTCGGCACGTACGCTAGGTGTCAGTACGCTGACTATTGTCTATTATCGGAAGTTCTTCGGGGAACGCTCTTGAATCGGTTAATTCTCGGTCTCGCGGTTCATTGTATCTTGGTCCGGTCCTTCGTTAATCGCCGACGTTACGCGAAATTAACGACAAAAGTGACGTCGCAAAAGTTGCAACGTCACAACTCCCCCCCCCTTAAAGTGGACCGGACCAACACGGTTTCGTCGACCCTGTGATCTTTGTCTCGAATAACAAGAGAGCGTTCCCTTCGGAAGTCATCCTTTACATCTGAGGAACCTTCACCAGGAGACAGACACACCCACGATTTCAACCAACACCTGTTTCCTGATAATTGTGCAATAACTCGAAACAACAAAATCAATGTACGGTTTCGGTTTTCGCCCGAAATTCAAAAAACGCGGATGACGCTTGCAGCTCGGTGTGGTAGGTCGTATTATACTCGAAGCGAATTTGGGAGATGCTCGCATCCCACTCGCGATAGTCTCTCTCGAGATACGCTACGATCATGGTTTTTAGCACACGGTTGACTCGTTTCTTTTCCGCAAACGTTTAGGTCTACAGGCCGCAACACCGTTTGCCCCTGTGCCCCGAATGTGATTTCATGTGCGGACGTGACGCGAAGTACCATGTCGCTCGATGGTATTCGATGACGATACCGATTTGTTCTATTGCGCAATTCTCAACACTACTGAATTGACCAAATTATCGAGGACGTACACGAAAACTTCACGCGTTAGATCCTTTATTTTCAGCCGAAACTAAACGTGCTCGACGGCGTGATCGATTGCCCCGGTGGTCAGAAGAAAATATCACGGTTCTGCGGCTTCTGTAACTTCTACCGTACCTGTTACCAATTCGATGGTTTCGCGACTCACGAACGGAAATGCAGAATCCGAATCTGTTAGCGCGTGGACGATTTTATCTCTTATTTTCACGCTCCCGATAAGAAGTGCGTGTTTCGCGACGAGAGCGGATTCAAGATCTTTATTCGCTACGCGAGTCGAAATTAAGGAGTACGAGGTCGTTCCGGCTCCTTTGAGCGGCTTCGTTGCGCATTTCGTTCGTAAAACACAACGGACGAAAATTTTCGCGTCGTTACGCCGGGTTCCCCATAACGATAACGGTGGAGTCGCGGCTCTTTTGGACAGTCTCCCGACCGGTGTCCCTCTTGGCCACGGTTCCAAAACGTGTTGCTCGCCACCGATTGACAGTTCGGCGACGAGACAGCTCGGCTTTCCCCGGTGGCGGTCGGGCGGTCTCGGTTCGTCGCTTCGCGGAAGCGGCTGATCGGCTGCACGACTCTTCGTTCGACCGTGAGGGGTTCGCGGCCGTCGAAAATCGCGTTTCTGACTCGTACTAGTCGACTTTTCTTTATTCTACTTTTTCGACTTTTTATAAAGGTTCGCGTTGTAAGCGAACTCTTTATTCGCTAAATAGGGCGATTGATATACCTCCAGATTTCGCGGTGTCGTGTATCTTTCCCCTTCGCGTAGCTGTTCTTCCAGCTCAAAAACCGATGTTACGAGCGCGCGGGATATTACAGCACGCAATTCGTCTCTCGCGCCCCAATAGATTCGATCTATTTTCTTTTGTTCTGACCACGGGGTTTTCGAACGCGCGAGCATCGCTTTCATGTTCGCAAGATAATCTCGCACCGGCTCGTCCGGACCTTGCTTTCGTACGCGTAGATCGTGCTCTAATAATTCCTGGTAATCAGGATCCCGAAAATTTTTCTGCCATTCGCTAACAAACTCGGTCCAGGTCGTCATCGGAGGACAGTTCTCAAACCATTTCGCCGCCAGATCGGTGAAGCAGATCGGCAGACAGCGCACGAGATCAGCGTCTTTCAAATTACAGACGTTACGCATATTTGAAAGTCGGGTAAAGAACTCCTCGGCATCTTCCTCCGGCTTTCCTCCGAAAGTGAGGTGCCATTTTCGCATGACCTCGTACGCTGAGACCGGTGAGCGTCGCTCCGGCGGGGAAACGTTAGCCATTTTCGGAATGGATGTTGTGCGTTTTAAAATAGGGGTTCCCGACCGAGAAGGTACCCGCAACGTTATCTGACTGGGGCCGGGTAGGGATTCGTCAGGTTCGGGTTTTAGCCTGGACCGACTATCTTCCTCCCCGTCAGTCTCGTAAGCACTGTAATACGAAACATCTTCCTCGGTTGACCACCTCGACGTGAATTTTTCTTCCTCGTCCGACATTTGACGCCTGTCTCGCAGTCTGTTTACGTTCGCGAGGCTATTCTACCGCGTACTTGGCTGAAGGCCGTGCGAGAACGCTGTGTTTATGTAGCGCGTCCGGGCGCAGTGTGTTCCCCACGAATATCTTACTCGTAACGTTACCGAAACGAATCCCGTGGCTGTCAACCGTGACTACCTTTGTTCTCAAATCGACTCATAAGGAGGTCGAATTTATTATATTTTCAAAATCACGATCGGGCCTATACGTTATATCCTACCACACGGTGCTGACTTTGCGTCCGAAACATTACGCGAGGCTTGGGAACAATATCGCTCCCGAAACCTTGAGGAAACGACTAAATGAAAACAGTGAGAAAAAAAATTTCAATCTACGTGACAAACAAGAAGAAATTTGACTTTCGTTCGGGATGTAACCGTAACGATTTCAAATTTCACATCTTAAACCCGACACCTGAAGACGTACTTTTTGCCAATGAATAATAAATTACCATAAAATTTCAACAAAATACAATTTGGACAAGAATCAGATGTAGTTGGCTCTCAAAAATTTTCCTCCTGTCGGATATGTCGCTTGAGGAAAAACGCAAACGTAACGAAACGTAACGAAACGTGGTTTAGCGTGTTTCCCCTGGCGTTGTGCCGCTGAGAATAGTCTCTTGCTCCTCAAACTGCGAATTTTTAAAGTCCTGTATCGCGATTTTTCCCTGTGAGAGTCCTTCGTTCTCTCCGTGCTTCTCCCTGTTCTCGGGGAAAATCCCTTCGAGAGAGAGAAACCTGTTCGGGCGCCAGTTTGTCACGCCGTGTCTCGGCGGGGGTTGGGAAACCCCCGAAAAGAACGACTCCGGGCTTTTATGGCTCTGAGACCGGGCCACGTGCAGCCGTATGCACGGGGTCCGCCCGGGACTAAGCAAGGCCGCGAAAAACCTACCGATCACGTAACGAATTTTGTTCGGGCGCCAGGCACCGCGAGGATGCCACGCGAAACGCGACGAATCTCTCGTGCACGGAGAAGCCGTGCACGAGAACCGGATCTTCGAAACGCGACTCGAAAAGCGAACGCAATGGGTCCAGGAGGTTCGAGCACGGAAAGGACTAGGACGGCCCTTACGGCAGGGCGGATCTCACAGGGTTCGAGAAATAGCGACAATTTTGGTCTCGAGCGGAAATTTATTTCCTTGTCAGATGGTACAGAGTACGGTCACGTGACCGCAACCCGAGAGCCCGCGCTCTTTATACACTTTTGCGAGAGTTGGTGGTGTCGCAGCGCGTTTGTCGAATTCTCCTATCGCGCGTCAGCGTACGGATGACCGGTACGAAATACAATTTGAATTTCCCGACGAACGGGATCGCGCGAGGCGCAGATGGACGGCGCGGTACAGGACTGTCGCGATAGCTTTCGCACGTTAAACGCTCGCGAGGTTATTATCTACGCTACCAGATTCAAGAGGACTTCGAAACATCGAAAGACGACTATTCTCGCGACACGCGATTCCTCCGAAGAAGTTTCCGTTAACCCGACGCAATGGAACACTCTCTAGACGCGAAGAAAATGCTCAAAGTGCTCTCGAGAGCACGAGCCGACGGCACGAGACGCAGGACGTCTCGGCACACGCGAAATTTCGAGGACGGAACGGCGACCGTTCGTCCTCGCGCAAAATCTATCGAGCCAAATCGCTACCGACAAATACGAAGAAGATCACTGTGCGACTCACCGTTACTGTTCGTAATCGAGGGGGTTTTCTCTATCGATTCGTCCCTTCCATTAATCGGGCTCCTCAGCCGGACCGGTCGGGGCGAAGTCGCCAACCTCCACTCGCCCGAAAAATACTTGAACGGCCGCGAGACCGAGGTTCTCTCTTACGAGAGGCGCGAAGATGTCGATCGCACAAACAATTCGCGAGGGCCGCTGACGGTTACGCAGGATGTTACTTGCTCTTCGTGAGAGCGCTAACGCGACAGTGATCTTCGCCTATCGACGGCTAGTCTTAGCGATTCTCGTTCCCCCTACCCGAACCTTTGCCGAAATCTTCCGAAGGTATGCGCTGTTCGCGCGCGATGCCCGCGTATCAGTACCGACTCTGCGAGGGTCCTTGGGCCCCAGACCATAACGCGAAAATTACTCGGCTCTCCAGGAGCCGAGGGAGGCCTTTGCCTCAATGGTCATCGTCGGCACCTATCTCGCCGGAACCCTATTTTGGCGGGACGAGGCGGTGTTGGGAACGCGAAAAGGGTGACGTTTTTCGTCGAGGGTTCCTTCCCTTCAGCGCCTCCTGGTTGCATGACCGGGTGCCTTCAATGCCAGAGTTTTGCCCGAGCTCGGGGCTTCGCAACGCAACGTTGGCCATCTTTTACGCTCGACGATTCCTGTAGGCCGTGCATCTTCCTTCTGATTTCGAAGGTCGGGGTTTTGATTCCGGGTACTGTGTTCGGCCCTGAAACTTGCCGTTCTCGGCACGTACGCTAGGTGTCAGTACGCTGACTATTGTCTATTATCGGAAGTTCTTCGGGGAACGCTCTTGAATCGGTTAATTCTCGGTCTCGCGGTTCATTGTATCTTGGTCCGGTCCTTCGTTAATCGCCGACGTTACGCGAAATTAACGACAAAAGTGACGTCGCAAAAGTTGCAACGTCACAGTGTTAAGAGTTACGCGTTATGCGTTATGCGTTTTGCGGTATTCGTTATGCGTTGTGCATTATGCCTTATGCGTTGTGCGTTATGGGTTATGGGTTATGCGTTATGCTTTATGCGTTATTCATTTTGCGTTATGCGTTATTCGTTATGAGTTATGAGTTATAAGTTATGCGTAATGCGTTATGCCTTATGCGATATGCGTATGTGTTATGCGATATGCGTTATGCGTTATACGTTATGCGTTATGCGTTATGCGTTATGGGTTATGCGTTATGCGTTATGGTTATGCGTTATGCGTTATGCGTTATGCGTTATGCGTTATGCGTATGTGTTATGCGATATGCGTTATGCGTTATGCGTTATGCGTTATGCGTTATGCATAATGCGTTATACGTTATGTATTATGCGTTATGCCTTATGCGTTATGCGATATGCGTCATGCATCAAGCCTTATGCGTTATGCGATATGCGATATGCGTCATGCATCAAGCCTTATGCGTTATGGGTTATGCGTTAACGTTATGCGTTTTGCGTTATGCGTTATGCGTTATGCGTTATGCGTTATGCGTTATGCGTTATGCGTTATGCGTTATGCGTTATGCGTTATGGGTTATGCGTTATGCGTTATGAGTTATGCGTTATGCGTTATGCGTTATGCTTTATGCGTTATGCGTGATGCGTTATGCGTTAGGCGTTATGGGTTTTCCGGTGTTCGTTATGCGTTGTGCATTATGCGTTATGCGTTATTAAGTAAGGGTTATGGTTTATGCATTATGCGTTGTGCGCTATACGTTTGCGTTATGCGTTATGCGTTATGCGTTATGCATAATGCGTTATACGTTATGTATTATGCGTTATGCCTTATGCGTTATGCGATATGCGTCATGCATCAAGCCTTATGCGTTATGCGATATGCGATATGCGTCATGCATCAAGCCTTATGCGTTATGGGTTATGCGTTAACGTTATGCGTTTTGCGTTATGCGTTATGCGTTATGCGTTATGCGTTATGCGTTATGCGTTATGCGTTATGCGTTATGCGTTATGCGTTATGCGTTATGGTTATGCGTTATGCGTTATGCGTTATGCGTTATGCGTTATGCGTATGTGTTATGCGATATGCGTTATGCGTTATGCGTTATGCGTTATGCGTTATGCATAATGCGTTATACGTTATGTATTATGCGTTATGCCTTATGCGTTATGCGATATGCGTCATGCATCAAGCCTTATGCGTTATGCGATATGCGTTATGCGTTATGCGTTATGCGTTATGCGTTATGCGTTATGCGTTATGCGTTATGCGTTATGCGTTATGCGTTATGCGCTATGCGTTGTGCGTTATGCGTGATCCGTTATGCGTTATGCGTTATGCGTTATGCGTTATGCGTTATGCGCTATGCGTTGTACGCTATGCGTTGTGCGTTATAAGTTTGCGTTATGCGTTATGCGTTATACTTTATGCGTTATGCGTTATGCGTTATGCGTTATGGATTATGCGTTATGGGTTGTTCGTTATGCTTTATGCGTTGGGCGTTATACGTTTGCATTATGCGTTATGCCTTATGCGTTATGCGTATGTGTTATGCGATATGCGTTATGCGTTATGCGTTATGCGTTATGCGTTCTGCATAATGCGTTATACGTTATGTATTTTGCGTTATGCCTTATGCGTTATGCGATATGCGTCATGCATCAAGCCTTATGCGTTATGCGATATGCGATATGCGTCATGCATCAAGCCTTATGCGTTATGGGTTGTGCGTTAACGTTATGCGTTTGGCGTTATGCGTTATGCGTTATGCGTTATGCGTTATGCGTTATGCGTTATACGGTATGCGTTATGCGTTATGGGTTATGCGTTATGCGTTATACGGTGTGCGTTATGCGTTATACGTTATGCGTTATGAGTTACGCGTTATGCGTTATGCGTTATGCGTTATGCGTTTTGCGGTATTCGTTATGCGTTGTGCATTATGCCTTATGCGTTGTGCGTTATGGGTTATGGGTTGTGCGTTATGCTTTATGCGTTATTCATTTTGCGTTATGCGTTATTCGTTATGAGTTATGAGTTATAAGTTATGCGTAATGCGTTATGCGTTATGCGTCATGCGTTATGCGTTATGCGTTATGCGTTATGCGTTATGCGTTATGCGTTATGCGTTATGCGTTATGCGTTATGCGTTATGCGTTATGCGTTATGCGTTATGCGCTATGCGTTGTGCGTTATGCGTGATCCGTTATGCGTTATGCGTTATGCGTTATGCGTTATGCGTTATGCGTTATGCGCTATGCGTTGTGCGCTATGCGTTGTGCGTTATAAGTTTGCGTTATGCGTTATATGTTATGCGTTATACTTTATGCGTTATGCGTTATGCTTTATGCGTTATGCGTTATGCGTTATGCGTTATACGGTGTGCGTTATGCGTTATGCGTTATGTGTTATGAGTTACGCGTTATGCGTTTTGCGGTATTCGTTATGCGTTGTGCATTATGCCTTATGCGATGTGCGTTATGGGTTATGGGTTATGCGTTATGCTTTATGCGTTATTCATTTTGCGTTATGCGTTATTCGTTATGAGTTATGAGTTATAAGTTATGCGTAATGCGTTATGCCTTATGCGATATGCGTATGTGTTATGCGATATGCGTTATGCGTTATACGTTATGCGTTATGCGTTATGCGTTATGGGTTATGCGTTATGCGTTATGGTTATGCGTTATGCGTTATGCGTTATGCGTTATGCGTTATGCGTATGTGTTATGCGATATGCGTTATGCGTTATGCGTTATGCATAATGCGTTATACGTTATGTATTATGCGTTATGCCTTATGCGTTATGCGATATGCGTCATGCATCAAGCCTTATGCGTTATGCGATATGCGATATGCGTCATGCATCAAGCCTTATGCGTTATGGGTTATGCGTTAACGTTATGCGTTTTGCGTTATGCGTTATGCGTTATGCGTTATGCGTTATGCGTTATGCGTTATACGGTATGCGTTATGCGTTATGGGTTATGCGTTATGCGTTATACGGTGTGCGTTATGCGTTATGCGTTATGCGTTATGAGTTAGGCGTTATGCGTTATGCGTTATGCGTTATGCGTTTTGCGGTATTCGTTATGCGTTGTGCATTATGCCTTATGCGTTGTGCGTTATGGGTTATGGGTTGTGCGTTATGCTTTATGCGTTATTCATTTTGCGTTATGCGTTATTCGTTATGAGTTATGAGTTATAAGTTATGCGTAATGCGTTATGCGTTATGCGTTATGCGTTATGCGTTATGCGTTATGCGTTATGCGTTATGCGTTATGCGTTATGCGTTATGCGTTATGCGTTATGCGTTATGCGTTATGCGTTATGCGTTATGCGTTATGCGTTATGCGTTATGCGTTATGCGCTATGCGTTGTGCGTTATGCGTGATCCGTTATGCGTTATGCGTTATGCGTTATGCGTTATGCGTTATGCGTTATGCGTTATGCGCTATGCGTTGTGCGCTATGCGTTGTGCGTTATAAGTTTGCGTTATGCGTTATGCGTTATGCGTTATACTTTATGCGTTATGCGTTATGCGTTATGCGTTATGGATTATGCGTTATGGGTTGTTCGTTATGCTTTATGCGATGGGCGTTATACGTTTGCATTAGGCGTTATGCGTTATGCGTTATGCTTTATGCGTTATGCGTTATGCGTTATGCGTTATACGGTGTGCGTTATGCGTTATGCGTTATGTGTTATGAGTTACGCGTTATGCGTTATGCGTTTTGCGGTATTCGTTATGCGTTGTGCATTATGCCTTATGCGATGTGCGTTATGGGTTATGGGTTATGCGTTATGCTTTATGCGTTATTCATTTTGCGTTATGCGTTATTCGTTATGAGTTATGAGTTATAAGTTATGCGTAATGCGTTATGCCTTATGCGATATGCGTATGTGTTATGCGATATGCGTTATGCGTTATACGTTATGCGTTATGCGTTATGCGTTATGGGTTATGCGTTATGCGTTATGGTTATGCGTTATGCGTTATGCGTTATGCGTTATGCGTTATGCGTATGTGTTATGCGATATGCGTTATGCGTTATGCGTTATGCGTTATGCGTTATGCGTTGTGCGCTATACGTTCGCGTTATGTGTTATGCGTTATGCATTATACGGTGTGCGTTATGCGTTATGCGTATGTGTTATGCGATATGCGTTATGCGTTATGCGTTATGCGTTATGCGTTATGCGTTATGCGTTATGCGTTATGCGTTATGCGTTATGCGTTATGCGTTATGCTTTATGCGTTATTCGTTATGCTTTATGCGTTATGCATTATGCGTTATACGGTATGCGGTATGCGTTATACGTTATGCGTTATGCGTTATGCGTTATGGGTTATGCGTTATGCGTTATGGTTATGCGTTATGCGTTATGCGTTATGCGTTTGCGTTATGCGTATGTGTTATGCGATATGCGTTATGCGTTATGCGTTATGCATAATGCGTTATACGTTATGTATTATGCGTTATGCCTTATGCGTTATGCGATATGCGTCATGCATCAAGCCTTATGCGTTATGCGATATGCGTTATGCGTTATGCGTTATGCGTTATGCGTTATGCGTTATGCGTTATGCGTTATGCGTTATGCGCTATGCGTTGTGCGTTATGCGTGATCCGTTATGCGTTATGCGTTATGCGTTATGCGTTATGCGTTATGCGTTATGCGTTATGCGTTATGCGTTATGCGTTATGCGTTATGCGTTATGCGTTATGCGTTATGCGCTATGCGTTGTGCGTTATGCGTGATCCGTTATGCGTTATGCGTTATGCGTTATGCGTTATGCGTTATGCGTTATGCGTTATGCGCTATGCGTTGTGCGCTATGCGTTGTGCGTTATAAGTTTGCGTTATGCGTTATGCGTTATGCGTTATACTTTATGCGTTATGCGTTATGCGTTATGCGTTATGGATTATGCGTTATGGGTTGTTCGTTATGCTTTATGCGATGGGCGTTATACGTTTGCATTATGCGTTATGCGTTATGCGTTATGCTTTATGCGTTATGCGTTATGCGTTATGCGTTATACGGTGTGCGTTATGCGTTATGCGTTATGTGTTATGAGTTACGCGTTATGCGTTATGCGTTTTGCGGTATTCGTTATGCGTTGTGCATTATGCCTTATGCGATGTGCGTTATGGGTTATGGGTTATGCGTTATGCTTTATGCGTTATTCATTTTGCGTTATGCGTTATTCGTTATGAGTTATGAGTTATAAGTTATGCGTAATGCGTTATGCCTTATGCGATATGCGTATGTGTTATGCGATATGCGTTATGCGTTATACGTTATGCGTTATGCGTTATGCGTTATGGGTTATGCGTTATGCGTTATGGTTATGCGTTATGCGTTATGCGTTATGCGTTATGCGTTATGCGTATGTGTATGCGATATGCGTTATGCGTTATGCGTTATGCGTTATGCGTTATGCGTTGTGCGCTATACGTTCGCGTTATGCGTTATGCGTTATGCATTATACGGTGTGCGTTATGCGTTATGCGTTATGCGTTATGCGTTTGTGTTATGCGATATGCGTTATGCGTTATGCGTTATGCGTTATGCGTTATGCATAATGCGTTATACGTTATGTATTATGCGTTATGCCTTATGCGTTATGCGATATGCGTCATGCATCAAGCCTTATGCGTTATGCGATATGCGATATGCGTCATGCATCAAGCCTTATGCGTTATGGGTTATGCGTTAACGTTATGCGTTTTGCGTTATGCGTTATGCGTTATGCGTTATGCGTTATGCGTTATGCGTTATGCGTTATGCGTTATGCGTTATGCGTTATGGGTTATGCGTTATGCGTTATGAGTTATGCGTTATGCGTTATGCGTTATGCTTTATGCGTTATTCGTGATCCGTTATGCGTTAGGCGTTATGGGTTTTCCGGTGTTCGTTATGCGTTGTGCATTATGCGTTATGCGTTATTAAGTAAGGGTTATGGTTTATGCATTATGCGTTGTGCGCTATACGTTTGCGTTATGCGTTATGCGTTATGCGTTATGCATAATGCGTTATACGTTATGTATTATGCGTTATGCCTTATGCGTTATGCGATATGCGTCATGCATCAAGCCTTATGCGTTATGCGATATGCGATATGCGTCATGCATCAAGCCTTATGCGTTATGGGCTATGCGTTAACGTTATGCGTTTTGCGTTATGCGTTATGCGTTATGCGTTATGCGTTATGCGTTATGCGTTATGCGTTATGCGTTATGCGTTATGCGTTATGCGTTATGGTTATGCGTTATGCGTTATGCGTTATGCGTTATGCGTTATGCGTATGTGTTATGCGATATGCGTTATGCGTTATGCGTTATGCGTTATGCGTTATGCATAATGCGTTATACGTTATGTATTATGCGTTATGCCTTATGCGTTATGCGATATGCGTCATGCATCAAGCCTTATGCGTTATGCGATATGCGTTATGCGTTATGCGTTATGCGTTATGCGTTATGCGTTATGCGTTATGCGTTATGCGTTATGCGTTATGCGTTATGCGTTATGCGCTATGCGTTGTGCGTTATGCGTGATCCGTTATGCGTTATGCGTTATGCGTTATGCGTTATGCGTTATGCGCTATGCGTTGTACGCTATGCGTTGTGCGTTATAAGTTTGCGTTATGCGTTATGCGTTATACTTTATGCGTTATGCGTTATGCGTTATGCGTTATGGATTATGCGTTATGGGTTGTTCGTTATGCTTTATGCGTTGGGCGTTATACGTTTGCATTATGCGTTATGCCTTATGCGTTATGCGTATGTGTTATGCGATATGCGTTATGCGTTATGCGTTATGCGTTATGCGTTCTGCATAATGCGTTATACGTTATGTATTTTGCGTTATGCCTTATGCGTTATGCGATATGCGTCATGCATCAAGCCTTATGCGTTATGCGATATGCGATATGCGTCATGCATCAAGCCTTATGCGTTATGGGTTGTGCGTTAACGTTATGCGTTTGGCGTTATGCGTTATGCGTTATGCGTTATGCGTTATGCGTTATGCGTTATACGGTATGCGTTATGCGTTATGGGTTATGCGTTATGCGTTATACGGTGTGCGTTATGCGTTATACGTTATGCGTTATGAGTTACGCGTTATGCGTTATGCGTTATGCGTTATGCGTTTTGCGGTATTCGTTATGCGTTGTGCATTATGCCTTATGCGTTGTGCGTTATGGGTTATGGGTTGTGCGTTATGCTTTATGCGTTATTCATTTTGCGTTATGCGTTATTCGTTATGAGTTATGAGTTATAAGTTATGCGTAATGCGTTATGCGTTATGCGTCATGCGTTATGCGTTATGCGTTATGCGTTATGCGTTATGCGTTATGCGTTATGCGTTATGCGTTATGCGTTATGCGTTATGCGTTATGCGTTATGCGTTATGCGCTATGCGTTGTGCGTTATGCGTGATCCGTTATGCGTTATGCGTTATGCGTTATGCGTTATGCGTTATGCGTTATGCGCTATGCGTTGTGCGCTATGCGTTGTGCGTTATAAGTTTGCGTTATGCGTTATATGTTATGCGTTATACTTTATGCGTTATGCGTTATGCTTTATGCGTTATGCGTTATGCGTTATGCGTTATACGGTGTGCGTTATGCGTTATGCGTTATGTGTTATGAGTTACGCGTTATGCGTTTTGCGGTATTCGTTATGCGTTGTGCATTATGCCTTATGCGATGTGCGTTATGGGTTATGGGTTATGCGTTATGCTTTATGCGTTATTCATTTTGCGTTATGCGTTATTCGTTATGAGTTATGAGTTATAAGTTATGCGTAATGCGTTATGCCTTATGCGATATGCGTATGTGTTATGCGATATGCGTTATGCGTTATACGTTATGCGTTATGCGTTATGCGTTATGGGTTATGCGTTATGCGTTATGGTTATGCGTTATGCGTTATGCGTTATGCGTTATGCGTTATGCGTATGTGTTATGCGATATGCGTTATGCGTTATGCGTTATGCATAATGCGTTATACGTTATGTATTATGCGTTATGCCTTATGCGTTATGCGATATGCGTCATGCATCAAGCCTTATGCGTTATGCGATATGCGATATGCGTCATGCACCAAGCCTTATGCGTTATGGGTTATGCGTTAACGTTATGCGTTTTGCGTTATGCGTTATGCGTTATGCGTTATGCGTTATGCGTTATGCGTTATACGGTATGCGTTATGCGTTATGGGTTATGCGTTATGCGTTATACGGTGTGCGTTATGCGTTATGCGTTATGCGTTATGAGTTACGCGTTATGCGTTATGCGTTATGCGTTATGCGTTTTGCGGTATTCGTTATGCGTTGTGCATTATGCCTTATGCGTTGTGCGTTATGGGTTATGGGTTGTGCGTTATGCTTTATGCGTTATTCATTTTGCGTTATGCGTTATTCGTTATGAGTTATGAGTTATAAGTTATGCGTAATGCGTTATGCGTTATGCGTTATGCGTTATGCGTTATGCGTTATGCGTTATGCGTTATGCGTTATGCGTTATGCGTTATGCGTTATGCGTTATGCGTTATGCGTTATGCGTTATGCGTTATGCGTTATGCGCTATGCGTTGTGCGTTATGCGTGATCCGTTATGCGTTATGCGTTATGCGTTATGCGTTATGCGTTATGCGCTATGCGTTGTGCGCTATGCGTTGTGCGTTATAAGTTTGCGTTATGCGTTATGCGTTATGCGTTATACTTTATGCGTTATGCGTTATGCGTTATGCGTTATGGATTATGCGTTATGGGTTGTTCGTTATGCTTTATGCGATGGGCGTTATACGTTTGCATTAGGCGTTATGCGTTATGCGTTATGCTTTATGCGTTATGCGTTATGCGTTATGCGTTATACGGTGTGCGTTATGCGTTATGCGTTATGTGTTATGAGTTACGCGTTATGCGTTATGCGTTTTGCGGTATTCGTTATGCGTTGTGCATTATGCCTTATGCGATGTGCGTTATGGGTTATGGGTTATGCGTTATGCTTTATGCGTTATTCATTTTGCGTTATGCGTTATTCGTTATGAGTTATGAGTTATAAGTTATGCGTAATGCGTTATGCCTTATGCGATATGCGTATGTGTTATGCGATATGCGTTATGCGTTATACGTTATGCGTTATGCGTTATGCGTTATGGGTTATGCGTTATGCGTTATGGTTATGCGTTATGCGTTATGCGTTATGCGTTATGCGTTATGCGTATGTGTTATGCGATATGCGTTATGCGTTATGCGTTATGCGTTATGCGTTATGCGTTGTGCGCTATACGTTCGCGTTATGTGTTATGCGTTATGCATTATACGGTGTGCGTTATGCGTTATGCGTATGTGTTATGCGATATGCGTTATGCGTTATGCGTTATGCGTTATGCGTTATGCGTTATGCGTTATGCGTTATGCGTTATGCGTTATGCGTTATGCGTTATGCGTTATGCGTTATGCTTTATGCGTTATTCGTTATGCTTTATGCGTTATGCATTATGCGTTATACGGTATGCGGTATGCGTTATACGTTATGCGTTATGCGTTATGCGTTATGGGTTATGCGTTATGCGTTATGGTTATGCGTTATGCGTTATGCGTTATGCGTTTGCGTTATGCGTATGTGTTATGCGATATGCGTTATGCGTTATGCGTTATGCATAATGCGTTATACGTTATGTATTATGCGTTATGCCTTATGCGTTATGCGATATGCGTCATGCATCAAGCCTTATGCGTTATGCGATATGCGTTATGCGTTATGCGTTATGCGTTATGCGTTATGCGTTATGCGTTATGCGTTATGCGTTATGCGCTATGCGTTGTGCGTTATGCGTGATCCGTTATGCGTTATGCGTTATGCGTTATGCGTTATGCGTTATGCGTTATGCGTTATGCGTTATGCGTTATGCGTTATGCGTTATGCGTTATGCGTTATGCGTTATGCGCTATGCGTTGTGCGTTATGCGTGATCCGTTATGCGTTATGCGTTATGCGTTATGCGTTATGCGTTATGCGTTATGCGTTATGCGCTATGCGTTGTGCGCTATGCGTTGTGCGTTATAAGTTTGCGTTATGCGTTATGCGTTATGCGTTATACTTTATGCGTTATGCGTTATGCGTTATGCGTTATGGATTATGCGTTATGGGTTGTTCGTTATGCTTTATGCGATGGGCGTTATACGTTTGCATTATGCGTTATGCGTTATGCGTTATGCTTTATGCGTTATGCGTTATGCGTTATGCGTTATACGGTGTGCGTTATGCGTTATGCGTTATGTGTTATGAGTTACGCGTTATGCGTTATGCGTTTTGCGGTATTCGTTATGCGTTGTGCATTATGCCTTATGCGATGTGCGTTATGGGTTATGGGTTATGCGTTATGCTTTATGCGTTATTCATTTTGCGTTATGCGTTATTCGTTATGAGTTATGAGTTATAAGTTATGCGTTATGGTTATGCGTTATGCGTTATGCGTTATGCGTTATGCGTTATGCGTTATGCGTATGTGTATGCGATATGCGTTATGCGTTATGCGTTATGCGTTATGCGTTATGCGTTGTGCGCTATACGTTCGCGTTATGCGTTATGCGTTATGCATTATACGGTGTGCGTTATGCGTTATGCGTTATGCGTTATGCGTTTGTGTTATGCGATATGCGTTATGCGTTATGCGTTATGCGTTATGCGTTATGCATAATGCGTTATACGTTATGTATTATGCGTTATGCCTTATGCGTTATGCGATATGCGTCATGCATCAAGCCTTATGCGTTATGCGATATGCGATATGCGTCATGCATCAAGCCTTATGCGTTATGGGTTATGCGTTAACGTTATGCGTTTTGCGTTATGCGTTATGCGTTATGCGTTATGCGTTATGCGTTATGCGTTATGCGTTATGCGTTATGCGTTATGCGTTATGGGTTATGCGTTATGCGTTATGAGTTATGCGTTATGCGTTATGCGTTATGCTTTATGCGTTATTCGTGATCCGTTATGCGTTAGGCGTTATGGGTTTTCCGGTGTTCGTTATGCGTTGTGCATTATGCGTTATGCGTTATTAAGTAAGGGTTATGGTTTATGCATTATGCGTTGTGCGCTATACGTTTGCGTTATGCGTTATGCGTTATGCGTTATGCGTTATGCATAATGCGTTATACGTTATGTATTATGCGTTATGCCTTATGCGTTATGCGATATGCGTCATGCATCAAGCCTTATGCGTTATGCGATATGCGATATGCGTCATGCATCAAGCCTTATGCGTTATGGGTTATGCGTTAACGTTATGCGTTTTGCGTTATGCGTTATGCGTTATGCGTTATGCGTTATGCGTTATGCGTTATGCGTTATGCGTTATGCGTTATGGTTATGAGTTATGCGTTATGCGTTATGCGTTTTGCGGTATTCGTTATGCGTTGTGCATTATGCCTTATGCGATGTGCGTTATGGGTTATGGGTTATGCGTTATGCTTTATGCGTTATTCATTTTGCGTTATGCGTTATTCGTTATGAGTTATGAGTTATAAGTTATGCGTAATGCGTTATGCCTTATGCGATATGCGTATGTGTTATGCGATATGCGTTATGCGTTATACGTTATGCGTTATGCGTTATGCGTTATGGGTTATGCGTTATGCGTTATGGTTATGCGTTATGCGTTATGCGTTATGCGTTATGCGTTATGCGTATGTGTTATGCGATATGCGTTATGCGTTATGCGTTATGCGTTATGCGTTATGCGTTGTGCGCTATACGTTCGCGTTATGCGTTATGCGTTATGCATTATACGGTGTGCGTTATGCGTTATGCGTTATGCGTTATGCGTATGTGTTATGCGATATGCGTTATGCGTTATGCGTTATGCGTTATGCGTTATGCATAATGCGTTATACGTTATGTATTATGCGTTATGCCTTATGCGTTATGCGATATGCGTCATGCATCAAGCCTTATGCGTTATGCGATATGCGATATGCGTCATGCATCAAGCCTTATGCGTTATGGGTTATGCGTTAACGTTATGCGTTTTGCGTTATGCGTTATGCGTTATGCGTTATGCGTTATGCGTTATGCGTTATGCGTTATGCGTTATGCGTTATGCGTTATGGGTTATGCGTTATGCGTTATGAGTTATGCGTTATGCGTTATGCGTTATGCTTTATGCGTTATTCGTGATCCGTTATGCGTTAGGCGTTATGGGTTTTCCGGTGTTCGTTATGCGTTGTGCATTATGCGTTATGCGTTATTAAGTAAGGGTTATGGTTTATGCATTATGCGTTGTGCGCTATACGTTTGCGTTATGCGTTATGCGTTATGCGTTATGCGTTATGCATAATGCGTTATACGTTATGTATTATGCGTTATGCCTTATGCGTTATGCGATATGCGTCATGCATCAAGCCTTATGCGTTATGCGATATGCGATATGCGTCATGCATCAAGCCTTATGCGTTATGGGTTATGCGTTAACGTTATGCGTTTTGCGTTATGCGTTATGCGTTATGCGTTATGCGTTATGCGTTATGCGTTATGCGTTATGCGTTATGGTTATGCGTTATGCGTTATGCGTTATGCGTTATGCGTTATGCGTATGTGTTATGCGTTATGCGTTATGCGTTATGCGTTATGCGTTATGCGTTATGCATAATGCGTTATACGTTATGTATTATGCGTTATGCCTTATGCGTTATGCGATATGCGTCATGCATCAAGCCTTATGCGTTATGCGATATGCGATATGCGTCATGCATCAAGCCTTATGCGTTATGGGTTATGCGTTAACGTTATGCGTTTTGCGTTATGCGTTATGCGTTATGCGTTATGCGTTATGCGTTATGCGTTATGCGTTATGCGTTATGGTTATGCGTTATGCGTTATGCGTTATGCGTTATGCGTTATGCGTATGTGTTATGCGATATGCGTTATGCGTTATGCGTTATGCGTTATGCGCTATGCGTTGTACGCTATGCGTTGTGCGTTATAAGTTTGCGTTATGCGTTATGCGTTATGCGTTATGGATTATGCGTTATGGGTTGTTCGTTATGCTTTATGCGTTGGGCGTTATACGTTTGCATTATGCGTTATGCCTTATGCGTTATGCGTATGTGTTATGCGATATGCGTTATGCGTTATGCGTTATGCGTTATGCGTTATGCGTTATGCGTTATGCGTTATGCGTTATGCGTTATGCGTTATGCGTTATGCGTTATGCGTTATGCGTTATGCGTTATGCGTTATGGTTATGCGTTATGCGTTATGCGTTATGCGTTATGCGTTTTGCGGTATTCGTTATGCGTTGTGCATTATGCCTTATGCGATGTGCGTTATGGGTTATGGGTTATGCGTTATGCTTTATGCGTTATTCATTTTGCGTTATGCGTTATTCGTTATGAGTTATGAGTTATAAGTTATGCGTAATGCGTTATGCCTTATGCGATATGCGTATGTGTTATGCGATATGCGTTATGCGTTATACGTTATGCGTTATGCGTTATGCGTTATGGGTTATGCGTTATGCGTTATGGTTATGCGTTATGCGTTATGCGTTATGCGTTATGCGTTATGCGTATGTGTTATGCGATATGCGTTATGCGTTATGCGTTATGCGTTATGCGTTATGCGTTGTGCGCTATACGTTCGCGTTATGCGTTATGCGTTATGCATTATACGGTGTGCGTTATGCGTTATGCGTTATGCGTTATGCGTATGTGTTATGCGATATGCGTTATGCGTTATGCGTTATGCGTTATGCGTTATGCATAATGCGTTATACGTTATGTATTATGCGTTATGCCTTATGCGTTATGCGATATGCGTCATGCATCAAGCCTTATGCGTTATGCGATATGCGATATGCGTCATGCATCAAGCCTTATGCGTTATGGGTTATGCGTTAACGTTATGCGTTTTGCGTTATGCGTTATGCGTTATGCGTTATGCGTTATGCGTTATGCGTTATGCGTTATGCGTTATGCGTTATGCGTTATGGGTTATGCGTTATGCGTTATGAGTTATGCGTTATGCGTTATGCGTTATGCTTTATGCGTTATTCGTGATCCGTTATGCGTTAGGCGTTATGGGTTTTCCGGTGTTCGTTATGCGTTGTGCATTATGCGTTATGCGTTATTAAGTAAGGGTTATGGTTTATGCATTATGCGTTGTGCGCTATACGTTTGCGTTATGCGTTATGCGTTATGCGTTATGCGTTATGCATAATGCGTTATACGTTATGTATTATGCGTTATGCCTTATGCGTTATGCGATATGCGTCATGCATCAAGCCTTATGCGTTATGCGATATGCGATATGCGTAATGTATCAAGCCTTATGCGTTATGGGTTATGCGTTAACGTTATGCGTTTTGCGTTATGCGTTATGCGTTATGCGTTATGCGTTATGCGTTATGCGTTATGCGTTATGCGTTATGCGTTATGGTTATGCGTTATGCGTTATGCGTTATGCGTTATGCGTTATGCGTATGTGTTATGCGATATGCGTTATGCGTTATGCGTTATGCGTTATGCATAATGCGTTATACGTTATGTATTATGCGTTATGCCTTATGCGTTATGCGATATGCGTCATGCATCAAGCCTTATGCGTTATGCGATATGCGTTATGCGTTATGCGTTATGCGTTATGCGTTATGCGTTATGCGTTATGCGTTATGCGTTATGCGTTATGCGTTATGCGTTATGCGTTATGCGCTATGCGTTGTGCGTTATGCGTGATCCGTTATGCGTTATGCGTTATGCGTTATGCGTTATGCGTTATACTTTATGCGTTATGCGTTATGCGTTATGCGTTATGGATTATGCGTTATGGGTTGTTCGTTATGCTTTATGCGTTGGGCGTTATACGTTTGCATTATGCGTTATGCCTTATGCGTTATGCGTATGTGTTATGCGATATGCGTTATGCGTTATGCGTTATGCGTTATGCGTTCTGCATAATGCGTTATACGTTATGTATTTTGCGTTATGCCTTATGCGTTATGCGATATGCGTCATGCATCAAGCCTTATGCGTTATGCGATGTGCGATATGCGTCATGCATCAAGCCTTATGCGTTATGGGTTGTGCGTTAACGTTATGCGTTTGGCGTTATGCGTTATGCGTTATGCGTTATGCGTTATGCGTTATGCGTTATACGGTATGCGTTATGCGTTATGGGTTATGCGTTATGCGTTATACGGTGTGCGTTATGCGTTATGCGTTATGCGTTATGAGTTACGCGTTATGCGTTATGCGTTATGCGTTATGCGTTTTGCGGTATTCGTTATGCGTTGTGCATTATGCCTTATGCGTTGTGCGTTATGGGTTATGGGTTGTGCGTTATGCTTTATGCGTTATTCATTTTGCGTTATGCGTTATTCGTTATGAGTTATGAGTTATAAGTTATGCGTAATGCGTTATGCGTTATGCGTCATGCGTTATGCGTTATGCGTTATGCGTTATGCGTTATGCGTTATGCGTTATGCGTTATGCGTTATGCGTTATGCGTTATGCGTTATGCGTTATGCGTTATGCGTTATGCGTTATGCGCTATGCGTTGTGCGTTATGCGTGATCCGTTATGCGTTATGCGTTATGCGTTATGCGTTATGCGTTATGCGTTATGCGCTATGCGTTGTGCGCTATGCGTTGTGCGTTATAAGTTTGCGTTATGCGTTATGCGTTATGCGTTATACTTTATGCGTTATGCGTTATGCTTTATGCGTTATGCGTTATGCGTTATGCGTTATACGGTGTGCGTTATGCGTTATGCGTTATGTGTTATGAGTTACGCGTTATGCGTTATGCGTTTTGCGGTATTCGTTATGCGTTGTGCATTATGCCTTATGCGATGTGCGTTATGGGTTATGGGTTATGCGTTATGCTTTATGCGTTATTCATTTTGCGTTATGCGTTATTCGTTATGAGTTATGAGTTATAAGTTATGCGTAATGCGTTATGCCTTATGCGATATGCGTATGTGTTATGCGATATGCGTTATGCGTTATACGTTATGCGTTATGCGTTATGCGTTATGGGTTATGCGTTATGCGTTATGGTTATGCGTTATGCGTTATGCGTTATGCGTTATGCGTATGTGTTATGCGATATGCGTTATGCGTTATGCGTTATGCATAATGCGTTATACGTTATGTATTATGCGTTATGCCTTATGCGTTATGCGATATGCGTCATGCATCAAGCCTTATGCGTTATGCGATATGCGATATGCGTCATGCATCAAGCCTTATGCGTTATGGGTTATGCGTTAACGTTATGCGTTTTGCGTTATGCGTTATGCGTTATGCGTTATGCGTTATGCGTTATGCGTTATACGGTATGCGTTATGCGTTATGGGTTATGCGTTATGCGTTATACGGTGTGCGTTATGCGTTATGCGTTATGCGTTATGAGTTATGCGTTATGCGTTATGCGTTATGCGTTATGCGTTTTGCGGTATTCGTTATGCGTTGTGCATTATGCCTTATGCGTTGTGCGTTATGGGTTATGGGTTGTGCGTTATGCTTTATGCGTTATTCATTTTGCGTTATGCGTTATTCGTTATGAGTTATGAGTTATAAGTTATGCGTAATGCGTTATGCGTTATGCGTTATGCGTTATGCGTTATGCGTTATGCGTTATGCGTTATGCGTTATGCGTTATGCGTTATGCGTTATGCGTTATGCGTTATGCGTTATGCGTTATGCGTTATGCGTTATGCGTTATGCGCTATGCGTTGTGCGTTATGCGTGATCCGTTATGCGTTATGCGTTATGCGTTATGCGTTATGCGTTATGCGTTATGCGTTATGCGTTATGCGTTATGCGCTATGCGTTGTGCGCTATGCGTTGTGCGTTATAAGTTTGCGTTATGCGTTATGCGTTATGCGTTATACTTTATGCGTTATGCGTTATGCGTTATGCGTTATGGATTATGCGTTATGGGTTGTTCGTTATGCTTTATGCGATGGGCGTTATACGTTTGCATTATGCGTTATGCGTTATGCGTTATGCTTTATGCGTTATGCGTTATGCGTTATGCGTTATACGGTGTGCGTTATGCGTTATGCGTTATGTGTTATGAGTTACGCGTTATGCGTTATGCGTTTTGCGGTATTCGTTATGCGTTGTGCATTATGCCTTATGCGATGTGCGTTATGGGTTATGGGTTATGCGTTATGCTTTATGCGTTATTCATTTTGCGTTATGCGTTATTCGTTATGAGTTATGAGTTATAAGTTATGCGTAATGCGTTATGCCTTATGCGATATGCGTATGTGTTATGCGATATGCGTTATGCGTTATACGTTATGCGTTATGCGTTATGCGTTATGGGTTATGCGTTATGCGTTATGGTTATGCGTTATGCGTTATGCGTTATGCGTTATGCGTTATGCGTTATGCGATATGCGTTATGCGTTATGCGTTATGCGTTATGCGTTATGCGTTGTGCGCTATACGTTCGCGTTATGCGTTATGCGTTATGCATTATACGGTGTGCGTTATGCGTTATGCGTATGTGTTATGCGATATGCGTTATGCGTTATGCGTTATGCGTTATGCGTTATGCGTTATGCGTTATGCGTTATGCGTTATGCGTTATGCGTTATGCGTTATGCGTTATGCGTTATGCGTTATGCTTTATGCGTTATTCGTTATGCTTTATGCGTTATGCATTATGCGTTATACGGTATGCGTTATGCGTTATACGTTATGCGTTATGCGTTATGCGTTATGGGTTATGCGTTATGCGTTATGGTTATGCGTTATGCGTTATGCGTTATGCGTTTGCGTTATGCGTATGTGTTATGCGATATGCGTTATGCGTTATGCGTTATGCATAATGCGTTATACGTTATGTATTATGCGTTATGCCTTATGCGTTATGCGATATGCGTCATGCATCAAGCCTTATGCGTTATGCGTTATGCGTTATGCGTTATGCGTTATGCGTTATGCGTTATGCGTTATGCGTTATGCGTTATGCGTTATGCGTTATGCGCTATGCGTTGTGCGTTATGCGTGATCCGTTATGCGTTATGCGTTATGCGTTATGCGTTATGCGTTATGCGTTATGCGTTATGCGTTATGCGTTATGCGTTATGCGTTATGCGTTATGCGTTATGCGCTAGGCGTTGTGCGTTATAAGTTTGCGTTATGCGTTATGCGTTATGCGTTATACTTTATGCGTTATGCGTTATGCGTTATGGATTATGCGTTATGGGTTGTTCGTTATGCTTTATGCGTTGGGCGTTATACGTTTGCATTATGCGTTATGCGTTTTGCGTTATGCGTTATGCTTTATGCGTTATGCGTTATGCGTTATGCGTTATACGGTGTGCGTTATGCGCTATGCGTTATGTGTTATGAGTTACGCGTTATGCGTTATGCGTTTTGCGGTATTCGTTATGCGTTGTGCATTATGCCTTATGCGTTGTGCGTTATGGGTTATGGGTTATGCGTTATGCTTTATGCGTTATTCATTTTGCGTTATGCGTTATTCGTTATGAGTTATGAGTTATAAGTTATGCGTAATGCGTTATGCGTCATGCGTTATGCGTTATGCGTTATGCGTTATGCGTTATGCGTTATGCGTTATGCGTTATGCGTTATGCGTTATGCGTTATGCGTTATGCGTTATGCGTTATGCGCTATGCGTTGTGCGTTATGCGTGATCCGTTATGCGTTATGCGTTATGCGTTATGCGTTATGCGTTATGCGTTATGCGTTATGCGTTATGCGTTATGCGCTATGCGTTGTGCGCTATGCGTTGTGCGTTATAAGTTTGCGTTATGCGTTATGCGTTATGCGTTATACTTTATGCGTTATGCGTTATGCGTTATGCGTTATGGATTATGCGTTATGGGTTGTTCGTTATGCTTTATGCGATGGGCGTTATACGTTTGCATTATGCGTTATGCGTTATGCGTTATGCTTTATGCGTTATGCGTTATGCGTTATGCGTTATACGGTGTGCGTTATGCGTTATGCGTTATGTGTTATGAGTTACGCGTTATGCGTTATGCGTTTTGCGGTATTCGTTATGCGTTGTGCATTATGCCTTATGCGATGTGCGTTATGGGTTATGGGTTATGCGTTATGCTTTATGCGTTATTCATTTTGCGTTATGCGTTATTCGTTATGAGTTATGAGTTATAAGTTATGCGTAATGCGTTATGCCTTATGCGATATGCGTATGTGTTATGCGATATGCGTTATGCGTTATACGTTATGCGTTATGCGTTATGCGTTATGGGTTATGCGTTATGCGTTATGGTTATGCGTTATGCGTTATGCGTTATGCGTTATGCGTATGTGTTATGCGATATGCGTTATGCGTTATGCGTTATGCGTTATGCGTTATGCGTTGTGCGCTATACGTTCGCGTTATGCGTTATGCGTTATGCATTATACGGTGTGCGTTATGCGTTATGCGTATGTGTTATGCGATATGCGTTATGCGTATGTGTTATGCGATATGCGTTATGCGTTATGCGTTATGCGTTATGCGTTATGCGTTATGCGTTATGCGTTATGCGTTATGCGTTATGCGTTATGCGTTATGCGTTATGCGTTATTCGTTATGCTTTATGCGTTATGCATTATGCGTTATACGGTATGCGGTATGCGTTATACGTTATGCGTTATGCGTTATGCGTTATGGGTTATGCGTTATGCGTTATGGTTATGCGTTATGCGTTATGCGTTATGCGTTTGCGTTATGCGTATGTGTTATGCGATATGCGTTATGCGTTATGCGTTATGCATAATGCGTTATACGTTATGTATTATGCGTTATGCCTTATGCGTTATGCGATATGCGTCATGCATCAAGCCTTATGCGTTATGCGATATGCGTTATGCGTTATGCGTTATGCGTTATGCGTTATGCGTTATGCGTTATGCGTTATGCGTTATGCGTTGTGCGTTATGCGTGATCCGTTATGCGTTATGCGTTATGCGTTATGCGTTATGCTTTATGCGTTATGCGTTATGCGTTATGCGCTAGGCGTTGTGCGTTATAAGTTTGCGTTATGCGTTATGCGTTATGCGTTATACTTTATGCGTTATGCGTTATGCGTTATGGATTATGCGTTATGGGTTGTTCGTTATGCTTTATGCGTTGGGCGTTATACGTTTGCATTATGCGTTATGCGTTTTGCGTTATGCGTTATGCTTTATGCGTTATGCGTTATGCGTTATGCGTTATACGGTGTGCGTTATGCGCTATGCGTTATGTGTTATGAGTTACGCGTTATGCGTTATGCGTTTTGCGGTATTCGTTATGCGTTGTGCATTATGCCTTATGCGTTGTGCGTTATGGGTTATGGGTTATGCGTTATGCTTTATGCGTTATTCATTTTGCGTTATGCGTTATGTATTATGCGTTATGCCTTATGCGTTATGCGATATGCGTCATGCATCAAGCCTTATGCGTTATGCGATATGCGATATGCGTCATGCATCAAGCCTTATGCGTTATGGGTTATGCGTTAACGTTATGCGTTTTGCGTTATGCGTTATGCGTTATGCGTTATGCGTTATGCGTTATGCGTTATGCGTTATGCGTTATGGGTTATGCGTTATGCGTTATGAGTTATGCGTTATGCGTTATGCGTTATGCTTTATGCGTTATTCGTGATCCGTTATGCGTTAGGCGTTATGGGTTTTCCGGTGTTCGTTATGCGTTGTGCATTATGCGTTATGCGTTATTAAGTAAGGGTTATGATTTATGCATTATGCGTTGTGCGCTATACGTTTGCGTTATGCGTTATGCGTTATGCGTTATGCATAATGCGTTATACGTTATGTATTATGCGTTATGCCTTATGCGTTATGCGATATGCGTCATGCATCAAGCCTTATGCGTTATGCGATATGCGATATGCGTCATGCATCAAGCCTTATGCGTTATGGGTTATGCGTTAACGTTATGCCTTTTGCGTTATGCGTTATGCGTTATGCGTTATGCGTTATGCGTTATGCGTTATGCGTTATGCGTTATGCGTTATGCGTTATGCGTTATGCGTTATGCGTTATGCGTTATGCGTTATGCGTTATGCTTTATGCGTTATTCGTGATCCGTTATGCGTTAGGCGTTATGGGTTTTCCGGTGTTCGTTATGCGTTGTGCATTATGCGTTATGCGTTATTAAGTAAGGGTTATGGTTTATGCATTATGCGTTGTGCGCTATACGTTTGCGTTATGCGTTATGCGTTATGCGTTATGCGTTATGCGCTAGGCGTTGTGCGTTGTAAGTTTGCGTTATGCGTTATGCGTTATGCGTTATACTTTATGCGTTATGCGTTATGCGTTATGGATTATGCGTTATGGGTTGTTCGTTATGCTTTATGCGTTGGGCGTTATACGTTTGCATTATGCGTTATGCGTTATGCGTTATGCGTTATGCTTTATGCGTTATGCGTTATGCGTTATGCGTTATACTTTATGCGTTATGCGTTATGCGTTATGGATTATGCGTTATGGGTTGTTCGTTATGCTTTATGCGTTGGGCGTTATACGTTTGCATTATGCGTTATGCGATATGCGTTATGCGTTATACGTTATGCGTTATGCGTTATGCGTTATGGATTATGCGTTATGGGTTGTTCGTTATGCTTTATGCGTTGGGCGTTATACGTTTGCATTATGCGTTATGCGTTATGCGTTATGCGTTATGCTTTATGCGTTATGCGTTATGCGTTATGCGTTATACTTTATGCGTTATGCGTTATGCGTTATGCGTTATGGATTATGCGTTATGGGTTGTTCGTTATGCTTTATGCGTTGGGCGTTATACGTTTGCATTATGCGTTATGCGATATGCGTTATGCGTTAACGTTATGCGTTTTGCGTTATGCGTTATGCGTTATGCGTTATGCGTTAACGTTATGCGTTTTGCGTTATGCGTTATGCGTTATGCGTTATGCGTTATGCGTTATGCGTTATGCGTTATGCGTTATGCGTTATGCGTTATGGATTATGCGTTATGGGTTGTTCGTTATGCTTTATGCGATGGGCGTTATACGTTTGCATTATGCGTTATGCGTTATGCGTTATGCTTTATGCGTTATGCGTTATGCGTTATGCGTTATACGGTGTGCGTTATGCGTTATGCGTTATGTGTTATGAGTTACGCGTTATGCGTTATGCGTTATGCGTTATGCGTTATGGATTATGCGTTATGGGTTGTTCGTTATGCTTTATGCGTTGGGCGTTATACGTTTGCATTATGCGTTATGCCATATGCGTTATGCGTTAACGTTATGCGTTTTGCGTTATGCGTTATGCGTTATGCGTTATGCGTTATGCGTTAACGTTATGCGTTTTGCGTTATGCGTTATGCGTTATGCGTTATGTGTTATGAGTTACGCGTTATGCGTTATGCGTTTTGCGGTATTCGTTATGCGTTGTGCATTATGCCTTATGCGTTGTGCGTTATGGGTTATGGGTTATGCGTTATGCTTTTTGCGTTATTCATTTTGCGTTATGCGTTATTCGTTATGAGTTATGAGTTATAAGTTATGCGTAATGCGTTATGCCTTATGCGATATGCGTATGTGTTATGCGATATGCGTTATGCGTTATACGTTATGCGTTATGCGTTATGCGTTATGGGTTATGCGTTATGCGTTATGGTTATGCGTTATGCGTTATGCGTTATGCGTTATGCGTTATGCGTATGTGTTATGCGATATGCGTTATGCGTTATGCGTTATGCATAATGCGTTATACGTTATGTATTATGCGTTATGCCTTATGCGTTATGCGATATGCGTCATGCATCAAGCCTTATGCGTTATGCGATATGCGATATGCGTCATGCATCAAGCCTTATGCGTTATGGGTTATGCGTTAACGTTATGCGTTTTGCGTTATGCGTTATGCGTTATGCGTTATGCGTTATGCGTTATGCGTTGTGCGCTATACGTTTGCGTTATGCGTTATGCGTTATGCATTATACGGTGTGCGTTATGCGTTATGCGTTATGCGTTATGAGTTACGCGTTATGCGTTATGCGTTATGCGTTATGCGTTATGCGTTTTGCGGTATTCGTTATGCGTTGTGCATTATGCCTTATGCGTTGTGCGTTATGGGTTATGGGTTATGCGTTATGCTTTATGCGTTATTCATTTTGCGTTATGCGTTATTCGTTATGAGTTATGAGTTATAAGTTATGCGTAATGGGTTATATCTTATGCGTTATGCGTATGTGTTATGCGATATGCGTTATGCGTTATGCGTTATGCGTTATGCGTTATGCGTTATGCGTTATGCGTTATGCGTTATGCGTTATGCGTTATGCGTTATGCGTTATGCGTTATGCGTTATGCGTTATGCGTTATGCGTTATTCGTTATGCGTTATGCGTTATGCGTTATGCGTTATGCGTTATGCGTTATGCGTTATGCGTTATGCGTTATGCTTTATGCGTTATGCATTATGCGTTATACGGTATGCGTTATGCGTTATACGTTATGCGTTATGCGTTATGCGTTATGGGTTATGCGTTATGCGTTATGGTTATGCGTTATGCGTTATGCGTTATGCGTTATGCGTTATGCGTATGTGTTATGCGATATGCGTTATGCGTTATGCGTTATGCGTTATGCATAATGCGTTATACGTTATGTATTATGCGTTATGCCTTATGCGTTATGCGATATGCGTCATGCATCAAGCCTTATGCGTTATGCGATATGCGTTATGCGTTATGCGTTATGCGTTATGCGTTATGCGTTATGCGTTATGCGTTATGCGTTATGCGTTATGCGCTATGCGTTGTGCGTTATGCGTGATCCGTTATGCGTTATGCGTTATGCGTTATGCGTTATGCGTTATGCGTTATGCGTTATGCGCTAGGCGTTGTGCGTTATAAGTTTGCGTTATGCGTTATGCGTTATGCGTTATACTTTATGCGTTATGCGTTATGCGTTATGGATTATGCGTTATGGGTTGTTCGTTATGCTTTATGCGTTGGGCGTTATACGTTTGCATTATGCGTTATACGTTTGCGTTATGCGTTATGCTTTATGCGTTATGCGTTATGCGTTATGCGTTATACGGTGTGCGTTATGCGTTATGCGTTATGTGTTATGAGTTACGCGTTATGCGTTATGCGTTTTGCGGTATTCGTTATGCGTTGTGCATTATGCCTTATGCGTTGTGCGTTATGGGTTATGGGTTATGCGTTATGCTTTATGCGTTATTCATTTTGCGTTATGCGTTATTCGTTATGAGTTATGAGTTATAAGTTATGCGTAATGCGTTATGCCTTATGCGATATGCGTATGTGTTATGCGATATGCGTTATGCGTTATACGTTATGCGTTATGCGTTATGCGTTATGGGTTATGCGTTATGCGTTATGGTTATGCGTTATGCGTTATGCGTTATGCGTTATGCGTTATGCGTATGTGTTATGCGATATGCGTTATGCGTTATGCGTTATGCGTAATGCGTTATGCATAATGCGTTATACGTTATGTATTATGCGTTATGCCTTATGCGTTATGCGATATGCGTCATGCATCAAGCCTTATGCGTTATGCGATATGCGATATGCGTCATGCATCAAGCCTTATGCGTTATGGGTTATGCGTTAACGTTATGCGTTTTGCGTTATGCGTTATGCGTTATGCGTTATGCGTTATGCGTTATGCGTTATGCGTTATGCGTTATGCGTTATGGGTTATGCGTTATGCGTTATGAGTTATGCGTTATGCGTTATGCGTTATGCTTTATGCGTTATTCGTGATCCGTTATGCGTTAGGCGTTATGGGTTTTCCGGTGTTCGTTATGCGTTGTGCATTATGCGTTATGCGTTATTAAGTAAGGGTTATGGTTTATGCATTATGCGTTGTGCGCTATACGTTTGCGTTATGCGTTATGCGTTATGCGTTATGCGTTATGCATAATGCGTTATACGTTATGTATTATGCGTTATGCCTTATGCGTTATGCGATATGCGTCATGCATCAAGCCTTATGCGTTATGCGCTATGCGTTGTGCGTTATGCGTGATCCGTTATGCGTTATGCGTTATGCGTTATGCGTTATGCGTTATGCGTTATGCGTTATGCGTTATGCGTTATGCGCTATGCGTTGTGCGCTATGCGTTGTGCGTTATAAGTTTGCGTTATGCGTTATGCGTTATGCGTTATACTTTATGCGTTATGCGTTATGCGTTATGCGTTATGGATTATGCGTTATGGGTTGTTCGTTATGCTTTATGCGATGGGCGTTATACGTTTGCATTATGCGTTATGCGTTATGCGTTATGCTTTATGCGTTATGCGTTATGCGTTATGCGTTATACGGTGTGCGTTATGCGTTATGCGTTATGTGTTATGAGTTACGCGTTATGCGTTATGCGTTTTGCGGTATTCGTTATGCGTTGTGCATTATGCCTTATGCGATGTGCGTTATGGGTTATGGGTTATGCGTTATGCTTTATGCGTTATTCATTTTGCGTTATGCGTTATTCGTTATGAGTTATGAGTTATAAGTTATGCGTAATGCGTTATGCCTTATGCGATATGCGTATGTGTTATGCGATATGCGTTATGCGTTATGCGTTATGCGTTATGCGTTATGCGTTATGGGTTATGCGTTATGCGTTATGGTTATGCGTTATGCGTTATGCGTTATGCGTTATGCGTTATGCGTATGTGTTATGCGATATGCGTTATGCGTTATGCGTTATGCGTTATGCGTTATGCGTTGTGCGCTATACGTTCGCGTTATGCGTTATGCGTTATGCATTATACGGTGTGCGTTATGCGTTATGCGTATGTGTTATGCGATATGCGTTATGCGTTATGCGTTATGCGTTATGCGTTATGCGTTATGCGTTATGCGTTATGCGTTATGCGTTATGCGTTATGCGTTATGCGTTATGCGTTATGCGTTATGCTTTATGCGTTATTCGTTATGCTTTATGCGTTATGCATTATGCGTTATACGGTATGCGGTATGCGTTATACGTTATGCGTTATGCGTTATGCGTTATGGGTTATGCGTTATGCGTTATGGTTATGCGTTATGCGTTATGCGTTATGCGTTTGCGTTATGCGTATGTGTTATGCGATATGCGTTATGCGTTATGCGTTATGCATAATGCGTTATACGTTATGTATTATGCGTTATGCCTTATGCGTTATGCGATATGCGTCATGCATCAAGCCTTATGCGTTATGCGATATGCGTTATGCGTTATGCGTTATGCGTTATGCGTTATGCGTTATGCGTTATGCGTTATGCGTTATGCGTTATGCGCTATGCGTTGTGCGTTATGCGTGATCCGTTATGCGTTATGCGTTATGCGTTATGCGTTATGCGTTATGCGTTATGCGTTATGCGTTATGCGTTATGCGTTATGCGTTATGCGTTATGCGTTATGCGCTAGGCGTTGTGCGTTATAAGTTTGCGTTATGCGTTATGCGTTATGCGTTATACTTTATGCGTTATGCGTTATGCGTTATACGGTGTGCGTTATGCGCTATGCGTTATGTGTTATGAGTTACGCGTTATGCGTTATGCGTTTTGCGGTATTCGTTATGCGTTGTGCATTATGCCTTATGCGTTGTGCGTTATGGGTTATGGGTTATGCGTTATGCTTTATGCGTTATTCATTTTGCGTTATGCGTTATTCGTTATGAGTTATGAGTTATAAGTTATGCGTAATGCGTTATGCGTCATGCGTTATGCGTTATGCGTTATGCGTTATGCGTTATGCGTTATGCGTTATGCGTTATGCGTTATGCGTTATGCGTTATGCGTTATGCGTTATGCGTTATGCGTTATGCGCTATGCGTTGTGCGTTATGCGTGATCCGTTATGCGTTATGCGTTATGCGTTATGCGTTATGCGTTATGCGTTATGCGTTATGCGTTATGCGTTATGCGCTATGCGTTGTGCGCTATGCGTTGTGCGTTATAAGTTTGCGTTATGCGTTATGCGTTATGCGTTATACTTTATGCGTTATGCGTTATGCGTTATGCGTTATGGATTATGCGTTATGGGTTGTTCGTTATGCTTTATGCGATGGGCGTTATACGTTTGCATTATGCGTTATGCGTTATGCGTTATGCTTTATGCGTTATGCGTTATGCGTTATGCGTTATACGGTGTGCGTTATGCGTTATGCGTTATGTGTTATGAGTTACGCGTTATGCGTTATGCGTTTTGCGGTATTCGTTATGCGTTGTGCATTATGCCTTATGCGATGTGCGTTATGGGTTATGGGTTATGCGTTATGCTTTATGCGTTATTCATTTTGCGTTATGCGTTATTCGTTATGAGTTATGAGTTATAAGTTATGCGTAATGCGTTATGCCTTATGCGATATGCGTATGTGTTATGCGATATGCGTTATGCGTTATACGTTATGCGTTATGCGTTATGCGTTATGGGTTATGCGTTATGCGTTATGGTTATGCGTTATGCGTTATGCGTTATGCGTTATGCGTATGTGTTATGCGATATGCGTTATGCGTTATGCGTTATGCGTTATGCGTTATGCGTTATGCGTTGTGCGCTATACGTTCGCGTTATGCGTTATGCGTTATGCATTATACGGTGTGCGTTATGCGTTATGCGTATGTGTTATGCGATATGCGTTATGCGTATGTGTTATGCGATATGCGTTATGCGTTATGCGTTATGCGTTATGCGTTATGCGTTATGCGTTATGCGTTATGCGTTATGCGTTATGCGTTATGCGTTATGCGTTATGCGTTATTCGTTATGCTTTATGCGTTATGCATTATGCGTTATACGGTATGCGTTATGCGTTATACGTTATGCGTTATGCGTTATGCGTTATGGGTTATGCGTTATGCGTTATGGTTATGCGTTATGCGTTATGCGTTATGCGTTTGCGTTATGCGTATGTGTTATGCGATATGCGTTATGCGTTATGCGTTATGCATAATGCGTTATACGTTATGTATTATGCGTTATGCCTTATGCGTTATGCGATATGCGTCATGCATCAAGCCTTATGCGTTATGCGATATGCGTTATGCGTTATGCGTTATGCGTTATGCGTTATGCGTTATGCGTTATGCGTTATGCGCTATGCGTTGTGCGTTATGCGTGATCCGTTATGCGTTATGCGTTATGCGTTATGCGTTATGCTTTATGCGTTATGCGTTATGCGTTATGCGCTAGGCGTTGTGCGTTATAAGTTTGCGTTATGCGTTATGCGTTATGCGTTATACTTTATGCGTTATGCGTTATGCGTTATGGATTATGCGTTATGGGTTGTTCGTTATGCTTTATGCGTTGGGCGTTATACGTTTGCATTATGCGTTATGCGTTTTGCGTTATGCGTTATGCTTTATGCGTTATGCGTTATGCGTTATGCGTTATACGGTGTGCGTTATGCGCTATGCGTTATGTGTTATGAGTTACGCGTTATGCGTTATGCGTTTTGCGGTATTCGTTATGCGTTGTGCATTATGCCTTATGCGTTGTGCGTTATGGGTTATGGGTTATGCGTTATGCTTTATGCGTTATTCATTTTGCGTTATGCGTTATGTATTATGCGTTATGCCTTATGCGTTATGCGATATGCGTCATGCATCAAGCCTTATGCGTTATGCGATATGCGATATGCGTCATGCATCAAGCCTTATGCGTTATGGGTTATGCGTTAACGTTATGCGTTTTGCGTTATGCGTTATGCGTTATGCGTTATGCGTTATGCGTTATGCGTTATGCGTTATGCGTTATGGGTTATGCGTTATGCGTTATGAGTTATGCGTTATGCGTTATGCGTTATGCTTTATGCGTTATTCGTGATCCGTTATGCGTTAGGCGTTATGGGTTTTCCGGTGTTCGTTATGCGTTGTGCATTATGCGTTATGCGTTATTAAGTAAGGGTTATGATTTATGCATTATGCGTTGTGCGCTATACGTTTGCGTTATGCGTTATGCGTTATGCGTTATGCATAATGCGTTATACGTTATGTATTATGCGTTATGCCTTATGCGTTATGCGATATGCGTCATGCATCAAGCCTTATGCGTTATGCGATATGCGATATGCGTCATGCATCAAGCCTTATGCGTTATGGGTTACGCGTTAACGTTATGCCTTTTGCGTTATGCGTTATGCGTTATGCGTTATGCGTTATGCGTTATGCGTTATGCGTTATGCGTTATGCGTTATGCGTTATGCGTTATGCGTTATGCGTTATGCGTTATGCGTTATGCGTTATGCTTTATGCGTTATTCGTGATCCGTTATGCGTTAGGCGTTATGGGTTTTCCGGTGTTCGTTATGCGTTGTGCATTATGCGTTATGCGTTATTAAGTAAGGGTTATGGTTTATGCATTATGCGTTGTGCGCTATACGTTTGCGTTATGCGTTATGCGTTATGCGTTATGCGTTATGCGCTAGGCGTTGTGCGTTGTAAGTTTGCGTTATGCGTTATGCGTTATGCGTTATACTTTATGCGTTATGCGTTATGCGTTATGGATTATGCGTTATGGGTTGTTCGTTATGCTTTATGCGTTGGGCGTTATACGTTTGCATTATGCGTTATGCGTTATGCGTTATGCGTTATGCTTTATGCGTTATGCGTTATGCGTTATGCGTTATACTTTATGCGTTATGCGTTATGCGTTATGGATTATGCGTTATGGGTTGTTCGTTATGCTTTATGCGTTGGGCGTTATACGTTTGCATTATGCGTTATGCGATATGCGTTATGCGTTATACGTTATGCGTTATGCGTTATGCGTTATGGATTATGCGTTATGGGTTGTTCGTTATGCTTTATGCGTTGGGCGTTATACGTTTGCATTATGCGTTATGCGTTATGCGTTATGCTTTATGCGTTATGCGTTATGCGTTATGCGTTATACTTTATGCGTTATGCGTTATGCGTTATGCGTTATGGATTATGCGTTATGGGTTGTTCGTTATGCTTTATGCGTTGGGCGTTATACGTTTGCATTATGCGTTATGCGATATGCGTTATGCGTTAACGTTATGCGTTTTGCGTTATGCGTTATGCGTTATGCGTTATGCGTTAACGTTATGCGTTTTGCGTTATGCGTTATGCGTTATGCGTTATGCGTTATGCGTTATGCGTTATGCGTTATGCGTTATGCGTTATGCGTTATGGATTATGCGTTATGGGTTGTTCGTTATGCTTTATGCGATGGGCGTTATACGTTTGCATTATGCGTTATGCGTTATGCGTTATGCTTTATGCGTTATGCGTTATGCGTTATGCGTTATACGGTGTGCGTTATGCGTTATGCGTTATGTGTTATGAGTTACGCGTTATGCGTTATGCGTTATGCGTTATGCGTTATGGATTATGCGTTATGGGTTGTTCGTTATGCTTTATGCGTTGGGCGTTATACGTTTGCATTATGCGTTATGCCATATGCGTTATGCGTTAACGTTATGCGTTTTGCGTTATGCGTTATGCGTTATGCGTTATGCGTTATGCGTTAACGTTATGCGTTTTGCGTTATGCGTTATGCGTTATGCGTTATGTGTTATGAGTTACGCGTTATGCGTTATGCGTTTTGCGGTATTCGTTATGCGTTGTGCATTATGCCTTATGCGTTGTGCGTTATGGGTTATGGGTTATGCGTTATGCTTTTTGCGTTATTCATTTTGCGTTATGCGTTATTCGTTATGAGTTATGAGTTATAAGTTATGCGTAATGCGTTATGCCTTATGCGATATGCGTATGTGTTATGCGATATGCGTTATGCGTTATACGTTATGCGTTATGCGTTATGCGTTATGGGTTATGCGTTATGCGTTATGGTTATGCGTTATGCGTTATGCGTTATGCGTTATGCGTTATGCGTATGTGTTATGCGATATGCGTTATGCGTTATGCGTTATGCATAATGCGTTATACGTTATGTATTATGCGTTATGCCTTATGCGTTATGCGATATGCGTCATGCATCAAGCCTTATGCGTTATGCGATATGCGATATGCGTCATGCATCAAGCCTTATGCGTTATGGGTTATGCGTTAACGTTATGCGTTTTGCGTTATGCGTTATGCGTTATGCGTTATGCGTTATGCGTTATGCGTTGTGCGCTATACGTTTGCGTTATGCGTTATGCGTTATGCATTATACGGTGTGCGTTATGCGTTATGCGTTATGCGTTATGAGTTACGCGTTATGCGTTATGCGTTATGCGTTATGCGTTATGCGTTTTGCGGTATTCGTTATGCGTTGTGCATTATGCCTTATGCGTTGTGCGTTATGGGTTATGGGTTATGCGTTATGCTTTATGCGTTATTCATTTTGCGTTATGCGTTATTCGTTATGAGTTATGAGTTATAAGTTATGCGTAATGGGTTATATCTTATGCGTTATGCGTATGTGTTATGCGATATGCGTTATGCGTTATGCGTTATGCGTTATGCGTTATGCGTTATGCGTTATGCGTTATGCGTTATGCGTTATGCGTTATGCGTTATGCGTTATGCGTTATGCGTTATGCGTTATGCGTTATGCGTTATTCGTTATGCGTTATGCGTTATGCGTTATGCGTTATGCGTTATGCGTTATGCGTTATGCGTTATGCGTTATGCTTTATGCGTTATGCATTATGCGTTATACGGTATGCGTTATGCGTTATACGTTATGCGTTATGCGTTATGCGTTATGGGTTATGCGTTATGCGTTATGGTTATGCGTTATGCGTTATGCGTTATGCGTTATGCGTTATGCGTATGTGTTATGCGATATGCGTTATGCGTTATGCGTTATGCGTTATGCATAATGCGTTATACGTTATGTATTATGCGTTATGCCTTATGCGTTATGCGATATGCGTCATGCATCAAGCCTTATGCGTTATGCGATATGCGTTATGCGTTATGCGTTATGCGTTATGCGTTATGCGTTATGCGTTATGCGTTATGCGTTATGCGTTATGCGCTATGCGTTGTGCGTTATGCGTGATCCGTTATGCGTTATGCGTTATGCGTTATGCGTTATGCGTTATGCGTTATGCGTTATGCGCTAGGCGTTGTGCGTTATAAGTTTGCGTTATGCGTTATGCGTTATGCGTTATACTTTATGCGTTATGCGTTATGCGTTATGGATTATGCGTTATGGGTTGTTCGTTATGCTTTATGCGTTGGGCGTTATACGTTTGCATTATGCGTTATGCGTTATGCGTTATGCGTTATGCTTTATGCGTTATGCGTTATGCGTTATGCGTTATACGGTGTGCGTTATGCGTTATGCGTTATGCGTTATGAGTTACGCGTTATGCGTTATGCGTTTTGCGGTATTCGTTATGCGTTGTGCATTATGCCTTATGCGTTGTGCGTTATGGGTTATGGGTTATGCGTTATGCTTTATGCGTTATTCATTTTGCGTTATGCGTTATTCGTTATGAGTTATGAGTTATAAGTTATGCGTAATGCGTTATGCCTTATGCGATATGCGTATGTGTTATGCGATATGCGTTATGCGTTATACGTTATGCGTTATGCGTTATGCGTTATGGGTTATGCGTTATGCGTTATGGTTATGCGTTATGCGTTATGCGTTATGCGTTATGCGTTATGCGTATGTGTTATGCGATATGCGTTATGCGTTATGCGTTATGCGTAATGCGTTATGCATAATGCGTTATACGTTATGTATTATGCGTTATGCCTTATGCGTTATGCGATATGCGTCATGCATCAAGCCTTATGCGTTATGCGATATGCGATATGCGTCATGCATCAAGCCTTATGCGTTATGGGTTATGCGTTAACGTTATGCGTTTTGCGTTATGCGTTATGCGTTATGCGTTATGCGTTATGCGTTATGCGTTATGCGTTATGCGTTATGCGTTATGGGTTATGCGTTATGCGTTATGAGTTATGCGTTATGCGTTATGCGTTATGCTTTATGCGTTATTCGTGATCCGTTATGCGTTAGGCGTTATGGGTTTTCCGGTGTTCGTTATGCGTTGTGCATTATGCGTTATGCGTTATTAAGTAAGGGTTATGGTTTATGCATTATGCGTTGTGCGCTATACGTTTGCGTTATGCGTTATGCGTTATGCGTTATGCGTTATGCATAATGCGTTATACGTTATGTATTATGCGTTATGCCTTATGCGTTATGCGATATGCGTCATGCATCAAGCCTTATGCGTTATGCGATATGCGATATGCGTCATGCATCAAGCCTTATGCGTTATGGGTTATGCGTTAACGTTATGCGTTTTGCGTTATGCGTTATGCGTTATGCGTTATGCGTTATGCGTTATGCGTTATGCGTTATGCGTTATGCGTTATGCGTTATGGTTATGCGTTATGCGTTATGCGTTATGCGTTATGCGTTATGCGTATGTGTTATGCGATATGCGTTATGCGTTATGCGTTATGCGTTATGCATAATGCGTTATACGTTATGTATTATGCGTTATGCCTTATGCGTTATGCGATATGCGTCATGCATCAAGCCTTATGCGTTATGCGATATGCGTTATGCGTTATGCGTTATGCGTTATGCGTTATGCGTTATGCGTTATGCGTTATGCGTTATGCGTTATGCGTTATGCGTTATGCGTTATGCGCTATGCGTTGTGCGTTATGCGTGATCCGTTATGCGTTATGCGTTATGCGTTATGCGTTATGCGTTATGCGCTATGCGTTGTGCGCTATGCGTTGTGCGTTATAAGTTTGCGTTATGCGTTATGCGTTATACTTTATGCGTTATGCGTTATGCGTTATGCGTTATGCGTTATGGATTATGCGTTATGGGTTGTTCGTTATGCTTTATGCGTTGGGCGTTATACGTTTGCATTATGCGTTATGCCTTATGCGTTATGCGTATGTGTTATGCGATATGCGTTATGCGTTATGCGTTATGCGTTATGCGTTATGCGTTCTGCATAATGCGTTATACGTTATGTATTTTGCGTTATGCCTTATGCGTTATGCGATATGCGTCATGCATCAAGCCTTATGCGTTATGCGATATGCGATATGCGTCATGCATCAAGCCTTATGCGTTATGGGTTGTGCGTTAACGTTATGCGTTTGGCGTTATGCGTTATGCGTTATGCGTTATGCGTTATGCGTTATGCGTTATACGGTATGCGTTATGCGTTATGGGTTATGCGTTATGCGTTATACGGTGTGCGTTATGCGTTATGCGTTATGCGTTATGCCTTATGCGTTATGCGATATGCGTCATGCATCAAGCCTTATGCGTTATGCGATATGCGTTATGCGTTATGCGTTATGCGTTATGCGTTATGCGTTATGCGTTATGCGTTATGCGTTATGCGTTATGCGTTATGCGTTATGCGTTATGCGCTATGCGTTGTGCGTTATGCGTGATCCGTTATGCGTTATGCGTTATGCGTTATGCGTTATGCGTTATGCGCTATGCGTTGTGCGCTATGCGTTGTGCGTTATAAGTTTGCGTTATGCGTTATGCGTTATACTTTATGCGTTATGCGTTATGCGTTATGCGTTATGGATTATGCGTTATGGGTTGTTCGTTATGCTTTATGCGTTGGGCGTTATACGTTTGCATTATGCGTTATGCCTTATGCGTTATGCGTATGTGTTATGCGATATGCGTTATGCGTTATGCGTTATGCGTTATGCGTTCTGCATAATGCGTTATACGTTATGTATTTTGCGTTATGCCTTATGCGTTATGCGATATGCGTCATGCATCAAGCCTTATGCGTTATGCGATATGCGATATGCGTCATGCATCAAGCCTTATGCGTTATGGGTTGTGCGTTAACGTTATGCGTTTGGCGTTATGCGTTATGCGTTATGCGTTATGCGTTATGCGTTATGCGTTATGCGTTATACGGTATGCGTTATGCGTTATGGGTTATGCGGTATGCGTTATACGGTGTGCGTTATGCGTTATGCGTTATGCGTTATGAGTTACGCGTTATGCGTTATGCGTTATGCGTTATGCGTTATGCGTTATACGGTATGCGTTATGCGTTATGGGTTATGCGTTATGCGTTATACGGTGTGCGTTGTGCGTTATGCGTGATCCGTTATGCGTTATGCGTTATGCGTTATGCGTTATGCGTTATGCGTTATGCGTTATGCGCTATGCGTTGTGCGCTATGCGTTGTGCGTTATAAGTTTGCGTTATGCGTTATGCGTTATGCGTTATACTTTATGCGTTATGCGTTATGCGTTATGCGTTATGGATTATGCGTTATGGGTTGTTCGTTATGCTTTATGCGATGGGCGTTATACGTTTGCATTATGCGTTATGCGTTATGCGTTATGCTTTATGCGTTATGCGTTATGCGTTATGCGTTATACGGTGTGCGTTATGCGTTATGCGTTATGTGTTATGAGTTACGCGTTATGCGTTATGCGTTTTGCGGTATTCGTTATGCGTTGTGCATTATGCCTTATGCGATGTGCGTTATGGGTTATGGGTTATGCGTTATGCTTTATGCGTTATTCATTTTGCGTTATGCGTTATTCGTTATGAGTTATGAGTTATAAGTTATGCGTAATGCGTTATGCCTTATGCGATATGCGTATGTGTTATGCGATATGCGTTATGCGTTATACGTTATGCGTTATGCGTTATGCGTTATGGGTTATGCGTTATGCGTTATGGTTATGCGTTATGCGTTATGCGTTATGCGTTATGCGTTATGCGTATTTGTTATGCGATATGCGTTATGCGTTATGCGTTATGCATAATGCGTTATACGTTATGTATTATGCGTTATGCCTTATGCGTTATGCGATATGCGTCATGCATCAAGCCTTATGCGTTATGCGATATGCGATATTCGTCATGCATCAAGCCTTATGCGTTATGGGTTATGCGTTAACGTTATGCGTTTTGCGTTATGCGTTATGCGTTATGCGTTATGCGTTATGCGTTATACGGTATGCGTTATGCGTTATGGGTTATGCGTTATGCGTTATACGGTGTGCGTTATGCGTTATGCGTTATGCGTTATGAGTTACGCGTTATGCGTTATGCGTTATGCGTTATGCGTTTTGCGGTATTCGTTATGCGTTGTGCATTATGCCTTATGCGTTGTGCGTTATGGGTTATGGGTTGTGCGTTATGCTTTATGCGTTATTCATTTTGCGTTATGCGTTATTCGTTATGAGTTATGAGTTATAAGTTATGCGTAATGCGTTATGCGTTATGCGTTATGCGTTATGCGTTATGCGTTATGCGTTATGCGTTATGCGTTATGCGTTATGCGTTATGCGTTATGCGTTATGCGTTATGCGTTATGCGTTATGCGTTATGCGTTATGCGCTATGCGTTGTGCGTTATGCGTGATCCGTTATGCGTTATGCGTTATGCGTTATGCGTTATGCGTTATGCGTTATGCGTTATGCGCTATGCGTTGTGCGCTATGCGTTGTGCGTTATAAGTTTGCGTTATGCGTTATGCGTTATGCGTTATACTTTATGCGTTATGCGTTATGCGTTATGCGTTATGGATTATGCGTTATGGGTTGTTCGTTATGCTTTATGCGATGGGCGTTATACGTTTGCATTATGCGTTATGCGTTATGCGTTATGCTTTATGCGTTATGCGTTATGCGTTATGCGTTATACGGTGTGCGTTATGCGTTATGCGTTATGTGTTATGAGTTACGCGTTATGCGTTATGCGTTTTGCGGTATTCGTTATGCGTTGTGCATTATGCCTTATGCGATGTGCGTTATGGGTTATGGGTTATGCGTTATGCTTTAAGCGTTATTCATTTTGCGTTATGCGTTATTCGTTATGAGTTATGAGTTATAAGTTATGCGTAATGCGTTATGCCTTATGCGATATGCGTATGTGTTATGCGATATGCGTTATGCGTTATACGTTATGCGTTATGCGTTATGCGTTATGGGTTATGCGTTATGCGTTATGGTTATGCGTTATGCGTTATGCGTTATGCGTTATGTGTTATGAGTTACGCGTTATGCGTTATGCGTTATGCGTTATGCGTTATGCGTTATGCGTTATGGATTATGCGTTATGGGTTGTTCGTTATGCTTTATGCGATGGGCGTTATACGTTTGCATTATGCGTTATGCGTTATGCGTTATGCTTTATGCGTTATGCGTTATGCGTTATGCGTTATACGGTGTGCGTTATGCGTTATGCGTTATGTGTTATGAGTTACGCGTTATGCGTTATGCGTTATGCGTTATGCGTTATGGATTATGCGTTATGGGTTGTTCGTTATGCTTTATGCGTTGGGCGTTATACGTTTGCATTATGCGTTATGCGATATGCGTTATGCGTTAACGTTATGCGTTTTGCGTTATGCGTTATGCGTTATGCGTTATGCGTTATGCGTTAACGTTATGCGTTTTGCGTTATGCGTTATGCGTTATGCGTTATGTGTTATGAGTTACGCGTTATGCGTTATGCGTTTTGCGGTATTCGTTATGCGTTGTGCATTATGCCTTATGCGTTGTGCGTTATGGGTTATGGGTTATGCGTTATGCTTTTTGCGTTATTCATTTTGCGTTATGCGTTATTCGTTATGAGTTATGAGTTATAAGTTATGCGTAATGCGTTATGCCTTATGCGATATGCGTATGTGTTATGCGATATGCGTTATGCGTTATACGTTATGCGTTATGCGTTATGCGTTATGGGTTATGCGTTATGCGTTATGGTTATGCGTTATGCGTTATGCGTTATGCGTTATGCGTTATGCGTTATGCGTATGTGTTATGCGATATGCGTTATGCGTTATGCGTTATGCATAATGCGTTATACGTTATGTATTATGCGTTATGCCTTATGCGTTATGCGATATGCGTCATGCATCAAGCCTTATGCGTTATGCGATATGCGATATGCGTCATGCATCAAGCCTTATGCGTTATGGGTTATGCGTTAACGTTATGCGTTTTGCGTTATGCGTTATGCGTTATGCGTTATGCGTTATGCGTTATGCGTTGTGCGCTATACGTTTGCGTTATGCGTTATGCGTTATGCATTATACGGTGTGCGTTATGCGTTATGCGTTATGCGTTATGAGTTACGCGTTATGCGTTATGCGTTATGCGTTATGCGTTTTGCGGTATTCGTTATGCGTTGTGCATTATGCCTTATGCGTTGTGCGTTATGGGTTATGGGTTATGCGTTATGCTTTATGCGTTATTCATTTTGCGTTATGCGTTATTCGTTATGAGTTATGAGTTATAAGTTATGCGTTATGCGTTATGCGTTATTCGTTATGCGTTATGCGTTATGCGTTATGCGTTATGCGTTATGCGTTATGCGTTATGCGTTATGCGTTATGCTTTATGCGTTATGCATTATGCGTTATACGGTATGGGTTATGCGTTATACGTTATGCGTTATGCGTTATGCGTTATGGGTTATGCGTTATGCGTTATGGTTATGCGTTATGCGTTATGCGTTATGCGTTATGCGTTATGCGTTATGCGTATGTGTTATGCGATATGCGTTATGCGTTATGCGTTATGCGTTATGCATAATGCGTTATACGTTATGTATTATGCGTTATGCCTTATGCGTTATGCGATATGCGTCATGCATCAAGCCTTATGCGTTATGCGATATGCGTTATGCGTTATGCGTTATGCGTTATGCGTTATGCGTTATGCGTTATGCGTTATGCGTTATGCGTTATGCGTTATGCGCTATGCGTTGTGCGTTATGCGTGATCCGTTATGCGTTATGCGTTATGCGTTATGCGTTATGCGTTATGCGTTATGCGTTATGCGTTATGCGTTATGCGCTAGGCGTTGTGCGTTATAAGTTTGCGTTATGCGTTATGCGTTATGCGTTATACTTTATGCGTTATGCGTTATGCGTTATGGATTATGCGTTATGGGTTGTTCGTTATGCTTTATGCGTTGGGCGTTATACGTTTGCATTATGCGTTATGCGTTATGCGTTATGCGTTATGCTTTATGCGTTATGCGTTATGCGTTATGCGTTATACGGTGTGCGTTATGCGTTATGCGTTATGTGTTATGAGTTACGCGTTATGCGTTATGCGTTTTGCGGTATTCGTTATGCGTTGTGCATTATGCCTTATGCGTTGTGCGTTATGGGTTATGGGTTATGCGTTATGCTTTATGCGTTATTCATTTTGCGTTATGCGTTATTCGTTATGAGTTATGAGTTATAAGTTATGCGTAATGCGTTATGCCTTATGCGATATGCGTATGTGTTATGCGATATGCGTTATGCGTTATACGTTATGCGTTATGCGTTATGCGTTATGGGTTATGCGTTATGCGTTATGGTTATGCGTTATGCGTTATGCGTTATGCGTTATGCGTTATGCGTATGTGTTATGCGATATGCGTTATGCGTTATGCGTTATGCGTTATGCGTTATGCATAATGCGTTATACGTTATGTATTATGCGTTATGCCTTATGCGTTATGCGATATGCGTCATGCATCAAGCCTTATGCGTTATGCGATATGCGATATGCGTCATGCATCAAGCCTTATGCGTTATGGGTTATGCGTTAACGTTATGCGTTTTGCGTTATGCGTTATGCGTTATGCGTTATGCGTTATGCGTTATGCGTTATGCGTTATGCGTTATGGGTTATGCGTTATGCGTTATGAGTTATGCGTTATGCGTTATGCGTTATGCTTTATGCGTTATTCGTGATCCGTTATGCGTTAGGCGTTATGGGTTTTCCGGTGTTCGTTATGCGTTGTGCATTATGCGTTATGCGTTATTAAGTAAGGGTTATGGTTTATGCATTATGCGTTGTGCGCTATACGTTTGCGTTATGCGTTATGCGTTATGCGTTATGAGTTATGCATAATGCGTTATACGTTATGTATTATGCGTTATGCCTTATGCGTTATGCGATATGCGTCATGCATCAAGCCTTATGCGTTATGCGATATGCGATATGCGTCATGCATCAAGCCTTATGCGTTATGGGTTATGCGTTAACGTTATGCGGTTTGCGTTATGCGTTATGCGTTATGCGTTATGCGTTATGCGTTATGCGTTATGCGTTATGCGTTATGCGTTATGCGTTATGGTTATGCGTTATGCGTTATGCGTTATGCGTTATGCGTTATGCGTATGTGTTATGCGATATGCGTTATGCGTTATGCGTTATGCGTTATGCATAATGCGTTATACGTTATGTATTATGCGTTATGCCTTATGCGTTATGCGATATGCGTCATGCATCAAGCCTTATGCGTTATGCGATATGCGTTATGCGTTATGCGTTATGCGTTATGCGTTATGCGTTATGCGTTATGCGTTATGCGTTATGCGTTATGCGTTATGCGTTATGCGTTATGCTTTATGCGTTATGCGTTATGCGTTATCCGTTATGCGTTATGCGTTATGCGTTATGCGTTATGCGTTATGCGCTATGCGTTGTGCGCTATGCGTTGTGCGTTATAAGTTTGCGTTATGCGTTATGCGTTATACTTTATGCGTTATGCGTTATGCGTTATGCGTTATGGATTATGCGTTATGGGTTGTTCGTTATGCTTTATGCGTTGGGCGTTATACGTTTGCATTATGCGTTATGCCTTATGCGTTATGCGTATGTGTTATGCGATATGCGTTATGCGTTATGCGTTATGCGTTATGCGTTCTGCATAATGCGTTATACGTTATGTATTTTGCGTTATGCCTTATGCGTTATGCGATATGCGTCATGCATCAAGCCTTATGCGTTATGCGATATGCGATATGCGTCATGCATCAAGCCTTATGCGTTATGGGTTGTGCGTTAACGTTATGCGTTTGGCGTTATGCGTTATGCGTTATGCGTTATGCGTTATGCGTTATGCGTTATACGGTATGCGTTATGCGTTATGGGTTATGCGTTATGCGTTATACGGTGTGCGTTATGCGTTATGCGTTATGCGTTATGAGTTACGCGTTATGCGTTATGCGTTATGCGTTATGCGTTTTGCGGTATTCGTTATGCGTTGTGCATTATGCCTTATGCGTTGTGCGTTATGGGTTATGGGTTGTGCGTTATGCTTTATGCGTTATTCATTTTGCGTTATGCGTTATTCGTTATGAGTTATGAGTTATAAGTTATGCGTAATGCGTTATGCGTTATGCGTCATGCGTTATGCGTTATGCGTTATGCGTTATGCGTTATGCGTTATGCGTTATGCGTTATGCGTTATGCGTTATGCGTTATGCGTTATGCGTTATGCGTTATGCGTTATGCGTTATGCGCTATGCGTTGTGCGTTATGCGTGATCCGTTATGCGTTATGCGTTATGCGTTATGCGTTATGCGTTATGCGTTATGCGTTATGCGTTATGCGCTATGCGTTGTGCGCTGTGCGTTGTGCGTTATAAGTTTGCGTTATGCGTTATGCGTTATGCGTTATACTTTATGCGTTATGCGTTATGCGTTATGCGTTATGGATTATGCGTTATGGGTTGTTCGTTATGCTTTATGCGATGGGCGTTATACGTTTGCATTATGCGTTATACGTTATGCGTTATGCTTTATGCGTTATGCGTTATGCGTTATGCGTTATACGGTGTGCGTTATGCGTTATGCGTTATGTGTTATGAGTTACGCGTTATGCGTTATGCGTTTTGCGGTATTCGTTATGCGTTGTGCATTATGCCTTATGCGATGTGCGTTATGGGTTATGGGTTATGCGTTATGCTTTATGCGTTATTCATTTTGCGTTATGCGTTATTCGTTATGAGTTATGAGTTATAAGTTATGCGTAATGCGTTATGCCTTATGCGATATGCGTATGTGTTATGCGATATGCGTTATGCGTTATACGTTATGCGTTATGCGTTATGCGTTATGGGTTATGCGTTATGCGTTATGGGTATGCGTTATGCGTTATGCGTTATGCGTTATGCGTTATGCGTATGTGTTATGCGATATGCGTTATGCGTTATGCGTTATGCATAATGCGTTATACGTTATGTATTATGCGTTATGCCTTATGCGTTATGCGATATGCGTCATGCATCAAGCCTTATGCGTTATGCGATATGCGATATGCGTCATGCATCAAGCCTTATGCGTTATGGGTTATGCGTTAACGTTATGCGTTTTGCGTTATGCGTTATGCGTTATGCGTTATGCGTTATGCGTTATGCGTTATACGGTATGCGTTATGCGTTATGGGTTATGCGTTATGCGTTATACGGTGTGCGTTATGCGTTATGCGTTATGCGTTATGAGTTACGCGTTATGCGTTATGCGTTATGCGTTATGCGTTTTGCGGTATTCGTTATGCGTTGTGCATTATGCCTTATGCGTTGTGCGTTATGGGTTATGGGTTGTGCGTTATGCTTTATGCGTTATTCATTTTGCGTTATGCGTTATTCGTTATGAGTTATGAGTTATAAGTTATGCGTAATGCGTTATGCGTTATGCGTCATGCGTTATGCGTTATGCGTTATGCGTTATGCGTTATGCGTTATGCGTTATGCGTTATGCGTTATGCGTTATGCGTTATGCGTTATGCGTTATGCGTTATGCGTTATGCGTTATGCGTTATGCGTTATGCGTTATGCGATATGCGTTATGCGTGATCCGTTATGCGTTATGCGTTATGCGTTATGCGTTATGCGTTATGCGTTATGCGTTATGCGTTATGCGCTATGCGTTGTGCGCTATGCGTTGTGCGTTATAAGTTTGCGTTATGCGTTATGCGTTATGCGTTATACTTTATGCGTTATGCGTTATGCGTTATGCGTTATGGATTATGCGTTATGGGTTGTTCGTTATGCTTTATGCGATGGGCGTTATACGTTTGCATTATGCGTTATGCGTTATGCGTTATGCTTTATGCGTTATGCGTTATGCGTTATGCGTTATACGGTGTGCGTTATGCGTTATGCGTTATGTGTTATGAGTTACGCGTTATGCGTTATGCGTTTTGCGGTATCCGTTATGCGTTGTGCATTATGCCTTATGCGATGTGCGTTATGGGTTATGGGTTATGCGTTATGCTTTATGCGTTATTCATTTTGCGTTATGCGTTATTCGTTATGAGTTATGAGTTATAAGTTATGCGTAATGCGTTATGCCTTATGCGATATGCGTATGTGTTATGCGATATGCGTTATGCGTTATACGTTATGCGTTATGCGTTATGCGTTATGGGTTATGCGTTATGCGTTATGGTTATGCGTTATGCGTTATGCGTTATGCGTTATGCGTTATGCGTATGTGTTATGCGATATGCGTTATGCGTTATGCGTTATGCATAATGCGTTATACGTTATGTATTATGCGTTATGCCTTATGCGTTATGCGATATGCGATATGCGTCATGCATCAAGCCTTATGCGTTATGGGTTATGCGTTAACGTTATGCGTTTTGCGTTATGCGTTATGCGTTATGCGTTATGCGTTATGCGTTATGCGTTATACGGTATGCGTTATGCGTTATGGGTTATGCGTTATGCGTTATACGGTGTGCGTTATGCGTTATGCGTTATTCATTTTGCGTTATGCGTTATTCGTTATGAGTTATGAGTTATAAGTTATGCGTAATGCGTTATGCGTTATGCGTTATGCGTTATGCGTTATGCGTTATGCGTTATGCGTTATGCGTTATGCGTTATGCGTTATGCGTTATGCGTTATGCGTTATGCGTTATGCGTTATGCGTTATGCGTTATGCGTTATGCGTTATGCGTTATGCGTTATGCGTTATGCGTTATGCGTTATGCGTTATGCGTTATGCGTTATGCGTTATGCGTTATGCGTTATGCGTTATGCGTTATGCGTTATGCGTTATGCGTTATGCGTTATGCGTTATGCGTTATGCGTTATGCGTTATGCGTTATGCGTTATGCGCTATGCGTTGTGCGTTATGCGTGATCCGTTATGCGTTATGCGTTATGCGTTATGCGTTATGCGTTATGCGTTATGCGTTATGCGCTATGCGTTGTGCGCTATGCGTTGTGCGTTATAAGTTTGCGTTATGCGTTATGCGTTATGCGTTATACTTTATGCGTTATGCGTTATGCGTTATGCGTTATGGATTATGCGTTATGGGTTGTTCGTTATGCTTTATGCGATGGGCGTTATACGTTTGCATTATGCGTTATGCGTTATGCGTTATGCTTTATGCGTTATGCGTTATGCGTTATGCGTTATACGGTGTGCGTTATGCGTTATGCGTTATGTGTTATGAGTTACGCGTTATGCGTTATGCGTTTTGCGGTATTCGTTATGCGTTGTGCATTATGCCTTATGCGATGTGCGTTATGGGTTATGGGTTATGCGTTATGCTTTATGCGTTATTCATTTTGCGTTATGCGTTATTCGTTATGAGTTATGAGTTATAAGTTATGCGTAATGCGTTATGCCTTATGCGATATGCGTATGTGTTATGCGATATGCGTTATGCGTTATACGTTATGCGTTATGCGTTATGCGTTATGGGTTATGCGTTATGCGTTATGGTTATGCGTTATGCGTTATGCGTTATGCGTTATGCGTATGTGTTATGCGATATGCGTTATGCGTTATGCGTTATGCGTTATGCGTTATGCGTTGTGCGCTATACGTTCGCGTTTTGCGTTATGCGTTATGCATTATACGGTGTGCGTTATGCGTTATGCGTATGTGTTATGCGATATGCGTTATGCGTTATGCGTTATGCGTTATGCGTTATGCGTTATGCGCTATGCGTTATGCGTTATGCGTTATGCGTTATGCGTTATGCGTTATGCGTTATGCGTTATGCGTTATGCGTTATTCGTTATGCTTTATGCGTTATGCATTATGCGTTATACGGTGTGCGTTATGCGTTATACGTTATGCGTTATGCGTTATGCGTTATGGGTTATGCGTTATGCGTTATGGTTATGCGTTATGCGTTATGCGTTATGCGTTTGCGTTATGCGTATGTGTTATGCGATATGCGTTATGCGTTATGCGTTATGCATAATGCGTTATACGTTATGTATTATGCGTTATGCCTTATGCGTTATGCGATATGCGTCATGCATCAAGCCTTATGCGTTATGCGATATGCGTTATGCGTTATGCGTTATGCGTTATGCGTTATGCGTTATGCGTTATGCGTTATGCGTTATGCGCTATGCGTTGTGCGTTATGCGTGATCCGTTATGCGTTATGCGTTATGCGTTATGCGTTATGCGTTATGCGTTATGCGTTATGCGTTATGCGTTATGCGTTATGCGTTATGCGTTATGCGTTATGCGTTATGCGCTAGGCGTTGTGCGTTATAAGTTTGCGTTATGCGTTATGCGTTATGCGTTATACTTTATGCGTTATGCGTTATGCGTTATGGATTATGCGTTATGGGTTGTTCGTTATGCTTTATGCGTTGGGCATTATACGTTTGCATTATGCGTTATGCGTTTTGCGTTATGCGTTATGCTTTATGCGTTATGCGTTATGCGTTATGCGTTATACGGTGTGCGTTATGCACTATGCGTTATGTGTTATGAGTTACGCGTTATGCGTTATGCGTTTTGCGGTATTCGTTATGCGTTGTGCATTATGCCTTATGCGTTGTGCGTTATGGGTTATGGGTTATGCGTTATGCTTTATGCGTTATTCATTTTGCGTTATGCGTTATTCGTTATGAGTTATGAGTTATAAGTTATGCGTAATGCGTTATGCGTTATGCGTTATGCGTTATGCGTTATGCGTTATGCGTTATGCGTTATGCGTTATGCGTTATGCGTTATGCGTTATGCGTTATGCGTTATGCGTTATGCGTTATGCGTTATGCGTTATGCGTTATGCGTTATGCGTTATGCGTTATGCGTTATGCGTTATGCGTTATGCGTTATGCGTTATGCGTTATTCGTTATGCTTTATGCGTTATGCATTATGCGTTATACGGTATGCGGTATGCGTTATACGTTATGCGTTATGCGTTATGCGTTATGGGTTATGCGTTATGCGTTATGGTTATGCGTTATGCGTTATGCGTTATGCGTTTGCGTTATGCGTATGTGTTATGCGATATGCGTTATGCGTTATGCGTTATGCATAATGCGTTATACGTTATGCGTTATGGGTTATGCGTTATGCGTTATGCGATATGCGTCATGCATCAAGCCTTATGCGTTATGCGATATGCGTTATGCGTTATGCGTTATGCGTTATGCGTTATGCGTTATGCGTTATGCGTTATGCGTTATGCGCTATGCGTTGTGCGTTATGCGTGATCCGTTATGCGTTATGCGTTATGCGTTATGCGTTATGCGTTATGCGTTATGCGTTATGCGCTGGCGTTGTGCGTTATAAGTTTGTGTTATGCGTTATGCGTTATGCGTTATACTTTATGCGTTATGCGTTATGCGTTATGGATTATGCGTTATGGGTTGTTCGTTATGCTTTATGCGTTGGGCGTTATACGTTTGCATTATGCGTTATGCGTTTTGCGTTATGCGATATGCTTTATGCGTTATGCGTTATGCGTTATGCGTTATACGGTGTGCGTTATGCGCTATGCGTTATGTGTTATGAGTTACGCGTTATGCGTTATGCGTTTTGCGGTATTCGTTATGCGTTGTGAATTATGCCTTATGCGTTGTGCGTTATGGGTTATGGGTTATGCGTTATGCTTTATGCGTTATTCATTTTGCGTTATGCGTTATTCGTTATGAGTTATGAGTTATAAGTTATGCGTAATGCGTTATGCCTTATGCGATATGCGTATGTGTTATGCGATATGCGTTATGCGTTATACGTTATGCGTTATGCGTTATGCGTTATGGGTTATGCGTTATGCGTTATGGTTATGCGTTATGCGTTATGCGTTATGCGTTATGCGTTATGCGTTATGCGTATGTGTTATGCGATATGCGTTATGCGTTATGCGTCATGCGTTATGCGTTATGCAAATGCGTTATACGTTATGTATTATGCGTTATGCCTTATGCGTTATGCGATATGCGTCATGCATCAAGCCTTATGCGTTATGCGATATGCGATATGCGTCATGCATCAAGCCTTATGCGTTATGGGTTATGCGTTAACGTTATGCGTTTTGCGTTATGCGTTATGCGTTATGCGTTATGCGTTATGCGTTATGCGTTATGCGTTATGCGTTATGGGTTATGCGTTATGCGTTATGTGTTATGCGTTATGCGTTATGCGTTATGCTTTATGCGTTATTCGTGATCCGTTATGCGTTAGGCGTTATGGGTTTTCCGGTGTTCGTTATGCGTTGTGCATTATGCGTTATGCGTTATTAAGTAAGGGTTATGGTTTATGCATTATGCGTTGTGCGCTATACGTTTGCGTTATGCGTTATGCGTTATGCGTTATGCATAATGCGTTATACGTTATGTATTATGCGTTATGCCTTATGCGTTATGCGATATGCGTCATGCATCAAGCCTTATGCGTTATGCGATATGCGATATGCGTCATGCATCAAGCCTTATGCGTTATGGGTTACGCGTTAACGTTATGCCTTTTGCGTTATGCGTTATGCGTTATGCGTTATGCGTTATGCGTTATGCGTTATGCGTTATGCGTTATGCGTTATGCGTTATGCGTTATGCGTTATGGATTATGCGTTATGGGTTGTTCGTTATGCTTTATGCGTTGGGCGTTATACGTTTGCATTATGCGTTATGCGTTATGCGTTATGCGTTATGCTTTATGCGTTATGCGTTATGCGTTATGCGTTATACTGTATGCGTTATGCGTTATGCGTTATGGATTATGCGTTATGGGTTGTTCGTTATGCTTTATGCGTTGGGCGTTATACGTTTGCATTATGCGTTATGCGATATGCGTTATGCGTTAACGTTATGCGTTTTGCGTTATGCGTTATGCGTTATGCGTTATGCGTTATGCGTTAACGTTATGCGTTTTGCGTTATGCGTTATGCGTTATGCGTTATGCGTTATGCGTTATGCGTTATGCGTTATGCGTTATGCGTTATGCGTTATGCGTTATGCGTTATGGGTTATGCGTTATGCGTTATGAGTTATGCGTTATGCGTTATGCGTTATGCTTTATGCGTTATTCGTGTTCCGTTATGCGTTAGGCGTTATGGGTTTTCCGGTGTTCGTTATGCGTTGTGCATTATGCGTTATGCGTTATTAAGTAAGGGTTATGGTTTATGCATTATGCGTTGTGCGCTATACGTTTGCGTTATGCGTTATGCGTTATGCGTTATGCGTTATGCATAATGCGTTATACGTTATGTATTATGCGTTATGCCTTATGCGTTATGCGATATGCGTCATGCATCAAGCCTTATGCGTTATGCGATATGCGATATGCGTCATGCATCAAGCCTTATGCGTTATGGGTTATGCGTTAACGTTATGCGTTTTGCGTTATGCGTTATGCGTTATGCGTTATGCGTTATGCGTTATGCGTTATGCGTTATGCGTTATGCGTTATGCGTTATGCGTTATGCGTTATGGGTTATGCGTTATGGTTATGCGTTATGCGTTATGCGTTATGCGTTATGCGTATGTGTTATGCGATATGCGTTATGCGTTATGCGTTATGCGTTATGCGTTATGGATTATGCGTTATGGGTTGTTCGTTATGCTTTATGCGTTGGGCGTTATACGTTTGCATTATGCGTTATGCGTTATGCGTTATGCGTTATGCTTTATGCGTTATGCGTTATGCGTTATGCGTTATACTTTATGCGTTATGCGTTATGCGTTATGGATTATGCGTTATGGGTTGTTCGTTATGCTTTATGCGTTGGGCGTTATACGTTTGCATTATGCGTTATGCGATATGCGTTATGCGTTAACGTTATGCGTTTTGCGTTATGCGTTATGCGTTATGCGTTATGCGTTATGCGTTAACGTTATGCGTTTTGCGTTATGCGTTATGCGTTATGCGTTATGCGTTATGCGTTATGCGTTATGCGTTATGCGTTATGCGTTATGCGTTATGCGTTATGCGTTATGCGTTATACTTTATGCGTTATGCGTTATGCGTTATGGATTATGCGTTATGGGTTGTTCGTTATGCTTTATGCGTTGTGCGTTATACGTTTGCATTATGCGTTATGCGATATGCGTTATGCGTTATACGTTATGCGTTATGCGTTATGCGTTATGGGTTATGCGTTATGGTTATGCGTTATGCGTTATGCGTTATGCGTTATGCGTACGTGTTATGCGATATGCGTTATGCGTTATGCGTTATGCGTTATGCGTTATGGATTATGCGTTATGGGTTGTTCGTTATGCTTTATGCGTTGGGCGTTATACGTTTGCATTATGCGTTATGCGTTATGCGTTATGCGTTATGCTTTATGCGTTATGCGTTATGCGTTATGCGTTATGGGTTATGCGTTATGGTTATGCGTTATGCGTTATGCGTTATGCGTTATGCGTACGTGTTATGCGATATGCGTTATGCGTTATGCGTTATGCGTTATGGATTATGCGTTATGGGTTGTTCGTTATGCTTTATGCGTTGGGCGTTATACGTTTGCATTATGCGTTATGCGTTATGCGTTATGCGTTATGCTTTATGCGTTATGCGTTATGCGTTATGCGTTATACTTTATGCGTTATGCGTTATGCGTTATGGATTATGCGTTATGGGTTGTTCGTTATGCTTTATGCGTTGGGCGTTATACGTTTGCATTATGCGTTATGCGATATGCGTTATGCGTTAACGTTATGCTTTATGCGTTGGGCGTTATACGTTTGCATTATGTGTTATGCGATATGCGTTATGCGTTATGCGTTATGCATAATGCGTTATACGTTATGTATTATGCGTTATGCCTTATGCGTTATGCGATATGCGTCATGCATCAAGCCTTATGCGTTATGCGATATGCGTTATGCGTTATGCGTTATGCGTTATGCGTTATGCGTTATGCGTTATGCGTTATGCGTTATGCGCTATGCGTTGTGCGTTATGCGTGATCCGTTATGCGTTATGCGTTATGCGTTATGCGTTATGCGTTATGCGTTATGCGTTATGCGTTATGCGTTATGCGTTATGCGTTATGCGTTATGCGCTAGGCGTTGTGCGTTATAAGTTTGCGTTATGCGTTATGCGTTATGCGTTATACTTTATGCGTTATGCGTTATGCGTTATGGATTATGCGTTATGGGTTGTTCGTTATGCTTTATGCGTTGGGCATTATACGTTTGCATTATGCGTTATGCGTTTTGCGTTATGCGTTATGCTTTATGCGTTATGCGTTATGCGTTATGCGTTATACGGTGTGCGTTATGCGCTATGCGTTATGTGTTATGAGTTACGCGTTATGCGTTATGCGTTTTGCGGTATTCGTTATGCGTTGTGCATTATGCCTTATGCGTTGTGCGTTATGGGTTATGGGTTATGCGTTATGCTTTATGCGTTATTCATTTTGCGTTATGCGTTATTCGTTATGAGTTATGAGTTATAAGTTATGCGTAATGCGTTATGCGTTATGCGTTATGCGTTATGCGTTATGCGTTATGCGTTATGCGTTATGCGTTATGCGTTATGCGTTATGCGTTATGCGTTATGCGTTATGCGTTATGCGTTATGCGTTATGCGTTATGCGTTATGCGTTATGCGTTATGCGTTATGCGTTATGCGTTATGCGTTATGCGTTATGCGTTATGCGTTATTCGTTATGCTTTATGCGTTATGCATTATGCGTTATACGGTATGCGGTATGCGTTATACGTTATGCGTTATGCGTTATGCGTTATGGGTTATGCGTTATGCGTTATGGTTATGCGTTATGCGTTATGCGTTATGCGTTTGCGTTATGCGTATGTGTTATGCGATATGCGTTATGCGTTATGCGTTATGCATAATGCGTTATACGTTATGTATTATGCGTTATGCCTTATGCGTTATGCGATATGCGTCATGCATCAAGCCTTATGCGTTATGCGATATGCGTTATGCGTTATGCGTTATGCGTTATGCGTTATGCGTTATGCGTTATGCGTTATGCGTTATGCGCTATGCGTTGTGCGTTATGCGTGATCCGTTATGCGTTATGCGTTATGCGTTATGCGTTATGCGTTATGCGTTATGCGTTATGCGCTAGGCGTTGTGCGTTATAAGTTTGTGTTATGCGTTATGCGTTATGCGTTATACTTTATGCGTTATGCGTTATGCGTTATGGATTATGCGTTATGGGTTGTTCGTTATGCTTTATGCGTTGGGCGTTATACGTTTGCATTATGCGTAATGCGTTTTGCGTTATGCGATATGCTTTATGCGTTATGCGTTATGCGTTATGCGTTATACGGTGTGCGTTATGCGCTATGCGTTATGTGTTATGAGTTACGCGTTATGCGTTATGCGTTTTGCGGTATTCGTTATGCGTTGTGAATTATGCCTTATGCGTTGTGCGTTATGGGTTATGGGTTATGCGTTATGCTTTATGCGTTATTCATTTTGCGTTATGCGTTATTCGTTATGAGTTATGAGTTATAAGTTATGCGTAATGCGTTATGCCTTATGCGATATGCGTATGTGTTATGCGATATGCGTTATGCGTTATACGTTATGCGTTATGCGTTATGCGTTATGGGTTATGCGTTATGCGTTATGGTTATGCGTTATGCGTTATGCGTTATGCGTTATGCGTTATGCGTTATGCGTATGTGTTATGCGATATGCGTTATGCGTTATGCGTCATGCGTTATGCGTTATGCAAATGCGTTATACGTTATGTATTATGCGTTATGCCTTATGCGTTATGCGATATGCGTCATGCATCAAGCCTTATGCGTTATGCGATATGCGATATGCGTCATGCATCAAGCCTTATGCGTTATGGGTTATGCGTTAACGTTATGCGTTTTGCGTTATGCGTTATGCGTTATGCGTTATGCGTTATGCGTTATGCGTTATGCGTTATGCGTTATGGGTTATGCGTTATGCGTTATGTGTTATGCGTTATGCGTTATGCGTTATGCTTTATGCGTTATTCGTGATCCGTTATGCGTTAGGCGTTATGGGTTTTCCGGTGTTCGTTATGCGTTGTGCATTATGCGTTATGCGTTATTAAGTAAGGGTTATGGTTTATGCATTATGCGTTGTGCGCTATACGTTTGCGTTATGCGTTATGCGTTATGCGTTATGCATAATGCGTTATACGTTATGTATTATGCGTTATGCCTTATGCGTTATGCGATATGCGTCATGCATCAAGCCTTATGCGTTATGCGATATGCGATATGCGTCATGCATCAAGCCTTATGCGTTATGGGTTACGCGTTAACGTTATGCCTTTTGCGTTATGCGTTATGCGTTATGCGTTATGCGTTATGCGTTATGCGTTATGCGTTATGCGTTATGCGTTATGCGTTATGCGTTATGCGTTATGCGTTATGCGTTATGGATTATGCGTTATGGGTTGTTCGTTATGCTTTATGCGTTGGGCGTTATACGTTTGCATTATGCGTTATGCGTTATGCGTTATGCGTTATGCTTTATGCGTTATGCGTTATGCGTTATGCGTTATACTGTATGCGTTATGCGTTATGCGTTATGGATTATGCGTTATGGGTTGTTCGTTATGCTTTATGCGTTGGGCGTTATACGTTTGCATTATGCGTTATGCGATATGCGTTATGCGTTAACGTTATGCGTTTTGCGTTATGCGTTATGCGTTATGCGTTATGCGTTATGCGTTATGCGTTAACGTTATGCGTTTTGCGTTATGCGTTATGCGTTATGCGTTATGCGTTATGCGTTATGCGTTATGCGTTATGCGTTATGCGTTATGCGTTATGCGTTATGCGTTATGGGTTATGCGTTATGCGTTATGAGTTATGCGTTATGCGTTATGCGTTATGCTTTATGCGTTATTCGTGTTCCGTTATGCGTTAGGCGTTATGGGTTTTCCGGTGTTCGTTATGCGTTGTGCATTATGCGTTATGCGTTATTAAGTAAGGGTTATGGTTTATGCATTATGCGTTGTGCGCTATACGTTTGCGTTATGCGTTATGCGTTATGCGTTATGCGTTATGCATAATGCGTTATACGTTATGCGCTAGGCGTTGTGCGTTATAAGTTTGTGTTATGCGTTATGCGTTATGCGTTATACTTTATGCGTTATGCGTTATGCGTTATGGATTATGCGTTATGGGTTGTTCGTTATGCTTTATGCGTTGGGCGTTATACGTTTGCATTATGCGTTATGCGTTTTGCGTTATGCGATATGCTTTATGCGTTATGCGTTATGCGTTATGCGTTATACGGTGTGCGTTATGCGCTATGCGTTATGTGTTATGAGTTACGCGTTATGCGTTATGCGTTTTGCGGTATTCGTTATGCGTTGTGAATTATGCCTTATGCGTTGTGCGTTATGGGTTATGGGTTATGCGTTATGCTTTATGCGTTATTCATTTTGCGTTATGCGTTATTCGTTATGAGTTATGAGTTATAAGTTATGCGTAATGCGTTATGCCTTATGCGATATGCGTATGTGTTATGCGATATGCGTTATGCGTTATACGTTATGCGTTATGCGTTATGCGTTATGCGTTATGGGTTATGCGTTATGCGTTATGGTTATGCGTTATGCGTTATGCGTTATGCGTTATGCGTTATGCGTTATGCGTTATGCGTATGTGTTATGCGATATGCGTTATGCGTTATGCGTCATGCGTTATGCGTTATGCAAATGCGTTATACGTTATGTATTATGCGTTATGCCTTATGCGTTATGCGATATGCGTCATGCATCAAGCCTTATGCGTTATGCGATATGCGATATGCGTCATGCATCAAGCCTTATGCGTTATGGGTTATGCGTTAACGTTATGCGTTTTGCGTTATGCGTTATGCGTTATGCGTTATGCGTTATGCGTTATGCGTTATGCGTTATGCGTTATGGGTTATGCGTTATGCGTTATGTGTTATGCGTTATGCGTTATGCGTTATGCTTTATGCGTTATTCGTGATCCGTTATGCGTTAGGCGTTATGGGTTTTCCGGTGTTCGTTATGCGTTGTGCATTATGCGTTATGCGTTATTAAGTAAGGGTTATGGTTTATGCATTATGCGTTGTGCGCTATACGTTTGCGTTATGCGTTATGCGTTATGCGTTATGCGTTATGCGTTATACGTTATGTATTATGCGTTATGCCTTATGCGTTATGCGATATGCGTCATGCATCAAGCCTTATGCGTTATGCGATATGCGATATGCGTCATGCATCAAGCCTTATGCGTTATGGGTTACGCGTTAACGTTATGCCTTTTGCGTTATGCGTTATGCGTTATGCGTTATGCGTTATGCGTTATGCGTTATGCGTTATGCGTTATGCGTTATGCGTTATGCGTTATGCGTTATGCGTTATGCGTTATGGATTATGCGTTATGGGTTGTTCGTTATGCTTTATGCGTTGGGCGTTATACGTTTGCATTATGCGTTATGCGTTATGCGTTATGCGTTATGCTTTATGCGTTATGCGTTATGCGTTATGCGTTATACTGTATGCGTTATGCGTTATGCGTTATGGATTATGCGTTATGGGTTGTTCGTTATGCTTTATGCGTTGGGCGTTATACGTTTGCATTATGCGTTATGCGATATGCGTTATGCGTTAACGTTATGCGTTTTGCGTTATGCGTTATGCGTTATGCGTTATGCGTTATGCGTTAACGTTATGCGTTTTGCGTTATGCGTTATGCGTTATGCGTTATGCGTTATGCGTTATGCGTTATGCGTTATGCGTTATGCGTTATGCGTTATGCGTTATGCGTTATGGGTTATGCGTTATGCGTTATGAGTTATGCGTTATGCGTTATGCGTTATGCTTTATGCGTTATTCGTGTTCCGTTATGCGTTAGGCGTTATGGGTTTTCCGGTGTTCGTTATGCGTTGTGCATTATGCGTTATGCGTTATTAAGTAAGGGTTATGGTTTATGCATTATGCGTTGTGCGCTATACGTTTGCGTTATGCGTTATGCGTTATGCGTTATGCGTTATGCATAATGCGTTATACGTTATGTATTATGCGTTATGCCTTATGCGTTATGCGATATGCGTCATGCATCAAGCCTTATGCGTTATGCGATATGCGATATGCGTCATGCATCAAGCCTTATGCGTTATGGGTTATGCGTTAACGTTATGCGTTTTGCGTTATGCGTTATGCGTTATGCGTTATGCGTTATGCGTTATGCGTTATGCGTTATGCGTTATGCGTTATGCGTTATGCGTTATGCGTTATGGGTTATGCGTTATGGTTATGCGTTATGCGTTATGCGTTATGCGTTATGCGTACGTGTTATGCGATATGCGTTATGCGTTATGCGTTATGCGTTATGCGTTATGGATTATGCGTTATGGGTTGTTCGTTATGCTTTATGCGTTGGGCGTTATACGTTTGCATTATGCGTTATGCGTTATGCGTTATGCGTTATGCTTTATGCGTTATGCGTTATGCGTTATGCGTTATACTTTATGCGTTATGCGTTATGCGTTATGCGTTATACTTTATGCGTTATGCGTTATGCGTTATGGATTATGCGTTATGGGTTGTTCGTTATGCTTTATGCGTTGGGCGTTATACGTTTGCATTATGCGTTATGCGATATGCGTTATGCGTTAACGTTATGCGTTTTGCGTTATGCGTTATGCGTTATGCGTTATGCGTTATGCGTTAACGTTATGCGTTTTGCGTTATGCGTTATGCGTTATGCGTTATGCGTTATGCGTTATGCGTTATGCGTTATGCGTTATGCGTTATGCGTTATGCGTTATGCGTTATGCGTTATACTTTATGCGTTATGCGTTATGCGTTATGGATTATGCGTTATGGGTTGTTCGTTATGCTTTATGCGTTGGGCGTTATACGTTTGCATTATGCGTTATGCGATATGCGTTATGCGTTATACGTTATGCGTTATGCGTTATGCGTTATGGGTTATGCGTTATGGTTATGCGTTATGCGTTATGCGTTATGCGTTATGCGTACGTGTTATGCGATATGCGTTATGCGTTATGCGTTATGCGTTATGCGTTATGGATTATGCGTTATGGGTTGTTCGTTATGCTTTATGCGTTGGGCGTTATACGTTTGCATTATGCGTTATGCGTTATGCGTTATGCGTTATGCTTTATGCGTTATGCGTTATGCGTTATGCGTTATGGGTTATGCGTTATGGTTATGCGTTATGCGTTATGCGTTATGCGTTATGCGTATGTGTTATGCGATATGCGTTATGCGTTATGCGTTATGCGTTATGGATTATGCGTTATGGGTTGTTCGTTATGCTTTATGCGTTGGGCGTTATACGTTTGCATTATGCGTTATGCGTTATGCGTTATGCGTTATGCTTTATGCGTTATGCGTTATGCGTTATGCGTTATACTTTATGCGTTATGCGTTATGCGTTATGGATTATGCGTTATGGGTTGTTCGTTATGCTTTATGCGTTGGGCGTTATACGTTTGCATTATGCGTTATGCGATATGCGTTATGCGTTAACGTTATGCGTTTTGCGTTATGCGTTATGCGTTATGCGTTATGCGTTATGCGTTAACGTTATGCGTTTTGCGTTATGCGTTATGCGTTATGCGTTATGCGTTATGCGTTATGCGTTATGCGTTATGCGTTATGCGTTATGCGTTATGCGTTATGCGTTATGCGTTATGCGTTATGGGTTATGCGTTATGCGTTATGAGTTATGCGTTATGCGTTATGCGTTATGCTTTATGCGTTATTCGTGTTCCGTTATGCGTTAGGCGTTATGGGTTTTCCGGTGTTCGTTATGCGTTGTGCATTATGCGTTATGCGTTATTAAGTAAGGGTTATGGTTTATGCATTATGCGTTGTGCGCTATACGTTTGCGTTATGCGTTATGCGTTATGCGTTATGCGTTATGCATAATGCGTTATACGTTATGTATTATGCGTTATGCCTTATGCGTTATGCGATATGCGTCATGCATCAAGCCTTATGCGTTATGCGATATGCGATATGCGTCATGCATCAAGCCTTATGCGTTATGGGTTATGCGTTATCGTTATGCGTTTTGCGTTATGCGTTATGCGTTATGCGTTATGCGTTATGCGTTATGCGTTATGCGTTATGCGTTATGCGTTATGCGTTATGCGTTATGCGTTATGCGTTATGCGTTATGCGTTATGCGTTATGCTTTATGCGTTATTCGTGATCCGTTATGCGTTAGGCGTTATGGGTTTTCCGGTGTTCGTTATGCGTTGTGCATTATGCGTTATGCGTTATTAAGTAAGGGTTATGGTTTATGCATTATGCGTTGTGCGCTATACGTTTGCGTTATGCGTTATGCGTTATGCGTTATACGGTATGCGTTATGCGTTATACGTTATGCGTTATGCGTTATGCGTTATGTGTTATGCGTTATGCATTATGCGTTATACGGTATGCGTTATGCGTTATACGTTATGCGTTATGCGTTATGCGTTATGGGTTATGCGTTATGCGTTATGGTTATGCGTTATGCGTTATACGGTATGCGTTATGCGTTATACGTTATGCGTTATGCGTTAGGCGTTATGCGATTTGCGGTATTCGTTAAGCGTTGTCCATTATGCGTTATGCGTTATGCGTTAAGGGTTATGGGTTATGCGTTATGCTTTATGCGTTATGCGTTATGCGTTATGCGTTATGCGTTATGCGTTATCAAGTAAGGGTTATGGTTTATGCATTATGCGTTGTGCGCTATACGTTTGCGTTATGCGTTATGCGTTATGCGTTATACGGTATGCGTTATGCGTTATACGTTATGCGTAATGCGTTATGCGTTATGCGTTATGCGTTATGCGTTATGCATTATGCGTTATACGGTATGCGTTATGCGTTATACGTTATGCGTTATGCGTTATGCGTTATGGGTTATGCGTTATGCGTTATGGTTATGCGTTATGCGTTATGCGTTATGCGTTATGCGTTATGCGTTATGCGTTATACGTTATACGTTATGCGTTATGCGTTATGCGATATGCGTTATGCGTTATGCGTTATGCGTTATGCGTTATGCGTTATGCGTTATGCGTTATATGTTATGCGTTATGCGTTATACGTTATGCGTTGTGCGTTATACGTTTGCGTTATGCGTTATGCGTCATGCGTTATACGGTATGCGTTATGCGTTATGCGTTATGCGTTATGCGTTATGCGTTATGCGTTATGCGTCTTGCGGTATTCGTTATGCTTTGTGCATTATGCGTTATGCGTTGTGCGTTATGGGTTATGATTTATGCGTTATGCGTTATGCGTTGTGCGTTATACGTTTGCGTTATGCGTTATGCGTTATGCGTTCTACGGTATGCGTTATGCGTTATGCGTTATGCGTTATGCGTTATGCGTTATGCGTTATGCGTTATGCGTTATGCGTTATGCGTTATGCGTTATGCGTTATGCGTTATGCGTTATGCGTTATGCGTTATGCGTTATGCGTTATGCTTTATGCGTTATTCGTGATCCGTTATGCGTTAGGCGTTATGGGTTTTCCGGTGTTCGTTATGCGTTGTGCATTATGCGTTATGCGTTATTAAGTAAGGGTTATGGTTTATGCATTATGCGTTGTGCGCTATACGTTTGCGTTATGCGTTATGCGTTATGCGCTATACGGTATGCGTTATGCGTTATACGTTATGCGTTATGCGTTATGCGTTATGCGTTATTCGTTATGCATTATGCGTTATACGGTATGCGTTATGCGTTATACGTTATGCGTTATGCGTTATGCGTTATGGGTTATGCGTTATGCGTTATGGTTATGCGTTATGCGTTATACGGTATGCGTTATGCGTTATGCGTTATGCGTTATGCGTTATGCGTTATGCGTTATGCGTTATGCATAATGCGTTATACGTTATGTATTATGCGTTATGCGTTATGCGTTATGCGTTATGCGTTATGCGTTATGCGTTATGCGTTATGCGTTATGCGTTATGCGTTATGCGTTATGCGCTAGGCGTTGTGCGTTATAAGTTTGCGTTATGCGTTATGCGTTATGCGTTATACTTTATGCGTTATGCGTTATGCGTTATGGATTATGCGTTATGGGTTGTTCGTTATGCTTTATGCGTTGGGCGTTATACGTTTGCATTATGCGTTATGCGTTTTGCGTTATGCGTTATGCTTTATGCGTTATGCGTTATGCGTTATGCGTTATACGGTGTGCGTTATGCGCTATGCGTTATGTGTTATGAGTTACGCGTTATGCGTTATGCGTTTTGCGGTATTCGTTATGCGTTGTGCATTATGCCTTATGCGTTGTGCGTTATGGGTTATGGGTTATGCGTTATGCTTTATGCGTTATTCATTTTGCGTTATGCGTTATTCGTTATGAGTTATGAGTTATAAGTTATGCGTAATGCGTTATGCGTTATGCGTTATGCGTTATGCGTTATGCGTTATGCGTTATGCGTTATGCGTTATGCGTTATGCGTTATGCGTTATGCGTTATGCGTTATGCGTTATGCGTTATGCGTTATGCGTTATGCGTTATGCGTTATGCGTTATGCGTTATTCGTTATGCTTTATGCGTTATGCATTATGCGTTATACGGTATGCGGTATGCGTTATACGATATGCGTTATGCGTTATGCGTTATGGGTTATGCGTTATGCGTTATGGTTATGCGTTATGCGTTATGCGTTATGCGTTTGCGTTATGCGTATGTGTTATGCGATATGCGTTATGCGTTATGCGTTATGCATAATGCGTTATACGTTATGTATTATGCGTTATGCCTTATGCGTTATGCGATATGCGTCATGCATCAAGCCTTATGCGTTATGCGATATGCGTTATGCGTTATGCGTTATGCGTTATGCGTTATGCGTTATGCGTTATGCGTTATGCGTTATGCGCTATGCGTTGTGCGTTATGCGTGATCCGTTATGCGTTATGCGTTATGCGTTATGCGTTATGCGTTATGCGTTATGCGTTATGCGTTATGCGTTATGCGCTAGGCGTTGTGCGTTATAAGTTTGCGTTATGCGTTATGCGTTATGCGTTATACTTTATGCGTTATGCGTTATGCGTTATGGATTATGCATTATGGGCTGTTCGTTATGCTTTATGCGTTGGGCGTTATACGTTTGCATTATGCGTTATGCGTTTTGCGTTATGCGATATGCTTTATGCGTTATGCGTTATGCGTTATGCGTTATACGGTGTGCGTTATGCGCTATGCGTTATGTGTTATGAGTTACGCGTTATGCGTTATGCGTTTTGCGGTATTCGTTATGCGTTGTGAATTATGCCTTATGCGTTGTGCGTTATGGGTTATGGGTTATGCGTTATGCTTTATGCGTTATTCATTTTGCGTTATGCGTTATTCGTTATGAGTTATAAGTTATGCGTAATGCGTTATGCCTTATGCGATATGCGTATGTGTTATGCGATATGCGTTATGCGTTATACGTTATGCGTTATGCGTTATGCGTTATGGGTTATGCGTTATGCGTTATGGTTATGCGTTATGCGTTATGCGTTATGCGTTATGCGTTATGCGTTATGCGTATGTGTTATGCGATATGCGTTATGCGTTATGCGTCATGCGTTATGCGTTATGCATAATGCGTTATACGTTATGTATTATGCGTTATGCCTTATGCGTTATGCGATATGCGTCATGCATCAAGCCTTATGCGTTATGCGATATGCGATATGCGTCATGCATCAAGCCTTATGCGTTATGGGTTATGCGTTAACGTTATGCGTTTTGCGTTATGCGTTATGCGTTATGCGTTATGCGTTATGCGTTATGCGTTATGCGTTATGCGTTATGCGTTATGGGTTATGCGTTATGCGTTATGTGTTATGCGTTATGCGTTATGCGTTATGCTTTATGCGTTATTCGTGATCCGTTATGCGTTAGGCGTTATGGGTTTTCCGGTGTTCGTTATGCGTTGTGCATTATGCGTTATGCGTTATTAAGTAAGGGTTATGGTTTATGCATTATGCGTTGTGCGCTATACGTTTGCGTTATGCGTTATGCGTTATGCGTTATGCATAATGCGTTATACGTTATGTATTATGCGTTATGCCTTATGCGTTATGCGATATGCGTCATGCATCAAGCCTTATGCGTTATGCGATATGCGATATGCGTAATGCATCAAGCCTTATGCGTTATGGGTTACGCGTTAACGTTATGCCTTTTGCGTTATGCGTTATGCGTTATGCGTTATGCGTTATGCGTTATGCGTTATGCGTTATGCGTTATGCGTTATGCGTTATGCGTTATGCGTTATGCGTTATGCGTTATGCGTTATGCGTTATGCGTTATGCTTTATGCGTTATTCGTGATCCGTTATGCGTTAGGCGTTATGGGTTTTCCGGTGTTCGTTATGCGTTGTGCATTATGCGTTATGCGTTATTAAGTAAAGGTTATGGTTTATGCATTATGCGTTGTGCGCTATACGTTTGCGTTATGCGTTATGCGTTATGCGTTATGCGTTATGCGCTAGGCGTTGTGCGTTATAAGTTTGCGTTATGCGTTATGCGTTATGCGTTATACTTTATGCGTTATGCGTTATGCGTTATGGATTATGCGTTATGGGTTGTTCGTTATGCTTTATGCGTTGGGCGTTATACGTTTGCATTATGCGTTATGCGTTATGCGTTATGCGTTATGCTTTATGCGTTATGCGTTATGCGTTATGCGTTATACTTTATGCGTTATGCGTTATGCGTTATGGATTATGCGTTATGGGTTGTTCGTTATGCTTTATGCGTTGGGCGTTATACGTTTGCATTATGCGTTATGCGATATGCGTTATGCGTTATACGTTATGCGTTATGCGTTATGCGTTATGGGTTATGCGTTATGGTTATGCGTTATGCGTTATGCGTTATGCGTACGTGTTATGCGATATGCGTTATGCGTTATGCGTTATGCGTTATGCGTTATGGATTATGCGTTATGGGTTGTTCGTTATGCTTTATGCGTTGGGCGTTATACGTTTGCATTATGCGTTATGCGTTATGCGTTATGCTTTATGCGTTATGCGTTATGCGTTATGCGTTATACTTTATGCGTTATGCGTTATGCGTTATGGATTATGCGTTATGGGTTGTTCGTTATGCTTTATGCGTTGGGCGTTATACGTTTGCATTATGCGTTATGCGATATGCGTTATGCGTTAACGTTATGCGTTTTGCGTTATGCGTTATGCGTTATGCGTTATGCGTTATGCGTTAACGTTATGCGTTTTGCGTTATGCGTTATGCGTTATGCGTTATGCGTTATGCGTTATGCGTTATGCGTTATGCGTTATGCGTTATGCGTTATGCGTTATGGGTTATGCGTTATGCGTTATGAGTTATGCGTTATGCGTTATGCGTTATGCTTTATGCGTTATTCGTGTTCCGTTATGCGTTAGGCGTTATGGGTTTTCCGGTGTTCGTTATGCGTTGTGCATTATGCGTTATGCGTTATTAAGTAAGGGTTATGGTTTATGCATTATGCGTTGTGCGCTATACGTTTGCGTTATGCGTTATGCGTTATGCGTTATGCGTTATGCATAATGCGTTATACGTTATGTATTATGCGTTATGCCTTATGCGTTATGCGATATGCGTCATGCATCAAGCCTTATGCGTTATGCGATATGCGATATGCGTCATGCATCAAGCCTTATGCGTTATGGGTTATGCGTTAACGTTATGCGTTTTGCGTTATGCGTTATGCGTTATGCGTTATGCGTTATGCGTTATGCGTTATGCGTTATGCGTTATGCGTTATGCGTTATGCGTTATGCGTTATGCGTTATGCGTTATGCTTTATGCGTTATTCGTGATCCGTTATGCGTTAGGCGTTATGGGTTTTCCGGTGTTCGTTATGCGTTGTGCATTATGCGTTATGCGTTATTAAGTAAGGGTTATGGTTTATGCATTATGCGTTGTGCGCTATACGTTTGCGTTATGCGTTATGCGTTATGCGTTATACGGTATGCGTTATGCGTTATACGTTATGCGTTATGCGTTATGCGTTATGCGTTATGCGTTATGCATTATGCGTTATACGGTATGCGTTATGCGTTATACGTTATGCGTTATGCGTTATGCGTTATGGGTTATGCGTTATGCGTTATGGTTATGCGTTATGCGTTATACGGTATGCGTTATGCGTTATACGTTATGCGTTATGCGTTAGGCGTTATGCGATTTGCGGTATTCGTTAAGCGTTGTGCATTATGCGTTATGCGTTATGCGTTAAGGGTTATGGGTTATGCGTTATGCTTTATGCGTTATGCGTTATGCGTTATGCGTTATGCGTTATGCGTTATGCGTTATGCATAATGCGTTATACGTTACGTATTATGCGTTATGCCTTATGCGTTATGCGATATGCGTCATGCATCAAGCCTTATGCGTTATGCGATATGCGATATGCGTCATGCATCAAGCCTTATGCGTTATGTGTTATGCGTTAACGTTATGCGTTTTGCGTTATGCGTTATGCGTTATGCGTTATGCGTTATGCGTTATGCGTTATGCGTTATGCGTTATGCGTTATGCGTTATGCGTTATGCGTTATGCTTTATGCGTTATTCGTGATCCGTTATGCGTTATGCGTTATACGTTATGCGTTGTGCGTTATACGTTTGCGTTATGCGTTATGCGTCATGCGTTATACGGTATGCGTTATGCGTTATGCGTTATGCGTTATGCGTTATGCGTTATGCGTTATGCGTCTTGCGGTATTCGTTATGCTTTGTGCATTATGCGTTATGCGTTGTGCGTTATGGGTTATGATTTATGCGTTATGCGTTATGCGTTGTGCGTTATACGTTTGCGTTATGCGTTATGCGTTATGCGTTATACGGTATGCGTTATGCGTTATGCGTTATGCGTTATGCGTTATGCGTTATGCGTTATGCGTTATGCGTATTGCGTTATGCGTTATGCGTTATGCGTTATGCGTTATGCGTTATGCGTTATGCGTTATGCGTTATGCGTTATGCGTTATGCGTTATGCGTTATGCTTTATGCGTTATTCGTGATCCGTTATGCGTTAGGCGTTATGGGTTTTCCGGTGTTCGTTATGCGTTGTGCATTATGCGTTATGCGTTATTAAGTAAGGGTTATGGTTTATGCATTATGCGTTGTGCGCTATACGTTTGCGTTATGCGTTATGCGTTATGCGTTATACGGTATGCGTTATGCGTTATACGTTATGCGTTATGCGTTATGCGTTATGCGTTATTCGTTATGCATTATGCGTTATACGGTATGCGTTATGCGTTATACGTTATGCGTTATGCGTTATGCGTTATGGGTTATGCGTTATGCGTTATGGTTATGCGTTATGCGTTATACGGTATGCGTTATGCGTTATACGTTATACGTTATGCGTTATGCGTTAGGCGTTATGCGATTTGCGGTATTCGTTAAGCGTTGTGCATTATGCGTTATGCGTTATGCGTTAAGGGTTATGGGTTATGCGTTATGCTTTATGCGTTATGCGTTATGCGTTATGCGTATGTGTTATGCGATATGCGTTATGCGTTATGCTTTATGCGTTATTCGTGATCCGTTATGCGTTATGCGTTATACGTTATGCGTTGTGCGTTATACGTTTGCGTTATGCGTTATGCGTCATGCGTTATACGGTATGCGTTATGCGTTATGCGTTATGCGTTATGCGTTATGCGTTATGCGTTATGCGTCTTGCGGTATTCGTTATGCTTTGTGCATTATGCGTTATGCGTTGTGCGTTATGGGTTATGATTTATGCGTTATGCGTTATGCGTTGTGCGTTATACGTTTGCGTTATGCGTTATGCGTTATGCGTTATACGGTATGCGTTATGCGTTATGCGTTATGCGTTATGCGTTATGCGTTATGCGTTATGCGTTATGCGTATTGCGTTATGCGTTATGCGTTATGCGTTATGCGTTATGCGTTATGCGTTATGCGTTATGCGTTATGCGTTATGCGTTATGCGTTATGCGTTATGCGTTATGCGTTATGCTTTATGCGTTATTCGTGATCCGTTATGCGTTAGGCGTTATGGGTTTTCCGGTGTTCGTTATGCGTTGTGCATTATGCGTTATGCGTTATTAAGTAAGGGTTATGGTTTATGCATTATGCGTTGTGCGCTATACGTTTGCGTTATGCGTTATGCGTTATGCGTTATACGGTATGCGTTATGCGTTATACGTTATGCGTTATGCGTTATGCGTTATGCGTTATTCGTTATGCATTATGCGTTATACGGTATGCGTTATGCGTTATACGTTATGCGTTATGCGTTATGCGTTATGGGTTATGCGTTATGCGTTATGGTTATGCGTTATGCGTTATACGGTATGCGTTATGCGTTATACGTTATACGTTATGCGTTATGCGTTAGGCGTTATGCGATTTGCGGTATTCGTTAAGCGTTGTGCATTATGCGTTATGCGTTATGCGTTAAGGGTTATGGGTTATGCGTTATGCTTTATGCGTTATGCGTTATGCGTTATGCGTATGTGTTATGCGATATGCGTTATGCGTTTTGCGTTATGCGTTATGCGTTATGCGTTATGCGTTATGCGTTATGCGTTATGCGTTATGCGTTATGCGTTATGCGTTATGCGTTATGCGTTATGCTTTATGCGTTATTCGTGATCCGTTATGCGTTAGGCGTTATGGGTTTTCCGGTGTTCGTTATGGTTATGCGTTATGCTTTATGCGTTATTCGTGATCCGTTATGCGTTAGGCGTTATGGGTTTTCCGGTGTTCGTTATGCGTTGTGCATTATGCGTTATGCGTTATCAAGTAAGGGTTATGGTTTATGCATTATGCGTTGTGCGCTATACGTTTGCGTTATGCGTTATGCGTTATGCGTTATACGGTATGCGTTATGCGTTATACGTTATGCGTAATGCGTTATGCGTTATGCGTTATGCGTTTTGCGTTATGCATTATGCGTTATACGGTATGCGTTATGCGTTATACATTATGCGTTATGCGTTATGCGTTATGGGTTATGCGTTATGCGTTATGGTTATGCGTTATGCGTTATACGTTATGCGTTATGCGTTATGCGTTATGCGTTATGCGTTATGCATTATGCGTTATACGGTATGCGTTATGCGTTATACGTTATGCGTTATGCGTTATGCGTTATGGGTTATGCGTTATGCGTTATGGTTATGCGTTATGCGTTATACGGTATGCGTTATGCGTTATACGTTATGCGTTATGCGTTAGGCGTTATGCGATTTGCGGTATTCGTTAAGCGTTGTGCATTATGCGTTATGCGTTATGCGTTAAGGGTTATGGGTTATGCGTTATGCTTTATGCGTTATGCGTTATGCGTTATGCGTATGTGTTATGCGATATGCGTTATGCGTTATGCGTTATGCGTTATGCGTTATGCGTTATGCGTTATGCGTTATGCGTTATGCGTTATGCATAATGCGTTATACGTTACGTATTATGCGTTATGCCTTATGCGTTATGCGATATGCGTCATGCATCAAGCCTTATGCGTTATGCGATATGCGATATGCGTCATGCATCAAGCCTTATGCGTTATGTGTTATGCGTTAACGTTATGCGTTTTGCGTTATGCGTTATGCGTTATGCGTTATGCGTTATGCGTTATGCGTTATGCGTTATGCGTTATGCGTTATGCGTTATGCGTTATGCGTTATGCTTTATGCGTTATTCGTGATCCGTTATGCGTTAGGCGTTATGGGTTTTCCGGTGTTCGTTATGCGTTGTGCATTATGCGTTATGCGTTATCAAGTAAGGGTTATGGTTTATGCATTATGAGTTGTGCGCTATACGTTTGCGTTATGCGTTATACGTTATGCGTTATACGGTATGCGTTATGCGTTATACGTTATGCGTAATGCGTTATGCGTTATGCGTTATGCGTTATGCGTTATGCATTATGCGTTATACGGTATGCGTTATGCGTTATACGTTATGCGTTATGCGTTATGCGTTATGGGTTATGCGTTATGCGTTATGGTTATGCGTTATGCGTTATGCGTTATGCGTTATGCGTTATGCGTTATGCGTTATGCGTTATGCGTTATACGTTATACGTTATGCGTTATGCGTTATGCGATATGCGTTATGCGTTATGCGTTATGCGTTATGCGTTATGCGTTATATGTTATGCGTTATGCGTTATACGTTATGCGTTGTGCGTTATACGTTTGCGTTATGCGTTATGCGTCATGCGTTATACGGTATGCGTTATGCGTTATGCGTTATGCGTTATGCGTTATGCGTTATGCGTTATGCGTCTTGCGGTATTCGTTATGCTTTGTGCATTATGCGTTATGCGTTGTGCGTTATGGGTTATGATTTATGCGTTATGCGTTATGCGTTGTGCATTATACGTTTGCGTTATGCGTTATGCGTTATGCGTTATACGGTATGCGTTATGCGTTATGCGTTATGCGTTATGCGTTATGCGTTATGCGTTATGCGTTATGCGTTATGCGTTATGCGTTATGCGTTATGCGTTATGCGTTATGCGTTATGCGTTATGCGTTATGCGTTATGCGTTATGCGTTATGCGTTATGCGTTATGCGTTATGCGTTATGCGTTATGCTTTATGCGTTATTCGTGATCCGTTATGCGTTAGGCGTTATGGGTTTTCCGGTGTTCGTTATGCGTTGTGCATTATGCGTTATGCGTTATTAAGTAAGGGTTATGGTTTATGCATTATGCGTTGTGCGCTATACGTTTGCGTTATGCGTTATGCGTTATGCGTTATACGGTATGCGTTATGCGTTATACGTTATGCGTTATGCGTTATGCGTTATGCGTTATGCGTTATGCGTTATGCTTTATGCGTTATACGGTATGCGTTATGCGTTATACGTTATGCGTTATGCGTTATGCGTTATGGGTTATGCGTTATGCGTTATGGTTATGCGTTATGCGTTATGCGTTATGCGTTATGCGTTATGCGTTATGCGTTATACGTTATACGTTATGCGTTATGCGTTATGCGATATGCGTTATGCGTTATGCGTTATGCGTTATGCGTTATGCGTTATATGTTATGCGTTATGCGTTATACGTTATGCGTTGTGCGTTATACGTTTGCGTTATGCGTTATGCGTCATGCGTTATACGGTATGCGTTATGCGTTATGCGTTATGCGTTATGCGTTATGCGTCTTGCGGTATTCGTTATGCTTTGTGCATTATGCGTTATGCGTTGTGCGTTATGGGTTATGATTTATGCGTTATGCGTTATGCGTTATGCGTTATGCGTTGTGCGTTATACGTTTGCGTTATGCGTTATGCGTTATGCGTTATACGGTATGCGTTATGCGTTATGCGTTATGCGTTATGCGTTATGCGTTATGCGTTATGCTTTATGTGTTATGCGTTATGCGTTATGCGTGATCCGTTATGCGTTATGCGTTATGCGTTATGCGTTATGCGTTATACGGTGTGCGTTATGCGTTATGCGTTATGAGTTATGCGTTATGCGTTATGCGTTATGCGTCTTGCGGTATTCGTTATGCTTTGTGCATTATGGGTTATGCGTTGTGCGTTATGGGTTATGATTTATGCGTTATGCGAATTGCGTTATGCGTTATGCGTTATGCGTTATGCGTTATGCGTTATGCGTTATGCGTTATGCGTTATGCTTTATGCGTCATGCGTGATCCGTTATGCGTTAGGCGTTATGCGATTTGCGGTATTCGTTAAGCGTTGTGCATTATGCGTTATGCGTTATGCGATATGCGTTATGCGTTATGCGTTATGCGTTATGCGTTATGCGTTATGCGTTATGCGTTATGTGTTATGCGGTATGCGTTATGCGTTATGCGTTATGCGTTATGCGTTATGCGTTATGCGTTAAGCGTTATGCGTTATGCGTTATGCGTTATGCGTTATGCGCTATGCGTTGTGCGTTATGCGTGATCCGTTATGCGTTATGCGTTATGCGTTATGCGTTATGCGTTATGCGTTATGCGTTATGCGTTATGCGTTATGCGTTATGCGTTATGCGTTATGCGTTATGCGTTATGCGTTATGCGCTATGCGTTGTGCGTTATAAGTTTGCGTTATGCGTTATGCGTTATGCGTTATACTTTATGCGTTATGCGTTATGCGTTATGCGTTATGCGTTATGGATTATGCGTAATGGGTTGTTCGTTATGCTTTATGCGTTGGGCGTTATACGTTTGCATTATGCGTTATGCGTAATGCATTATGCTTTATGCGTTATGCGTTATGCGTTATGGGTTATGCGTTATGCGTTATGGTTATGCGTTATGCGTTATGCGTTATGCGTTATGCGTTATGCGTTATGCTTTATGCGTTATTCGTGATCCGTTATGCGTTAGGCGTTATGGGTTTTCCGGTATCGTTATGCGTTGTGCATTATGCGTTATGCGTTATACGGTATGCGTTATGCGTTATACGTTATGCGTTATGCGTTATGCGTTATGCGTTATGCGTTATGCATTATGCCTTATACGGTATGCGTTATGCGTTATACGTTATGCGTTATGCGTTATGCGTTATGGGTTATGCGTTATGCGTTATGGTTATGCGTTATGCGTTATGCGTTATGCGTTATGCGTTATGCGTTATGCGTTATGCTTTATGCGTTATTCGTGATCCGTTATGCGTTAGGCGTTATGGGTTTTCCGGTGTTCGTTATGCGTTGTGCATTATGCGTTATGCGTTATGAAGTAAGGGTTATGGTTTATGCATTATGCGTTGTGCGCTATACGTTTGCGTTATGCGTTATGCGTTATACGGTATGCGTTATGCGTTATACGTAATGCGTTATGCGTTATGCGTTATGCGTTATGCGTTATGCGTTATGCGTTATGCGTTATGCGTTATACGGTATGCGTTATGCGTTATACGTTATGCGTTATGCGTTATGCGTTATGCGTTATGCGTTATGCGTTATGCATTATGCGTTATACGGTATGCGTTATGCGTTATACGTTATGCGTTATGCGTTATGCGTTATGCGTTATGGGTTATGCGTTATGCGTTATGGTTATGCGTTATGCGTTATGCGTTATGCGTTATGCGTTATGCGTTATGCGTTATGCGTTATGCGTTATGCGTTATGCGTTATGCGTTATACGGTATGCATTATGCGTTATACGTTATGCGTTATGCGTTATGCGTTATGCGTTATGCGTTTTGCGGTATTCGTTATGCGTTGTGCATTATGCCTTATGCGTTGTGCGATATGGGTTATGGGTTATGCGTTATGCTTTATGCGTTATTCATTTTGCGTTATGCGTTATTCGTTATGAGTTATGAGTTATAAGTTATGCGTAATGCGTTATGCCTTATGCGTTATGCGTACGTGTTATGCGATATGCGTTATGCGTTATGCGTTATGCGTTATGCGTTATGCGTTATGCGTTATGCGTTATGCGGTATGCGTTATGCGTTATGCGTTATGCGTTATGCGTTATGCGTTATGCGTTAAGCGTTATGCGTTATGCGTTATGCGTTATGCGTTATGCGCTATGCGTTGTGCATTATGCGTGATCCGTTATGCGTTATGCGTTATGCGTTATGCGTTATGCGTTATGCGTTATGCGTTATGCGTTATGCGTTATGCGTTATGCGTTATGCGTTATGCGCTATGCGTTGTGCGTTATAAGTTTGCGTTATGCGTTATGCGTTATGCGTTATGCGTTATACTTTATGCGTTATGCGTTATGCGTTATGCGTTATGGATTATGCGTTATGGGTTGTTCGTTATGCTTTATGCGTTGGGCGTTATACGTTTGCATTATGCGTTATGCGTTATGCATTATGCTTTATGCGTTATGCGTTATGCGTTATGCGTTATGCGTTATTCGGTGTGCGTTATGCGTTATGCGTTATGCGTTATGAGTTACGCGTTATGCGTTATGCGTTTTGCGGTATTCGTTATGCGTTGTGCATTATGCCTTATGCGTTGTGCGTTATGGGTTATGGGTTATGCGTTGTGCTTTATGCGTTATTCATTTTGCGTTATGCGTTATTCGTTATGAGTTATGAGTTATAAGTTATGCGTAATGCGTTATGCCTTATGCGTTATGCGTATGTGTTCTGCGATATGCGTTATGCGTTATGCGTTATGCGTTATGCGTTCTGCATAATGCGTTATACGTTATGTATTATGCGTTATGCCTTATGCGTTATGCGATATGCGTCATGCATCAAGCCTTATGCGTTATGCGATATGCGATATGCGTCATGCATCAAGCCTTATGCGTTATGGGTTGTGCGTTAACGTTATGCGTTTTGCGTTATGCGTTATGCGTTATGCGTTATGCGTTATGCCTTATGCGTTATGCGTATGTGTTATGCGATATGCGTTATGCGTTATGCGTTATGCGTTATGCGTTATGCGTTATGCGTTATGCGTTATGCGTTATGCGTTATGCTTTATGCGTTATGCGTTATGCGTTATGGGTTATGCGTTATGCGTTATATGTTATGCGTTATGCGTTAAGCGTTGTGCGTTATACGTTTGCGTTATGCGTTATGCGTTATGCGTTCTACGGTATGCGTTATGCGTTATGCTTTATGCGTTATGCGTTATGCGTTATGCGTTATACGGTGTGCGTTATGCGTTATGCGTCATGAGTTATGCGTTATGCGTTATGCGTTATGCGTTATGCGTTTTGCGGTATTCGTTATGCGTTGTGCATTATGCCTTATGCGTTGTGCGTTATGGGTTATGATTTATGAGTTATGCGATATGCGTTATGCGTTATGCGTTATGCGTTATGCGTTATGCGTTATGCGTTATGCTTTATGCGTCATGCGTGATCCGTTATGCGTTAGGCGTTATGCGATTTGCGGTATTCGTTAAGCGTTGTGCATTATGCGTTATGCGTTATGCGTTAAGGGTTATGGGTTATGCGCTATGCTTAAGCGTTATGCGTTATGCGTTATGCGTATGTGTTATGCGATATGCGTTATGCGTTATGCGTTATGCCTTATGCGTTATGCGTTATGCATAATGCGTTATACGTTATGTATTATGCGTTATGCCTTATGCGTTATGCGATATGCGTCATGCATCAAGCCTTATGCGTTATGCGATATGCGATATGCGTCATGCATCAAACCTTATGCGTTATGGGTTATGCGTTAACGTTATGCGTTTTGCGTTATGCGTTATGCGTTATGCGTTATGCGTTATGCGTTATGCGTTATGCGTTATGCGTTATGCGTTATGCGTTATGCGTTATGCGTTATGCGTTATGCGTTATGCGTTATGCGTTATGCGTTATGCGTTTTGCGGTATTCGTTATGCGTTATGCGTTATGCGTTATGCGTTATGCGTTATGCGTTATGCGTTATGCGTTATGCGTTATGCGTTATGCGCTATGCGTTGTGCGTTATGCGTGATCCGTTATGCGTTATGCGTTATGCGTTATGCGTTATGCGTTATGCGTTATGCGTTATGCGTTATGCGCTATGCGTTGTGCGTTATAAGTTTGCGTTATGCGTTATGCGTTATACTTTATGCGTTATGCGTTATGCGTTATGCGATATGGATTATGCGTTATGGGTTGTTCGTTATGCTTTATGCGTTGGGCGTTATACGTTTGCATTATGCGTTATGCGTTATGCTTTATGCGTTATGCGTTATGCGTTATGCGTTATACGGTGTGCGTTATGCGTTATGCGTTATGCGTTATGAGTTACGCGTTACGCGTTATGCGTTATGCGTTTTGCGGTATTCGTTATGCGTTGTGCATTATGCCTTATGCGTTGTGCGTTATGGGTTATGGGTTATGCGTTATGCTTTATGCTCTATTCATTTTGCGTTATGCGTTATTCGTTATGAGTTATGAGTTATAAGTTATGCGTAATGCGTTATGCCTTATGCGTTATGCGTATGTGTTATGCGATATGCGTTATGCGTTATGCGTTATGCGTTATGCGTTATGCGTTCTGCATAATGCGTTATACGTTATGTATTATGCGTTATGCCTTATGCGTTATGCGATATGCGTCATGCATCAAGCCTTATGCGTTATGCGATATGCGATATGCGTCATGCATCAAGCCTTATGCGTTATGGGTTGTGCGTTAACGTTATGCGTTTTGCGTTATGCGTTATGCGTTATGCGTTATACGTTATGCGTTATGCGTTATGCGTTATGCGTTATGCGTTATGCGTTATGCGTTATGCGTCATGCGTTATGCGTTATGCGTTATGCGTTATGCGTTATGCGTTATGTGTTATGCGTTATGCGTTATGCGTTATGCGTTATGCGTTATGCGTTATGCGTTATGCGTTATGCGTTATGCGTTATGCGTTATGCGTTATGCGTTATGCGTTATGCGTTATGCTTTATGCGTTATGCATTATGCGTTATTCGTGATCCGTTATGCGTTAGGCGTTATGGGTTTTCCGGTGTTCGTTATGCGTTGTGCATTATGCGTTATGCGTTATGAAGTAAGGGTTATGGTTTATGCATTATGCGTTGTGCGCTATACGTTTGCGTTATGCGTTATGCGTTATGCGTTATACGGTATGCGTTATGCGTTATACGTTATGCGTTATGCGTTTTGCTTTATGCGTTATGCGTTATGCGTTATGCGTTATGCGTTATGCGTTATGCGTTATGCGTTATGCGTTATGCGTTATGCGTTATGCGTTATGCGTTATGCGTTATGCTTTATGCGTTATGCATTATGCGTTATACGGTATGCGTTATGCGTTATACGTTATGCGTTATGCGTTATGCGTTATGGGTTATGCGTTATGCGTTATGCGTTATGCGTTATGCGTTATGCGTTATGCGTTATGCGTTATGCGTTATGCTTTATGCGTTATGCATTATGCGTTATACGGTATGCGTTATGCGTTATACGTTATGCGTTATGCGTTATGCGTTATGGGTTATGCGTTATGCGTTATGCGTTATGCGTTATGCGTTATGCGTTATGCGTTATGCGTTGTGCGTTATACGTTTGCGTTATGCGTTATGCGTTATGCTTTATGCGTTATGCGTTATGAGTTATGCGTTATGCGTTGTGCGTTATGCGTTATGCGTTATGCGTTATGCGTTATGCGTTATGCGTTATGCCTTATGCGTTATGCTTTATGCGTTATGCGTTATGCGTTATGCGTTATGCGTTATGCGTTATGCGTTATGCGTTATATGTTATGCGTTATGCGTTATGCGTTTTGCGTTGTGCGTTATACGTTTGCGTTATGCGTTATGCGTTATGCGTTATACGGTATGCGTTATGCGTTATGCTTTATGCGTTATGCGTTATGCGTTATGCGTTATGCGTTATGCGTTATGCGTTATGAGTTATGCGTTGTGCGTTATACGTTTGCGTTATGCGTTATGCGTTATGCTTTATGCGTTATGCGTTGTGCGTTATGCGTTATGCGTTATGCGTTATGCGTTATGCGTTATGCGTTATGCGTTATGCGTTATGCGTTATGCGTTATACGTTATGCGTTATGCGTTATGCGTTATGGGTTATGCGTTATGCGTTATGGTTATGCGTTATGCGTTATGCGTTATGCTTTATGCGATATGCGTTATGCGTTATGCGTTGTACGTTATGCGTTATGCGTTATGCGTTATGCGTTATGCGTTATGCGTTATGCGTTATGCGTTATGCGTTATGCGTTATGCGTTGTGCGTTATACGTTTGCGTTATGCGTTATGCGTTATGCATTATGCGTTATGCGTTATGAGTTATGCGTTATGCGTTGTGCGTTATGCGTTATGCGTTATACGGTATGCGTTATGTTTATGCTTTATGCGTTATGCGTTATGCGTTATGCGTTATACGGTGTGCGTTATGCGTTATGCGTTATGCTTTATGCGTTATGCGTTATGCGTTATGCGTTATGCGTTGTGCGTTATGCGTTATGCGTTATACGGTATGCGTTATGCGTTATGCTTTATGCGTTATGCGTTATGCGTTATGCGTTATACGGTGTGCGTTATGCGTTATGCGTTATGCGTTATGCGTTGTGCGTTATACGTTTGCGTTATGCGTTATGCGTTATGCGTTATGCGTTATATGTTATGCGTTATGCGTTATGCGTTATGCGTTGTGCGTTATACGTTTGCGTTATGCGTTATGCGTTATGCGTTATACGGTATGCGTTATGCGTTATGCGTTATGCGTTATGCGTTATGCGTTATGCGTTATACGGTGTGCGTTATGCGTTATGCGTTATGAGTTATGCGTTGTGCGTTATACGTTTGCGTTATGCGTTATGCGTTATGCTTTATGCGTTATGCGTTGTGCGTTATGCGTTATGCGTTATGCGTTATGCGTTATGCGTTATGCGTTATGCGTTATGCGTTATGCGTTATGCGTTATACGGTGTGCGTTATGCGTTATGCGTTATGAGTTATGCGTTGTGCGTTATACGTTTGCGTTATGCGTTATGCGTTATGCTTTATGCGTTATGCGTTATGCGTTATGCGTTATGCGTTATACGGTACGCGTTATGCGTTATACGTTATGCGTTATGCGTTATGCGTTATGGGTTATGCGTTATGCGTTATGGTTATGCGTTATGCGTTATGCGTTATGCTTTATGCGTTATGCGTTATGCGTTATGCGTTATACGTTATGCGTTATGCGTTATGCGTTATGCGTTATGCGTTATGCGTTATGCGTTATGCGTTATGCGTTGTGCATTATACGTTTGCGTTATGCGTTATGCGTTATGCTTTATGCGTTATGCGTTATGAGTTATGCGTTATGCGTTGTGCGTTATGCGTTATGCGTTATACGGTATGCGTTATGCGTTATGCTTTATGCGTTATGCGTTATGCGTTATGCGTTATGCGTTATACGGTGTGCGTTATGCGTTATGCGTTATGAGTTATGCGTTGTGCGTTATACGTTTGCGTTATGCGTTATGCGTTATGCGTTATGCGTTATGCGTTATGCGTTATGCGTTATGCGTTATGCGTTATGCGTTATGCGTTATGCGTTATGCGTTGTGCGTTATACGCTTGCGTTATGCGTTATGCGTTACGCTTTATGCGTTATGCGTTATGAGTTATGCGTTATGCGTTGTGCGTTATGCGTTATGCGTTATGCGTTATGCGTTATGCGTTATGCCTTATGCGTTATGCTTTATGCGTTATGCGTTATGCGTTATGCGTTATGCGTTATGCGTTATGCGTTATGCGTTATATGTTATGCGTTATGCGTTATGCGTTATGCGTTGTGCGTTATACGTTTGCGTTATGCGTTATGCGTTATGCGTTATGCGTTATGCGTTATACGGTATGCGTTATGCGTTATGCTTTATGCGTTATGCGTTATGCGTTATGGGTTATGCGTTATGCGTTATGCGTTATGCGTTATGCGTTATGCGTTATGCGTTATGCGTTGTGCGTTATACGTTTGCGTTATGCGTTATGCGTTATGCTTTATGCGTTATGCGTTATGAGTTATGCGTTATGCGTTGTGCGTTATGCGTTATGCGTTATGCGTTATGCGTTATGCGTTATGCGTTATGCCTTATGCGTTATGCTTTATGCGTTATGCGTTATGCGTTATGCGTTATGCGTTATGCGTTATGCGTTATGCGTTATATGTTATGCGTTATGCGTTATGCGTTTTGCGTTGTGCGTTATACGTTTGCGTTATGCGTTATGCGTTATGCGTTATACGGTATGCGTTATGCGTTATGCTTTATGCGTTATGCGTTATGCGTTATGCGTTATACGGTGTGCGTTATGCGTTATGCGTTATGAGTTATGCGTTGTGCGTTATACGTTTGCGTTATGCGTTATGCGTTATGCTTTATGCGTTATGCGTTGTGCGTTATGCGTTATGCGTTATGCGTTATGCGTTATGCGTTATGCGTTATGCGTTATGCGTTATGCGTTATGCGTTATACGTTATGCGTTATGCGTTATGCGTTATGGGTTATGCGTTATGCGTTATGGTTATGCGTTATGCGTTATGCGTTATGCTTTATGCGATATGCGTTATGCGTTATGCGTTGTACGTTATGCGTTATGCGTTATGCGTTATGCGTTATGCGTTATGCGTTATGCGTTATGCGTTATGCGTTATGCGTTATGCGTTGTGCGTTATACGTTTGCGTTATGCGTTATGCGTTATGCATTATGCGTTATGCGTTATGAGTTATGCGTTATGCGTTGTGCGTTATGCGTTATGCGTTATACGGTATGCGTTATGTTTATGCTTTATGCGTTATGCGTTATGCGTTATGCGTTATACGGTGTGCGTTATGCGTTATGCGTTATGCTTTATGCGTTATGCGTTATGAGTTATGCGTTATGCGTTGTGCGTTATGCGTTATGCGTTATACGGTATGCGTTATGCGTTATGCTTTATGCGTTATGCGTTATGCGTTATGCGTTATACGGTGTGCGTTATGCGTTATGCGTTATGCGTTATGCGTTGTGCGTTATACGTTTGCGTTATGCGTTATGCGTTATGCGTTATGCGTTATATGTTATGCGTTATGCGTTATGCGTTATGCGTTGTGCGTTATACGTTTGCGTTATGCGTTATGCGTTATGCGTTATGCGTTATGCGTTATGCGTTATGCTTTATGCGTTATGCGTTATGCGTTATGCGTTATACGGTGTGCGTTATGCGTTATGCGTTATGAGTTATGCGTTGTGCGTTATACGTTTGCGTTATGCGTTATGCGTTATGCTTTATGCGTTATGCGTTGTGCGTTATGCGTTATGCGTTATGCGTTATGCGTTATGCGTTATGCGTTATGCGTTATGCGTTATGCGTTATGCGTTATACGGTGTGCGTTATGCGTTATGCGTTATGAGTTATGCGTTGTGCGTTATACGTTTGCGTTATGCGTTATGCGTTATGCTTTATGCGTTATGCGTTATGCGTTATGCGTTATGCGTTATACGGTACGCGTTATGCGTTATACGTTATGCGTTATGCGTTATGCGTTATGGGTTATGCGTTATGCGTTATGGTTATGCGTTATGCGTTATGCGTTATGCTTTATGCGTTATGCGTTATGCGTTATGCGTTATACGTTATGCGTTATGCGTTATGCGTTATGCGTTATGCGTTATGCGTTATGCGTTATGCGTTATGCGTTGTGCATTATACGTTTGCGTTATGCGTTATGCGTTATGCTTTATGCGTTATGCGTTATGAGTTATGCGTTATGCGTTGTGCGTTATGCGTTATGCGTTATACGGTATGCGTTATGCGTTATGCTTTATGCGTTATGCGTTATGCGTTATGCGTTATGCGTTATACGGTGTGCGTTATGCGTTATGCGTTATGAGTTATGCGTTGTGCGTTATACGTTTGCGTTATGCGTTATGCGTTATGCTTTATGCGTTATGCGTTATGCGTTATGCGTTATGCGTTATGCGTTATGCGTTATGCGTTATGCGTTATGCGTTGTGCGTTATACGCTTGCGTTATGCGTTATGCGTTACGCTTTATGCGTTATGCGTTATGAGTTATGCGTTATGCGTTATGCGTTATGCGTTATGCGTTATGCGTTATGCGTTATGCGTTATGCCTTATGCGTTATGCTTTATGCGTTATGCGTTATGCGTTATGCGTTATGCGTTATGCGTTATGCGTTATGCGTTATATGTTATGCGTTATGCGTTATGCGTTATGCGTTGTGCGTTATACGTTTGCGTTATGCGTTATGCGTTATGCGTTATGCGTTATGCGTTATACGGTATGCGTTATGCGTTATGCTTTATGCGTTATGCGTTATGCGTTATGCGTTATACGGTGTGCGTTATGCGTTATGCGTTATGAGTTATGCGTTATGCGTTATGCGTTATGCGTTATGCGTTATGCGTTTTGCGGTATTCGTTATGCGTTGTGCATTATGCCTTATGCGTTGTGCGTTATGGGTTATGATTTATGCGTTATGCGATATGCTTTATGCGTTATGCGTTATGCGTTATGCGTTATGCGTTATGCGTTATGCGTTATGCGTTATATGTTATGCGTTATGCGTTATGCGTTATGCGTTGTGCGTTATACGTTTGCGTTATGCGTTATGCGTTATGCGTTATACGGTATGCGTTATGCGTTATGCGTTATGCGTTTTGCGGTATTCGTTATGCGTTATGCGTTATGCGTTATGCGTTATGCGTTATGCGTTATGCGTTATGCGTTATGCGTTATGCGTTATGCGCTATGCGTTGTGCGTTATGCGTGATCCGTTATGCGTTATGCGTTATGCGTTATGCGTTATGCGTTATGCGTTATGCGTTATGCGTTATGCGTTATGCGTTATGCGTTATGCGCTATGCGTTGTGCGTTATAAGTTTGCGTTATGCGTTATGCGTTATACTTTATGCGTTATGCGTTATGCGTTATGCGATATGGATTATGCGTTTTGGGTTGTTCGTTATGCTTTATGCGTTGGGCGTTATACGTTTGCATTATGCGTTATGCGTTATGCTTTATGCGTTATGCGTTATGCGTTATGCGTTATACGGTGTGCGTTATGCGTTATGCGTTATGCGTTATGAGTTACGCGTTATGCGTTATGCGTTTTGCGGTATTCGTTATGCGTTGTGCATTATGCCTTATGCGTTGTGCGTTATGGGTTATGGGTTATGCGTTATGCTTTATGCGCTATTCATTTTGCGTTATGCGTTATTCGTTATGAGTTATGAGTTATAAGTTATGCGTAATGCGTTATGCCTTATGCGTTATGCGTATGTGTTATGCGATATGCGTTATGCGTTATGCGTTATGCGTTATGCGTTCTGCATAATGCGTTATACGTTATGTATTATGCGTTATGCCTTATGCGTTATGCGATATGCGTCATGCATCAAGCCTTATGCGTTATGCGATATGCGTTATGCGTTATGCGTTATGCGTTATGTGTTATGCGTTATGCGTTATGCGTCATGCGTTATGCGTTATGCGTTATGCGTTATGCGTTATGCGTTATGTGTTATGCGTTATGCGTTATGCGTTATGCGTTATGCGTTATGCGTTATGCTTTATGCGTTATGCATTATGCGTTATTCGTGATCCGTTATGCGTTAGGCGTTATGGGTTTTCCGGTGTTCGTTATGCGTTGTGCATTATGCGTTATGCGTTATGAAGTAAGGGTTATGGTTTATGCGTTATGCGTTATGCGTTATGCGTTATGCGTTATGCGTTATGCGTTATGCGTTATGCGTTATGCGTTATGCGTTATGCGTTATGCGTTATGCGTTATGCGTTATGCGTTATGCGTTATGCGTTATGCGTTATGCGTTATGCGTTATGCGTTATGCGTTATGCGTTATGCGTTATGCGTTATGCGTTATGCGTTATGCGTTATGCGTTATGCGTTATACGTTATGCGTTATGCGTTATGCGTTATGCGTTATGCGTTATGCGTTATGCGTTATGCGTTATGCGTTATGCGTTATACGGTATGCGTTATGCGTTATGCTTTATGCGTTATGCGTTATGCGTTATGCGTTATACGGTGTGCGTTATGCGTTATGCGTTATGAGTTATGCGTTGTGCGTTATACGTTTGCGATATGCGTTATGCGTTATGCTTTATGCGTTATGCGTTGTGCGTTATGCGTTATGCGTTATGCGTTATGCGTTATGCGTTATGCGTTATGCGTTATGCGTTATACGTTGTGCGTTATGCGTTATGCGTTATGAGTTATGCGTTGTGCGTTATACGTTTGCGTTATGCGTTATGCGTTATGCTTTATGCGTTATGCGTTATGCGTTATATGTTATGCGTTATGCGTTATGCGTTATGCGTTGTGCGTTATACGTTTGCGTTATGCGTTATGCGTTATGCGTTATACGGTATGCGTTATGCGTTATGCTTTATGCGTTATGCGTTATGCGTTATGCGTTATACGGTGTGCGTTATGCGTTATGCGTTATGAGTTATGCGTTGTGCGTTATACGTTTGCGTTATGCGTTATGCGTTATGCTTTATGCGTTATGCGTTGTGCGTTATGCGTTATGCGTTATGCGTTATGCGTTATGCGTTATGCGTTATGCGTTATGCGTTATGCGTTATGCGTTATACGGTGTGCGTTATGCGTTATGCGTTATGAGTTATGCGTTGTGCGTTATACGTTTGCGTTATGCGTTATGCGTTATGCTTTATGCGTTATGCGTTATGCGTTATGCGTTATGCGTTATACGGTACGCGTCATGCGTTATACGTTATGCGTTATGCGTTATGCGTTATGGGTTATGCGTTATGCGTTATGGTTATGCGTTATGCGTTATGCGTTATGCTTTATGCGTTATGCGTTATGCGTTATGCGTTATACGTTATGCGTTATGCGTTATGCGTTATGCGTTATGCGTTATGCGTTATGCGTTATGCGTTATGCGTTATGCGTTGTGCGTTATACGTTTGCGTTATGCGTTATGCGTTATGCTTTATGCGTTATGCGTTATGAGTTATGCGTTATGCGTTTTGCGTTATGCGTTATGCGTTATACGGTATGCGTTATGCGTTATGCTTTATGCGTTATGCGTTATGCGTTATGCGTTATACGGTGTGCGTTATGCGTTATGCGTTATGAGTTATGCGTTGTGCGTTATACGTTTGCGTTATGCGTTATGCGTTATGCTTTATGCGTTATGCGTTATGCGTTATGCGTTATGCGTTATGCGTTATGCGTTATGCGTTATGCGTTGTGCGTTATACGCTTGCGTTATGCGTTATGCGTTATGCTTTATGCGTTATGCGTTATGAGTTATGCGTTATGCGTTGTGCGTTATGCGTTATGCGTTATGCGTTATGCGTTATGCGTTATGCCTTATGCGTTATGCTTTATGCGTTATGCGTTATGCGTTATGCGTTATGCGTTATGCGTTATGCGTTATAAGTTATGCGTTATGCGTTATGCGTTATGCGTTGTGCGTTATACGTTTGCGTTATGCGTTATGCGTTATGCGTTATGCGTTATACGGTATGCGTTATGCGTTATGCTTTATGCGTTATGCGTTATGCGTTATGCGTTATACGGTGTGCGTTATGCGTTATGCGTTATGAGTTATGCGTTATGCGTTATGCGTTATGCGTTATGCGTTATGGGTTATGCGTTTTGGGGTATTCGTTATGCGTTGTGCATTATGCGTTATGCGTTATGCCTTATGCGTTATGATTTATGCGTTATGCGATATGCGTTAGGCGTTATGCGATTTGCGGTATTCGTTAAGCGTTGTGCATTATGCGTTATGCGTTATGCGTTAAGGGTTATGGGTTATGCGTTATGCTTTATGCGTTATGCGTTATGCGTTATGCGTATGTGTTATGCGATATGCGTTATGCGTTATGCGTTATGCGTTATGCGTTATGCGTTATGCGTTATGCGTTATGCATAATGCGTTATACGTTATGTATTATGCGTTATGCCTTATGCGTTATGCGATATGCGTCATGCATCAAGCCTTATGCGTTATGCGATATGCGATATGCGTCATGCATCAAGCCTTATGCGTTATGCGTTATGCGTTATGCTTTATGCGTTATGCGTTATGCGTTATGCGTTATGCGTTATACGGTATGCGTTATGCGTTATACGTTATGCGTTATGCGTTATGCGTTGTGCGTTATACGCTTGCGTTATGCGTTATGCGTTATGCTTTATGCGTTATGCGTTATGAGTTATGCGTTATGCGTTATGCGTTATGCTTTATGCGTTATGCGTTATGCGTTATGCGTTATGCCTTATGCGTTATGCTTTATGCGTTATGCGTTATGCGTTATGCGTTATGCGTTATTCGTTATGCGTTATATGTTATGCGTTATGCGTTATGCGTTATGCGTTGTGCGTTATACGTTTGCGTTATGCGTTATGCGTTATGCGTTATGCGTTATACGGTATGCGTTATGCGTTATGCTTTATGCGTTATGCGTTATGCGTTATGCGTTACACGGTGTGCGTTATGCGTTATGCGTTATGAGTTATGCGTTATGCGTTATGCGTTATGCGTTATGCGTTATGCGTTATGCGTTTTGCGGTATTCGTTATGCGTTGTGCATTATGCCTTATGCGTTGTGCGTTATGGGTTATGATTTATGCGTTATGCGATATGCTTTATGCGTTATGCGTTATGCGTTATGCGTTATGCGTTATGCGTTATGCGTTATGCGTTATGCGTTATGCGTTATGCGTTATGCGTTATACGTTATGCGTTATGCGTTATGCGTTATGGGTTATGCGTTATGCGTTATGGTTATGCGTTATGCGTTATGCGTTATGCTTTATGCGATATGCGTTATGCGTTATGCGTTATGCGTTATGCGTTATGCGTTATGCGTTATGCGTTATGCGTTATGCGTTATGCGTTATGCGTTATGCGTTATGCGTTATGCGTTGTGCGTTATACGTTTGCGTTATGCGTTATGCGTTATGCATTATGCGTTATGCGTTATGCGTTATGCGTTATACGGTGTGCGTTATGCGTTATGCGTTATGAGTTATGCGTTGTGCGTTATACGTTTGCGTTATGCGTTATGCGTTATGCGTTATGCGTTATATGTTATGCGTTATGCGTTATGCGTTATGCGTTGTGCGTTATACGTTTGCGTTATGCGTTATGCGTTATGCGTTATACGGTATGCGTTATGCGTTATGCTTTATGCGTTATGCGTTATGCGTTATGCGTTATACGGTGTGCGTTATGCGTTATGCGTTATGAGTTATGCGTTGTGCGTTATACGTTTGCGTTATGCGTTGTACGTTATGCGTTATGCGTTATGCGTTATGCGTTATGCGTTATGCGTTATGCGTTATGCGTTATGCGTTATGCGTTATGCGTTGTGCGTTATACGTTTGCGTTATGCGTTATGCGTTATGCATTATGCGTTATGCGTTATGAGTTATGCGTTATGCGTTGTGCGTTATGCGTTATGCGTTATGCGTTATGCGTTGTGCGTTATACGTTTGCGTTATGCGTTATGCGTTATGCATTATGCGTTATGCGTTATGAGTTATGCGTTATGCGTTGTGCGTTATGCGTTATGCGTTATACGGTATGCGTTATGCGTTATGCTTTATGCGTTATGCGTTATGCGTTATGCGTTATACGGTGTGCGTTATGCGTTATGCGTTATGCTTTATGCGTTATGCGTTATGAGTTATGCGTTATGCGTTGTGCGTTATGCGTTATGCGTTATACGGTATGCGTTATGCGTTATGCTTTATGCGTTATGCGTTATGCGTTATGCGTTATACGGTGTGCGTTATGCGTTATGCGTTATGAGTTATGCGTTGTGCGTTATACGTTTGCGTTATGCGTTATGCGTTATGCGTTATGCGTTATATGTTATGCGTTATGCGTTATGCGTTATGCGTTGTGCGTTATACGTTTGCGTTATGCGTTATGCGTTATGCGTTATACGGTATGCGTTATGCGTTATGCTTTATGCGTTATGCGTTATGCGTTATGCGTTATACGGTGTGCGTTATGCGTTATGCGTTATGAGTTATGCGTTGTGCGTTATACGTTTGCGTTATGCGTTATGCGTTATGCTTTATGCGTTATGCGTTGTGCGTTATGCGTTATGCGTTATGCGTTATGCGTTATGCGTTATGCGTTATGCGTTATGCGTTATGCGTTATGCGTTATACGGTGTGCGTTATGCGTTATGCGTTATGAGTTATGCGTTGTGCGTTATACGTTTGCGTTATGCGTTATGCGTTATGCTTTATGCGTTATGCGTTATGCGTTATGCGTTATGCGTTATACGGTACGCGTTATGCGTTATACGTTATGCGTTATGCGTTATGCGTTATGGGTTATGCGTTATGCGTTATGGTTATGCGTTATGCGTTATGCGTTATGCGTTATGCGTTATGCTTTATGCGTTATGCGTTATGAGTTATGCGTTATGCGTTGTGCGTTATGCGTTATGCGTTATACGGTATGCGTTATGCGTTATGCTTTATGCGTTATGCGTTATGCGTTATGCGTTATACGGTGTGCGTTATGCGTTATGCGTTATGAGTTATGCGTTGTGCGTTATACGTTTGCGTTATGCGTTATGCGTTATGCTTTATGCGTTATGCGTTATGCGTTATGCGTTATGCGTTATGCGTTATGCGTTATGCGTTATGCGTTATGCGTTGTGCGTTATACGCTTGCGTTATGCGTTATGCGTTACGCTTTATGCGTTATGCGTTATGAGTTATGCGTTATGCGTTATGCGTTATGCGTTATGCGTTATGCGTTATGCGTTATGCGTTATGCCTTATGCGTTATGCTTTATGCGTTATGCGTTATGCGTTATGCGTTATGCGTTATGCGTTATGCGTTATGCGTTATATGTTATGCGTTATGCGTTATGCGTTATGCGTTGTGCGTTATACGTTTGCGTTATGCGTTATGCGTTATGCGTTATGCGTTATGCGTTATACGGTATGCGTTATGCGTTATGCTTTATGCGTTATGCGTTATGCGTTATGCGTTATACGGTGTGCGTTATGCGTTATGCGTTATGAGTTATGCGTTATGCGTTATGCGTTATGCGTTATGCGTTATGCGTTATGCGTTTTGCGGTATTCGTTATGCGTTGTGCATTATGCCTTATGCGTTGTGCGTTATGGGTTATGATTTATGCGTTATGCGATATGCTTTATGCGTTATGCGTTATGCGTTATGCGTTATGCGTTATGCGTTATGCGTTATATGTTATGCGTTATGCGTTATGCGTTATGCGTTGTGCGTTATACGTTTGCGTTATGCGTTATGCGTTATGCGTTATACGGTATGCGTTATGCGTTATGCGTTATGCGTTTTGCGGTATTCGTTATGCGTTATGCGTTATGCGTTATGCGTTATGCGTTATGCGTTATGCGTTATGCGTTATGCGTTATGCGTTATGCGCTATGCGTTGTGCGTTATGCGTGATCCGTTATGCGTTATGCGTTATGCGTTATGCGTTATGCGTTATGCGTTATGCGTTATGCGTTATGCGTTATGCGTTATGCGTTATGCGCTATGCGTTGTGCGTTATAAGTTTGCGTTATGCGTTATGCGTTATACTTTATGCGTTATGCGTTATGCGTTATGCGATATGGATTATGCGTTATGGGTTGTTCGTTATGCTTTATGCGTTGGGCGTTATACGTTTGCATTATGCGTTATGCGTTATGCTTTATGCGTTATGCGTTATGCGTTATGCGTTATACGGTGTGCGTTATGCGTTATGCGTTATGCGTTATGAGTTACGCGTTATGCGTTATGCGTTTTGCGGTATTCGTTATGCGTTGTGCATTATGCCTTATGCGTTGTGCGTTATGGGTTATGGGTTATGCGTTATGCTTTATGCGCTATTCATTTTGCGTTATGCGTTATTCGTTATGAGTTATGAGTTATAAGTTATGCGTAATGCGTTATGCCTTATGCGTTATGCGTATGTGTTATGCGATATGCGTTATGCGTTATGCGTTATGCGTTATGCGTTCTGCATAATGCGTTATACGTTATGTATTATGCGTTATGCCTTATGCGTTATGCGATATGCGTCATGCATCAAGCCTTATGCGTTATGCGATATGCGTTATGCGTTATGCGTTATGCGTTATATAGTTATGCGTTATGCGTTATGCGTCATGCGTTATGCGTTATGCGTTATGCGTTATGCGTTATGCGTTATGTGTTATGCGTTATGCGTTATGCGTTATGCGTTATGCGTTATGCGTTATGCTTTATGCGTTATGCATTATGCGTTATTCGTGATCCGTTATGCGTTAGGCGTTATGGGTTTTCCGGTGTTCGTTATGCGTTGTGCATTATGCGTTATGCGTTATGAAGTAAGGGTTATGGTTTATGCGTTATGCGTTATGCGTTATGCGTTATGCGTTATGCGTTATGCGTTATGCGTTATGCGTTATGCGTTATGCGTTATGCGTTATGCGTTATGCGTTATGCGTTATGCGTTATGCGTTATGCGTTATGCGTTATGCGTTATGCGTTATGCGTTATGCGTTATGCGTTATGCGTTATGCGTTATGCGTTATACGTTATGCGTTATGCGTTATGCGTTATGCGTTATGCGTTATGCGTTATGCGTTATGCGTTATGCGTTATACGGTATGCGTTATGCGTTATGCTTTATGCGTTATGCGTTATGCGTTATGCGTTATACGGTGTGCGTTATGCGTTATGCGTTATGAGTTATGCGTTGTGCGTTATACGTTTGCGATATGCGTTATGCGTTATGCTTTATGCGTTATGCGTTATGCGTTATGCGTTATGCGTTATGCGTTATGCGTTATGCGTTATGCGTTATGCGTTATGCGTTATACGGTGTGCGTTATGCGTTATGCGTTATGAGTTATGCGTTGTGCGTTATACGTTTGCGTTATGCGTTATGCGTTATGCTTTATGCGTTATGCGTTATGCGTTATATGTTATGCGTTATGCGTTATGCGTTATGCGTTGTGCGTTATACGTTTGCGTTATGCGTTATGCGTTATGCGTTATACGGTATGCGTTATGCGTTATGCTTTATGCGTTATGCGTTATGCGTTATGCGTTATACGGTGTGCGTTATGCGTTATGCGTTATGAGTTATGCGTTGTGCGTTATACGTTTGCGTTATGCGTTATGCGTTATGCTTTATGCGTTATGCGTTGTGCGTTATGCGTTATGCGTTATGCGTTATGCGTTATGCGTTATGCGTTATGCGTTATGCGTTATGCGTTATGCGTTATACGGTGTGCGTTATGCGTTATGCGTTATGAGTTATGCGTTGTGCGTTATACGTTTGCGTTATGCGTTATGCGTTATGCTTTATGCGTTATGCGTTATGCGTTATGCGTTATGCGTTATACGGTACGCGTCATGCGTTATACGTTATGCGTTATGCGTTATGCGTTATGGGTTATGCGTTATGCGTTATGGTTATGCGTTATGCGTTATGCGTTATGCTTTATGCGTTATGCGTTATGCGTTATGCGTTATACGTTATGCGTTATGCGTTATGCGTTATGCGTTATGCGTTATGCGTTATGCGTTATGCGTTATGCGTTATGCGTTGTGCGTTATACGTTTGCGTTATGCGTTATGCGTTATGCTTTATGCGTTATGCGTTATGAGTTATGCGTTATGCGTTGTGCGTTATGCGTTATGCGTTATACGGTATGCGTTATGCGTTATGCTTTATGCGTTATGCGTTATGCGTTATGCGTTATACGGTGTGCGTTATGCGTTATGCGTTATGAGTTATGCGTTGTGCGTTATACGTTTGCGTTATGCGTTATGCGTTATGCGTTATGCGTTATGCGTTATGCGTTATGCGTTATGCGTTATGCGTTATGCGTTATGCGTTGTGCGTTATACGTTTGCGTTATGCGTTATGCGTTATGCTTTATGCGTTATGCGTTATGAGTTATGCGTTATGCGTTGTGCGTTATGCGTTATGCGTTATGCGTTATGCGTTATGCGTTATGCCTTATGCGTTATGCTTTATGCGTTATGCGTTATGCGTTATGCGTTATGCGTTATGCGTTATGCGTTATATGTTATGCGTTATGCGTTATGCGTTATGCGTTGTGCGTTATACGTTTGCGTTATGCGTTATGCGTTATGCGTTATGCGTTATACGGTATGCGTTATGCGTTATGCTTTATGCGTTATGCGTTATGCGTTATGCGTTATACGGTGTGCGTTATGCGTTATGCGTTATGAGTTATGCGTTATGCGTTATGCGTTATGCGTTATGCGTTATGGGTTATGCGTTTTGGGGTATTCGTTATGCGTTGTGCATTATGCGTTATGCGTTATGCGTTATGCGTTATGCTTTATGCGTTATGCGATATGCGTTAGGCGTTATGCGATTTGCGGTATTCGTTAAGCGTTGTGCATTATGCGTTATGCGTTATGCGTTAAGGGTTATGGGTTATGCGTTATGCTTTATGCGTTATGCGTTATGCGTTATGCGTGTTCCGTTATGCGTTATGCGTTATGCGTTATGCGTTATGCGTTATGCGTTATGCGTTATGCGTTATGCGTTATACGTTATGTATTATGCGTTATGCCTTATGCGTTATGCGATATGCGTCATGCATCAAGCCTTATGCGTTATGCGATATGCGATATGCGTCATGCATCAAGCCTTATGCGTTATGCGTTATGCGTTATGCTTTATGCGTTATGCGTTATGCGTTATGCGTTATGCGTTATACGGTATGCGTTATGCGTTATACGTTATGCGTTATGCGTTATGCGTTGTGCGTTATACGCTTGCGTTATGCGTTATGCGTTATGCTTTATGCGTTATGCGTTATGAGTTATGCGTTATGCGTTGTGCGTTATGCTTTATGCGTTATGCGTTATGCGTTATGCGTTATGCCTTATGCGTTATGCTTTATGCGTTATGCGTTATGCGTTATGCGTTATGCGTTATTCGTTATGCGTTATATGTTATGCGTTATGCGTTATGCGTTATGCGTTGTGCGTTATACGTTTGCGTTATGCGTTATGCGTTATGCGTTATGCGTTATACGGTATGCGTTATGCGTTATGCTTTATGCGTTATGCGTTATGCGTTATGCGTTACACGGTGTGCGTTATGCGTTATGCGTTATGCGTTATGCGTTATGCGTTATGCGTTATGCGTTATGCGTTATGCGTTATGCGTTTTGCGGTATTCGTTATGCGTTGTGCATTATGCCTTATGCGTTGTGCGTTATGGGTTATGATTTATGCGTTATGCGATATGCTTTATGCGTTATGCGTTATGCGTTATGCGTTATGCGTTATGCGTTATGCGTTATGCGTTATATGTTATGCGTTATGCGTTATGCGTTATGCGTTGTGCGTTATACGTTTGCGTTATGCGTTATGCGTTATGCGTTATACGGTATGCGTTATGCGTTATGCTTTATGCGTTATGCGTTATGCGTTATGCGTTATACGGTGTGCGTTATGCGTTATGCGTTATGAGTTATGCGTTATGCGTTATGCGTTATGCGTTTTGCGGTATTCGTTATGCGTTGTGCATATGCCTTATGCGTTGTGCGTTATGGGTTATGATTTATGCGTTATGCGATATGCGTTAGGCGTTATGCGATTTGCGGTATTCGTTAAGCGTTGTGCATTATGCGTTATGCGTTATGCGTTAAGGGTTATGGGTTATGCGTTATGCTTTATGCGTTATGCGTTATGCGTATGTGTTATGCGATATGCGTTATGCGTTATGCGTTATGCGTTATGCGTTATGCGTTATGCGTTATGCGTTATGCATAATGCGTTATACGTTATGTATTATGCGTTATGCCTTATGCGTTATGCGATATGCGTCATGCATCAAGCCTTATGCGTTATGCGATATGCGATATGCGTCATGCATCAAGCCTTATGCGTTATGGGTTATGCGTTAACGTTATGCGTTTTGCGTTATGCGTTATGCGTTATGCGTTATGCGTTATGCATTATGCGTTATACAGTATGCGTTATGCGTTATACGTTATGCGTTATGCGTTATGCGTTATGGGTTATGCGTTATGCGTTATGGTTATGCGTTATGCGTTATGCGTTTTGCTTTATGCGTTATGCGTTATGCGGTATGCGTTATGCGTTATGCGTTATGCGTTATGCGTTATGCGTTATGCGTTATACGTTATGCGTTATGCGTTATGCGTTATGCGTTATGCGTTGTGCGTTACACGTTTGCGTTATGCGTTTTGCTTTATGCGTTATGCGTTATGCATTATGCTTTATGCGTTATGCGTTATGCGTTATGCGTTATGCGTTATGCGTTATGCGTTATGCGTTATGCGTTATGCGTTATGCGTTATGCGTTATGCGTTATGCGTTATGCGTTATGCGTTGTGCGTTATGCGTTATGCGTTATGCGTTATGCGTTATGCGTTATGCGTTATGCGTTATGCCTTATGCGTTATGCTTTATGCGTTATGCGTTATGCGTTATGCGTTATGCGTTATGCGTTATGCGTTATATGTTATGCGTTATGCGTTATGCGTTATGCGTTATGCGTTGTGCGTTATACGTTTGCGTTATGCGTTATGCGTTATGCGTTATACGGAATGCGTTATGCGTTATGCTTTATGCGTTATGCGTTATGCGTTATGCGTTATACGGTGTGCGTTATGCGTTATGCGTTATGAGTTATGCGTTGTGCGTTATACGTTTGCGTTATGCGTTATGCGTTATGCTTTATGCGTTATGCGTTGTGCGTTATACGTTTGCGTTATGCGTTATGCGTTATGCGTTATACGGTATGCGTTATGCGTTATGCTTTATGCGTTATGCGTTATGCGTTATGCGTTATACGGTGTGCGTTATGCGTTATGCGTTATGAGTTATGCGTTGTGCGTTATACGTTTGCGTTATGCGTTATGCGTTATGCTTTATGCGTTATGCGTTGTGCGTTATGCGTTATGCGTTATGCGTTATGCGTTATGCGTTATGCGTTATGCGTTATGCGTTATGCGTTATGCGTTATGCGTTATGCGTTATACGGTGTGCGTTATGCGTTATGCGTTATGAGTTATGCGTTGTGCGTTATACGTTTGCGTTATGCGTTATGCGTTATGCTTTATGCGTTATGCGTTATGCGTTATGCGTTATGCGTTATACGGTACGCGTTATGCGTTATACGTTATGCGTTATGCGTTATGCGTTATGGGTTATGCGTTATGCGTTATGGTTATGCGTTATGCGTTATGCGTTATGCTTTATGCGTTATGCGTTATGCGTTATGCGTTATACGTTATGCGTTATGCGTTATGCGTTATGCGTTATGCGTTATGCGTTATGCGTTATGCGTTGTGCGTTATACGTTTGCGTTATGCGTTATGCGTTATGCTTTATGCGTTATGCATTATGAGTTATGCGTTATGCGTTGTGCGTTATGCGTTATGCGTTATACGGTATGCGTTATGCGTTATGCTTTATGCGTTATGCGTTATGCGTTATGCGTTATACGGTGTGCGTTATGCGTTATGCGTTATGAGTTATGCGTTGTGCGTTATACGTTTGCGTTATGCGTTATGCGTTATGCTTTATGCGTTATGCGTTTTGCGTTATGCGTTATGCGTTATGCGTTATGCGTTATGCGTTATGCGTTATGCGTTGTGCGTTATACGTTTGCGTTATGCGTTATGCGTTATGCTTTATGCGTTATGCGTTATGAGTTATGCGTTATGCGTTGTGCGTTATGCGTTATGCGTTATGCGTTATGCGTTATGCGTTATGCCTTATGCGTTATGCTTTATGCGTTATGCGTTATTCGTTATGCGTTATGCGTTATGCGTTATACGTTATGCGTTATGCGTTATGCGTTATGCGTTGTGCGTTATACGTTTGCGTTATGCGTTATGCGTTATGCGTTATACGGTACGCGTTATGCGTTATACGTTATGCGTTATGCGTTATGCGTTATGGGTTATGCGTTATGCGTTATGGTTATGCGTTATGCGTTATGCGTTATGCTTTATGCGTTATGCGTTATGCGTTATGCGTTATACGTTATGCGTTATGCGTTATGCGTTATGCGTTATGCGTTATGCGTTATGCGTTATGCGTTATGCGTTGTGCGTTATACGTTTGCGTTATGCGTTATGCGTTATGCTTTATGCGTTATGCGTTATGAGTTATGCGTTATGCGTTGTGCGTTATGCGTTATGCGTTATACGGTATGCGTTATGCGTTATGCTTTATGCGTTATGCGTTATGCGTTATGCGTTATACGGTGTGCGTTATGCGTTATGCGTTATGAGTTATGCGTTGTGCGTTATACGTTTGCGTTATGCATTATGCGTTAAGCTTTATGCGTTATGCGTTATGCGTTCCTCCTTATGAGTTATGCGTTATGCGTTATGCGTTATGCGTTATGCGTTATGCGTTGTGCGTTATACGCTTGCGTTATGCGTTATGCGTTATGCGTTATGCGTTATGCGTTATGAGTTATGCGTTATGCGTTGTGCGTTATGCGTTATGCGTTATGCGTTATGCGTTATGCGTTATGCGTTATGCCTTATGCGTTATGCTTTATGCGTTATGCGTTATGCGTTATGCGTTATGCGTTATGCGTTATGCGTTATATGTTATGCGTTATGCGTTATGCGTTATGCGTTGTGCGTTATACGTTTGCGTTATGCGTTATGCGTTATGCGTTATGCGTTATACGGTATGCGTTATGCGTTATGCTTTATGCGTTATGCGTTATGCGTTATGCGTTATACGGTGTGCGTTATGCGTTATGCGTTATGCGTTATGAGTTATGCGTTATGAGTTATGCGTTATGCGTTATGCGTTATGCGTTATGCGTTTTGCGGTATTCGTTATGCGTTGTGCATTATGCCTTATGCGTTGTGCGTTATGGGTTATGATTTATGCGTTATGCGTTATGCTTTATGCGTTATGCGTTATGCGTTATGCGTTATACGGTGTGCGTTATGCGTTATGCGTTATGCGTTATGCGTTATGCGTTATGCGTTATGCGTTATGCGTTATGCGTTTTGCGGTATTCGTTATGCGTTGTGCATATGCCTTATGCGTTGTGCGTTATGGGTTATGATTTATGCGTTATGCGATATGCGTTAGGCGTTATGCGATTTGCGGTATTCGTTAAGCGTTGTGCATTATGCGTTATGCGTTATGCGTTAAGGGTTATGGGTTATGCGTTATGCTTTATGCGTTATGCGTTATGCGTTATGCGTATGTGTTATGCGATATGCGTTATGCGTTATGCGTTATGCGTTATGCGTTATGCGTTATGCGTTATGCGTTATGCATAATGCGTTATACGTTATGTATTATGCGTTATGCCTTATGCGTTATGCGATATGCGTCATGCATCAAGCCTTATGCGTTATGCGATATGCGATATGCGTCATGCATCAAGCCTTATGCGTTATGGGTTATGCGTTAACGTTATGCGTTTTGCGTTATGCGTTATGCGTTATGCGTTATGCGTTATGCGTTATGCATTATGCGTTATACAGTATGCGTTATGCGTTATACGTTATGCGTTATGCGTTATGCGTTATGGGTTATGCGTTATGCGTTATGGTTATGCGTTATGCGTTATGCGTTTTGCTTTATGCGTTATGCGTTATGCGTTATGCGTATGTGTTATGCGATATGCGTTATGCGTTATGCGTTATGCGTTATGCGTTATGCGTTATGCGTTATGCGTTATGCATAATGCGTTATACGTTATGTATTATGCGTTATGCCTTATGCGTTATGCGATATGCGTCATGCATCAAGCCTTATGCGTTATGCGATATGCGATATGCGTCATGCATCAAGCCTTATGCGTTATGGGTTATGCGTTAACGTTATGCGTTTTGCGTTATGCGTTATGCGTTATGCGTTATGCGTTATGCATTATGCGTTATACGGTATGCGTTATGCGTTATACGTTATGCTTTATGCGTTATGCGTTATGGGTTATGCGTTATGCGTTATGGTTATGCGTTATGCGTTATGCGTTTTGCTTTATGCGTTATGCGTTATGCGGTATGCGTTATGCGTTATGCGTTATGCGTTATGCGTTATGCGTTATGCGTTATACGTTATGCGTTATGCGTTATGCGTTATGCGTTATGCGTTGTGCGTTACACGTTTGCGTTATGCGTTTTGCTTTATGCGTTATGCGTTATGCATTATGCGTTATGCGTTATGCGTTATGCGTTATGCGTTATGCGTTATGCGTTATGCTTTATGCGTTATGCGTTATGCGTTATGCGTATGTGTTATGCGATATGCGTTATGCGTTATGCGTTATGCGTTATGCGTTATGCGTTATGCGTTATGCGTTATGCATAATGCGTTATACGTTATGTATTATGCGTTATGCCTTATGCGTTATGCGATATGCGTCATGCATCAAGCCTTATGCGTTATGCGATATGCGATATGCGTCATGCATCAAGCCTTATGCGTTATGGGTTATGCGTTAACGTTATGCGTTTTGCGTTATGCGTTATGCGTTATGCGTTATGCATTATGCGTTATACGGTATGCGTTATGCGTTATACGTTATGCGTTATGCGTTATGCGTTATGGGTTATGCGTTATGCGTTATGGTTATGCGTTATGCGTTATGCGTTTTGCTTTATGCGTTATGCGTTATGCGGTATGCGTTATGCGTTATGCGTTATGCGTTATGCGTTATGCGTTATGCGTTATGCGTTATGCGTTATGCGTTATGCGTTATGCGTTATGCGTTATGCGTTATGCGTTATGCGTTGTGCGTTACACGTTTGCGTTATGCGTTTTGCTTTATGCGTTATGCGTTATGCATTATGCGTTATGCGTTATGCGTTATGCGTTATGCGTTATGCGTTATGCGTTATGCGTTATGCGTTATGCGTTATGCGTTATGCGTTATGCGTTATGCGTTATGCGTTATGCGTTATGCGTTATGCGTTATGCGTTATGCGTTATGCGTTATGCGTTATGCGTTATGCGTTATGCTTTATGCGTTATGCATTATGCGTTATTCGTGATCCGTTATGCGTTAGGCGTTATGGGTTTTCCGGTGTTCGTTATGCGTTGTGCATTATGCGTTATGCGTTATGAAGTAAGGGTTATGGTTTATGCATTATGCGTTGTGCGCTATACGTTTGCGTTATGCGTTATGCGTTATGCGTTATACGGTATGCGTTATGCGTTATACGTTATGCGTTATGCGTTATGCGTTATGCGTTATGCGTTATGCGTTATGCATTATGCGTTATACGGTATGCGTTATGCGTTATACGTTATGCGTTATGCCTTATGCGTTATGGGTTATACGGTATGCGTTATGCGTTATACGTTATGCGTTATGCGTTATGCGTTATGGGTTATGCGTTATGCGTTATGGTTATGCGTTATGCGTTTTGCTTTATGCGTTATGCGTTATGCGGTATGCGTTATGCGTTATGCGTTATGCGTTATGCGTTATGCGTTATGCGTTATGCGTTATGCGTTATGCGTTGTGCGTTATACGTTTGCTTTATGCGTTATGCGTTATGCGTTATGCGTTATGCGTTATGCGTTATGCGTTATGCGTTATGCGTTATGCGTTATGCGTTATGCGTTATGCGTTATGCGTTATGCGTTATGCGTTATGCGTTATGCGTTATGCGTTATGCGTTATGCTTTATGCGTTATGCATTATGCGTTATACGGTATGCGTTATGCGTTATACGTTATGCGTTATGCGTTATGCGTTATGCGTTATGCGTTATGCGTTATGCGTTGTGCGTTATACGTTTGCGTTATGCGTTATGCGTTATGCTTTATGCGTTATGCGTTATGCGTTATGCGTTATGCGTTATGCGTTATGCTTTATGCGTCATGCGTGATCCGTTATGCGTTAGGCGTTATGCGATTTGCGGTATTCGTTAAGCGTTGTGCATTATGCGTTATGCGTTATGCGTTAAGGGTTATGGGTTATGCGTTATGTTTTATGCGTTATGCGTTATGCGTTATGCTTTATGCGTTATGCGTTATGCGTTATGCGTTATGCGTTATGCTTTATGCGTCATGCGTGATCCGTTATGCGTTAGGCGTTATGCGATTTGCGGTATTCGTTAAGCGTTGTGCATTATGCGTTATGCGTTATGCGTTGTGCGTTATACGTTTGCGTTATGCGTTATGCGTTATGCTTTATGCGTTATGCGTTATGCGTTATGCGTTATGCGTTATGCGTTATGCTTTATGCGTCATGCGTGATCCGTTATGCGTTAGGCGTTATGCGATTTGCGGTATTCGTTAAGCGTTGTGCATTATGCGTTATGCGTTATGCGTTATGCGTTATGCGTTGTGCGTTATGCGTTATGCGTTATGCGTTATGCGTTATGCTTTATGCGTTATGCATTATGCGTTATACGGTATACGTTATGCGTTATACGTTATGCGTTATGCGTTATGCGTTATGGGTTATGCGTTATGCGTTATGGTTATGCGTTATGCGTTATGCGTTATGCGTTATGCGTTATGCGTTATGCGTTATGCGTTATGCGTTATACGTTATGCGTTATGCGTTATGCGTTATGCGTTATGCGTTATGCGTTGTGCGTTATACGTTTGCGTTATGCGTTATGCGTTATGCTTTATGCGTTATGCGTTATGCGTTATGCGTTATGCGTTATGCGTTATGCGTTATGCGTTATGCTTTATGCGTCATGCGTGATCCGTTATGCGTTAGGCGTTATGCGATTTGCGGTATTCGTTAAGCGTTGTGCATTATGCGTTATGCGTTATGCGTTATGAGTTATGAGTTATAAGTTATGCGTAATGCGTTATGCCTTATGCGTTATGCGTATGTGTTATGCGATATGCGTTATGCGTTATGCGTTATGCGTTATGCGTTCTGCATAATGCGTTATACGTTATGTATTATGCGTTATGCCTTATGCGTTATGCGATATGCGTCATGCATCAAGCCTTATGCGTTATGCGATATGCGTTATGCGTTATGCGTTATGCGTTATGTGTTATGCGTTATGCGTTATGCGTCATGCGTTATGCGTTATGCGTTATGCGTTATGCGTTATGCGTTATGTGTTATGCGTTATGCGTTATGCGTTATGCGTTATGCGTTATGCGTTATGCTTTATGCGTTATGCATTATGCGTTATTCGTGATCCGTTATGCGTTAGGCGTTATGGGTTTTCCGGTGTTCGTTATGCGTTGTGCATTATGCGTTATGCGTTATGAAGTAAGGGTTATGGTTTATGCGTTATGCGTTATGCGTTATGCGTTATGCGTTATGCGTTATGCGTTATGCGTTATGCGTTATGCGTTATGCGTTATGCGTTATGCGTTATGCGTTATGCGTTATGCGTTATGCGTTATGCGTTATGCGTTATGCGTTATGCGTTATGCGTTATGCGTTATGCGTTATGCGTTATGCGTTATGCGTTATGCGTTATGCGTTATACGTTATGCGTTATGCGTTATGCGTTATGCGTTATGCGTTATGCGTTATGCGTTATGCGTTATGCGTTATACGGTATGCGTTATGCGTTATGCTTTATGCGTTATGCGTTATGCGTTATGCGTTATACGGTGTGCGTTATGCGTTATGCGTTATGAGTTATGCGTTGTGCGTTATACGTTTGCGATATGCGTTATGCGTTATGCTTTATGCGTTATGCGTTGTGCGTTATGCGTTATGCGTTATGCGTTATGCGTTATGCGTTATGCGTTATGCGTTATGCGTTATACGGTGTGCGTTATGCGTTATGCGTTATGAGTTATGCGTTGTGCGTTATACGTTTGCGTTATGCGTTATGCGTTATGCTTTATGCGTTATGCGTTATGCGTTATATGTTATGCGTTATGCGTTATGCGTTATGCGTTGTGCGTTATACGTTTGCGTTATGCGTTATGCGTTATGCGTTATACGGTATGCGTTATGCGTTATGCTTTATGCGTTATGCGTTATGCGTTATGCGTTATACGGTGTGCGTTATGCGTTATGCGTTATGAGTTATGCGTTGTGCGTTATACGTTTGCGTTATGCGTTATGCGTTATGCTTTATGCGTTATGCGTTGTGCGTTATGCGTTATGCGTTATGCGTTATGCGTTATGCGTTATGCGTTATGCGTTATGCGTTATGCGTTATACGGTGTGCGTTATGCGTTATGCGTTATGAGTTATGCGTTGTGCGTTATACGTTTGCGTTATGCGTTATGCGTTATGCTTTATGCGTTATGCGTTATGCGTTATGCGTTATGCGTTATACGGTACGCGTCATGCGTTATACGTTATGCGTTATGCGTTATGCGTTATGGGTTATGCGTTATGCGTTATGGTTATGCGTTATGCGTTATGCGTTATGCTTTATGCGTTATGCGTTATGCGTTATGCGTTATACGTTATGCGTTATGCGTTATGCGTTATGCGTTATGCGTTATGCGTTATGCGTTATGCGTTATGCGTTATGCGTTATGCGTTGTGCGTTATACGTTTGCGTTATGCGTTATGCGTTATGCTTTATGCGTTATGCGTTATGAGTTATGCGTTATGCGTTGTGCGTTATGCGTTATGCGTTATACGGTATGCGTTATGCGTTATGCTTTATGCGTTATGCGTTATGCGTTATGCGTTATACGGTGTGCGTTATGCGTTATGCGTTATGAGTTATGCGTTGTGCGTTATACGTTTGCGTTATGCGTTATGCGTTATGCTTTATGCGTTATGCGTTATGCGTTATGCGTTATGCGTTATGCGTTATGCGTTATGCGTTGTGCGTTATACGCTTGCGTTATGCGTTATGCGTTATGCTTTATGCGTTATGCGTTATGAGTTATGCGTTATGCGTTGTGCGTTATGCGTTATGCGTTATGCGTTATGCGTTATGCGTTATGCCTTATGCGTTATGCTTTATGCGTTATGCGTTATGCGTTATGCGTTATGCGTTATGCGTTATGCGTTATGCGTTATATGTTATGCGTTATGCGTTATGCGTTATGCGTTGTGCGTTATACGTTTGCGTTATGCGTTATGCGTTATGCGTTATGCGTTATACGGTATGCGTTATGCGTTATGCTTTATGCGTTATGCGTTATGCGTTATGCGTTATACGGTGTGCGTTATGCGTTATGCGTTATGAGTTATGCGTTATGCGTTATGCGTTATGCGTTATGCGTTATGGGTTATGCGTTTTGGGGTATTCGTTATGCGTTGTGCATTATGCGTTATGCGTTATGCCTTATGCGTTATGATTTATGCGTTATGCGATATGCGTTAGGCGTTATGCGATTTGCGGTATTCGTTAAGCGTTGTGCATTATGCGTTATGCGTTATGCGTTAAGGGTTATGGGTTATGCGTTATGCTTTATGCGTTATGCGTTATGCGTTATGCGTATGTGTTATGCGATATGCGTTATGCGTTATGCGTTATGCGTTATGCGTTATGCGTTATGCGTTATGCGTTATGCATAATGCGTTATACGTTATGTATTATGCGTTATGCCTTATGCGTTATGCGATATGCGTCATGCATCAAGCCTTATGCGTTATGCGATATGCGATATGCGTCATGCATCAAGCCTTATGCGTTATGCGTTATGCGTTATGCTTTATGCGTTATGCGTTATGCGTTATGCGTTATGCGTTATACGGTATGCGTTATGCGTTATACGTTATGCGTTATGCGTTATGCGTTGTGCGTTATACGCTTGCGTTATGCGTTATGCGTTATGCTTTATGCGTTATGCGTTATGAGTTATGCGTTATGCGTTGTGCGTTATGCTTTATGCGTTATGCGTTATGCGTTATGCGTTATGCCTTATGCGTTATGCTTTATGCGTTATGCGTTATGCGTTATGCGTTATGCGTTATTCGTTATGCGTTATATGTTATGCGTTATGCGTTATGCGTTGTGCGTTATACGTTTGCGTTATGCGTTATGCGTTATGCGTTATGCGTTATACGGTATGCGTTATGCGTTATGCTTTATGCGTTATGCGTTATGCGTTATGCGTTACACGGTGTGCGTTATGCGTTATGCGTTATGAGTTATGCGTTATGCGTTATGCGTTATGCGTTATGCGTTATGCGTTATGCGTTTTGCGGTATTCGTTATGCGTTGTGCATTATGCCTTATGCGTTGTGCGTTATGGGTTATGATTTATGCGTTATGCGATATGCTTTATGCGTTATGCGTTATGCGTTATGCGTTATGCGTTATGCGTTATGCGTTATGCGTTATATGTTATGCGTTATGCGTTATGCGTTATGCGTTGTGCGTTATACGTTTGCGTTATGCGTTATGCGTTATGCGTTATACGGTATGCGTTATGCGTTATGCTTTATGCGTTATGCGTTATGCGTTATGCGTTATACGGTGTGCGTTATGCGTTATGCGTTATGAGTTATGCGTTATGCGTTATGCGTTATGCGTTTTGCGGTATTCGTTATGCGTTGTGCATATGCCTTATGCGTTGTGCGTTATGGGTTATGATTTATGCGTTATGCGATATGCGTTAGGCGTTATGCGATTTGCGGTATTCGTTAAGCGTTGTGCATTATGCGTTATGCGTTATGCGTTAAGGGTTATGGGTTATGCGTTATGCTTTATGCGTTATGCGTTATGCGTATGTGTTATGCGATATGCGTTATGCGTTATGCGTTATGCGTTATGCGTTATGCGTTATGCGTTATGCGTTATGCATAATGCGTTATACGTTATGTATTATGCGTTATGCCTTATGCGTTATGCGATATGCGTCATGCATCAAGCCTTATGCGTTATGCGATATGCGATATGCGTCATGCATCAAGCCTTATGCGTTATGGGTTATGCGTTAACGTTATGCGTTTTGCGTTATGCGTTATGCGTTATGCGTTATGCGTTATGCATTATGCGTTATACAGTATGCGTTATGCGTTATACGTTATGCGTTATGCGTTATGCGTTATGGGTTATGCGTTATGCGTTATGGTTATGCGTTATGCGTTATGCGTTTTGCTTTATGCGTTATGCGTTATGCGGTATGCGTTATGCGTTATGCGTTATGCGTTATGCGTTATGCGTTATGCGTTATACGTTATGCGTTATGCGTTATGCGTTATGCGTTATGCGTTATGCGTTGTGCGTTACACGTTTGCGTTATGCGTTTTGCTTTATGCGTTATGCGTTATGCATTATGCTTTATGCGTTATGCGTTATGCGTTATGCGTTATGCGTTATGCGTTATGCGTTATGCGTTATGCGTTATGCGTTATGCGTTATGCGTTATGCGTTATGCGTTATGCGTTATGCGTTATGCGTTGTGCGTTATGCGTTATGCGTTATGCGTTATGCGTTATGCGTTATGCGTTATGCCTTATGCGTTATGCTTTATGCGTTATGCGTTATGCGTTATGCGTTATGCGTTATGCGTTATGCGTTATATGTTATGCGTTATGCGTTATGCGTTATGCGTTATGCGTTATGCGTTGTGCGTTATACGTTTGCGTTATGCGTTATGCGTTATGCGTTATACGGAATGCGTTATGCGTTATGCTTTATGCGTTATGCGTTATGCGTTATGCGTTATACGGTGTGCGTTATGCGTTATGCGTTATGAGTTATGCGTTGTGCGTTATACGTTTGCGTTATGCGTTATGCGTTATGCTTTATGCGTTATGCGTTGTGCGTTATACGTTTGCGTTATGCGTTATGCGTTATGCGTTATACGGTATGCGTTATGCGTTATGCTTTATGCGTTATGCGTTATGCGTTATGCGTTATACGGTGTGCGTTATGCGTTATGCGTTATGAGTTATGCGTTGTGCGTTATACGTTTGCGTTATGCGTTATGCGTTATGCTTTATGCGTTATGCGTTGTGCGTTATGCGTTATGCGTTATGCGTTATGCGTTATGCGTTATGCGTTATGCGTTATGCGTTATGCGTTATGCGTTATGCGTTATGCGTTATACGGTGTGCGTTATGCGTTATGCGTTATGAGTTATGCGTTGTGCGTTATACGTTTGCGTTATGCGTTATGCGTTATGCTTTATGCGTTATGCGTTATGCGTTATGCGTTATGCGTTATACGGTATTCGTTATGCGTTATACGTTATGCGTTATGCGTTATGCGTTATGGGTTATGCGTTATGCGTTATGGTTATGCGTTATGCGTTATGCGTTATGCTTTATGCGTTATGCGTTATGCGTTATGCGTTATACGTTATGCGTTATGCGTTATGCGTTATGCGTTATGCGTTATGCGTTATGCGTTATGCGTTGTGCGTTATACGTTTGCGTTATGCGTTATGCGTTATGCTTTATGCGTTATGCATTATGAGTTATGCGTTATGCGTTGTGCGTTATGCGTTATGCGTTATACGGTATGCGTTATGCGTTATGCTTTATGCGTTATGCGTTATGCGTTATGCGTTATACGGTGTGCGTTATGCGTTATGCGTTATGAGTTATGCGTTGTGCGTTATACGTTTGCGTTATGCGTTATGCGTTATGCTTTATGCGTTATGCGTTATGCGTTATGCGTTATGCGTTATGCGTTATGCGTTATGCGTTATGCGTTATGCGTTGTGCGTTATACGCTTGCGTTATGCGTTATGCGTTATGCTTTATGCGTTATGCGTTATGAGTTATGCGTTATGCGTTATGCGTTATGCGTTATGCGTTATGCGTTATGCGTTATGCGTTATGCCTTATGCGTTATGCTTTATGCGTTATGCGTTATGCGTTATGCGTTATGCGTTATGCGTTATATGTTATGCGTTATGCGTTATGCGTTATGCGTTGTGCGTTATACGTTTGCGTTATGCGTTATGCGTTATGCGTTATACGGTACGCGTTATGCGTTATACGTTATGCGTTATGCGTTATGCGTTATGGGTTATGCGTTATGCGTTATGGTTATGCGTTATGCGTTATGCGTTATGCTTTATGCGTTATGCGTTATGCGTTATGCGTTATACGTTATGCGTTATGCGTTATGCGTTATGCGTTATGCGTTATGCGTTATGCGTTATGCGTTATGCGTTGTGCGTTATACGTTTGCGTTATGCGTTATGCGTTATGCTTTATGCGTTATGCGTTATGAGTTATGCGTTATGCGTTGTGCGTTATGCGTTATGCGTTATACGGTATGCGTTATGCGTTATGCTTTATGCGTTATGCGTTATGCGTTATGCGTTATACGGTGTGCGTTATGCGTTATGCGTTATGAGTTATGCGTTGTGCGTTATACGTTTGCGTTATGCGTTATGCGTTATGCTTTATGCGTTATGCGTTATGCGTTATGCGTTATGCGTTATGCGTTATGCGTTATGCGTTATGCGTTATGCGTTGTGCGTTATACGCTTGCGTTATGCGTTATGCGTTATGCTTTATGCGTTATGCGTTATGAGTTATGCGTTATGCGTTGTGCGTTATGCGTTATGCGTTATGCGTTATGCGTTATGCGTTATGCGTTATGCCTTATGCGTTATGCTTTATGCGTTATGCGTTATGCGTTATGCGTTATGCGTTATGCGTTATATGTTATGCGTTATGCGTTATGCGTTATGCGTTGTGCGTTATACGTTTGCGTTATGCGTTATGCGTTATGCGTTATGCGTTATACGGTATGCGTTATGCGTTATGCTTTATGCGTTATGCGTTATGCGTTATGCGTTATACGGTGTGCGTTATGCGTTATGCGTTATGCGTTATGAGTTATGCGTTATGAGTTATGCGTTATGCGTTATGCGTTATGCGTTATGCGTTTTGCGGTATTCGTTATGCGTTGTGCATTATGCCTTATGCGTTGTGCGTTATGGGTTATGATTTATGCGTTATGCGATATGCTTTATGCGTTATGCGTTATGCGTTATGCGTTATACGGTGTGCGTTATGCGTTATGCGTTATGAGTTATGCGTTATGCGTTATGCGTTATGCGTTATGCGTTATGCGTTTTGCGGTATTCGTTATGCGTTGTGCATATGCCTTATGCGTTGTGCGTTATGGGTTATGATTTATGCGTTATGCGATATGCGTTAGGCGTTATGCGATTTGCGGTATTCGTTAAGCGTTGTGCATTATGCGTTATGCGTTATGCGTTATGCGTTATGGGTTATGCGTTATGCTTTATGCGTTATGCGTTATGCGTTATGCGTATGTGTTATGCGATATGCGTTATGCGTTATGCGTTATGCGTTATGCGTTATGCGTTATGCGTTATGCGTTATGCATAATGCGTTATACGTTATGTATTATGCGTTATGCCTTATGCGTTATGCGATATGCGTCATGCATCAAGCCTTATGCGTTATGCGATATGCGATATGCGTCATGCATCAAGCCTTATGCGTTATGGGTTATGCGTTAACGTTATGCGTTTTGCGTTATGCGTTATGCGTTATGCGTTATGCGTTATGCGTTATGCATTATGCGTTATACAGTATGCGTTATGCGTTATACGTTATGCGTTATGCGTTATGCGTTATGGGTTATGCGTTATGCGTTATGGTTATGCGTTATGCGTTATGCGTTTTGCTTTATGCGTTATGCGTTATGCGTTATGCGTATGTGTTATGCGATATGCGTTATGCGTTATGCGTTATGCGTTATGCGTTATGCGTTATGCGTTATGCGTTATGCATAATGCGTTATACGTTATGTATTATGCGTTATGCCTTATGCGTTATGCGATATGCGTCATGCATCAAGCCTTATGCGTTATGCGATATGCGATATGCGTCATGCATCAAGCCTTATGCGTTATGGGTTATGCGTTAACGTTATGCGTTTTGCGTTATGCGTTATGCGTTATGCGTTATGCGTTATGCATTATGCGTTATACAGTATGCGTTATGCGTTATACGTTATGCTTTATGCGTTATGCGTTATGGGTTATGCGTTATGCGTTATGGTTATGCGTTATGCGTTATGCGTTTTGCTTTATGCGTTATGCGTTATGCGGTATGCGTTATGCGTTATGCGTTATGCGTTATGCGTTATGCGTTATGCGTTATACGTTATGCGTTATGCGTTATGCGTTATGCGTTATGCGTTGTGCGTTACACGTTTGCGTTATGCGTTTTGCTTTATGCGTTATGCGTTATGCATTATGCGTTATGCGTTATGCGTAATGCGTTATGCGTTATGCGTTATGCGTTATGCTTTATGCGTTATGCGTTATGCGTTATGCGTATGTGTTATGCGATATGCGTTATGCGTTATGCGTTATGCGTTATGCGTTATGCGTTATGCGTTATGCGTTATGCATAATGCGTTATACGTTATGTATTATGCGTTATGCCTTATGCGTTATGCGATATGCGTCATGCATCAAGCCTTATGCGTTATGCGATATGCGATATGCGTCATGCATCAAGCCTTATGCGTTATGGGTTATGCGTTAACGTTATGCGTTTTGCGTTATGCGTTATGCGTTATGCGTTATGCATTATGCGTTATACAGTATGCGTTATGCGTTATACGTTATGCGTTATGCGTTATGCGTTATGGGTTATGCGTTATGCGTTATGGTTATGCGTTATGCGTTATGCGTTTTGCTTTATGCGTTATGCGTTATGCGGTATGCGTTATGCGTTATGCGTTATGCGTTATGCGTTATGCGTTATGCGTTATGCGTTATGCGTTATGCGTTATGCGTTATGCGTTATGCGTTATGCGTTATGCGTTATGCGTTGTGCGTTACACGTTTGCGTTATGCGTTTTGCTTTATGCGTTATGCGTTATGCATTATGCGTTATGCGTTATGCGTTATGCGTTATGCGTTATGCGTTATGCGTTATGCGTTATGCGTTATGCGTTATGCGTTATGCGTTATGCGTTATGCGTTATGCGTTATGCGTTATGCGTTATGCGTTATGCGTTATGCGTTATGCGTTATGCGTTATGCTTTATGCGTTATGCATTATGCGTTATTCGTGATCCGTTATGCGTTAGGCGTTATGGGTTTTCCGGTGTTCGTTATGCGTTGTGCATTATGCGTTATGCGTTATGAAGTAAGGGTTATGGTTTATGCATTATGCGTTGTGCGCTATACGTTTGCGTTATGCGTTATGCGTTATGCGTTATACGGTATGCGTTATGCGTTATACGTTATGCGTTATGCGTTATGCGTTATGCGTTATGCGTTATGCGTTATGCATTATGCGTTATACGGTATGCGTTATGCGTTATACGTTATGCGTTATGCGTTATGCGTTATGGGTTATACGGTATGCGTTATGCGTTATACGTTATGCGTTATGCGTTATGCGTTATGGGTTATGCGTTATGCGTTATGGTTATGCGTTATGCGTTTTGCTTTATGCGTTATGCGTTATGCGGTATGCGTTATGCGTTATGCGTTATGCGTTATGCGTTATGCGTTATGCGTTATGCGTTATGCGTTATGCGTTATGCGTTATGCGTTGTGCGTTATACGTTTGCTTTATGCGTTATGCGTTATGCGTTATGCGTTATGCGTTATGCGTTATGCGTTATGCGTTATGCGTTATGCGTTATGCGTTATGCGTTATGCGTTATGCGTTATGCGTTATGCGTTATGCGTTATGCGTTATGCGTTATGCGTTATGCGTTATGCGTTATGCTTTATGCGTTATGCATTATGCGTTATACGGTATGCGTTATGCGTTATACGTTATGCGTTATGCGTTATGCGTTATGCGTTATGGGTTATGCGTTATGCGTTATGGTTATGCGTTATGCGTTATGCGTTATGCGTTATGTGTTATGCGTTATGCGTTATGCGTTATGCGTTATACGTTATGCGTTATGCGTTATGCGTTATGCGTTATGCGTTATGCGTTGTGCGTTATACGTTTGCGTTATGCGTTATGCGTTATGCTTTATGCGTTATGCGTTATGCGTTATGCGTTATGCGTTATGCGTTATGCTTTATGCGTCATGCGTGATCCGTTATGCGTTAGGCGTTATGCGATTTGCGGTATTCGTTAAGCGTTGTGCATTATGCGTTATGCGTTATGCGTTAAGGGTTATGGGTTATGCGTTATGTTTTATGCGTTATGCGTTATGCGTTATGCTTTATGCGTTATGCGTTATGCGTTATGCGTTATGCGTTATGCTTTATGCGTCATGCGTGATCCGTTATGCGTTAGGCGTTATGCGATTTGCGGTATTCGTTAAGCGTTGTGCATTATGCGTTATGCGTTATGCGTTGTGCGTTATACGTTTGCGTTATGCGTTATGCGTTATGCTTTATGCGTTATGCGTTATGCGTTATGCGTTATGCGTTATGCGTTATGCTTTATGCGTCATGCGTGATCCGTTATGCGTTAGGCGTTATGCGATTTGCGGTATTCGTTAAGCGTTGTGCATTATGCGTTATGCGTTATGCGTTATGCGTTATGCGTTGTGCGTTATGCGTTATGCGTTATGCGTTATGCGTTATGCTTTATGCGTTATGCATTATGCGTTATACGGTATACGTTATGCGTTATACGTTATGCGTTATGCGTTATGCGTTATGGGTTATGCGTTATGCGTTATGGTTATGCGTTATGCGTTATGCGTTATGCGTTATGTGTTATGCGTTATGCGTTATGCGTTATGCGTTATACGTTATGCGTTATGCGTTATGCGTTATGCGTTATGCGTTATGCGTTGTGCGTTATACGTTTGCGTTATGCGTTATGCGTTATGCTTTATGCGTTATGCGTTATGCGTTATGCGTTATGCGTTATGCGTTATGCGTTATGCGTTATGCTTTATGCGTCATGCGTGATCCGTTATGCGTTAGGCGTTATGCGATTTGCGGTATTCGTTAAGCGTTGTGCATTATGCGTTATGCGTTATGCGTTAAGGGTTATGGGTTATGCGTTATGCTTTATGCGTTATGCGTTATGCGTTATGCGTATGTGTTATGCGATATGCGTTATGCGTTATGCGTTATACGGTATGCGTTATGCGTTATACGTTATGTGTTATGCGTTATGCGTTATGCGTTATGCGTTATGCGTTATGCATTATGCGTTATACGGTATGCGTTATGCGTTATGCGTTATGCGTTATGGGTTATGCGTTATGCGTTATGGTTATGCGTTATGCGTTATGCGTTATGCGTTATGCGTTATGCGTTATGCGTTATGCGTTATGCGTTATGCGTTATGCTTTATGCGTTATGCATTATGCGTTATTCGTGATCCGTTATGCGTTAGGCGTTATGGGTTTTCCGGTGTTCGTTATGCGTTGTGCATTATGCGTTATGCGTTATGATGTAAGGGTTATGGTTTATGCATTATGCGTTGTGCGCTATACGTTTGCGTTATGCGTTATGCGTTATGCGTTTTGCGGTATTCGTTATGCGTTGTGCATTATGCCTTATGCGTTGTGCGTTATGGGTTATGGGTTATGCGTTATGCTTTATGCGTTATTCATTTTGCGTTATGCGTTATTCGTTATGAGTTATGAGTTATAAGTTATGCGTAATGCGTTATGCCTTATGCGTTATGCGTATGTGTTATGCGATATGCGTTATGCGTTATGCGTTATGCGTTATGCGTTATGCGTTATGCGTTATGTGTTATGCGTTATGCGTTATGCGTTATGCGCTATGCGTTATGCATTATGCGTTATGCGTTATGCGTTATGCGTTAAGCGTTATGCGTTTTGCTGTATTCGTTATGCGTTGTGCATTATGCGTTATGCGTTATGTGTTATGCTTTATGCGTTATGCGTTATGCGTCATTCGTTATGAGTAATGAGTTATAAGTTATGCGTTATGAGTTATGCGTTATGCGTTATGCGTTATGCGTTATGCGTTATGCGTTATGCGTTTTGCGGTATTCGTTATGCGTTGTGCATTATGAGTTATGCGTTGTGCATTATGGGTTATGATTTATGCGTTATGCGATATGAGTTATGCTTTATGCGTTATGTGTTATGCGTTATGCGTTATGAGTAATGAGTTATAAGTTATGCGTTATGCGTTATTCGTTATGAGTAATGAGTTATAAGTTATGCGTCATGCGTGATCCGTTATGCGTTAGGCGTTATGCGATTTGCGGTATTCGTTAAGCGTTGTGCATTATGTGTTATGCGTTATGCGTTAAGGGTTATGGGTTATGCGTTATGCTTTATGCGTTATTCATTTTGCGTTATGCGTTATTCGTTATGAGTTATGAGTTATAAGTTATGCGTAATGCGTTATGCCTTATGAGTTATGCATTATGCGTTATGCGTTATGCATAATGCGTTATACGTTATGTATTATGCGTTATGCGTTATGCCATATGCGTCATGCATCAAGCCTTATGCGTTATGGGTTGTGCGTTAACGTTATGCGTTTTGCGTTATGCGTTATGCGTTATGCGTTATGCGTTATGCGTTATACGTTATGCGTTATGCGTTATGCGTTATGGGTTATGCGTTATGCGTTATGGTTATGCGTTATGCGTTATGCGTTATGCGATATGCGTTAGGCGTTATGCGATTTGCGGTATTCGTTAAGCGTTGTGCATTATGAGTTATGAGTTATAAGTTATGCGTAATGCGTTATGCGTTATGCGTTATGCATTATGCTTTATCCGTTATGCGTTATGCGTTATGCTTTATGCGTTATGCGTTATGCGTTATGCGTTATGAGTAATGAGTTATAAGTTATGCGTTATGCGTTATTCGTTATGAGTAATGAGTTATAAGTTATGCGTTATGCGTTATGCTTTATGCGTTATGCGTTATGCGTTATGCTTTATGCGTTATGCGTTACTCCTTATGAGTTATGAGTTATAAGTTATGCGTAATGCGGTATGCGTTATACGTTATACGTTATGCGTTATGCGTTATGCGTTGTGCGTTATGCGTTATGCGTTATGCGTTATGCGTTATGCGTTATGTGTTATGCGTTATGCGTTATGCGTTATGCGCTATGCGTTATGCATTATGCGTTATGCGTTATGCGTTATGCGTTAAGCGTTATGCGTTTTGCTGTATTCGTTATGCGTTGTGCATTATGCGTTATGCGTTATGCGTTATGCGTTATGAGTAATGAGTTATAAGTTATGCGTTATGCGTTATTCGTTATGAGTAATGAGTTATAAGTTATGCGTTATGCGTTATGCTTTATGCGTTATGCGTTATGCTTTATGCGTTATGCGTTACTCCTTATGAGTTATGAGTTATAAGTTATGCGTAATGCGGTATGCGTTATACGTTATACGTTATGCGTTATGCGTTGTGCGTTATGCGTTATGCGTTATGTGTTATGCGTTATGCGTTATGCGTTATGCGCTATGCGTTATGCATTATGCGTTATGCGTTATGCGTTATGCGTTAAGCGTTATGCGTTTTGCTGTATTCGTTATGCGTTGTGCATTATGCGTTATGTGTTATGCGTTATGCTTTATGCGTTATGCGTTATGCGTTATGCGTTATGCGTTATGCGTTATGCGTTATGCGTTATGCGTTATGCGTTATGCGTGATCCGTTATGCGTTATGCGTTATGCGTTATGCGTTATGCTTTATGCGTTATGCGTTATGCGTTATGCGTTATGCGTTATACGGTGTGCGTTATGCGTTGTGCGTTATGCGTTATGAGTTATGCGGTATGCGTTATGCGTTATGCGTTATGCGTTTTGCGGTATTCGTTATGCGTTGTGCATTATGCGTTATGCGTTGTTATGCGTTGTGCATTATGCGTTATGCGTTATGCGTTATGCGTTATGCGTTATGCGTTATGCGTTATGCGTTATACGGTGTGCGTTATGCGTTATGCGTTATGCGTTATGAGTAATGAGTTATAAGTTATGCGTTATGCGTTATGCTTTATGCGTTATGCGTTATGCGTTATGCTTTATGCGTTATGCGTTACTCCTTATGAGTTATGAGTTATAAGTTATGCGTAATGCGGTATGCGTTATACGTTATACGTTATGCGTTATGCGTTATGCGTTATGCGTTATGCGTTATGCGTTATGCGTTATGCGTTATGCGTTATGCGTTATGTGTTATGCGTTATGCGTTATGCGTTATGCGCTATGCGTTATGCATTATGCGTTATGCGTTATGCGTTATGCGTTAAGCGTTATGCGTTTTGCTGTATTCGTTATGCGTTGTGCATTATGCGTTATGCGTTATGTGTTATGCTTTATGCGTTATGCGTTATGCGTCATTCGTTATGAGTAATGAGTTATAAGTTATGCGTTATGAGTTATGCGTTATGCGTTATGCGTTATGCGTTATGCGTTATGCGTTTTGCGGTATTCGTTATGCGTTGTGCATTATGAGTTATGCGTTGTGCATTATGGGTTATGATTTATGCGTTATGCGATATGAGTTATGCTTTATGCGTTATGCGTTATGCGTTATGCGTTATGAGTAATGAGTTATAAGTTATGCGTTATGCGTTATTCGTTATGAGTAATGAGTTATAAGTTATGCGTCATGCGTGATCCGTTATGCGTTAGGCGTTATGCGATTTGCGGTATTCGTTAAGCGTTGTGCATTATGTGTTATGCGTTATGCGTTAAGGGTTATGGGTTATGCGTTATGCTTTATGCGTTATTCATTTTGCGTTATGCGTTATTCGTTATGAGTTATGAGTTATAAGTTATGCGTAATGCGTTATGCCTTATGAGTTATGCATTATGCGTTATGCGTTATGCGTTATGCCATATGCGTCATGCATCAAGCCTTATGCGTTATGGGTTGTGCGTTAACGTTATGCGTTTTGCGTTATGCGTTATGCGTTATGCGTTATGCGTTATGCGTTATACGTTATGCGTTATGCGTTATGCGTTATGGGTTATGCGTTATGCGTTATGGTTATGCGTTATGCGTTATGCGTTATGCGATATGCGTTAGGCGTTATGCGATTTGCGGTATTCGTTAAGCGTTGTGCATTATGAGTTATGAGTTATAAGTTATGCGTAATGCGTTATGCGTTATGCGTTATGCATTATGCTTTATCCGTTATGCGTTATGCGTTATGCTTTATGCGTTATGCGTTATGCGTTATGCGTTATGAGTAATGAGTTATAAGTTATGCGTTATGCGTTATTCGTTATGAGTAATGAGTTATAAGTTATGCGTAATGCGTTATGCTTTATGCGTTATGCGTTATGCGTTATGCTTTATGCGTTATGCGTTACTCCTTATGAGTTATGAGTTATAAGTTATGCGTAATGCGGTATGCGTTATACGTTATACGTTATGCGTTATGCGTTATGCGTTGTGCGTTATGCGTTATGCGTTATGCGTTATGCGTTATGCGTTATGTGTTATGCGTTATGCGTTATGCGTTATGCGCTATGCGTTATGCATTATGCGTTATGCGTTATGCGTTATGCGTTAAGCGTTATGCGTTTTGCTGTATTCGTTATGCGTTGTGCATTATGCGTTATGCGTTATGCGTTATGCGTTATGAGTAATGAGTTATAAGTTATGCGTTATGCGTTATTCGTTATGAGTAATGAGTTATAAGTTATGCGTTATGCGTTATGCTTTATGCGTTATGCGTTATGCTTTATGCGTTATGCGTTACTCCTTATGAGTTATGAGTTATAAGTTATGCGTAATGCGGTATGCGTTATACGTTATACGTTATGCGTTATGCGTTGTGCGTTATGCGTTATGCGTTATGTGTTATGCGTTATGCGTTATGCGTTATGCGCTATGCGTTATGCATTATGCGTTATGCGTTATGCGTTATGCGTTAAGCGTTATGCGTTTTGCTGTATTCGTTATGCGTTGTGCATTATGCGTTATGTGTTATGCGTTATGCGTTATGCGTTATGCGTTATGCGTTATGCGTTATGCGTTATGCGTTATGCGTTATGCGTTATGCGTTATGCGTTATGCGTGATCCGTTATGCGTTATGCGTTATGCGTTATGCGTTATGCTTTATGCGTTATGCGTTATGCGTTATGCGTTATGCGTTATACGGTGTGCGTTATGCGTTGTGCGTTATGCGTTATGAGTTATGCGTTATGCGTTATGCGTTATGCGTTATGCGTTTTGCGGTATTCGTTATGCGTTGTGCATTATGCGTTATGCGTTGTGCGTTATGGGGTATGATTTATGCGTTGTGCATTATGCGTTATGCGTTATGCGTTATGCGTTATGCGTTATGCGTTATGCGTTATGCGTTATACGGTGTGCGTTATGCGTTATGCGTTATGCGTTATGAGTAATGAGTTATAAGTTATGCGTTATGCGTTATGCTTTATGCGTTATGCGTTATGCGTTATGCTTTATGCGTTATGCGTTACTCCTTATGAGTTATGAGTTATAAGTTATGCGTAATGCGGTATGCGTTATACGTTATACGTTATGCGTTATGCGTTATGCGTTATGCGTTATGCGTTATGCGTTATGCGTTATGCGTTATGCGTTATGCGTTATGTGTTATGCGTTATGCGTTATGCGTTATGCTTTATGCGTTATGCATTATGCGTTATGCGTTATGCGTTATGCGTTAAGCGTTATGCGTTTTGCTGTATTCGTTATGCGTTGTGCATTATGCGTTATGCGTTATGTGTTATGCTTTATGCGTTATGCGTTATGCGTTATTCGTTATGAGTAATGAGTTATAAGTTATGCGTTATGAGTTATGCGTTATGCGTTATGCGTTATGCGTTATGCGTTATGCGTTTTGCGGTATTCGTTATGCGTTGTGCATTATGAGTTATGCGTTGTGCATTATGGGTTATGATTTATGCGTTATGCGATATGAGTTATGCTTTATGCGTTATGCGTTATGCGTTATGCGTTATGAGTAATGAGTTATAAGTTATGCGTTATGCGTTATTCGTTATGAGTAATGAGTTATAAGTTATGCGTCATGCGTGATCCGTTATGCGTTAGGCGTTATGCGATTTGCGGTATTCGTTAAGCGTTGTGCATTATGTGTTATGCGTTATGCGTTAAGGGTTATGGGTTATGCGTTATGCTTTATGCGTTATTCATTTTGCGTTATGCGTTATTCGTTATGAGTTATGAGTTATAAGTTATGCGTAATGCGTTATGCCTTATGAGTTATGCATTATGCGTTATGCGTTATGCATAATGCGTTATACGTTATGTATTATGCGTTATGCGTTATGCGATATGCGTCATGCATCAAGCCTTATGCGTTATGGGTTGTGCGTTAACGTTATGCGTTTTGCGTTATGCGTTATGCGTTATGCGTTATGCGTTATGCGTTATACGTTATGCGTCATGCGTGATCCGTTATGCGTTAGGCGTTATGCGATTTGCGGTATTCGTTAAGCGTTGTGCATTATGTGTTATGCGTTATGCGTTAAGGGTTATGGGTTATGCGTTATGCTTTATGCGTTATTCATTTTGCGTTATGCGTTATTCGTTATGAGTTATGAGTTATAAGTTATGTGTTCAAAAACACACGGCAGTTTTACTGCCACTCCGACTCGCGTCAAACACGTATTTATATTTCGGATAGACGACACGGCGATGAGGCATAAGCCCGATCGCGCCTACTAGTTTTTGCCTTACCAACGATATCAGCTGGTCGAGTTCAACGAACCTTCGCATCGATGAGGTTTACATCGCCGGTCGATCACCTCACCGCTTGTTGTCAAACGCGTCACATTGTCTCGCGGGCCATCGTCTCCTGTTTTTCCTTCAAAACCAATCCGTTACCTAATTCCTTGGTTTCCCTCGCTGCTCCGGTTATTAGGGCATTGCCCTAACGAACTTCGCTACGATCCTGCCTACTTAATTTCAAAGTCCCCACTCCTCTATCCTTCCGAAACCGATGGCCCACCTATGTATAAAAGAGAGACACGTCTGTCACGCGAACACAGATCTACTGTAGTCTACGCTTGTCATACTGACACCGTTATACGCTCATTATCGCGCCCGGGTGATACAATACTTGTACTTTTCGCCGACCGCGATAGTTCGCCGATCATTCAGTCACCTCTCATGTCACTTGTCATCGTTATATTTTGTGTATCTCCTCTTTTTCATTTATTAAATAAATAGTCATTTGTTACCAACTTGCTTCACACCTTCTCTTCAAAATTACCTACCACATCCTGAACTAGAGTTTACAACATTTGGTCCTTCGAGCCGGATTCCTTTCTGAATCCTTCCCGTCAACTCATCCATACACAATACTATCCTCTGTACCAATTCCAATCGACTTCATCTGTGACACTCATTCATTCGCACCTATCGCACCATGGACACACTCGTTGCCGATCAACATCTCCTGCTCGGACGTATGGCACGCACGTGCGACAATGTTCGCAAACTGGGCAAGGCCAAGATCACCAAAGCAGTCATCGATGTCCATTTGCGGAATCTGGACGCACGATGGAGGGATTTTCAAACAAACGATGCGAGCATCCGACACGCCGCCACGGATGATGATCGCCAAGGTGACTACTTTACCCTCGATATCTTCAGCTCCGGAGAAGAGGCATACTGCCTGCAACGGGGCGAACTGATGGAATGGCTCGATGATCTCGACTCAACCAGGAAATCGGTGATCGGTGACGCCTCGCTGCCACTTCAAGGTTCACCGGGGGCCCCCAATTCAGTTGAGGGCACACTACCTAATACACTCGCTGCTCCAACAACCTCATCGCCTATCCAGGTCAACGTGTCGCAGTCGGCACTACCCAAGGCCGACTTACCCACCTTTACGGGGACGTACCACGAGTGGATTCGTTATAGGGACCTCTTCACGAGCCTCGTGTTGGAGGACAACTCCTGGAGCGATGCAGAACGGTTCCACTATCTGTCCGCAAGTCTAAGTGGAGAAGCGGCTCAACTGATACAGCGCGTTCCAATTTCGGGGAGCAACTTTCAACGGGCATGGGAGCTGCTGGAGCACAGATACGAAAACAGGAGATTGCTGGTCGACGCGCAGTTCGATCTGCTCTTCAGCGTGAAAGAGATCCGCTACCACACAGCTGGAGAACTCAAGAGGGTTCTGAACTGCATGTGCAACGTCTCGTCGTCACTCAATTCTCTCGACGTCATCGTCGACGATTCATCAATCTGGCTGGTCCAATACATCGTCAGAACTATGGACGATCAGACCTTGAAACACTGGGAGCGCTCACTAGGTACGCGAACAGACCCTCCCACACTCTCTGTGTTGATCGAGTTCTTGGAGAAGACAGTCCGAACGCTGGAGGCAATCGAAACGCGGAACGGAATACGCCGTCCGACAAATCGTGCTCCAGGGCCTAACGTCAGGAGCCACTATACCTCAACCGACCACGACGCAGCCAAGAAGCGGTCCACGTGCTCTCTGTGTCAAGGCCGCCACCCTATATATTTCTGCCAAGCGTTCAAAGCGAAATCTCCCCAGGACAGACTGCAATGGGTCCGATCAGCGGGTCTTTGCCAGAATTGCCTTGGCCGGCACGAGGCCCACGCCTACCGCACGACGAAGACATGTCAACAATGTGCTCAACCCCACCACACGACGATCCACGAAGCCATTCGAGGGACTGGAGTGACCAAGGTCAACAGCATGGTCACGTCCAGCGGTCATGACCACCAGGGTGATACAGACACGGTTTTACTCGCCACCGCGCTCATCTCCGTCGAGTCACAGGGACGAACTCGCACAGTCCGAGCCCTGATTGACCCCTGCTCTGAGGTGACCCTGGTCAGCGAGGCGCTGGTACAAGCCCTGCGAGCTCCGAGACACGCCTGCACGCAGATAATTGTGGGAGCCGGTGCTCTTCCCACAGCGACGGTGAGGGGAAAGACCACGTTGTCAGTTTCTCCCCAGGATCAACCAACCGTCTGTCGTCTCGTGGAGGCACTCATACTGCCTCGGCTCACCTCATACAGACCACACGCACATCGAGGACCACGCACATGGTCACACATCGCAGGGCTTCCCCTTGCGGACCCTGACACCTCATCATCACTGCCGATCGACATTCTCTTGGGCGCAGACGTCTACCCCACGATCATATTGGACGGCATTCGCCGGGGCGGTCGTCACACACCAGTGGCGCAGGAGACGATTTTTGGGTGGATCCTGTCAGGTCCGACCTCGAAGTCCAGATCTTCGGCACACATCGTCGCCAGTCACGCCTGCACGACCGAAGATTTGGGGTCACTGGTCCGTCGATTCTGGGAGCAGGAGGAGATCGCCACCCCACACAAGATCCTGACCAACGAGGAAGCAGCCTGCGAACTCCAATTCGCAACCACCCACACCCGCGAGACAGACGGCAGATATGTGGTAAGACTGTGTTTCAGCAAACCACCAGCAGATTTGGGAGAAACGCACGGCAGTGCCCGGAGGATACTACTGGCCAACGAACGCAGGTTCCTCGGGAATCCAGATCTGCAAGCCGCCTACCGAGATTTCATGGCCGACTACCGGCGTCTCGGTCACATGCAGGCTGTTCCTGTCGCGAACAGGGTCACACAGCATCCACATTTTTACCTGCCACATCACGGGGTGGTGAAGGTCACCAACTCCTCCACGAAGCTGCGAGTGGTGTTCAACGGGTCCAAGACGTCCTCCACCGGAACATCGCTAAATTCCCACCTCGCCGCCGGCCCGAAACTGCAGCTGGACCTCATGGACGTTCTTCTTCGTTGGAGGCGACACCGAGTAGCATTCATCGCGGACATCGAGAAAATGTACCGTCAAATAAAGGTGCACCGCGATGATTGGGATTATCAACGGATCCTGTGGAGAGACAGCCCTGACCAGCCGATGATTCCATACCACCTCACCACAGTCACGTACGGCCTATCCTGCGCTCCATATCTCGCGATCCGTACGCTCCTCCAACTGGCAAAGGACGAAGGGTCAAACTTCCCGAGTGGTGCAGCCATCCTCCAAGAGGCTACGTACGTGGACGATATCCTGTCCGGAGCGGATACAAGCTGCGAAGCCCTCCGGGTGCAGGAGAGCATTGTCGGAATCTGCAAGGCGGGCGGACTAACATTAAAGAAATGGAACTCCAACGATACATCCCTCCTCTCCAGACTGCCGACCGAATTCATCGCCACCTCCTCGTCCATTCCCTGGCATCCCGAACTCGGCTGCAGCGCCCTTGGATTAACGTGGCATCCCAATAAGGACGAATTAGCATTCTCCGTGAAATCCTTTGCAGATCCCTCAAAAGTAACCAAACGTTACGTTCTAGCGCAGATAGCAAGGCTGTTCGACCCTCTAGGATGGCTAGCTCCATTTGTAATACGAGGCAAACTGCTCATGCAGGAATTGTGGAAAGAACAACTGGACTGGGACGAGGCACTCCCCCCCTCAGCAGCAGAGCAGTGGAGAGATTTGAGCAACGAAATCGCCAACCTCACCAACGTCCGCATTCCAAGGTGGATTGGAGTGACCAGCATCCAGTCATCGCGGCAAATCCACGTCTTCGTTGACGCAAGCGAAAAGGCCTTCGCTGCCGCAGCATATCTCCGAGTCGACGATGGCACGCGGACCCCTCACATTACACTGCTCGTGGCCAAATCGAAGACTGCACCCCTGAAGGTTGTGTCTCTCCCTCGACTCGAGCTCTGCGCTGCTGTCTTGGGCGCCCGATTGATCGCTCACCTTCGCCGAGAGCAACGAGTACCCATCGATGAAGGGCATCTATGGTCAGACTCAACCGTCGCACTGGCCTGGCTGCGAGGGGAACCGTTCCGCTGGAAAACATACGTGGCCAATCGTGTGTCCGAATTTCACACTACAGCTCCAGACATCCGCCTGCATCATGTGAGCACGAAGGACAACCCGGCTGACTGCGCGTCCCGCGGAATCGCATCGTCCCAGCTAGTTGACCACCCTCTCTGGTGGCACGGACCAGGATGGTTGACACGCCCAGCGGTCATGTGGGACACAGATTTACCCGCTCTCACGACCACGGAGGAAGAAAAATCGAAATCTTCCCTCCATGCTAGCAAACCTGCCGTCCCTCCACTCCTCCTACGCTATTCCTCTCTCAAACTGCTGCTGAGGGTCACCGCCTGGTGCATACGATGGAGGAACAGCACGAAGACGACCAACACTGCCCCTCAAGGACCACAGCTGCAACCAGCAGAACTGCGACAGGCCGAAATCCGCCTCACGAAACTCACCCAAGGTTGTGACCTCCAAGACGTCATCACCGCCCTGTCCACCAACCGCTGGACCGGACGAACCAAGCAATTCCGAGCTATGGCGCCCTTTTTAGACGAACAAGGCGTTTTGCGGGTCGGAGGTCGCCTGAAACACTCGCTGTTGTCATACGACGAGCAGCATCCATGCATCCTGGCCCCAGAGTCACCACTTACTCGTCTGGTCATTGACCACCATCACCGACGCACCCTGCATGGAGGAGTGCAGCTCACGCTGGCATCTGTCCGTCAGCAATACTGGATCCCACAAGGTCGACGTCTCGTCAAAAAATGCATTTCCCGTTGCACCGCATGTCTACGATGGCGGGCGGCATCGAGGGAACAACGCATGGGAGACCTTCCGCCGACCAGAGTGGCTCCAACGCGACCCTTCCTCCACACCGGGGTCGACTACGCCGGCCCGATGCTCATCCGGACGACAGCGGGACGAGGACATAAATCCTACAAGGGATACGTCGCGATTTTTGTCTGTTTCAGCTCTCGAGCCGTGCACATAGAAGCGGTCACGGACTACACCGCCGATGCATTCCTCGCGGCATTCCGCCGATTCTCCAGCCGTCGAGGACTGTGCGCTACACTGTCCAGCGACTGCGGAACAAATTTCGTCGGAGCAGACCAAGAGCTACGTCGCTTGTTCTCAGCCTCATCCAAGGAGGCAGCAGCGATCTCCCAGCACCTCTCCAACGAAGGCGTACTCTGGAAGTTCATCCCACCTGGCGCGCCTCACTTTGGTGGACTGTGGGAGGCTGCGGTCCGCTCAGTCAAGCACCACCTAAGACGCGTCCTCGGTGACGCTACCCTCACGTACGAGGAGCTCACCACCGTCCTCTGCCAGGTGGAAGCGTGCCTAAATTCACGCCCTCTCCAAGCGCTGACCGACGACCCGGAGGACCTCAACCCGTTGACGCCAGGACACTTTCTGGTCGGCGGACCGCTATTGGCCGTCCCAGAACCCACTCTGCAGGACGTACCGCAGAACCGCCTGTCCCGATGGCAACAACAACAACAACGTGTGGAGCATTTCTGGCAACGCTGGTCCAGCGAATACCTCCATCAACTCCAAACGCGCAAAAAATGGACCGCCACGCTACCGTCGTTGACCATCGGGGAACTGGTACTGATCAAGTCAGAACTGACATCACCCTGCAAGTGGCCGTTGGCTCGCATAATACAGGTACATCCAGGATCTGATGGCCTCGTCCGCGTCGTCACCGTCAAGACCGCGACCGGTCAATTCACGCGGCCCATCGCTAAGATAATCCCTCTACTTCGCGAATCGGAAAATTAGAAATTAGGGCTCAAAGTCACTAAATTTCATTGAATATTTGTATTGTTTTTCTCGTTGTCAGGATATTCGGCGGCAGCCGAAGGCGGGCGGAATGTTCAAAAACACACGGCAGTTTTACTGCCACTCCGACTCGCGTCAAACACGTATTTATATTTCGGATAGACGACACGGCGATGAGGCATAAGCCCGATCGCGCCTACTAGTTTTTGCCTTACCAACGATATCAGCTGGTCGAGTTCAACGAACCTTCGCATCGATGAGGTTTACATCGCCGGTCGATCACCTCACCGCTTGTTGTCAAACGCGTCACATTGTCTCGCGGGCCATCGTCTCCTGTTTTTCCTTCAAAACCAATCCGTTACCTAATTCCTTGGTTTCCCTCGCTGCTCCGGTTATTAGGGCATTGCCCTAACGAACTTCGCTACGATCCTGCCTACTTAATTTCAAAGTCCCCACTCCTCAATCCTTCCGAAACCGATGGCCCACCTATGTATAAAAGAGAGACACGTCTGTCACGCGAACACAGATCTACTGTAGTCTACGCTTGTCATACTGACACCGTTATACGCTCATTATCGCGCCCGGGTGATACAATACTTGTACTTTTCGCCGACCGCGATAGTTCGCCGATCATTCAGTCACCTCTCATGTCACTTGTCATCGTTATATTTTGTGTATCTCCTCTTTTTCATTTATTAAATAAATAGTCATTTGTTACCAACTTGCTTCACACCTTCTCTTCAAAATTACCTACCACATCCTGAACTAGAGTTTACAACATATGCGTAATGCGTTATGCCTTATGAGTTATGCATTATGCGTTATGCGTTATGCATAATGCGTTATACGTTATGTATTATGCGTTATGCGTTATGCGATATGCGTCATGCATCAAGCCTTATGCGTTATGGGTTGTGCGTTAACGTTATGCGTTTTGCGTTATGCGTTATGCGTTATGCGTTATGCGTTATGCGTTATGCGTTATACGTTATGCGTTATGCGTTATGCGTTATGGGTTATGCGTTATGCGTTATGGTTATGCGTTATGCGTTATGCGTTATGCGATATGCGTTAGGCGTTATGCGATTTGCGGTATTCGTTAAGCGTTGTGCATTATGAGTTATGAGTTATAAGTTATGCGTAATGCGTTATGCGTTATGCGTTATGCATTATGCTTTATGCGTTATGCGTTATGCGTTATGCTTTATGCGTTATGCGTTATGCGTTATGCGTTATGAGTAATGAGTTATAAGTTATGCGTTATGCGTTATTCGTTATGAGTAATGAGTTATAAGTTATGCGTTATGCGTTATGCTTTATGCGTTATGCGTTATGCGTTATGCTTTATGCGTTATGCGTTATGCGTTATGCTTTATGCGTTATGCGTTACTCCTTATGAGTTATGAGTTATAAGTTATGCGTAATGCGGTATGCGTTATACGTTATACGTTATGCGTTATGCGTTATGCGTTGTGCGTTATGCGTTATGCGTTATGCGTTATGCGTTTTGCGTTATGCGTTATGCGTTATGCGTTATGCGTTATGCGTTAAGCGTTATGCGTTTTGCTGTATTCGTTATGCGTTGTGCATTATGCGTTATGCGTTATGCGTTATGCGTTATGAGTAATGAGTTATAAGTTATGCGTTATGCGTTATTCGTTATGAGTAATGAGTTATAAGTTATGCGTTATGCGTTATGCTTTATGCGTTATGCGTTATGCGTTATGCTTTATGCGTTATGCGTTACTCCTTATGAGTTATGAGTTATAAGTTATGCGTAATGCGGTATGCGTTATACGTTATACGTTATGCGTTATGCGTTATGCGTTGTGCGTTATGCGTTATGCGTTATGCGTTATGCGTTATGCGTTATGCGTTATGTGTTATGCGTTATGCGTTATGCGTTATGCGCTATGCGTTATGCATTATGCGTTATGCGTTATGCGTTATGCGTTAAGCGTTATGCGTTTTGCTGTATTCGTTATGCGTTGTGCATTATGCGTTATGCGTTATGCGTTATGCTTTATGCGTTATGCGTTATGCGTTATGCGTTATGCGTTATGCGTTATGCGTTATGCGTTATGCGTTATGCGTGATCCGTTATGCGTTATGCGTTATGCGTTATGCGTTATGCTTTATGCGTTATGCGTTATGCGTTATGCGTTATGCGTTATACGGTGTGCGTTATGCGTTGTGCGTTATGCGTTATGAGTTATGCGGTATGCGTTATGCGTTATGCGTTATGCGTTATGAGTTAAGCGGTATGCGTTATGCGTTATGCGTTATGCGTTTTGCGGTATTCGTTATGCGTTGTGCATTATGCGTTATGCGTTGTGCGTTATGGGGTATGATTTATGCGTTGTGCATTATGCGTTATGCGTTATGCGTTATGCGTTATGCGTTATGCGTTATGCGTTATGCGTTATGAGTAATGAGTTATAAGTTATGCGTTATGCGTTATGCTTTATGCGTTATGCGTTATGCGTTATGCTTTATGCGTTATGCGTTACTCCTTATGAGTTATGAGTTATAAGTTATGCGTAATGCGGTATGCGTTATACGTTATACGTTATGCGTTATGCGTTATGCGTTATGCGTTATGCGTTATGCGTTATGCGTTATGCGTTATGCGTTATGCGTTATGCGTTATGCGTTATGTGTTATGCGTTATGCGTTATGCGTTATGCGCTATGCGTTATGCATTATGCGTTATGCGTTATGCGTTATGCGTTAAGCGTTATGCGTTTTGCTGTATTCGTTATGCGTTGTGCATTATGCGTTATGCGTTATGTGTTATGCTTTATGCGTTATGCGTTATGCGTCATTCGTTATGAGTAATGAGTTATAAGTTATGCGTTATGAGTTATGCGTTATGCGTTATGCGTTATGCGTTATGCGTTATGCGTTTTGCGGTATTCGTTATGCGTTGTGCATTATGAGTTATGCGTTGTGCATTATGGGTTATGATTTATGCGTTATGCGATATGAGTTATGCTTTATGCGTTATGCGTTATGCGTTATGCGTTATGCGTTATGAGTAATGAGTTATAAGTTATGCGTTATGCGTTATTCGTTATGAGTAATGAGTTATAAGTTATGCGTCATGCGTGATCCGTTATGCGTTAGGCGTTATGCGATATGCGGTATTCGTTAAGCGTTGTGCATTATGTGTTATGCGTTATGCGTTAAGGGTTATGGGTTATGCGTTATGCTTTATGCGTTATTCATTTTGCGTTATGCGTTATTCGTTATGAGTTATGAGTTATAAGTTATGCGTAATGCGTTATGCCTTATGAGTTATGCATTATGCGTTATGCGTTATGCATAATGCGTTATACGTTATGTATTATGCGTTATGCGTTATGCGATATGCGTCATGCATCAAGCCTTATGCGATATGCGATATGCGTCATGCATCAAGCCTTATGCGTTAAGGGTAATGCGTTAACGTTATGCGTTATGCGTTATGATGTATGCTTTATGCGTTATGCGTTATGTGTGATCCGACATGCGTTATGCATTTTGCGTTATGCGTTATTCGTTATGAGTTATGAGTTATAAGTTATGCGTAATGCGTTATGCGTTATGCGTTATGCATTATGCTTTATCCGTTATGGGTTATGCGTTATGCTTTATGCGTTATGCGTTATGCGTTATGCGTTATGCGTTATGCGTTATGCGTTATTCGTTATGAGTAATGAGTTATAAGTTATGATTTATGCGTAATGCGTTATGCGTTATGCGTTCTGCGTTATGCTTTATGCGTTATGCGTTATGCGTTATGCTTTATGCGTTATTCGTTATACGTTATGCGTTATGCGTTATGCGTTATGCGTTATGCGTTATGCGTTATGCGTTATGCGTTATGCGTCATGCGTTATGCGTTATGCGTTATGCGTTATGCGTTATGCGTTATGTGTTATGCGTTATGCGTTATGCGTTATGCGGTATGCGTTATGCGTTATGCGTTATGCGTTATGCGTTATGCGTTATGCGTTATGCGTTATGCGTTATGCGTTATGCGTTATGCGTTATGCGTTATGCTTTATGCGTTATGCATTATGCGTTATGCGTTATGCGATATGCGTTATGCATTATGCATTATGCGTTATTCGTTATGCGTTATGCGTGATCCGTTATGCGTTATGCGTTATGCGTTATGCGTTATGCGTTATGCGTTATGCGTTATGCGTTATGCGTTATGCGTTATGCGTTATGCGTTATGCGTTATGCGTTATGCCTTATGCGTTATGCGTTACTCCTTATGAGTTATGAGTTATAAGTTATGCGTAATGCGTTATGCTTTATGCGTTATGCGTTATGCGTTATGCGTTATGCGTTATGCGTTATGCGTTATGCGTTATGCGTTATGCGTTATGCGTTATGCGTGATCCGTTATGCGTTATGCGTTATGCGTTATGCGTTATGCTTTATGCGTTATGCATTATGCGTTATGCGTTATGCGTTATACGGTGTGCGTTATGCGTTGTGCGTTATGCGTTATGAGTTATGCGGTATGCGTTATGCGTTATGCGTTATGCGTTTTGCGGTATTCGTTATGCGTTGTGCATTATGCGTTATGCGTTGTGCGTTATGGGGTATGATTTATGCGTTATGGGATATGAGTTATGCGTTATGCGTTATGCGTTATGCGTTATGCGTTATGCGTTATGCTTTATGCGTTATGCGTTATGCGTTATGCCTTATGCGTTATGCGTTATTCGTTATGAGTAATGAGTTATAAGTTATGCGTAATGCGTTATGCGTTATGCGTTATGCGTTATGCATTATGCTTTATCCGCTATGGGTTATGCGTTATGCTTTATGCGTTATGCGTTATGCGTTATGCGTTATGCGTTATGCATAATGCGTTATACGTTATGTATTATGCGTTATGCGTTATGCGATATGCGTCATGCATCAAGCCTTATGCGATATGCGATATGCGTCATGCATCAAGCCTTATGCGTTAAGGGTAATGCGTTAACGTTATGCGTTATGCGTTATGATGTATGCTTTATGCGTTATGCGTTATGTGTGATCCGACATGCGTTATGCATTTTGCGTTATGCGTTATTCGTTATGAGTTATGAGTTATAAGGTATGCGTAATGCGTTATGCGTTATGCGTTATGCATTATGCTTTATCCGTTATGGGTTATGCGTTATGCTTTATGCGTTATGCGTTATGCGTTATGCGTTATGCGTTATGCGTTATTCGTTATGAGTAATGAGTTATAAGTTATGCGTTATGCGTAATGCGTTATGCGTTATGCGTTCTGCGTTATGCTTTATGCGTTATGCGTTATGCGTTATGCTTTATGCGTTATTCGTTATACGTTATGCGTTATGTGTTATGCGTTATGCGTTATGCGTTATGCGTTATGCGTTATGCGTTATGCGTTATGCGTCATGCGTTATGCGTTATGCGTTATGCGTTATGCGTTATGCGTTATGCGTTATGCGTTATGCGTTATGCGTTATGCGGTATGCGTTATGCGTTATGCGTTATGCGTTATGCGTTATGCGTTATGCGTTATGCGTTATGCGTTATGCGTTATGCGTTATGCTTTATGCGTTATGCATTATGCGTTATGCGTTATGCGATATTCGTTATGCATTATGCATTATGCGTTATTCGTTATGCGTTATGCGTGATCCGTTATGCGTTATGCGTTATGCGTTATGCGTTATGCGTTATGCGTTATGCGTTATGCGTTATGCGTTATGCGTTATGCGTTATGCGTTATGCGTTATGCGTTATGCGTTACTCCTTATGAGTTATGAGTTATAAGTTATGCGTAATGCGTTATGCTTTATGCGTTATGCGTTATGCGTTATGCGTTATGCGTTATGCGTTATGCGTTATGCGTTATGCGTTATGCGTTATGCGTGATCCGTTATGCGTTATGCGTTATGCGTTATGCGTTATGCTTTATGCGTTATGCGTTATGCGTTATGCGTTATGCGTTATACGGTGTGCGTTATGCGTTGTGCGTTATGCGTTATGAGTTATGCGGTATGCGTTATGCGTTATGCGTTATGCGTTTTGCGGTATTCGTTATGCGTTGTGCATTATGCGTTATGCGTTGTGCGTTATGGGGTATGATTTATGCGTTATGCGATATGAGTTATGCGTTATGCGTTATGCGTTATGCGTTATGCGTTATGCTTTATGCGTTATGCGTTATGCGTTATGCCTTATGCGTTATGCGTTATTCGTTATGAGTAATGAGTTATAAGTTATGCGTTATGCGTTATGCGTTATGCGTTATGCGTTATGCGTTATGCTTTATGCGTTATGCGTTATGCGTTATGCTTTATGCGTTATGCGTTATGCTTTATGCGTTATGCGTTACTCCTTATGAGTTATGAGTTATAAGTTATGCGTAATGCGGTATGCGTTATACGTTATACGTTATGCGTTATGCGTTATGCCTTAATGCGTTATGCGTTAAGCGTTATGCGTTTTGCTGTATTCGTTATGCGTTGTGCATTATGCGTTATGCGTTATGTGTTATGCTTTATGCGTTATGCGTTATGCGTTACGCTTTATGCGTTATGCATTATGCGTTATGCGTTATGCGTTATGCATTATGCGTTATGCGTTATGCGTGATCCGTTATGCGTTAAGCGTTATGCGTTTTGCTGTATTCGTAATGCGTTGTGCATTATGCGTTATGCGTTATGTGTTATGCGTTATGCGTTATGCGTTATACGTTATGCGTTATGCGTTATGCGTGATCCGTTATGTGTTAGGCGATATACGTTTTGCGGTATTCGTTATGCGTTATGCGTTATGCGTTATGCGTTATGCGTTATCCGTTGTTCGTTATGCGTTATGCGTTGTGCGTTATTAGTTACACGTTATGCGTTATGCGTTATGCGTTATGCGTTAGGGGTTATGCGTTATGCGTTATGCGTTAGGCGTTATGAGTTATGCGTTATGCGTTATGCGTTATGAGTTATACGTTATGCGTTATGCGTTAGGGGTTATGCGTTATGCGTTATGCGTTATGCTTTATGCGTTATGCATTATGCGTTATGCGTTATGCGATATGCGTTATCCGTTATGCGTTATGCGTTATGCGTTATTCGTTATGAGTAATGAGTTATAAGTTATGCGTTATGCGTTATGCTTTATGCCTTATGCGTTATGCGTTATGCGTTATGCGTTATGCGTTATGCGTTATGCGTTACTCCTTATGAGTTATGAGTTATAAGTTATGCGTAATGCGTAATGCGGTATGCGTTATACGTTATACGTTATGCGTTATGCGTTATGAGTTATGCGTTATGCGTTATGCGCTATGCGTTATGCATTATGCGTTATGCGTTATGCGTTATGCGTTATGCGTTATGCGTTATACGTTAGGGGTTATGCGTTATGCGTTATGCATTATGCTTTATCCGTTATGCGTTATGCGTTATGCTTTATGCGTTATGCGTTATGCGTTATGCGTTATGAGTAATGAGTTATAAGTTATGCGTTATGCGTTATTCGTTATGAGTAATGAGTTATAAGTTATGCGTTATGCGTTATGCTTTATGCGTTATGCGTTATGCGTTATGCTTTATGCGTTATGCGTTACTCCTTATGAGTTATGAGTTATAAGTTATGCGTAATGCGGTATGCGTTATACGTTATGAGTAATGAGTTATAAGTTATGCGTTATGCGTTATTCGTTATGAGTAATGTGTTATAAGTTATGCGTTATGCGTTATGCTTTATACGTTATGCGTTATGCGTTATGCTTTATGCGTTATGCGTTACTCCTTATGAGTTATGAGTTATAAGTTATGCGTAATGCGTTATGCGTTATGCGTTATGCGTTATGCATTATGCGTTATGCGTTATGCGTTATGCGTTAAGCGTTATGCGTTTTGCTGTATTCGTTATGCGTTGTGCATTATGCGCTTTGCGTTATGCGTTATGCGTGATCCGTTATGCGTTATGCGTTATGCGTTATGCGTTATGCGTTATGCGTTATGCTTTATGCGTTATGCGTTATGCATTATGCTTTATGCGTTATTCATTATGCGTTATGCGTTATGCGTTATGCGTTATGCGTTATGCGTTATGCGTTATGCGTTATGCGTTATGCGTTATGCGTTATGCTTTATGCGTTATGCTTTATGCGTTATGCGTTACTCCTTATGAGTTATGAGTTATAAGTTATGCGTAATGCGTTATGCGTTATGCGTTATGCGTTATGCTTTATGCGTTATGCGTTATGCGTTATGCGTTATGCGCTTTGCGTTATGCGTTATGCGTGATCCGTTATGCGTTATGCGTTATGCGTTATGCGTTATGCGTTATGCGTTATGCGTTATGCGTTATGCTTTATGCGTTATGCGTTATGCGTTATGCGTTATGCGTTATGCGTTATGCGTTATGCGTTATGCGTTATGCGTTATGCGTTATGCGTTATGCGTTATGCGTTATGCGTTATGCGTTATGCGTTATGCGTTATGCTTTATTCGTTATGCGTTATGCGTTATGCGTTATGCGTTATGCGTTATGCCTTATGCGTTATGCGTTATTCGTTATGAGTAATGAGTTATAAGTTATGCGTTATGCTTTATGCGTTATGCGTTATGCGTTATGCGTTATGCGTTATGCGTTATGCGTTATGCGTTATGCGTTATGCGTTATGCGTTATGCGTTATGCGTGATCCGACATGCGTTATGCATTGTGCGTTATGCGTTATTCGTTATGAGTTATGAGTTATAAGTTATGCGTAATGCGTAATGCGTAATGCGTTATGCGTTATGCATTATGCTTTATCCGTTATGCGTTATGCGTTATGCTTTATGCGATATGCGTTATGCGTTATGCGTTATGCGTTATGCCTTATGCGTTATGCGTTATTCGTTATGAGTAATGAGTTATAAGTTATGCGTTATGCGTTATGCTTTATGCGTTATGCGTTATGCGTTATGCGTTATGCGTTATGCGTTATGCGTTATGCGTTATGCGTTATGCTTTATGCGTTATGCGTTATGCGTTATGCTTTATGCGTTATGCGTTACTCCTTATGAGTTATGAGTTATAAGTTATGCGTAATGCGTTATGCGTTATGCGTTATGCATTATGCTTTATCCGTTATGCGTTATGCGTTATGCTTTATGCGTTATGCGTTATGCGTTATGAGTAATGAGTTATAAGTTATGCGTTATGCGTTATGCTTTATGCGTTATGCGTTATGCGTTATGCTTTATGCGTTATGCGTTACTCCGTATGAGTTATGAGTTATAAGTTATGCGTAAAGCGGTATGCGTTATACGTAATACGTTATGCATTATGCGTTATGCGTTATGCGTTATGCGTTATGCGTTATGCCTTATGCGTTATGCGTTATGCGTTATGCGTTATGCGTTATGCGTTATGCGTTATGCGTTATGCGTTATGCGTTATGCGTGATGCGTTATGTGTTAGGCGATATACGTTTTGCGGTATTCGTTATGCGTTATGATTTATGCTTTATGCGTTATGCGTTTCGCGTGATCCGACATGCGTTATGCATTTTGCGTTATGCGTTATTCGTTATGAGTTATGAGTTATAAGTTATGCGTAATGCGTTATGCGTTATGCGTTATGCATTATGCTTTATCCGTTATGCGTTATGCGTTATGCTTTATGCGTTATGCGTTATGCGTTATGCATTTTGCGTTATGCGTTATTCGTTATGAGTTATGAGTTATAAGTTATGCGTAATGCGTTATGCGTTATGCGTTATGCATTATTCTTTATCCGTTATGCGTTATGCGTTATGCTTTATGCGTTATGCGTTATGCGTTATGCGTTATGCGTTATGCGTTATTCGTTATGAGTAATGAGTTACAAGTTATGCGTTATGCGTAATGCGTTATGCGTTATGCGTTATGCGTTATGCTTTATGCGTTATGCGTTATGCGTTATGCGTTATGCTTTATGCGTTATGCGTTATTCGTTATGCGTTATGCGTTATGCGTTATGCGTTATGCGTTATGCGTTATGCGTTACGCGTTATGCGTTATGCGTTATGCGTTATGCGTTATGCTTTATGCGTTATGCGTTACTCCTTATGAGTTATGAGTTATTAGTTATGCGTAATGCGTTATGCGTTATGCGTTATGCGTTATGCGTTATGCGTTATGCGTTATGCGTTATGCGTTATGCGTTATGCGTTATGCGTTATGCGTTATGCGTTATGCGTTATGCGTTATGCTTTATGCGTTATGCGTTATGCCTTATGCGTTATGCCTTATGCGTTATGCGTTATTCGTTATGAGTAATGAGTTATAAGTTATGCTTTATGCGTTATGCTTTATGCGTTATGCGTTATGCGTTATGCGTTATGCGTTATGCGTTATGCGTTATGCGTTATGCGTTATGCGTTATGCGTTATGCGTTATACGGTATGCGTTATGCGTTATGCGTTATGCGTTATGCGTTATGCGTTATGCGTTATGCGTTATGCGTTATGCGTTATGCGTTATGCGTTATGCGTTATGCGTTATGCGTTATGCGTTATGCGTTATACGGTATGCGTTATGCGTTATGCGTTATGCGTTATGCGTTATGCGTTATGCGTTATGCGTTATGCGTTATGCGTTATGCGTAATGCGTTATGCGTTATGCGTTATGCGTTATGCGTTATGCGTTATGATTTATGCGTTATGCGTTATGCGTTATGCTTTATGCGTTATGCGTTACTCCTTATGAGTTATGAGTTATAAGTTATGCGTAATGCGTTATGCGTTATGCGTTATGCATTATGCTTTATGCGTAATGCGGTATGCGTTATACGTTATGCGTTATGCGTTATGCGTTATGCGTTATGCGTTATGCGTTATGCGTTATGCGTTATGCATTATGCGTTATGCGTTATGCGTTATGCGCTATGCGTTATGCATTATGCGTTATGCGTTATGCGTTATGCGTTAAGCGTTATGCGTTTTGCTGTATTCGTTATGCGTTGTGCATTATGCGTTATGCGTTATGTGTTACGCTTTATGCGTTATGCGTTATGCGTTACGCTTTATGCGTTATGCATTATGCGTTATGCGTTATGCGTTATGCATTATGCGTTATGCGTTATGCGTGATCCGTTATGCGTTAAGCGTTATGCGTTTTGCTGTATTCGTAATGCGTTGTGCATTATGCGTTATGCGTTATGTGTTATGCGTTATGCGTTATGCGTTATACGTTATGCGTTATGCGTTATGCGTGATCCGTTATGTGTTAGGCGATATACGTTTTGCGGTATTCGTTATGCGTTATGCGTTATGCGTTATGCGTTATCCGTTGTTCGTTATGCGTTATGCGTTGTGCGTTATACGTTTGCGTTATGCGTTATGCGTTATACGGTATGCGTTATGCGTTATACGTTATGCGTTATGCGTTATGCGATATGCGTTATGCGTTATACGTTATGCTTTATGCGTTATGCGTTATTAGTTACACGTTATGCGTTATGCGTTATGCGTTATGCGTTAGGGGTTATGCGTTATGCGTTAGGCGTTATGCGTTATGCGTTATGCGTTATGCGTTGTGCGTTATACGTTTGCGTTATGCGTTATGCGTTATGCTTTATGCGTTATGCGTTATGCGTTATGCGTTATGCGTTATGCGTTATGCGTTATGCGTTATGCGTTATGAGTAATGAGTTATAAGTTATGCGTTATGAGTTATGCGTTATGCGTTATGCGTTATGCGTTATGCGTTATGCGTTATGCGTTACGCGTTATGCGTTATGCGTTATGCGTTATGCGTTATGCTTTATGCGTTATGCGTTACTCCTTATGAGTTATGAGTTATAAGTTATGCGTAATGCGTTATGCGTTATGCGTTATGCTTTATGCGTTATGCGTTATGCGTTATGCGTTATGCGTTATGCGTTATGCGTTATGCGTTATGCGTTATGCGTTATGCGTTATGCGTTATGCGTTATACGGTATGCGTTATGCGTTATGCGTTATGCGTTATGCGTTATGCGTTATGCGTTATGCGCTATGCGTTATGCATTATGCGTTATGCGTTATGCGTTATGCATTAAGCGTTATGCGTTTTGCTGTATTCGTTATGCGTTGTGCATTATGCGTTATGCGTTATGTGTTACGCTTTATGCGTTATGCGTTATGCGTTACGCTTTATGCGTTATGCGTTATGCGTTATGCGTTATGCGTTATGCGTGATGCGTTATGTGTTAGGCGATATACGTTTTGCGGTATTCGCTATGCGTTATGATTTATGCTTTATGCGTTATGCGTTTTGCGTGATCCGACATGCGTTATGCATTTTGCGTTATGCGTTATTCGTTATGAGTTATGAGTTATAAGTTATGCGTAATGCGTTATGCGTTAGGCGTTATGCATTATGCTTTATCCGTTATGCGTTATGCGTTATGCTTTATGCGTTATGCGTTATGCGTTATGCATTTTGCGTTATGCGTTATTCGTTATGAGTTATGAGTTATGAGTTATAAGTTATGCGTAATGCGTTATGCGTTATGCGTTATACATTATGCTTTATCCGTTATGCGTTATGCGTTATGCTTTATGCGTTATGCGTTATGCGTTATGCGTTATGCGTTATGCGTTATGCGTTATTCGTTATGAGTAATGAGTTACAAGTTATGCGTTATGCGTAATGCGTTATGCGTTATGCGTTATGCGTTATGCTTTATGCGTTATGCGTTATGCGATATGCGTTATGCGTTATGCGTTATGCGTTATGCGTTATGCGTTATGCGTTATGCGTTATGCGTTATGCGTTATGCGTTATGCGTTATGCGTTATGCGTTATGCTTTATGCGTTATGCGTTACTCCTTATGAGTTATGAGTTATTAGTTATGCGTAATGCGTCATGCGTTATGCGTTATGCTTTATGCGTTATGCGTTATGCGTTATGCGTTATGCGTTATGCGTTATGCGTTATGCGTTATGCGTTATGCGTTATGCGTTATGCTTTATGCGTTATGCGTTATGCCTTATGCGTTATGCCTTATGCGTTATGCGTTATTCGTTATGAGTAATGAGTTATAAGTTATGCTTTATGCGTTATGCTTTATGCGTTATGCGTTATGCGTTATGCGTTATGCGTTATGCGTTATGCGTTATGCGTTATGCGTTATGCGTTATGCGTTATGCGTTATGCGCTATGCGTTATGTGTTACGCTTTATGCGTTATGCGTTATGCGTTACGCTTTATGCGTTATGCATTATGCGTTATGCGTTATGCCTTATGCATTATGCGTTATGCGTTATGCGTGATCCGTTATGCGTTAAGCGTTATGCGTTTTGCTGTATTCGTAATGCGTTGTGCATTATGCGTTATGCGTTATGTGTTATGCGTTATGCGTTATGCGTTATACGTTATGCGTTATGCGTTATGCGTGATCCGTTATGTGTTAGGCGATATACGTTTTGCGGTATTCGTTATGCGTTATGCGTTATGCGTTATGCGTTATGCGTTATCCGTTGTTCGTTATGCGTTATGCGTTGTGCGTTATACGTTTGCGTTATGCGTTATGCGTTACACGGTATGCGTTATGCGTTATACGTTATGCGTTATGCGTTATGCGATATGCGTTATACGTTATACGTTATGCTTTATGCGTTATGCGTTATGCGTTATGCGTTATGCGTTATGCGTTATGCGTTATGCGTTATGCGTTATGCGTTATGCGTTATGCGTTATGCGTTATGCGTTATACGTTTGCGTTATGCGTTATGCGTTATGCTTTATGCGTTATGCGTTATGCGTTATGCGTTATGCGTTATGCGTTATGCGTTATGCGTTATGCGTTATGCGTTATGCGTTATGCGTTATGCTTTATGCGTTATGCGTTATGCGTTATGCGTTATGCGTTATGCGTTATGCGTTATGCGTTATGCGTTATGCGTTATACGGTATGCGTTATGCGTTATGCGTTATGCGTTATGCGTTATGCGTTATGCGTTATGCGTTATGCGTTATGCGTTATGCGTTATGCGTTATGCGTTATGCGTTATGCGTTATGCGTTATGCGTTATGCGTTATGCGTTATGCGTTATGCGCTATGCGTTATGCATTATGCGTTATGCGTTATGCGTTATGCGTTAAGCGTTATGCGTTTTGCTGTATTCGTTATGCGTTGTGCATTATGCGTTATGCGTTATGTGTTACGCTTTATGCGTTATGCGTTATGCGTTACGCTTTATGCGTTATGCGTTATGCGTTATGCGTTATGCGTTATGCGTTATGCGTTATGCGTTATGCGTTATGCGTGATGCGTTATGTGTTAGGCGATATACGTTTTGCGGTATTCGCTATGCGTTATGATTTATGCTTTATGCGTTATGCGTTTTGCGTGATCCGACATGCGTTATGCATTTTGCGTTATGCGTTATTCGTTATGAGTTATGAGTTATAAGTTATGCGTAATGCGTTATGCGTTAGGCGTTATGCATTATGCTTTATCCGTTATGCGTTATGCGTTATGCTTTATGCGTTATGCGTTATGCGTTATGCATTTTGCGTTATGCGTTATTCGTTATGAGTTATGAGTTATAAGTTATGCGTAATGCGTTATGCGTTATACATTATGCTTTATCCGTTATGCGTTATGCGTTATGCTTTATGCGTTATGCGTTATGCGTTATGCGTTATGCGTTATGCGTTATGCGTTATTCGTTATGAGTAATGAGTTACAAGTTATGCGTTATGCGTAATGCGTTATGCGTTATGCGTTATGCGTTATGCTTTATGCGTTATGCGTTATGCGATATGCGTTATGCGTTATGCGTTATGCGTTATGCGTTATGCGTTATGCGTTATGCGTTACGCGTTATGCGTTATGCGTTATGCGTTATGCGTTATGCGTTATGCTTTATGCGTTATGCGTTACTCCTTATGAGTTATGAGTTATTAGTTATGCGTAATGCGTCATGCGTTATGCGTTATGCTTTATGCGTTATGCGTTATGCGTTATGCGTTATGCGTTATGCGTTATGCGTTATGCGTTATGCGTTATGCGTTATGCGTTATGCGTTATGCTTTATGCGTTATGCGTTATGCCTTATGCGTTATGCCTTATGCGTTATGCGTTATTCGTTATGAGTAATGAGTTATAAGTTATGCTTTATGCGTTATGCTTTATGCGTTATGCGTTATGCGTTATGCGTTATGCGTTATGCGTTATGCGTTATGCGTTATGCGTTATGCGTTATGCGTTATGCGTTTTGCGTTATGCGTTATGCGTTATGCGTTATGCGCTATGCGTTATGTGTTACGCTTTATGCGTTATGCGTTATGCGTTACGCTTTATGCGTTATGCATTATGCGTTATGCGTTATGCCTTATGCATTATGCGTTATGCGTTACGCGTGATCCGTTATGCGTTAAGCGTTATGCGTTTTGCTGTATTCGTAATGCGTTGTGCATTATGCGTTATGCGTTATGTGTTATGCGTTATGCGTTATGCGTTATACGTTATGCGTTATGCGTTATGCGTGATCCGTTATGTGTTAGGCGATATACGTTTTGCGGTATTCGTTATGCGTTATGCGTTATGCGTTATGCGTTATGCGTTATCCGTTGTTCGTTATGCGTTATGCGTTGTGCGTTATACGTTTGCGTTATGCGTTATGCGTTATACGGTATGCGTTATGCGTTATACGTTATGCGTTATGCGTTATGCGATATGCGTTATGCGTTATACGTTATGCTTTATGCGTTATGCGTTATGCGTTATGCGTTATGCGTTATGCGTTATGCGTTATGCGTTATGCGTTATGCGTTATGCGTTATGCGTTATGCGTTATGCGTTATGCGTTATGCGTTATGCGTTATACGTTTGCGTTATGCGTTATGCGTTATGCTTTATGCGTTATGCGTTATGCGTTATGCGTTATGCGTTATGCGTTATGCGTTATGCGTTATGCGTTATGCGTTATGCGTTATGCGTTATGCGTTATGCGTTATGCGTTATGCGTTATGCGTTATGCGTTATGCGTTTTGCGTTATGCGTTATGCGTTATGCTTTATGCGTTATGCATTATGCGTTATGCGTTATGCGATATGCGTTATGCGTTATGCGTTATTCGTTATGAGTAATGAGTTATAAGTTATGCGTTATGAGTTATGCGTTATGCGTTATGCGTTATGCGTTACGCGTTATGCGTTATGCGTTATGCGTTACGCGTTATGCGTTATGCGTTATGCGTTATGCGTTATGCTTTATGCGTTTTGCGTTACTCCTTATGAGTTATGAGTTATAAGTTATGCGTAATGCGTTATGCGTTATGCGTTATGCTTTATGCGTTATGCGTTATGCGTTATGCGTTATGCGTTATGCGTTATGCGTTATGCGTTATGCGTTATGCGTTATGCGTTATGCGTTATGCTTTATGCGTTATGCGTTATGCCTTATGCGTTATGCCTTATGCGTTATGCGTTATTCGTTATGAGTAATGAGTTATAAGTTATGCGTTATGCGTTATGCTTTATGCGTTATGCGTTATGCGTTATGCGTTATGCGTTATGCGGTATGCGTTATGCGTTATGCGTTATGCGTTATGCGTTATGCGTTATGCGTTATGCGTTATACGGTATGCGTTATGCGTTATGCGTTATGCGTTATGCGTTATGCGTTATGCGTTATGCGTTATGCGTTATGCGTTATGCGTTATGCGTTAAGCGTTATGCGTTATACGGTATGCGTTATGCGTTATGCGTTATGCGTTATGCGTTATGCGTTATGCGTTATGCGTTATGCGTTATGCGTTATGCGTTATGCGTTATGCGTTATGCGTTATGCGTTATGCGTTATGCGTTATGCGTTATGCGTTATGCGTTATGATTTATGCGTTATGCGTTATGCGTTATGCTTTATGCGTTATGCGTTACTCCTTATGAGTTATGAGTTATAAGTTATGCGTAATGCGTTATGCGTTATGCGTTATGCATTATGCTTTATGCGTAATGCGGTATACGTTATACGTTATGCGTTATGCGTTATGCGTTATGCGTTATGCGTTATGCGTTATGCGTTATGCGTTATGCGTTATGCGTTATGCGCTATGCGTTATGCATTATGCGTTATGCGTTATGCGTTATGCGTTAAGCGTTATGCGTTTTGCTGTATTCGTTATGCGTTGTGCATTATGCGTTATGCGTTATGTGTTACGCTTTATGCGTTATGCGTTATGCGTTACGCTTTATGCGTTATGCATTATGCGTTATGCGTTATGCGTTATGCATTATGCGTTATGCGTTATGCGTGATCCGTTATGCGTTAAGCGTTATGCGTTTTGCGGTATTCGTAATGCGTTGTGCATTATGCGTTATGCGTTATGTGTTATGCGTTATGCGTTATGCGTTATACGTTATGCGTTATGCGTTATGCGTGATCCGTTATGTGTTAGGCGATATACGTTTTGCGGTATTCGTTATGCGTTATGCGTTATGCGTTATGCGTTATGCGTTATCCGTTGTTCGTTATGCGTTATGCGTTGTGCGTTATACGTTTGCGTTATGCGTTATACGGTATGCGTTATGCGTTATACGTTATGCGTTATGCGTTATGCGATATGCGTTATGCGTTATACGTTATGCTTTATGCGTTATGCGTTATTAGTTACACGTTATGCGTTATGCGTTATGCGTTATGCGTTATGCGTTAGGGGTTATGCGTTATGCGTTAGGCGTTATGCGTTATGCGTTATGCGTTATGAGTTATACGTTATGCGTTATGCGTTAGGGGTTATGCGTTATGCGTTATGCTTTATGCGTTATGCATTATGCGTTATGCGTTATGCGATATGCGTTATCCGTTATGCGTTATGCGTTATGCGTTATTCGTTATGAGTAATGAGTTATAAGTTATGCGTTATGCGTTATGCTTTATGCGTTATGCGTTATGCCTTATGCGTTATGCGTTATGCGTTATGCGTTATGCGTTATGCGTTATGCGTTTTGCGTTATGCGTTATGCGTTATGCGTTGTGCGTTATACGTTTGCGTTATGCGTTATGCGTTATGCTTTATGCGTTATGCGTTATGCGTTATGCGTTATGCGTTATGCGTTATGCGTTATGCGTTATGCGTTATGCGTTATGCGTTATGCGTTATGCGTTATGCGTTATGCGTTATGCGTTATGCGTTATGCGTTATGCGTTATGCGTTATGCTTTATGCGTTATGCATTATGCGTTATGCGTTATGCGATATGCGTTATGCGTTATGCGTTATTCGTTATGAGTAATGAGTTATAAGTTATGCGTTATGAGTTATGCGTTATGCGTTATGCGTTATGCGTTATGCGTTTTGCGGTATTCCTTATGCGTTGTGCATTATGAGTTATGCGTTATGCGTTATGCGTTATGCGTTATGCGTTATGCTTTATGCGTTATGCATTATGCGTTATGCGTTATGCGATATGCGTTATGCGTTATGCGTTATTCGTTATGAGTAATGAGTTATAAGTTATGCGTTATGAGTCATGCGTTATGCGTTATGCGTTATGCGTTTTGCGGTATTCGTTATGCGTTGTGCATTATGAGTTATGCGTTATGCGTTATGCGTTATGCGTTATGCGTTATGCTTTATGCGTTATGCATTATGCGTTATGCGTTATGCGATATGCGTTATGCGTTATGCGTTATTCGTTATGAGTAATGAGTTATAAGTTATGCGTTATGCGTTATGCGTTATGCGTTATGCATTATGCTTTATGCGTTATGCGTTATGCCTTATGCGTTATGCTTTATGCGTTATGCGTTATGCGTTATGCGTTATGCGTTATGCGTTATGCGTTATGCGTTATGCGTTATGCGTTATGAGTAATGAGTTATAAGTTATGCGTTATGAGTCATGCGTTATGCGTTATGCGTTATGCGTTTTGCGGTATTCGTTATGCGTTGTGCATTATGAGTTATGCGTTATGCGTTATGCGTTATGCGTTATGCGTTATGCTTTATGCGTTATGCATTATGCGTTATGCGTTATGCGATATGCGTTATGCGTTATGCGTTATTCGTTATGAGTAATGAGTTATAAGTTATGCGTTATGCGTTATGCGTTATGCGTTATGCATTATGCTTTATGCGTTATGCGTTATGCCTTATGCGTTATGCCTTATGCGTTATGCGTTATTCGTTATGAGTAATGAGTTATAAGTTATGCTTTATGCGTTATGCTTTATGCGTTATGCGTTATGCGTTATGCGTTATGCGTTATGCGTTATGCGTTATGCGTTATGCGTTATGCGTTATGCGTTATGCGTTATACGGTATGCGTTATGCGTTATGCGTTATGCGTTATGCGTTATGCGTTATGCGTTATGCGTTATGCGTTATGCGTTATGCGTTATGCGTTATGCGTTATGCGTTATGCGTTATGCGTTATGCGTTATGCGTTATGCGTTATACGGTATGCGTTATGCGTTATGCGTTATATGTTATGCGTTATGAGTTATGCGTTATGCGTTATGCGTTATGCGTTATGCGTTATGCGTTATGCGTTATGCGTCATGCGTTATGCGTTATGCGTTATGATTTATGCGTTATGCGTTATGCGTTATGCTTTATGCGTTATGCGTTACTCCTTATGAGTTATGAGTTATAAGTTATGCGTAATGCGTTATGCGTTATGCGTTATGCATTATGCTTTATGCGTAATACGGTATGCGTTATACGTTATGCGTTATGCGTTATGCGTTATGCGTTATGCGTTAAGCGTTATGCGTTATGCGTTATGCGTTATGCGTTATGCGCTATGCGTTATGCATTATGCGTTATGCGTTATGCGTTATGCGTTAAGCGTTATGCGTTTTGCTGTATTCGTTATGCGTTGTGCATTATGCGTTATGCGTTATGTGTTACGCTTTATGCGTTATGCGTTATGCGTTACGCTTTATGCGTTATGCATTATGCGTTATGCGTTATGCGTTATGCATTATGCGTTATGCGTTATGCGTGATCCGTTATGCGTTAAGCGTTATGCGTTTTGCTGTATTCGTAATGCGTTGTGCATTATGCGTTATGCGTTATGTGTTATGCGTTATGCGTTATGCGTTATACGTTATGCGTTATGCGTTATGCGTGATCCGTTATGTGTTAGGCGATATACGTTTTGCGGTATTCGTTATGCGTTATGCGTTATGCGTTATGCGTTATCCGTTGTTCGTTATGCGTTATGCGTTGTGCGTTATACGTTTGCGTTATGCGTTATGCGTTATACGGTATGCGTTATGCGTTATACGTTATGCGTTATGCGTTATGCGTTATGCGATATGCGTTATGCGTTATACGTTATGCTTTATGCGTTATGCGTTATGCGTTATGCGTTATGCGTTATGCGTTATGCGTTATGCGTTATGCGTTATGCGTTATGCGTTATGCGTTATGCGTTGTGCGTTATACGTTTGCGTTATGCGTTATGCGTTATGCTTTATGCGTTATGCGTTATGCGTTATGCGTTATGCGTTATGCGTTATGCGTTATGCGTTATGCGTTATGCGTTATGCGTTATGCTTTATGCGTTATGCATTATGCGTTATGCGTTATGCGATATGCGTTATGCGTTATGCGTTATTCGTTATGAGTAATGAGTTATAAGTTATGCGTTATGAGTTATGCGTTATGCGTTATTAGTTATGCGTTACGCGTTATGCGTTATGCGTTATGCGTTACGCGTTATGCGTTATGCGTTATGCGTTATTCGTTATGCTTTATGCGTTATGCGTTACTCCTTATGAGTTATGAGTTATAAGTTATGCGTAATGCGTTATGCGTTATGCGTTATGCTTTATGCGTTATGCGTTATGCGTTATGCGTTATGCGTTATGCGTTATGCGTTATGCGTTATGCGTTATGCGTTATGCGTTATGCGTTATGCGTTATGCGTTATGCGTTATGCGTTATGCGTTATGCGTTATGCTTTATGCGTTATGCGTTATGCCTTATGCGTTATGCCTTATGCGTTATGCGTTATTCGTTATGAGTAATGAGTTATAAGTTATGCGTTATGCGTTATGCTTTATGCGTTATGCGTTATGCGTTATGCGTTATGCGTTATGCGGTATGCGTTATGCGTTATGCGTTATGCGTTATGCGTTATGCGTTATGCGTTATGCGTTATGCGTTATGCGTTATGCGTTATGCGTTATGCGTTATGCGTTATGCGTTATGCGTTATGCGTTATGCGTTATGCGTTATGCGTTATGCGTTATGCGTTATGCGTTATGCGTTATGCGTTATGCGTTATGCGTTATGCGTTATGCGTTATGCGTTATGCGTTATGCGTTATGCGTTATGCGTTATGCGTTATGCGTTATGATTTATGCGTTATGCGTTATGCATTATGCTTTATGCGTTATGCGTTACTCCTTATGAGTTATGAGTTATAAGTTATGCGTATTGCGTTATGCGTTATGCGTTATGCATTATGCTTTATGCGTAATGCGGTATACGTTATACGTTATGCGTTATGCGTTATGCGTTATGCGTTATGCGTTATGCGTTATGCGTTATGCGTTATGCGTTATGCGCTATGCGTTATGCATTATGCGTTATGCGTTATGCGTTATGCGTTAAGCGTTATGCGTTTTGCTGTATTCGTTATGCGTTGTGCATTATGCGTTATGCGTTATGTGTTACGCTTTATGCGTTATGCGTTATGCGTTACGCTTTATGCGTTATGCATTATGCGTTATGCGTTATGCGTTATGCATTATGCGTTATGCGTTATGCGTGATCCGTTATGCGTTAAGCGTTATGCGTTTTGCTGTATTCGTAATGCGTTGTGCATTATGCGTTATGCGTTATGTGTTATGCGTTATGCGTTATGCGTTATACGTTATGCGTTATGCGTTATGCGTGATCCGTTATGTGTTAGGCGATATACGTTTTGCGGTATTCGTTATGCGTTATGCGTTATGCGTTATGCGTTATGCGTTATCCGTTGTTCGTTATGCGTTATGCGTTGTGCGTTATACGTTTGCGTTATGCGTTATTCGGTATGCGTTATGCGTTATACGTTATGCGTTATGCGTTATGCGATATGCGTTATGCGTTATACGTTATGCTTTATGCGTTATGCGTTATTAGTTACACGTTATGCGTTATGCGTTATGCATTATGCGTTATGCGTTAGGGGTTATGCGTTATGCGTTAGGCGTTATGCGTTATGCGTTATGCGTTATGAGTTATACGTTATGCGTTATGCGTTAGGGGTTATGCGTTATGCGTTATGCTTTATGCGTTATGCATTATGCGTTATGCGTTATGCGTTATGCGTTATCCGTTATGCGTTATGCGTTATGCGTTATGCTTTATGCGTTATGCGTTATGCCTTATGCGTTATGCCTTATGCGTTATGCGTTATTCGTTATGAGTAATGAGTTATAAGTTATGCGTTATGCGTTATGCTTTATGCGTTATGCGTTATGCGTTATGCGTTATGCGTTATGCGTTATGCGGTATGCGTTATGCGTTATGCGTTATGCGTTATGCGTTATGCGTTATGCGTTATGCGTTATGCGTTATGCTTTATGCGTTATGCGTTATGCGTTATGCGTTATGCGTTATGCGGTATGCGTTATACGTTATGCGTTATGCGTTATGCGTTATGCGTTAAGCGTTATGCGTTATGCGTTATGCGTTATGCGTTATGCGTTATGCGCTATGCGTTATGCATTATGCGTTATGCGTTATGCGTTATGCGTTAAGCGTTATGCGTTTTGCTGTATTCGTTATGCATTGTGCATTATGCGTTATGCGTTATGTGTTACGCTTTATGCGTTATGCATTATGCGTTATGCATTATGCGTTATGCGTTATGCGTTATGCATTATGCGTTATGCGTTATGCGTGATCCGTTATGCGTTAAGCGTTATGCGTTTTGCTGTATTCGTAATGCGTTGTGCATTATGCGTTATGCGTTATGTGTTATGCGTTATGCGTTATGCGTTATACGTTATGCGTTATGCGTTATGCGTGATCCGTTATGTGTTAGGCAATATACGTTTTGCGGTATTCGTTATGCGTTATGCGTTATGCGTTATGCGTTATGCGTTATCCGTTGTTCGTTATGCGTTATGCGTTGTGCGTTATACGTTTGCGTTATGCGTTATGCGTTATACGGTATGCGTTATGCGTTATACGTTATGCGTTATGCGTTATGCGGTATGCGTTATGCGTTATGCGTTATGCGTTATGCGTTATGCGTTATGCGTTATGCGTTATGCGTTATGATTTATGCGTTATGCGTTATGCATTATGCTTTATGCGTTATGCGTTACTCCTTATGAGTTATGAGTTATAAGTTATGCGTATTGCGTTATGCGTTATGCGTTATGCATTATGCTTTATGCGTAATGCGGTATACGTTATACGTTATGCGTTATGCGTTATGCGTTATGCGTTATGCGTTATGCGTTATGCGTTATGCGTTATGCGTTATGCGTTATGCGTTATGCGTTATGCGTTATGCGTGATCCGTTATGCGTTAAGCGTTATGCGTTTTGCTGTATTCGTAATGCGTTGTGCATTATGCGTTATGCGTTATGTGTTATGCGTTATGCGTTATGCGTTATACGTTATGCGTTATGCGTTATGCGTGATCCGTTATGTGTTAGGCGATATACGTTTTGCGGTATTCGTTATGCGTTATGCGTTATGCGTTATGCGTTATGCGTTATCCGTTGTTCGTTATGCGTTATGCGTTGTGCGTTATACGTTTGCGTTATGCGTTATACGGTATGCGTTATGCGTTATACGTTATGCGTTATGCGTTATGCGATATGCGTTATGCGTTATGCGTTATGCTTTATGCGTTATGCGTTATTAGTTACACGTTATGCGTTATGCGTTATGCATTATGCGTTATGCGTTAGGGGTTATGCGTTATGCGTTAGGCGTTATGCGTTATGCGTTATGCGTTATGAGTTATACGTTATGCGTTATGCGTTAGGGGTTATGCGTTATGCGTTATGCTTTATGCGTTATGCATTATGCGTTATGCGTTATGCGTTATGCGTTATCCGTTATGCGTTATGCGTTATGCTTTATGCGTTATGCATTATGCGTTATGCGTTATGCGATATGCGTTATGCGTTATGCGTTATTCGTTATGAGTAATGAGTTATAAGTTATGCGTTATGAGTTATGCGTTATGCGTTATGCGTTATGCGTTTTGCGGTATTCGTTATGCGTTGTGCATTATGAGTTATGCGTTATGCGTTATGCGTTATGCGTTATGCGTTATTCTTTATGCGTTATGCATTATGCGTTATGCGTTATGCGATATGCGTTATGCGTTATGCGTTATTCGTTATGAGTAATGAGTTATAAGTTATGCGTTATGAGTTATGCGTTTTGCGTTATGCGTTATGCGTTTTGCGGTATTCGTTATGCGTTGTGCATTATGAGTTATGCGTTATGCGTTATGCGTTATGCGTTATGCTTTATGCGTTATGCATTATGCGTTATGCGTTATGCGATATGCGTTATGCGTTATGCGTTATTCGTTATGAGTAATGAGTTATAAGTTATGCGTTATGCGTTATGCGTTATGCGTTATGCGTTATGCTTTATGCGTTATGCGTTATGCCTTATGCGTTATGCCTTATGCGTTATGCGTTATTCGTTATGAGAAATGAGTTATAAGTTATGCTTTATGCGTTATGCTTTATGCGTTATGCGTTATGCGTTATGCGTTATGCGTTATGCGTTATGCGTTATGCGTTATGCGTTATGCGTTATGCGTTATACGGTATGCGTTATGCGTTATGCGTTATGCGTTATGCGTTATGCGTTATGCGTTATGCGTTATGCGTTATGCGTTATGCGTTATGCGTTATGCGTTATGCGTTATGCGTTATGCGTTATGCGTTATGCGTTATGCGTTATGCGTTATACGGTATGCGTTATGCGTTATGCGTTATATGTTATGCGTTATGCGTTATGCGTTATGCGTTATGCGTTATGCGTTATGCGTTATGCATTATGCTTTATGCGTAATGCGGTATGCGTTATACGTTATGCGTTATGCGTTATGCGTTATGCGTTAAGCGTTATGCGTTATGCGTTATGCGTTATGCGTTATGCGTTATGCGCTATGCGTTATGCATTATGCGTTATGCGTTATGCGTTATGCGTTAAGCGTTATGCGTTTTGCTGTATTCGTTATGCATTGTGCATTATGCGTTATGCGTTATGTGTTACGCTTTATGCGTTATGCATTATGCGTTATGCATTATGCGTTATGCGTTATGCGTTATGCATTATGCGTTATGCGTTATGCGTGATCCGTTATGCGTTAAGCGTTATGCGTTTTGCTGTATTCGTAATGCGTTGTGCATTATGCGTTATGCGTTATGTGTTATGCGTTATGCGTTATGCGTTATACGTTATGCGTTATGCGTTATGCGTGATCCGTTATGTGTTAGGCAATATACGTTTTGCGGTATTCGTTATGCGTTATGCGTTATGCGTTATGCGTTATGCGTTATCCGTTGTTCGTTATGCGTTATGCGTTGTGCGTTATACGTTTGCGTTATGCGTTATGCGTTATACGGTATGCGTTATGCGTTATACGTTATGCGTTATGCGTTATGCGATATGCGTTATGCGTTATACGTTATGCTTTATGCGTTATGCGTTATGCGTTATGCGTTATGCGTTATGCGTTATGCGTTATGCGTTATGCGTTATGCGTTATGCGTTATGCGTTGTGCGTTATACGTTTGCGTTATGCGTTATGCGTTATGCTTTATGCGTTATGCGTTATGCGTTATGCGTTATGCGTTATGCGTTATGCGTTATGCGTTATGCGTTATGCGTTATGCGTTATGCGTTATGCGTTATGCGTTATGCGTTATGCGTTATGCGTTATGCGTTATGCTTTATGCGTTATGCATTATGCGTTATGCGTTATGCGATATGCGTTATGCGTTATGCGTTATTCGTTATGAGTAATGAGTTATAAGTTATGCGTTATGAGTTATGCGTTATGCGTTATGCGTTATGCGTTACGCGTTATGCGTTATGCGTTATGCGTTACGCGTTATGCGTTATGCGTTATGCATTATGCGTTATGCGTTATGCTTTATGCGTTATGCGTTACTCCTTATGAGTTATGAGTTATAAGTTATGCGTAATGTGTTATGCGTTATGCGTTATGCTTTATGCGTTATGCGTTATGCGTTATGCGTTATGCGTTATGCGTTATGCGTTATGCGTTATGCGTTATGCGTTATGCGTTATGCGTTATGCGTTATGCGTTATGCTTTATGCGTTATGCGTTATGCCTTATGCGTTATGCCTTATGCGTTATGCGTTATTCGTTATGAGTAATGAGTTATAAGTTATGCGTTATGCGTTATGCGTTATGCGTTATGCGTTATGCGTTATGCTTTATGCGTTATGCGTTATGCCTTATGCGTTATGCCTTATGCGTTATGCGTTATTCGTTATGAGTAATGAGTTATAAGTTATGCGTTATGCGTTATGCTTTATGCGTTATGCGTTATGCGTTATGCGTTATGCGTTATGCGGTATGCGTTATGCGTTATGCGTTATGCGTTATGCGTTATGCGTTATGCGTTATGCGTTATGCGTTATGCGTTATGCGTTATGCGTTATGCGTTATGCGTTATGCGTTATGCGTTATGCGTTATGCGTTATGCGTTATGCGTTATGCGTTATGCGTTATGCGTTATGCGTTATGCGTTATGCGTTATGCGTTATGCGTTATGCGTTATGCGTTATGATTTATGCGTTATGCGTTATGCATTATGCTTTATGCGTTATGCGTTACTCCTTATGAGTTATGAGTTATAAGTTATGCGTAATGCGTTATGCGTTATGCGTTATGCATTATGCTTTATGCGTAATGCGGTATACGTTATACGTTATGCGTTATGCGTTATGCGTTATGCGTTATGCGTTATGCGTTATGCGTTATCCGTTGTTCGTTATGCGTTATGCGTTGTGCGTTATACGTTTGCGTTATGCGTTATACGGTATGCGTTATGCGTTATACGTTATGCGTTATGCGTTATGCGATATGCGTTATGCGTTATACGTTATGCTTTATGCGTTATGCGTTATTAGTTACACGTTATGCGTTATGCGTTATGTATTATGCGTTATGCGTTAGGGGTTATGCGTTATGCGTTAGGCGTTATGCGTTATGCGTTATGCGTTATGAGTTATACGTTATGCGTTATGCGTTAGGGGTTATGCGTTATGCGTTATGCTTTATGCGTTATGCATTATGCGTTATGCGATATGCGATATGCGTTATCCGTTATGCGTTATGCGTTATGCGTTATTCGTTATGAGTAATGAGTTATAAGTTATGCGTTATGCGTTATGCTTTATGCGTTATGCGTTATGCCTTATGCGTTATGCGTTATGCGTTATGCGTTATGCGTTATGCGTTTTGCGTTATGCGTTATGCGTTATGCGTTGTGCGTTATACGTTTGCGTTATGCGTTATGCGTTATGCTTTATGCGTTATGCGTTATGCGTTATGCGTTATGCGTTATGCGTTATGCGTTATGCGTTATGCGTTATGCGTTATGCGTTATGCGTTATGCGTTATGCGTTATGCGTTATGCGTTATGCGTTTTGCGGTATTCGTTATGCGTTGTGCATTATGAGTTATGCGTTATGCGTTATGCGTTATGCGTTATGCGTTATGCTTTATGCGTTATGCATTATGCGTTATGCGTTATGCGATATGCGTTATGCGTTATGCGTTATTCGTTATGAGTAATGAGTTATAAGTTATGCGTTATGAGTTATGCGTTATGCGTTATGCGTTATGCGTTATGCGTTATGCGTTTTGCGGTATTCGTTATGCGTTGTGCATTATGAGTTATGCGTTGTGCATTATGGGTTATGATTTATGCGTTATGCGATATGCGTTATGCGTTATGCGTTATGCGTTATGCGTTATGCGTTATGCGTTATGCATTATGCGTTATGCGTTATGCTTTATGCGTCATGCGTGATCCGTTATGCGTTTGGCGTTATGCGATTTGCGGTATTCGTTAAGCGTTGTGCATTATGTGTTATGCGTTATGCGTTAAGGGTTATGGGTTATGCGTTATGCTTTATGCGTTATTCATTTTGCGTTATGCGTTATGCGTTATGCGTTATGCTTTATGCGTTATGCATTATGCGTTATGCGTTATGCGATATGCGTTATGCATTATGCATTATGCGTTATTCGTTATGCGTTATGCGTGATCCGTTATGCGTTATGCGTTATGCGTTATGCGTTATGAGTTATGCGTTTTGCGTTATGCTTTATGCGTTATGCGTTACTCCTTATGAGTTATGAGTTATAAGTTATGCGTAATGCGTTATGCTTTATGCGTTATGCGTTATGCGTTATGCGTTATGCGTGATCCGTTATGCGTTATGCGTTATGCGTTATGCTTTATGCTTTATGCGTTATGCGTTATGCGTTATGCGTTATACGGTGTGCGTTATGCGTTGTGCGTTATGCGTTATGCGTTATGAGTTATGCGGTATGCGTTATGCGTTATGCGTTATGCGTTTTGCGGTATTCGTTATGCGTTGTGCATTATGCGTTATGCGTTGTGCGTTATGGGTTATGATTTATGCGATATGCGATATGAGTTATGCGTTATGCGTTATGCGTTATGCGTTATGCGTTATGCGTTATGCGTTATGCGTTATGCTTTATGCGTTATGCGTTATGCGTTATGCGTTATGCCTTATGCGTTATGCGTTATTCGTTATGAGTAATGAGTTATAAGTTATGCGTTATGCGTTATGCTTTATGCGTTATGCGTTATGCGTTATGCGTTATGCGTTATGCGTTATGCGTTATGCGTTATGCGTTATACGGTATGCGTTATGCGTTATGCTTTATGCGTTATGCGTTACTCCTTATGAGTTATGAGTTATAAGTTATGCGTAATGCGTTATGCGTTATGCGTTATGCATTATGCTTTATCCGTTATGCGTTATGCGTTATGCTTTATGCGTTATGCGTTATGCGTTATGAGTAATGAGTTATATGTTATGCGTTATGCGTTATTCGTTATGAGTAATGAGTTATAAGTTATGCGTTATGCGTTATGCTTTATGCGTTATGCGTTATGCTTTATGCATTATGCGTTACTCCTTATGAGTTATGAGTTATAAGTTATGCGTAATGCGGTATGCGTTATACGTTATACGTTATGCGTTATGCGTTATGCGTTATGCGTTATGCGTTATGCGTTATGCGTTATGCGTTATGCGTTATGCGTTACGCTTTATGCGTTATGCATTATGCGTTATGCGTTATGTGTTATGCGTTATGCATTATGCGTTATGCGTTATGCGTGATCCGTTATGCGTTAAGCGTTATGCGTTTTGCTGTATTCGTAATGCGTTGTGCATTATGCGTTATGCGTTATGTGTTACGCGTTATACGTTATGCGTTATACGTTATGCGTTATGCGTTATGCGTGATCCGTTATGTGTTAGGCGATATACGTTTTGCGGTATTCGTTATGCGTTATGCGTTATGCGTTATGCGTTATCCGTTGTTCGTTATGCGTTATGCGTTGTGCGTTATTAGTTACACGTTATGCGTTGTGCATTATGCGTTATGCGTTGTGCGTTATGGGTTATGATTTATGCGTTATGCGATATGAGTTATGCGTTATGCGTTATGCGTTATGCGTTATGCGTTATGCGTTATGCGTTATGCTTTATGTGTTATGCGTTATGCGTTATGCGTTATGCCTTATGCGTTATGCGTTATTCGTTATGAGTAATGAGTTATAAGTTATGCGTTATGCGTTATGCTTTATGCGTTATGCGTTATGCGTTATGCGTTATGCGTTATGCGTTATGCGTTATGCGTTATGCGTTATGCGTTATGCGTTATACGGTATGCGTTATGCGTTATGCGTTATGCGTTATGTGTTATGCGTTATGCGTTATGCGTTATGCGTTATGCGTTATGCGTTATGCGTTAAGCGTTATGCTTTATGCGTTATGCGTCATGCGTTATGCTTTATGCGTTATGCGTTACTCCTTATGAGTTATGAGTTATAAGTTATGCGTAATGCGTTATGCATTATGCGTTATGCATTATGCTTTATCCGTTATGCGTTATGCGTTATGCTTTATGCGTTATGAGTTATGCGTTATGCGTTATGAGTAATGAGTTATAAGTTATGCGTTATGCGTTATTCGTTATGAGTAATGAGTTATAAGTTATGCGTTATGCGTTATGCATTATGCTTTATCCGTTATGCCTTATGCGTTATGCTTTATGCGTTATGCGTTATGCGTTATGCGCTATGAGTAATGAGTTATAAGTTATGCGTTATGCGTTATTCGTTATGAGTAATGAGTTATAAGTTATGCGTTATGCGTTATGCTTTATGCGTTATGCGTTATGCGTTATGCTTTATGCATTATGCGTTACTCCTTATGAGTTATGAGTTATAAGTTATGCGTAATGCGGTATGCGTTATACGTTATACGTTATGCATTATGCTTTATGCGTTATGCATTATGCGTTATGCGTTATGCGATATGCGTTATCCGTTATGCGTTATGCGTTATGCGTTATTCGTTATGAGTAATGAGTTATAAGTTATGCGTTATGCGTTATGCTTTATGCGTTATGCGTTATGCCTTATGCGTTATGCGTTATGCGTTATGCGTTATGCGTTATGCGTTATGCGTTATGCGTTATGCGTTATGCGTTGTGCGTTATACGTTTGCGTTATGCGTTATGCGTTATGCTTTATGCGTTATGCGTTATGCGTTATGCGTTATGCGTTATGCGTTATGCGTTATGCGTTATGCGTTATGCGTTATGCGTTATGCGTTATGCGTTATGCGTTATGCGTTATGCGTTATGCGTTATGCGTTATGCGTTATGCGTTATGCGTTATGCTTTATGCGTTATGCATTATGCGTTATGCGTTATGCGATATGCGTTATGCGTTATGCGTTATTCGTTATGAGTAATGAGTTATAAGTTATGCGTTATGAGTTATGCGTCATGCGTTATGCGTTATGCGTTATGCGTTATGCGTTTTGCGGTATTCGTTATGCGTTGTGCATTATGAGTTATGCGTTATGCGTTATGCGTTATGCGTTATGCGTTATGCTTTATGCGTTATGCATTATGCGTTATGCGTTATGCGATATGCGTTATGCGTTATGCGTTATTCGTTATGAATAATGAGTTATAAGTTATGCGTTATGAGTTATGCGTTATGCGTTATGCGTTATGCGTTATGCGTTTTGCGGTATTCGTTATGCGTTGTGCATTATGAGTTATGCGTTATGGGTTATGATTTATGCGTTATGCGTTATGAGTTATGCGTTATGCGTTATGCGTTATGCGTTATGCGTTATGCGTTATGCGTTATGCATTATGCGTTATGCGTTATGCTTTATGCGTCATGCGTGATCCGTTATGCGTTTGGCGTTATGCGATTTGCGGTATTCGTTAAGCATTGTGCATTATGTGTTATGCGTTATGCGTTAAGGGTTATGGGTTATGCGTTATGCTTTATGCGTTATTCATTTTGCGTTATGCGTTATGCGTTATGCGTTATGCTTTATGCGTTATGCATTATGCGTTATGCGTTATGCGATATGCGTTATGCATTATGCATTATGCGTTATTCGTTATGCGTTATGCGTGATCCGTTATGCGTTATGCGTTATGCGTTATGCGTTATGAGTTATGCGTTATGCGTTATGCTTTATGCGTTATGTGTTACTCCTTATGAGTTATGAGTTATAAGTTATGCGTAATGCGTTATGCTTTATGCGTTATGCGTTATGCGTTATGCGTTATGCGTTATGCGTTATGCGTTATGCGTTATGCGTTATGCGTGATCCGTTATGCGTTATGCGTTATGCGTTATGCTTTATGCGTTATGCATTATGCGTTATGCGTTATGCGTTATACGGTGTGCGTTATGCGTTGTGCGTTATGCGTTATGAGTTGTGCGGTATGCGTTATGCGTTATGCGTTATGCGTTTTGCGGTATTCGTTATGCGTTGTGCATTATGCGTTATGCGTTGTGCGTTATGGGTTATGATTTATGCGTTATGCGATATGAGTTATGCGTTATGCGTTATGCGTTATGCGTTATGCGTTATGCGTTATGCGTTATGCGTTATGCGTTATGCTTTATGCGTTATGCGTTATGCGTTATGCGTTATGCCTTATGCGTTATGCGTTATTCGTTATGAGTAATGAGTTATAAGTTATGCGTTATGCGTTATGCTTTATGCGTTATGCGTTATGCGTTATGCGTTATGCGTTATGCGTTATACGGTATGCGTTATGCGTTATGCGTTATGCGTTATGCGTTATGCGTTATGCGTTATGCGTTATGCGTTATGCGTTATGCGTTATGCGTTATGCTTTATGCGTTATGCGTCATGCGTTATGCTTTATGCGTTATGCGTTACTCCTTATGAGTTATGAGTTATAAGTTATGCGTAATGCGTTATGCGTTATGCGTTATGCATTATGCTTTATCCGTTATGCGTTATGCGTTATGCTTTATGCGTTATGCGTTATGCGTTATGAGTAATGAGTTATAAGTTATGCGTTATGCGTTATTCGTTATGCGTTATACGTTATGCGTTATGCGTTATGCGTGATCCGTTATGTGTTAGGCGATATACGTTTTGCGGTATTCGTTATGCGTTATGCGTTATGCGTTATGCGTTATCCGTTGTTCGTTATGCGTTATGCGTTGTGCGTTATTAGTTACACGTTATGCGTTGTGCATTATGCGTTATGCGTTGTGCGTTATGGGTTATGATTTATGCGTTATGCGATATGAGTTATGCGTTATGCGTTATGCGTTATGCGTTATGCGTTATGCGTTATGCGTTATGCTTTATGCGTTATGCGTTATGCGTTATGCGTTATGCCTTATGCGTTATGCGTTATTCGTTATGAGTAATGAGTTATAAGTTATGCGTTATGCGTTATGCTTTATGCGTTATGCGTTATGCGTTATGCGTTATGCGTTATGCGTTATGCGTTATGCGTTATGCGTTATGCGTTATGCGTTATACGGTATGCGTTATGCGTTATGCGTTATGCGTTATGCGTTATGCGTTATGCCTTATGCGTTATGCGTTATTCGTTATGAGTAATGAGTTATAAGTTATGCGTTATGCGTTATGCTTTATGCGTTATGCGTTATGCGTTATGCGTTATGCGTTATGCGTTATGCGTTATGCGTTATGCGTTATGCGTTATGCGTTATGCGTTATGCGTTATGCGTTATGCGTTATGCCTTATGCGTTATGCGTTATTCGTTATGAGTAATGAGTTATAAGTTATGCGTTATGCGTTATGCGTTATGCATTATGCTTTATCCGTTATGCGTTATGCGTTATGCTTTATGCGTTATGAGTTATGCGTTATGCGTTATGAGTAATGAGTTATAAGTTATGCGTTATGCGTTATTCGTTATGAGTAATGAGTTATAAGTTATGCGTTATGCGTTATGCATTATGCTTTATCCGTTATGCGTTATGCGTTATGCTTTATGCGTTATGCGTTATGCGTTATGCGCTATGAGTAATGAGTTATAAGTTATGCGTTATGCGTTATTCGTTATGAGTAATGAGTTATAAGTTATGCGTTATGCGTTATGCTTTATGCGTTATGCGTTATGCGTTATGCTTTATGCATTATGCGTTACTCCTTATGAGTTATGAGTTATAAGTTATGCGTAATGCTGTATGCGTTATACGTTATACGTTATGCATTATGCTTTATGCGTTATGCATTATGCGTTATGCGTTATGCGATATGCGTTATCCGTTATGCGTTATGCGTTATGCGTTATTCGTTATGAGTAATGAGTTATAAGTTATGCGTTATGCGTTATGCTTTATGCGTTATGCGTTATGCCTTATGCGTTATGCGTTATGCGTTATGCGTTATGCGTTATGCGTTTTGCGTTATGCGTTATGCGTTATGCGTTGTGCGTTATACGTTTGCGTTATGCGTTATGCGTTATGCTTTATGCGTTATGCGTTATGCGTTATGCGTTATGCGTTATGCGTTATGCGTTATGCGTTATGCGTTATGCGTTATGCGTTATGCGTTATGCGTTATGCGTTATGCGTTATGCGTTATGCGTTATGCGTTATGCGTTATGCGTTATGCGTTATGCGTTATGCGTTATGCGTTATGCGTTATGCGTTATGCGTTATGCGTTATGCTTTATGCGTTATGCATTATGCGTTATGCGTTATGCGATATGCGTTATGCGTTATGCGTTATTCGTTATGAGTAATGAGTTATAAGTTATGCGTTATGAGTTATGCGTCATGCGTTATGCGTTATGCGTTATGCGTTATGCGTTTTGCGGTATTCGTTATGCGTTGTGCATTATGAGTTATGCGTTATGCGTTATGCGTTATGCGTTATGCGTTATGCTTTATGCGTTATGCATTATGCGTTATGCGTTATGCGATATGCGTTATGCGTTATGCGTTATTCGTTATGAATAATGAGTTATAAGTTATGCGTTATGAGTTATGCGTTATGCGTTATGCGTTATGCGTTATGCGTTTTGCGGTATTAGTTATGCGTTGTGCATTATGAGTTATGCGTTATGAGTTATGATTTATGCGTTATGCGATATGAGTTATGCGTTATGCGTTATGCGTTATGCGTTATGCGTTATGCGTTATGCGTTATGCATTATGCGTTATGCGTTATGCTTTATGCGTCATGCGTGATCCGTTATGCGTTTGGCGTTATGCGATTTGCGGTATTCGTTAAGCATTGTGCATTATGTGTTATGCGTTATGCGTTAAGGGTTATGGGTTATGCGTTATGCTTTATGCGTTATTCATTTTGCGTTATGCGTTATGCGTTATGCGTTATGCGTTATGCTTTATGCGTTATGCATTATGCGTTATGCGTTATGCGATATGCGTTATGCATTATGCATTATGCGTTATTCGTTATGCGTTATGCGTGATCCGTTATGCGTTATGCGTTATGCGTTATGCGTTATGAGTTATGCGTTATGCGTTATGCTTTATGCGTTATGTGTTACTCCTTATGAGTTATGAGTTATAAGTTATGCGTAATGCGTTATGCTTTATGCGTTATGCGTTATGCGTTATGCGTTATGCGTTATGCGTTATGCGTTATGCGTTATGCGTTATGCGTGATCCGTTATGCGTTATGCGTTATGCGTTATGCTTTATGCGTTATGCATTATGCGTTATGCGTTATGCGTTATACGGTGTGCGTTATGCGTTGTGCGTTATGCGTTATGAGTTGTGCGGTATGCGTTATGCGTTATGCGTTATGCGTTTTGCGGTATTCGTTATGCGTTGTGCATTATGCGTTATGCGTTGTGCGTTATGGGTTATGATTTATGCGTTATGCGATATGAGTTATGCGTTATGCGTTATGCGTTATGCGTTATGCGTTATGCGTTATGCGTTATGCGTTATGCGTTATGCTTTATGCGTTATGCGTTATGCGTTATGCGTTATGCCTTATGCGTTATGCGTTATTCGTTATGAGTAATGAGTTATAAGTTATGCGTTATGCGTTATGCTTTATGCGTTATGCGTTATGCGTTATGCGTTATGCGTTATGCGTTATGCGTTATACGGTATGCGTTATGCGTTATGCGTTATGCGTTATGCGTTATGCGTTATGCGTTATGCGTTATGCGTTATGCGTTATGCGTTATGCGTTATGCTTTATGCGTTATGCGTCATGCGTTATGCTTTATGCGTTATGCGTTAATCCTTATGAGTTATGAGTTATAAGTTATGCGTAATGCGTTATGCGTTATGCGTTATGCATTATGCTTTATCCGTTATGCGTTATGCGTTATGCTTTATGCGTTATGCGTTATGCGTTATGAGTAATGAGTTATAAGTTATGCGTTATGCGTTATTCGTTATGCGTTATACGTTATGCGTTATGCGTTATGCGTGATCCGTTATGTGTTAGGCGATATACGTTTTGCGGTATTCGTTATGCGTTATGCGTTATGCGTTATGCGTTATCCGTTGTTCGTTATGCGTTATGCGTTGTGCGTTATTAGTTACACGTTATGCGTTGTGCATTATGCGTTATGCGTTGTGCGTTATGGGTTATGATTTATGCGTTATGCGATATGAGTTATGCGTTATGCGTTATGCGTTATGCGTTATGCGTTATGCGTTATGCGTTATGCTTTATGCGTTATGCGTTATGCGTTATGCGTTATGCCTTATGCGTTATGCGTTATTCGTTATGAGTAATGAGTTATAAGTTATGCGTTATGCGTTATGCTTTATGCGTTATGCGTTATGCGTTATGCGTTATGCGTTATGCGTTATGCGTTATGCGTTATGCGTTATGCGTTATGCGTTATGCGTTATACGGTATGCGTTATGCGTTATGCGTTATGCGTTATGCGTTATGCGTTATGCGTTATGCGTTATGCCTTATGCGTTATGCGTTATTCGTTATGAGTAATGAGTTATAAGTTATGCGTTATGCGTTATGCTTTATGCGTTATGCGTTATGCGTTATGCGTTATGCGTTATGCGTTATGCGTTATGCGTTATGCGTTATGCGTTATGCGTTATGCGTTATGCCTTATGCGTTATGCGTTATTCGTTATGAGTAATGAGTTATAAGTTATGCGTTATGCGTTATGCTTTATGCGTTATGCGTTATGCGTTATGCGTTATGCGTTATGCTTTATGCGTTATGCGTTATGCGTTATGAGTAATGAGTTATAAGTTATGCGTTATGCGTTATTCGTTATGAGTAATGAGTTATAAGTTATGCGTTATGCGTTATGCTTTATGCGTTATGCGTTATGCTTTATGCATTATGCGTTACTCCTTATGAGTTATGAGTTATAAGTTATGCGTAATGCGGTATGCGTTATACGTTATACGTTATGCGTTATGCGTTATGCGTTATGCGTTATGCGTTATGCGTTATGCGTTATGCGTTATGCGTTATGCGTTATGCGTTATGCGTTACGCTTTATGCGTTATGCATTATGCGTTATGCGTTATGTGTTATGCGTTATGCATTATGCGTTATGCGTTATGCGTGATCCGTTATGCGTTAAGCGTTATGCGTTTTGCTGTATTCGTAATGCGTTGTGCATTATGCGTTATGCGTTATGTGTTACGCGTTATACGTTATGCGTTATACGTTATGCGTTATGCGTTATGCGTGATCCGTTATGTGTTAGGCGATATACGTTTTGCGGTATTCGTTATGCGTTATGCGTTATGCGTTATGCGTTATCCGTTGTTCGTTATGCGTTATGCGTTGTGCGTTATTAGTTACACGTTATGCGTTGTGCATTATGCGTTATGCGTTGTGCGTTATGGGTTATGATTTATGCGTTATGCGATATGAGTTATGCGTTATGCGTTATGCGTTATGCGTTATGCGTTATGCGTTATGCGTTATGCTTTATGTGTTATGCGTTATGCGTTATGCGTTATGCCTTATGCGTTATGCGTTATTCGTTATGAGTAATGAGTTATAAGTTATGCGTTATGCGTTATGCTTTATGCGTTATGCGTTATGCGTTATGCGTTATGCGTTATGCGTTATGCGTTATGCGTTATGCGTTATGCGTTATACGGTATGCGTTATGCGTTATGCGTTATGCGTTATGTGTTATGCGTTATGCGTTATGCGTTATGCGTTATGCGTTATGCGTTATGCGTTAAGCGTTATGCTTTATGCGTTATGCGTCATGCGTTATGCTTTATGCGTTATGCGTTACTCCTTATGAGTTATGAGTTATAAGTTATGCGTAATGCGTTATGCATTATGCGTTATGCATTATGCTTTATCCGTTATGCGTTATGCGTTATGCTTTATGCGTTATGAGTTATGCGTTATGCGTTATGAGTAATGAGTTATAAGTTATGCGTTATGCGTTATTCGTTATGAGTAATGAGTTATAAGTTATGCGTTATGCGTTATGCATTATGCTTTATCCGTTATGCGTTATGCGTTATGCTTTATGCGTTATGCGTTATGCGTTATGCGCTATGAGTAATGAGTTATAAGTTATGCGTTATGCGTTATTCGTTATGAGTAATGAGTTATAAGTTATGCGTTATGCGTTATGCTTTATGCGTTATGCGTTATGCGTTATGCTTTATGCATTATGCGTTACTCCTTATGAGTTATGAGTTATAAGTTATGCGTAATGCGGTATGCGTTATACGTTATACGTTATGCATTATGCTTTATGCGTTATGCATTATGCGTTATGCGTTATGCGATATGCGTTATCCGTTATGCGTTATGCGTTATGCGTTATTCGTTATGAGTAATGAGTTATAAGTTATGCGTTATGCGTTATGCTTTATGCGTTATGCGTTATGCCTTATGCGTTATGCGTTATGCGTTATGCGTTATGCGTTATACGTTTTGCGTTATGCGTTATGCGTTATGCGTTGTGCGTTATACGTTTGCGTTATGCGTTATGCGTTATGCTTTATGCGTTATGCGTTATGCGTTATGCGTTATGCGTTATGCGTTATGCGTTATGCGTTATGCGTTATGCGTTATGCGTTATGCGTTATGCGTTATGCGTTATGCGTTATGCGTTATGCGTTATGCGTTATGCGTTATGCGTTATGCGTTATGCGTTATGCGTTATGCTTTATGCGTTATGCATTATGCGTTATGCGTTATGCGATATGCGTTATGCGTTATGCGTTATTCGTTATGAGTAATGAGTTATAAGTTATGCGTTATGAGTTATGCGTTATGCGTTATGCGTTATGCGTTATGCGTTATGCGTTTTGCGGTATTCGTTATGCGTTGTGCATTATGAGTTATGCGTTATGCGTTATGCGTTATGCGTTATGCGTTATGCGTTATGCGTTATGCGTTATGCGTTATGCGTTATGCGATATGCGTTATGCGTTATGCGTTATTCGTTATGAATAATGAGTTATAAGTTATGCGTTATGAGTTATGCGTTATGCGTTATGCGTTATGCGTTATGCGTTTTGCGGTATTCGTTATGCGTTGTGCATTATGAGTTATGCGTTATGGGTTATGATTTATGCGTTATGCGATATGAGTTATGCGTTATGCGTTATGCGTTATGCGTTATGCGTTATGCGTTATGCGTTATGCATTATGCGTTATGCGTTATGCTTTATGCGTCATGCGTGATCCGTTATGCGTTTGGCGTTATGCGATTTGCGGTATTCGTTAAGCATTGTGCATTATGTGTTATGCGTTATGCGTTAAGGGTTATGGGTTATGCGTTATGCTTTATGCGTTATTCATTTTGCGTTATGCGTTATGCGTTATGCGTTATGCGTTATGCGTTATGCATTATGCGTTATGCGTTATGCGATATGCGTTATGCATTATGCATTATGCGTTATTCGTTATGCGTTATGCGTGATCCGTTATGCGTTATGCGTTATGCGTTATGCGTTATGAGTTATGCGTTATGCGTTATGCTTTATGCGTTATGTGTTACTCCTTATGAGTTATGAGTTATAAGTTATGCGTAATGCGTTATGCTTTATGCGTTATGCGTTATGCGTTATGCGTTATGCGTTATGCGTTATGCGTTATGCGTTATGCGTGATCCGTTATGCGTTATGCGTTATGCGTTATGCTTTATGCGTTATGCATTATGCGTTATGCGTTATGCGTTATACGGTGTGCGTTATGCGTTGTGCGTTATGCGTTATGAGTTGTGCGGTATGCGTTATGCGTTATGCGTTATGCGTTTTGCGGTATTCGTTATGCGTTGTGCATTATGCGTTATGCGTTGTGCGTTATGGGTTATGATTTATGCGTTATGCGATATGAGTTATGCGTTATGCGTTATGCGTTATGCGTTATGCGTTATGCGTTATGCGTTATGCGTTATGCGTTATGCTTTATGCGTTATGCGTTATGCGTTATGCGTTATGCCTTATGCGTTATGCGTTATTCGTTATGAGTAATGAGTTATAAGTTATGCGTTATGCGTTATGCTTTATGCGTTATGCGTTATGCGTTATGCGTTATGCGTTATGCGTTATGCGTTATACGGTATGCGTTATGCGTTATGCGTTATGCGTTATGCGTTATGCGTTATGCGTTATGCGTTATGCGTTATGCGTTATGCGTTATGCGTTATGCTTTATGCGTTATGCGTCATGCGTTATGCTTTATGCGTTATGCGTTACTCCTTATGAGTTATGAGTTATAAGTTATGCGTAATGCGTTATGCGTTATGCGTTATGCATTATGCTTTATCCGTTATGCGTTATGCGTTATGCTTTATGCGTTATGCGTTATGCGTTATGAGTAATGAGTTATAAGTTATGCGTTATGCGTTATTCGTTATGCGTTATACGTTATGCGTTATGCGTTATGCGTGATCCGTTATGTGTTAGGCGATATACGTTTTGCGGTATTCGTTATGCGTTATGCGTTATGCGTTATGCGTTATCCGTTGTTCGTTATGCGTTATGCGTTGTGCGTTATTAGTTACACGTTATGCGTTGTGCATTATGCGTTATGCGTTGTGCGTTATGGGTTATGATTTATGCGTTATGCGTTATGAGTTATGCGTTATGCGTTATGCGTTATGCGTTATGCGTTATGCGTTATGCGTTATGCTTTATGCGTTATGCGTTATGCGTTATGCGTTATGCGTTATGCGTTATGCGTTATTCGTTATGAGTAATGAGTTATAAGTTATGCGTTATGCGTTATGCTTTATGCGTTATGCGTTATGCGTTATGCGTTATGCGTTATGCGTTATGCGTTATGCGTTATGCGTTATGCGTTATGCGTTATACGGTATGCGTTATGCGTTATGCGTTATGCGTTATGCGTTATGCGTTATGCGTTATGCGTTATGCCTTATGCGTTATGCGTTATTCGTTATGAGTAATGAGTTATAAGTTATGCGTTATGCGTTATGCTTTATGCGTTATGCGTTATGCGTTATGCGTTATGCGTTATGCGTTATGCGTTATGCGTTATGCGTTATGCGTTATGCGTTATGCGTTATACGGTATGCGTTATGCGTTATGCGTTATGCGTTATGCGTTATGCGTTATGCGTTACGCTTTATGCGTTATGCATTATGCGTTATGCATTATGCGTTATGCGTTATGCGTTATGCGTTATGCGTTATGCGTTATGCGTTATGCGTTATGCGTTATGCGTTATACGGTATGCGTTATGCGTTATGCGTTATGCGTTATGCGTTATACGTTATGCGTTATGCGTTATGCGTGATCCGTTATGTGTTAGGCGATATACGTTTTGCGGTATTCGTTATGCGTTATGCGTTATGCGTTATGCGTTATCCGTTGTTCGTTATGCGTTATGCGTTGTGCGTTATTAGTTACACGTTATGCGTTGTGCATTATGCGTTATGCGTTATGCGTTATGCGTTATGCGTTATGCGTTATGGGTTATGCGTTATGCGTTATGCGTTACGCTTTATGCGTTATGCATTATGCGTTATGCATTATGCGTTATGCGTTATGCGTTATGCGTTATGCATTATGCGTTATGCGTTATGCGTGATCCGTTATGCGTTAAGCGTTATGCGTTTTGCTGTATTCGTAATGCGTTGTGCATTATGCGTTATGCGTTATGTGTTACGCGTTATGCGTTATGCGTTATACGTTATGCGTTATGCGTTATGCGTGATCCGTTATGTGTTAGGCGATATACGTTTTGCGGTATTCGTTATGCGTTATGCGTTATGCGTTATGCGTTATCCGTTGTTCGTTATGCGTTATGCGTTGTGCGTTATTAGTTACACGTTATGCGTTGTGCATTATGCGTTATGCGTTGTGCGTTATGGGTTATGATTTATGCGTTATGCGATATGAGTTATGCGTTATGCGTTATGCGTTATGCGTTATGCGTTATGCGTTATGCGTTATGCTTTATGCGTTATGCGTTATGCGTTATGCGTTATGCCTTATGCGTTATGCGTTATTCGTTATGAGTAATGAGTTATAAGTTATGCGTTATGCGTTATGCTTTATGCGTTATGCGTTATGCGTTACGCTTTATGCGTTATGCATTATGCGTTATGCGTTATGCGTTATACATTATGCGTTATGCGTTATGCGTGATCCGTTATGCGTTAAGCGTTATGCGTTTTGCTGTATTCGTAATGCGTTGTGCATTATGCGTTATGCGTTATGTGTTATGCGTTATGCGTTATGCGTTATGCGTTATGCGTTATGCGTTATGCGTTATGCGTTATGCGTAATGCGTTATGCGTTATGCGTTATGCATTATGCTTTATCCGTTATGCGTTATGCGTTATGCTTTATGCGTTATGCGTTATGCGTTATGCGTTATGAGTAATGAGTTATAAGTTATGCGTTATGCGTTATTCGTTATGGGTAATGAGTTATAAGTTATGCGTTATGCGTTATGCTTTATGCGTTATGCGTTATGCTTTATGCATTATGCGTTACTCCTTATGAGTTATGAGTTATAAGTTATGCGTAATGCGGTATGCGTTATACGTTATACGTTATGCGTTATGCGTTATGCGTTATGCGTTATGGGTTATGCGTTATGCGTTATGCGTTACGCTTTATGCGTTATGCATTATGCGTTATGCGTTATGCGTTATGCGTTATGCATTATGCGTTATGCGTTATGCGTGATCCGTTATGCGTTAAGCGTTATGCGTTTTGCTGTATTCGTAATGCGTTGTGCATTATGCGTTATGCGTTATGTGTTACGCGTTATGCGTTATGCGTTATACGTTATGCGTTATGCGTTATGCGTGATCCGTTATGTGTTAGGCGATATACGTTTTGCGGTATTCGTTATGCGTTATGCGTTATGCGTTATGCGTTATCCGTTGTTCGTTATGCGTTATGCGTTGTGCGTTATTAGTTACACGTTATGCGTTGTGCATTATGCGTTATGCGTTGTGCGTTATGGGTTATGATTTATGCGTTATGCGATATGAGTTATGCGTTATGCGTTATGCGTTATGCGTTATGCGTTATGCGTTATGCGTTATGCGTTATGCTTTATGCGTTATGCGTTATGCGTTATGCGTTATGCCTTATGCGTTATGCGTTATTCGTTATGAGTAATGAGTTATAAGTTATGCGTTATGCGTTATGCTTTATGCGTTATGCGTTATGCGTTATGCGTTATGCGTTATGCGTTATGCGTTATGCGTTATGCGTTATGCGTTATACGGTATGCGTTATGCGTTATGCGTTATGCGTTATGCGTTATGCGTTATGCGTTATGCGTTATGCCTTATGCGTTATGCGTTATTCGTTATGAGTAATGAGTTATAAGTTATGCGTTATGCGTTATGCTTTATGCTTTATGCGTTATGCGTTATGCGTTATGCGTCATGCGTTATGCGTTATGCGTTATGCGTTATGCGTTATGCATTATGCGTTATACGGTATGCGTTATGCGTTATGCGTTATGCGTTATGCGTTATGCGTTATGCGTTATGCGTTAAGCGTTATGCTTTATGCGTTATGCGTCATGCGTTATGCTTTATGCGTTATGCGTTATGCGCTATGCGTTATGCATTATGCGTTATGCGTTATGCGTTATGCGTTAAGCGTTATGCTTTTTGCTGTATTCGTTATGCGTTGTGCATTATGCGTTATGCGTTACGTGTTATGCTTTATGCGTTATGCGTTATGCGTTACGCTTTATGCGTTATGCATTATGCGTTATGCGTTATGCGTTATACATTATGCGTTATACGTTATGCGTTATGCGTTATGCGTTATGCGTGATCCGTTATGTGTTAGGCGATATACGTTTTGCGGTATTCGTTATGCGTTATGCGTTATGCGTTATGCGTTATGCGTTATCCGTTGTCCGTTATGCGTTATGCGTTGTGCGTTATTAGTTACACGTTATGCGTTATGCGTTATGCGTTATGCGTTAGGGGTTATGCGTTATGCGTTATGCGTTAGGCGTTATGCGTTATGCGTTATGCGTTATGCGTTATGAGTTATACGTTATGCGTTATGCGTTAGGGGTTATGCGTTATGCGTTATGCGTTATGCTTTATGCGTTATGCATTATGCGTTATGCGTTATGCGATATGCGTTATCCGTTATGCGTTATGCGTTATGCGTTATTCGTTATGCGTTATGCGTTATGCGTTATGCGTTATGCGTTATGCGTTATGCGTTATGCGTTATGCGTTATGCGTTATGCGTTATGCGTTATGCGTTATGCGTTATGCGTTATGCGTTATGCGTTATGCGTTATGCGCTATGCGTTATACGGTATGCGTTATGAGTAATGAGTTATAAGTTATGCGTTATGCGTTATGCGTTAAGCGTCATGCTTTTTGCTGTATTCGTTATGCGTTGTGCATTATGCGTTATGCGTTACGTGTTATGCTTTATGCGTTATGCGTTATGCGTTACGCTTTATGCGTTATGCATTATGCGTTATGCGTTATGCGTTATACATTATGCGTTATACGTTATGCGTTATGCGTTATGCGTGATCCGTTATGTGTTAGGCGATATACGTTTTGCGGTATTCGTTATGCGTTATACGTTATGCGTTATGCGTTATCCGTTGTCCGTTATGCGTTATGCGTTGTGCGTTATTAGTTACACGTTATGCGTTATGCGTTATGCGTTATGCGTTAGGGGTTATGCGTTATGCGTTATCCGTTGTCCGTTATGCGTTATGCGTTGTGCGTTATTAGTTACACGTTATGCGTTATGCGTTATGCGTTATGCGTTAGGGGTTATGCGTTATGCGTTATGCGTTATGCGTTATGCGTTATCCGTTGTCCGTTATGCGTTATGCGTTGTGCGTTATTAGTTACACGTTATGCGTTATGCGTTATGCGTTATGCGTTAGGGGTTATGCGTTATGCGTTATGCGTTAGGCGTTATGCGTTATGCGTTATGCGTTATGCGTTATGAGTTATACGTTATGCGTTATGCGTTAGGGGTTATGCGTTATGCGTTATGCGTTATGCTTTATGCGTTATGCATTATGCGTTATGCGTTATGCGATATGCGTTATCCGTTATGCGTTATGCGTTATGCGTTATTCGTTATGCGTTATGCGTTATGCGTTATGCGTTATGCGTTATGCGTTATGCGTTATGCGTTATGCGTTATGCGTTATGCGTTATGCGTTATGCGTTATGCGTTATGCGTTATGCGTTATGCGTTATGCGTTATGCGCTATGCGTTATACGGTATGCGTTATGAGTAATGAGTTATAAGTTATGCGTTATGCGTTATGCGTTAAGCGTCATGCTTTTTGCTGTATTCGTTATGCGTTGTGCATTATGCGTTATGCGTTACGTGTTATGCTTTATGCGTTATGCGTTATGCGTTACGCTTTATGCGTTATGCATTATGCGTTATGCGTTATGCGTTATACATTATGCGTTATACGTTATGCGTTATGCGTTATGCGTGATCCGTTATGTGTTAGGCGATATACGTTTTGCGGTATTCGTTATGCGTTATACGTTATGCGTTATGCGTTATCCGTTGTCCGTTATGCGTTATGCGTTGTGCGTTATTAGTTACACGTTATGCGTTATGCGTTATGCGTTATGCGTTAGGGGTTATGCGTTATGCGTTATGCGTTAGGCGTTATGCGTTATGCGTTATGCGTTATGCGTTATGAGTTATACGTTATGCGTTATGCGTTAGGGGTTATGCGTTATGCGTTATGCGTTATGCTTTATGCGTTATGCATTATGCGTTATGCGTTATGCGATATGCGTTATCCGTTATGCGTTATGCGTTATGCGTTATTCGTTATGAGTAATGAGTTATAAGTTATGCGTTATGCGTTATGCGTTATGCGTTATGCGTTGTGCGTTATACGTTTGCGTTATGCGTTATGCGTTATGCTTTATGCGTTATGCGTTATGCGTTATGCGTTATGCGTTATGCGTTATGCGTTATGCGTTATGCGTTATGCGTTATGCGTTATGCGTTATGCGTTATGCGTTATGCGTTATGCGTTATGCATTATGCGTTATGCGTTATGCGCTATGCGTTATACGGTATGCGTTATGAGTAATGAGTTATAAGTTATGCGTTATGCGTTATGCGTTATGCGTTATGCGTTATGCGTTATGCGTTATGCGTTATGCGTTATGCGTTATGCGCTATGCGTTATGCATTATGCGTTATGCGTTATGCGTTATGCGTTAAGCGTTATGCGTTTTGCTGTATTCGTTATGCGGTGTGCATTATGAGTTATGCGTTATGTGTTATGCTTTATGCGTTATGCGTTATGCGTTACGCTTTATGCGTTATGCATTATGCGTTATGCGTTATGCGTTATGCATTATGCGTTATGCGTTATGCGTGATCCGTTATGCGTTAAGCGTTATGCGTTTTGCTGTATTCGTAATGCGTTGTGCATTATGTGTTATGCGTTATGTGTTATGCGTTATGCGTTATGCGTTATACGTTATGCGTTATGCGTTATGCGTGATCCGTTATATGTTAGGCGATATACGTTTTGCGGTATTCGTTATGCGTTATGCGTTATGCGTTATGCGTTATCCGTTGTTCGTTATGCGTTATGCGTTGTGCGTTATACGTTTGCGTTATGCGTTATGCGTTATGCGTTATTCGTTATGAGTAATGAGTTATAAGTTATGCGTTATGCGTTATGCGTTATGCGTTATGCTTTATGCGTTATGCATTATGCGTTATGCGTTATGCGATATGCGTTATGCGTTATGCGTTATTCGTTATGCTTTATGCGTTATGCGTTATGAGTTATGCGTTATGCGTTATGCGTTATGCGTTATGCGTTATGCGTTATGCGTTATGCGTTTTGCTGTATTCGTTATGCGGTGTGCATTATGAGTTATGCGTTATGTGTTATGCTTTATGCGTTATGCGTTATGCGTTACGCTTTATGCGTTATGCATTATGCGTTATGCGTTATGCGTTATGCATTATGCGTTATGCGTTATGCGTGATCCGTTATGCGTTAAGCGTTATGCGTTTTGCTGTATTCGTAATGCGTTGTGCATTATGTGTTATGCGTTATGTGTTATGCGTTATGCGTTATGCGTTATACGTTATGCGTTATGCGTTATGCGTGATCCGTTATATGTTAGGCGATATACGTTTTGCGGTATTCGTTATGCGTTATGCGTTATGCGTTATGCGTTATCCGTTGTTCGTTATGCGTTATGCGATGTGCGTTATACGTTTGCGTTATGCGTTATGCGTTATGCGTTATTCGTTATGAGTAATGAGTTATAAGTTATGCGTTATGCGTTATGCGTTATGCGTTATGCTTTATGCGTTATGCAGTATGCGTTATGCGTTATGCGATATGCGTTATGCGTTATGCGTTATTCGTTATGAATAATGAGTTATAAGTTATGCGTTATGAGTTATGCGTTATGCGTTATGCGTTATGCGTTTTGCGGTATTCGTTATGCGTTGTGCATTATGAGTTATGCGTTGTGCGTTATGGGTTATGATTTATGCGTTATGCGACATGAGTTATGCGTTATGCGTTATGCGTTATGCGTTATGCGTTATGCGTTATGCGTTATGCATTATGCGTTATGCGTTATGCTTTATGCGTCATGCGTGATCCGTTATGCGTTAGGCGTTATGCGATTTGCGGTATTCGTTAAGCGTTGTGCATTATGTGTTATGCGTTATGCGTTAATGGTTATGGGTTATGCGTTATGCTTTATGCGTTATTCATTTTGCGTTATGCGTTATGCGTTATGCGTTATGCTTTATGCGTTATGCATTATGCGTTATGAATTATGCGATATGCGTTATGCATTATGCATTATGCGTTATTCGTTATGCGTTATGCGTGATCCGTTATGCGTTATGCGTTATGCGTTATGCGTTATGCGTTATGCGTTATGCTTTATGCGTTATGCGTTACTCCTTATGAGTTATGAGTTATAAGTTATGCGTAATGCGTTATGCTTTATGCGTTATGCGTTATGCGTTATGCGTTATGCGTTATGCGTTATGCGTTATGCGTTATGCGTGATCCGTTATGCGTTATGCGTTATGCGTTATGCTTTATGCGTTATGCGTTATGCGTTATGCGTTATGCGTTATACGGTGTGCGTTATGCGTTGTGCGTTATGCGTTATGAGTTATGCGGTATGCGTTATGCGTTATGCGTTATGCGTTTTGCGGTATTCGTTATGCGTTATGCGTTATGCGTTATGCTTTATGCGTTATGCGTTATGCGTTATGCGTTATGCGTTATACGGTGTGCGTTATGCGTTGTGCGTTATGCGTTATGAGTTATGCGTTATGCGTTATGCGTTATGCGCTATGCGTTATGCATTATGCGTTATGCGTTATGCGTTATGCGTTAAGCGTTATGCTTTTTGCTGTATTCGATATGCGTTGTGCATTATGCGTTATGCGTTATGTGTTATGCTTTATGCGTTATGCGTTATGCGTTACGCTTTATGCGTTATGCATTATGCGTTATGCGTTATGCGTTATGCGTTATGCGTGATCCGTTATGCGTTAAGCGTTATGCGTTTTGCTGTATTCGTGATGCGTTGTGCATTATGCGTTATGCGTTATTTGTTATGCGTTATGCGTTATGCGTTATACGTTATGCGTTATGCGTTATGCGTGATCCGTTATGTGTTAAGCGATATACGTTTTGCGGTATTCGTTATGCGTTATGCGTTATGCGTTATGCGTTATCCGTTGTCCGTTATGCGTTATGCGTTGTGCGTTATTAGTTACACGTTATGCGTTATGCGTTATGCGTTATGCGTTATGCGTTATGCGTTATGCGTTAGGCGTTATGCGTTATGCGTTATGCGTTGTGCGTTATACGTTTGCGTTATGCGTTATGCGTTATGCGTTATGCTTTATGCGTTATGCGTTATGCGTTATGCGTTATGCGTTATGCGTTATGCGTTATGCGTTATGCGTTATGCGTTATGCGTTATGCGTTATGCGTTATGCGTTATGCGTTATGCGTTATGCGTTATGCGTTATGCGTTATGCGCTATGCGTTATACGGTATGCGTTATGAGTTATAAGTTATGCGTAATGCGTTATGCGTTATGCGTTATGCATTATGCTTTATCCGTTATGCGTTATGCGTTATGCTTTATGCGTGATCCGTTATGCGTTAAGCGTTATGCGTTTTGCTGTATTCGTGATGCGTTGTGCATTATGCGTTATGCGTTATTTGTTATGCGTTATGCGTTATGCGTTATACGTTATGCGTTATGCGTTATGCGTGATCCGTTATGTGTTAGGCGATATACGTTTTGCGGTATTCGTTATGCGTTATGCGTTATCCGTTGTCCGTTATGCGTCATGCGTTGTGCGTTATTAGTTACACGTTATGCGTTATGCGTTATGCGTTATGCGTTATGCGTTATGCGTTATGCGTTAGGCGTTATGCGTTATGCGTTATGCGTTGTGCGTTATACGTTTGCGTTATGCGTTATGCGTTATGCGTTATGCTTTATGCGTTATGCGTTATGCGTTATGCGTTATGCGTTATGCGTTATGCGTTATGCGTTATGCGTTATGCGTTATGCGTTATGCGTTATGCGTTATGCGTTATGCGTTATGCGTTATGCGTTATGCGTTATGCGTTATGCGCTATGCGTTATACGGTATGCGTTATGAGTTATAAGTTATGCGTAATGCGTTATGCGTTATGCGTTATGCATTATGCTTTATCCGTTATGCGTTATGCGTTATGCTTTATGCGTTATGCGTTATGCGTTATGAGTAATGAGTTATAAGTTATGCGTTATGCATTATTCGTTATGAGTAATGAGTTATAAGTTATGCGTTATGCGTTATGCTTTATGCGTTATGCGTTATGCGTTATGCGTTATGCGTTATGCTTTATGCGTTATGCGTTACTCCTTATGAGTTATGAGTTATAAGTTATGCGTAATGCGGTATGCGTTATACGTTATACGTTATGCGTTATGCGTTAGGGGTTATGCGTTATGCGTTAGGCGTTATGCGTTATGCGTTATGCGTTATGCGTTATGCGTTATGAGTTATACGTTATGCGTTATCCGTTGTTCGTTATGCGTTATGCGTTGTGCGTTATACGTTTGCGTTATGCGTTATGCGTTATGCGTTATACGGTATGCGTTATGCGTTATACGTTATGCGTATGCGTTATGCGATATGCGTTATGCGTTATGCGCTATGCTTTATGCGTTGTGCGTTATTAGTTACACGTTATGCGTTATGCGTTATGCGTTATGCGTTAGGGGTTATGCGTTATGCGTTAGGCGTTATGCGTTATGCGTTATGCGTTATGCGTTATGCGTTATGAGTTATACGTTATGCGTTATGCGTTAGGGGTTATGCGTTATGCGTTATGCGTTATGCTTTATGCGTTATGCATTATGCGTTATGCGTTATGCGATATGCGTTATCCGTTATGCGTTATGCGTTATGCGTTATTCGTTATGAGTAATGAGTTATAAGTTATGCGTAATGCGTTATGCTTTATGCATTATGCGTTATGCGTTATGCGTTATGCGTTATGCGTTATGCGTTATGCTTTATGCGTTATGCGTTATGCGTCATGCATCAAGCCTTATGCGTTATGGGTTATGCGTTATGATTTATGCTTTATGCGTTATGCGTTATGCGTGATCCGACATGCGTTATGCATTTTGCGTTATGCGTTATTCGTTATGAGTTATTAGTTATAAGTTATGCGTAATGCGTTATGCGTTATGCGTTATGCATTATGCTTTATTCGTTATGCGTTATGCGTTATGCTTTATGCGTTATGCGTTATGCATTATGCGTTATGCGTTATGCGTTATGCGTTATGCGTTATGCGTTATTCGTTATGAGTAATGAGTTATAAGTTATAGGTTATGCGTAATGCGTTATGCTTTATGCGTTATGCGTTATGCGTTATGCGTTATGCGTTATGCGTTATGCGTTATGCGTTATTCGTTATGAGTAATGAGTTATAAGTTATGCGTTATGCGTAATGCGTTATGCGTTATGCGTTATGCGTTATGCTTTATGCGTTATGCGTTATGCGTTATGCTTTATGCGTTATTCGTTTTGCGTTATGCGTTATGCGTTATGCGTTATGCGTAATGCGTTATGCGTGATCCGACATGCATTATGCATTTTGCGTTATGCGTGATCCGACATGCATTATGCATTTTGCGTTATGCGTTATTCGTTATGAGTTATGAGTTATAAGTTATGCGTAATGCGTTATGCGTTATGCGTTATGCATTATGCTTTATCCGTTATGCGTTATGCGTTATGCGTTATGCGTTATGCGTTATGCGTTATGCGTTTTGCTGTATTCGTTATGCGGTGTGCATTATGCGTTATGCGTTATGTGTTATGCTTTATGCGTTATGCGTTATGCGTTACGCTTTATGCGTTATGCATTATGCGTTATGCGTTATGCGTTATGCATTATGCGTTATGCGTTATGCGTGATCCGTTATGCGTTAAGCGTTATGCGTTTTGCTGTATTCGTAATGCGTTGTGCATTATGTGTTATGCGTTATGTGTTATGCGTTATGCGTTATGCGTTATACGTTATGCGTTATGCGTTATGCGTGATCCGTTATATGTTAGGCGATATACGTTTTGCGGTATTCGTTATGCGTTATGCGTTATGCGTTATGCGTTATCCGTTGTTCGTTATGCGTTATGCGATGTGCGTTATACGTTTGCGTTATGCGTTATGCGTTATGCGTTATTCGTTATGAGTAATGAGTTATAAGTTATGCGTTATGCGTTATGCGTTATGCGTTATGCTTTATGCGTTATGCATTATGCGTTATGCGTTATGCGATATGCGTTATGCGTTATGCGTTATTCGTTATGAATAATGAGTTATAAGTTATGCGTTATGAGTTATGCGTTATGCGTTATGCGTTATGCGTTATGCGTTTTGCGGTATTCGTTATGCGTTGTGCATTATGAGTTATGCGTTGTGCGTTATGGGTTATGATTTATGCGTTATGCGATATGAGTTATGCGTTATGCGTTATGCGTTATGCGTTATGCGTTATGCGTTATGCATTATGCGTTATGCGTTATGCTTTATGCGTCATGCGTGATCCGTTATGCGTTAGGCGTTATGCGATTTGCGGTATTCGTTAAGCGTTGTGCATTATGTGTTATGCGTTATGCGTTAATGGTTATGGGTTATGCGTTATGCTTTATGCGTTATTCATTTTGCGTTATGCGTTATGCGTTATGCGTTATGCTTTATGCGTTATGCATTATGCGTTATGAATTATGCGATATGCGTTATGCATTATGCATTATGCGTTATTCGTTATGCGTTATGCGTGATCCGTTATGCGTTATGCGTTATGCGTTATGCGTTATGCGTTATGCGTTATGCGTTATGCTTTATGCGTTATGCGTTACTCCTTATGAGTTATGAGTTATAAGTTATGCGTAATGCGTTATGCTTTATGCGTTATGCGTTATGCGTTATGCGTTATGCGTTATGCGTTATGCGTTATGCGTTATGCGTTATGCGTGATCCGTTATGCGTTATGCGTTATGCGTTATGCTTTATGCGTTATGCGTTATGCGTTATGCGTTATGCGTTATGCGTTATGCGTTATGCGTTATGCGTTATGCGTTATGCGTTATGCGTTATGCGTTATGCGTTATGCGCTATGCGTTATACGGTATGCGTTATGAGTTATAAGTTATGCGTAATGCGTTATGCGTTATGCGTTATGCATTATGCTTTATCCGTTATGCGTTATGCGTTATGCTTTATGCGTTATGCGTTATGCGTTATGAGTAATGAGTTATAAGTTATGCGTTATGCATTATTCGTTATGAGTAATGAGTTATAAGTTATGCGTTTTGCGTTATGCTTTATGCGTTATGCGTTATGCGTTATGCGTTATGCGTTATGCTTTATGCGTTATGCGTTACTCCTTATGAGTTATGAGTTATAAGTTATGCGTAATGCGGTATGCGTTATACGTTATACGTTATGCGTTATGCGTTATGCGTTATGCGTTATGCGTTATGCGTTATGCGTTATGCGTTATGCGCTATGCGTTATGCATTATGCGTTATGCGTTATGCGTTATGCGTTAAGCGTTATGCGTTTTGCTGTATTCGTTATGCGGTGTGCATTATGAGTTATGCGTTATGTGTTATGCTTTATGCGTTATGCGTTATGCGTTACGCTTTATGCGTTATGCATTATGCGTTATGCGTTATGCGTTATGCGTTATGCATTATGCGTTATGCGTTATGCGTGATCCGTTATGCGTTAAGCGTTATCCGTTTTGCTGTATTCGTAATGCGTTGTGCATTATGTGTTATGCGTTATGTGTTATGCGTGATGCGTTATGCGTTATACGTTATGCGTTATGCGTTATGCGTGATCCGTTATATGTTAGGCGATATACGTTTTGCGGTATTCGTTATGCGTTATGCGTTATGCGTTATGCGTTATCCGTTGTTCGTTATGCGTTATTCGTTGTGCGTTATACGTTTGCGTTATGCGTTATGCGTTATACGGTATGCGTTATGCGTTATACGTTATGCGTATGCGTTATGCGATATGCGTTATGCGTTATGCGTTATGCTTTATGCGTTGTGCGTTATTAGTTACACGTTATGCGTTATGCGTTATGCGTTATGCGTTAGGGGTTATGCGTTATGCGTTAGGCGTTATGCGTTATGCGTTATGCGTTATGCGTTATGCGTTATGAGTTATACGTTATGCGTTATGCGTTAGGGGTTATGCGTTATGCGTTATGCGTTATGCTTTATGCGTTATGCATTATGCGTTATGCGTTATGCGATATGCGTTATCCGTTATGCGTTATGCGTTATGCGTTATTCGTTATGAGTAATGAGTTATAAGTTATGCGTAATGCGTTATGCTTTATCCGTTATGCGTTATGCGTTATGCGTTATGCGTTATGCGTTATGCGTTATGCGTTATGCGTTATGCGTTATGCTTTATGCGTTATGCGTTATGCGTTATGCGTTATGTGTTATGCGTTATGCGTTATGCGTTATGCGTTATGCGTTATGCGTTATGCGTTATGCGTTATGCGATATGCGTCATGCATCAAGCCTTATGCGATATGCGATATGCGTCATGCATCAAGCCTTATGCGTTATGGGTTATGCGTTATGATTTATGCTTTATGCGTTATGCGTTATGCGTGATCCGACATGCGTTATGCATTTTGCGTTATGCGTTATTCGTTATGAGTTATTAGTTATAAGTTATGCGTAATGCGTTATGCGTTATGCGTTATGCATTATGCTTTATTCGTTATGCGTTATGCGTTATGCTTTATGCGTTATGCGTTATGCATTATGCGTTATGCGTTATGCGTTATGCGTTATGCGTTATGCGTTATTCGTTATGAGTAATGAGTTATAAGTTATAGGTTATGCGTAATGCGTTATGCTTTATGCGTTATGCGTTATGCGTTATGCGTTATGCGTTATGCGTTATGCGTTATGCGTTATTCGTTATGAGTAATGAGTTATAAGTTATGCGTTATGCGTAATGCGTTATGCGTTATGCGTTATGCGTTATGCGTTATGCGTTATGCGTTATGCGTTATGCGTTATGCGTTATGCGTTATGCGTTATGCGTTATGCGTTATGCGTTATGCGTTATGCGTTATGCGTTATGCGTTATGCGTTATGCGTTATGCTTTATGCGTTATGCGTTATGCGTTATGAGTAATGAGTTATAAGTTATGCGTTATGCGTTATTCGTTATGAGTAATGAGTTATAAGTTATGCGTTATGCGTTATGCTTTATGCGTTATGCGTTATGCGTTATGCTTTATGCGTTATGCGTTACTCCTTATGAGTTATGAGTTATAAGTTATGCGTAATGCGGTATGCGTTATACGTTATACGTTATGCGTTATGCGTTATGCGTTATGCGTTATGCGTTATGCATTATGTGTTATGCGTTATGCGTTATGCGTTAAGCGTTATGCGTTTTGCTGTATTCGTTATGCGTTGTGCATTATGAGTTATGCGTTATGTGTTATGCTTTATGCGTTATGCGTTATGCGTTACGCTTTATGCGTTATGCATTATGCGTTATGCGTTATGCGTTATGCATTATGCGTTATGCGTTATGCGTGATCCGTTATGCGTTAAGCGTTATGCCTTTTGCTGTATTCGTAATGCGTTGTGCATTATGTGTTATGCGTTATGTGTTATGCGTTATGCGTTATGCGTTATACGTTATGCGTTATGGGTTATGCGTGATCCGTTATGTGTTAGGCGATATACGTTTTGCGGTATTCGTTATGCGTTATGCGTTATGCGTTATGCGTCATCCGTTGTTCGTTATGCGTTATGCGTTGTGCGTTATACGTTTGCGTTATGCGTTATGCGTTATACGGTATGCGTTATACGTTATGCTTTATGCGTTAAGAGTTATACGTTATGCGTTATGCGTTAGGGGTTATGCGTTATGCGATATGCGTTATCCGTTATGCGTTATGCGTTATGCGTTATTCGTTATGAGTAATGAGTTATAAGTTATGCGTTATGCGTTATGCTTTATGCGTTATGCGTTATGCGTTATGCGTTATGCGTTATGCGTTATGCGTTATGCGTTTTGCGTTATGCGTTATGCGTTATGCGTTGTGCGTTATACGTTTGCGTTATGCGTTATGCGTTATGCTTTATGCGTTATGCGTTATGCGTTATGCGTTATGCGTTATGCGTTATGCGATATGCGTAATGCGTTATGCGTTATGCGTTATGCGTTATGCGTTATGCGTTATGCGTTATGCGTTATGCGTTATGCGTTATGCGTTATGCGTTATGCGTTATGCGTTATGCGTTATTCGTTATGAGTAATGAGTTATAAGTTATGCGTTATGCGTTATGCTTTATGCATTATGCGTTATGCGTTATGCGTTATGCGTTATGCGTTATGCGTTATGCGTTATGCGTTATGCTTCATGCGTTATGCGTTATGCGTTATGCGTTATGCGTTATGCGTTATGCGTTATGCGTTATGCGTTATGCGCTATGCGTTATACGGTATGCGTTATGCGTTATGCGTTATGCGTTATGCGTTATGCGTTATGCGTTATGCGTTATGCGTTATGAGTTATAAGTTATGCGTTATGCGTTATTCGTTATGAGTAATGAGTTATAAGTTATGCGTTATGCGTTATGCTTTATGCGTTATGCGTTATGCGTTATGCGTTATGCGTTATGCGTTATGCGTTATGCGATATGCGTAATGCGTTATGCGTTATGCGTTATGCGTTATTCGTTATGAGTAATGAGTTATAAGTTATAGGTTATGCGTAATGCGTTATGCGTTATGCGTTATGCATTATGCTTTATCCGTTATGCGTTATGCGTTATGCTTTATGCGTTATGCGTTATGCGTTATGAGTAATGAGTTATAAGTTATGCGTTATGCATTATTCGTTATGAGTAATGAGTTATAAGTTATGCGTTATGCGTTATGCGTTATTCGTTATGAGTAATGAGTTATAAGTTATGCGTTATGCGTAATGCGTTATGCGTTATGCGTTATGCGTTATGCGTTATGCGTTATGCGTTATGCGTTATGCGTTATGCGTTATTCGTTATGAGTAATGAGTTATAAGTTATGCGTTATGCGTAATGCGTTATGCGTTATGCGTTATGCGTTATGCGTTATGCGTTATGCGTTATGCGTTATGCTTTATGCGTTATTCGTTATGCGTTATGCGTTATGCGTTATGCGTTATGCGTTATGCGTTATGCGTGATCCGACATGCATTATGCATTTTGCGTTATGCGTGATCCGACATGCATTATGCATTTTGCGTTATGCGTTATTCGTTATGAGTTATGAGTTATAAGTTATGCGTAATGCGTTATGCGTTATGCGTTATGCATTATGCTTTATCCGTTATGCGTTATGCGTTATGCTTTATGCGTTATGCGTTATGCGTTATGCGTTATGCCTTATGCGTTATGCGTTATTCGTTATGAGTAATGAGTTATAAGTTATGCGTTATGCGTTATGCTTCATGCGTTATGCGTTATGCGTTATGCGTTATGCGTTATGCGTTATGCGTTATGCGCTATGCGTTATACGGTATGCGTTATGCGTTATGCGTTACTCCTTATGAGTTATGAGTTATAAGTTATGCGTAATGCGGTATGCGTTATACGTTATACGTTATGCGTTATGCGTTATGCGTTATGCGTTATGCGTTATGCATTATGTGTTATGCGTTATGCGTTAAGCGTTATGCGTTTTGCTGTATTCGTTATGCGTTGTGCATTATGAGTTATGCGTTATGTGTTATGCTTTATGCGTTATGCGTTATGCGTTACGCTTTATGCGTTATGCATTATGCGTTATGCGTTATGCGTTATGCATTATGCGTTATGCGTTATGCGTGATCCGTTATGCGTTAAGCGTTATGCGTTTTGCTGTATTCGTAATGCGTTGTGCATTATGTGTTATGCGTTATGTGTTATGCGTTATGCGTTATGCGTTATGCGTTATACGTTATGCGTTATGCGTTATGCGTGATCCGTTATGTGTTAGGCGATATACGTTTTGCGGTATTCGTTATGCGTTATGCGTTATGCGTTATGCGTTATCCGTTGTTCGTTATGCGTTATGCGTTGTGCGTTATACGTTTGCGTTATGCGTTATGCGTTATACGGTATGCGTTATACGTTATGCGTTATGCGTTATGAGTTATACGTTATGCGTTATGCGTTAGGGGTTATGCGTTATGCGTTATGCGTTATGCTTTATGCGTTATGCATTATGCGTTATGCGTTATGCGATATGCGTTATCCGTTATGCGTTATGCGTTATGCGTTATTCGTTATGAGTAATGAGTTATAAGTTATGCGTTATGCGTTATGCTTTATGCGTTATGCGTTATGCGTTATGCGTTATGCGTTATGCGTTTTGCGTTATGCGTTATGCGTTATGCGTTGTGCGTTATACGTTTGCGTTATGCGTTATGCGTTATGCTTTATGCGTTATGCGTTATGCGTTATGCGTTATGCGTTATGCGTTATGCGTTATGCGATATGCGTAATGCGTTATGCGTTATGCGTTATGCGTTATGCGTTATGCGTTATGCGTTATGCGTTATGCGTTATGCATTATGCGTTATGCGTTATGCGTTATGCGTTATGCGTTATGCGTTATGCGTTATGCGTTATGCGTTATGCGTTATGCGCTATGCGTTATACGGTATGCGTTATGAGTTATAAGTTATGCGTAATGCGTTATGCGTTATGCGTTATGCATTATGCTTTATCCGTTATGCGTTATGCGTTATGCTTTATGCGTGATCCGTTATGCGTTAAGCGTTATGCGTTTTGCTGTATTCGTAATGCGTTGTGCATTATGCGTTATGCGTTATTTGTTATGCGTTATGCGTTATGCGTTATACGTTATGCGTTATGCGTTATGCGTGATCCGTTATGTGTTAGGCGATATACGTTTTGCGGTATTCGTTATGCGTTATGCGTTATGCGTTATCCGTTGTCCGTTATGCGTCATGCGTTGTGCGTTATTAGTTACACGTTATGCGTTATGCGTTATGCGTTATGCGTTATGCGTTATGCGTTAGGCGTTATGCGTTATGCGTTATGCGTTGTGCGTTATACGTTTGCGTTATGCGTTATGCGTTATGCGTTATGCTTTATGCGTTATGCGTTATGCGTTATGCGTTATGCGTTATGCGTTATGCGTTATGCGTTATGCGTTATGCGTTATGCGTTATGCGTTATGCGTTATGCGTTATGCGTTATGCGTTATGCGTTATGCGTTATGCGCTATGCGTTATACGGTATGCGTTATGAGTTATAAGTTATGCGTAATGCGTTATGCGTTATGCGTTATGCATTATGCTTTATCCGTTATGCGTTATGCGTTATGCTTTATGCGTTATGCGTTATGCGTTATGAGTAATGAGTTATAAGTTATGCGTTATGCATTATTCGTTATGAGTAATGAGTTATAAGTTATGCGTTATGCGTTATGCTTTATGCGTTATGCGTTATGCGTTATGCGTTATGCGTTATGCTTTATGCGTTATGCGTTACTCCTTATGAGTTATGAGTTATAAGTTATGCGTAATGCGGTATGCGTTATACGTTATACGTTATGCGTTATGCGTTATGCGTTATGCGTTATGCGTTATGCGTTATGCGTATGCGTTATGCGATATGCGTTATGCGTTATGCGTTATGCTTTATGCGTTGTGCGTTATTAGTTACACGTTATGCGTTATGCGTTATGCGTTAGGGGTTATGCGTTATGCGTTATGCGATATGCGTTATCCGTTATGCGTTATGCGTTATGCGTTATTCGTTATGAGTAATGAGTTATAAGTTATGCGTTATGCGTTATGCTTTATGCGTTATGCGTTATGCGTTATGCGTTATGCGTTATGCGTTTTGCGTTATGCGTTATGCGTTATGCGTTGTGCGTTATACGTTTGCGTTATGCGTTATGCGTTATGCTTTATGCGTTATGCGTTATGCGTTATGCGTTATGCGTTATGCGTTATGCGTTATGCGATATGCGTAATGCGTTATGCGTTATGCGTTATGCGTTATGCGTTATGCGTTATGCGTTATGCGTTATGCGTTATGCATTATGCGTTATGCGTTATGCGTTATGCGTTATGCGTTATGCGTTATGCGTTATGCGTTATGCGTTATGCGTTATGCGTTATGCGTTATGCTTTATGCGTTATGCATTATGCGTTATGCGTTATGCGATATGCGTTATCCGTTATGCGTTATGCGTTATGCGTTATTCGTTATGAGTAATGAGTTATAAGTTATGCGTTATGCGTTATGCTTTATGCGTTATGCGTTATGCGTTATGCGTTATGCGTTATGCGTTTTGCGTTATGCGTTATGCGTTATGCGTTGTGCGTTATACGTTTGCGTTATGCGTTATGCGTTATGCTTTATGCGTTATGCGTTATGCGTTATGCGTTATGCGTTATGCGTTATGCGTTATGCGATATGCGTAATGCGTTATGCGTTATGCGTTATGCGTTATGCGTTATGCGTTATGCGTTATGCGTTATGCGTTATGCATTATGCGTTATGCGTTATGCGTTATGCGTTATGCGTTATGCGTTATGCGTTATGCGTTATGCGTTATGCGTTATGCGCTATGCGTTATACGGTATGCGTTATGAGTTATAAGTTATGCGTAATGCGTTATGCGTTATGCGTTATGCATTATGCTTTATCCGTTATGCGTTATGCGTTATGCTTTATGCGTGATCCGTTATGCGTTAAGCGTTATGCGTTTTGCTGTATTCGTTATGCGTTGTGCATTATGCGTTATGCGTTATTTGTTATGCGTTATGCGTTATGCGTTATACGTTATGCGTTATGCGTTATGCGTGATCCGTTATGTGTTAGGCGATATACGTTTTGCGGTATTCGTTATGCGTTATGCGTTATGCGTTATCCGTTGTCCGTTATGCGTCATGCGTTGTGCGTTATTAGTTACACGTTATGCGTTATGCGTTATGCGTTATGCGTTATGCGTTATGCGTTATGCGTTATGCGTTATGCGTTATGCGTTGTGCGTTATACGTTTGCGTTATGCGTTATGCGTTATGCGTTATGCTTTATGCGTTATGCGTTATGCGTTATGCGTTATGCGTTATGCGTTATGCGTTATGCGTTATGCGTTATGCGTTATGCGTTATGCGTTATGCGTTATGCGTTATGCGTTATGCGTTATGCGTTATGCGTTATGCGCTATGCGTTATACGGTATGCGTTATGAGTTATAAGTTATGCGTAATGCGTTATGCGTTATGCGTTATGCATTATGCTTTATCCGTTATGCGTTATGCGTTATGCTTTATGCGTTATGCGTTATGCGTTATGAGTAATGAGTTATAAGTTATGCGTTATGCATTATTCGTTATGAGTAATGAGTTATAAGTTATGCGTTATGCGTTATGCTTTATGCGTTATGCGTTATGCGTTATGCGTTATGCGTTATGCTTTATGCGTTATGCGTTACTCCTTATGAGTTATGAGTTATAAGTTATGCGTAATGCGGTATGCGTTATACGTTATACGTTATGCGTTATGCGTTATGCGTTATGCGTTATGCGTTATGCGTTATGCGTATGCGTTATGCGATATGCGTTATGCGTTATGCGTTATGCTTTATGCGTTGTGCGTTATTAGTTACACGTTATGCGTTATGCGTTATGCGTTAGGGGTTATGCGTTATGCGTTAGGCGTTATGCGTTATGCGTTATGCGTTATGCGTTATGCGTTATGAGTTATACGTTATGCGTTATCCGTTGTTCGTTATGCGTTATGCGTTGTGCGTTATACGTTTGCGTTATGCGTTATGCGTTATACGGTATGCGTTATGCGTTATACGTTATGCGTATGCGTTATGCGATATGCGTTATGCGTTATGCGTTATGCTTTATGCGTTGTGCGTTATTAGTTACACGTTATGCGTTATGCGTTATGCGTTATGCGTTAGGGGTTATGCGTTATGCGTTAGGCGTTATGCGTTATGCGTTATGCGTTATGCGTTATGAGTTATACGTTATGCGTTATGCGTTAGGGGTTATGCGTTATGCGTTATGCGTTATGCTTTATGCGTTATGCATTATGCGTTATGCGTTATGCGATATGCGTTATCCGTTATGCGTTATGCGTTATGCGTTATTCGTTATGAGTAATGAGTTATAAGTTATAGGTTATGCGTAATGCGTTATGCTTTATGCGTTATGCGTTATGCGTTATGCGTTATGCGTTATGCGTTATGCGTTATGCGTTATGCGTTATTCGTTATGAGTAATGAGTTATAAGTTATGCGTTATGCGTAATGCGTTATGCGTTATGCGTTATGCGTTATGCTTTATGCGTTATGCGTTATGCGTTATGCTTTATGCGTTATTCGTTTTGCGTTATGCGTTATGCGTTATGCGTTATGCGTAATGCGTTATGCGTGATCCGACATGCATTATGCATTTTGCGTTATGCGTGATCCGACATGCATTATGCATTTTGCGTTATGCGTTATTCGTTATGAGTTATGAGTTATAAGTTATGCGTAATGCGTTATGCGTTATGCGTTATGCATTATGCTTTATCCGTTATGCGTTATGCGTTATGCGTTATGCGTTATGCGTTATGCGTTATGCGTTTTGCTGTATTCGTTATGCGGTGTGCATTATGCGTTATGCGTTATGTGTTATGCTTTATGCGTTATACGTTATGCGTTACGCTTTATGCGTTATGCATTATGCGTTATGCGTTATGCGTTATGCATTATGCGTTATGCGTTATGCGTGATCCGTTATGCGTTAAGCGTTATGCGTTTTGCTGTATTCGTAATGCGTTGTGCATTATGTGTTATGCGTTATGTGTTATGCGTTATGCGTTATGCGTTATACGTTATGCGTTATGCGTTATGCGTGATCCGTTATATGTTAGGCGATATACGTTTTGCGGTATTCGTTATGCGTTATGCGTTATGCGTTATGCGTTATCCGTTGTTCGTTATGCGTTATGCGATGTGCGTTATACGTTTGCGTTATGCGTTATGCGTTATGCGTTATTCGTTATGAGTAATGAGTTATAAGTTATGCGTTATGCGTTATGCGTTATGCGTTATGCTTTATGCGTTATGCATTATGCGTTATGCGTTATGCGATATGCGTTATGCGTTATGCGTTATTCGTTATGAATAATGAGTTATAAGTTATGCGCTATGAGTTATGCGTTATGCGTTATGCGTTATGCGTTATGCGTTTTGCGGTATTCGTTATGCGTTGTGCATTATGAGTTATGCGTTGTGCGTTATGGGTTATGATTTATGCGTTATGCGATATGAGTTATGCGTTATGCGTTATGCGTTATGCGTTATGCGTTATGCGTTATGCATTATGCGTTATGCGTTATGCTTTATGCGTCATGCGTGATCCGTTATGCGTTAGGCGTTATGCGATTTGCGGTATTCGTTAAGCGTTGTGCATTATGTGTTATGCGTTATGCGTTAATGGTTATGGGTTATGCGTTATGCTTTATGCGTTATTCATTTTGCGTTATGCGTTATGCGTTATGCGTTATGCTTTATGCGTTATGCATTATGCGTTATGAATTATGCGATATGCGTTATGCATTATGCATTATGCGTTATTCGTTATGCGTTATGCGTGATCCGTTATGCGTTATGCGTTATGCGTTATGCGTTATGCGTTATGCGTTATGCGTTATGCTTTATGCGTTATGCGTTACTCCTTATGAGTTATGAGTTATAAGTTATGCGTAATGCGTTATGCTTTATGCGTTATGCGTTATGCGTTATGCGTTATGCGTTATGCGTTATGCGTTATGCGTTATGCGTTATGCGTTATGCGTGATCCGTTATGCGTTATGCGTTATGCGTTATGCTTTATGCGTTATGCGTTATGCGTTATGCGTTATGCGTTATACGGTGTGCGTTATGCGTTGTGCGTTATGCGTTATGAGTTATGCGGTATGCGTTATGCGTTATGCGTTATGCGTTTTGCGGTATTCGTTATGCGTTATGCGTTATGCGTTATGCTTTATGCGTTATGCGTTATGCGTTATGCGTTATGCGTTATACGGTGTGCGTTATGCGTTGTGCGTTATGCGTTATGAGTTATGCGTTATGCGTTATGCGTTATGCGCTATGCGTTATGCATTATGCGTTATGCGTTATGCGTTATGCGTTAAGCGTTATGCTTTTTGCTGTATTCGTTATGCGTTGTGCATTATGCGTTATGCGTTATGTGTTATGCTTTATGCGTTATGCGTTATGCGTTACGCTTTATGCGTTATGCATTATGCGTTATGCGTTATGCGTTATGCATTATGCGTTATGCGTTATGCGTGATCCGTTATGCGTTAAGCGTTATGCGTTTTGCTGTATTCGTGATGCGTTGTGCATTATGCGTTATGCGTTATTTGTTATGCGTTATGCGTTATGCGTTATACGTTATGCGTTATGCGTTATGCGTGATCCGTTATGTGTTAGGCGATATACGTTTTGCGGTATTCGTTATGCGTTATGCGTTATGCGTTATCCGTTGTCCGTTATGCGTTATGCGTTGTGCGTTATTAGTTACACGTTATGCGTTATGCGTTATGCGTTATGCGTTATGCGTTATGCGTTATGCGTTAGGCGTTATGCGTTATGCGTTATGCGTTGTGCGTTATACGTTTGCGTTATGCGTTATGCGTTATGCGTTATGCTTTATGCGTTATGCGTTATGCGTTATGCGTTATGCGTTATGCGTTATGCGTTATGCGTTATGCGTTATGCGTTATGCGTTATGCGTTATGCGTTATGCGTTATGCGTTATGCGTTATGCGTTATGCGTTATGCGTTATGCGCTATGCGTTATACGGTATGCGTTATGAGTTATAAGTTATGCGTAATGCGTTATGCGTTATGCGTTATGCATTATGCTTTATCCGTTATGCGTTATGCGTTATGCTTTATGCGTTATGCGTTATGCGTTATGAGTAATGAGTTATAAGTTATGCGTTATGCATTATTCGTTATGAGTAATGAGTTATAAGTTATGCGTTATGCGTTATGCTTTATGCGTTATGCGTTATGCGTTATGCGTTATGCGTTATGCTTTATGCGTTATGCGTTACTCCTTATGAGTTATGAGTTATAAGTTATGCGTAATGCGGTATGCGTTATACGTTATACGTTATGCGTTATGCGTTATGCGTTATGCGTTATGCGTTATGCGTTATGCGTTATGCGTTATGCGCTATGCGTTATGCATTATGCGTTATGCGTTATGCGTTATGCGTTAAGCGTTATGCGTTTTGCTGTATTCGTTATGCGGTGTGCATTATGAGTTATGCGTTATGTGTTATGCTTTATGCGTTATGCGTTATGCGTTACGCTTTATGCGTTATGCATTATGCGTTATGCGTTATGCGTTATGCGTTATGCGTTATGCATTATGCGTTATGCGTTATGCGTGATCCGTTATGCGTTAAGCGTTATCCGTTTTGCTGTATTCGTAATGCGTTGTGCATTATGTGTTATGCGTTATGTGTTATGCGTGATGCGTTATGCGTTATACGTTATGCGTTATGCGTTATGCGTGATCCGTTATATGTTAGGCGATATACGTTTTGCGGTATTCGTTATGCGTTATGCGTTATGCGTTATGCGTTATCCGTTGTTCGTTATGCGTTATGCGTTGTGCGTTATACGTTTGCGTTATGCGTTATGCGTTATACGGTATGCGTTATGCGTTATACGTTATGCGTATGCGTTATGCGATATGCGTTATGCGTTATGCGTTATGCTTTATGCGTTGTGCGTTATTAGTTACACGTTATGCGTTATGCGTTATGCGTTATGCGTTAGGGGTTATGCGTTATGCGTTAGGCGTTATGCGTTATGCGTTATGCGTTATGCGTTATGCGTTATGAGTTATACGTTATGCGTTATGCGTTAGGGGTTATGCGTTATGCGTTATGCGTTATGCTTTATGCGTTATGCATTATGCGTTATGCGTTATGCGATATGCGTTATCCGTTATGCGTTATGCGTTATGCGTTATTCGTTATGAGTAATGAGTTATAAGTTATGCGTAATGCGTTATGCTTTATGCGTTATGCGTTATGCGTTATGCGTTATGCGTTATGCGTTATGCGTTATGCGTTATGCGTTATGCTTTATGCGTTATGCGTTATGCGTTATGCGTTATGTGTTATGCGTTATGCGTTATGCGTTATGCGTTATGCGTTATGCGTTATGCGTTATGCGTTATGCGATATGCGTCATGCATCAAGCCTTATGCGATATGCGATATGCGTCATGCATCAAGCCTTATGCGTTATGGGTTATGCGTTATGATTTATGCTTTATGCGTTATGCGTTATGCGTGATCCGACATGCGTTATGCATTTTGCGTTATGCGTTATTCGTTATGAGTTATTAGTTATAAGTTATGCGTAATGCGTTATGCGTTATGCGTTATGCATTATGCTTTATTCGTTATGCGTTATGCGTTATGCTTTATGCGTTATGCGTTATGCATTATGCGTTATGCGTTATGCGTTATGCGTTATGCGTTATTCGTTATGAGTAATGAGTTATAAGTTATAGGTTATGCGTAATGCGTTATGCTTTATGCGTTATGCGTTATGCGTTATGCGTTATGCGTTATGCGTTATGCGTTATGCGTTATGCGTTATTCGTTATGAGTAATGAGTTATAAGTTATGCGTTATGCGTAATGCGTTATGCGTTATGCGTTATGCGTTATGCTTTATGCGTTATGCGTTATGCGTTATGCTTTATGCGTTATTCGTTTTGCGTTATGCGTTATGCGTTATGCGTTATGCGTTATGCGTTATGCGTGATCCGACATGCATTATGCATTTTGCGTTATGCGTGATCCGACATGCATTATGCATTTTGCGTTATGCGTTATTCGTTATGAGTTATGAGTTATAAGTTATGCGTAATACGTTATGCGTTATGCGTTATGCATTATGCTTTATCCGTTATGCGTTATGCGTTATGCTTTATGCGTTATGCGTTATGCGTTATGCGTTATGCGTTATGCCTTATGCGTTATGCGTTATTCGTTATGAGTAATGAGTTATAAGTTATGCGTTATGCGTTATGCTTCATGCGTTATGCGTTATGCCTTATGCGTTATGCGTTATGCGTTATGCGTTATGCGTTATGCGTTATGCGTTATGCGTTATGCGTTATGCGTTATGCGTTATGCGTTATGCGTTATGCGTTATGCGTTATGCGTTATGCGTTATGCGTTATGCGTTATGCGTTATGCGTTATGCGTTATTCGTTATGAGTAATGAGTTATAAGTTATGCGTTATGCGTTATGCTTTATGCGTTATGCGTTATGCGTTATGCTTTATGCGTTATGCGTTACTCCTTATGAGTTATGAGTTATAAGTTATGCGTAATGCGGTATGCGTTATACGTTATACGTTATGCGTTATGCGTTATGCGTTATGCGTTATGCGTTATGCATTATGTGTTATGCGTTATGCGTTATGCGTTAAGCGTTATGCGTTTTGCTGTATTCGTTATGCGTTGTGCATTATGAGTTATGCGTTATGTGTTATGCTTTATGCGTTATGCGTTATGCGTTACGCTTTATGCGTTATGCATTATGCGTTATGCGTTATGCGTTATGCATTATGCGTTATGCGTTATGCGTGATCCGTTATGCGTTAAGCGTTATGCCTTTTGCTGTATTCGTAATGCGTTGTGCATTATGTGTTATGCGTTATGTGTTATGCGTTATGCGTTATGCGTTATACGTTATGCGTTATGCGTTATGCGTGATCCGTTATGTGTTAGGCGATATACGTTTTGCGGTATTCGTTATGCGTTATGCGTTATGCGTTATGCGTCATCCGTTGTTCGTTATGCGTTATGCGTTGTGCGTTATACGTTTGCGTTATGCGTTATGCGTTATACGGTATGCGTTATACGTTAGGCTTTATGCGTTAAGAGTTATACGTTATGCGTTATGCGTTAGGGGTTATGCGTTATGCGATATGCGTTATCCGTTATGCGTTATGCGTTATGCGTTATTCGTTATGAGTAATGAGTTATAAGTTATGCGTTATGCGTTATGCTTTATGCGTTATGCGTTATGCGTTATGCGTTATGCGTTATGCGTTATGCGTTATGCGTTTTGCGTTATGCGTTATGCGTTATGCGTTGTGCGTTATACGTTTGCGTTATGCGTTATGCGTTATGCTTTATGCGTTATGCGTTATGCGTTATGCGTTATGCGTTATGCGATATGCGTAATGCGTTATGCGTTATGCGTTATGCGTTATGCGTTATGCGTTATGCGTTATGCGTTATGCATTATGCGTTATGCGTTATGCGTTATGCGTTATGCGTTATTCGTTATGAGTAATGAGTTATAAGTTATGCGTTATGCGTTATGCTTTATGCATTATGCGTTATGCGTTATGCGTTATGCGTTATGCGTTATGCGTTATGCGTTATGCGTTATGCTTCATGCGTTATGCGTTATGCGTTATGCGTTATGCGTTATGCGTTATGCGTTATGCGTTATGCGTTATGCGTTATGCGCTATGCGTTATACGGTATGCGTTATGCGTTATGCGTTATGCGTTATGCGTTATGCGTTATGCGTTATGCGTTATGCGTTATGCGTTATGCGTTATGCGTTATGCGTTATGCGTTATGCGTTATGCGTTATGCTTTATGCGTTATGCGTCATGCGTTATGCTTTATGCGTTATGCGTTACTCCTTATGAGTTATGGGTTATAAGTTATGCGTAATGCGTTATGCGTTATGCGTTATGCATTATGCTTTATCCGTTATGCGTTATGCGTTATGCTTTATGCGTTATGCGTTATGAGTTATGAGTAATGAGTTATAAGTTATGCGTTATGCGTTATTCGTTATGAGTAATGAGTTATAAGTTATGCGTTATGCGTTATGCTTTATGCGTTATGCGTTATGCGTTATGCGTTATGCGTTATGCGATATGCGTAATGCGTTATGCGTTATGCGTTATGCGTTATTCGTTATGAGTAATGAGTTATAAGTTATAGGTTATGCGTAATGCGTTATGCGTTATGCGTTATGCATTATGCTTTATCCGTTATGCGTTATGCGTTATGCTTTATGCGTTATGCGTTATGCGTTATGAGTAATGAGTTATAAGTTATGCGTTATGCATTATTCGTTATGAGTAATGAGTTATAAGTTATGCGTTATGCGTTATGCGTTATTCGTTATGAGTAATGAGTTATAAGTTATAGGTTATGCGTAATGCGTTATGCTTTATGCGTTATGCGTTATGCGTTATGCGTTATGCGTTATGCGTTATGCGTTATGCGTTATTCGTTATGAGTAATGAGTTATAAGTTATGCGTTATGCGTAATGCGTTATGCGTTATGCGTTATGCGTTATGCTTTATGCGTTATGCGTTATGCGTTATGCTTTATGCGTTATTCGTTATGCGTTATGCGTTATGCGTTATGCGTTATGCGTTATGCGTTATGCGTGATCCGACATGCATTATGCATTTTGCGTTATGCGTGATCCGACATGCATTATGCATTTTGCGTTATGCGTTATTCGTTATGAGTTATGAGTTATAAGTTATGCGTAATGCGTTATGCGTTATGCGTTATGCATTATGCTTTATCCGTTATGCGTTATGGGTTATGCTTTATGCGTTATGCGTTATGCGTTATGCGTTATGCGTTATGCCTTATGCGTTATGCGTTATTCGTTATGAGTAATGAGTTATAAGTTATGCGTTATGCGTTATGCTTCATGCGTTATGCGTTATGCGTTATGCGTTATGCGTTATGCGTTATGCGTTATGCGTTATGCGCTATGCGTTATACGGTATGCGTTATGCGTTATGCGTTACTCCTTATGAGTTATGAGTTATAAGTTATGCGTAATGCGGTATGCGTTATACGTTATACGTTATGCGTTATGCGTTATGCGTTATGCGTTATGCGTTATGCATTATGTGTTATGCGTTATGCGTTAAGCGTTATGCGTTTTGCTGTATTCGTTATGCGTTGTGCATTATGAGTTATGCGTTATGTGTTATGCTTTATGCGTTATGCGTTATGCGTTACGCTTTATGCGTTATGCATTATGCGTTATGCGTTATGCGTTATGCATTATGCGTGATGCGTTATGCGTGATCCGTTATGCGTTAAGCGTTATGCGTTTTGCTGTATTCGTAATGCGTTGTGCATTATGTGTTATGCGTTATGTGTTATGCGTTATGCGTTATGCGTTATGCGTTATACGTTATGCGTTATGCGTTATGCGTGATCCGTTATGTGTTAGGCGATATACGTTTTGCGGTATTCGTTATGCGTTATGCGTTATGCGTTATGCGTTATCCGTTGTTCGTTATGCGTTATGCGTTGTGCGTTATACGTTTGCGTTATGCGTTATGCGTTATACGGTATGCGTTATACGTTATGCGTTATGCGTTATGAGTTATACGTTATGCGTTATGCGTTAGGGGTTATGCGTTATGCGTTATGCGTTATGCTTTATGCGTTATGCATTATGCGTTATGCGTTATGCGATATGCGTTATCCGTTATGCGTTATGCGTTATGCGTTATTCGTTATGAGTAATGAGTTATAAGTTATGCGTTATGCGTTATGCTTTATGCGTTATGCGTTATGCGTTATGCGTTATGCGTTATGCGTTATGCGTTTTGCGTTATGCGTTATGCGTTATGCGTTGTGCGTTATACGTTTGCGTTATGCGTTATGCGTTATGCTTTATGCGTTATGCGTTATGCGTTATGCGTTATGCGTTATGCGTTATGCGATATGCGTAATGCGTTATGCGTTATGCGTTATGCGTTATGCGTTATGCGTTATGCGTTATGCGTTATGCGTTATGCATTATGCGTTTTGCGTTATGCGTTATGCGTTATGCGTTATTCGTTATGAGTAATGAGTTATAAGTTATGCGTTATGCGTTATGCTTTATGCATTATGCGTTATGCGTTATGCGTTATGCGTTATGCGTTATGCGTTATGCGTTATGCGTTATGCGTTATGCTTCATGCGTTATGCGTTATGCGTTATGCGTTATGCGTTATGCGTTATGCGTTATGCGTTATGCGTTATGCGTTATGCGCTATGCGTTATACGGTATGCGTTATGCGTTATGCGTTATGCGTTATGCGTTATGCGTTATGCGTTATGCGTTATGCGTTATGCGTTATGCGTTATGCGTTATGCGTTATGCGTTATGCGTTATGCGTTATGCTTTATGCGTTATGCGTCATGCGTTATGCTTTATGCGTTATGCGTTACTCCTTATGAGTTATGGGTTATAAGTTATGCGTAATGCGTTATGCGTTATGCGTTATGCATTATGCTTTATCCGTTATGCGTTATGCGTTATGCTTTATGCGTTATGCGTTATGAGTTATGAGTAATGAGTTATAAGTTATGCGTTATGCGTTATTCGTTATGAGTAATGAGTTATAAGTTATGCGTTATGCGTTATGCTTTATGCGTTATGCGTTATGCGTTATGCGTTATGCGTTATGCGTTATGCGTTATGCGTTATGCGATATGCGTAATGCGTTATGCGTTATGCGTTATGCGTTATGCGTTATGCGTTATGCGTTATGCATTATGCGTTATGCGTTATGCGTTATGCGTTATGCGTTATTCGTTATGAGTAATGAGTTATAAGTTATGCGTTATGCGTTATGCTTTATGCATTATGCGTTATGCGTTATGCGTTATGCGTTATGCGTTATGCGTTATGCGTTATGCGTTATGCTTCATGCGTTATGCGTTATGCGTTATGCGTTATGCGTTATGCGTTATGCGTTATGCGTTATGCGTTATGCGTTATGCGCTATGCGTTATACGGTATGCGTTATGCGTTATGCGTTATGCGTTATGCGTTATGCGTTATGCGTTATGCGTTATGCGTTATGCGTTATGCGTTATGCGTTATGCGTTATGCGTTATGCGTTATGCGTTATGCGTTATGCGTTATGCGTTATGCGTTATGCGTTATGCGTTATGCGTTATGCTTTATGCGTTATGCGTTATGCGTTATGAGTAATGAGTTATAAGTTATGCGTTATGCGTTATTCGTTATGAGTAATGAGTTATAAGTTATGCGTTATGCGTTATGCTTTATGCGTTATGCGTTATGCGTTATGCTTTATGCGTTATGCGTTACTCCTTATGAGTTATGAGTTATAAGTTATGCGTAATGCGGTATGCGTTATACGTTATACGTTATGCGTTATGCGTTATGCGTTATGCGTTATGCGTTATGCATTATGTGTTATGCGTTATGCGTTATGCGTTAAGCGTTATGCGTTTTGCTGTATTCGTTATGCGTTGTGCATTATGAGTTATGCGTTATGTGTTATGCTTTATGCGTTATGCGTTATGCGTTACGCTTTATGCGTTATGCATTATGCGTTATGCGTTATGCGTTATGCATTATGCGTTATGCGTTATGCGTGATCCGTTATGCGTTAAGCGTTATGCGTTTTGCTGTATTCGTAATGCGTTGTGCATTATGTGTTATGCGTTATGTGTTATGCGTTATGCGTTATGCGTTATGCGTTATACGTTATGCGTTATGCGTTATGCGTGATCCGTTATGTGTTAGGCGATATACGTTTTGCGGTATTCGTTATGCGTTATGCGTTATGCGTTATGCGTTATCCGTTGTTCGTTATGCGTTATGCGTTGTGCGTTATACGTTTGCGTTATGCGTTATGCGTTATACGGTATGCGTTATACGTTATGCGTTATGCGTTATGAGTTATACGTTATGCGTTATGCGTTAGGGGTTATGCGTTATGCGTTATGCGTTATGCTTTATGCGTTATGCATTATGCGTTATGCGTTATGCGATATGCGTTATCCGTTATGCGTTATGCGTTATGCGTTATTCGTTATGAGTAATGAGTTATAAGTTATGCGTTATGCGTTATGCTTTATGCGTTATGCGTTATGCGTTATGCGTTATGCGTTATGCGTTATGCGTTATGCGTTTTGCGTTATGCGTTATGCGTTATGCGTTGTGCGTTATACGTTTGCGTTATGCGTTATGCGTTATGCTTTATGCGTTATGCGTTATGCGTTATGCGTTATGCGTTATGCGTTATGCGATATGCGTAATGCGTTATGCGTTATGCGTTATGCGTTATGCGTTATGCGTTATGCGTTATGCGTTATGCATTATGCGTCTTGCGTTATGCGTTATGCGTTATGCGTTATTCGTTATGAGTAATGAGTTATAAGTTATGCGTTATGCGTTATGCTTTATGCATTATGCGTTATGCGTTATGCGTTATGCGTTATGCGTTATGCGTTATGCGTTATGCGTTATGCTTCATGCGTTATGCGTTATGCGTTATGCGTTATGCGTTATGCGTTATGCGTTATGCGTTATGCGTTATGCGCTATGCGTTATACGGTATGCGTTATGCGTTATGCGTTATGCGTTATGCGTTATGCGTTATGCGTTATGCGTTATGCGTTATGCGTTATGCGTTATGCGTTATGCGTTATGCGTTATGCGTTATGCGTTATGCGTTATGCGTTATGCGTTATGCGTTATGCGTTATGCGTTATGCGTTATGCGTTATGCGTTATGCTTTATGCGTTATGCGTCATGCGTTATGCTTTATGCGTTATGCGTTACTCCTTATGAGTTATGGGTTATAAGTTATGCGTAATGCGTTATGCGTTATGCGTTATGCATTATGCTTTATCCGTTATGCGTTATGCGTTATGCTTTATGCGTTATGCGTTATGAGTTATGAGTAATGAGTTATAAGTTATGCGTTATGCGTTATTCGTTATGAGTAATGAGTTATAAGTTATGCGTTATGCGTTATGCTTTATGCGTTATGCGTTATGCGTTATGCGTTATGCGTTATGCGTTATGCGTTTTGCGTTATGCGTTATGCGTTATGCGTTGTGCGTTATACGTTTGCGTTATGCGTTATGCGTTATGCTTTATGCGTTATGCGTTATGCGTTATGCGTTATGCGTTATGCGTTATGCGTTGTGCGTTATACGTTTGCGTTATGCGTTATGCGTTATGCGTTATGCGTTATGCATTATGCTTTATCCGTTATGCGTTATGCGTTATGCTTTATGCGTTATGCGTTATGCGTTATGCGTTATGCGTTATGCGTTATGCGTTATGCTTTATGCGTTATGCGTCATGCGTTATGCTTTATGCGTTATGCGTTACTCCTTATGAGTTATGAGTTATAAGTTATGCGTTATGCGTTATGCGTTATGCTTTATGCGTTATGCGTTATGCGTTATGCGTTATGCGTTATGCGTTATGCGTTATGCGTGATCCGTTATGCGTTATGCGTTATGCGTTATGCGTTATGCGTTATGCGTTATGCGTTATGCATTATGCGTTATGCGTGATCCGTTATGCGTTATGCGTTATGCGTTATGCGTTATGCGTTATGCGTTATGCGTTATGCGTTATGCGTTATGCGTTATGCGTTATGCTTTATGCGTTATGCGTCATGCGTTATGCTTTATGCGTTATGCGTTACTCCTTATGAGTTATGAGTTATAAGTTATGCGTTATGCGTTATGCGTTATGCTTTATGCGTTATGCGTTATGCGTTATGCGTTATGCGTTATGCGTTATGCGTTATGCGTGATCCGTTATGCGTTATGCGTTATGCGTTATGCGTTATGCGTTATGCGTTATGCGTTATACGTTATGCGTTATGCGTTATGCGTTATGCGTTATGCTTTATGCGTTATGCGTTACTCCTTATGAGTTATGAGTTATAAGTTATGCGTAATGCGTTATGCTTTATGCGTTATGCGTTATGCGTTATGCGTTATGCGTTATGCGTTATGCGTTATGCTTTATGCGTTATGCGTTATGAGTTATACGTTATGCGTTATGCGTTATGCGTTGTGCGTTATGCGTTATGCGTTACGTGTTATGCGTTATGCTTTATGCGATATGCGTTACTCCTTATGAGTTATGAGTTATAAGTTATGCGTAATGCGTTATGCGTTATGCGTTATGCTTTATGCGTTATGCGTTATGCGTTATGCGTTATGCGTTATGCGTTACGCTTTATGCGTTATGCATTATGCGTTATGCGTTATGCGTTATGCATTATGCGTTATGCGTTATGCGTGAAGCGTTATGCGTTAAGCGTTATGCGTTTTGCTGTATTCGTTATGCGTTGAGCATTATGCGTTATGCGTTATGTGTTATGCGTTATGCGTTATGCGTTATACGTTATGCGTTATGCGTTATGCGTGATCCGTTATGTGTTAGGCGATATACGTTTTGCGGTATTCGTTATGCGTTATGATTTATGCTTTATGCTTTATGCGTTATGCGTTATGCGTTATGCGTTATGAGTTATGCGTTTTGCGGTATTCGTTATGCGTTGTGCATTATGCGTTATGCGTTGTGCGTTATGGGTTATGATTTATGCGTTATGCGATATGAGTTATGGGTTATGCGTTAACGTTATGCGTTATGCGTTATGATTTATGCTTTATGCGTTATGCGTTATGCGTGATCCGACATGCGTTATGCATTTTGCGTTATGCGTTATTCGTTATGAGTTATGAGTTATAAGTTATGCGTAATGCGTTATGCGTTATGCGTTATGCATTATGCTTTATCCGTTATGCGTTATGCTTTATGCGTTATGCGTTATGCGTTATGCGTTATGCGTTATGCGTTATGCGTTATGCGTTATTCGTTATGAGTAATGAGTTATAAGTTATGCGTTATGCGTAAAACGTTATGCGTTATGCGTTATGCGTTATGCTTTATGCGTTATGCGTTATGCGTTATGCTTTATGCGTTATTCGTTATGCGTTATGCGTTATGCGTTATGCGTTATGCGTTATGCGTGATCCGACATGCATTATGCATTTTGCGTTATGCGTGATCCGACATGCATTATGCATTTTGCGTTATGCGTTATTCGTTATGAGTTATGAGTTATAAGTTATGCGTAATGCGTTATGCGTTATGCGTTATGCATTATGCTTTATCCGTTATGCGTTATGCGTTTTGCTTTATGCGTTATGCGTTATGCGTTATGCGTTATGCGTTATGCCTTATGCGTTATGCGTTATTCGTTATGAGTAATGAGTTATAAGTTATGTGTTATGCGTTATGCTTCATGCGTTATGCGTTATGCGTTATGCGTTATGCGTTATGCGTTATGCGTTATGCGTTATGCGTTATGCGTTATGCGTTATGCGTTATGCGTTATGCGCTATGCGTTATACGGTATGCGTTATGCGTTATGCGTTAAGCGTTATGCGTTATGCGTTATGCGTTATGCGTTATGCGTTATGCGTTATGCGTTATGCGTTATGCGTTATGCGTTATGCTTTATGCGTTATGCGTTATGCGTTATGAGTAATGAGTTATAAGTTATGCGTTATAAGTTATGCGTAATGCGTTATGCGTTATGCGTTATGCATTATGCGTTATGCGTGATCCGTTATGCGTTATGCGTTATGCGTTATGCGTTATGCGTTATGCGTTATGCGTTATGCGTTATGCTTTATGCGTTATGCGTCATGCGTTATGCTTTATGCGTTATGCGTTACTCCTTATGAGTTATGAGTTATAAGTTATGCGTTATGCGTTATGCGTTATGCTTTATGCGTTATGCGTTATGCGTTATGCGTTATGCGTTATGCGTTATGCGTTATGCGTGATCCGTTATGCGTTATGCGTTATGCGTTATGCGTTATGCGTTATGCGTTATGCATTATGCGTTATGCGTGATCCGTTATGCGTTATGCGTTATGCGTTATGCGTTATGCGTTATGCGTTATGCGTTATGCGTTATGCGTTATGCGTTATGCTTTATGCGTTATGCGTCATGCGTTATGCTTTATGCGTTATGCGTTACTCCTTATGAGTTATGAGTTATAAGTTATGCGTTATGCGTTATGCGTTATGCTTTATGCGTTATGCGTTATGCGTTATGCGTTATGCGTTATGCGTTATGCGTTATGCGTGATCCGTTATGCGTTATGCGTTATGCATTATGCGTTATGCGTTATGCGTTATGCATTATGCGTTATGCGTTATGCGTGATCCGTTATGCGTTAAGCGTTATGCGTTTTGCTGTATTCGTAATGCGTTGTGCATTATGTGTTATGCGTTATGTGTTAGGCGTTATGCGTTATGCGTTATGCGTTATACGTTATGCGTTATGCGTTATGCGTGATCCGTTATGTGTTAGGCGATATACGTTTTGCGGTATTCGTTATGCGTTATGCGTTATGCGTTATGCGTTATGCGTTATCCGTTGTTCGTTATGCGTTATGCGTTGTGCGTTATACGTTTGCGTTATGCGTTATGCGTTATACGGTATACGTTATACGTTATGCGTTATGCGTTATGAGTTATACGTTATGCGTTATGCGTTAGGGGTTATGCGTTATGCGTTATGCGTTATGCTTTATGCGTTATGCATTATGCGTTATGCGTTATGCGATATGCGTTATCCGTTATGCGTTATGCGTTATGCGTTATTCGTTATGAGTAATGAGTTATAAGTTATGCGTTATGCGTTATGCTTTATGCGTTATGCGTTATGCGTTATGCGTTATGCGTTATGCGTTATGCGTTATGCGTTATGCGTTATGCGTTTTGCGTTATGCGTTATGCGTTATGCGTTGTGCGTTATACGCTTGCGTTATGCGTTATGCGTTATGCTTTATGCGTTATGCGTTATGCGTTATGCGTTATGCGTTATGCGTTATGCGATATGCGTAATGCGTTATGCGTTATGCGTTATGCGTTATGCGTTATGCGTTATGCGTTATGCGTTATGCATTATGCGTCATGCGTTATGCGTTATGCGTTATGCGTTATTCGTTATGAGTAATGAGTTATAAGTTATGCGTTATGCGTTATGCTTTATGCATTATGCGTTATGCGTTATGCGTTATGCGTTATGCGTTATGCTTTATGCGTTATGCGTTATGAGTTATGAGTAATGAGTTATAAGTTATGCGTTATGCGTTATTCGTTATGAGTAATGAGTTATAAGTTATGCGTTATGCGTTATGCTTTATGCGTTATGCGTTATGCGTTATGCGTTATGCGTTATGCGTTATGCGTTATGCGTTTTGCGTTATGCGTTATGCGTTATGCGTTGTGCGTTATACGTTTGCGTTATGCGTTATGCGTTATGCTTTATGCGTTATGCGTTATGCGTTATGCGTTATGCGTTATGCGTTATGCGTTGTGCGTTATACGTTTGCGTTATGCGTTATGCGTTATGCGTTATGCGTTATGCGTTATGCATTATGCTTTATCCGTTATGCGTTATGCGTTATGCTTTATGCGTTATGCGTTATGCGTTATGCGTTATGCGTTATGCGTTATGCGTTATGCGTGATCGGTTATGCGTTATGCGTTATGCGTTATGCGTTATGCGTTATGTGTTATGCGTTATGCGTTATGCGTTATGCGTTATGCTTGATGCGTTATGCGTTACTCCTTATGAGTTATGAGTTATAAGTTATGCGTAATGCGTTATGCTTTATGCGTTATGCGTTATGCGTTATGCGTTATGCGTTATGCGTTATGCGTTATGCGTTATGCGTTATGCGTTATGCGTTATGCGTTATGCGTGATCCGTTATGCGTTATGCGTTATGCGTTATGCGTTATGCTTTATGCGTTATGCGTTACGCGTTATGCGTGTTCCGACATGCATTATGCATATTGCGTTATGCGTTATTCGTTATGAGTTATGAGTTATAAGTTATGCGTAATGCGTTATGCGTTATGCGTTATGCATTATGCGTTATGCGTGATCCGTTATGCGTTATGCGTTATGCGTTATGCGTTATGCGTTATGCGTTATGCGTTATGCGTTATGCGTTATGCGTTATGCTTTATGCGTTATGCGTCATGCGTTATGCTTTATGCGTTATGCGTTACTCCTTATGAGTTATGAGTTATAAGTTATGCGTTATGCGTTATGCGTTATGCTTTATGCGTTATGCGTTATGCGTTATGCGTTATGCGTTATGCGTTATGCGTGATCCGTTATGCGTTATGCGTTATGCGTTATGCGTTATGCGTTATGCGTTATGCGTTATGCATTATGCGTTATGCGTGATCCGTTATGCGTTATGCGTTATGCGTTATGCGTTATGCGTTATGCGTTATGCGTTATGCGTTATGCGTTATGCGTTATGCTTTATGCGTTATGCGTCATGCGTTATGCTTTATGCGTTATGCGTTACTCCTTATGAGTTATGAGTTATAAGTTATGCGTTATGCGTTATGCGTTATGCTTTATGCGTTATGCGTTATGCGTTATGCGTTATGCGTTATGCGTTATGCGTTATGCGTTATGCGTTATGCGTGATCCGTTATGCGTTATGCGTTATGCGTTATGCGTTATGCGTTATGCGTTATGCGTTATACGTTATGCGTTATGCGTTATGCGTTATGCGTTATGCTTTATGCGTTATGCGTTACTCCTTATGAGTTATGAGTTATAAGTTATGCGTAATGCGTTATGCTTTATGCGTTATGCGTTATGCGTTATGCGTTATGCGTTATGCGTTATGCGTTATGCGTTATGCTTTATGCGTTATGCGTTATGAGTTATACGTTATGCATTATGCGTTATGCGTTGTGCGTTATGCGTTATGCGTTACGTGTTATGCGTTATGCTTTATGCGATATGCGTTACTCCTTATGAGTTATGAGTTATAAGTTATGCGTAATGCGTTATGCGTTATGCGTTATGCTTTATGCGTTATGCGTTATGCGTTACGCTTTATGCGTTATGCATTATGCGTTATGCGTTATGCGTTATGCATTATGCGTTATGCGTTATGCGTGAAGCGTTATGCGTTAAGCGTTATGCGTTTTGCTGTATTCGTTATGCGTTGAGCATTATGCGTTATGCGTTATGTGTTATGCGTTATGCGTTATGCGTTATACGTTATGCGTTATGCGTTATGCGTGATCCGTTATGTGTTAGGCGATATACGTTTTGCGGTATTCGTTATGCGTTATGATTTATGCTTTATGCTTTATGCGTTATGCGTTATGCGTTATGCGTTATGCGTTATGAGTTATGCGTTTTGCGGTATTCGTTATGCGTTGTGCATTATGCGTTATGCGTTGTGCGTTATGGGTTATGATTTATGCGTTATGCGATATGAGTTATGGGTTATGCGTTAACGTTATGCGTTATGCGTTATGATTTATGCTTTATGCGTTATGCGTTATGCGTGATCCGACATGCGTTATGCATTTTGCGTTATGCGTTATTCGTTATGAGTTATGAGTTATAAGTTATGCGTAATGCGTTATGCGTTATGCGTTATGCATTATGCTTTATCCGTTATGCGTTATGCGTTATGCTTTATGCGTTATGCGTTATGCGTTATGCGTTATGCGTTATGCGTTATGCGTTATGCGTTATACGTTATTCGTTATGAGTAATGAGTTATAAGTTATGCGTTATGCGTAATGCGTTATGCGTTATGCGTTATGCGTTATGCTTTATGCGTTATGCGTTATGCGTTATGCTTTATGCGTTATTCGTTATGCGTTATGCGTTATGCGTTATGCGTTATGCGTGATCCGACATGCATTATGCATTTTGCGTTATGCGTGATCCGACATGCATTATGCATTTTGCGTTATGCGTTATTCGTTATGAGTTATGAGTTATAAGTTATGCGTAATGCGTTATGCGTTATGCGTTATGCATTATGCTTTATCCGTTATGCGTTATGCGTTTTGCTTTATGCGTTATGCGTTATGCGTTATGCGTTATGCGTTATGCCTTATGCGTTATGCGTTATTCGTTATGAGTAATGAGTTATAAGTTATGTGTTATGCGTTATGCTTCATGCGTTATGCGTTATGCGTTATGCGTTATGCGTTATGCGTTATGCGTTATGCGTTATGCGTTATGCGTTATGCGTTATGCGTTATGCGCTATGCGTTATACGGTATGCGTTATGCGTTATGCGTTAAGCGTTATGCGTTATGCGTTATGCGTTATGCGTTATGCGTTATGCGTTATGCGTTATGCGTTATGCGTTATGCTTTATGCGTTATGCGTTATGCGTTATGAGTAATGAGTTATAAGTTATGCGTTATAAGTTATGCGTAATGCGTTATGCGTTATGCGTTATGCGTTATGCATTATGCGTTATGCGTGATCCGTTATGCGTTATGCGTTATGCGTTATGCGTTATGCGTTATGCGTTATGCGTTATGCGTTATGCTTTATGCGTTATGCGTCATGCGTTATGCTTTATGCGTTATGCGTTACTCCTTATGAGTTATGAGTTATAAGTTATGCGTTATGCGTTATGCGTTATGCTTTATGCGTTATGCGTTATGCGTTATGCGTTATGCGTTATGCGTTATGCGTTATGCGTGATCCGTTATGCGTTATGCGTTATGCGTTATGCGTTATGCGTTATGCGTTATGCATTATGCGTTATGCGTGATCCGTTATGCGTTATGCGTTATGCGTTATGCGTTATGCGTTATGCGTTATGCGTTATGCGTTATGCGTTATGCGTTATGCTTTATGCGTTATGCGTCATGCGTTATGCTTTATGCGTTATGCGTTACTCCTTATGAGTTATGAGTTATAAGTTATGAGTTATGCGTTATGCGTTATGCTTTATGCGTTATGCGTTATGCGTTATGCGTTATGCGTTATGCGTTATGCGTTATGCGTGATCCGTTATGCGTTATGCGTTATGCGTTATGCGTTATGCGTTAAGCGTTATGCGTTATACGTTATGCGTTATGCGTTATGCGTTATGCGTTATGCTTTATGCGTTATGCGTTACTCCTTATGAGTTATGAGTTATAAGTTATGCGTAATGCGTTATGCTTTATGCGTTATGCGTTATGCGTTATGCGTTATGCGTTATGCGTTATGCGTTATGCTTTATGCGTTATGCGTTATGAGTTATACGTTATGCGTTATGCGTTATGCGTTGTGCGTTATGCGTTATGCGTTACGTGTTATGCGTTATGCTTTATGCGATATGCGTTACTCCTTATGAGTTATGAGTTATAAGTTATGCGTAATGCGTTATGCGTTATGCGTTATGCTTTATGCGTTATGCGTTATGCGTTATGCGTTATGCGTTACGCTTTATGCGTTATGCATTATGCGTTATGCGTTATGCGTTATGCATTATGCGTTATGCGTTATGCGTGAAGCGTTATGCGTTAAGCGTTATGCGTTTTGCTGTATTCGTTATGCGTTGAGCATTATGCGTTATGCGTTATGTGTTATGCGTTATGCGTTATGCGTTATACGTTATGCGTTATGCGTTATGCGTGATCCGTTATGTGTTAGGCGATATACGTTTTGCGGTATTCGTTATGCGTTATGATTTATGCTTTATGCTTTATGCGTTATGCGTTATGCGTTATGCGTTATGAGTAATGCGTTTTGCGGTATTCGTTATGCGTTGTGCATTATGCGTTATGCGTTGTGCGTTATGGGTTATGATTTATGCGTTATGCGATATGAGTTATGGGTTATGCGTTAACGTTATGCGTTATGCGTTATGATTTATGCTTTATGCGTTATGCGTTATGCGTGATCCGACATGCGTTATGCATTTTGCGTTATGCGTTATTCGTTATGAGTTATGAGTTATAAGTTATGCGTAATGCGTTATGCGTTATGCGTTATGCATTATGCTTTATCCGTTATGCGTTATGCTTTATGCGTTATGCGTTATGCGTTATGCGTTATGCGTTATGCGTTATGCGTTATGCGTTATTCGTTATGAGTAATGAGTTATAAGTTATGCGTTATGCGTAATGCGTTATGCGTTATGCGTTATGCGTTATGCTTTATGCGTTATGCGTTATGCGTTATGGTTTATGCGTTATTCGTTATGCGTTATGCGTTATGCGTTATGCGTTATGCGTTATGCGTGATCCGACATGCATTATGCATTTTGCGTTATGCGTGATCCGACATGCATTATGCATTTTGCGTTATGCTTTATTCGTTATGAGTTATGAGTTATAAGTTATGCGTAATGCGTTATGCGTTATGCGTTATGCATTATGCTTTATCCGTTATGCGTTATGCGTTTTGCTTTATGCGTTATGCGTTATGCGTTATGCGTTATGCGTTATGCCTTATGCGTTATGCGTTATTCGTTATGAGTAATGAGTTATAAGTTATGTGTTATGCGTTATGCTTCATGCGTTATGCGTTATGCGTTATGCGTTATGCGTTATGCGTTATGCGTTATGCGTTATGCGTTATGCGTTAAGCGTTATGCGTTATGCGTTATGCGTTATGCGTTATGCGTTATGCGTTATGCGTTATGCGTTATGCGTTATGCGTTATGCTTTATGCGTTATGCGTTATGGGTTATGAGTAATGAGTTATAAGTTATGCGTTATGCGTTATTCGTTATGAGTAATGAGTTATAAGTTATGCGTTATGCGTTATGCTTTATGCGTTATGCGTTATGCGTTATGCTTTATGCGTTATGCGTTACTCCTTATGAGTTATGAGTTATAAGTTATGCGTAATGCGGTATGCGTTATACGTTATACGTTATGCGTTATGCGTTATGCGTTATGCGTTATGCGTTATGCATTATGTGTTATGCGTTATGCGTTATGCGTTAAGCGTTATGCGTTTTGCTGTATTTGTTATGCGTTGTGCATTATGAGTTATGCGTTATGTGTTATGCTTTATGCGTTATGCGTTATGCGTTACGCTTTATGCGTTATGCATTATGCGTTATGCGTTATGCGTTATGCATTATGCGTTATGCGTTATGCGTGATCTGTTATGCGTTAAGCGTTATGCGTTTTGCTGTATTCGTAATGCGTTGTGCATTATGTGTTATGCGTTATGTGTTATGCGTTATGCGTTATGCGTTAGGGGTTATGCGTTATGCGTTATGCGTTATGCTTTATGCGTTATGCATTATGCGTTATGCGTTATGCGATATGCGTTATCCGTTATGCGTTATGCGTTATGCGTTATTCGTTATGAGTAATGAGTTATAAGTTATGCGTTATGCGTTATGCTTTATGCGTTATGCGTTATGCGTTATGCGTTATGCGTTATGCGTTATGCGTGATCCGACATGCGTTATGCATTTTGCGTTATGCGTTATTCGTTATGAGTTATGAGTTATAAGTTATGCGTAATGCGTTATGCGTTATGCGTTATGCATTATGCTTTATCCGTTATGCGTTATGCGTTATGCTTTATGCGTTATGCGTTATGCGTTATGCGTTATGCGTTATGCGTTATGCGTTATGCGTTATTCGTTATGAGTAATGAGTTATAAGTTATGCGTTATGCGTAATGCGTTATGCGTTATGCGTTATGCGTTATGCTTTATGCGTTATGCGTTATGCGTTATGCTTTATGCGTTATTCGTTATGCGTTATGCGTTATGCGTTATGCGTTATGCGTTATGCGTGATCCGACATGCATTATGCATTTTGCGTTATGCGTGATCCGACATGCATTATGCATTTTGCGTTATGCGTTATTCGTTATGAGTTATGAGTTATAAGTTATGCGTAATGCGTTATGCGTTATGCGTTATGCATTATGCTTTATCCGTTATGCGTTATGCGTTTTGCTTTATGCGTTATGCGTTATGCGTTATGCGTTATGCGTTATGCCTTATGCGTTATGCGTTATTCGTTATGAGTAATGAGTTATATGTTATGTGTTATGCGTTATGCTTCATGCGTTATGCGTTATGCGTTATGCGTTATGCGTTATGCGTTATGCGTTATGCGTTATGCGTTATGCGTTAAGCGTTATGCGTTATGCGTTATGCGTTATGCGTTATGCGTTATGCGTTATGCGTTATGCGTTATGCGTTATGCGTTATGCTTTATGCGTTATGCGTTATGCGTTATGAGTAATGAGTTATAAGTTATGCGTTATGCGTTATTCGTTATGAGTAATGAGTTATAAGTTATGCGTTATGCGTTATGCTTTATGCGTTATGCGTTATGCGTTATGCTTTATGCGTTATGCGTTACTCCTTATGAGTTATGAGTTATAAGTTATGCGTAATGCGGTATGCGTTATACGTTATACGTTATGCGTTATGCGTTATGCGTTATGCGTTATGCGTTATGCATTATGTGTTATGCGTTATGCGTTATGCGTTAAGCGTTATGCGTTTTGCTGTATTTGTTATGCGTTGTGCATTATGAGTTATGCGTTATGCGTTATGCTTTATGCGTTATGCGTTATGCGTTACGCTTTATGCGTTATGCATTATGCGTTATGCGTTATGCGTTATGCATTATGCGTTATGCGTTATGCGTGATCTGTTATGCGTTAAGCGTTATGCGTTTTGCTGTATTCGTAATGCGTTGTGCATTATGTGTTATGCGTTATGTGTTATGCGTTATGCGTTATGCGTTATGCGTTATACGTTATGCGTTATGCGTTATGCGTGATCCGTTATGTGTTAGGCGATATACGTTTTGCGGTATTCGTTATGCGTTATGCGTTATGCGTTATCCGTTGTTCGTTATGCGTTATGCGTTGTGCGTTATACGTTTGCGTTATGCGTTATGCGTAATACGGTATGCGTTATACGTTATGCGTTATGCGTTATGAGTTATACGTTATGCGTTATGCGTTAGGGGTTATGCGTTATGCGTTATGCGTTATGCTTTATGCGTTATGCATTATGCGTTATGCGTTATGCGATATGCGTTATCCGTTATGCGTTATGCGTTATGCGTTATTCGTTATGAGTAATGAGTTATAAGTTATGCGTTATGCGTTATGCTTTATGCGTTATGCGTTATGCGTTATGCGTTATGCGTTATGCGTTATGCGTTATGCGATATGCGTAATGCGTAATGCGTTATGCGTTATGCGTTATGCGTTATGCGTTATGCGTTATGCGTTATGCGTTATGCGTTATGCATTATGCGTTATGCGTTATGCGTTATGCGTTATGCGTTATTCGTTCTGAGTAATGAGTTATAAGTTATGCGTTATGCGTTATGCTTTATGCATTATGCGTTATGCGTTATGCGTTATGCGTTATGCGTTATGCGTTATGCGATATGCGTAATGCGTTATGCGTTATGCGTTATGCGTTATGCGTTATGCGTTATGCGTTATGCGTTATGCGTTATGCGTTATGCGTTATGCGTTATGCATTATGCGTTATGCGTTATGCGTTATGCGTTATGCGTTATGCGTTATTCGTTCTGAGTAATGAGTTATAAGTTATGCGTTATGCGTTATGCTTTATGCATTATGCGTTATGCGTTATGCGTTATGCGTTATGCGTTATGCGTTATGCGTTATGCGTTATGCGTTATGCTTCATGCGTTGTGCGTTATGCGTTATGCGTTATGCGTTATGCGTTATGCGTTATGCGTTATGCGCTATGCGTTATACGGTATGCGTTATGCGTTATGCGTTATGCGTTATGCGTTATGCGTTATGCGTTATGCGTTATGCGTTATGCGTTATGCGTTATGCGTTATGCGTTATGCGTTATGCGTTATGCGTTATGCGTTATGCGTTATGCGTTATGCGTTATGCTTTATGCGTTATGCGTCATGCGTTATGCTTTATGCGTTATGCGTTACTCCTTATGAGTTATGGGTTATAAGTTATGCGTAATGCGTTATGCGTTATGCGTTATGCATTATGCTTTATCCGTTATGCGTTATGCGTTATGCTTTATGCGTTATGCGTTATGAGTTATGAGTAATGAGTTATAAGTTATGCGTTATGCGTTATTCGTTATGAGTAATGAGTTATAAGTTATGCGTTATGCGTTATGCTTTATGCGTTATGCGTTATGCGTTATGCGTTATGCGTTATGCGTTATGCGTTATGCGTTATGCGTTATGCGTTTTGCGTTATGCGTTATGCGTTATGCGTTATGCGTTGTGCGTTATACGTTTGCGTTATGCGTTATGCGTTATGCTTTATGCGTTATGCGTTATGCGATATGCGTTATGCGTTATGCGTTATGCGATATGCGTAATGCGTTATGCGTTATGCGTTATGCGTTATGCGTTATGCGTTAGGGGTTATGCGTTATGCGTTATGCGTTATGCTTTATGCGTTATGCATTATGCGTTATGCGTTATGCGATATGCGTTATCCGTTATGCGTTATGCGTTATGCGTTATTCGTTATGAGTAATGAGTTATAAGTTATGCGTTATGCGTTATGCTTTATGCGTTATGCGTTATGCGTTATGCGTTATGCGTTATGCGTTATGCGTTATGCGTTTTGCGTTATGCGTTATGCGTTATGCGTTGTGCGTTATGCGTTATGCGTTATGCGATATGCGTAATGCGTTATGCGTTATGCGTTATGCGTTATGCGTTATGCGTTATGCGTTAGGGGTTATGCGTTATGCGTTATGCGTTATGCTTTATGCGTTATGCATTATGCGTTATGCGTTATGCGATATGCGTTATCCGTTATGCGTTATGCGTTATGCGTTATGCGTTATGCGTTATGCGTTATGCGTTATGCGTTATGCGTTATGCGTTATGCGTTATGCGTTATGCGTTATGCGTTATGCGTTATTCTTTATGAGTAATGAGTTATAAGTTATGCGTTATGCGTTATGCTTCATGCGTTATGCGTTATGCGTTATGCGTTATGCGTTATGCGTTATGCGTTATGCGTTATGCGTTATGCGTTATGCGTTATGCTTTATGCGTTATGCGTCATGCGTTATGCTTTATGCGTTATGCGTTACTCCTTATGAGTTATGGGTTATAAGTTATGCGTTATGCGTTATGCGTTATGCGTTATACGTTATGCGTTATGCGTTATGCGTGATCCGTTATGTGTTAGGCGATATACGTTTTGCGGTATTCGTTATGCGTTATGCGTTATGCGTTATCCGTTGTTCGTTATGCGTTATGCGTTGTGCGTTATACGTTTGCGTTATGCGTTATGCGTTATACGGTATGCGTTATACGTTATGCGTTATGCGTTATGAGTTATACGTTATGCGTTATGCGTTAGGGGTTATGCGTTATGCGTTATGCGTTATGCTTTATGCGTTATACATTATGCGTTATGCGTTATGCGATATGCGTTATCCGTTATGCGTTATGCGTTATGCGTTATTCGTTATGAGTAATGAGTTATAAGTTATGCGTTATGCGTTATGCTTTATGCGTTATGCGTTATGCGTTATGCGTTATGCGTTATGCGTTATGCGTTATGCGTTATGCGTTATGCGTTTTGCGTTATGCGTTATGCGTTATGCGTTGTGCGTTATACGTTTGCGTTATGCGTTATGTGTTATGCTTTATGCGTTATGCGTTATGCGTTATGCGTTATGCGTTATGCGTTATGCGATATGCGTAATGCGTTATGCGTTATGCGTTATGCGTTATGCGTTATGCGTTATGCGTTATGCGTTATGCGTTATGCGTTATGCGTTATGCGTTATGCGTTATGCGTTATGCGTTATGCGTTATTCGTTCTGAGTAATGAGTTATCAGTTATGCGTTATGCGTTATGCTTTATGCATTATGCGTTATGCGTTATGCGTTATGCGTTATGCGTTATGCGTTATGCGTTATGCTTCATGCGTTATGCGTTATGCGTTATGCGTTATGCGTTATGCGTTATGCGTTATGCGTTATGCGTTATGCGCTATGCGTTATACGGTATGCGTTATGCGTTATGCGTTATGCGTTATGCGTTATGCGTTATGCGTTATGCGTTATGCGTTATGCGTTATGCGTTATGCGTTATGCGTTATGCTTTATGCGTTATGCGTCATGCGTTATGCTTTATGCGTTATGCGTTACTCCTTATGAGTTATGGGTTATAAGTTATGCGTAATGCGTTATGCGTTATGCGTTATGCATTATGCTTTATCCGTTATGCGTTATGCGTTATGCTTTATGCGTTATGCGTTATGAGTTATGAGTAATGAGTTATAAGTTATGCGTTATGCGTTATTCGTTATGAGTAATGAGTTATAAGTTATGCGTTATGCGTTATGCTTTATGCGTTATGCGTTATGCGTTATGCGTTATGCGTTATGCGTTATGCGTTATGCGTTATGCGTTATGCGTTATGCGTTATGCGTTTTGCGTTATGCGTTATGCGTTATGCGTTGTGCGTTATACGTTTGCGTTATGCGTTATGCGTTATGCTTTATGCGTTATGCGTTATGCGATATGCGTTATGCGTTATGCGTTATGCGATATGCGTAATGCGTTATGCGTTATGCGTTATGCGTTATGCGTTATGCGTTAGGGGTTATGCGTTATGCGTTATGCGTTATGCTTTATGCGTTATGCATTATGCGTTATGCGTTATGCGATATGCGTTATCCGTTATGCGTTATGCGTTATGCGTTATTCGTTATGAGTAATGAGTTATAAGTTATGCGTTATGCGTTATGCTTTATGCGTTATGCGTTATGCGTTATGCGTTATGCGTTATGCGTTATGCGTTTTGCGTTATGCGTTATGCGTTATGCGTTGTGCGTTATGCGTTATGCGTTCTGCGATATGCGTAATGCGTTATGCGTTATGCGTTATGCGTTATGCGATATGCGTTATGCGTTAGGGGTTATGCGTTATGCGTTATGCGTTATGCTTTATGCGTTATGCATTATGCGTTATGCGTTATGCGATATGCGTTATGCGTTATGCGTTATGCGTTATGCGTTATGCCTTATGCGTTATGCGTTATTCGTTATGAGTAATGAGTTATAAGTTATGCGTTATGCGTTATGCTTCATGCGTTATGCGTTATGCGTTATGCGTTATGCGTTATGCGTTATGCGTTATGCGTTATGCGTTATGCGTTATGCGTTATGCGTTATGCGTTATGCGTTATGCGTTATGCGTTATGCTTTATGCGTTATGCGTCATGAGTTATGCTTTATGCGTTATGCGTTACTCCTTATGAGTTATGGGTTATAAGTTATGCGTAATGCGTTATGCGTTATGCGTTATGCATTATGCTTTATCCGTTATGCGTTATGCGTTATGCTTTATGCGTTATGCGTTATGAGTTATGAGTAATGAGTTATAAGTTATGCGTTATGCGTTATTCGTTATGAGTAATGAGTTATAAGTTATGCGTTATGCGTTATGCTTTATGCGTTATGCGTTATGCGTTATGCATTATGCGTTATGCGTTATGCGTTATGCGTTATGCGTTTTGCGTTATGCGTTATGCGTTATGCGTTGTGCGTTATACGTTTGCGTTATGCGTTATGCGTTATGCTTTATGCGTTATGCGTTATGCGTTATGCGTTATGCGTTATGCGTTATGCGTTATGCGTTATGCGTTATGCGTTATGCGTTTTGCGTTATGCGTTATGCGTTATGCGTTGTGCGTTATACGTTTGCGTTATGCGTTATGCGTTATGCTTTATGCGTTATGCGTTATGCGATATGCGTTATGCGTTATGCGTTATGCGGTATGCGTAATGCGTTATGCGTTATGCGTTATGCGTTATGCGTTATGCGTTAGGGGTTATGCGTTATGCGTTATGCGTTATGCTTTATGCGTTATGCATTATGCGTTATGCGTTATGCGATATGCGTTATCCGTTATGCGTTATGCGTTATGCGTTATTCGTTATGAGTAATGAGTTATAAGTTATGCGTTATGCGTTATGCTTTATGCGTTATGCGTTATGCGTTATGCGTTATGCGTTATGCGTTATGCGTTTTGCGTTATGCGTTATGCGTTATGCGTTGTGCGTTATGCGTTATGCGTTATGCGATATGCGTAATGCGTTATGCGTTATGCGTTATGCGTTATGCGATATGCGTTATGCGTTAGGGGTTATGCGTTATGCGTTATGCGTTATGCTTTATGCGTTATGCATTATGCGTTATGCGTTATGCGATATGCGTTATCCGTTATGCGTTATGCGTTATGCGTTATGCGTTATGCGTTATGCGTTATGCGTTATGCGTTATGCGTTATGCGTTATGCGTTATGCGTTATGCCTTATGCGTTATGCGTTATTCGTTATGAGTAATGAGTTATAAGTTATGCGTTATGCGTTATGCTTCATGCGTTATGCGTTATGCGTTATGCGTTATGCGTTATGCGTTATGCGTTATGCGTTATGCGTTATGCGTTATGCGTTATGCGTTATGCGTTATGCTTTATGCGTTATGCGTCATGAGATATGCTTTATGCGTTATGCGTTACTCCTTATGAGTTATGGGTTATAAGTTATGCGTAATGCGTTATGCGTTATGCGTTATGCGTTATGCTTTATGCGTTATGCGTCATGAGTTATGCTTTATGCGTTATGCGTTACTCCTTATGAGTTATGGGTTATAAGTTATGCGTAATGCGTTATGCGTTATGCGTTATGCATTATGCTTTATCCGTTATGCGTTATGCGTTATGCTTTATGCGTTATGCGTTATGAGTTATGAGTAATGAGTTATAAGTTATGCGTTATGCGTTATGCGTTATGCGTTATGCGTTATGCGTTATGCGTTATTCTTTATGAGTAATGAGTTATAAGTTATGCGTTATGCGTTATGCGTTATGCGTTATGCGTTATGCGTTATGCGTTATGCGTTATGCGTTATGCTTTATGCGTTATGCGTCATGCGTTATGCTTTATGCGTTATGCGTTACTCCTTATGAGTTATGGGTTATAAGTTATGCGTTATGCGTTATGCGTTATGCGTTATACGTTATGCGTTATGCGTTGTGCGTGATCCGTTATGTGTTAGGCGATATACGTTTTGCGGTATTCGTTATGCGTTATGCGTTATGCGTTATCCGTTGTTCGTTATGCGTTATGCGTTGTGCGTTATACGTTTGCGTTATGCGTTATGCGTTATACGGTATGCGTTATACGTTATGCGTTATGCGTTATGAGTTATACGTTATGCGTTATGCGTTAGGGGTTATGCGTTATGCGTTATGCGTTATGCTTTATGCGTTATGCATTATGCGTTATGCGTTATGCGATATGCGTTATCCGTTATGCGTTATGCGTTATGCGTTATTCGTTATGAGTAATGAGTTATAAGTTATGCGTTATGCGTTATGCTTTATGCGTTATGCGTTATGCGTTATGCGTTATGCGTTATGCGTTATGCGTTATGCGTTATGCGTTTTGCGTTATGCGTTATGCGTTATGCGTTGTGCGTTATACGTTTGCGTTATGCGTTATGTGTTATGCTTTATGCGTTATGCGTTATGCGTTATGCGTTATGCGTTATGCGTTATGCGATATGCGTAATGCGTAATGCGTTATGCGTTATGCGTTATGCGTTATGCGTTATGCGTTATGCGTTATGCGTTATGCATTATGCGTTATGCGTTATGCGTTATGCGTTATGCGTTATTCGTTCTGAGTAATGAGTTATAAGTTATGCGTTATGCGTTATGCTTTATGCATTATGCGTTATGCGTTATGCGTTATGCGTTATGCGTTATGCGTTATGCGTTATGCTTCATGCGTTATGCGTTATGCGTTATGCGTTATGCGTTATGCGTTATGCGTTATGCGTTATGCGTTATGCGTTATGCGCTATGCGTTATACGGTATGCGTTATGCGTTATGCGTTATGCGTTATGCGTTATGCGTTATGCGTTATGCGTTATGCGTTATGCGTTATGCGTTATGCGTTATGCGTTATGCTTTATGCGTTATGCGTCATGCGTTATGCTTTATGCGTTATGCGTTACTCCTTATGAGTTATGGGTTATAAGTTATGCGTAATGCGTTATGCGTTATGCGTTATGCATTATGCTTTATCCGTTATGCGTTATGCGTTATGCTTTATGCGTTATGCGTTATGAGTTATGAGTAATGAGTTATAAGTTATGCGTTATGCGTTATTCGTTATGAGTAATGAGTTATAAGTTATGCGTTATGCGTTATGCTTTATGCGTTATGCGTTATGCGTTATGCGTTATGCGTTATGCGTTATGCGTTATGCGTTATGCGTTATGCGTTATGCGTTATGCGTTATGCGTTTTGCGTTATGCGTTATGCGTTATGCGTTGTGCGTTATACGTTTGCGTTATGCGTTATGCGTTATGCTTTATGGGTTATGCGTTATGCGATATGCGTTATGCGTTATGCGTTATGCGATATGCGTAATGCGTTATGCGTTATGCGTTATGCGTTATGCGTTATGCGTTAGGGGTTATGCGTTATGCGTTATGCGTTATGCTTTATGCGTTATGCGTTACTCCTTATGAGTTATGAGTTATAAGTTATGCGTAATGCGGTATGCGTTATACGTTATACGTTATGCGTTATGCGTTATGCGTTATGCGTTATGCGTTATGCATTATGTGTTATGCGTTATGCGTTATGCGTTAAGCGTTATGCGTTTTGCTGTATTCGTTATGCGTTGTGCATTATGAGTTATGCGTTATGTGTTATGCTTTATGCGTTATGCGTTATGCGTTACGCTTTATGCGTTATGCATTATGCGTTATGCGTTATGCGTTATGCATTATGCGTTATGCGTTATGCGTGATCCGTTATGCGTTAAGCGTTATGCCTTTTGCTGTATTCGTAATGCGTTGTGCATTATGTGTTATGCGTTATGTGTTATGCGTTATGCGTTATGCGTTATACGTTATGCGTTATGCGTTATGCGTGATCCGTTATGTGTTAGGCGATATACGTTTTGCGGTATTCGTTATGCGTTATGCGTTATGCGTTATGCGTCATCCGTTGTTCGTTATGCGTTATGCGTTGTGCGTTATACGTTTGCGTTATGCGTTATGCGTTATACGGTATGCGTTATACGTTATGCTTTATGCGTTAAGAGTTATACGTTATGCGTTATGCGTTAGGGGTTATGCGTTATGCGATATGCGTTATCCGTTATGCGTCATGCGTTATGCGTTATTCGTTATGAGTAATGAGTTATAAGTTATGCGTTATGCGTTATGCTTTATGCGTTATGCGTTATGCGTTATGCGTTATGCGTTATGCGTTATGCGTTATGCGTTTTGCGTTATGCGTTATGCGTTATGCGTTGTGCGTTATACGTTTGCGTTATGCGTTATGCGTTATGCTTTATGCGTTATGCGTTATGCGTTATGCGTTATGCGTTATGCGATATGCGTAATGCGTTATGCGTTATGCGTTATGCGTTATGCGTTATGCGTTATGCGTTATGCGTTATGCGTTATGCATTATGCGTTATGCGTTATGCGTTATGCGTTATGCGTTATTCGTTATGAGTAATGAGTTATAAGTTATGCGTTATGCGTTATGCTTTATGCATTATGCGTTATGCGTTATGCGTTATGCGTTATGCGTTATGCGTTATGCGTTATGCGTTATGCTTCATGCGTTATGCGTTATGCGTTATGCGTTATGCGTTATGCGTTATGCGTTATGCGTTATGCGCTATGCGTTATACGGTATGCGTTATGCGTTATGCGTTATGCGTTATGCGTTATGCGTTATGCGTTATGCGTTATGCGTTATGCGTTATGCGTTATGCGTTATGCGTTATGCGTTATGCGTTATGCTTTATGCGTTATGCGTCATGCGTTATGCTTTATGCGTTATGCGTTACTCCTTATGAGTTATGGGTTATAAGTTATGCGTAATGCGTTATGCGTTATGCGTTATGCATTATGCTTTATCCGTTATGCGTTATGCGTTATGCTTTATGCGTTATGCGTTATGAGTTATGAGTAATGAGTTATAAGTTATGCGTTATGCGTTATTCGTTATGAGTAATGAGTTATAAGTTATGCGTTATGCGTTATGCTTTATGCGTTATGCGTTATGCGTTATGCGTTATGCGTTATGCGTTATGCGTTATGCGATATGCGTAATGCGTTATGCGTTATGCGTTATGCGTTATTCGTTATGAGTAATGAGTTATAAGTTATAGGTTATGCGTAATGCGTTATGCGTTATGCGTTATGCATTATGCTTTATCCGTTATGCGTTATGCGTTATGCGTTATGCGTTATGCGTTATGCGTTATGAGTAATGAGTTATAAGTTATGCGTTATGCATTATTCGTTATGAGTAATGAGTTATAAGTTATGCGTTATGCGTTATGCGTTATTCGTTATGAGTAATGAGTTATAAGTTATAGGTTATGCGTAATGCGTTATGCTTTATGCGTTATGCGTTATGCGTTATGCGTTATGCGTTATGCGTTATGCGTTATGCGTTATTCGTTATGAGTAATGAGTTATAAGTTATGCGTTATGCGTAATGCGTTATGCGTTATGCGTTATGCGTTATGCTTTATGCGTTATGCGTTATGCGTTATGCGTTATGCTTTATGCGTTATTCGTTATGCGTTATGCGTTATGCGTTATGCGTTATGCGTTATGCGTTATGCGTTATGCGTGATCCGACATGCATTATGCATTTTGCGTTATGCGTGATCCGACATGCATTATGCATTTTGCGTTATGCGTTATTCGTTATGAGTTATGAGTTATAAGTTATGCGTAATGCGTTATGCGTTATGCGTTATGCATTATGCTTTATCCGTTATGCGTTATGCGTTATGCTTTATGCGTTATGCGTTATGCGTTATGCGTTATGCGTTATGCCTTATGCGTTATGCGTTATTCGTTATGAGTAATGAGTTATAAGTTATGCGTTATGCGTTATGCTTCATGCGTTATGCGTTATGCGTTATGCGTTATGCGTTATGCGTTATGCGTTATGCGTTATGCGCTATGCGTTATACGGTATGCGTTATGCGTTATGCGTTACTCCTTATGAGTTATGAGTTATAAGTTATGCGTAATGCGGTATGCGTTATACGTTATACGTTATGCGTTATGCGTTATGCGTTATGCGTTATGCGTTATGCGTTATGCATTATGTGTTATGCGTTATGCGTTAAGCGTTATGCGTTTTGCTGTATTCGTTATGCGTTGTGCATTATGAGTTATGCGTTATGTGTTATGCTTTATGCGTTATGCGTTATGCGTTGCGCTTTATGCGTTATGCATTATGCGTTATGCGTTATGCGTTATGCATTATGCGTTATGCGTTATGCGTGATCCGTTATGCGTTAAGCGTTATGCGTTTTGCTGTATTCGTAATGCGTTGTGCATTATGTGTTATGCGTTATGTGTTATGCGTTATGCGTTATGCGTTATGCGTTATACGTTATGCGTTATGCGTTATGCGTGATCCGTTATGTGTTAGGCGATATACGTTTTGCGGTATTCGTTATGCGTTATGCGTTATGCGTTATGCGTTATCCGTTGTTCGTTATGCGTTATGCGTTGTGCGTTATACGTTTGCGTTATGCGTTATGCGTTATACGGTATGCGTTATACGTTATGCGTTATGCGTTATGAGTTATACGTTATGCGTTATGCGTTAGGGGTTATGCGTTATGCGTTATGCGTTATGCTTTATGCGTTATGCATTATGCGTTATGCGTTATGCGATATGCGTTATCCGTTATGCGTTATGCGTTATGCGTTATTCGTTATGAGTAATGAGTTATAAGTTATGCGTTATGCGTTATGCTTTATGCGTTATGCGTTAAGCGTTATGCGTTATGCGTTATGCGTTATGCGTTTTGCGTTATGCGTTATGCGTTATGCGTTGTGCGTTATACGTTTGCGTTATGCGTTATGCGTTATGCTTTATGCGTTATGCGTTATGCGTTATGCGTTATGCGTTATGCGTTATGCGATATGCGTAATGCGTTATGCGTTATGCGTTATGCGTTATGCGTTATTCGTTATGAGTAATGAGTTATAAGTTATGCGTTATGCGTTATGCTTTATGCATTATGCGTTATGCGTTATGCGTTATGCGTTATGCGTTATGCGTTATGCGTTATGCGTTATGCTTCATGCGTTATGCGTTATGCGTTATGCGTTATGCGTTATGCGTTATGCGTTATGCGTTATGCGTTATGCGCTATGCGTTATACGGTATGCGTTATGCGTTATGCGTTATGCGTTATGCGTTATGCGTTATGCGTTATGCGTTATGCGTTATGCGTTATGCGTTATGCGTTATGCGTTATGCGTTATGCGTTATGCTTTATGCGTTATGCGTCATGCGTTATGCTTTATGCGTTATGCGTTACTCCTTATGAGTTATGGGTTATAAGTTATGCGTAATGCGTTATGCGTTATGCGTTATGCATTATGCTTTATCCGTTATGCGTTATGCGTTATGCTTTATGCGTTATGCGTTATGAGTTATGAGTAATGAGTTATAAGTTATGCGTTATGCGTTATTCGTTATGAGTAATGAGTTATAAGTTATGCGTTATGCGTTATGCTTTATGCGTTATGCGTTATGCGTTATGCGTTATGCGTTATGCGTTATGCGTTATGCGTTATGCGATATGCGTAATGCGTTATGCGTTATGCGTTATGCGTTATGCGTTATGCGTTATGCGTTATGCGTTATGCGTTATGCGTTATTCGTTATGAGTAATGAGTTATAAGTTATGCGTTATGCGTTATGCTTTATGCATTATGCGTTATGCGTTATGCGTTACGCGTTATGCGTTATGCGTTATGCGTTATGCGTTATGCTTCATGCGTTATGCGTTATGCGTTATGCGTTATGCGTTATGCGTTATGCGTTATGCGTTATGCGCTATGCGTTATACGGTATGCGTTATGCGTTATGCGTTATGCGTTATGCGTTATGCGTTATGCGTTATGCGTTATGCGTTATGCGTTATGCGTTATGCGTTATGCGTTATGCGTTATGCGTTATGCGTTATGCGTTATGCGTTATGCGTTATGCGTTATGCGTTATGCGTTATGCGTTATGCGTTATGCTTTATGCGTTATGCGTTATGCGTTATGAGTAATGAGTTATAAGTTATGCGTTATGCGTTATTCGTTATGAGTAATGAGTTATAAGTTATGCGTTATGCGTTATGCTTTATGCGTTATGCGTTATGCGTTATGCTTTATGCGTTATGCGTTACTCCTTATGAGTTATGAGTTATAAGTTATGCGTAATGCGGTATGCGTTATACGTTATACGTTATGCGTTATGCGTTATGCGTTATGCGTTATGCATTATGTGTTATGCGTTATGCGTTATGCGTTAAGCGTTATGCGTTTTGCTGTATTCGTTATGCGTTGTGCATTATGAGTTATGCGTTATGTGTTATGCTTTATGCGTTATGCGTTATGCGTTACGCTTTATGCGTTATGCATTATGCGTTATGCGTTATGCGTTATGCATTATGCGTTATGCGTTATGCGTGATCCGTTATGCGTTAAGCGTTATGCGTTTTGCTGTATTCGTAATGCGTTGTGCATTATGTGTTATGCGTTATGTGTTATGCGTTATGCGTTATGCGTTATGCGTTATGCGTTATACGTTATGCGTTATGCGTTATGCGTGATCCGTTATGTGTAAGGCGATATACGTTTTGCGGTATTCGTTATGCGTTATGCGTTATGCGTTATGCGTTATCCGTTGTTCGTTATGCGTTATGCGTTGTGCGTTATACGTTTGCGTTATGCGTTATGCGTTATACGGTATGCGTTATACGTTATGCGTTATGCGTTATGAGTTATACGTTATGCGTTATGCGTTAGGGGTTATGCGTTATGCGTTATGCGTTATGCTTTATGCGTTATGCATTATGCGTTATGCGTTATGCGATATGCGTTATCCGTTATGCGTTATGCGTTATGCGTTATTCGTTATGAGTAATGAGTTATAAGTTATGCGTTATGCGTTATGCTTTATGCGTTATGCGTTATGCGTTATGCGTTATGCGTTATGCGTTATGCGTTATGCGTTTTGCGTTATGCGTTATGCGTTATGCGTTGTGCGTTATACGTTTGCGTTATGCGTTATGCGTTATGCTTTATGCGTTATGCGTTATGCGTTATGCGTTATGCGTTATGCGTTATGCGATATGCGTAATGCGTTATGCGTTATGCGTTATGCGTTATGCGTTATGCGTTATGCGTTATGCGTTATGCATTATGCGTCTTGCGTTATGCGTTATGCGTTATGCGTTATTCGTTATGAGTAATGAGTTATAAGTTATGCGTTATGCGTTATGCTTTATGCATTATGCGTTATGCGTTATGCGTTATGCGTTATGCGTTATGCGTTATGCGTTATGCGTTATGCTTTATGCGTTATGCGTTATGCGTTATGCGTTATGCGTTATGCGTTATGCGTTATGCGTTATGCGTTATGCGTTATGCGCTATGCGTTATACGGTATGCGTTATGCGTTATGCGTTATGCGTTATGCGTTATGCGTTATGCGTTATGCGTTATGCGTTATGCGTTATGCGTTATGCGTTATGCGTTATGCGTTATGCGTTATGCGTTATGCGTTATGCGTTATGCGTTATGCTTTATGCGTTATGCGTCATGCGTTATGCTTTATGCGTTATGCGTTACTCCTTATGAGTTATGGGTTATAAGTTATGCGTAATGCGTTATGCGTTATGCGTTATGCATTATGCTTTATCCGTTATGCGTTATGCGTTATGCTTTATGCGTTATGCGTTATGAGTTATGAGTAATGAGTTATAAGTTATGCGTTATGCGTTATTCGTTATGAGTAATGAGTTATAAGTTATGCGTTATGCGTTATGCTTTATGCGTTATGCGTTATGCGTTATGCGTTATGCGTTATGCGTTATGCGTTTTGCGTTATGCGTTATGCGTTATGCGTTGTGCGTTATACGTTTGCGTTATGCGTTATGCGTTATGCTTTATGCGTTATGCGTTATGCGTTATGCGTTATGCGTTATGCGTTATGCGTTATGCGTTGTGCGTTATACGTTTGCGTTATGCGTTATGCGTTATGCGTTATGCGTTATGCTTTATCCGTTATGCGTTATGCTTTATGCGTTATGCGTTATGCGTTATGCGTTATGCGTTATGCGTTATGCGTTATGCGTGATCCGTTATGCGTTATGCGTTATGCGTTATGCGTTATGCGTTATGTGTTATGCGTTATGCGTTATGCGTTATGCGTTATGCTTGATGCGTTATGCGTTACTCCTTATGAGTTATGAGTTATAAGTTATGCGTAATGCGTTATGCTTTATGCGTTATGCGTTATGCGTTATGCGTTATGCGTTATGCGTTATGCGTTATGCGTTATGCGTTATGCGTTATGCGTTATGCGTTATGCGTTATGCGTGATCCGTTATGCGTTATGCGTTATGCGTTATGCGTTATGCTTTATGCGTTATGCGTTACGCGTTATGCGTGTTCCGACATGCATTATGCATATTGCGTTATGCGTTATTCGTTATGAGTTATGAGTTATAAGTTATGCGTAATGCGTTATGCGTTATGCGTTATGCATTATGCGTTATGCGTGATCCGTTATGCGTTATGCGTTATGCGTTATGCGTTATGCGTTATGCGTTATGCGTTATGCGTTATGCGTTATGCTTTATGCGTTATGCGTCATGCGTTATGCTTTATGCGTTATGCGTTACTCCTTATGAGTTATGAGTTATAAGTTATGCGTTATGCGTTATGCGTTATGCTTTATGCGTTATGCGTTATGCGTTATGCGTTATGCGTTATGCGTTATGCGTTATGCGTTATGCGTGATCCGTTATGCGTTATGCGTTATGCGTTATGCGTTATGCGTTATGCGTTATGCGTTATGCATTATGCGTTATGCGTGATCCGTTATGCGTTATGCGTTATGCGTTATGCGTTATGCGTTATGCGTTATGCGTTATGCGTTATGCGTTATGCGTTATGCTTTATGCGTTATGCGTCATGCGTTATGCTTTATGCGTTATGCGTTACTCCTTATGAGTTATGAGTTATAAGTTATGCGTTATGCGTTACTCCTTATGAGTTATGAGTTATAAGTTATGCGTTATGCGTTATGCGTTATGCGTTATGCGCTATGCGTTATACGGTATGCGTTATGCGTTATGCGTTATGCGTTATGCGTTATGCGTTATGCGTTATGCGTTATGCGTTATGCGTTATGCGTTATGCGTTATGCGTTATGCGTTATGCGTTATGCGTTATGCGTTATGCGTTATGCGTTATGCTTTATGCGTTATGCGTCATGCGTTATGCTTTATGCGTTATGCGTTACTCCTTATGAGTTATGGGTTATAAGTTATGCGTAATGCGTTATGCGTTATGCGTTATGCATTATGCTTTATCCGTTATGCGTTATGCGTTATGCTTTATGCGTTATGCGTTATGAGTTATGAGTAATGAGTTATAAGTTATGCGTTATGCGTTATTCGTTATGAGTAATGAGTTATAAGTTATGCGTTATGCGTTATGCTTTATGCGTTATGCGTTATGCGTTATGCGTTATGCGTTATGCGTTATGCGTTTTGCGTTATGCGTTATGCGTTATGCGTTGTGCGTTATACGTTTGCGTTATGCGTTATGCGTTATGCTTTATGCGTTATGCGTTATGCGTTATGCGTTATGCGTTATGCGTTATGCGTTATGCGTTGTGCGTTATACGTTTGCGTTATGCGTTATGCGTTATGCGTTATGCGTTATGCATTATGCTTTATCCGTTATGCGTTATGCTTTATGCGTTATGCGTTATGCGTTATGCGTTATGCGTTATGCGTTATGCGTTATGCGTGATCCGTTATGCGTTATGCGTTATGCGTTATGCGTTATGCGTTATGTGTTATGCGTTATGCGTTATGCGTTATGCGTTATGCTTGATGCGTTATGCGTTACTCCTTATGAGTTATGAGTTATAAGTTATGCGTAATGCGTTATGCTTTATGCGTTATGCGTTATGCGTTATGCGTTATGCGTTATGCGTTATGCGTTATGCGTTATGCGTTATGCGTTATGCGTTATGCGTTATGCGTGATCCGTTATGCGTTATGCGTTATGCGTTATGCGTTATGCTTTATGCGTTATGCGTTACGCGTTATGCGTGTTCCGACATGCATTATGCATATTGCGTTATGCGTTATTCGTTATGAGTTATGAGTTATAAGTTATGCGTAATGCGTTATGCGTTATGCGTTATGCATTATGCGTTATGCGTGATCCGTTATGCGTTATGCGTTATGCGTTATGCGTTATGCGTTATGCGTTATGCGTTATGCGTTATGCGTTATGCTTTATGCGTTATGCGTCATGCGTTATGCTTTATGCGTTATGCGTTACTCCTTATGAGTTATGAGTTATAAGTTATGCGTTATGCGTTATGCGTTATGCTTTATGCGTTATGCGTTATGCGTTATGCGTTATGCGTTATGCGTTATGCGTTATGCGTTATGCGTGATCCGTTATGCGTTATGCGTTATGCGTTATGCGTTATGCGTTATGCGTTATGCGTTATGCATTATGCGTTATGCGTGATCCGTTATGCGTTATGCGTTATGCGTTATGCGTTATGCGTTATGCGTTATGCGTTATGCGTTATGCGTTATGCGTTATGCTTTATGCGTTATGCGTCATGCGTTATGCTTTATGCGTTATGCGTTACTCCTTATGAGTTATGAGTTATAAGTTATGCGTTATGCGTTATGCGTTATGCTTTATGCGTTATGCGTTATGCGTTATGCGTTATGCGTTATGCGTTATGCGTTATGCGTTATGCGTGATCCGTTATGCGTTATGCGTTATGCGTTATGCGTTATGCGTTATGCGTTATGCGTTATACGTTATGCGTTATGCGTTATGCGTTATGCGTTATGCTTTATGCGTTATGCGTTACTCCTTATGAGTTATGAGTTATAAGTTATGCGTAATGCGTTATGCTTTATGCGTTATGCGTTATGCGTTATGCGTTATGCGTTATGCGTTATGCGTTATGCTTTATGCGTTATACGTTATGAGTTATACGTTATGCGTTATGCGTTATGCGTTGTGCGTTATGCGTTATGCGTTACGTGTTATGCGTTATGCTTTATGCGATATGCGTTACTCCTTATGAGTTATGAGTTATAAGTTATGCGTAATGCGTTATGCGTTATGCGTTATGCTTTATGCGTTATGCGTTATGCGTTATGCGTTATGCGTTATGCGTTACGCTTTATGCGTTATGCATTATGCGTTATGCGTTATGCGTTATGCATTATGCGTTATGCGTTATGCGTGAAGCGTTATGCGTTAAGCGTTATGCGTTTTGCTGTATTCGTTATGCGTTGAGCATTATGCGTTATGCGTTATGTGTTATGCGTTATGCGTTATGCGTTATACGTTATGCGTTATGCGTTATGCGTGATCCGTTATGTGTTAGGCGATATACGTTTTGCGGTATTCGTTATGCGTTATGATTTATGCTTTATGCTTTATGCGGTATTCGTTATGCGTTGTGCATTATGCGTTATGCGTTGTGCGTTATGGGTTATGATTTATGCGTTATGCGATATGAGTTATGGGTTATGCGTTAACGTTATGCGTTATGCGTTATGATTTATGCTTTATGCGTTATGCGTTATGCGTGATCCGACATGCGTTATGCATTTTGCGTTATGCGTTATTCGTTATGAGTTATGAGTTATAAGTTATGCGTAATGCGTTATGCGTTATGCGTTATGCATTATGCTTTATCCGTTATGCGTTATGCGTTATGCTTTATGCGTTATGCGTTATGCGTTATGCGTTATGCGTTATGCGTTATGCGTTATTCGTTATGAGTAATGAGTTATAAGTTATGCGTTATGCGTAAAACGTTATGCGTTATGCGTTATGCGTTATGCTTTATGCGTTATGCGTTATGCGTTATGCTTTATGCGTTATTCGTTATGCGTTATGCGTTATGCGTTATGCGTTATGCGTTATGCGTGATCCGACATGCATTATGCATTTTGCGTTATGCGTGATCCGACATGCATTATGCATTTTGCGTTATGCGTTATTCGTTATGAGTTATGAGTTATAAGTTATGCGTAATGCGTTATGCGTTATGCGTTATGCATTATGCTTTATCCGTTATGCGTTATGCGTTTTGCTTTATGCGTTATGCGTTATGCGTTATGCGTTATGCGTTATGCCTTATGCGTTATGCGTTATTCGTTATGAGTAATGAGTTATAAGTTATGTGTTATGCGTTATGCTTCATGCGTTATGCGTTATGCGTTATGCGTTATGCGTTATGCGTTATGCGTTATGCGTTATGCGTTATGCGTTATGCGTTATGCGTTATGCGTTATGCGTTATGCGTTATACGGTATGCGTTATGCGTTATGCGTTAAGCGTTATGCGTTATGCGTTATGCGTTATGCGTTATGCGTTATGCGTTATGCGTTATGCGTTATGCGTTATGCGTTATGCTTTATGCGTTATGCGTTATGCGTTATGAGTAATGAGTTATAAGTTATGCGTTATAAGTTATGCGTAATGCGTTATGCGTTATGCGTTATGCATTATGCGTTATGCGTGATCCGTTATGCGTTATGCGTTATGCGTTATGCGTTATGCGTTATGCGTTATGCGTTATGCGTTATGCGTTATGCTTTATGCGTTATGCGTCATGCGTTATGCTTTATGCGTTATGCGTTACTCCTTATGAGTTATGAGTTATAAGTTATGCGTTATGCGTTATGCGTTATGCTTTATGCGTTATGCGTTATGCGTTATGCGTTATGCGTTATGCGTTATGCGTTATGCGTGATCCGTTATGCGTTATGCGTTATGCGTTATGCGTTATGCGTTATGCGTTATGCGTTATGCATTATGCGTTATGCGTGATCCGTTATGCGTTATGCGTTATGCGTTATGCGTTATGCGTTATGCGTTATGCGTTATGCGTTTTGCGTTATGCGTTATGCTTTATGCGTTATGCGTCATGCGTTATGCTTTATGCGTTATGCATTACTCCTTATGAGTTATGAGTTATAAGTTATGCGTTATGCGTTATGCGTTATGCTTTATGCGTTATGCGTTATGCGTTATGCGTTATGCGTTATGCGTTATGCGTTATGCGTGATCCGTTATGCGTTATGCGTTATGCATTATGCGTTATGCGTTATGCGTTATGCATTATGCGTTATGCGTTATGCGTGATCCGTTATGCGTTAAGCGTTATGCGTTTTGCTGTATTCGTAATGCGTTGTGCATTATGTGTTATGCGTTATGTGTTATGCGTTATGCGTTATGCGTTATGCGTTATACGTTATGCGTTATGCGTTATGCGTGATCCGTTATGTGTTAGGCGATATACGTTTTGCGGTATTCGTTATGCGTTATGCGTTATGCGTTATGCGTTATGCGTTATCCGTTGTTCGTTATGCGTTATGCGTTGTGCGTTATACGTTTGCGTTATGCGTTATGCGTTATACGGTATGCGTTATACGTTATGCGTTATGCGTTATGAGTTATACGTTATGCGTTATGCGTTAGGGGTTATGCGTTATGCGTTATGCGTTATGCTTTATGCGTTATGCATTATGCGTTATGCGTTATGCGATATGCGTTATCCGTTATGCGTTATGCGTTATGCGTTATTCGTTATGAGTAATGAGTTATAAGTTATGCGTTATGCGTTATGCTTTATGCGTTATGCGTTATGCGTTATGCGTTATGCGTTATGCGTTATGCGTTATGCGTTTTGCGTTATGCGTTATGCGTTATGCGTTGTGCGTTATACGTTTGCGTTATGCGTTATGCGTTATGCTTTATGCGTTATGCGTTATGCGTTATGCGTTATGCGTTATGCGATATGCGTAATGCGTTATGCGTTATGCGTTATGCGTTATGCGTTATGCGTTATGCGTTATGCGTTATGCATTATGCGTCATGCGTTATGCGTTATGCGTTATGCGTTATTCGTTATGAGTAATGAGTTATAAGTTATGCGTTATGCGTTATGCTTTATGCATTATGCGTTATGCGTTATGCGTTATGCGTTATGCGTTATGCGTTATGCGTTATGCGTTATGCGTTATGCTTCATGCGTTATGCGTTATGCGTTATGCGTTATGCGTTATGCGTTATGCGTTATGCGTTATGCGTTATGCGCTATGCGTTATACGGTATGCGTTATGCGTTATGCGTTATGCGTTATGCGTTATGCGTTATGCGTTATGCGTTATGCGTTATGCGTTATGCGTTATGCGTTATGCGTTATGCGTTATGCGTTATGCTTTATGGGTTATGCGTCATGCGTTATGCTTTATGCGTTATGCGTTACTCCTTATGAGTTATGGGTTATAAGTTATGCGTAATGCGTTATGCGTTATGCGTTATGCATTATGCTTTATCCGTTATGCGTTATGCGTTATGCTTTATGCGTTATGCGTTATGAGTTATGAGTAATGAGTTATAAGTTATGCGTTATGCGTTATTCGTTATGAGTAATGAGTTATAAGTTATGCGTTATGCGTTATGCTTTATGCGTTATGCGTTATGCGTTATGCGTTATGCGTTATGCGTTATGCGTTATGCGTTATGCGTTATGCGTTATGCGTTATGCGTTATGCGTTATGCGTTGTGCGTTATACGTTTGCGTTATGCGTTATGCGTTATGCGTTATGCGTTATGCGTTATGCATTATGCTTTATCCGTTATGCGTTATGCGTTATGCTTTATGCGTTATGCGTTATGCGTTATGCGTTATGCGTTATGCGTTATGCGTTATGCGTGATCCGTTATGCGTTATGCGTTATGCGTTATGCGTTATGCGTTATGCGTTATGTGTTATGCGTTATGCGTTATGCGTTATGCGTTATGCTTGATGCGTTATGCGTTACTCCTTATGAGTTATGAGTTATAAGTTATGCGTAATGCGTTATGCTTTATGCGTTATGCGTTATGCGTTATGCGTTATGCGTTATGCGTTATGCGTTATGCGTTATGCGTTATGCGTTATGCGTTATGCGTTATGCGTGATCCGTTATGCGTTATGCGTTATGCGTTATGCGTTATGCTTTATGCGTTATGCGTTACGCGTTATGCGTGTTCCGACATGCATTATGCATATTGCGTTATGCGTTATTCGTTATGAGTTATGAGTTATAAGTTATGCGTAATGCGTTATGCGTTATGCGTTATGCATTATGCGTTATGCGTGATCCGTTATGCGTTATTCGTTATGCGTTATGCGTTATGCGTTATGCGTTATGCGTTATGCGTTATGCGTTATGCGTTATGCTTTATGCGTTATGCGTCATGCGTTATGCTTTATGCGTTATGCGTTACTCCTTATGAGTTATGAGTTATAAGTTATGCGTTATGCGTTATGCGTTATGCTTTATGCGTTATGCGTTATGCGTTATGCGTTATGCGTTATGCGTTATGCGTTATGCGTTATGCGTGATCCGTTATGCGTTATGCGTTATGCGTTATGCGTTATGCGTTATGCGTTATGCGTTATGCATTATGCGTTATGCGTGATCCGTTATGCGTTATGCGTTATGCGTTATGCGTTATGCGTTATGCGTTATGCGTTATGCGTTATGCGTTATGCGTTATGCGTTATGCTTTATGCGTTATGCGTCATGCGTTATGCTTTATGCGTTATGCGTTACTCCTTATGAGTTATGAGTTATAAGTTATGCGTTATGCGTTATGCGTTATGCTTTATGCGTTATGCGTTATGCGTTATGCGTTATGCGTTATGCGTTATGCGTTATGCGTTATGCGTTATGCGTGATCCGTTATGCGTTATGCGTTATGCGTTATGCGTTATGCGTTATGCGTTATGCGTTATACGTTATGCGTTATGCGTTATGCGTTATGCGTTATGCTTTATGCGTTATGCGTTACTCCTTATGAGTTATGAGTTATAAGTTATGCGTAATGCGTTATGCTTTATGCGTTATGCGTTATGCGTTATGCGTTATGCGTTATGCGTTATGCGTTATGCGTTATGCTTTATGCGTTATGCGTTATGAGTTATACGTTATGCGTTATGCGTTATGCGTTGTGCGTTATGCGTTATGCGTTACGTGTTATGCGTTATGCTTTATGCGATATGCGTTACTCCTTATGAGTTATGAGTTATAAGTTATGCGTAATGCGTTATGCGTTATGCGTTATGCTTTATGCGTTATGCGTTATGCGTTACGCTTTATGCGTTATGCATTATGCGTTATGCGTTATGCGTTATGCATTATGCGTTATGCGTTATGCGTGAAGCGTTATGCGTTAAGCGTTATGCGTTTTGCTGTATTCGTTATGCGTTGAGCATTATGCGTTATGCGTTATGTGTTATGCGTTATGCGTTATGCGTTATACGTTATGCGTTATGCGTTATGCGTGATCCGTTATGTGTTAGGCGATATACGTTTTGCGGTATTCGTTATGCGTTATGATTTATGCTTTATGCTTTATGCGTTATGCGTTATGCGTTATGCGTTATGAGTTATGCGTTTTGCGGTATTCGTTATGCGTTGTGCATTATGCGTTATGCGTTGTGCGTTATGGGTTATGATTTATGCGTTATGCGATATGAGTTATGGGTTATGCGTTAACGTTATGCGTTATGCGTTATGATTTATGCTTTATGCGTTATGCGTTATGCGTGATCCGACATGCGTTATGCATTTTGCGTTATGCGTTATGCGTTATGCCTTATGCGTTATGCGTTATTCGTTATGAGTAATGAGTTATAAGTTATGTGTTATGCGTTATGCTTCATGCGTTATGCGTTATGCGTTATGCGTTATGCGTTATGCGTTATGCGTTATGCGTTATGCGTTATGCGTTATGCGTTATGCGTTATGCGTTATGCGCTATGCGTTATACGGTATGCGTTATGCGTTATGCGTTAAGCGTTATGCGTTATGCGTTATGCGTTATGCGTTATGCGTTATGCGTTATGCGTTATGCGTTATGCGTTATGCGTTATGCGTTATGCTTTATGCGTTATGCGTTATGCGTTATGAGTAATGAGTTATAAGTTATGCGTTATAAGTTATGCGTAATGCGTTATGCGTTATGCGTTATGCGTTATGCATTATGCGTTATGCGTGATCCGTTATGCGTTATGCGTTATGCGTTATGCGTTATGCGTTATGCGTTATGCGTTATGCGTTATGCGTTATGCTTTATGCGTTATGCGTCATGCGTTATGCTTTATGCGTTATGCGTTACTCCTTATGAGTTATGAGTTATAAGTTATGCGTTATGCGTTATGCGTTATGCTTTATGCGTTATGCGTTATGCGTTATGCGTTATGCGTTATGCGTTATGCGTTATGCGTGATCCGTTATGCGTTATGCGTTATGCGTTATGCGTTATGCGTTATGCGTTATGCATTATGCGTTATGCGTGATCCGTTATGCGTTATGCGTTATGCGTTATGCGTTATGCGTTATGCGTTATGCGTTATGCGTTATGCGTTATGCGTTATGCGTTATGCTTTATGCGTTATGCGTCATGCGTTATGCTTTATGCGTTATGCGTTACTCCTTATGAGTTATGAGTTATAAGTTATGAGTTATGCGTTATGCGTTATGCTTTATGCGTTATGCGTTATGCGTTATGCGTTATGCGTTATGCGTTATGCGTTATGCGTGATCCGTTATGCGTTATGCGTTATGCGTTATGCGTTATGCGTTATGCGTTATGCGTTATACGTTATGCGTTATGCGTTATGCGTTATGCGTTATGCTTTATGCGTTATGCGTTACTCCTTATGAGTTATGAGTTATAAGTTATGCGTAATGCGTTATGCTTTATGCGTTATGCGCTATGCGTTATGCGTTATGCGTTATGCGTTATGCGTTATGCTTTATGCGTTATGCGTTATGAGTTATACGTTATGCGTTATGCGTTATGCGTTGTGCGTTATGCGTTATGCGTTACGTGTTATGCGTTATGCTTTATGCGATATGCGTTACTCCTTATGAGTTATGAGTTATAAGTTATGCGTAATGCGTTATGCGTTATGCGTTATGCTTTATGCGTTATGCGTTATGCGTTATGCGTTATGCGTTACGCTTTATGCGTTATGCATTATGCGTTATGCGTTATGCGTTATGCATTATGCGTTATGCGTTATGCGTGAAGCGTTATGCGTTAAGCGTTATGCGTTTTGCTGTATTCGTTATGCGTTGAGCATTATGCGTTATGCGTTATGTGTTATGCGTTATGCGTTATGCGTTATACGTTATGCGTTATGCGTTATGCGTGATCCGTTATGTGTTAGGCGATATACGTTTTGCGGTATTCGTTATGCGTTATGATTTATGCTTTATGCTTTATGCGTTATGCGTTATGCGTTATGCGATATGCGTTATGAGTAATGCGTTTTGCGGTATTCGTTATGCGTTGTGCATTATGCGTTATGCGTTGTGCGTTATGGGTTATGATTTATGCGTTATGCGATATGAGTTATGGGTTATGCGTTAACGTTATGCGTTATGCGTTATGATTTATGCTTTATGCGTTATGCGTTATGCGTGATCCGACATGCGTTATGCATTTTGCGTTATGCGTTATTCGTTATGAGTTATGAGTTATAAGTTATGCGTAATGCGTTATGCGTTATGCGTTATGCATTATGCTTTATCCGTTATGCGTTATGCGTTATGCTTTATGCGTTATGCGTTATGCGTTATGCGTTATGCGTTATGCGTTATGCGTTATGCGTTATTCGTTATGAGTAATGAGTTATAAGTTATGCGTTATGCGTAATGCGTTATGCGTTATGCGTTATGCGTTATGCTTTATGCGTTATGCGTTATGCGTTATGGTTTATGCGTTATTCGTTATGCGTTATGCGTTATGCGTTATGCGTTATGCGTGATCCGACATGCATTATGCATTTTGCGTTATGCGTGATCCGACATGCATTATGCATTTTGCGTTATGCGTTATTCGTTATGAGTTATGAGTTATAAGTTATGCGTAATGCGTTATGCGTTATGCGTTATGCATTATGCTTTATCCGTTATGCGTTATGCGTTTTGCTTTATGCGTTATGCGTTATGCGTTATGCGTTATGCGTTATGCCTTATGCGTTATGCGTTATTCGTTATGAGTAATGAGTTATAAGTTATGTGTTATGCGTTATGCTTCATGCGTTATGCGTTATGCGTTATGCGTTATGCGTTATGCGTTATGCGTTATGCGTTATGCGTTAAGCGTTATGCGTTATGCGTTATGCGTTATGCGTTATGCGTTATGCGTTATGCGTTATGCGTTATGCGTTATGCGTTATGCGTTATGCGTTATGCTTTATGCGTTATGCGTTATGCGTTATGAGTAATGAGTTATAAGTTATGCGTTATGCGTTATTCGTTATGAGTAATGAGTTATAAGTTATGCGTTATGCGTTATGCTTTATGCGTTATGCGTTATGCGTTATGCTTTATGCGTTATGCGTTACTCCTTATGAGTTATGAGTTATAAGTTATGCGTAATGCGGTATGCGTTATACGTTATACGTTATGCGTTATGCGTTATGCGTTATGCGTTATGCGTTATGCGTTATGCGTTATGCATTATGTGTTATGCGTTATGCGTTATGCGTTAAGCGTTATGCGTTTTGCTGTATTTGTTATGCGTTGTGCATTATGAGTTATGCGTTATGTGTTATGCTTTATGCGTTATGCGTTATGCGTTACGCTTTATGCGTTATGCATTATGCGTTATGCGTTATGCGTTATGCATTATGCGTTATGCGTTATGCGTGATCTGTTATGCGTTAAGCGTTATGCGTTTTGCTGTATTCGTAATGCGTTGTGCATTATGTGTTATGCGTTATGTGTTATGCGTTATGCGTTATGCGTTATGCGTTATACGTTATGCGTTATGCGTTATGCGTGATCCGTTATGTGTTAGGCGATATACGTTTTGCGGTATTCGTTATGCGTTATGCGTTATGCGTTATCCGTTGTTCGTTATGCGTTATGCGTTGTGCGTTATACGTTTGCGTTATGCGTTATGCGTAATACGGTATGCGTTATACGTTATGCGTTATGCGTTATGAGTTATACGTTATGCGTTATGCGTTAGGGGTTATGCGTTATGCGTTATGCGTTATGCTTTATGCGTTATGCATTATGCGTTATGCGTTATGCGATATGCGTTATCCGTTATGCGTTATGCGTTATGCGTTATTCGTTATGAGTAATGAGTTATAAGTTATGCGTTATGCGTTATGCTTTATGCGTTATGCGTTATGCGTTATGCGTTATGCGTTATGCGTTATGCGTTATGCGTTATGCGTTATGCGTTTTGCGTTATGCGTTATGCGTTATGCGTTGTGCGTTATACGTTTGCGTTATGCGTTATGCGTTATGCTTTATGCGTTATGCGTTATGCGTTATGCGTTATGCGTTATGAGTTATGCGTTTTGCGGTATTCGTTATGCGTTGTGCATTATGCGTTATGCGTTGTGCGTTATGGGTTATGATTTATGCGTTATGCGATATGAGTTATGGGTTATGCGTTAACGTTATGCGTTATGCGTTATGATTTATGCTTTATGCGTTATGCGTTATGCGTGATCCGACATGCGTTATGCATTTTGCGTTATGCGTTATTCGTTATGAGTTATGAGTTATAAGTTATGCGTAATGCGTTATGCGTTATGCGTTATGCATTATGCTTTATCCGTTATGCGTTATGCGTTATGCTTTATGCGTTATGCGTTATGCGTTATGCGTTATGCGTTATGCGTTATGCGTTATGCGTTATTCGTTATGAGTAATGAGTTATAAGTTATGCGTTATGCGTAATGCGTTATGCGTTATGCGTTATGCGTTATGCTTTATGCGTTATGCGTTATGCGTTATGCTTTATGCGTTATTCGTTATGCGTTATGCGTTATGCGTTATGCGTTATGCGTTATGCGTGATCCGACATGCATTATGCATTTTGCGTTATGCGTGATCCGACATGCATTATGCATTTTGCGTTATGCGTTATTCGTTATGAGTTATGAGTTATAAGTTATGCGTAATGCGTTATGCGTTATGCGTTATGCATTATGCTTTATCCGTTATGCGTTATGCGTTTTGCTTTATGCGTTATGCGTTATGCGTTATGCGTTATGCGTTATGCCTTATGCGTTATGCGTTATTCGTTATGAGTAATGAGTTATAAGTTATGTGTTATGCGTTATGCTTCATGCGTTATGCGTTATGCGTTATGCGTTATGCGTTATGCGTTATGCGTTATGCGTTATGCGTTAAGCGTTATGCGTTATGCGTTATGCGTTATGCGTTATGCGTTATGCGTTATGCGTTATGCGTTATGCGTTATGCGTTATGCTTTATGCGTTATGCGTTATGCGTTATGAGTAATGAGTTATAAGTTATGCGTTATGCGTTATTCGTTATGAGTAATGAGTTATAAGTTATGCGTTATGCGTTATGCTTTATGCGTTATGCGTTATGCGTTATGCTTTATGCGTTATGCGTTACTCCTTATGAGTTATGAGTTATAAGTTATGCGTAATGCGGTATGCGTTATACGTTATACGTTATGCGTTATGCGTTATGCGTTATGCGTTATGCGTTATGCATTATGTGTTATGCGTTATGCGTTATGCGTTAAGCGTTATGCGTTTTGCTGTATTTGTTATGCGTTGTGCATTATGAGTTATGCGTTATGTGTTATGCTTTATGCGTTATGCGTTATGCGTTACGCTTTATGCGTTATGCATTATGCGTTATGCGTTATGCGTTATGCATTATGCGTTATGCGTTATGCGTGATCTGTTATGCGTTAAGCGTTATGCGTTTTGCTGTATTCGTAATGCGTTGTGCATTATGTGTTATGCGTTATGTGTTATGCGTTATGCGTTATGCGTTATGCGTTATACGTTATGCGTTATGCGTTATGCGTGATCCGTTATGTGTTAGGCGATATACGTTTTGCGGTATTCGTATGCGTTATGCGTTATGCGTTATCCGTTGTTCGTTATGCGTTATGCGTTGTGCGTTATACGTTTGCGTTATGCGTTATGCGTAATACGGTATGCGTTATACGTTATGCGTTATGCGTTATGAGTTATACGTTATGCGTTATGCGTTAGGGGTTATGCGTTATGCGTTATGCGTTATGCTTTATGCGTTATGCATTATGCGTTATGCGTTATGCGATATGCGTTATCCGTTATGCGTTATGCGTTATGCGTTATTCGTTATGAGTAATGAGTTATAAGTTATGCGTTATGCGTTATGCTTTATGCGTTATGCGTTATGCGTTATGCGTTATGCGTTATGCGTTATGCGTTATGCGTTATGCGTTATGCGTTATGCGTTATGCGTTTTGCGTTATGCGTTATGCGTTATGCGTTGTGCGTTATACGTTTGCGTTATGCGTTATGCGTTATGCTTTATGCGTTATGCGTTATGCGTTATGCGTTATGCGTTATGCGATATGCGTAATGCGTTATGCATTATGCGTTATGCGTTATGCGTTATGCGTTATGCGTTATGCGTTATGCGTTATGCGTTATGCGTTATGCGTTATGCATTATGCGTTATGCGTTATGCGTTATGCGTTATGCGTTATTCGTTCTGAGTAATGAGTTATAAGTTATGCGTTATGCGTTATGCTTTATGCATTATGCGTTATGCGTTATGCGTTATGCGTTATGCGTTTGCGTTATGCGTTATGCGTTATGCGTTATGCTTCATGCGTTATGCGTTATGCGTTATGCGTTATGCGTTATGCGTTATGCGTTATGCGTTATGCGTTATGCGCTATGCGTTATACGGTATGCGTTATGCGTTATGCGTTATGCGTTATGCGTTATGCGTTATGCGTTATGCGTTATGCGTTATGCGTTATGCGTTATGCGTTATGCGTTATGCGTTATGCGTTATGCGTTATGCGTTATGCGTTATGCTTTATGCGTTATGCGTCATGCGTTATGCTTTATGCGTTATGCGTTACTCCTTATGAGTTATGGGTTATAAGTTATGCGTAATGCGTTATGCGTTATGCGTTATGCATTATGCTTTATCCGTTATGCGTTATGCGTTATGCTTTATGCGTTATGCGTTATGAGTTATGAGTAATGAGTTATAAGTTATGCGTTATGCGTTATTCGTTATGAGTAATGAGTTATAAGTTATGCGTTATGCGTTATGCTTTATGCGTTATGCGTTATGCGTTATGCGTTATGCGTTATGCGTTATGCGTTATGCGTTATGCGTTATGCGTTATGCGTTTTGCGTTATGCGTTATGCGTTAAGCGTTATGCGTTGTGCGTTATACGTTTGCGTTATGCGTTATGCGTTATGCTTTATGCGTTATGCGTTATGCGATATGCGTTATGCGTTATGCGTTATGCGATATGCGTAATGCGTTATGCGTTATGCGTTATGCGTTATGCGTTATGCGTTATGCGTTAGGGGTTATGCGTTATGCGTTATGCGTTATGCTTTATGCGTTATGCATTATGCGTTATGCGTTATGCGATATGCGTTATCCGTTATGCGTTATGCGTTATGCGTTATTCGTTATGAGTAATGAGTTATAAGTTATGCGTTATGCGTTATGCTTTATGCGTTATGCGTTATGCGTTATGCGTTATGCGTTATGCGTTATGCGTTATGCGTTATGCGTTTTGCGTTATGCGTTATGCGTTATGCGTTGTGCGTTATGCGTTATGCGTTATGCGATATGCGTAATGCGTTATGCGTTATGCGTTATGCGTTATGCGTTATGCGTTATGCGTTAGGGGTTATGCGTTATGCGTTATGCGTTATGCTTTATGCGTTATGCATTATGCGTTATGCGTTATGCGATATGCGTTATCCGTTATGCGTTATGCGTTATGCGTTATGCGTTATGCGTTATGCGTTATGCGTTATGCGTTATGCGTTATGCGTTATGCGTTATGCGTTATGCGTTATTCTTTATGAGTAATGAGTTATAAGTTATGCGTTATGCGTTATGCTTCATGCGTTATGCGTTATGCGTTATGCGTTATGCGTTATGCGTTATGCGTTATGCGTTATGCGTTATGCGTTATGCGTTATGCGTTATGCTTTATGCGTTATGCGTCATGCGTTATGCTTTATGCGTTATGCGTTACTCCTTATGAGTTATGGGTTATAAGTTATGCGTTATGCGTTATGCGTTATGCGTTATACGTTATGCGTTATGCGTTATGCGTGATCCGTTATGTGTTAGGCGATATACGTTTTGCGGTATTCGTTATGCGTTATGCGTTATGCGTTATCCGTTGTTCGTTATGCGTTATGCGTTGTGCGTTATACGTTTGCGTTATGCGTTATGCGTTATACGGTATGCGTTATACGTTATGCGTTATGCGTTATGAGTTATTCGTTATGCGTTATGCGTTAGGGGTTATGCGTTATGCGTTATGCGTTATGCTTTATGCGTTATGCATTATGCGTTATGCGTTATGCGATATGCGTTATCCGTTATGCGTTATGCGTTATGCGTTATTCGTTATGAGTAATGAGTTATAAGTTATGCGTTATGCGTTATGCTTTATGCGTTATGCGTTATGCGTTATGCGTTATGCGTTATGCGTTATGCGTTATGCGTTATGCGTTATGCGTTTTGCGTTATGCGTTATGCGTTATGCGTTGTGCGTTATACGTTTGCGTTATGCGTTATGTGTTATGCTTTATGCGTTATGCGTTATGCGTTATGCGTTATGCGTTATGCGTTATGCGATATGCGTAATGCGTTATGCGTTATGCGTTATGCGTTATGCGTTATGCGTTATGCGTTATGCGTTATGCGTTATGCGTTATGCATTATGCGTTATGCGTTATGCGTTATGCGTTATGCGTTATTCGTTCTGAGTAATGAGTTATAAGTTATGCGTTATGCGTTATGCTTTATGCATTATGCGTTATGCGTTATGCGTTATGCGTTATGCGTTATGCGTTATGCGTTATGCTTCATGCGTTATGCGTTATGCGTTATGCGTTATGCGTTATGCGTTATGCGTTATGCGTTATGCGTTATGCGCTATGCGTTATACGGTATGCGTTATGCGTTATGCGTTATGCGTTATGCGTTATGCGTTATGCGTTATGCGTTATGCGTTATGCGTTATGCGTTATGCGTTATGCGTTATGCTTTATGCGTTATGCGTCATGCGTTATGCTTTATGCGTTATGCGTTACTCCTTATGAGTTATGGGTTATAAGTTATGCGTAATGCGTTATGCGTTATGCGTTATGCATTATGCTTTATCCGTTATGCGTTATGCGTTATGCTTTATGCGTTATGCGTTATGAGTTATGAGTAATGAGTTATAAGTTATGCGTTATGCGTTATTCGTTATGAGTAATGAGTTATAAGTTATGCGTTATGCGTTATGCTTTATGCGTTATGCGTTATGCGTTATGCGTTATGCGTTATGCGTTATGCGTTATGCGTTATGCGTTATGCGTTATGCGTTTTGCGTTATGCGTTATGCGTTATGCGTTGTGCGTTATACGTTTGCGTTATGCGTTATGCGTTATGCTTTATGCGTTATGCGTTATGCGATATGCGTTATGCGTTATGCGTTATGCGATATGCGTAATGCGTTATGCGTTATGCGTTATGCGTTATGCGTTATGCGTTATGCGTTAGGGGTTATGCGTTATGCGTTATGCGTTATGCTTTATGCGTTATGCATTATGCGTTATGCGTTATGCGATATGCGTTATCCGTTATGCGTTATGCGTTATGCGTTATTCGTTATGAGTAATGAGTTATTAGTTATGCGTTATGCGTTATGCTTTATGCGTTATGCGTTATGCGTTATGCGTTATGCGTTATGCGTTATGCGTTTTGCGTTATGCGTTATGCGTTATGCGTTGTGCGTTATGCGTTATGCGTTCTGCGATATGCGTAATGCGTTATGCGTTATGCGTTATGCGTTATGCGATATGCGTTATGCGTTAGGGGTTATGCGTTATGCGTTATGCGTTATGCTTTATGCGTTATGCATTATGCGTTATGCGTTATGCGATATGCGTTATCCGTTATGCGTTATGCGTTATGCGTTATGCGTTATGCGTTATGCGTTATGCGTTATGCGTTATGCGTTATGCGTTATGCGTTATGCCTTATGCGTTATGCGTTATTCGTTATGAGTAATGAGTTATAAGTTATGCGTTATGCGTTATGCTTCATGCGTTATGCGTTATGCGTTATGCGTTATGCGTTATGCGTTATGCGTTATGCGTTATGCGTTATGCGTTATGCGTTATGCGTTATGCGTTATGCGTTATGCGTTATGCTTTATGCGTTATGCGTCATGAGTTATGCTTTATGCGTTATGCGTTACTCCTTATGAGTTATGGGTTATAAGTTATGCGTAATGCGTTATGCGTTATGCGTTATGCATTATGCTTTATCCGTTATGCGTTATGCGTTATGCTTTATGCGTTATGCGTTATGCGTTATGAGTAATGAGTTATAAGTTATGCGTTATGCGTTATTCGTTATGAGTAATGAGTTATAAGTTATGCGTTATGCGTTATGCTTTATGCGTTATGCGTTATGCGTTATGCGTTATGCGTTATGCGTTATGCGTTATGCGTTATGCGTTTTGCGTTATGCGTTATGCGTTATGCGTTGTGCGTTATACGTTTGCGTTATGCGTTATGCGTTATGCTTTATGCGTTATGCGTTATGCGTTATGCGTTATGCGTTATGCGTTATGCGTTATGCGTTATGCGTTATGCGTTATGCGTTTTGCGTTATGCGTTATGCGTTATGCGTTGTGCGTTATACGTTTGCGTTATGCGTTATGCGTTATGCTTTATGCGTTATGCGTTATGCGATATGCGTTATGCGTTATGCGTTATGCGATATGCGTAATGCGTTATGCGTTATGCGTTATGCGTTATGCGTTATGCGTTATGGGTTATGCGTTATGCGTTATGCGTTATGCTTTATGCGTTATGCATTATGCGTTATGCGTTATGCGATATGCGTTATCCGTTATGCGTTATGCGTTATGCGTTATTCGTTATGAGTAATGAGTTATAAGTTATGCGTTATGCGTTATGCTTTATGCGTTATGCGTTATGCGTTATGCGTTATGCGTTATGCGTTATGCGTTATGCGTTATGCGTTATGCGTTATGCGTTGTGCGTTATGCGTTATGCGTTCTGCGATATGCGTAATGCGTTATGCGTTATGCGTTATGCGTTATGCGATATGCGTTATGCGTTAGGGGTTATGCGTTATGCGTTATGCGTTATGCTTTATGCGTTATGCATTATGCGTTATGCGTTATGCGATATGCGTTATCCGTTATGCGTTATGCGTTATGCGTTATGCGTTATGCGTTATGCGTTATGCGCTATGCGTTATGCGTTATGCGTTATGCGTTATGCGTTATGCGTTATGCGTTATGCCTTATGCGTTATGCGTTATTCGTTATGAGTAATGAGTTATAAGTTATGCGTTATGCGTTATGCTTCATGCGTTATGCGTTATGCGTTATGCGTTATGCGTTATGCGTTATGCGTTATGCGTTATGCGTTATGCGTTATGCGTTATGCGTTATGCGTTATGCGTTATGCTTTATGCGTTATGCGTCATGAGTTATGCTTTATGCGTTATGCGTTACTCCTTATGAGTTATGGGTTATAAGTTATGCGTAATGCGTTATGCGTTATGCGTTATGCATTATGCTTTATCCGTTATGCGTTATGCGTTATGCTTTATGCGTTATGCGTTATGAGTTATGAGTAATGAGTTATAAGTTATGCGTTATGCGTTATGCGTTATGCGTTATGCGTTATGCGTTATGCGTTATTCTTTATGAGTAATGAGTTATAAGTTATGCGTTATGCGTTATGCTTCATGCGTTATGCGTTATGCGTTATGCGTTATGCGTTATGCGTTATGCGTTATGCGTTATGCGTTATGCGTTATGCGTTATGCGTTATGCTTTATGCGTTATGCGTCATGCGTTATGCTTTATGCGTTATGCGTTACTCCTTATGAGTTATGGGTTATAAGTTATGCGTTATGCGTTATGCGTTATGCGTTATACGTTATGCGTTATGCGTTATGCGTGATCCGTTATGTGTTAGGCGATATACGTTTTGCGGTATTCGTTATGCGTTATGCGTTATGCGTTATCCGTTGTTCGTTATGCGTTATGCGTTGTGCGTTATACGTTTGCGTTATGCGTTATGCGTTATACGGTATGCGTTATACGTTATGCGTTATGCGTTATGAGTTATACGTTATGCGTTATGCGTTAGGGGTTATGCGTTATGCGTTATGAGTTATGCTTTATGCGTTATGCATTATGCGTTATGCGTTATGCGATATGCGTTATCCGTTATGCGTTATGCGTTATGCGTTATTCGTTATGAGTAATGAGTTATAAGTTATGCGTTATGCGTTATGCTTTATGCGTTATGCGTTATGCGTTATGCGTTATGCGTTATGCGTTATGCGTTATGCGTTATGCGTTTTGCGTTATGCGTTATGCGTTATGCGTTGTGCGTTATACGTTTGCGTTATGCGTTATGTGTTATGCTTTATGCGTTATGCGTTATGCGTTATGCGTTATGCGTTATGCGTTATGCGATATGCGTAATGCGTTATGCGTTATGCGTTATGCGTTATGCGTTATGCGTTATGCGTTATGCGTTATGCGTTATGCGTTATGCGTTATGCGTTATGCGTTATGCGTTATGCGTTATGCGTTATTCGTTCTGAGTAATGAGTTATAAGTTATGCGTTATGCGTTATTCTTTTTGCGTTATGCGTTATGCGTTATGCGTTATGCGTTATGCGTTATGCGTTATGCGTTATGCTTCATGCGTTATGCGTTATGCGTTATGCGTTATGCGTTATGCGTTATGCGTTATGCGTTATGCGTTATGCGTTATGCGCTATGCGTTATACGGTATGCGTTATGCGTTATGCGTTATGCGTTATGCGTTATGCGTTATGCGTTATGCGTTATGCGTTATGCGTTATGCGTTATGCGTTATGCTTTATGCGTTATGCGTCATGCGTTATGCTTTATGCGTTATGCGTTACTCCTTATGAGTTATGGGTTATAAGTTATGCGTAATGCGTTATGCGTTATGCGTTATGCATTATGCTTTATCCGTTATGCGTTATGCGTTATGCTTTATGCGTTATGCGTTATGAGTTATGAGTAATGAGTTATAAGTTATGCGTTATGCGTTATTCGTTATGAGTAATGAGTTATAAGTTATGCGTTATGCGTTATGCTTTATGCGTTATGCGTTATGCGTTATGCGTTATGCGTTATGCGTTATGCGTTATGCGTTATGCGTTATGCGTTATGCGTTATGCGTTTTGCGTTATGCGTTATGCGTTATGCGTTATGCGTTGTGCGTTATGCGTTATGCGTTATGCGTTATGCTTTATGCGTTATGCGTTATGCGATATGCGTTATGCGTTATGCGTTATGCGATATGCGTAATGCGTTATGCGTTATGCGTTATGCGTTATGCGTTATGCGTTAGGGGTTATGCGTTATGCGTTATGCGTTATGCTTTATGCGTTATGCATTATGCGTTATGCGTTATGCGATATGCGTTATCCGTTATGCGTTATGCGTTATGCGTTATTCGTTATGAGTAATGAGTTATAAGTTATGCGTTATGCGTTATGCTTTATGCGTTATGCGTTATGCGTTATGCGTTATGCGTTATGCGTTATGCGTTATGCGTTTTGCGTTATGCGTTATGCGTTATGCGTTGTGCGTTATGCGTTATGCGTTCTGCGATATGCGTAATGCGTTATGCGTTATGCGTTATGCGTTATGCGATATGCGTTATGCGTTAGGGGTTATGCGTTATGCGTTATGCGTTATGCTTTATGCGTTATGCATTATGCGTTATGCGTTATGCGATATGCGTTATCCGTTATGCGTTATGCGTTATGCGTTATGCGTTATGCGTTATGCGTTATGCGTTATGCGTTATGCGTTATGCGTTATGCGTTATGCGTTATGCCTTATGCGTTATGCGTTATTCGTTATGAGTAATGAGTTATAAGTTATGCGTTATGCGTTATGCTTCATGCGTTATGCGTTATGCGTTATGCGTTATGCGTTATGCGTTATGCGTTATGCGTTATGCGTTATGCGTTATGCGTTATGCGTTATGCGTTATGCGTTATGCGTTATGCGTTATGCGTTATGCGTTATGCTTTATGCGTTATGCGTCATGAGTTATGCTTTATGCGTTATGCGTTACTCCTTATGAGTTATGGGTTATAAGTTATGCGTAATGCGTTATGCGTTATGCGTTATGCATTATGCTTTATCCGTTATGCGTTATGCGTTATGCTTTATGCGTTATGCGTTATGAGTTATGAGTAATGAGTTATAAGTTATGCGTTATGCGTTATTCGTTATGAGTAATGAGTTATAAGTTATGCGTTATGCGTTATGCTTTATGCGTTATGCGTTATGCGTTATGCGTTATGCGTTATGCGTTATGCGTTATGCGTTATGCGTTTTGCGTTATGCGTTATGCGTTATGCGTTGTGCGTTATTCGTTTGCGTTATGCGTTATGCGTTATGCTTTATGCGTTATGCGTTATGCGTTATGCGTTATGCGTTATGCGTTATGCGTTATGCGATATGCGTAATGCGTTATGCGTTATGCGTTATGCTTTATGCGTTATGCGTTATGCGTTATGCGTTATGCGTTATGCGTTATGCGTTATGCGATATGCGTAATGCGTTATGCGTTATGCGTTATGCGTTATGCGTTATGCGTTATGCGTTATGCGTTATGCGTTATGCGTTATGCGTTATGCGTTATGCATTATGCGTTATGCGTTATGCGTTATGCGTTATGCGTTATGCGTTATTCGTTATGAGTAATGAGTTATAAGTTATGCGTTATGCGTTATGCGTTATGCGTTATGCGTTATGCGTTATGCGTTATGCGTTATGCGTTATGCGTTATGCGTTATGCGTTATGCGTTATGCGTTATGCCTTATGCGTTATGCGTTATTCGTTATGAGTAATGAGTTATAAGTTATGCGTTATGCGTTATGCTTCATGCGTTATGCGTTATGCGTTATGCGTTATGTGTTATGCGTTATGCGTTATGCGTTATGCGCTATGCGTTATACGGTATGCGTTATGCGTTATGCGTTATGCGTTATGCGTTATGCGTTATGCGTTATGCGTTATGCGTTATGCGTTATGCGTTATGCGTTATGCTTTATGCGTTATGCGTCATGCGTTATGCTTTATGCGTTATGCGTTATGAGTTATGAGTAATGAGTTATAAGTTATGCGTTATGCGTTATACGTTATACGTTATGCGTTATGCGTTATGCGTTATGCGTTATGCGTTATGCGTTATGCGTTATGCGTTATGCGTTATGCGTTATGCTTTATGCGTTATGCGTTATGCTTTATGCGTTATGCGTTACTCCTTATGAGTTATGAGTTATAAGTTATGCGTAATGCGGTATGCGTTATACGTTATACGTTATGCGTTATGCGTTATGCGTTATGCGTTATGCGTTATGCGTTATGCGTTGTGCATTATGCGTTATGCGTTATGCGTTATGCGTTAAGCGTTATGCGTTTTGCTGTATTCGTTATGCGTTGTGCATTATGAGTTATGCGTTATGTGTTATGCTTTATGCGTTATGCGTTAAGCGTTACGCTTTATGCGTTATGCATTATGCGTTATGCATTATGCGTTATGCATTATGCGTTATGCGTTATGCGTGATCCGTTATGCGTTAAGCGTTATGCGTTTTGCTGTATTCGTAATGCGTTGTGCATTATGTGTTATGCGTTATGTGTTATGCGTTATGCGTTATGCGTTATACGTTATGCGTTATGCGTTATGCGTTATGCGTTATGCGTTAATCGTTATGCGTTATGCGTTATGCATTATGCGTTATGCGTTATGCGTTATGCGTTATGCGTTATTCGTTCTGAGTAATGAGTTATAAGTTATGCGTTATGCGTTATGCTTTATGCATTATGCGTTATGCGTTATGCGTTATGCGTTATGCGTTATGCGTTATGCGTTATGCTTCATGCGTTATGCGTTATGCGTTATGCGTTATGCGTTATGCGTTATGCGTTATGCGTTATGCGTTATGCGTTATGCGCTATGCGTTATACGGTATGCGTTATGCGTTATGCGTTATGCGTTATGCGTTATGCGTTATGCGTTATGCGTTATGCGTTATGCGTTATGCGTTATGCGTTATGCGTTATGCGTTATGCGTTATGCGTTATGCGTTATGCTTTATGCGTTATGCGTCATGCGTTATGCTTTATGCGTTATGCGTTACTCCTTATGAGTTATGGGTTATAAGTTATGCGTAATGCGTTATGCGTTATGCGTTATGCATTATGCTTTATCCGTTATGCGTTATGCGTTATGCTTTATGCGTTATGCGTTATGAGTTATGAGTAATGGGTTATAAGTTATGCGTTATGCGTTATTCGTTATGAGTAATGAGTTATAAGTTATGCGTTATGCGTTATGCTTTATGCGTTATGCGTTATGCGTTATGCGTTATGCGTTATGCGTTATGCGTTATGCGTTATGCGTTATGCGTTTTGCGTTATGCGTTATGCGTTATGCGTTATGCGTTGTGCGTTATACGTTTGCGTTATGCGTTATGCGTTATGCTTTATGCGTTATGCGTTATGCGTTATGCGATATGCGTTATGCGTTATGCGTTATGCGATATGCGTAATGCGATATGCGTAATGCGTTATGCGTTATGCGTTATGCGTTATGCGTTATGCGTTAGGGGTTATGCGTTATGCGTTATGCGTTATGCTTTATGCGTTATGCATTATGCGTTATGCGTTATGCGATATGCGTTATCCGTTATGCGTTATGCGTTATGCGTTATGCGTTATGCGTTATGCGTTATGCGTTATGCGTTATGCGTTATGCGTTATGCGTTATGCGTTATGCGTTATGCCTTATGCGTTATGCGTTATTCGTTATGAGTAATGAGTTATAAGTTATGCGTTATGCGTTATGCTTCATGCGTTATGCGTTATGCGTTATGCGTTATGCGTTATGCGTTATGCGTTATGCGTTATGCGTTATGCGTTATGCGTTATGCGTTATGCGTTATGCTTTATGCGTTATGCGTCATGCGTTATGCTTTATGCGTTATGCGTTACTCCTTATGAGTTATGGGTTATAAGTTATGCGTTATGCGTTATGCGTTATGCGTTATACGTTATGCGTTATGCGTTATGCGTGATCCGTTATGTGTTAGGCGATATACGTTTTGCGGTATTCGTTATGCGTTATGCGTTATGCGTTATCCGTTGTTCGTTATGCGTTATGCGTTGTGCGTTATACGTTTGCGTTATGCGTTATGCGTTATGCGTTATGCGTTATGCGTTATGCGTTATGCGTTATGCGTTATGCGTTATGCGTTATGCTTTATGCCTTATGCGTTATGCGTTATTCGTTATGAGTAATGAGTTATAAGTTATGCGTTATGCGTTATGCTTCATGCGTTATGCGTTATGCGTTATGCGTTATGTGTTATGCGTTATGCGTTATGCGTTATGCGCTATGCGTTATACGGTATGCGTTATGCGTTATGCGTTATGCGTTATGCGTTATGCGTTATGCGTTATGCGTTATGCGTTATGCGTTATGCGTTATGCGTTATGCGTTATGCGTTATGCGTTATGCTTTATGCGTTATGCGTCATGCGTTATGCTTTATGCGTTATGCGTTATGAGTTATGAGTAATGAGTTATAAGTTATGCGTTATGCGTTATACGTTATACGTTATGCGTTATGCGTTATGCGTTATGCGTTATGCGTTATGCGTTATGCGTTATGCATTATGCGTTATGCGTTATGCTTTATGCGTTGTGCGTTACTCCTTATGAGTTATGAGTTATAAGTTATGCGTAATGCGGTATGCGTTATACGTTATACGTTATGCGTTATGCGTTATGCGTTATGCGTTATGCGTTATGCGTTATGCATTATGTGTTATGCGTTATGCGTTATGCGTTAAGCGTTATGCGTTTTGCTGTATTTGTTATGCGTTGTGCATTATGAGTTATGCGTTATGTGTTATTCTTTATGCGTTATGCGTTATGCGTTACGCTTTATGCGTTATGCATTATGCGTTATGCGTTATGCGTTATGCATTATGCGTTATGCGTTATGCGTTATGCATTATGCGTTATGCGTTATGCGTGATCTGTTATGCGTTAAGCGTTATGCGTTTTGCTGTATTCGTAATGCGTTGTGCATTATGTGTTATGCGTTATGTGTTATGCGTTATGCGTTATGCGTTATGCGTTATACGTTATGCGTTATGCGTTATGCGTGATCCGTTATGTGTTAGGCGATATACGTTTTGCGGTATTCGTTATGCGTTATGCGTTATGCGTTATCCGTTGTTCGTTATGCGTTATGCGTTGTGCGTTATACGTTTGCGTTATGCGTTATGCGTAATACGGTATGCGTTATACGTTATGCGTTATGCGTTATGAGTTATACGTTATGCGTTATGCGTTAGGGGTTATGCGTTATGCGGTATGCGTTATGCTTTATGCGTTATGCATTATGCGTTATGCGTTATGCGATATGCGTTATCCGTTATGCGTTATGCGTTATGCGTTATTCGTTATGAGTAATGAGTTATAAGTTATGCGTTATGCGTTATGCTTTATGCGTTATGCGTTATGCGTTATGCGTTATGCGTTATGCGTTATGCGTTATGCGTTATGCGTTATGCGTTTTGCGTTATGCGTTATGCGTTATGCGTTGTGCGTTATACGTTTGCGTTATGCGTTATGCGTTATGCTTTATGCGATATGCGTTATGCGTTATGCGTTATGCGTTATGCGATATGCGTAATGCGTTATGCGTTATGCGTTATGCGTTATGCGTTATGCGTTATGCGTTATGCGTTATGCGTTATGCGTTATGCGTTATGCATTATGCGTTATGCGTTATGCGTTATGCGTTATGCGTTATTCGTTCTGAGTAATGAGTTATAAGTTATGCGTTATGCGTTATGCTTTATGCATTATGCGTTATGCGTTATGCGTTATGCGTTATGCGTTATGCGTTATGCGTTATGCGTTATGCGTTATGCTTTATGCGTTATGCGTTATGCGTTATGCGTTATGCGTTATGCGTTATGCGTTATGCGTTATGCGTTATGCGCTATGCGTTATACGGTATGCGTTATGCGTTATGCGTTATGCGTTATGCGTTATGCGTTATGCGTTATGCGTTATGCGTTATGCGTTATGCGTTATGCGTTATGCGTTATGCGTTATGCGTTATGCGTTATGCGTTATGCGTTATGCTTTATGCGTTATGCGTTATGCGTTATGCTTTATGCGTTATGCGTTACTCCTTATGAGTTATGGGTTATAAGTTATGCGTAATGCGTTATGCGTTATGCGTTATGCATTATGCTTTATCCGTTATGCGTTATGCGTTATGCTTTATGCGTTATGCGTTATGAGTTATGAGTAATGAGTTATAAGTTATGCGTTATGCGTTATTCGTTATGAGTAATGAGTTATAAGTTATGCGTTATGCGTTATGCTTTATGCGTTATGCGTTATGCGTTATGCGTTATGCGTTATGCGTTATGCGTTATGCGTTTTGCGTTATGCGTTATGCGTTATGCGTTATGCGTTGTGCGTTATACGTTTGCGTTATGCGTTATGCGTTATGCTTTATGCGTTATGCGTTATGCGATATGCGTTATGCGTTATGCGTTATGCGATATGCGTAATGCGTTATGCGTTATGCGTTATGCGTTATGCGTTATGCGTTATGCGTTAGGGGTTATGCGTTATGCGTTATGCGTTATGCTTTATGCGTTATGCATTATGCGTTATGCGTTATGCGATATGCGTTATCCGTTATGCGTTATGCGTTATGCGTTATTCGTTATGAGTAATGAGTTATAAGTTATGCGTTATGCGTTATGCTTTATGCGTTATGCGTTATGCGTTATGCGTTATGCGTTATGCGTTATGCGTTATGCGTTATACGTTATGCGTTTTGCGTTATGCGTTATGCGTTATGCGTTGTGCGTTATGCGTTATGCGTTATGCGTTATGCGTTATGCGTTATGCGTTATGCGTTATGCGTTATGCGTTATTCTTTATGAGTAATGAGTTATAAGTTATGCGTTATGCGTTATGCTTCATGCGTTATGCGTTATGCGTTATGCGTTATGCGTTATGCGTTATGCGTTATGCGTTATGCGTTATGCGTTATGCTTTATGCGTTATGCGTCATGCGTTATGCTTTATGCGTTATGCGTTACTCCTTATGAGTTATGGGTTATAAGTTATGCGTTATGCGTTATGATTTATGCGTTATACGTTATGCGTTATGCGTTATGCGTGATCCGTTATGTGTTAGGCGATATACGTTTTGCGGTATTCGTTATGCGTTATGCGTTATGCGTTATCCGTTGTTCGTTATGCGTTATGCGTTGTGCGTTATACGTTTGCGTTATGCGTTATGCGTTATACGGTATGCGTTATACGTTATGCGTTATGCGTTATGAGTTATACGTTATGCGTTATGCGTTAGGGGTTATGCGTTATGCGTTATGCGTTATGCTTTATGCGTTATGCATTATGCGTTATGCGTTATGCGATATGCGTTATCCGTTATGCGTTATGCGTTATGCGTTATTCGTTATGAGTAATGAGTTATAAGTTATGCGTTATGCGTTATGCTTTATGCGTTATGCGTTATGCGTTATGCGTTATGCGTTATGCGTTATGCGTTATGCGTTATGCGTTATGCGTTTTGCGTTATGCGTTATGCGTTATGCGTTGTGCGTTATACGTTTGCGTTATGCGTTATGTGTTATGCTTTATGCGTTATGCGTTATGCGTTATGCGTTATGCGTTATGCGTTATGCGATATGCGTAATGCGTTATGCGTTATGCGTTATGCGTTATGCGTTATGCGTTATGCGTTATACGGTATGCGTTATGCGTTATGCGTTATGCGTTATGCGTTATGCGTTATGCGTTATGCGTTATGCGTTATGCGTTATGCGTTATGCGTTATGCGCTATGCGTTATACGGTATGCGTTATGCGTTATGCGTTATGCGTTATGCGTTATGCGTTATGCGTTATGCGTTATGCGTTATGCGTTATGCGTTATGCGTTATGCGTTATGCGTTATGCGTTATGCGTTATGCGTTATGCGTTATGCGTTATGCGTTATGCTTTATGCGTTATGCGTCATGCGTTATGCTTTATGCGTTATGCGTTACTCCTTATGAGTTATGGGTTATAAGTTATGCGTAATGCGTTATGCGTTATGCGTTATGCATTATGCTTTATCCGTTATGCGTTATGCGTTATGCTTTATGCGTTATGCGTTATGAGTTATGAGTAATGAGTTATAAGTTATGCGTTATGCGTTATTCGTTATGAGTAATGAGTTATAAGTTATGCGTTATGCGTTATGCTTTATGCGTTATGCGTTATGCGTTATGCGTTATGCGTTATGCGTTATGCGTTATGCGTTATGCGTTATGCGTTTTGCGTTATGCGTTATGCGTTATGCGTTATGCGTTGTGCGTTATACGTTTGCGTTATGCGTTATGCGTTATGCTTTATGCGTTATGCGTTATGCGATATGCGTTATGCGTTATGCGTTATGCGATATGCGTAATGCGTTATGCGTTATGCGTTATGCGTTATGCGTTATGCGTTAGGGGTTATGCGTTATGCGTTATGCGTTATGCTTTATGCGTTATGCATTATGCGTTATGCGTTATGCGATATGCGTTATCCGTTATGCGTTATGCGTTATGCGTTATTCGTTATGAGTAATGAGTTATAAGTTATGCGTTATGCGTTATGCTTTATGCATTATGCGTTATGCGTTATGCGTTATGCGTTATGCGTTATGCGTTATGCGTTATGCTTCATGCGTTATGCGTTATGCGTTATGCGTTATGCGTTATGCGTTATGCGTTATGCGTTATGCGTTATGCGTTATGCGCTATGCGTTATACGGTATGCGTTATGCGTTATGCGTTATGCGTTATGCGTTATGCGTTATGCGTTATGCGTTATGCGTTATGCGTTATGCGTTATGCGTTATGCGTTATGCTTTATGCGTTATGCGTCATGCGTTATGCTTTATGCGTTATGCGTTACTCCTTATGAGTTATGGGTTATAAGTTATGCGTAATGCGTTATGCGTTATGCGTTATGCATTATGCTTTATCCGTTATGCGTTATGCGTTATGCTTTATGCGTTATGCGTTATGAGTTATGAGTAATGAGTTATAAGTTATGCGTTATGCGTTATTCGTTATGAGTAATGAGTTATAAGTTATGCGTTATGCGTTATGCTTTATGCGTTATGCGTTATGCGTTATGCGTTATGCGTTATGCGTTATGCGTTATGCGTTATGCGTTATGCGTTATGCGTTATGCGTTTTGCGTTATGCGTTATGCGTTATGCGTTATGCGTTGTGCGTTATACGTTTGCGTTATGCGTTATGCGTTATGCTTTATGCGTTATGCGTTATGCGATATGCGTTATGCGTTATGCGTTATGCGATATGCGTAATGCGTTATGCGTTATGCGTTATGCGTTATGCGTTATGCGTTAGGGGTTATGCGTTATGCGTTATGCGTTATGCTTTATGCGTTATGCATTATGCGTTATGCGTTATGCGATATGCGTTATCCGTTATGCGTTATGCGTTATGCGTTATTCGTTATGAGTAATGAGTTATAAGTTATGCGTTATGCGTTATGCTTTATGCGTTATGCGTTATGCGTTATGCGTTATGCGTTATGCGTTATGCGTTATGCGTTATGCGTTATGCGTTATGCGTTATGCGTTATGCGTTATGCGTTATGCGTTCTGCGATATGCGTAATGCGTTATGCGTTATGCGTTATGCGTTATGCGATATGCGTTATGCGTTAGGGGTTATGCGTTATGCGTTATGCGTTATGCTTTATGCGTTATGCATTATGCGTTATGCGTTATGCGATATGCGTTATCCGTTATGCGTTATGCGTTATGCGTTATGCGTTATGCGTTATGCGTTATGCGTTATGCGTTATGCGTTATGCGTTATGCGTTATGCGTTATGCCTTATGCGTTATGCGTTATTCGTTATGAGTAATGAGTTATAAGTTATGCGTTATGCGTTATGCTTCATGCGTTATGCGTTATGCGTTATGCGTTATGCGTTATGCGTTATGCGTTATGCGTTATGCGTTATGCGTTATGCGTTATGCGTTATGCGTTATGCGTTATGCGTTATGCGTTATGCGTTATGCGTTATGCTTTATGCGTTATGCGTCATGAGTTATGCTTTATGCGTTATGCGTTACTCCTTATGAGTTATGGGTTATAAGTTATGCGTAATGCGTTATGCGTTATGCGTTATGCATTATGCTTTATCCGTTATGCGTTATGCGTTATGCTTTATGCGTTATGCGTTATGAGTTATGAGTAATGAGTTATAAGTTATGCGTTATGCGTTATTCGTTATGAGTAATGAGTTATAAGTTATGCGTTATGCGTTATGCTTTATGCGTTATGCGTTATGCGTTATGCGTTATGCGTTATGCGTTATGCGTTATGCGTTATGCGTTTTGCGTTATGCGTTATGCGTTATGCGTTGTGCGTTATTCGTTTGCGTTATGCGTTATGCGTTATGCTTTATGCGTTATGCGTTATGCGTTATGCGTTATGCGTTATGCGTTATGCGTTATGCGATATGCGTAATGCGTTATGCGTTATGCGTTATGCTTTATGCGTTATGCGTTATGCGTTATGCGTTATGCGTTATGCGTTATGCGTTATGCGATATGCGTAATGCGTTATGCGTTATGCGTTATGCGTTATGCGTTATGCGTTATGCGTTATGCGTTATGCGTTATGCGTTATGCGTTATGCGTTATGCATTATGCGTTATGCGTTATGCGTTATGCGTTATGCGTTATGCGTTATTCGTTATGAGTAACGAGTTATAAGTTATGCGTTATGCGTTATGCGTTATGCGTTATGCGTTATGCGTTATGCGTTATGCGTTATGCGTTATGCGTTATGCGTTATGCGTTATGCGTTATGCGTTATGCCTTATGCGTTATGCGTTATTCGTTATGAGTAATGAGTTATAAGTTATGCGTTATGCGTTATGCTTCATGCGTTATGCGTTATGCGTTATGCGTTATGTGTTATGCGTTATGCGTTATGCGTTATGCGCTATGCGTTATACGGTATGCGTTATGCGTTATGCGTTATGCGTTATGCGTTATGCGTTATGCGTTATGCGTTATGCGTTATGCGTTATGCGTTATGCGTTATGCTTTATGCGTTATGCGTCATGCGTTATGCTTTATGCGTTATGCGTTATGAGTTATGAGTAATGAGTTATAAGTTATGCGTTATGCGTTATACGTTATACGTTATGCGTTATGCGTTATGCGTTATGCGTTATGCGTTATGCGTTATGCGTTATGCGTTATGCGTTATGCGTTATGCTTTATGCGTTATGCGTTATGCTTTATGCGTTATGCGTTACTCCTTATGAGTTATGAGTTATAAGTTATGCGTAATGCGGTATGCGTTATACGTTATACGTTATGCGTTATGCGTTATGCGTTATGCGTTATGCGTTATGCGTTATGCGTTGTGCATTATGCGTTATGCGTTATGCGTTATGCGTTAAGCGTTATGCGTTTTGCTGTATTCGTTATGCGTTGTGCATTATGAGTTATGCGTTATGTGTTATGCTTTATGCGTTATGCGTTAAGCGTTACGCTTTATGCGTTATGCATTATGCGTTATGCATTATGCGTTATGCATTATGCGTTATGCGTTATGCGTGATCCGTTATGCGTTAAGCGTTATGCGTTTTGCTGTATTCGTAATGCGTTGTGCATTATGTGTTATGCGTTATGTGTTATGCGTTATGCGTTATGCGTTATACGTTATGCGTTATGCGTTATGCGTTATGCGTTATGCGTTAATCGTTATGCGTTATGCGTTATGCATTATGCGTTATGCGTTATGCGTTATGCGTTATGCGTTATTCGTTCTGAGTAATGAGTTATAAGTTATGCGTTATGCGTTATGCGTTATGCGTTATGCGTTATGCGTTATGCGTTATGCGTTATGCGTTATGCGTTATGCGTTATGCTTCATGCGTTATGCGTTATGCGTTATGCGTTATGCGTTATGCGTTATGCGTTATGCGTTATGCGTTATGCGTTATGCGCTATGCGTTATACGGTATGCGTTATGCGTTATGCGTTATGCGTTATGCGTTATGCGTTATGCGTTATGCGTTATGCGTTATGCGTTATGCGTTATGCGTTATGCGTTATGCGTTATGCGTTATGCGTTATGCGTTATGCTTTATGCGTTATGCGTCATGCGTTATGCTTTATGCGTTATGCGTTACTCCTTATGAGTTATGGGTTATAAGTTATGCGTAATGCGTTATGCGTTATGCGTTATGCGTTATGCTTTATCCGTTATGCGTTATGCGTTATGCTTTATGCGTTATGCGTTATGAGTTATGAGTAATGGGTTATAAGTTATGCGTTATGCGTTATTCGTTATGAGTAATGAGTTATAAGTTATGCGTTATGCGTTATGCTTTATGCGTTATGCGTTATGCGTTATGCGTTATGCGTTATGCGTTATGCGTTATGCGTTATGCGTTATGCGTTTTGCGTTATGCGTTATGCGTTATGCGTTATGCGTTGTGCGTTATACGTTTGCGTTATGCGTTATGCGTTATGCTTTATGCGTTATGCGTTATGCGTTATGCGATATGCGTTATGCGTTATGCGTTATGCGATATGCGTAATGCGATATGCGTAATGCGTTATGCGTTATGCGTTATGCGTTATGCGTTATGCGTTAGGGGTTATGCGTTATGCGTTATGCGTTATGCTTTATGCGTTATGCATTATGCGTTATGCGTTATGCGATATGCGTTATCCGTTATGCGTTATGCGTTATGCGTTATGCGTTATGCGTTATGCGTTATGCGTTATGCGTTATGCGTTATGCGTTATGCGTTATGCGTTATGCGTTATGCGTTATGCCTTATGCGTTATGCGTTATTCGTTATGAGTAATGAGTTATAAGTTATGCGTTATGCGTTATGCTTCATGCGTTATGCGTTATGCGTTATGCGTTATGCGTTATGCGTTATGCGTTATGCGTTATGCGTTATGCGTTATGCGTTATGCGTTATGCTTTATGCGTTATGCGTCATGCGTTATGCTTTATGCGTTATGCGTTACTCCTTATGAGTTATGGGTTATAAGTTATGCGTTATGCGTTATGCGTTATGCGTTATACGTTATGCGTTATGCGTTATGCGTGATCCGTTATGTGTTAGGCGATATACGTTTTGCGGTATTCGTTATGCGTTATGCGTTATGCGTTATCCGTTGTTCGTTATGCGTTATGCGTTGTGCGTTATACGTTTGCGTTATGCGTTATGCGTTATGCGTTATGCGTTATGCGTTATGCGTTATGCGTTATGCGTTATGCGTTATGCGTTATGCTTTATGCCTTATGCGTTATGCGTTATTCGTTATGAGTAATGAGTTATAAGTTATGCGTTATGCGTTATGCTTCATGCGTTATGCGTTATGCGTTATGCGTTATGTGTTATGCGTTATGCGTTATGCGTTATGCGCTATGCGTTATACGGTATGCGTTATGCGTTATGCGTTATGCGTTATGCGTTATGCGTTATGCGTTATGCGTTATGCGTTATGCGTTATGCGTTATGCGTTATGCGTTATGCGTTATGCGTTATGCTTTATGCGTTATGCGTCATGCGTTATGCTTTATGCGTTATGCGTTATGAGTTATGAGTAATGAGTTATAAGTTATGCGTTATGCGTTATACGTTATACGTTATGCGTTATGCGTTATGCGTTATGCGTTATGCGTTATGCGTTATGCGTTATGCATTATGCGTTATGCGTTATGCTTTATGCGTTATGCGTTACTCCTTATGAGTTATGAGTTATAAGTTATGCGTAATGCGGTATGCGTTATACGTTATACGTTATGCGTTATGCGTTATGCGTTATGCGTTATGCGGTATGCGTTATGCATTATGTGTTATGCGTTATGCGTTATGCGTTAAGCGTTATGCGTTTTGCTGTATTTGTTATGCGTTGTGCATTATGAGTTATGCGTTATGTGTTATTCTTTATGCGTTATGCGTTATGCGTTACGCTTTATGCGTTATGCATTATGCGTTATGCGTTATGCGTTATGCATTATGCGTTATGCGTTATGCGTTATGCATTATGCGTTATGCGTTATGCGTGATCTGTTATGCGTTAAGCGTTATGCGTTTTGCTGTATTCGTAATGCGTTGTGCATTATGTGTTATGCGTTATGTGTTATGCGTTATGCGTTATGCGTTATGCGTTATACGTTATGCGTTATGCGTTATGCGTGATCCGTTATGTGTTAGGCGATATACGTTTTGCGGTATTCGTTATGCGTTATGCGTTATGCGTTATCCGTTGTTCGTTATGCGTTATGCGTTGTGCGTTATACGTTTGCGTTATGCGTTATGCGTAATACGGTATGCGTTATACGTTATGCGTTATGCGTTATGAGTTATACGTTATGCGTTATGCGTTAGGGGTTATGCGTTATGCGGTATGCGTTATGCTTTATGCGTTATGCATTATGCGTTATGCGTTATGCGATATGCGTTATCCGTTATGCGTTATGCGTTATGCGTTATTCGTTATGAGTAATGAGTTATAAGTTATGCGTTATGCGTTATGCTTTATGCGTTATGCGTTATGCGTTATGCGTTATGCGTTATGCGTTATGCGTTATGCGTTATGCGTTATGCGTTTTGCGTTATGCGTTATGCGTTATGCGTTGTGCGTTATACGTTTGCGTTATGCGTTATGCGTTATGCTTTATGCGTTATGCGTTATGCGTTATGCGTTATGCGTTATGCGATATGCGTAATGCGTTATGCGTTATGCGTTATGCGTTATGCGTTATGCGTTATGCGTTATGCGTTATGCGTTATGCGTTATGCGTTATGCATTATGCGTTATGCGTTATGCGTTATGCGTTATGCGTTATTCGTTCTGAGTAATGAGTTATAAGTTATGCGTTATGCGTTATGCTTTATGCATTATGCGTTATGCGTTATGCGTTATGCGTTATGCGTTATGCGTTATGCGTTATGCGTTATGCGTTATGCTTCATGCGTTATGCGTTATGCGTTATGCGTTATGCGTTATGCGTTATGCGTTATGCGTTATGCGTTATGCGCTATGCGTTATACGGTATGCGTTATGCGTTATGCGTTATGCGTTATGCGTTATGCGTTATGCGTTATGCGTTATGCGTTATGCGTTATGCGTTATGCGTTATGCGTTATGCGTTATGCGTTATGCGTTATGCGTTATGCGTTATGCGTTATGCTTTATGCGTTATGCGTCATGCGTTATGCTTTATGCGTTATGCGTTACTCCTTATGAGTTATGGGTTATAAGTTATGCGTAATGCGTTATGCGTTATGCGTTATGCATTATGCTTTATCCGTTATGCGTTATGCGTTATGCTTTATGCGTTATGCGTTATGAGTTATGAGTAATGAGTTATAAGTTATGCGTTATGCGTTATTCGTTATGAGTAATGAGTTATAAGTTATGCGTTATGCGTTATGCTTTATGCGTTATGCGTTATGCGTTATGCGTTATGCGTTATGCGTTATGCGTTATGCGTTTTGCGTTATGCGTTATGCGTTATGCGTTATGCGTTGTGCGTTATACGTTTGCGTTATGCGTTATGCGTTATGCTTTATGCGTTATGCGTTATGCGATATGCGTTATGCGTTATGCGTTATGCGATATGCGTAATGCGTTATGCGTTATGCGTTATGCGTTATGCGTTATGCGTTATGCGTTAGGGGTTATGCGTTATGCGTTATGCGTTATGCTTTATGCGTTATGCATTATGCGTTATGCGTTATGCGATATGCGTTATCCGTTATGCGTTATGCGTTATGCGTTATTCGTTATGAGTAATGAGTTATAAGTTATGCGTTATGCGTTATGCTTTATGCGTTATGCGTTATGCGTTATGCGTTATGCGTTATGCGTTATGCGTTATGCGTTATACGTTATGCGTTTTGCGTTATGCGTTATGCGTTATGCGTTGTGCGTTATGCGTTATGCGTTATGCGATATGCGTAATGCGTTATGCGTTATGCGTTATGCGTTATGCGTTATGCGTTATGCGTTAGGGGTTATGCGTTATGCGTTATGCGTTATGCTTTATGCGTTATGCATTATGCGTTATGCGTTATGCGATATGCGTTATCCGTTATGCGTTATGCGTTATGCGTTATGCGTTATGCGTTATGCGTTATGCGTTATGCGTTATGCGTTATGCGTTATGCGTTATGCGTTATGCGTTATGCGTTATGCGTTATTCTTTATGAGTAATGAGTTATAAGTTATGCGTTATGCGTTATGCTTCATGCGTTATGCGTTATGCGTTATGCGTCATGCGTTATGCGTTATGCGTTATGCGTTATGCGTTATGCGTTATGCGTTATGCTTTATGCGTTATGCGTCATGCGTTATGCTTTATGCGTTATGCGTTACTCCTTATGAGTTATGGGTTATAAGTTATGCGTTATGCGTTATGATTTATGCGTTATACGTTATGCGTTATGCGTTATGCGTGATCCGTTATGTGTTAGGCGATATACGTTTTGCGGTATTCGTTATGCGTTATGCGTTATGCGTTATCCGTTGTTCGTTATGCGTTATGCGTTGTGCGTTATACGTTTGCGTTATGCGTTATGCGTTATACGGTATGCGTTATACGTTATGCGTTATGCGTTATGAGTTATACGTTATGCGTTATGCGTTAGGGGTTATGCGTTATGCGTTATGCGTTATGCTTTATGCGTTATGCATTATGCGTTATGCGTTATGCGATATGCGTTATCCGTTATGCGTTATGCGTTATGCGTTATTCGTTATGAGTAATGAGTTATAAGTTATGCGTTATGCGTTATGCTTTATGCGTTATGCGTTATGCGTTATGCGTTATGCGTTATGCGTTATGCGTTATGCGTTATGCGTTATGCGTTTTGCGTTATGCGTTATGCGTTATGCGTTGTGCGTTATACGTTTGCGTTATGCGTTATGTGTTATGCTTTATGCGTTATGCGTTATGCGTTATGCGTTATGCGTTATGCGTTATGCGATATGCGTAATGCGTTATGCGTTATGCGTTATGCGTTATGCGTTATGCGTTATGCGTTATACGGTATGCGTTATGCGTTATGCGTTATGCGTTATGCGTTATGCGTTATGCGTTATGCGTTATGCGTTATGCGTTATGCGTTATGCGCTATGCGTTATACGGTATGCGTTATGCGTTATGCGTTATGCGTTATGCGTTATGCGTTATGCGTTATGCGTTATGCGTTATGCGTTATGCGTTATGCGTTATGCGTTATGCGTTATGCGTTATGCGTTATGCGTTATGCGTTATGCTTTATGCGTTATGCGTCATGCGTTATGCTTTATGCGTTATGCGTTACTCCTTATGAGTTATGGGTTATAAGTTATGCGTAATGCGTTATGCGTTATGCGTTATGCATTATGCTTTATCCGTTATGCGTTATGAGTTATGCTTTATGCGTTATGCGTTATGAGTTATGAGTAATGAGTTATAAGTTATGCGTTATGCGTTATTCGTTATGAGTAATGAGTTATAAGTTATGCGTTATGCGTTATGCTTTATGCGTTATGCGTTATGCGTTATGCGTTATGCGTTATGCGTTATGCGTTATGCGTTATGCGTTATGCGTTTTGCGTTATGCGTTATGCGTTATGCGTTATGCGTTGTGCGTTATACGTTTGCGTTATGCGTTATGCGTTATGCTTTATGCGTTATGCGTTATGCGATATGCGTTATGCGTTATGCGTTATGCGATATGCGTAATGCGTTATGCGTTATGCGTTATGCGTTATGCGTTATGCGTTAGGGGTTATGCGTTATGCGTTATGCGTTATGCGTTATGCGTTATGCATTATGCGTTATGCGTTATGCGATATGCGTTATCCGTTATGCGTTATGCGTTATGCGTTATTCGTTATGAGTAATGAGTTATAAGTTATGCGTTATGCGTTATGCTTTATGCGTTATGCGTTATGCGTTATGCGTTATGCGTTATGCGTTATGCGTTATGCGTTATGCGTTATGCGTTATGCGTTATGCGTTGTGCGTTATGCGTTATGCGTTATGCGATATGCGTAATGCGTTATGCGTTATGCGTTATGCGTTATGCGTTATGCGTTATGCGTTAGGGGTTATGCGTTATGCGTTATGCGTTATGCTTTATGCGTTATGCATTATGCGTTATGCGTTATGCGATATGCGTTATCCGTTATGCGTTATGCGTTATGCGTTATGCGTTATGCGTTATGCGTTATGCGTTATGCGTTATGCGTTATGCGTTATGCGTTATGCGTTATGCCTTATGCGTTATGCGTTATTCGTTATGAGTAATGAGTTATAAGTTATGCGTTATGCGTTATGCTTCATGCGTTATGCGTTATGCGTTATGCGTTATGCGTTATGCGTTATGCGTTATGCGTTATGCGTTATGCGTTATGCGTTATGCGTTATGCGTTATGCGTTATGCTTTATGCGTTATGCGTCATGCGTTATGCTTTATGCGTTATGCGTTACTCCTTATGAGTTATGGGTTATAAGTTATGCGTTATGCGTTATGCGTTATGCGTTATACGTTATGCGTTATGCGTTATGCGTGATCCGTTATGTGTTAGGCGATATACGTTTTGCGGTATTCGTTATGCGTTATGCGTTATGCGTTATCCGTTGTTCGTTATGCGTTATGCGTTGTGCGTTATACGTTTGCGTTATGCGTTATGCGTTATACGGTATGCGTTATACGTTATGCGTTATGCGTTATGAGTTATACGTTATGCGTTATGCGTTAGGGGTTATGCGTTATGCGTTATGCTTTATGCGTTATGCATTATGCGTTATGCGTTATGCGATATGCGTTATCCGTTATGCGTTATGCGTTATGCGTTATTCGTTATGAGTAATGAGTTATAAGTTATGCGTTATGCGTTATGCTTTATGCGTTATGCGTTATGCGTTATGCGTTATGCGTTATGCGTTATGCGTTATGCGTTATGCGTTATGCGTTTTGCGTTATGCGTTATGCGTTATGCGTTGTGCGTTATACGTTTGCGTTATGCGTTATGTGTTATGCTTTATGCGTTATGCGTTATGCGTTATGCGTTATGCGTTATGCGTTATGCGATATGCGTAATGCGTTATGCGTTATGCGTTATGCGTTATGCGTTATGCGTTATGCGTTATGCGTTATGCGTTATGCGTTATGCATTATGCGTTATGCGTTATGCGTTATGCTTTATGCGTTATTCGTTCTGAGTAATGAGTTATAAGTTATGCGTTATGCGTTATGCTTTATGCATTATGCGTTATGCGTTATGCGTTATGCGTTATGCGTTATGCGTTATGCGTTATGCGTTATGCGTTATGCTTCATGCGTTATGCGTTATGCGTTATGCGTTATGCGTTATGCGTTATGCGTTATGCGTTATGCGTTATGCGTTATGCGCTATGCGTTATACGGTATGCGTTATGCGTTATGCGTTATGCGTTATGCGTTATGCGTTATGCGTTATGCGTTATGCGTTATGCGTTATGCGTTATGCGTTATGCGTTATGCGTTATGCGTTATGCTTTATGCGTTATGCGTCATGCGTTATGCTTTATGCGTTATGCGTTACTCCTTATGAGTTATGGGTTATAAGTTAAGCGTAATGCGTTATGCGTTATGCGTTATGCATTATGCTTTATCCGTTATGCGTTATGCGTTATGCTTTATGCGTTATGCGTTATGAGTTATGAGTAATGAGTTATAAGTTATGCGTTATGCGTTATTCGTTATGAGTAATGAGTTATAAGTTATGCGTTATGCGTTATGCTTTATGCGTTATGCGTTATGCGTTATGCGTTTTGCGTTATGCGTTATGCGTTATGCGTTGTGCGTTATACGTTTGCGTTATGCGTTATGCGTTATGCTTTATGCGTTATGCGTTATGCGATATGCGTTATGCGTTATGCGTTATGCGATATGCGTAATGCGTTATGCGTTATGCGTTATGCGTTATGCGTTATGCGTTAGGGGTTATGCGTTATGCGTTATGCGTTATGCTTTATGCGTTATGCATTATGCGTTATGCGTTATGCGATATGCGTTATCCGTTATGCGTTATGCGTTATGCGTTATTCGTTATGAGTAATGAGTTATAAGTTATGCGTTATGCGTTATGCTTTATGCGTTATGCGTTATGCGTTATGCGTTATGCGTTATGCGTTTTGCGTTATGCGTTATGCGTTATGCGTTGTGCGTTATGCGTTATGCGTTCTGCGATATGCGTAATGCGTTATGCGTTATGCGTTATGCGTTATGCGTTATGCGTTATGCGTTAGGGGTTATGCGTTATGCGTTATGCGTTATGCTTTATGCGTTATGCATTATGCGTTATGCGTTATGCGATATGCGTTATCCGTTATGCGTTATGCGTTATGCGTTATGCGTTATGCGTTATGCGTTATGCGTTATGCGTTATGCGTTATGCGTTATGCGTTATGCGTTATGCCTTATGCGTTATGCGTTATTCGTTATGAGTAATGAGTTATAAGTTATGCGTTATGCGTTATGCTTCATGCGTTATGCGTTATGCGTTATGCGTTATGCGTTATGCGTTATGCGTTATGCGTTATGCGTTATGCGTTATGCGTTATGCGTTATGCGTTATGCGTTATGCTTTATGCGTTATGCGTCATGAGTTATGCTTTATGCGTTATGCGTTACTCCTTATGAGTTATGGGTTATAAGTTATGCGTAATGCGTTATGCGTTATGCGTTATGCATTATGCTTTATCCGTTATGCGTTATGCGTTATGCTTTATGCGTTATGCGTTATGAGTTATGAGTAATGAGTTATAAGTTATGCGTTATGCGTTATTCGTTATGAGTAATGAGTTATAAGTTATGCGTTATGCGTTATGCTTTATGCGTTATGCGTTATGCGTTATGCGTTATGCGTTATGCGTTATGCGTTATGCGTTATGCGTTATGCGTTTTGCGTTATGCGTTATGCGTTATGCGTTGTGCGTTATTCGTTTGCGTTATGCGTTATGCGTTATGCTTTATGCGATATGCGTTATGCGTTATGCGTTATGCGTTATGCGTTATGCGTTATGCGTTATGCGATATGCGTAATGCGTTATGCGTTATGCGTTATGCTTTATGCGTTATGCGTTATGCGTTATGCGTTATGCGTTATGCGTTATGCGTTATGCGATATGCGTAATGCGTTATGCGTTATGCATTATGCGTTATGCGTTATGCGTTATGCGTTATGCGTTATGCGTTATGCGTTATGCGTTATGCATTATGCGTTATGCGTTATGCGTTATGCGTTATGCGTTATGCGTTATTCGTTATGAGTAATGAGTTATAAGTTATGCGTTATGCGTTATGCGTTATGCGTTATGCGTTATGCGTTATGCGTTATGCGTTATGCGTTATGCGTTATGCGTTATGCGTTATGCCTTATGCGTTATGCGTTATTCGTTATGAGTAATGAGTTATAAGTTATGCGTTATGCGTTATGCTTCATGCGTTATGCGTTATGCGTTATGCGCTATGTGTTATGCGTTATGCGTTATGCGTTATGCGCTATGCGTTATACGGTATGCGTTATGCGTTATGCGTTATGCGTTATGCGTTATGCGTTATGCGTTATGCGTTATGCGTTATGCGTTATGCGTTATGCGTTATGCGTTATGCTTTATGCGTTATGCGTCATGCGTTATGCTTTATGCGTTATGCGTTATGAGTTATGAGTAATGAGTTATAAGTTATGCGTTATGCGTTATACGTTATACGTTATGCGTTATGCGTTATGCGTTATGCGTTATGCGTTATGCGTTATGCGTTATGCATTATGCGTTATGCGTTATGCTTTATGCGTTATGCGTTATGCTTTATGCGTTATGCGTTACTCCTTATGAGTTATGAGTTATAAGTTATGCGTAATGCGGTATGCGTTATACGTTATACGTTATGCGTTATGCGTTATGCGTTATGCGTTATGCGTTATGCGTTATGCGTTATGCATTATGCGTTATGCGTTATGCGTTATGCGTTAAGCGTTATGCGTTTTGCTGTATTCGTTATGCGTTGTGCATTATGAGTTATGCGTTATGTGTTATGCTTTATGCGTTATGCGTTAAGCGTTACGCTTTATGCGTTATGCATTATGCGTTATGCATTATGCGTTATGCATTATGCGTTATGCGTTATGCGTGATCCGTTATGCGTTAAGCGTTATGCGTTTTGCTGTATTCGTAATGCGTTGTGCATTATGTGTTATGCGTTATGTGTTATGCGTTATGCGTTATGCGTTATACGTTATGCGTTATGCGTTATGCGTGATCCGTTATGTGTTAGGCGATATACGTTTTGCGGTATTCGTTATGCGTTATGCGTTATGCGTTATGCGTTATCCGTTGTTCGTTATGCGTTATGCGTTGTGCGTTATACGTTTGCGTTATGCGTTATGCGTTATACGGTATGCGTTATGCGTTATACGTTATGCGTCATGCGTTATGCGATATGCGTTATGCGTTATGCGTTATGCGTTATGCGTTATGCGTTATGCCTTATGCGTTATGCGTTATTCGTTATGAGTAATGAGTTATAAGTTATGCGTTATGCGTTATGCTTCATGCGTTATGCGTTATGCGTTATGCGTTATGCGTTATGCGTTATGCGTTATGCGTTAAGCGTTATGCGTTATGCGTTATGCGTTATGCGTTATGCGTTATGCGTTATGCGTTATGCGTTATGAGTAATGAGTTATAAGTTATGCGTTATGCGTTATGCTTTATGCATTATGCGTTATGCGTTATGCGTTATGCGTTATGCGTTATGCGTTATGCGTTATGCGTTATGCGTTATGCCTTATGCGTTATGCTTTATTCGTTATGAGTAATGAGTTATAAGTTATGCGTTATGCGTTATGCTTCATGCGTTATGCGTTATGCGTTATGCGTTATGTGTTATGCGATATGCGTTATGCGTTATGCGCTATGCGTTATACGGTATGCGTTATGCGTTATGCGTTATGCGTTATGCGTTATGCGTTATGCGTTATGCGTTATGCGTTATGCGTTATGCGTTATGCTTTATGCGTTATGCGTCATGCGTTATGCTTTATGCGTTATGCGTTATGAGTTATGAGTAATGAGTTATAAGTTATGCGTTATGCGTTATACGTTATACGTTATGCGTTATGCGTTATGCGTTATGCGTTATGCGTTATGCGTTATGCGTTATGCATTATGCGTTATGCGTTATGCTTTATGCGTTATGCGTTATGCTTTATGCGTTATGCGTTACTCCTTATGAGTTATGAGTTATAAGTTATGCGTAATGCGGTATGCGTTATACGTTATACGTTATGCGTTATGCGTTATGCGTTATGCGTTATGCGTTATGCGTTATGCGTTATGCGTTATGCATTATGCGTTATGCGTTATGCGTTATGCGTTAAGCGTTATGCGTTTTGCTGTATTCGTTATGCGTTGTGCATTATGAGTTATGCGTTATGTGTTATGCTTTATGCGTTATGCGTTATGCGTTACGCTTTATGCGTTATGCATTATGCGTTATGCGTTATGCGTTATGCATTATGCGTTATGCGTTATGCGTGATACGTTATGCGTTAAGCGTTATGCGTTTTGCTGTATTCGTAATGCGTTGTGCATTATGTGTTATGCGTTATGTGTTATGCGTTATGCGTTATGCGTTATACGTTATGCGTTATGCGTTATGCGTGATCCGTTATGTGTTAGGCGATATACGTTTTGCGGTATTCGTTATGCGTTATGCGTTATGCGTTATGCGTTATCCGTTGTTCGTTATGCGTTATGCGTTGTGCGTTATACGTTTGCGTTATGCGTTATGCGTTATACGGTATGCGTTATGCGTTATACGTTATGCGTTATGCGTTATGCGATATGCGTTATGCGTTATGCGTTATGCATTATGCGTTATGCGTTATGCGTTATGCGTTAAGCGTTATGCGTTTTGCTGTATTCGTTATGCGTTGTGCATTATGAGTTATGCGTTATGTGTTATGCTTTATGCGTTATGCGTTAAGCGTTACGCTTTATGCGTTATGCATTATGCGTTATGCATTATGCGTTATGCATTATGCGTTATGCGTTATGCGTGATCCGTTATGCGTTAAGCGTTATGCGTTTTGCGTTATGCATTATGCGTTATGCGTTATGCGATATGCGTTATGTGTTATGCGTTATGCGTTATGCGTTATGCGTTATACGTTATGCGTTATGCGTTATGCGTGATCCGTTATGTGTTAGACGATATACGTTTTGCGGTATTCGTTATGCGTTATGCGTTATGCGTTATGCGTTATCCGTTGTTCGTTATGCGTTATGCGTTGTGCGTTATACGTTTGCGTTATGCGTTATGCGTTATACGGTATGCGTTATGCGTTATACGTTATGCGTCATGCGTTATGCGATATGCGTTATGCGTTATGCGTTATGCGTTATGCGTTATGCGTTATGCCTTATGCGTTATGCGTTATTCGTTATGAGTAATGAGTTATAAGTTATGCGTTATGCGTTATGCTTCATGCGTTATGCGTTATGCGTTATGCGTTATGCGTTATGCGTTATGCGTTATGCGATATGCGTTATGCGTTATGCGTTATGCATTATGCGTTATGCGTTATGCGTTATGCGTTAAGCGTTATGCGTTTTGCTGTATTCGTTATGCGTTGTGCATTATGAGTTATGCGTTATGTGTTATGCTTTATGCGTTATGCGTTAAGCGTTACGCTTTATGCGTTATGCATTATGCGTTATGCATTATGCGTTATGCATTATGCGTTATGCGTTATGCGTTATGCGTGATCCGTTATGCGTTAAGCGTTATGCGTTTTGCTGTATTCGTAATGCGTTGTGCATTATGTGTTATGCGTTATGTGTTATGCGTTATGCGTAATGCGTTATGCGTTATGCGTTATGCGTTATCCGTTGTTCGTTATGCGTTATGCGTTGTGCGTTATACGTTTGCGTTATGCGTTATGCGTTATACGGTATGCGTTATGCGTTATACGTTATGCGTCATGCGTTATGCGATATGCGTTATGCGTTATGCGTTATGCGTTATGCGTTATGCGTTATGCCTTATGCGTTATGCGTTATGCGTTTTGCTGTATTCGTAATGCGTTGTGCATTATGTGTTATGCGTTATGTGTTATGCGTTATGCGTTATGCGTTATACGTTATGCGTTATGCGTTATGCGTGAACCGTTATGTGTTAGGCGATATACGTTTTGCGGTATTCGTTATGCGTTATGCGTTATGCGTTATGCGTTATCCGTTGTTCGTTATGCGTTATGCGTTGTGCGTTATACGTTTGCGTTATGCGTTATGCGTTATACGGTATGCGTTATGCGTTATACGTTATGCGTTATGCGTTATGCGATATGCGTTATGCGTTATGCGTTATGCTTTATGCGTTATGCGTTATGCGTTATGCGTTAAGCGTTATGCGTTTTGCTGTATTCGTTATGCGTTGTGCATTATGAGTTATGCGTTATGTGTTATGCTTTATGCGTTATGCGTTAAGCGTTACGCTTTATGCGTTATGCATTATGCGTTATGCATTATGCGTTATGCATTATGCGTTATGCGTTATGCGTGATCCGTTATGCGTTATGCGTTATGCGTTTTGCTGTATTCGTAATGCGTTGTGCATTATGTGTTATGCGTTATGTGTTATGCGTTATGCGTTATGCGTTATACGTTATGCGTTATGCGTTATGCGTGATCCGTTATGTGTTAGGCGATATACGTTTTGCGGTATTCGTTATGCGTTATGCGTTATGCGTTATCCGTTGTTCGTTATGCGTTATGCGTTGTGCGTTATACGTTTGCGTTATGCGTTATGCGTTATACGGTATGCGTTATGCGTTATACGTTATGCGTCATGCGTTATGCGATATGCGTTATGCGTTATGCGTTATGCGTTATGCGTTATGCGTTATGCCTTATGCGTTATGCGTTATTCGTTATGAGTAATGAGTTATAAGTTATGCGTTATGCGTTATGCTTCATGCGTTATGCGTTATGCGTTATGCGTTATGCGTTATGCGTTATGCGTTATGCGTTATGCGTTATGAGTAATGAGTTATAAGTTATGCGTTATGCGTTATGCTTTATGCATTATGCGTTATGCGTTATGCGTTATGCGTTATGCGTTATGCGTTATGCGTTATGCGTTATGCGTTATGCCTTATGCGTTATGCGTTATTCGTTATGAGTAATGAGTTATAAGTTATGCGTTATGCGTTATGCTTCATGCGTTATGCGTTATGCGTTATGCGTTATGTGTTATGCGATATGCGTTATGCGTTATGCGCTATGCGTTATACGGTATGCGTTATGCGTTATGCGTTATGCGTTATGCGTTATGCGTTATGCGTTATGCGTTATGCGTTATGCGTTATGCGTTATGCGTTATGCGTTATGCGTTATGCGTTATGCTTTATGCGTTATGCGTAATGCGTTATGCTTTATGCGTTATGCGTTATGAGTTATGAGTAATGAGTTATAAGTTATGCGTTATGCGTTATACGTTATACGTTATGCGTTATGCGTTATGCGTTATGCGTTATGCGTTATGCGTTATGCGTTATGCATTATGCGTTATGCGTTATGCGTTATGCGTTATGCGTTATGCGTTATGCATTATGCGTTATGCGTTATGCGTTATGCGTTAAGCGTTATGCGTTTTGCTGTATTCGTTATGCGTTGTGCATTATGAGTTATGCGTTATGTGTTATGCTTTATGCGTTATGCGTTAAGCGTTACGCTTTATGCGTTATGCATTATGCGTTATGCATTATGCGTTATGCGTTATGCGTTATGCGTTATGCGTTATGCGTTATGCATTATGCGTTATGCGTTATGCGTTATGCGTTAAGCGTTATGCGTTTTGCTGTATTCGTTATGCGTTGTGCATTATGAGTTATGCGTTATGTGTTATGCTTTATGCGTTATGCGTTAAGCGTTACGCTTTATGCGTTATGCATTATGCGTTATGCGTTATGCGTTATGCGTTATGCGTTATGCATTATGCGTTATGCGTTATGCGTTATGCGTTATGCGTTATGCTTTATGCGTTATGCGTTATGCTTTATGCGTTATGCGTTACTCCTTATGAGTTATGAGTTATAAGTTATGCGTAATGCGGTATGCGTTATACGTTATACGTTATGCGTTATGCGTTATGCGTTATGCGTTACGCTTTATGCGTTATGCATTATGCGTTATGCATTATGCGTTATGCGTTAAGCGTTATGCGTTTTGCTGTATTCGTTATGCGTTGTGCATTATGAGTTATGCGTTATGTGTTATGCTTTATGCGTTATGCGTTAAGCGTTACGCTTTATGCGTTATGCATTATGCGTTATGCATTATGCGTTATGCATTATGCGTTATGCGTTATGCGTGATCCGTTATGCGTTAAGCGTTATGCGTTTTGCTGTATTCGTAATGCGTTGTGCATTATGTGTTATGCGTTATGTGTTATGCGTTATGCGTTATGCGTTATACGTTATGCGTTATGCGTTATGCGTGATCCGTTATGTGTTAGGCGATATACGTTTTGCGGTATTCGTTATGCGTTATGCGTTATGCGTTATGCGTTATCCGTTGTTCGTTATGCGTTATGCGTTGTGCGTTATACGTTTGCGTTATGCGTTATGCGTTATACGGTATGCGTTATGCGTTATACGTTATGCGTCATGCGTTATGCGATATGCGTTATGCGTTATGCGTTATGCGTTATGCGTTATGCGTTATGCCTTATGCGTTATGCGTTATTCGTTATGAGTAATGAGTTATAAGTTATGCGTTATGCGTTATGCTTCATGCGTTATGCGTTATGCGTTATGCGTTATGCGTTATGCGTTATGCGTTATGCGTTAAGCGTTATGCGTTATGCGTTATGCGTTATGCGTTATGCGTTATGCGTTATGCGTTATGAGTAATGAGTTATAAGTTATGCGTTATGCGTTATGCTTTATGCATTATGCGTTATGCGTTATGCGTTATGCGTTATGCGTTATGCGTTATGCGTTATGCGTTATGCGTTATGCGTTATGCCTTATGCGTTATGCGTTATTCGTTATGAGTAATGAGTTATAAGTTATGCGTTATGCGTTATGCTTCATGCGTTATGCGTTATGCGTTATGCGTTATGTGTTATGCGATATGCGTTATGCGTTATGCGCTATGCGTTATACGGTATGCGTTATGCGTTATGCGTTATGCGTTATGCGTTATGCGTTATGCGTTATGCGTTATGCGTTATGCGTTATGCGTTATGCGTTATGCGTTATGCGTTATGCTTTATGCGTTATGCGTCATGCGTTATGCTTTATGCGTTATGCGTTATGAGTTATGAGTAATGAGTTATAAGTTATGCGTTATGCGTTATACGTTATACGTTATGCGTTATGCGTTATGCGTTATGCGTTATGCGTTATGCGTTATGCGTTATGCGTTATGCGTTATGCATTATGCGTTATGCGTTATGCTTTATGCGTTATGCGTTATGCTTTATGCGTTATGCGTTACTCCTTATGAGTTATGAGTTATAAGTTATGCGTAATGCGGTATGCGTTATACGTTATACGTTATGCGTTATGCGTTATGCGTTATGCGTTATGCGTTATGCGTTATGCGTTATGCATTATGCGTTATGCGTTATGCGTTATGCGTTAAGCGTTATGCGTTTTGCTGTATTCGTTATGCGTTGTGCATTATGAGTTATGCGTTATGTGTTATGCTTTATGCGTTATGCGTTATGCGTTACGCTTTATGCGTTATGCATTATGCGTTATGCGTTATGCGTTATGCATTATGCGTTATGCGTTATGCGTTATACGTTATGCGTTAAGCGTTATGCGTTTTGCTGTATTCGTAATGCGTTGTGCATTATGGGTTATGCGTTATGTGTTATGCGTTATGCGTTATGCGTTATACGTTATGCGTTATGCGTTATGCGTGATCCGTTATGTGTTAGGCGATATACGTTTTGCGGTATTCGTTATGCGTTATGCGTTATGCGTTATGCGTTATCCGTTGTTCGTTATGCGTTATGCGTTGTGCGTTATACGTTTGCGTTATGCGTTATGCGTTATACGGTATGCGTTATGCGTTATACGTTATGCGTTATGCGTTATGCGATATGCGTTATGCGTTATGCGTTATGCATTATGCGTTATGCGTTATGCGTTATGCGTTAAGCGTTATGCGTTTTGCTGTATTCGTTATGCGTTGTGCATTATGAGTTATGCGTTAAGCGTTATGCGTTTTGCTGTATTCGTAATGCGTTGTGCATTATGTGTTATGCGTTATGTGTTATGCGTTATGCGTTATGCGTTATACGTTATGCGTTATGCGTTATGCGTGATCCGTTATGTGTTAGGCGATATACGTTTTGCGGTATTCGTTATGCGTTATGCGTTATGCGTTATGCGTTATCCGTTGTTCGTTATGCGTTATGCGTTGTGCGTTATACGTTTGCGTTATGCGTTATGCGTTATACGGTATGCGTTATGCGTTATACGTTATGCGTTATGCGTTATGCGATATGCGTTATGCGTTATGCGTTATGCATTATGCGTTATGCGTTATGCGTTATGCGTTAAGCGTTATGCGTTTTGCTGTATTCGTTATGCGTTGTGCATTATGAGTTATGCGTTATGTGTTATGCTTTATGCGTTATGCGTTAAGCGTTACGCTTTATGCGTTATGCATTATGCGTTATGCATTATGCGTTATGCATTATGCGTTATGCGTTATGCGTGATCCGTTATGCGTTAAGCGTTATGCGTTATGCGTTATGCGTTATGCGTTATGCGTTATGCGTTATGCGTTATGAGTAATGAGTTATAAGTTATGCGTTATGCGTTATGCTTTATGCATTATGCGTTATGCGTTATGCGTTATGCGTTATGCGTTATGCGTTATGCGTTATGCGTTATGCGTTATGCCTTATGCGTTATGCGTTATTCGTTATGAGTAATGAGTTATAAGTTATGCGTTATGCGTTATGCTTCATGCGTTATGCGTTATGCGTTATGCGTTATGTGTTATGCGATATGCGTTATGCGTTATGCGCTATGCGTTATACGGTATGCGTTATGCGTTATGCGTTATGCGTTATGCGTTATGCGTTATGCGTTATGCGTTATGCGTTATGCGTTAAGCGTTATGCGTTTTGCTGTATTCGTAATGCGTTGTGCATTATGTGTTATGCGTTATGTGTTATGCGTTATGCGTTATGCGTTATACGTTATGCGTTATGCGTTATGCGTGATCCGTTATGTGTTAGGCGATATACGTTTTGCGGTATTCGTTATGCGTTATGCGTTATGCGTTATGCGTTATCCGTTGTTCGTTATGCGTTATGCGTTGTGCGTTATACGTTTGCGTTATGCGTTATGCGTTATACGGTATGCGTTATGCGTTATACGTTATGCGTTATGCGTTATGCGATATGCGTTATGCGTTATGCGTTATGCATTATGCGTTATGCGTTATGCGTTATGCGTTAAGCGTTATGCGTTTTGCTGTATTCGTTATGCGTTGTGCATTATGAGTTATGCGTTATGTGTTATGCTTTATGCGTTGTGCATTATGTGTTATGCGTTATGTGTTATGCGTTATGCGTTATGCGTTATGCGTTACGCTTTATGCGTTATGCATTATGCGTTATGAGTTATGAGTAATGAGTTATAAGTTATGCGTTATGCGTTATACGTTATACGTTATGCGTTATGCGTTATGCGTTATGCGTTATGCATTATGCGTTATGCGTTATGCGTTATGCGTTAAGCGTTATGCGTTTTGCTGTATTCGTTATGCGTTGTGCATTATGAGTTATGCGTTATGTGTTATGCTTTATGCGTTATGCGTTATGCGTTACGCTTTATGCGTTATGCATTATGCGTTATGCGTTATGCGTTATGCATTATGCGTTATGCGTTATGCGTGATACGTTATGCGTTAAGCGTTATGCGTTTTGCTGTATTCGTAATGCGTTGTGCATTATGTGTTATGCGTTATGTGTTATGCGTTATGCGTTATGCGTTATACGTTATGCGTTATGCGTTATGCGTGATCCGTTATGTGTTAGGCGATATACGTTTTGCGGTATTCGTTATGCGTTATGCGTTATGCGTTATGCGTTATCCGTTGTTCGTTATGCGTTATGCGTTGTGCGTTATACGTTTGCGTTATGCGTTATGCGTTATACGGTATGCGTTATGCGTTATACGTTATGCGTTATGCGTTATGCGTTATGCGTTATGCGTTATGCGTTATGCAATATGCGTTATGCGTTATGCGTTATGCGTTAAGCGTTATGCGTTTTGCTGTATTCGTTATGCGTTGTGCATTATGAGTTATGCGTTATGTGTTATGCTTTATGCGTTATGCGTTAAGCGTTACGCTTTATGCGTTATGCATTATGCGTTATGCATTATGCGTTATGCATTATGCGTTATGCGTTATGCGTGATCCGTTATGCGTTAAGCGTTATGCGTTTTGCTGTATTCGTAATGCGTTGTGCATTATGTGTTATGCGTTATGTGTTATGCGTTATGCGTTATGCGTTATACGTTATGCGTTATGCGTTATGCGTGATCCGTTATGTGTTAGGCGATATACGTTTTGCGGTATTCGTTATGCGTTATGCGTTATGCGTTATGCGTTATCCGTTGTTCGTTATGCGTTATGCGTTGTGCGTTATACGTTTGCGTTATGCGTTATGCGTTATACGGTATGCGTTATGCGTTATACGTTATGCGTCATGCGTTATGCGATATGCGTTATGCGTTATGCGTTATGCGTTATGCGTTATGCGTTATGCCTTATGCGTTATGCGTTATTCGTTATGAGTAATGAGTTATAAGTTATGCGTTATGCGTTATGCTTCATGCGTTATGCGTTATGCGTTATGCGTTATGCGTTATGCGTTATGCGTTATGCGTTAAGCGTTATGCGTTATGCGTTATGCGTTATGCGTTATGCGTTATGCGTTATGAGTAATGAGTTATAAGTTATGCGTTATGCGTTATGCTTTATGCATTATGCGTTATGCGTTATGCGTTATGCGTTATGCGTTATGCGTTATGCGTTATGCCTTATGCGTTATGCGTTATTCGTTATGAGTAATGAGTTATAAGTTATGCGTTATGCGTTATGCTTCATGCGTTATGCGTTATGCGTTATGCGTTATGTGTTATGCGATATGCGTTATGCGTTATGCGCTATGCGTTATACGGTATGCGTTATGCGTTATGCGTTATGCGTTATGCGTTATGCGTTATGCGTTATGCGTTATGCGTTATGCGTTATGCGTTATGCGTTATGCGTTATGCGTTATGCGTTATGCGTTATGCTTTATGCGTTATGCGTCATGCGTTATGCTTTATGCGTTATGCGTTATGAGTTATGAGTAATGAGTTATTAGTTATGCGTTATGCGTTATACGTTATACGTTATGCGTTATGCGTTATGCGTTATGCGTTATGCGTTATGCGTTATGCGTTATGCATTATGCGTTATGCGTTATGCTTTATGCGTTATGCGTTATGCTTTATGCGTTATGCGTTACTCCTTATGAGTTATGAGTTATAAGTTATGCGTAATGCGGTATGCGTTATACGTTATACGTTATGCGTTATGCGTTATGCGTTATGCGTTATGCGTTATGCGTTATGCGTTATGCGTTATGCGTTATGCATTATGCGTTATGCGTTATGCGTTATGCGTTAAGCGTTATGCGTTTTGCTGTATTCGTTATGCGTTGTGCATTATGAGTTATGCGTTATGTGTTATGCTTTATGCGTTATGCGTTATGCGTTACGCTTTATGCGTTATGCATTATGCGTTATGCGTTATGCGTTATGCATTATGCGTTATGCGTTATGCGTGATACGTTATGCGTTAAGCGTTATGCGTTTTGCTGTATTCGTAATGCGTTGTGCATTATGTGTTATGCGTTATGTGTTATGCGTTATGCGTTATGCGTTATACGTTATGCGTTATGCGTTATGCGTGATCCGTTATGTGTTAGGCGATATACGTTTTGCGGTATTCGTTATGCGTTATTCGTTATGCGTTATGCGTTATCCGTTGTTCGTTATGCGTTATGCGTTGTGCGTTATACGTTTGCGTTATGCGTTATGCGTTATACGGTATGCGTTATGCGTTATACGTTATGCGTTATGCGTTATGCGATATGCGTTATGCGTTATGCGTTATGCGTTATTCGTTATGCGTTATGCGTTATGCCTTATGCGTTATGCGTTATTCGTTATGAGTAATGAGTTATAAGTTATGCGTTATGCGTTATGCTTCATGCGTTATGCGTTATGCGTTATGCGTTATGCGTTATGCGTTATGCGTTATGCGTTATGCGTTATGCGTTATGCTTTATGCGTTATGCGTCATGCGTTATGCTTTATGCGTTATGCGTTACTCCTTATGAGTTATGGGTTATAAGTTATGCGTAATGCGTTATGCGTTATGCGTTATGCATTATGCTTTATCCGTTATGCGTTATGCGTTATGCTTTATGCGTTATGCGTTATGAGTTATGAGTAATGAGTTATAAGTTATGCGTTATGCGTTATTCGTTATGAGTAATGAGTTATAAGTTATGCGTTATGCGTTATGCGTTATGCTTTATGCGTTATGCGTTATGCGTTATGCGTTATGCGTTATGCGTTATGCGTTATGCGTTATGCGTTATGCGTTTTGCGTTATGCGTTATGCGTTATGCGTTGTGCGTTATACGTTTGCGTTATGCGTTATGCGTTATGCTTTATGCGTTATGCGTTATGCGTTATGCGTTATGCGTTATGCGTTATGCGATATGCGTAATGCGTTATGCGTTATGCGTTATGCGTTATGCGTTATGCGTTATGCGTTATGCGTTATGCGTTATGCGTAATGCGTTATGCGTTATGCATTATGCGCTATGCGTTATGCGTTATGCGTTATGCGTTATTCGTTATGAGTAATGAGTTATAAGTTATGCGTTATGCGTTATGCTTTATGCATTATGCGTTATGCGTTATGCGTTATGCGTTATGCATTATGCGTTATGCGTTATGCGTTATGCGTTATGCGTTATGCGTTATGCGTTATGCGTTATGCGTTATGCATTATGCGCTTTGCGTTATGCGTTATGCGTTATGCGTTATTCGTTATGAGTAATGATTTATAAGTTATGCGTTATGCGTTATGCTTTATGCATTATGCGTTATGCGTTATGCGTTATGCGTGATCCGTTATGTGTTAGGCGATATACGTTTTGCGGTATTCGTTATGCGTTATGCGTTATGCGTTATGCGTTATCCGTTGTTCGTTATGCGTTATGCGTTGTGCGTTATACGTTTGCGTTATGCGTTATGCGTTATACGTTATGCGTTATGCGTTATACGTTATGCGTTATGCGTTATGCGATATGCGTTATGCGTTATGCGTTATGCTTTATGCGTTGTGCGTTATTAGTTACACGTTATGCGTTATGCGTTATGCGTTATGCGTTAGGGGTTATGCGTTATGCGTTATGCGTTAGGCGTTATGCGTTATGCGTTATGCGTTATGCGTTATGCGTTATGAGTTATACGTTATGCGTTATGCGTTAGGGGTTATGCGTAATGCGTTATGCGTTATGCTTTTTGCGTTATGCATTATGCGTTATGCGTTATGCGATATGCGTTATCCGTTATGCGTTATGCGTTATGCGTTATTCGTTATGAGTAATGAGTTATAAGTTATGCGTTATGCGTTATGCTTTATGCGTTATGCGTTATGCGTTATGCGTTATGCGTTATGCGTTATGCGTTATGCGTTTTGCGTTATGCGTTATGCGTTATGCGTTGTGCGTTATACGTTTGCGTTATGCGTTATGCGTTATGCTTTATGCGTTATGCGTTATGCGTTATGCTTTATGCGTTATGCGTTATGCGTTATGCGATATGCGTTATGCGTTATGCGTTATGCGTTATGCGTTATGCGTTATGCGTTATGCGTTATGCGTTATGCGTTATGCGTTATGCATTATGCGTTATGCGTTATGCGTTATGCGTTATGCGTTATTCGTTATGAGTAATGAGTTATGCGTTATGCGTTATGCGTTATGCTTTATGCATTATGCGTTATGCGTTATGCGTTATGCGTTATGCGTTATGCGTTATGCGTTATGCTTTATGCGTTATGCGTTACTCCTTATGAGTTATGAGTTATAAGTTATGCGTAATGCGTTATGCGTTATGCGTTATGCTTTATGCGTTATGCGTTATGCGTTATGCGTTATGCGTTATGCGTTATGCGTTATGCGTGATCCGTTATGCGTTATGCGTTATGCGTTATGCGTTATGCGTTATGCGTTATGCGTTATGCGTTATGCGTTATGCGTTATGCGTTATGCGTTATTCGTTATGAGTAATGAGTTATAAGTTATGCGTTATGCGTTATGCGTTATGCGGTTTGCGTTATGCGTTATGCGTTATGCGTTATGCGTTATGCGTTATGCGTTATGCGTTATGCTTTATGCGTTATGCGTTATGAGTTATACGTTATGCGTTATGCGTTATGCGTTATGCGTTATATGTTATGCGTTATGCGTTATGCGTTATGCGTTATGCGTTATGCGTTATGCGTTATGCGTTATGCGTTGTGCGTTATACGTTTGCGTTATGCGTTATGCGTTATGCGTTATACGGTATGCGTTATGCGTTATGCTTTATGCGTTATGCGTTATGCGTTATGCGTTATGCGTTATGCGTTATGCGTTATGCGTTATGCGTTATGCGTTATGCGTTATGCGTTATGCGTTATGCGTTATGCGTTATGCGTTATGCGTTATGCGTTATGCGTTATGCATTATGCGTTATGCGTTATGCTTTATGCGTTATGCGTTATGCTTTATGCGTTATGCGTTACTCCTTATGAGTTATGAGTTATAAGTTATGCGTAATGCGGTATGCGTTATACGTTATACGTTATGCGTTATGCGTTATGCGTTATGCGTTATGCGTTATGCGTTATGCATTATGCGTTATGCGTTATGCGTTATGCGTTAAGCGTTATGCGTTTTGCTGTATTCGTTATGCGTTGTGCATTATGAGTTATGCGTTATGTGTTATGCTTTATGCGTTATGCGTTATGCGTTACGCTTTATGCGTTATGCATTATGCGTTATGCGTTATGCGTTATGCATTATGCGTTATGCGTTATGCGTGATCCGTTATGCGTTAAGCGTTATGCGTTTTGCTGTATTCGTAATGCGTTGTGCATTATGTGTTATGCGTTATGTGTTATGCGTTATGCGTTATGCGTTATACGTTATGCGTTATGCGTTATGCGTGATCCGTTATGTGTTAGGCGATATACGTTTTGCGGTATTCGTTATGCGTTATGCGTTATGCGTTATGCGTTATCCGTTGTTCGTTATGCGTTATGCGTTGTGCGTTATACGTTTGCGTTATGCGTTATGCGTTATACGTTATGCGTTATGCGTTATGCGATATGCGTTATGCGTTATGCGTTATGCTTTATGCGTTGTGCGTTATTAGTTACACGTTATGCGTTATGCGTTATGCGTTATGCGTTAGGGGTTATGCGTTATGCGTTATGCGTTAGGCGTTATGCGTTATGCGTTATGCGTTATGCGTTATGAGTTATACGTTATGCGTTATGCGTTAGGGGTTATGCGTAATGCGTTATGCGTTATGCTTTTTGCGTTATGCATTATGCGTTATGCGTTATGCGATATGCGTTATCCGTTATGCGTTATGCGTTATGCGTTATTCGTTATGAGTAATGAGTTATAAGTTATGCGTTATGCGTTATGCTTTATGCGTTATGCGTTATGCGTTATGCGTTATTCGTTATGAGTAATGAGTTATAAGTTATGCGTTATGCGTTATGCTTCATGCGTTATGCGTTATGCGTTATGCGTTATGTGTTATGCGATATGCGTTATGCGTTATGCGCTATGCGTTATACGGTATGCGTTATGCGTCATGCGTTATGCGTTATGCGTTATGCGTTATGCGTTATGCGTTATGCGTTATGCGTTATGCGTTATGCTTTATGCGTTATGCGTCATGCGTTATGCTTTATGCGTTATGCGTTATGAGTTATGAGTAATGAGTTATAAGTTATGCGTTATGCGTTATACGTTATACGTTATGCGTTATGCGTTATGCGTTATGCGTTATGCGTTATGCGTTATGCATTATGCGTTATGCGTTATGCGTTATGCGTTAAGCGTTATGCGTTTTGCTGTATTCGTTATGCGTTGTGCATTATGAGTTATGCGTTATGTGTTATGCTTTATGCGTTATGCGTTACGCTTTATGCGTTATGCATTATGCGTTATGCGTTATGCGTTATGCATTATGCGTTATGCGTGATACGTTATGCGTTAAGCGTTATGCGTTTTGCTGTATTCGTAATGCGTTGTGCATTATGTGTTATGCGTTATGTGTTATGCGTTATGCGTTATGCGTTATACGTTATGCGTTATGCGTTATGCGTGAACCGTTATGTGTTAGGCGATATACGTTTTGCGGTATTCGTTATGCGTTATGCGTTATGCGTTATGCGTTATCCGTTGTTCGTTATGCGTTATGCGTTGTGCGTTATACGTTTGCGTTATGCGTTATGCGTTATACGGTATGCGTTATGCGTTATACGTTATGCGTTATGCGTTATGCGATATGCGTTATGCGTTATGCGTTATGCATTATGCGTTATGCGTTATGCGTTATGCGTTAAGCGTTATGCGTTTTGCTGTATTCGTTATGCGTTGTGCATTATGAGTTATGCGTTATGTGTTATGCTTTATGCGTTATGCGTTAAGCGTTACGCTTTATGCGTTATGCATTATGCGTTATGCATTATGCGTTATGCATTATGCGTTATGCGTTATGCGTGATCCGTTATGCGTTAAGCGTTATGCGTTTTGCTGTATTCGTAATGCGTTGTGCATTATGTGTTATGCGTTATGTGTTATGCGTTATGCGTTATGCGTTATACGTTATGCGTTATGCGTTATGCGTGATCCGTTATGTGTTAGGCGATATACGTTTTGCGGTATTCGTTATGCGTTATGCGTTATGCGTTATCCGTTGTTCGTTATGCGTTATGCGTTGTGCGTTATACGTTTGCGTTATGCGTTATGCGTTATACGGTATGCGTTATGCGTTATACGTTATGCGTCATGCGTTATGCGATATGCGTTATGCGTTATGCGTTATGCGTTATGCGTTATGCGTTATGCCTTATGCGTTATGCGTTATTCGTTATGAGTAATGAGTTATAAGTTATGCGTTATGCGTTATGCTTCATGCGTTATGCGTTATGCGTTATGCGTTATGCGTTATGCGTTATGCGTTATGCGTTATGCGTTATGAGTAATGAGTTATAAGTTATGCGTTATGCGTTATGCTTTATGCATTATGCGTTATGCGTTATGCGTTATGCGTTATGCGTTATGCGTTATGCGTTATGCGTTATGCGTTATGCGTTATGCCTTATGCGTTATGCGTTATTCGTTATGAGTAATGAGTTATAAGTTATGCGTTATGCGTTATGCTTCATGCGTTATGCGTTATGCGTTATGCGTTATGTGTTATGCGATATGCGTTATGCGTTATGCGTTATGCGTTATACGGTATGCGTTATGCGTTATGCGTTATGCGTTATGCGTTATGCGTTATGCGTTATGCGTTATGCGTTATGCGTTATGCGTTATGCGTTATGCGTTATGCGTTATGCTTTATGCGTTATGCGTCATGCGTTATGCTTTATGCGTTATGCGTTATGAGTTATGAGTAATGAGTTATAAGTTATGCGTTATGCGTTATACGTTATACGTTATGCGTTATGCGTTATGCGTTATGCGTTATGCGTTATGCGTTATGCGTTATGCATTATGCGTTATGCGTTATGCGTTATGCGTTATGCGTTATGCGTTATGCATTATGCGTTATGCGTTATGCGTTATGCGTTAAGCGTTATGCGTTTTGCTGTATTCGTTATGCGTTGTGCATTATGAGTTATGCGTTATGTGTTATGCTTTATGCGTTATGCGTTAAGCGTTACGCTTTATGCGTTATGCATTATGCGTTATGCGTTATGCGTTATGCGTTATGCGTTATGCGTTATGCATTATGCGTTATGCGTTATGCGTTATGCGTTAAGCGTTATGCGTTTTGCTGTATTCGTTATGCGTTGTGCATTATGAGTTATGCGTTATGTGTTATGCTTTATGCGTTATGCGTTAAGCGTTACGCTTTATGCGTTATGCATTATGCGTTATGCGTTATGCGTTATGCGTTATGCGTTATGCATTATGCGTTATGCGTTATGCGTTATGCGTTATGCGTTATGCTTTATGCGTTATGCGTTATGCTTTATGCGTTATGCGTTACTCCTTATGAGTTATGAGTTATAAGTTATGCGTAATGCGGTATGCGTTATACGTTATACGTTATGCGTTATGCGTTATGCGTTATGCGTTATGCGTTATGCGTTATGCATTATGCGTTATGCGTTATGCGTTATGCGTTAAGCGTTATGCGTTTTGCTGTATTCGTTATGCGTTGTGCATTATGAGTTATGCGTTATGTGTTATGCTTTATGCGTTATGCGTTAAGCGTTACGCTTTATGCGTTATGCATTATGCGTTATGCATTATGCGTTATGCATTATGCGTTATGCGTTATGCGTGATCCGTTATGCGTTAAGCGTTATGCGTTTTGCTGTATTCGTAATGCGTTGTGCATTATGTGTTATGCGTTATGTGTTATGCGTTATGCGTTATGCGTTATACGTTATGCGTTATGCGTTATGCGTGATCCGTTATGTGTTATGCGTTATGCGTGATCCGTTATGTGTTAGGCGATATACGTTTTGCGGTATTCGTTATGCGTTATGCGTTATGCGTTATGCGTTATCCGTTGTTCGTTATGCGTTATGCGTTGTGCGTTATACGTTTGCGTTATGCGTTATGCGTTATACGGTATGCGTTATGCGTTATACGTTATGCGTCATGCGTTATGCGATATGCGTTATGCGTTATGCGTTATGCGTTATGCGTTATGCGTTATGCCTTATGCGTTATGCGTTATTCGTTATGAGTAATGAGTTATAAGTTATGCGTTATGCGTTATGCTTCATGCGTTATGCGTTATGCGTTATGCGTTATGCGTTATGCGTTATGCGTTATGCGTTAAGCGTTATGCGTTATGCGTTATGCGTTATGCGTTATGCGTTATGCGTTATGCGTTATGAGTAATGAGTTATAAGTTATGCGTTATGCGTTATGCTTTATGCATTATGCGTTATGCGTTATGCGTTATGCGTTATGCGTTATGCGTTATGCGTTATGCGTTATGCGTTATGCGTTATGCGTTATGCGTTATTCGTTATGAGTAATGAGTTATAAGTTATGCGTTATGCGTTATGCTTCATGCGTTATGCGTTATGCGTTATGCGTTATGTGTTATGCGATATGCGTTATGCGTTATGCGCTATGCGTTATACGGTATGCGTTATGCGTTATGCGTTATGCGTTATGCGTTATGCGTTATGCGTTATGCGTTATGCGTTATGCGTTATGCGTTATGCGTTATGCGTTATGCGTTATGCTTTATGCGTTATGCGTCATGCGTTATGCTTTATGCGTTATGCGTTATGAGTTATGAGTAATGAGTTATAAGTTATGCGTTATGCGTTATACGTTATACGTTATGCGTTATGCGTTATGCGTTATGCGTTATGCGTTATGCGTTATGCGTTATGCGTTATGCGTTATGCGTTATGCGTTATGCGTTATGCTTTATGCGTTATGCGTTATGCTTTATGCGTTATGCGTTACTCCTTATGAGTTATGAGTTATAAGTTATGCGTAATGCGGTATGCGTTATACGTTATACGTTATGCGTTATGCGTTATGCGTTATGCGTTATGCGTTATGCGTTATGCGTTATGCGTTATGCATTATGCGTTATGCGTTATGCGTTATGCGTTAAGCGTTATGCGTTTTGCTGTATTCGTTATGCGTTGTGCATTATGAGTTATGCGTTATGTGTTATGCTTTATGCGTTATGCGTTATGCGTTACGCTTTATGCGTTATGCATTATGCGTTATGCGTTATGCGTTATGCATTATGCGTTATGCGTTATGAGTTATACGTTATGCGTTAAGCGTTATGCGTTTTGCTGTATTCGTAATGCGTTGTGCATTATGTGTTATGCGTTATGTGTTATGCGTTATGCGTTATGCGTTATACGTTATGCGTTATGCGTTATGCGTGATCCGTTATGTGTTAGGCGATATACGTTTTGCGGTATTCGTTATGCGTTATGCGTTATGCGTTATGCGTTATCCGTTGTTCGTTATGCGTTATGCGTTGTGCGTTATACGTTTGCGTTATGCGTTATGCGTTATACGGTATGCGTTATGCGTTATACGTTATGCGTTATGCGTTATGCGATATGCGTTATGCGTTATGCGTTATGCATTATGCGTTATGCGTTATGCGTTATGCGTTAAGCGTTATGCGTTTTGCTGTATTCGTTATGCGTTGTGCATTATGAGTTATGCGTTATGTGTTATGCTTTATGCGTTATGCGTTAAGCGTTACGCTTTATGCGTTATGCATTATGCGTTATGCATTATGCGTTATGCATTATGCGTTATGCGTTATGCGTGATCCGTTATGCGTTAAGCGTTATGCGTTATGCGTTATGCGTTATGCGTTATGCGTTATGCGTTATGCGTTATGAGTAATGAGTTATAAGTTATGCGTTATGCGTTATGCTTTATGCATTATGCGTTATGCGTTATGCGTTATGCGTTATGCGTTATGCGTTATGCGTTATGCGTTATGCGTTATGCGTTATGCGTTATGCGTTATGCCTTATGCGTTATGCGTTATTCGTTATAAGTAATGAGTTATAAGTTATGCGTTATGCGTTATGCTTCATGCGTTATGCGTTATGCGTTATGCGTTATGTGTTATGCGATATGCGTTATGCGTTATGCGCTATGCGTTATACGGTATGCGTTATGCGTTATGCGTTATGCGTTATGCGTTATGCGTTATGCGTTATGCGTTATGCGTTATGCGTTATGCGTTATGCGTTATGCATTATGCGTTATGCGTTATGCGTGATACGTTATGCGTTAAGCGTTATGCGTTTTGCTGTATTCGTAATGCGTTGTGCATTATGTGTTATGCGTTATGTGTTATGCGTTATGCGTTATGCGTTATACGTTATGCGTTATGCGTTATGCGTGATCCGTTATGTGTTAGGCGATATACGTTTTGCGGTATTCGTTATGCGTTATGCGTTATGCGTTATGCGTTATCCGTTGTTCGTTATGCGTTATGCGTTGTGCGTTATACGTTTGCGTTATGCGTTATGCGTTATACGGTATGCGTTATGCGTTATACGTTATGCGTTATGCGTTATGCGATATGCGTTATGCGTTATGCGTTATGCATTATGCGTTATGCGTTATGCGTTATGCGTTAAGCGTTATGCGTTTTGCTGTATTCGTTATGCGTTGTGCATTATGAGTTATGCGTTATGTGTTATGCTTTATGCGTTATGCGTTAAGCGTTACGCTTTATGCGTTATGCATTATGCGTTATGCATTATGCGTTATGCATTATGCGTTATGCGTGATCCGTTATGCGTTAAGCGTTATGCGTTTTGCTGTATTCGTAATGCGTTGTGCATTATGTGTTATGCGTTATGTGTTATGCGTTATGCGTTATGCGTTATACGTTATGCGTTATGCGTTATGCGTGATCCGTTATGTGTTAGGCGATATACGTTTTGCGGTATTCGTTATGCGTTATGCGTTATGCGTTATGCGTTATCCGTTGTTCGTTATGCGTTATGCGTTGTGCGTTATACGTTTGCGTTATGCGTTATGCGTTATACGGTATGCGTTATGCGTTATACGTTATGCGTCATGCGTTATGCGATATGCGTTATGCGTTATGCGTTATGCGTTATGCGTTATGCCTTATGCGTTATGCGTTATTCGTTATGAGTAATGAGTTATAAGTTATGCGTTATGCGTTATGCTTCATGCGTTATGCGTTATGCGTTATGCGTTATGCGTTATGCGTTATGCGTTATGCGTTAAGCGTTATGCGTTATGCGTTATGCGTTATGCGTTATGCGTTATGCGTTATGCGTTATGAGTAATGAGTTATAAGTTATGCGTTATGCGTTATGCTTTATGCATTATGCGTTATGCGTTATGCGTTATGCGTTATGCGTTATGCGTTATGCGTTATGCGTTATGCGTTATGCGTTATGCGTTATGCGTTATGCCTTATGCGTTATGCGTTATTCGTTATGAGTAATGAGTTATAAGTTATGCGTTATGCGTTATGCTTCATGCGTTATGCGTTATGCGTTATGCGTTATGTGTTATGCGATATGCGTTATGCGTTATGCGCTATGCGTTATACGGTATGCGTTATGCGTTATGCGTAATGCGTTATGCGTTATGCGTTATGCGTTATGCGTTATGCGTTATGCGTTATGCGTTATGCGTTATGCGTTATGCGTTATGCTTTATGCGTTATGCGTCATGCGTTATGCTTTATGCGTTATGCGTTATGAGTTATGAGTAATGAGTTATAAGTTATGCGTTATGCGTTATACGTTATACGTTATGCGTTATGCGTTATGCGTTATGCGTTATGCATTATGCGTTATGCGTTATGCGTTATGCGTTAAGCGTTATGCGTTTTGCTGTATTCGTTATGCGTTGTGCATTATGAGTTATGCGTTATGTGTTATGCTTTATGCGTTATGCGTTATGCGTTACGCTTTATGCGTTATGCATTATGCGTTATGCGTTATGCGTTATGCATTATGCGTTATGCGTTATGCGTGATACGTTATGCGTTAAGCGTTATGCGTTTTGCTGTATTCGTAATGCGTTGTGCATTATGTGTTATGCGTTATGTGTTATGCGTTATGCGTTATGCGTTATACGTTATGCGTTATGCGTTATGCGTGATCCGTTATGTGTTAGGCGATATACGTTTTGCGGTATTCGTTATGCGTTATGCGTTATGCGTTATGCGTTATCCGTTGTTCGTTATGCGTTATGCGTTGTGCGTTATACGTTTGCGTTATGCGTTATGCGTTATACGGTATGCGTTATGCGTTATACGTTATGCGTTATGCGTTATGCGATATGCGTTATGCGTTATGCGTTATGCATTATGCGTTATGCGTTATGCGTTATGCGTTAAGCGTTATGCGTTTTGCTGTATTCGTTATGCGTTGTGCATTATGAGTTATGCGTTATGTGTTATGCTTTATGCGTTATGCGTTAAGCGTTACGCTTTATGCGTTATGCATTATGCGTTATGCATTATGCGTTATGCATTATGCGTTATGCGTTATGCGTGATCCGTTATGCGTTAAGCGTTATGCGTTTTGCTGTATTCGTAATGCGTTGTGCATTATGTGTTATGCGTTATGTGTTATGCGTTATGCGTTATGCGTTATACGTTATGCGTTATGCGTTATGCGTGATCCGTTATGTGTTAGGCGATATACGTTTTGCGGTATTCGTTATGCGTTATTCGTTATGCGTTATGCGTTATCCGTTGTTCGTTATGCGTTATGCGTTGTGCGTTATACGTTTGCGTTATGCGTTATGCGTTATACGGTATGCGTTATGCGTTATACGTTATGCGTTATGCGTTATGCGATATGCGTTATGCGTTATGCGTTATGCGTTATTCGTTATGCGTTATGCGTTATGCCTTATGCGTTATGCGTTATTCGTTATGAGTAATGAGTTATAAGTTATGCGTTATGCGTTATGCTTCATGCGTTATGCGTTATGCGTTATGCGTTATGCGTTATGCGTTATGCGTTATGCGTTATGCGTTATGCGTTATGCTTTATGCGTTATGCGTCATGCGTTATGCTTTATGCGTTATGCGTTACTCCTTATGAGTTATGGGTTATAAGTTATGCGTAATGCGTTATGCGTTATGCGTTATGCATTATGCTTTATCCGTTATGCGTTATGCGTTATGCTTTATGCGTTATGCGTTATGAGTTATGAGTAATGAGTTATAAGTTATGCGTTATGCGTTATTCGTTATGAGTAATGAGTTATAAGTTATGCGTTATGCGTTATGCGTTATGCTTTATGCGTTATGCGTTATGCGTTATGCGTTATGCGTTATGCGTTATGCGTTATGCGTTATGCGTTATGCGTTTTGCGTTATGCGTTATGCGTTATGCGTTGTGCGTTATACGTTTGCGTTATGCGTTATGCGTTATGCTTTATGCGTTATGCGTTATGCGTTATGCGTTATGCGTTATGCGTTATGCGATATGCGTAATGCGTTATGCGTTATGCGTTATGCGTTATGCGTTATGCGTTATGCGTTATGCGTTATGCGTTATGCGTAATGCGTTATGCGTTATGCATTATGCGCTATGCGTTATGCGTTATGCGTTATGCGTTATTCGTTATGAGTAATGAGTTATAAGTTATGCGTTATGCGTTATGCTTTATGCATTATGCGTTATGCGTTATGCGTTATGCGTTATGCATTATGCGTTATGCGTTATGCGTTATGCGTTATGCGTTATGCGTTATGCGTTATGCGTTATGCGTTATGCATTATGCGTTATGCGTTATGCGTTATGCGTTATGCGTTATTCGTTATGAGTAATGATTTATAAGTTATGCGTTATGCGTTATGCTTTATGCATTATGCGTTATGCGTTATGCGTTATGCGTGATCCGTTATGTGTTAGGCGATATACGTTTTGCGGTATTCGTTATGCGTTATGCGTTATGCGTTATGCGTTATCCGTTGTTCGTTATGCGTTATGCGTTGTGCGTTATACGTTTGCGTTATGCGTTATGCGTTATACGGTATGCGTTATGCGTTATACGTTATGCGTTATGCGTTATGCGATATGCGTTATGCGTTATGCGTTATGCTTTATGCGTTGTGCGTTATTAGTTACACGTTATGCGTTATGCGTTATGCGTTATGCGTTAGGGGTTATGCGTTATGCGTTATGCGTTATGCGTTATGCGTTATGCGTTATGAGTTATACGTTATGCGTTATGCGTTAGGGGTTATGCGTAATGCGTTATGCGTTATGCTTTTTGCGTTATGCATTATGCGTTATGCGTTATGCGATATGCGTTATCCGTTATGCGTTATGCGTTATGCGTTATTCGTTATGAGTAATGAGTTATAAGTTATGCGTTATGCGTTATGCTTTATGCGTTATGCGTTATGCGTTATGCGTTATGCGTTATGCGTTATGCGTTATGCGTTTTGCGTTATGCGTTATGCGTTATGCGTTGTGCGTTATACGTTTGCGTTATGCGTTATGCGTTATGCTTTATGCGTTATGCGTTATGCGTTATGCTTTATGCGTTATGCGTTATGCGTTATGCGATATGCGTTATGCGTTATGCGTTATGCGTTATGCGTTATGCGTTATGCGTTATGCGTTATGCGTTATGCGTTATGCGTTATGCATTATGCGTTATGCGTTATGCGTTATGCGTTATGCGTTATTCGTTATGAGTAATGAGTTATGCGTTATGCGTTATGCGTTATGCTTTATGCATTATGCGTTATGCGTTATGCGTTATGCGTTATGCGTTATGCGTTATGCGTTATGCTTTATGCGTTATGCGTTACTCCTTATGAGTTATGAGTTATAAGTTATGCGTAATGCGTTATGCGTTATGCGTTATGCTTTATGCGTTATGCGTTATGCGTTATGCGTTATGCGTTATGCGTTATGCGTTATGCGTTATGCGTGATCCGTTATGCGTTATGCGTTATGCGTTATGCGTTATGCGTTATGCGTTATGCGTTATGCGTTATGCGTTATGCGTTATGCGTTATGCGTTATGCGTTATTCGTTATGAGTAATGAGTTATAAGTTATGCGTTATGCGTTATGCTTTATGCATTATGCGTTATGCGTTATGCGGTTTGCGTTATGCGTTATGCGTTATGCGTTATGCGTTATGCGTTATGCGTTATGCGTTATGCTTTATGCGTTATGCGTTATGAGTTATACGTTATGCGTTATGCGTTATGCGTTATGCGTTATATGTTATGCGTTATGCGTTATGCGTTATGCGTTATGCGTTATGCGTTATGCGTTATGCGTTATGCGTTGTGCGTTATACGTTTGCGTTATGCGTTATGCGTTATGCGTTATACGGTATGCGTTATGCGTTATGCTTTATGCGTTATGCGTTATGCGTTATGCGTTATGCGTTATGCGTTATGCGTTATGCGTTATGCGTTATGCGTTATGCGTTATGCGTTATGCGTTATGCGTTATGCGTTATGCGTTATGCGTTATGCGTTATGCATTATGCGTTATGCGTTATGCTTTATGCGTTATGCGTTATGCTTTATGCGTTATGCGTTACTCCTTATGAGTTATGAGTTATAAGTTATGCGTAATGCGGTATGCGTTATACGTTATACGTTATGCGTTATGCGTTATGCGTTATGCGTTATGCGTTATGCGTTATGCGTTATGCGTTATGCGTTATGCGTTATGCGTTAAGCGTTATGCGTTTTGCTGTATTCGTTATGCGTTGTGCATTATGAGTTATGCGTTATGTGTTATGCTTTATGCGTTATGCGTTATGCGTTACGCTTTATGCGTTATGCATTATGCGTTATGCGTTATGCGTTATGCATTATGCGTTATGCGTTATGCGTGATCCGTTATGCGTTAAGCGTTATGCGTTTTGCTGTATTCGTAATGCGTTGTGCATTATGTGTTATGCGTTATGTGTTATGCGTTATGCGTTATGCGTTATACGTTATGCGTTATGCGTTATGCGTGATCCGTTATGTGTTAGGCGATATACGTTTTGCGGTATTCGTTATGCGTTATGCGTTATGCGTTATGCGTTATCCGTTGTTCGTTATGCGTTATGCGTTGTGCGTTATACGTTTGCGTTATGCGTTATGCGTTATACGTTATGCGTTATGCGTTATGCGATATGCGTTATGCGTTATGCGTTATGCTTTATGCGTTGTGCGTTATTAGTTACACGTTATGCGTTATGCGTTATGCGTTATGCGTTAGGGGTTATGCGTTATGCGTTATGCGTTAGGCGTTATGCGTTATGCGTTATGCGTTATGCGTTATGAGTTATACGTTATGCGTTATGCGTTAGGGGTTATGCGTAATGCGTTATGCGTTATGCTTTTTGCGTTATGCATTATGCGTTATGCGTTATGCGATATGCGTTATCCGTTATGCGTTATGCGTTATGCGTTATTCGTTATGAGTAATGAGTTATAAGTTATGCGTTATGCGTTATGCTTTATGCGTTATGCGTTATGCGTTATGCGTTATGCGTTATGCGTTATGCGTTATGCGTTATGCGTTTTGCGTTATGCGTTATGCGTTATGCGTTGTGCGTTATACGTTTGCGTTATGCGTTATGCGTTATGCTTTATGCGTTATGCGTTATGCGTTATGCTTTATGCGTTATGCGTTATGCGTTATGCGATATGCGTTATGCGTTATGCGTTATGCGTTATGCGTTATGCGTTATGCGTTATGCGTTATGCGTTATGCGTTATGCATTATGCGTTATGCGTTATGCGTTATGCGTTATGCGTTATGCGTTATTCGTTATGAGTAATGAGTTATGCGTTATGCGTTATGCGTTATGCTTTATGCATTATGCGTTATGCGTTATGCGTTATGCGTTATGCGTTATGCGTTATGCGTTATGCTTTATGCGTTATGCGTTACTCCTTATGAGTTATGAGTTATAAGTTATGCGTAATGCGTTATGCGTTATGCGTTATGCTTTATGCGTTATGCGTTATGCGTTATGCGTTATGCGTTATGCGTTATGCGTTATGCGTTATGCGTGATCCGTTATGCGTTATGCGTTATGCGTTATGCGTTATGCGTTATGCGTTATGCGTTATGCGTTATGCGTTATGCGTTATTCGTTATGAGTAATGAGTTATAAGTTATGCGTTATGCGTTATGCTTTATGCATTATGCGTTATGCGTTATGCGTTTTGCGTTATGCGTTATGCGTTATGCGTTATGCGTTATGCGTTATGCGTTATGCGTTATGCTTTATGCGTTATGCGTTATGAGTTATACGTTATGCGTTATGCATTATGCGTTATGCGTTATGCGTTATGCGTTATGCGTTATGCGTTATATGTTATGCGTTATGCGTTATGCGTTATGCGTTATGCGTTATGCGTTGTGCGTTATACGTTTGCGTTATGCGTTATGCGTTATGCGTTATACGGTATGCGTTATGCGTTATGCTTTATGCGTTATGCGTTATGCGTTATGCGTTATGCGTTATGCGTTATGCGTTATGCGTTATGCGTTATGCGTTATGCGTTATGCTTTATGCGTTATGCGTCATGCGTTATGCTTTATGCGTTATGCGTTATGAGTTATGAGTAATGAGTTATAAGTTATGCGTTATGCGTTATACGTTATACGTTATGCGTTATGCGTTATGCGTTATGCGTTATGCGTTATGCGTTATGCGTTATGCGTTATGCGTTATGCGTTATTCGTTATGAGTAATGAGTTATAAGTTATGCGTTATGCGTTATGCTTTATGCATTATGCGTTATGCGTTATGCGTTTTGCGTTATGCGTTATGCGTTATGCGTTATGCATTATGCGTTATGCGTTATGCTTTATGCGTTATGCGTTATGCTTTATGCGTTATGCGTTACTCCTTATGAGTTATGAGTTATAAGTTATGCGTAATGCGGTATGCGTTATACGTTATACGTTATGCGTTATGCGTTATGCGTTATGCGTTATGCGTTATGCGTTATGCATTATGCGTTATGCGTTATGCGTTATGCGTTAAGCGTTATGCGTTTTGCTGTATTCGTTATGCGTTGTGCATTATGAGTTATGCGTTATGTGTTATGCTTTATGCGTTAAGCGTTATGCGTTACGCTTTATGCGTTATGCATTATGCGTTATGCGTTATGCGTTATGCATTATGCGTTATGCGTTATGCGTGATCCGTTATGCGTTAAGCGTTATGCGTTTTGCTGTATTCGTAATGCGTTGTGCATTATGTGTTATGCGTTATGTGTTATGCGTTATGCGTTATGCGTTATACGTTATGCGTTATGCGTTATGCGTGAACCGTTATGTGTTAGGCGATATACGTTTTGCGGTATTCGTTATGCGTTATGCGTTATCCGTTGTTCGTTATGCGTTATGCGTTGTGCGTTATACGTTTGCGTTATGCGTTATGCGTTATACGGTATGCGTTATGCGTTATACGTTATGCGTTATGCGTTATGCGATATGCGTTATGCGTTATGCGTTATGCTTTATGCGTTGTGCGTTATTAGTTACACGTTATGCGTTATGCGTTATGCGTTATGCGTTATGCGTTAGGGGTTATGCGTTATGCGTTATGCGTTAGGCGTTATGCGTTATGCGTTATGCGTTATGCGTTATGCGTTATGAGTTATACGTTATGCGTTATGCGTTAGGGGTTATGCGTAATGCGTTATGCGTTATGCTTTATGCGTTATGCATTATGCGTTATGCGTTATGCGTTATGCGATAAGCGTTATCCGTTATGCGTTATGCGTTATGCGTTATTCGTTATGAGTAATGAGTTATAAGTTATGCGTTATGCGTTATGCTTTATGCGTTATGCGTTATGCGTTATGCGTTATGCGTTATGCGTTATGCGTTATGCGTTATGCGTTATGTGTTATGCTTTATGCGTTATGCGTTATGCGTTACGCTTTATGCGTTATGCATTATGCGTTATGCGTTATGCGTTATGCATTATGCGTTATGCGTTATGCGTGATCCTTTATGCGTTAAGCGTTATGCGTTTTGCTGTATTCGTAATGCGTTGTGCATTATGTGTTATGCGTTATGTGTTATGCGTTATGCGTTATGCGTTATACGTTATGCGTTATGCGTTTTGCGGTATTCGTTATGCGTTATGCGTTATGCGTTATCCGTTGTTCGTTATGCGTTATGCGTTATGCGTTATGCGTTATGCGTTATGCGTTGTGCGTTATACGTTTGCGTTATGCGTTATGCGTTATACGGTATGCGTTATGCGTTATACGTTATGCGTTATGCGTTATGCGATATGCGTTATGTGTTATGCGTTATGCTTTATGCGTTGTGCGTTATGCGTTATGCGTTATGCGTTATGCGATATGCGTTATACGTTATGCGTTATGCGTTATGCGTTATGCGTTATGCGTTATGCGTTATGCGTTATGCGTTATGCGTTATACGTTATGCGTTATGCGTTTTGCGGTATTCGTTATGCGTTATGCGTTATGCGTTATGCGTTATCCGTTGTTCGTTATGCGTTATGCGTTGTGCGTTATACGTTTGCGTTATGCGTTATGCGTTATACGGTATGCGTTATGCGTTATACGTTATGCGTTATGCGTTAGGGGTTATGCGTTATGCGTTATGCGTTAGGCGTTATGCGTTATGCGTTATGCGTTATGCGTTATGCGATATGCGTTATGCGTTATGCGTTATGCGTTATGCGTTATGCGTTATGCGTTATGCGTTATGCGTTATGCGTTATGCGTTATGCGTTATGCGTTATGCATTATGCGTTATGCGTTATGCGTTATGCGTTATGCGTTATTCGTTATGAGTAATGAGTTATAAGTTATGCGTTATGCGTTGTGCGTTATACGTTTGCGTTATGCGTTATGCGTTATGCGTTATGCGTTATGCGTTATGCGTTATGCGATATGCGTTATGCGTTATGCGTTATGCGTTATGCGTTATGCGTTATGCGTTATGCGTTATGCGTTATGCGTTATGCATTATGCGTTATGCGTTATGCGTTATGCGTTATGCGTTATTCGTTATGAGTAATGAGTTATAAGTTATGCGTTATGCGTTATGCTTTATGCGTTATGCGGTATGCGTTATACGTTATACGTTATGCGTTATGCGTTATGCGTTATGCGTTATGCGTTATGCGTTATGCGTTATGCGTTATGCATTATGCGTTATGCGTTATGCGTTATGCGTTATGCGTTATGCGTTATTCGTTATGAGTAATGAGTTATAAGTTATGCGTTATGCGTTGTGCGTTATACGTTTGCGTTATGCGTTATGCGTTATGCTTTATGCGTTATGCGTTATGCGTTATGCGTTATGCGTTATGCGATATGCGTTATGCGTTATGCGATATGCGTTATGCGTTATGCGTTATGCGTTATGCGTTATGCGTTATGCGTTATGCGTTATGCGTTATGCGTTATGCGTTATGCGTTATGCGTTATGCGTTATGCGTTATGCGTTATGCGTTATGCGTTATGCGTTATGCATTATGCGTTATGCGTTATGCGTTATGCGTTATGACTTATGCGTTATTCGTTATGAGTAATGAGTTATAAGTTATGCGTTATGCGTTATGCTTTATGCATTATGCGTTATGCGTTATGCGTTATGCGTTATGCGTTATGCGTTATGTTTTATGCGTTATGCGTTACTCCTTATGAGTTATGAGTTATAAGTTATGCGTAATGCGTTATGCGTTATGCGTTATGCTTTATGCGTTATGCGTTATGCGTTATGCGTTATGCGTTATGCGTGATCCGTTATGCGTTATGCGTTATGCGTTATGCGTTATGCATTATACGTTATGCGTTATGCGTTATGCGTTATGCTTTATGCGTTATGCGTTATGAGTTATGAGTAATGAGTTATAAGTTATGCGTTATGCGTTATTCGTTATGAGTAATGAGTTATAAGTTATGCGTTATGCGTTATGCTTTATGCGTTATGCGTTATGCTTTATGCGTTATGCGTTACTCCTTATGAGTTATGAGTTATAAGTTATGCGTAATGCGGTATGCGTTATACGTTATACGTTATGCGTTATGCGTTATGCGTTATGCGTTATGCGTTATGCGTTATGCATTATGCGTTATGCGTTATGCGTTATGCGTTAAGCGTTATGCGTTTTGCTGTATTCATTATGCGTTGTGCATTATGAGTTATGCGTTAAGTGTTATGCTTTATGCGTTATGCGTTATGCGTTACGCTTTATGCGTTATGCATTATGCGATATGCGTTATGCGTTATGCATTATGCGTTATGCGTTATGCGTGATCCTTTATGCGTTAAGCGTTATGCGTTTTGCTGTATTCGTAATGCGTTGTGCATTATGTGTTATGCGTTATGTGTTATGCGTTATGCGTTATGCGTTATACGTTATGCGTTATGCGTTTTGCGGTATTCGTTATGCGTTATGCGTTATGCGTTATGCGTTATCCGTTGTTCGTTATGCGTTATGCGTTGTGCGTTATACGTTTGCGTTATGCGTTATGCGTTATACGGTATGCGTTATGCGTTATACGTTATGCGTTATGCGTTATGCGATATGCGTTATGTGTTATGCGTTATGCTTTATGCGTTGTGCGTTATTAGTTACACGTTATGCGTTATGCGTTATGCGTTATGCGTTAGGGGTTATGCGTTATGCGTTATGCGTTATGCGTTATGCGTTATGCGTTATGTGTTATGCGTTATGAGTTATGCGTTATGCGTTATGCGTTAGGGGTTATGCGTTATGCGTTATGCGTTATGCTTTATGCGTTATGCATTATGCGTTATGCGTTATGCGATATGCGTTATCCGTTATGCGTTATGCGTTATGCGTTATTCGTTATGAGTAATGAGTTATAAGTTATGCGTTATGCGTTATGCTTTATGCGTTAGGCGTTATGCGTTATGCGTTATGCGTTATGCGTTATGCGTTTTGCGTTAGGCGTTATGCGTTATGCGTTGTGCGTTATACGTTTGCGTTATGCGTTATGCGTTATGCGTTATGCTTTATGCGTTATGCGTTATGCGTTATGCGTTATGCGTTATGCGTTATGCGATATGCGTTATGCGTTATGCGTTATGCGTTATGCGTTATGCGTTATGCGTTATGCGTTATGCGTTATGCGATATGCGTTATGCGTTATGCGTTATGCGTTATGCGTTATGCGTTATGCGTTATGCGTTATGCGTTATGCGTTATGCGTTATGCGTTATGCGTTATGCGTTATGCGTTATGCGTTATGCGTTATGCGTTATGCGTTATTCGTTATGAGTAATGAGTTATAAGTTATGCGATATGCGTTATGCGTTATGCGTTATGCGTTATGCGTTATGCGTTATGCGTTATGCGTTATGCGATATGCGTTATGCGTTATGCGTTATGCGATATGCGTTATGCGTTATGCGTTATGCGTTATGCGTTATGCGTTATGCGTTATGCGTTATGCGTTATGCGTTATGCGTTATGCGTTATTCGTTATGAGTAATGAGTTATAAGTTATGCGTTGTGCGTTATGCTTTATGCGTTATGCGTTATGCGTTATGCGTTATGCGTTATGCGTTATGCGTTATGCGTTATGTTTTATGCGTTATGCGTTACTCCTTATGAGTTATGAGTTATAAGTTATGCGTAATGCGTTATGCGTTATGCGTTATGCTTTATGCGTTATGCGTTATGCGTTATGCGTTATGCGTTATGCGTGATCCGTTATGCGTTATGCGTTATGCGTTATGCGTTGTGCGTTATACGTTTGCGTTATGCGTTATGCGTTATGCGTTATACGGTATGCGTTATGCGTTATGCGTTTGCGTTATGCGTTATGCTTTATGCGTTATGCGTTATGAGTTATGAGTAATGAGTTATAAGTTATGCGTTATGCGTTATTCGTTATGAGTAATGAGTTATAAGTTATGCGTTATGCGTTATGCTTTATGCGTTATGCGTTATGCTTTATGCGTTATTCGTTACTCCTTATGAGTTATGAGTTATAAGTTATGCGTAATGCGGTATGCGTTATACGTTATACGTTATGCGTTATGCGTTATGCGGTATGCGTTATGCGTTATGCATTATGCGTTATGCGTTATGCGTTATGCGTTAAGCGTTATGCGTTTTGCTGTATTCATTATGCGTTGTGCATTATGAGTTATGCGTTATGTGTTATGCTTTATGCGTTATGCGTTATGCGTTACGCTTTATGCGTTATGCATTATGCGTTATGCGTTATGCGTTATGCATTATGCGTTATGCGTTATGCGTTATCCGTTATGCGTTAAGCGTTATGCGTTTTGCTGTATTCGTAATGCGTTGTGCATTATGTGTTATGCGTTATGTGTTATGCGTTATGAGTAATGAGTTATAAGTTATGCGTTATGCGTTATGCTTTATGCATTATGCGTTATGCGTTATGCGTTATGCGTTATGCGTTATGCGTTATGCGTTATGTTTTATGCGTTATGCGTTACTCCTTATGAGTTATGAGTTATAAGTTATGCGTAATGCGTTATGCGTTATGCGTTATGCTTTATGCGTTATGCGTTATGCGTTATGCGTTATGCGTTATGCGTTATGCTTTATGCGTTATGCGTTACTCCTTATGAGTTATGAGTTATAAGTTATGCGTAATGCGGTATTCGTTATACGTTATACGTTATGCGTTATGCGTTATGCGTTATGCGTTATGCGTTATGCATTATGCGTTATGCGTTATGCGTTATGCGTTAAGCGTTATGCGTTTTGCTGTATTCATTATGCGTTGTGCATTATGAGTTATGCGTTATGTGTTATGCGTTATGCGTTATGCGTTATGCGTTACGCTTTATGCGTTATGCATTATGCGTTATGCGTTATGCGTTATGCATTATGCGTTATGCGTTATGCGTGATCCTTTATGCGTTAAGCGTTATGCGTTTTGCTGTATTCGTAATGCGTTGTGCATTATGTGTTATGCGTTATGTGTTATGCGTTATGCGTTATGCGTTATACGTTATGCGTTATGCGTTTTGCGGTATTCGTTATGCGTTATGCGTTATGCTTTATGCGTTATGCTTTATGCGTTGTGCGTTATTAGTTACACGTTATGCGTTATGCGTTATGCGTTATGCGTTAGGGGTTATGCGTTATGCGTTATGCGTTAGGCGTTAGGCGTTATACGTTATACGTTATGAGTTATGCGTTATGCGTTATGCGTTATGCGTTATGCATTATGCGTTATGCGTTATGCGTTATGCGTTAAGCGTTATGCGTTTTGCTGTATTCATTATGCGTTGTGCATTATGAGTTATGCGTTATGTGTTATGCTTTATGCGTTATGCGTTATGCGTTATGCGTTATACGTTATGCGTTATGCGTTATGCGATATGCGTTATGTGTTATGCGTTATGCTTTATGCGTTGTGCGTTATTAGTTACACGTTATGCTTTATGCGTTATGCGTTACTCCTTATGAGTTATGAGTTATAAGTTATGCGTAATGCGGTATGCGTTATACGTTATACGTTATGCGTTATGCGTTATGCCTTATGCGTTATGCGTTATGCGTTATGCATTATGCGTTATGCGTTATGCGTTATGCGTTAAGCGTTATGCGTTTTGCTGTATTCATTATGCGTTGTGCATTATGAGTTATGCGTTATGTGTTATGCTTTATGCGTTATGCGTTATGCGTTACGCTTTATGCGTTATGCATTATGCGTTATGCGTTATGCGTTATGCATTATGCGTTATGCGTTATGCGTGATCCTTTATGCGTTATCCGTTGTTCGTTATGCGTTATGCGTTGTGCGTTATACGTTTGCGTTATGCGTTATGCGTTATACGGTATGCGTTATGCGTTATACGTTATGCGTTATGCGTTATGCGATATGCGTTATGTGTTATGCGTTATGCTTTATGCGTTGTACGTTATTAGTTACACGTTATGCGTTATGCGTTATGCGTTATGCGTTAGGGGTTATGCGTTATGCGTTATGCGTTAGGCGTTATGCGTTATGCGTTATGTGTTATGCGTTATGAGTTATACGTTATGCGTTATGCGTTAGGGGTTATGCGTTATGCGTTATGCGTTATGCTTTATGCGTTATGCATTATGCGTTATGCGTTATGCGATTTGCGTTATCCGTTATGCGTTATGCGTTATGCGTTATTCGTTATGAGTAATGAGTTATAAGTTATGCGTTATGCGTTATGCTTTATGCGTTAGGCGTTATGCGTTATGCGTTATGCGTTATGCGTTATGCGTTTTGCGTTAGGCGTTATGCGTTATGCGTTGTGCGTTATACGTTTGCGTTATGCGTTATGCGTTATGCTTTATGCGTTATGCGTTATGCGTTATGCGTTATGCGTTATGCGTTATGCGATATGCGTTATGCGTTATGCGTTATGCGTTATGCGTTATGCGTTATGCGTTATGCGTTATGCGTTATGCGATATGCGTTATGCGTTATGCGTTATGCGTTATGCGTTATGCGTTATGCGTTATGCGTTAAGCGTTATGCGTTTTGCTGTATTCATTATGCGTTGTGCATTATGAGTTATGCGTTATGTGTTATGCTTTATGCGTTATGCGTTATGCGTTACGCTTTATGCGTTATGCATTATGCGTTATGCGTTATGCGTTATGCATTATGCGTTATGCGTTATGCGTGATCCTTTATGCGTTATGCGTTATGCGTTATGCGTTATGCTTTATGCGTTATGCGTTATGCGTTATGCGTTATGCGTTATGCGTTATGCGTTATGCTTTATGCGTTATGCGTTACTCCTTATGAGTTATGAGTTATAAGTTATGCGTAATGCGGTATGCGTTATACGTTATACGTTATGCGTTATGCGTTATGCGTTATGCGTTATGCGTTATGCGTTATGCGTTATGCATTATGCGTTATGCGTTATGCGTTATGCGTTAAGCGTTATGCGTTTTGCTGTATTCATTATGCGTTGTGCATTATGAGTTATGCGTCATGTGTTATGCTTTATGCGTTATGCGTTATGCGTTACGCTTTATGCGTTATGCATTATGCGTTATGCGTTATGCGTTATGCATTATGCGTTATGCGTTATGCGTGATCCTTTATGCGTTAAGCGTTATGCGTTTTGCTGTATTCGTAATGCGTTGTGCATTATGTGTTATGCGTTATGTGTTATGCGTTATGCCTTATGCGTTATACGTTATGCGTTATGCGTTTTGCGGTATTCGTTATGCGTTATGCGTTATGCTTTATGCGTTATGCTTTATGCGTTGTGCGTTATTAGTTACACGTTATGCGTTATGCGTTATGCGTTATGCGTTATGCGTTATGCGTTATGCGTTAGGGGTTATGCGTTATGCGTTATGCGTTAGGCGTTAGGCGTTATACGTTATACGTTATGCGTTATGCGTTATGCGTTATGCGTTATGCGTTATGCATTATGCGTTATGCGTTATGCGTTATGTGTTAAGCGTTATGCGTTTTGCTGTATTCATTATGCGTTGTGCATTATGAGTTATGCGTTATGTGTTATGCTTTATGCGTTATGCGTTATGCGTTATGCGTTATGCGTTATACGTTATGCGTTATGCGTTATGCGATATGCGTTATGTGTTATGCGTTATGCTTTATGCGTTGTGCGTTATTAGTTACACGTTATGCTTTATGCGTTATGCGTTACTCCTTATGAGTTATGAGTTATAAGTTATGCGTAATGCGGTATGCGTTATACGTTATACGTTATGCGTTATGCGTTATGCCTTATGCGTTATGCGTTATGCGTTATGCATTATGCGTTATGCGTTATGCGTTATGCGTTAAGCGTTATGCGTTTTGCTGTATTCATTATGCGTTGTGCATTATGAGTTATGCGTTATGTGTTATGCTTTATGCGTTATGCGTTATGCGTTACGCTTTATGCGTTATGCATTATGCGTTATGCGTTATGCGTTATGCATTATGCGTTATGCGTTATGCGTGATCCTTTATGCGTTAAGCGTTATGCGTTTTGCTGTATTCGTAATGCGTTGTGCATTATGTGTTATGCGTTATGTGTTATGCGTTATGCGTTATGCGTTATACGTTTGCGTTATGCGTTATGCGTTATACGGTATGCGTTATGCGTTACACGTTATGCGTTATGCGTTATGCGATATGCGTTATGTGTTATGCGTTATGCTTTATGCGTTGTGCGTTATTAGTTACACGTTATGCGTTATGCGTTATGCGTTATGCGTTAGGGGTTATGCGTTATGCGTTATGCGTTAGGCGTTATGCGTTATGCGTTATGTGTTATGCGTTATGAGTTATACGTTATGCGTTATGCGTTAGGGGTTATGCGTTATGCGTTATGCGTTATGCTTTATGCGTTATGCATTATGCGTTATGGGTTATGCGATATGCGTTATCCGTTATGCGTTATGCGTTATGCGTTATTCGTTATGAGTAATGAGTTATAAGTTATGCGTTATGCGTTATGCTTTATGCGTTAGGCGTTATGCGTTATGCGTTATGCGTTATGCGTTATGCGTTTTGCGTTAGGCGTTATGCGTTATGCGTTGTGCGTTATACGTTTGCGTTATGCGTTATGCGTTATGCTTTATGCGTTATGCGTTATGCGTTATGCGTTATGCGTTATGCGTTATGCGTTATGCGTTATGCGTTATGCGTTATGCGTTATGCGTTATGCGTTATGCGTTATGCGTTATGCGTTATGCGATATGCGTTATGCGTTATGCGTTATGCGTTATGCGTTATGCGTTATGCGTTATGCGTTATGCGTTATGCGTTATGCGTTATGCGTTATGCGTTATGCGTTATGCGTTATGCGTTATGCGTTATTCGTTATGAGTAATGAGTTATAAGTTATGCGTTATGCGTTGTGCCTTATACGTTTGCGTTATGCGTTATGCGTTATGCTTTATGCGTTATGCGTTATGCGTTATGCGTTATGCGTTATGCGTTATGCGATATGCGTTATGCGTTATGCGTTATGCGTTATGCGTTATGCGTTATGCGTTATGCGTTATGCGTTATGCGTTATGCGTTATGAGTTATGCGTTATGCATTATGCGTTATGCGTTATGCGTTATGCGTTATGCGTTATGCGTTATTCGTTATGAGTAATGAGTTATAAGTTATGCGTTATGCGTTATGCTTTATGCGTTATGCGTTATGCGTTATGCGTTATGCGTTATGCGTTATGCGTTATGCGTTATGTTTTATGCGTTATGCGTTACTCCTTATGAGTTATGAGTTATAAGTTATGCGTAATGCGTTATGCGTTATGCGTTATGCTTTATGCGTTATGCGTTATGCGTTATGCGTTATGCGTTATGCGTGATCCGTTATGCGTTATGCGTTATGCGTTATGCGTTGTGCGTTATACGTTTGCGTTATGCGTTATGCGTTATGCGTTATACGGTATGCGTTATGCGTTATGCGTTTGCGTTATGCGTTATGCGTTATGCTTTATGCGTTATGCGTTATGCGTTATGCGTTATGCGTTATGCGTTATGCGATATGCGTTATGCGTTATGCGTTATGCGTTATGCGTTATGCGTTATGCGTTATGCGTTATGCGTTATGCGATATGCGTTATGCGTTATGCGTTATGCGTTATGCGTTATGCGTTATGCGTTATGCGTTATGCGTTATGCGTTATGCATTATGCGTTATGCGTTATGCGTTATGCGTTATGCGTTATTCGTTATGAGTAATGAGTTATAAGTTATGCGTTATGCGTTGTGCGTTATACGTTTGCGTTATGCGTTATGCGTTATGCTTTATGCGTTATGCGTTATGCGTTATGCGTTATGCGTTATGCGTTATGCGATATGCGTTATGCGTTATGCGTTATGCGTTATGCGTTATGCGTTATGCGTTATGCGTTATGCGTTATGCGTTATGCGTTATGCATTATGCGTTATGCGTTATGCGTTATGCGTTATGCGTTATGCGTTATGCGATATGCGTTATGCGTTATGCGTTATGCGTTATGCGTTATGCGTTATGCGTGATCCGTTATGCGTTATGCGTTATGCTTTATGCGTTATGCGTTATGCGTTATGCGTTATGCGTTATGCGTGATCCGTTATGCGTTATGCGTTATGCGTTATGCGTTGTGCGTTATACGTTTGCGTTATGCGTTATGCGTTATGCGTTATACGGTATGCGTTATGCGTTATACGTTTGCGTTATGCGTTATGCGTTATGCGTTATGCGTTATGCGTTATGCGTTATGCGTTATGCGTTATGCGTTATGCGATATGCGTTATGCGTTATGCGTTATGCGTTATGCGTTATGCGTTATGCGTTATGCGTTATGCGTTATGCGATATGCGTTATGCGTTATGCGTTATGCGTTATGCGTTATGCGTTATGCGTTATGCGTTATGCGTTATGCGTTATGCATTATGCGTTATGCGTTATGCGTTATGCGTTATGCGTTATTCGTTATGAGTAATGAGTTATAAGTTATGCGTTATGCGTTGTGCGTTATACGTTTGCGTTATGCGTTATGCGTTATGCTTTATGCGTTATGCGTTATGCGTTATGCGTTATGCGTTATGCGTTATGCGATATGCGTTATGCGTTATGCGTTATGCGTTATGCGTTATGCGTTATGCGTTATGCGTTATGCGTTATGCGTTATGCGTTATGCATTATGCGTTATGCGTTATGCGTTATGCGTTATGCGTTATTCGTTATGAGTAATGAGTTATAAGTTATGCGTTATGCGTTATGCTTTATGCGTTATGCGTTATGCGTTATGCGTTATGCGTTATGCGTTATGCGTTATGCGTTATGCGTTATGTTTTATGCGTTATGCGTTACTCCTTATGAGTTATGAGTTATAAGTTATGCGTAATGCGTTATGCGTTATGCGTTATGCTTTATGCGTTATGCGTTATGCGTTATGCGTTATGCGTTATGCGTGATCCGTTATGCGTTATGCGTTATGCGTTATGCGTTGTGCGTTATACGTTTGCGTTATGCGTTATGCGTTATGCGTTATACGGTATGCGTTATGCATTATGCGTTTGCGTTATGCGTTATGCTTTATGCGTTATGCGTTATGAGCTATGAGTAATGAGTTATAACTTATGCGTTATGCGTTATTCGTTATGAGTAATGAGTTATAAGTTATGCGTTATGCGTTATGCTTTATGCGTTATGCGTTATGCTTTATGCGTTATTCGTTACTCCTTATGAGTTATGAGTTATAAGTTATGCGTAATGCGGTATGCGTTATACGTTATACGTTATGCGTTATGCGTTATGCGTTATGCGTTATGCGTTATGCGTTATGCGTTATGCGTTATGCATTATGCGTTATGCGTTATGCGTTATGCGTTAAGCGTTATGCGTTTTGCTGTATTCATTATGCGTTGTGCATTATGAGTTATGCGTTATGTGTTATGCTTTATGCGTTATGCGTTATGCGTTACGCTTTATGCGTTATGCATTATGCGTTATGCGTTATGCGTTATGCATTATGCGTTATGCGTTATGCGTTATCCGTTATGCGTTAAGCGTTATGCGTTTTGCTGTATTCGTAATGCGTTGTGCATTATGTGTTATGCGTTATGTGTTATGCGTTATGCGTTATGCGTTATACGTTATGCGTCATGCGTTTTGCGGTATTCGTTATGCGTTATGCGTTATGCGTTATGCGTTATCCGTTGTTCGTTATGCGTTATGCGTTGTGCGTTATACGTTTGCGTTATGCGTTATGCGTTATACGGTATGCGTTATGCGTTATACGTTATGCGTTATGCGTTATGCGATATGCGTTATGTGTTATGCGTTATGCTTTATGCGTTGTGCGTTATTAGTTACACGTTATGCGTTATGCGTTATGCGTTATGCGTTAGGGGTTATGCGTTATGCGTTATGCGTTAGGCGTTATGCGTTATGCGTTATGCGTTATGAGTTATACGTTATGCGTTATGCGTTAGGGGTTATGCGTTATGCGTTATGCGTTATGCGTTATGCTTTATGCGTTATGCATTATGCGTTATGCGTTATGCGATATGCGTTATCCGTTATGCGTTATGCGTTATGCGTTATTCGTTATGAGTAATGAGTTATAAGTTATGCGTTATGCGTTATGCTTTATGCGTTAGGCGTTATGCGTTATGCGTTATGCGTTATGCGTTATGCGTTTTGCGTTAGGCGTTATGCGTTATGCGTTATGCGTTATGCGTTATGCGTTATGCGTTATGCGTTATGCGTTATGCGATATGCGTTATGCGTTATGCGTTATGCGTTATGCGTTATGCGTTATGCGTTATGCGTTATGCGTTATGCATTATGTGTTATGCGTTATGCGTTATGCGTTATGCGTTATTCGTTATGAGTAATGAGTTATAAGTTATGCGTTATGCGTTATGCTTTATGCATTATGCGTTATGCGTTATGCGTTATGCGTTATGCGTTATGCGTTATGCGTTATGCGTTATGTTTTATGCGTTATGCGTTACTCCTTATGAGTTATGAGTTATAAGTTATGCGTAATGCGTTATGCGTTATGCGTTATGCTTTATGCGTTATGCGTTATGCGTTATGCGTTATGCGTTATGCGTTATGCTTTATGCGTTATGCGTTAAGCGTTATGCGTTTTGCTGTATTCATTATGCGTTGTGCATTATGAGTTATGCGTTATGTGTTATGCTTTATGCGTTATGCGTTATGCGTTACGCTTTATGCGTTATGCATTATGCGTTATGCGTTATGCGTTATGCATTATGCGTTATGCGTTATGCGTGATCCTTTATGCGTTAAGCGTTATGCGTTTTGCTGTATTCGTAATGCGTTGTGCATTATGTGTTATGCGTTATGTGTTATGCGTTATGCGTTAAGCGTTATGCGTTTTGCTGTATTCATTATGCGTTGTGCATTATGAGTTATGCGTTATGTGTTATGCTTTATGCGTTATGCGTTATGCGTTACGCTTTATGCGTTATGCATTATGCGTTATGCGTTATGCGTTATGCATTATGCGTTATGCGTTATGCGTGATCCTTTATGCGTTATGCGTTATGCGTTATGCGTTATGCTTTATGCGTTATGCGTTATGCGTTATGCGTTATGCGTTATGCGTTATGCGTTATGCGTTATGCTTTATGCGTTATGCGTTACTCCTTATGAGTTATGAGTTATAAGTTATGCGTAATGCGGTATGCGTTATACGTTATACGTTATGCGTTATGCGTTATGCGTTATGCGTTATGCGTTATGCATTATGCGTTATGCGTTATGCGTTATGCGTTAAGCGTTATGCGTTTTGCTGTATTCATTATGCGTTGTGCATTATGAGTTATGCGTCATGTGTTATGCTTTATGCGTTATGCGTTATGCGTTACGCTTTATGCGTTATGCATTATGCGTTATGCGTTATGCGTTATGCATTATGCGTTATGCGTTATGCGTGATCCTTTATGCGTTAAGCGTTATGCGTTTTGCTGTATTCGTAATGCGTTGTGCATTATGTGTTATGCGTTATGTGTTATGCGTTATGCCTTATGCGTTATACGTTATGCGTTATGCGTTTTGCGGTATTCGTTATGCGTTATGCGTTATGCTTTATGCGTTATGCTTTATGCGTTGTGCGTTATTAGTTACACGTTATGCGTTATGCGTTATGCGTTATGCGTTATGCGTTATGCGTTAGGGGTTATGCGTTATGCGTTATGCGTTAGGCGTTAGGCGTTATACGTTATACGTTATGCGTTATGCGTTTGCGTTATGCGTTATGCGTTATGCTTTATGCGTTATGCGTTATGCGTTATGCGTTATGCGTTATGCGTTATGCGTTATGTTTTATGCGTTATGCGTTACTCCTTATGAGTTATGAGTTATAAGTTATGCGTAATGCGTTATGCGTTATGCGTTATGCTTTATGCGTTATGCGTTATGCGTTATGCGTTATGCGTTATGCGTGATCCGTTATGCGTTATGCGTTATGCGTTATGCGTTGTGCGTTATACGTTTGCGTTATGCGTTATGCGTTATGCGTTATACGGTATGCGTTATGCGTTATGCGTTTGCGTTATGCGTTATGCGTTATGCTTTATGCGTTATGCGTTATGCGTTATGCGTTATGCGTTATGCGTTATGCGATATGCGTTATGCGTTATGCGTTATGCGTTATGCGTTATGCGTTATGCGTTATGCGTTATGCGTTATGCGATATGCGTTATGCGTTATGCGTTATGCGTTATGCGTTATGCGTTATGCGTTATGCGTTATGCGTTATGCGTTATGCATTATGCGTTATGCGTTATGCGTTATGCGTTATGCGTTATTCGTTATGAGTAATGAGTTATAAGTTATGCGTTATGCGTTGTGCGTTATACGTTTGCGTTATGCGTTATGCGTTATGCTTTATGCGTTATGCGTTATGCGTTATGCGTTATGCGTTATGCGTTATGCGATATGCGTTATGCGTTATGCGTTATGCGTTATGCGTTATGCGTTATGCGTTATGCGTTATGCGTTATGCGTTATGCGTTATGCATTATGCGTTATGCGTTATGCGTTATGCGTTATGCGTTATGCGTTATGCGATATGCGTTATGCGTTATGCGTTATGCGTTATGAGTTATAAGTTATGCGTAATGCGTTATGCGTTATGCGTTATGCTTTATGCGTTATGCGTTATGCGTTATGCGTTATGCGTTATGCGTGATCCGTTATGCGTTATGCGTTATGCGTTATGCGTTGTGCGTTATACGTTTGCGTTATGCGTTATGCGTTATGCGTTATACGGTATGCGTTATGCGTTATACGTTTGCGTTATGCGTTATGCGTTATGCTTTATGCGTTATGCGTTATGCGTTATGCGTTATGCGTTATGCGTTATGCGATATGCGTTATGCGTTATGCGTTATGCGTTATGCGTTATGCGTTATGCGTTATGCGTTATGCGTTATGCGATATGCGTTATGCGTTATGCGTTATGCGTTATGCGTTATGCGTTATGCGTTATGCGTTATGCGTTATGCGTTATGCATTATGCGTTATGCGTTATGCGTTATGCGTTATGCGTTATTCGTTATGAGTAATGAGTTATAAGTTATGCGTTATGCGTTGTGCGTTATACGTTTGCGTTATGCGTTATGCGTTATGCTTTATGCGTTATGCGTTATGCGTTATGCGTTATGCGTTATGCGTTATGCGATATGCGTTATGCGTTATGCGTTATGCGTTATGCGTTATGCGTTATGCGTTATGCGTTATGCGTTATGCGTTATGCGTTATGCATTATGCGTTATGCGTTATGCGTTATGCGTTATGCGTTATTCGTTATGAGTAATGAGTTATAAGTTATGCGTTATGCGTTATGCTTTATGCGTTATGCGTTATGCGTTATGCGTTATGCGTTATGCGTTATGCGTTATGCGTTATGCGTTATGTTTTATGCGTTATGCGTTACTCCTTATGAGTTATGAGTTATAAGTTATGCGTAATGCGTTATGCGTTATGCGTTATGCTTTATGCGTTATGCGTTATGCGTTATGCGTTATGCGTTATGCGTGATCCGTTATGCGTTATGCGTTATGCGTTATGCGTTGTGCGTTATACGTTTGCGTTATGCGTTATGCGTTATGCGTTATACGGTATGCGTTATGCATTATGCGTTTGCGTTATGCGTTATGCTTTATGCGTTATGCGTTATGAGCTATGAGTAATGAGTTATAACTTATGCGTTATGCGTTATTCGTTATGAGTAATGAGTTATAAGTTATGCGTTATGCGTTATGCTTTATGCGTTATGCGTTATGCTTTATGCGTTATTCGTTACTCCTTATGAGTTATGAGTTATAAGTTATGCGTAATGCGGTATGCGTTATACGTTATACGTTATGCGTTATGCGTTATGCGTTATGCGTTATGCGTTATGCGTTATGCGTTATGCGTTATGCGTTATGCGTTATGCGTTATGCGTTTTGCTGTATTCATTATGCGTTGTGCATTATGAGTTATGCGTTATGTGTTATGCTTTATGCGTTATGCGTTATGCGTTACGCTTTATGCGTTATGCATTATGCGTTATGCGTTATGCGTTATGCATTATGCGTTATGCGTTATGCGTTATGCGTTATTCGTTATGAGTAATGAGTTATAAGTTATGCGTTATGCGTTATGCTTTATGCGTTATGCGTTATGCGTTATGCGTTATGCGTTATGCGTTATGCGTTATGCGTTATGTTTTATGCGTTATGCGTTACTCCTTATGAGTTATGAGTTATTAGTTATGCGTTATGCGTTATGCGTTATGCGTTATGCTTTATGCGTTATGCGTTATGCGTTATGCGTTATGCGTTATGCGTGATCCGTTATGCGTTATGCGTTATGCGTTATGCGTTGTGCGTTATACGTTTGCGTTATGCGTTATGCGTTATGCGTTATACGGTATGCGTTATGCGTTATGCGTTTGCGTTATGCGTTATGCGTTATGCTTTATGCGTTATGCGTTATGCGTTATGCGTTATGCGTTATGCGTTATGCGATATGCGTTATGCGTTATGCGTTATGCGTTATGCGTTATGCGTTATGCGTTATGCGTTATGCGTTATGCGATATGCGTTATGCGTTATGCGTTATGCGTTATGCGTTATGCGTTATGCGTTATGCGTTATGCGTTATGCGTTATGCATTATGCGTTATGCGTTATGCGTTATGCGTTATGCGTTATTCGTTATGAGTAATGAGTTATAAGTTATGCGTTATGCGTTGTGCGTTATACGTTTGCGTTATGCGTTATGCGTTATGCTTTATGCGTTATGCGTTATGCGTTATGCGTTATGCGTTATGCGTTATGCGATATGCGTTATGCGTTATGCGTTATGCGTTATGCGTTATGCGTTATGCGTTATGCGTTATGCGTTATGCGTTATGCGTTATGCATTATGCGTTATGCGTTATGCGTTATGCGTTATGCGTTATGCGTTATGCGATATGCGTTATGCGTTATGCGTTATGCGTTATGAGTTATAAGTTATGCGTAATGCGTTATGCGTTATGCGTTATGCTTTATGCGTTATGCGTTATGCGTTATGCGTTATGCGTTATGCGTGATCCGTTATGCGTTATGCGTTATGCGTTATGCGTTGTGCGTTATACGTTTGCGTTATGCGTTATGCGTTATGCGTTATACGGTATGCGTTATGCGTTATACGTTTGCGTTATGCGTTATGCGTTATGCTTTATGCGTTATGCGTTATGCGTTATGCGTTATGCGTTATGCGTTATGCCTTATGCGTTATGCGTTATGCGTTATGCGTTATGCGTTATGCGTTATGCGTTATGCGTTATGCGTTATGCGATATGCGTTATGCGTTATGCGTTATGCGTTATGCGTTATGCGTTATGCGTTATGCGTTATGCGTTATGCGTTATGCATTATGCGTTATGCGTTATGCGTTATGCGTTATGCGTTATTCGTTATGAGTAATGAGTTATAAGTTATGCGTTATGCGTTGTGCGTTATACGTTTGCGTTATGCGTTATGCGTTATGCTTTATGCGTTATGCGTTATGCGTTATGCGTTATGCGTTATGCGTTATGCGTTATGCGTTATGAGTTATGCGTTATGCGTTATGCGTTATGCGTTATGCGTTATGCGTTATGCGTTATGCGTTATGCGTTATGCATTATGCGTTATGCGTTATGCGTTATGCGTTATGCGTTATTCGTTATGAGTAATGAGTTATAAGTTATGCGTTATGCGTTATGCTTTATGCGTTATGCGTTATGCGTTATGCGTTATGCGTTATGCGTTATGCGTTATGCGTTATGCGTTATGTTTTATGCGTTATGCGTTACTCCTTATGAGTTATGAGTTATAAGTTATGCGTAATGCGTTATGCGTTATGCGTTATGCTTTATGCGTTATGCGTTATGCGTTATGCGTTATGCGTTATGCGTGATCCGTTATGCGTTATGCGTTATGCGTTATGCGTTGTGCGTTATACGTTTGCGTTATGCGTTATGCGTTATGCGTTATACGGTATGCGTTATGCATTATGCGTTTGCGTTATGCGTTATGCTTTATGCGTTATGCGTTATGAGCTATGAGTAATGAGTTATAACTTATGCGTTATGCGTTATTCGTTATGAGTAATGAGTTATAAGTTATGCGTTATGCGTTATGCTTTATGCGTTATGCGTTATGCTTTATGCGTTATTCGTTACTCCTTATGAGTTATGAGTTATAAGTTATGCGTAATGCGGTATGCGTTATACGTTATACGTTATGCGTTATGCGTTATGCGTTATGCGTTATGCGTTATGCGTTATGCGTTATGCGTTATGCATTATGCGTTATGCGTTATGCGTTATGCGTTAAGCGTTATGCGTTTTGCTGTATTCATTATGCGTTGTGCATTATGAGTTATGCGTTATGTGTTATGCTTTATGCGTTATGCGTTATGCGTTACGCTTTATGCGTTATGCATTATGCGTTATGCGTTATGCGTTATGCATTATGCGTTATGCGTTATGCGTTATCCGTTATGCGTTAAGCGTTATGCGTTTTGCTGTATTCGTAATGCGTTGTGCATTATGTGTTATGCGTTATGTGTTATGCGTTATGCGTTATGCGTTATACGTTATGCGTCATGCGTTTTGCGGTATTCGTTATGCGTTATGCGTTATGCGTTATGCGTTATCCGTTGTTCGTTATGCGTTATGCGTTGTGCGTTATACGTTTGCGTTATGCGTTATGCGTTATACGGTATGCGTTATGCGTTATACGTTATGCGTTATGCGTTATGCGATATGCGTTATGTGTTATGCGTTATGCTTTATGCGTTGTGCGTTATTAGTTACACGTTATGCGTTATGCGTTATGCGTTATGCGTTAGGGGTTATGCGTTATGCGTTATGCGTTAGGCGTTATGCGTTATGCGTTATGCGTTATGAGTTATTCGTTATGCGTTATGCGTTAGGGGTTATGCGTTATGCGTTATGCGTTATGCTTTATGCGTTATGCATTATGCGTTATGCGTTATGCGATATGCGTTATCCGTTATGCGTTATGCGTTATGCGTTATTCGTTATGAGTAATGAGTTATAAGTTATGCGTTATGCGTTATGCTTTATGCGTTAGGCGTTATGCGTTATGCGTTATGCGTTATGCGTTATGCGTTTTGCGTTAGGCGTTATGCGTTATGCGTTATGCGTTATGCGTTATGCGTTATGCGTTATGCGTTATGCGTTATGCGATATGCGTTATGCGTTATGCGTTATGCGTTATGCGTTATGCGTTATGCGTTATGCGTTATGCGTTATGCATTATGTGTTATGCGTTATGCGTTATGCGTTATGCGTTATTCGTTATGAGTAATGAGTTATAAGTTATGCGTTATGCGTTATGCTTTATGCTTTATGCGTTATGCGTTATGCGTTATGCGTTATGCGTTATGCGTTATGCGTTATGCGTTATGTTTTATGCGTTATGCGTTACTCCTTATGAGTTATGAGTTATAAGTTATGCGTAATGCGTTATGCGTTATGCGTTATGCTTTATGCGTTATGCGTTATGCGTTATGCGTTATGCGTTATGCGTTATGCTTTATGCGTTATGCGTTAAGCGTTATGCGTTTTGCTGTATTCATTATGCGTTGTGCATTATGAGTTATGCGTTATGTGTTATGCTTTATGCGTTATGCGTTATGCGTTACGCTTTATGCGTTATGCATTATGCGTTATGCGTTATGCGTTATGCATTATGCGTTATGCGTTATGCGTGATCCTTTATGCGTTAAGCGTTATGCGTTTTGCTGTATTCGTAATGCGTTGTGCATTATGTGTTATGCGTTATGTGTTATGCGTTATGCGTTAAGCGTTATGCGTTTTGCTGTATTCATTATGCGTTGTGCATTATGTGTTATGCGTTATGTGTTATGCTTTATGCGTTATGCGTTATGCGTTACGCTTTATGCGTTATGCATTATGCGTTATGCGTTATGCGTTATGCATTATGCGTTATGCGTTATGCGTGATCCTTTATGCGTTATGCGTTATGCGTTATGCGTTATGCTTTATGCGTTATGCGTTATGCGTTATGCGTTATGCGTTATGCGTTATGCGTTATGCGTTATGCTTTATGCGTTATGCGTTACTCCTTATGAGTTATGAGTTATAAGTTATGCGTAATGCGGTATGCGTTATACGTTATACGTTATGCGTTATGCGTTATGCGTTATGCGTTATGCGTTATGCATTATGCGTTATGCGTTATGCGTTATGCGTTAAGCGTTATGCGTTTTGCTGTATTCATTATGCGTTGTGCATTATGAGTTATGCGTCATGTGTTATGCTTTATGCGTTATGCGTTATGCGTTACGCTTTATGCGTTATGCATTATGCGTTATGCGTTATGCGTTATGCATTATGCGTTATGCGTTATGCGTGATCCTTTATGCGTTAAGCGTTATGCGTTTTGCTGTATTCGTAATGCGTTGTGCATTATGTGTTATGCGTTATGTGTTATGCGTTATGCCTTATGCGTTATACGTTATGCGTTATGCGTTTTGCGGTATTCGTTATGCGTTATGCGTTATGCTTTATGCGTTATGCTTTATGCGTTGTGCGTTATTAGTTACACGTTATGCGTTATGCGTTATGCGTTATGCGTTATGCGTTATGCGTTAGGGGTTATGCGTTATGCGTTATGCGTTAGGCGTTAGGCGTTATACGTTATACGTTATGCGTTATGCGTTATGCGTTATGCGTTATGCGTTATGCGTTATGCGTTATGCGTTATGCGTTATGCGTTAAGCGTTATGCGTTTTGCTGTATTCATTATGCGTTGTGCATTATGAGTTATGCGTTATGTGTTATGCTTTATGCGTTATGCGTTATGCGTTATGCGTTATGCGTTATGCGTTATACGTTATGCGTTATGCGTTATGCGATATGCGTTATGTGTTATGCGTTATGCTTTATGCGTTGTGCGTTATTAGTTACACGTTATGCTTTATGCGTTATGCGTTACTCCTTATGAGTTATGAGTTATAAGTTATGCGTAATGCGGTATGCGTTATACGTTATACGTTATGCGTTATGCGTTATGCCTTATGCGTTATGCGTTATGCGTTATGCATTATGCGTTATGCGTTATGCGTTTTGCTGTATTCATTATGCGTTGTGCATTATGAGTTATGCGTTATGTGTTATGCTTTATGCGTTATGCGTTATGCGTTACGCTTTATGCGTTATGCATTATGCGTTATGCGTTATGCGTTATGTATTATGCGTTATGCGTTATGCGTGATCCTTTATGCGTTAAGCGTTATGCGTTTTGCTGTATTCGTAATGCGTTGTGCATTATGTGTTATGCGTTATGTGTTATGCGTTATGCGTTATGCGTTATACGTTATGCGTTATGCGTTTTGCGGTATTCGTTATGCGTTATGCGTTATGCGTTATGCGTTATCCGTTGTTCGTTATGCGTTATGCGTTGTGCGTTATACGTTTGCGTTATGCGTTATGCGTTATACGGTATGCGTTATGCGTTACACGTTATGCGTTATGCGTTATGCGATATGCGTTATGTGTTATGCGTTATGCTTTATGCGTTGTGTGTTATTAGTTACACGTTATGCGTTATGCGTTATGCGTTATGCGTTAGGGGTTATGCGTTATGCGTTATGCGTTAGGCGTTATGCGATATGCGTTATCCGTTATGCGTTATGCGTTATGCGTTATTCGTTATGAGTAATGAGTTATAAGTTATGCGTTATGCGTTATGCTTTATGCGTTAGGCGTTATGCGTTATGCGTTATGCGTTATGCGTTATGCGTTATGCGTTAGGCGTTATGCGTTATGCGTTGTGCGTTATACGTTTGCGTTATGCGTTATGCGTTATGCTTTATGCGTTATGCGTTATGCGTTATGCGTTATGCGTTATGCGTTATGCGTTATGCGTTATGCGTTATGCGTTATGCGTTATGCGTTATGCGTTATGCGTTATGCGTTATGCGTTATGCGATATGCGTTATGCGTTATGCGTTATGCGTTATGCGTTATGCGTTATGCGTTATGCGTTATGCGTTATGCGTTATGCGTTATGCATTATGCGTTATGCGTTATGCGTTATGCGTTATGCGTTATTCCTTATGAGTAATGAGTTATAAGTTATGCGTTATGCGTTGTGCGTTATACGTTTGCGTTATGCGTTATGCGTTATGCTTTATGCGTTATGCGTTATGCGTTATGCGTTATGCGTTATGCGTTATGCGATATGCGTTATGCGTTATGCGTTATGCGTTATGCGTTATGCGTTATGCGTTATGCGTTATGCGTTATGCGTTATGCGTTATGCGTTATGCATTATGCGTTATGCGTTATGCGTTATGCGTTATGCGTTATGCGTTATTCGTTATGAGTAATGAGTTATAAGTTATGCGTTATGCGTTATGCTTTATGCGTTATGCGTTATGCGTTATGCGTTATGCGTTATGCGTTATGCGTTATGCGTTATGTTTTATGCGTTATGCGTTACTCCTTATGAGTTATGAGTTATAAGTTATGCGTAATGCGTTATGCGTTATGCGTTATGCTTTATGCGTTATGCGTTATGCGTTATGCGTTATGCGTTATGCGTTATGCGTTATGCGTTATGCGTTGTGCGTTATACGTTTGCGTTATGCGTTATGCGTTATGCGTTATACGGTATGCGTTATGCGTTATGCGTTTGCGTTATGCGTTATGCTTTATGCGTTATGCGTTATGAGTTATGAGTAATGAGTTATAAGTTATGCGTTATGCGTTATTCGTTATGAGTAATGAGTTATAAGTTATGCGTTATGCATTATGCTTTATGCGTTATGCGTTATGCTTTATGCGTTATTCGTTACTCCTTATGAGTTATGAGTTATAAGTTATGCGTAATGCGGTATGCGTTATACGTTATACGTTATGCGTTATGCGTTATGCGTTATGTGTTATGCGTTATGCGTTATGCGTTATGCGTTATGCATTATGCGTTATGCGTTATGCGTTATGCGTTAAGCGTTATGCGTTTTGCTGTATTCATTATGCGTTGTGCATTATGAGTTATGCGTTATGTGTTATGCTTTATGCGTTATGCGTTATGCGTTACGCTTTATGCGTTATGCATTATGCGTTATGCGTTATGCGTTATGCATTATGCGTTATGCGTTATGCGTTATCCGTTATGCGTTAAGCGTTATGCGTTTTGCTGTATTCGTAATGCGTTGTGCATTATGTGTTATGCGTTATGTGTTATGCGTTATGCGTTATGCGTTATACGTTATGCGTTATGCGTTTTGCGGTATTCGTTATGCGTTATGCGTTATGCGTTATGCGTTATCCGTTGTTCGTTATGCGTTATGCGTTGTGCGTTATACGTTTGCGTTATGCGTTATGCGTTATACGGTATGCGTTATGCGTTATACGTTATGCGTTATGCGTTATGCGATATGCGTTATGTGTTATGCGTTATGCTTTATGCGTTGTGCGTTATTAGTTACACGTTATGCGTTATGCGTTATGCGTTATGCGTTAGGGGTTATGCGTTATGCGTTATGCGTTAGGCGTTATGCGTTATGCGTTATGCGTTATGAGTTATACGTTATGCGTTATGCGTTAGGGGTTATGCGTTATGCGTTATGCGTTATGCTTTATGCGTTATGCATTATGCGTTATGCGTTATGCGATATGCGTTATCCGTTATGCGTTATGCGTTATGCGTTATTCGTTATGAGTAATGAGTTATAAGTTATGCGTTATGCGTTATGCTTTATGCGTTAGGCGTTATGCGTTATGCGTTATGCGTTATGCGTTATGCGTTTTGCGTTAGGCGTTATGCGTTATGCGTTATGCGTTATGCGTTATGCGTTATGCGTTATGCGATATGCGTTATGCGTTATGCGTTATGCGTTATGCGTTATGCGTTATGCGTTATGCGTTATGCATTATGTGTTATGCGTTATGCGTTATGCGTTATGCGTTATTCGTTATGAGTAATGAGTTATAAGTTATGCGTTATGCGTTATGCTTTATGCATTATGCGTTATGCGTTATGCGTTATGCGTTATGCGTTATGCGTTATGCGTTATGCGTTATGCGTTATGTTTTATGCGTTATGCGTTACTCCTTATGAGTTATGAGTTATAAGTTATGCGTAATGCGTTATGCGTTATGCGTTATGCTTTATGCGTTATGCGTTATGCGTTATGCGTTATGCGTTATGCTTTATGCGTTATGCGTTACTCCTTATGAGTTATGAGTTATAAGTTATGCGTAATGCGGTATGCGTTATACGTTATACGTTATGCGTTATGCGTTATGCGTTATGCGTTATGCGTTATGCTTTATGCGTTATGCGTTACTCCTTATGAGTTATGAGTTATAAGTTATGCGTAATGCGTTATGCGTTATGCGTTATGCTTTATGCGTTATGCGTTATGCGTTATGCGTTATGCGTTATGCGTGATCCGTTATGCGTTATGCGTTATGCGTTATGCGTTGTGCGTTATACGTTTGCGTTATGCGTTATGCGTTATGCGTTATACGGTATGCGTTATGCGTTATGCGTTTGCGTTATGCGTTATGCTTTATGCGTTATGCGTTATGAGTTATGAGTAATGAGTTATAAGTTATGCGTTATGCGTTATTCGTTATGAGTAATGAGTTATAAGTTATGCGTTATGCGTTATGCTTTATGCGTTATGCGTTATGCTTTATGCGTTATGCGTTACTCCTTATGAGTTATGAGTTATAAGTTATGCGTAATGCGGTATGCGTTATACGTTATACGTTATGCGTTATGCGTTATGCGTTATACGTTATGCGTTATGCGTTTTGCGGTATTCGTTATGCGTTATGCGTTATGCGTTATCCGTTGTTCGTTATGCGTTATGCGTTTTGCGGTATTCGTTATGCGTTATGCGTTATGCGTTATCCGTTGTTCGTTATGCGTTATGCGTTGTGCGTTATACGTTTGCGTTATGCGTTATGCGTTATACGGTATGCGTTATGCGTTATACGTTATGCGGTATGCGTTATGCGTTATGCATTATGCGTTATGCGTTATGCGTTATGCGTTAAGCGTTATGCGTTTTGCTGTATTCATTATGCGTTGTGCATTATGAGTTATGCGTTATGTGTTATGCTTTATGCGTTATGCGTTATGCGTTACGCTTTATGCGTTATGCATTATGCGTTATGCGTTATGCGTTATGCATTATGCGTTATGCGTTATGCGTTATCCGTTATGCGTTAAGCGTTATGCGTTTTGCTGTATTCGTAATGCGTTGTGCATTATGTGTTATGCGTTATGTGTTATGCGTTATGCGTTATGCGTTATGCGTTATGCGTTATGCGTTTTGCGGTATTCGTTATGCGTTATGCGTTATGCGTTATCCGTTGTTCGTTATGCGTTATGCGTTGTGCGTTATACGTTTGCGTTATGCGTTATGCGTTATACGGTATGCGTTATGCGTTATACGTTATGCGTTATGCGTTATGCGATATGCGTTATGTGTTATGCGTTATGCTTTATGCGTTGTGCGTTATTAGTTACACGTTATGCGTTATGCGTTATGCGTTATGCGTTAGGGGTTATGCGTTATGCGTTATGCGTTAGGCGTTATGCGTTATGCGTTATGAGTTATACGTTATGCGTTATGCGTTAGGGGTTATGCGTTATGCGTTATGCGTTATGCTTTATGCGTTATGCATTATGCGTTATGCGTTATGCGATATGCGTTATCCGTTATGCGTTATGCGTTATGCGTTATTCGTTATGAGTAATGAGTTATAAGTTATGCGTTATGCGTTATGCTTTATGCGTTAGGCGTTATGCGTTATGCGTTATGCGTTATGCGTTATGCGTTATGCGTTATGCGTTTTGCGTTAGGCGTTATGCGTTATGCGTTATGCGTTATGCGTTATGCGTTATGCGTTATGCGTTATGCGATATGCGTTATGCGTTATGCGTTATGCGTTATGCGTTATGCGTTATGCGTTATGCGTTATGCGTTATGCATTATGTGTTATGCGTTATGCGTTATGCGTTATGCGTTATGCGTTATTCGTTATGAGTAATGAGTTATAAGTTATGCGTTATGCGTTATGCTTTATGCATTATGCGTTATGCGTTATGCGTTATGCGTTATGCGTTATGCGTTATGCGTTATGTTTTATGCGTTATGCGTTACTCCTTATGAGTTATGAGTTATAAGTTATGCGTAATGCGTTATGCGTTATGCGTTATGCTTTATGCGTTATGCGTTATGCGTTATGCGTTATGCGTTATGCGTTATGCTTTATGCGTTATGCGTTACTCCTTATGAGTTATGAGTTATAAGTTATGCGTAATGCGGTATTCGTTATACGTTATACGTTATGCGTTATGCGTTATGCGTTATGCGTTATGCGTTATGCATTATGCGTTATGCGTTATGCGTTATGCGTTAAGCGTTATGCGTTTTGCTGTATTCATTATGCGTTGTGCATTATGAGTTATGCGTTATGTGTTATGCTTTATGCGTTATGCGTTATGCGTTACGCTTTATGCGTTATGCATTATGCGTTATGCGTTATGCGTTATGCATTATGCGTTATGCGTTATGCGTGATCCTTTATGCGTTAAGCGTTATGCGTTTTGCTGTATTCGTAATGCGTTGTGCATTATGTGTTATGCGTTATGTGTTATGCGTTATGCGTTATGCGTTATACGTTATGCGTTATGCGTTTTGCGGTATTCGTTATGCGTTATGCGTTATGCTTTATGCGTTATGCTTTATGCGTTGTGCGTTATTAGTTACACGTTATGCGTTATGCGTTATGCGTTATGCGTTAGGGGTTATGCGTTATGCGTTATGCGTTAGGCGTTAGGCGTTATACGTTATACGTTATGAGTTATGCGTTATGCGTTATGCGTTATGCGTTATGCGTTATGCGTTATGCGTTATGCGTTATGCGTTATGCGTTAAGCGTTATGCGTTTTGCTGTATTCATTATGCGTTGTGCATTATGAGTTATGCGTTATGTGTTATGCTTTATGCGTTATGCGTTATGCGTTATGCGTTATGCGTTATACGTTATGCGTTATGCGTTATGCGATATGCGTTATGTGTTATGCGTTATGCTTTATGCGTTGTGCGTTATTAGTTACACGTTATGCTTTATGCGTTATGCGTTACTCCTTATGAGTTATGAGTTATAAGTTATGCGTAATGCGGTATGCGTTATACGTTATACGTTATGCGTTATGCGTTATGCGTTATGCGTTATGCGTTATGCATTATGCGTTATGCGTTATGCGTTATGCGTTAAGCGTTATGCGTTTTGCTGTATTCATTATGCGTTGTGCATTATGAGTTATGCGTCATGTGTTATGCTTTATGCGTTATGCGTTATGCGTTACGCTTTATGCGTTATGCATTATGCGTTATGCGTTATGCGTTATGCATTATGCGTTATGCGTTATGCGTGATCCTTTATGCGTTAAGCGTTATGCGTTTTGCTGTATTCGTAATGCGTTGTGCATTATGTGTTATGCGTTATGTGTTATGCGTTATGCCTTATGCGTTATACGTTATGCGTTATGCGTTTTGCGGTATTCGTTATGCGTTATGCGTTATGCTTTATGCGTTATGCTTTATGCGTTGTGCGTTATTAGTTACACGTTATGCGTTATGCGTTATGCGTTATGCGTTATGCGTTATGCGTTATGCGTTAGGGGTTATGCGTTATGCGTTATGCGTTAGGCGTTAGGCGTTATACGTTATACGTTATGCGTTATGCGTTATGCGTTATGCGTTATGCGTTATGCATTATGCGTTATGCGTTATGCGTTATGTGTTAAGCGTTATGCGTTTTGCTGTATTCATTATGCGTTGTGCATTATGAGTTATGCGTTATGTGTTATGCTTTATGCGTTATGCGTTATGCGTTATGCGTTATGCGTTATACGTTATGCGTTATGCGTTATGCGATATGCGTTATGTGTTATGCGTTATGCTTTATGCGTTGTGCGTTATTAGTTACACGTTATGCTTTATGCGTTATGCGTTACTCCTTATGAGTTATGAGTTATAAGTTATGCGTAATGCGGTATGCGTTATACGATATGCGTTATGCGTTATGCTTTATGCGTTATGCGTTATGCGTTATGCGTTATGCGTTATGCGTTATGCTTTATGCGTTATGCGTTAAGCGTTATGCGTTTTGCTGTATTCATTATGCGTTGTGCATTATGAGTTATGCGTTATGTGTTATGCTTTATGCGTTATGCGTTATGCGTTACGCGTTATGCGTTATGTTTTATGCGTTATGCGTTACTCCTTATGAGTTATGAGTTATAAGTTATGCGTAATGCGTTATGCGTTATGCGTTATGCTTTATGCGTTATGCGTTATGCGTTATGCGTTATGCGTTATGCGTTATGCTTTATGCGTTATGCGTTATGCGTTATGCGTTTTGCTGTATTCATTATGCGTTGTGCATTATGAGTTATGCGTTATGTGTTATGCTTTATGCGTTATGCGTTATGCGTTACGCTTTATGCGTTATGCATTATGCGTTATGCGTTATGCGTTATGCATTATGCGTTATGCGTTATGCGTGATCCTTTATGCGTTAAGCGTTATGCGTTTTGCTGTATTCGTAATGCGTTGTGCATTATGTGTTATGCGTTATGTGTTATGCGTTATGCGTTAAGCGTTATGCGTTTTGCTGTATTCGTTATGCGTTGAGCATTATGCGTTATGCGTTATGTGTTATGCTTTATGCGTTATGCGTTATGCGTTACGCTTTATGCGTTATGCATTATGCGTTATGCGTTATGCGTTATGCATTATGCGTTATGCGTTATGCGTGATCCTTTATGCGTTATGCGTTATGCGTTATGCGTTATGCTTTATGCGTTATGCGTTATGCGTTATGCGTTATGCGTTATGCGTTATGCGTTATGCTTTATGCGTTATGCGTTACTCCTTATGAGTTATGAGTTATAAGTTATGCGTAATGCGGTATGCGTTATACGTTATACGTTATGCGTTATGCGTTATGCGTTATGCGTTATGCGTTATGCGTTATGCATTATGCGTTATGCGTTATGCGTTATGCGTTAAGCGTTATGCGTTTTGCTGTATTCATTATGCGTTGTGCATTATGAGTTATGCGTCATGTGTTATGCTTTATGCGTTATGCGTTATGCGTTACGCTTTATGCGTTATGCATTATGCGTTATGCGTTATGCGTTATGCATTATGCGTTATGCGTTATGCGTGATCCTTTATGCGTTAAGCGTTATGCGTTTTGCTGTATTCGTAATGCGTTGTGCATTATGTGTTATGCGTTATGTGTTATGCGTTATGCCTTATGCGTTATACGTTATGCGTTATGCGTTTTGCGGTATTCGTTATGCGTTATGCGTTATGCTTTATGCGTTATGCTTTATGCGTTGTGCGCTATTAGTTACACGTTATGCGTTATGCGTTATGCGTTATGCGTTATGCGTTATGCGTTATGCGTTAGGGGTTATGCGTTATGCGTTATGCGTTAGGCGTTAGGCGTTATGCGTTATGCGTTATGCGTTATGCGTTATGCGTTATGCGTTATGCGTTATGCATTATGCGTTATGCGTTATGCGTTATGTGTTAAGCGTTATGCGTTTTGCTGTATTCATTATGCGTTGTGCATTATGAGTTATGCGTTATGTGTTATGCTTTATGCGTTATGCGTTATGCGTTATGCGTTATGCGTTATGCGTTATGCGTTATGCGTTATGCGATATGCGTTATGTGTTATGCGTTATGCTTTATGCGTTGTGCGTTATTAGTTACACGTTATGCTTTATGCGTTATGCGTTACTCCTTATGAGTTATGAGTTATAAGTTATGCGTAATGCGGTATGCGTTATACGTTATACGTTATGCGTTATGCGTTATGCCTTATGCGTTATGCGTTATGCGTTATGCATTATGCGTTATGCGTTATGCGTTATGCGTTAAGCGTTATGCGTTTTGCTGTATTCATTATGCGTTGTGCATTATGAGTTATGCGTTATGTGTTATGCTTTATGCGTTATGCGTTATGCGTTACGCTTTATGCGTTATGCATTATGCGTTATGCGTTATGCGTTATGTATTATTCGTTATGCGTTATGCGTGATCCTTTATGCGTTAAGCGTTATGCGTTTTGCTGTATTCGTAATGCGTTGTGCATTATGTGTTATGCGTTATGTGTTATGCGTTATGCGTTATGCGTTATACGTTTGCGTTATGCGTTATGCGTTATACGGTATGCGTTATGCGTTACACGTTATGCGTTATGCGTTATGCGATATGCGTTATGTGTTATGCGTTATGCTTTATGCGTTGTGCGTTATTAGTTACACGTTATGCGTTATGCGTTATGCGTTATGCGTTAGGGGTTATGCGTTATGCGTTATGCGTTAGGCGTTATGCGTTATGCGTTATGTGTTATGCGTTATGAGTTATACGTTATGCGTTATGCGTTAGGGGTTATGCGTTATGCGTTATGCGTTATGCTTTATGCGTTATGCATTATGCGTTATGGGTTATGCGATATGCGTTATCCGTTATGCGTTATGCGTTATGCGTTATTCGTTATGAGTAATGAGTTATAAGTTATGCGTTATGCGTTATGCTTTATGCGTTAGGCGTTATGCGTTATGCGTTATGCGTTATGCGTTATGCGTTTTGCGTTAGGCGTTATGCGTTATGCGTTGTGCGTTATACGTTTGCGTTATGCGTTATGCGTTATGCTTTATGCGTTATGCGTTATGCGTTATGCGTTATGCGTTATGCGTTATGCGTTATGCGTTATGCGTTATGCGTTATGCGTTATGCGTTATGCGTTATGCGTTATGCGTTATGCGATATGCGTTATGTGTTATGCGTTATGCTTTATGCGTTGTGCGTTATTAGTTACACGTTATGCGTTATGCGTTATGCGTTATGCGTTAGGGGTTATGCGTTATGCGTTATGCGTTAGGCGTTATGCGTTATGCGTTATGCGTTATGAGTTATACGTTATGCGTTATGCGTTAGGGGTTATGCGTTATGCGTTATGCGTTATGCTTTATGCGTTATGCATTATGCGTTATGCGTTATGCGATATGCGTTATCCGTTATGCGTTATGCGTTATGCGTTATTCGTTATGAGTAATGAGTTATAAGTTATGCGTTATGCGTTATGCTTTATGCGTTAGGCGTTATGCGTTATGCGTTATGCGTTATGCGTTATGCGTTTTGCGTTAGGCGTTATGCGTTATGCGTTATGCGTTATGCGTTATGCGTTATGCGTTATGCGTTATGCGATATGCGTTATGCGTTATGCGTTATGCGTTATGCGTTATGCGTTATGCGTTATGCGTTATGCATTATGTGTTATGCGTTATGCGTTATGCGTTATGCGTTATTCGTTATGAGTAATGAGTTATAAGTTATGCGTTATGCGTTATGCTTTATGCATTATGCGTTATGCGTTATGCGTTATGCGTTATGCGTTATGCGTTATGCGTTATGTTTTATGCGTTATGCGTTACTCCTTATGAGTTATGAGTTATAAGTTATGCGTAATGCGTTATGCGTTATGCGTTATGCTTTATGCGTTATGCGTTATGCGTTATGCGTTATGCGTTATGCGTTATGCTTTATGCGTTATGCGTTAAGCGTTATGCGTTTTGCTGTATTCATTATGCGTTGTGCATTATGAGTTATGCGTTATGTGTTATGCTTTATGCGTTATGCGTTATGCGTTACGCTTTATGCGTTATGCATTATGCGTTATGCGTTATGCGTTATGCGTTATGCGTTATGCGTTATGCGTGATCCTTTATGCGTTAAGCGTTATGCGTTTTGCTGTATTCGTAATGCGTTGTGCATTATGTTTTATGCGTTATGTGTTATGCGTTATGCGTTAAGCGTTATGCGTTTTGCTGTATTCATTATGCGTTGTGCATTATGAGTTATGCGTTATGTGTTATGCTTTATGCGTTATGCGTTATGCGTTACGCTTTATGCGTTATGCATTATGCGTTATGCGTTATGCGTTATGCATTATGCGTTATGCGTTATGCGTGATCCTTTATGCGTTATGCGTTATGCGTTATGCGTTATGCTTTATGCGTTATGCGTTATGCGTTATGCGTTATGCGTTATGCGTTATGCGTTATGCTTTATGCGTTATGCGTTACTCCTTATGAGTTATGAGTTATAAGTTATGCGTAATGCGGTATGCGTTATACGTTATACGTTATGCGTTATGCGTTATGCGTTATGCGTTATGCGTTATGCGTTATGCGTTATGCGTTATGCGTTATGCGTTATGCGTTATGCGTTAAGCGTTATGCGTTTTGCTGTATTCATTATGCGTTGTGCATTATGAGTTATGCGTCATGTGTTATGCTTTATGCGTTATGCGTTATGCGTTACGCTTTATGCGTTATGCATTATGCGTTATGCGTTATGCGTTATGCATTATGCGTTATGCGTTATGCGTGATCCTTTATGCGTTAAGCGTTATGCGTTTTGCTGTATTCGTAATGCGTTGTGCATTATGTGTTATGCGTTATGTGTTATGCGTTATGCCTTATGCGTTATACGTTATGCGTTATGCGTTTTGCGGTATTCGTTATGCGTTATGCGTTATGCTTTATGCGTTATGCTTTATGCGTTGTGCGTTATTAGTTACACGTTATGCGTTATGCGTTATGCGTTATGCGTTATGCGTTATGCGTTATGCGTTAGGGGTTATGCGTTATGCGTTATGCGTTAGGCTTTAGGCGTTATACGTTATACGTTATGCGTTATGCGTTATGCGTTATGCGTTATGCGTTATGCATTATGCGTTATGCGTTATGCGTTATGTGTTAAGCGTTATGCGTTTTGCTGTATTCATTATGCGTTGTGCATTATGAGTTATGCGTTATGTGTTATGCTTTATGCGTTATGCGTTATGCGTTATGCGTTATGCGTTATACGTTATGCGTTATGCGTTATGCGATATGCGTTATGTGTTATGCGTTATGCTTTATGCGTTGTGCGTTATTAGTTACACGTTATGCTTTATGCGTTATGCGTTACTCCTTATGAGTTATGAGTTATAAGTTATGCGTAATGCGGTATGCGTTATACGTTATACGTTATGCGTTATGCGTTATGCCTTATGCGTTATGCGTTATGCGTTATGCATTATGCGTTATGCGTTATGCGTTATGCGTTAAGCGTTATGCGTTTTGCTGTATTCATTATGCGTTGTGCATTATGAGTTATGCGTTATGTGTTATGCTTTATGCGTTATGCGTTATGCGTTACGCTTTATGCGTTATGCATTATGCGTTATGAGTTATGCGTTATGTATTATGCGTTATGAGTTATGCGTGATCCTTTATGCGTTAAGCGTTATGCGTTTTGCTGTATTCGTAATGCGTTGTGCATTATGTGTTATGCGTTATGTGTTATGCGTTATGCGTTATGCGTTATACGTTTGCGTTATGCGTTATGCGTTATACGGTATGCGTTATGCGTTACACGTTATGCGTTATGCGTTATGCGATATGCGTTATGTGTTATGCGTTATGCTTTATGCGTTGTGCGTTATTAGTTACACGTTATGCGTTATGCGTTATGCGTTATGCGTTAGGGGTTATGCGTTATGCGTTATGCGTTAGGCGTTATGCGTTATGCGTTATGTGTTATGCGTTATGAGTTATACGTTATGCGTTATGCGTTAGGGGTTATGCGTTATGCGTTATGCGTTATGCTTTATGCGTTATGCATTATGCGTTATGGGTTATGCGATATGCGTTATCCGTTATGCGTTATGCGTTATGCGTTATTCGTTATGAGTAATGAGTTATAAGTTATGCGTTATGCGTTATGCTTTATGCGTTAGGCGTTATGCGTTATGCGTTATGCGTTATGCGTTATGCGTTTTGCGTTAGGCGTTATGCGTTATGCGTTGTGCGTTATACGTTTGCGTTATGCGTTATGCGTTATGCTTTATGCGTTATGCGTTATGCGTTATGCGTTATGCGTTATGCGTTATGCGATATGCGTTATGCGTTATGCGTTATGCGTTATGCGTTATGCGTTATGCGTTATGCGTTATGCGTTATGCGATATGCGTTATGCGTTATGCGTTATGCGTTATGCGTTATGCGTTATGCGTTATGCGTTATGCGTTATGCGTTATGCGTTATGCATTATGCGTTATGCGTTATGCGTTATGCGTTATGCGTTATTCGTTATGAGTAATGAGTTATAAGTTATGCGTTATGCGTTGTGCCTTATACGTTTGCGTTATGCGTTATGCGTTATGCTTTATGCGTTATGCGTTATGCGTTATGCGTTATGCGTTATGCGTTATGCGATATGCGTTATGCGTTATGCGTTATGCGTTATGCGTTATGCGTTATGCGTTATGCGTTATGCGTTATGCGTTATGCGTTATGAGTTATGCGTTATGCATTATGCGTTATGCGTTATGCGTTATGCGTTATGCGTTATGCGTTATTCGTTATGAGTAATGAGTTATAAGTTATGCGTTATGCGTTATGCTTTATGCGTTATGCGTTATGCGTTATGCGTTATGCGTTATGCGTTATGCGTTATGCGTTATGTTTTATGCGTTATGCGTTACTCCTTATGAGTTATGAGTTATAAGTTATGCGTAATGCGTTATGCGTTATGCGTTATGCTTTATGCGTTATGCGTTATGCGTTATGCGTTATGCGTTATGCGTGATCCGTTATGCGTTATGCGTTATGCGTTATGCGTTGTGCGTTATACGTTTGCGTTATGCGTTATGCGTTATGCGTTATACGGTATGCGTTATGCGTTATGCGTTTGCGTTATGCGTTATGCGTTATGCTTTATGCGTTATGCGTTATGCGTTATGCGTTATGCGTTATGCGTTATGCGATATGCGTTATGCGTTATGCGTTATGCGTTATGCGTTATGCGTTATGCGTTATGCGTTATGCGTTATGCGATATGCGTTATGCGTTATGCGTTATGCGTTATGCGTTATGCGTTATGCGTTATGCGTTATGCGTTATGCGTTATGCATTATGCGTTATGCGTTATGCGTTATGCGTTATGCGTTATTCGTTATGAGTAATGAGTTATAAGTTATGCGTTATGCGTTGTGCGTTATACGTTTGCGTTATGCGTTATGCGTTATGCGTTATGCTTTATGCGTTATGCGTTATGCGTTATGCGTTATGCGTTATGCGTTATGCGATATGCGTTATGCGTTATGCGTTATGCGTTATGCGTTATGCGTTATGCGTTATGCGTTATGCGTTATGCGTTATGCGTTATGCATTATGCGTTATGCGTTATGCGTTATGCGTTATGCGTTATGCGTTATGCGATATGCGTTATGCGTTATGCGTTATGCGTTATGCGTTATGCGTTATGCGTGATCCGTTATGCGTTATGCGTTATGCTTTATGCGTTATGCGTTATGCGTTATGCGTTATGCGTTATGCGTGATCCGTTATGCGTTATGCGTTATGCGTTATGCGTTGTGCGTTATACGTTTGCGTTATGCGTTATGCGTTATGCGTTATACGGTATGCGTTATGCGTTATACGTTTGCGTTATGCGTTATGCGTTATGCTTTATGCGTTATGCGTTATGCGTTATGCGTTATGCGTTATGCGTTATGCGTTATGCGTTATGCGTTATGCGTTATGCGTTATGCGTTATGCGTTATGCGTTATGCGTTATGCGTTATGCGATATGCGTTATGCGTTATGCGTTATGCGTTATGCGTTATGCGTTATGCGTTATGCGTTATGCGTTATGCGTTATGCATTATGCGTTATGCGTTATGCGTTATGCGTTATGCGTTATTCGTTATGAGTAATGAGTTATAAGTTATGCGTTATGCGTTGTGCGTTATACGTTTGCGTTATGCGTTATGCGTTATGCTTTATGCGTTATGCGTTATGCGTTATGCGTTATGCGTTATGCGTTATGCGATATGCGTTATGCGTTATGCGTTATGCGTTATGCGTTATGCGTTATGCGTTATGCGTTATGCGTTATGCGTTATGCGTTATGCGTTATGCGTTATGCGTTATGCGTTATGCGTTATGCGTTATTCGTTATGAGTAATGAGTTATAAGTTATGCGTTATGCGTTATGCTTTATGCGTTATGCGTTATGCGTTATGCGTTATGCGTTATGCGTTATGCGTTATGCGTTATGCGTTATGTTTTATGCGTTATGCGTTACTCCTTATGAGTTATGAGTTATAAGTTATGCGTAATGCGTTATGCGTTATGCGTTATGCTTTATGCGTTATGCGTTATGCGTTATGCGTTATGCGTTATGCGTGATCCGTTATGCGTTATGCGTTATGCGTTATGCGTTGTGCGTTATACGTATGCGTTATGCGTTATGCGTTATGCGTTATACGGTATGCGTTATGCATTATGCGTTTGCGTTATGCGTTATGCTTTATGCGTTATGCGTTATGAGCTATGAGTAATGAGTTATAACTTATGCGTTATGCGTTATTCGTTATGAGTAATGAGTTATAAGTTATGCGTTATGCGTTATGCTTTATGCGTTATGCGTTATGCTTTATGCGTTATTCGTTACTCCTTATGAGTTATGAGTTATAAGTTATGCGTAATGCGGTATGCGTTATACGTTATACGTTATGCGTTATGCGTTATGCGTTATGCGTTATGCGTTATGCGTTATGCGTTATGCGTTATGCTTTATGCGTTATGCGTTATGCGTTATGCGTTAAGCGTTATGCGTTTTGCTGTATTCATTATGCGTTGTGCATTATGAGTTATGCGTTATGTGTTATGCTTTATGCGTTATGCGTTATGCGTTACGCTTTATGCGTTATGCATTATGCGTTATGCGTTATGCGTTATGCATTATGCGTTATGCGTTATGCGTTATCCGTTATGCGTTAAGCGTTATGCGTTTTGCTGTATTCGTAATGCGTTGTGCATTATGTGTTATGCGTTATGTGTTATGCGTTATGCGTTATGCGTTATACGTTATGCGTCATGCGTTTTGCGGTATTCGTTATGCGTTATGCGTTATGCGTTATGCGTTATCCGTTGTTCGTTATGCGTTATGCGTTGTGCGTTATACGTTTGCGTTATGCGTTATGCGTTATACGGTATGCGTTATGCGTTATACGTTATGCGTTATGCGTTATGCGATATGCGTTATGTGTTATGCGTTATGCTTTATGCGTTGTGCGTTATTAGTTACACGTTATGCGTTATGCGTTATGCGTTATGCGTTAGGGGTTATGCGTTATGCGTTATGCGTTATGCGTTATGCGTTATGCGTTATGAGTTATGAGTTATACGTTATGCGTTATGCGTTAGGGGTTATGCGTTATGCGTTATGCGTTATGCTTTATGCGTTATGCATTATGCGTTATGCGTTATGCGATATGCGTTATCCGTTATGCGTTATGCGTTATGCGTTATTCGTTATGAGTAATGAGTTATAAGTTATGCGTTATGCGTTATGCTTTATGCGTTAGGCGTTATGCGTTATGCGTTATGCGTTATGCGTTATGCGTTTTGCGTTAGGCGTTATGCGTTATGCGTTATGCGTTATGCGTTATGCGTTATGCGTTATGCGTTATGCGTTATGCGATATGCGTTATGCGTTATGCGTTATGCGTTATGCGTTATGCGTTATGCGTTATGCGTTATGCGTTATGCATTATGTGTTATGCGTTATGCGTTATGCGTTATGCGTTATTCGTTATGAGTAATGAGTTATAAGTTATGCGTTATGCGTTATGCTTTATGCATTATGCGTTATGCGTTATGCGTTATGCGTTATGCGTTATGCGTTATGCGTTATGCGTTATGTTTTATGCGTTATGCGTTACTCCTTATGAGTTATGAGTTATAAGTTATGCGTAATGCGTTATGCGTTATGCGTTATGCTTTATGCGTTATGCGTTATGCGTTATGCGTTATGCGTTATGCGTTATGCTTTATGCGTTATGCGTTAAGCGTTATGCGTTTTGCTGTATTCATTATGCGTTGTGCATTATGAGTTATGCGTTATGTGTTATGCTTTATGCGTTATGCGTTATGCGTTACGCTTTATGCGTTATGCATTATGCGTTATGCGTTATGCGTTATGCATTATGCGTTATGCGTTATGCGTGATCCTTTATGCGTTAAGCGTTATGCGTTTTGCTGTATTCGTAATGCGTTGTGCATTATGTGTTATGCGTTATGTGTTATGCGTTATGCGTTAAGCGTTATGCGTTTTGCTGTATTCATTATGCGTTGTGCATTATGAGTTATGCGTTATGTGTTATGCTTTATGCGTTATGCGTTATGCGTTACGCTTTATGCGTTATGCATTATGCGTTATGCGTTATGCGTTATGCATTATGCGTTATGCGTTATGCGTGATCCTTTATGCGTTATGCGTTATGCGTTATGCGTTATGCTTTATGCGTTATGCGTTATGCGTTATGCGTTATGCGTTATGCGTTATGCGTTATGCGTTATGCTTTATGCGTTATGCGTTACTCCTTATGAGTTATGAGTTATAAGTTATGCGTAATGCGGTATGCGTTATACGTTATACGTTATGCGTTATGCGTTATGCGTTATGCGTTATGCGTTATGCATTATGCGTTATGCGTTATGCGTTATGCGTTAAGCGTTATGCGTTTTGCTGTATTCATTATGCGTTGTGCATTATGAGTTATGCGTCATGTGTTATGCTTTATGCGTTATGCGTTATGCGTTACGCTTTATGCGTTATGCATTATGCGTTATGCGTTATGCGTTATGCATTATGCGTTATGCGTTATGCGTGATCCTTTATGCGTTAAGCGTTATGCGTTTTGCTGTATTCGTAATGCGTTGTGCATTATGTGTTATGCGTTATGTGTTATGCGTTATGCCTTATGCGTTATACGTTATGCGTTATGCGTTTTGCGGTATTCGTTATGCGTTATGCGTTATGCTTTATGCGTTATGCTTTATGCGTTGTGCGTTATTAGTTACACGTTATGCGTTATGCGTTATGCGTTATGCGTTATGCGTTATGCGTTAGGGGTTATGCGTTATGCGTTATGCGTTAGGCGTTAGGCGTTATACGTTATACGTTATGCGTTATGCGTTTGCGTTATGCGTTATGCGTTATGCTTTATGCGTTATGCGTTATGCGTTATGCGTTATGCGTTATGCGTTATGCGTTATGTTTTATGCGTTATGCGTTACTCCTTATGAGTTATGAGTTATAAGTTATGCGTAATGCGTTATGCGTTATGCGTTATGCTTTATGCGTTATGCGTTATGCGTTATGCGTTATGCGTTATGCGTGATCCGTTATGCGTTATGCGTTATGCGTTATGCGTTGTGCGTTATACGTTTGCGTTATGCGTTATGCGTTATGCGTTATACGGTATGCGTTATGCGTTATGCGTTTGCGTTATGCGTTATGCGTTATGCTTTATGCGTTATGCGTTATGCGTTATGCGTTATGCGTTATGCGTTATGCGTTATGCGTTATGCGTTATGCGTTATGCGTTATGCGTTATGCGTTATGCGTTATGCGTTATGCGTTATGCGATATGCGTTATGCGTTATGCGTTATGCGTTATGCGTTATGCGTTATGCGTTATGCGTTATGCGTTATGCGTTATGCATTATGCGTTATGCGTTATGCGTTATGCGTTATGCGTTATTCGTTATGAGTAATGAGTTATAAGTTATGCGTTATGCGTTGTGCGTTATACGTTTGCGTTATGCGTTATGCGTTATGCTTTATGCGTTATGCGTTATGCGTTATGCGTTATGCGTTATGCGTTATGCGATATGCGTTATGCGTTATGCGTTATGCGTTATGCGTTATGCGTTATGCGTTATGCGTTATGCGTTATGCGTTATGCGTTATGCATTATGCGTTATGCGTTATGCGTTATGCGTTATGCGTTATGCGTTATGCGATATGCGTTATGCGTTATGCGTTATGCGTTATGAGTTATAAGTTATGCGTAATGCGTTATGCGTTATGCGTTATGCTTTATGCGTTATGCGTTATGCGTTATGCGTTATGCGTTATGCGTGATCCGTTATGCGTTATGCGTTATGCGTTATGCGTTGTGCGTTATACGTTTGCGTTATGCGTTATGCGTTATGCGTTATACGGTATGCGTTATGCGTTATACGTTTGCGTTATGCGTTATGCGTTATGCTTTATGCGTTATGCGTTATGCGTTATGCGTTATGCGTTATGCGTTATGCGTTATGCGTTATGCGTTATGCGTTATGCGTTATGCGTTATGCGTTATGCGTTATGCGTTATGCGTTATGCGATATGCGTTATGCGTTATGCGTTATGCGTTATGCGTTATGCGTTATGCGTTATGCGTTATGCGTTATGCGTTATGCATTATGCGTTATGCGTTATGCGTTATGCGTTATGCGTTATTCGTTATGAGTAATGAGTTATAAGTTATGCGTTATGCGTTGTGCGTTATACGTTTGCGTTATGCGTTATGCGTTATGCTTTATGCGTTATGCGTTATGCGTTATGCGTTATGCGTTATGCGTTATGCGATATGCGTTATGCGTTATGCGTTATGCGTTATGCGTTATGCGTTATGCGTTATGCGTTATGCGTTATGCGTTATGCGTTATGCATTATGCGTTATGCGTTATGCGTTATGCGTTATGCGTTATTCGTTATGAGTAATGAGTTATAAGTTATGCGTTATGCGTTATGCTTTATGCGTTATGCGTTATGCGTTATGCGTTATGCGTTATGCGTTATGCGTTATGCGTTATGCGTTATGTTTTATGCGTTATGCGTTACTCCTTATGAGTTATGAGTTATAAGTTATGCGTAATGCGTTATGCGTTATGCGTTATGCTTTATGCGTTATGCGTTATGCGTTATGCGTTATGCGTTATGCGTGATCCGTTATGCGTTATGCGTTATGCGTTATGCGTTGTGCGTTATACGTTTGCGTTATGCGTTATGCGTTATGCGTTATACGTTATGCGTTATGCGTTATGCGTTTGCGATATGCGTTATGCTTTATGCGTTATGCGTTATGAGTTATGAGTAATGAGTTATAACTTATGCGTTATGCGTTATTCGTTATGAGTAATGAGTTATAAGTTATGCGTTATGCGTTATGCTTTATGCGTTATGCGTTATGCTTTATGCGTTATTCGTTACTCCTTATGAGTTATGAGTTATAAGTTATGCGTAATGCGGTATGCGTTATACGTTATACGTTATGCGTTATGCGTTATGCGTTATGCGTTATGCGTTATGCGTTATGCGTTATGCGTTATGCGTTATGCGTTATGCGTTATGCGTTTTGCTGTATTCATTATGCGTTGTGCATTATGAGTTATGCGTTATGTGTTATGCTTTATGCGTTATGCGTTATGCGTTACGCTTTATGCGTTATGCATTATGCGTTATGCGTTATGCGTTATGCATTATGCGTTATGCGTTATGCGTTATGCGTTATTCGTTATGAGTAATGAGTTATAAGTTATGCGTTATGCGTTATGCTTTATGCGTTATGCGTTATGCGTTATGCGTTATGCGTTATGCGTTATGCGTTATGCGTTATGTTTTATGCGTTATGCGTTACTCCTTATGAGTTATGAGTTATAAGTTATGCGTAATGCGTTATGCGTTATGCGTTATGCTTTATGCGTTATGCGTTATGCGTTATGCGTTATGCGTTATGCGTGATCCGTTATGCGTTATGCGTTATGCGTTATGCGTTGTGCGTTATACGTTTGCGTTATGCGTTATGCGTTATGCGTTATACGGTATGCGTTATGCGTTATGCGTTTGCGTTATGCGTTATGCGTTATGCTTTATGCGTTATGCGTTATGCGTTATGCGTTATGCGTTATGCGTTATGCGATATGCGTTATGCGTTATGCGTTATGCGTTATGCGTTATGCGTTATGCGTTATGCGTTATGCGTTATGCGATATGCGTTATGCGTTATGCGTTATGCGTTATGCGTTATGCGTTATGCGTTATGCGTTATGCGTTATGCGTTATGCATTATGCGTTATGCGTTATGCGTTATGCGTTATGCGTTATTCGTTATGAGTAATGAGTTATAAGTTATGCGTTATGCGTTGTGCGTTATACGTTTGCGTTATGCGTTATGCGTTATGCTTTATGCGTTATGCGTTATGCGTTATGCGTTATGCGTTATGCGTTATGCGTTATGCGATATGCGTTATGCGTTATGCGTTATGCGTTATGCGTTATGCGTTATGCGTTATGCGTTATGCGTTATGCGTTATGCGTTATGCATTATGCGTTATGCGTTATGCGTTATGCGTTATGCGTTATGCGTTATGCGATATGCGTTATGCGTTATGCGTTATGCGTTATGAGTTATAAGTTATGCGTAATGCGTTATGCGTTATGCGTTATGCTTTATGCGTTATGCGTTATGCGTTATGCGTTATGCGTTATGCGTGATCCGTTATGCGTTATGCGTTATGCGTTATGCGTTGTGCGTTATACGTTTGCGTTATGCGTTATGCGTTATGCGTTATACGGTATGCGTTATGCGTTATACGTTTGCGTTATGCGTTATGCGTTATGCTTTATGCGTTATGCGTTATGCGTTATGCGTTATGCGTTATGCGTTATGCGATATGCGTTATGCGTTATGCGTTATGCGTTATGCGTTATGCGTTATGCGTTATGCGTTATGCGTTATGCGATATGCGTTATGCGTTATGCGTTATGCGTTATGCGTTATGCGTTATGCGTTATGCGTTATGCGTTATGCGTTATGCATTATGCGTTATGCGTTATGCGTTATGCGTTATGCGTTATTCGTTATGAGTAATGAGTTATAAGTTATGCGTTATGCGTTGTGCGTTATACGTTTGCGTTATGCGTTATGCGTTATGCTTTATGCGTTATGCGTTATGCGTTATGCGTTATGCGTTATGCGTTATGCGATATGCGTTATGCGTTATGCGTTATGCGTTATGCGTTATGCGTTATGCGTTATGCGTTATGCGTTATGCGTTATGCGTTATGCATTATGCGTTATGCGTTATGCGTTATGCGTTATGCGTTATTCGTTATGAGTAATGAGTTATAAGTTATGCGTTATGCGTTATGCTTTATGCGTTATGCGTTATGCGTTATGCGTTATGCGTTATGCGTTATGCGTTATGCGTTATGCGTTATGTTTTATGCGTTATGCGTTACTCCTTATGAGTTATGAGTTATAAGTTATGCGTAATGCGTTATGCGTTATGCGTTATGCTTTATGCGTTATGCGTTATGCGTTATGCGTTATGCGTTATGCGTGATCCGTTATGCGTTATGCGTTATGCGTTATGCGTTGTGCGTTATACGTTTGCGTTATGCGTTATGCGTTATGCGTTATGCGTTATGCGTTATGCATTATGCGTTTGCGTTATGCGTTATGCGTTATGCGTTATGCGTTATGAGCTATGAGTAATGAGTTATAACTTATGCGTTATGCGTTATTCGTTATGAGTAATGAGTTATAAGTTATGCGTTATGCGTTATGCTTTATGCGTTATGCGTTATGCTTTATGCGTTATTCGTTACTCCTTATGAGTTATGAGTTATAAGTTATGCGTAATGCGGTATGCGTTATACGTTATACGTTATGCGTTATGCGTTATGCGTTATGCGTTATGCGTTATGCGTTATGCGTTATGCGTTATGCATTATGCGTTATGCGTTATGCGTTATGCGTTAAGCGTTATGCGTTTTGCTGTATTCATTATGCGTTGTGCATTATGAGTTATGCGTTATGTGTTATGCTTTATGCGTTATGCGTTATGCGTTACGCTTTATGCGTTATGCGTTATGCGTTATGCGTTATGCGTTATGCGTTATGCGTTATGCGTTATGCGTTATCCGTTATGCGTTAAGCGTTATGCGTTTTGCTGTATTCGTAATGCGTTGTGCATTATGTGTTATGCGTTATGTGTTATGCGTTATGCGTTATGCGTTATACGTTATGCGTTATGCGTTTTGCGGTATTCGTTATGCGTTATGCGTTATGCGTTATGCGTTATCCGTTGTTCGTTATGCGTTATGCGTTGTGCGTTATACGTTTGCGTTATGCGTTATGCGTTATACGGTATGCGTTATGCGTTATACGTTATGCGTTATGCGTTATGCGATATGCGTTATGTGTTATGCGTTATGCTTTATGCGTTGTGCGTTATTAGTTACACGTTATGCGTTATGCGTTATGCGTTATGCGTTAGGGGTTATGCGTTATGCGTTATGCGTTAGGCGTTATGCGTTTTGCGTTATGCGTTATGAGTTATACGTTATGCGTTATGCGTTAGGGGTTATGCGTTATGCGTTATGCGTTATGCTTTATGCGTTATGCATTATGCGTTATGCGTTATGCGATATGCGTTATCCGTTATGCGTTATGCGTTATGCGTTATTCGTTATGAGTAATGAGTTATAAGTTATGCGTTATGCGTTATGCTTTATGCGTTATGCGTTATGCGTTATGCGTTATGCGTTATGCGTTATGCGTTTTGCGTTAGGCGTTATGCGTTATGCGTTATGCGTTATGCGTTATGCGTTATGCGTTATGCGTTATGCGTTATGCGATATGCGTTATGCGTTATGCGTTATGCGTTATGCGTTATGCGTTATGCGTTATGCGTTATGCGTTATGCATTATGTGTTATGCGTTATGCGTTATGCGTTATGCGTTATTCGTTATGAGTAATGAGTTATAAGTTATGCGTTATGCGTTATGCTTTATGCATTATGCGTTATGCGTTATGCGTTATGCGTTATGCGTTATGCGTTATGCGTTATGCGTTATGTTTTATGCGTTATGCGTTACTCCTTATGAGTTATGAGTTATAAGTTATGCGTAATGCGTTATGCGTTATGCGTTATGCTTTATGCGTTATGCGTTATGCGTTATGCGTTATGCGTTATGCGTTATGCTTTATGCGTTATGCGTTAAGCGTTATGCGTTTTGCTGTATTCATTATGCGTTGTGCATTATGAGTTATGCGTTATGTGTTATGCTTTATGCGTTATGCGTTATGCGTTACGCTTTATGCGTTATGCATTATGCGTTATGCGTTATGCGTTATGCATTATGCGTTATGCGTTATGCGTGATCCTTTATGCGTTAAGCGTTATGCGTTTTGCTGTATTCGTAATGCGTTGTGCATTATGTGTTATGCGTTATGTGTTATGCGTTATGCGTTATGCGTTATGCGTTTTGCTGTATTCATTATGCGTTGTGCATTATGAGTTATGCGTTATGTGTTATGCTTTATGCGTTATGCGTTATGCGTTACGCTTTATGCGTTATGCATTATGCGTTATGCGTTATGCGTTATGCATTATGCGTTATGCGTTATGCGTGATCCTTTATGCGTTATGCGTTATGCGTTATGCGTTATGCTTTATGCGTTATGCGTTATGCGTTATGCGTTATGCGTTATGCGTTATGCGTTATGCGTTATGCTTTATGCGTTATGCGTTACTCCTTATGAGTTATGAGTTATAAGTTATGCGTAATGCGGTATGCGTTATACGTTATACGTTATGCGTTATGCGTTATGCGTTATGCGTTATGCGTTATGCATTATGCGTTATGCGTTATGCGTTATGCGTTAAGCGTTATGCGTTTTGCTGTATTCATTATGCGTTGTGCATTATGAGTTATGCGTCATGTGTTATGCTTTATGCGTTATGCGTTATGCGTTACGCTTTATGCGTTATGCATTATGCGTTATGCGTTATGCGTTATGCATTATGCGTTATGCGTTATGCGTGATCCTTTATGCGTTAAGCGTTATGCGTTTTGCTGTATTCGTAATGCGTTGTGCATTATGTGTTATGCGTTATGTGTTATGCGTTATGCGTTATGCGTTATACGTTATGCGTTATGCGTTTTGCGGTATTCGTTATGCGTTATGCGTTATGCTTTATGCGTTATGCTTTATGCGTTGTGCGTTATTAGTTACACGTTATGCGTTATGCGTTATGCGTTATGCGTTATGCGTTATGCGTTAGGGGTTATGCGTTATGCGTTATGCGTTAGGCGTTAGGCGTTATACGTTATACGTTATGCGTTATGCGTTATGCGTTATGCGTTATGCGTTATGCGTTATGCGTTATGCGTTATGCGTTATGCGTTAAGCGTTATGCGTTTTGCTGTATTCATTATGCGTTGTGCATTATGAGTTATGCGTTATGTGTTATGCTTTATGCGTTATGCGTTATGCGTTATGCGTTATGCGTTATGCGTTATACGTTATGCGTTATGCGTTATGCGATATGCGTTATGTGTTATGCGTTATGCTTTATGCGTTGTGCGTTATTAGTTACACGTTATGCTTTATGCGTTATGCGTTACTCCTTATGAGTTATGAGTTATAAGTTATGCGTAATGCGGTATGCGTTATACGTTATACGTTATGCGTTATGCGTTATGCCTTATGCGTTATGCGTTATGCGTTATGCATTATGCGTTATGCGTTATGCGTTTTGCTGTATTCATTATGCGTTGTGCATTATGAGTTATGCGTTATGTGTTATGCTTTATGCGTTATGCGTTATGCGTTACGCTTTATGCGTTATGCATTATGCGTTATGCGTTATGCGTTATGTATTATGCGTTATGCGTTATGCGTGATCCTTTATGCGTTAAGCGTTATGCGTTTTGCTGTATTCGTAATGCGTTGTGCATTATGTGTTATGCGTTATGTGTTATGCGTTATGCGTTATGCGTTATACGTTATGCGTTATGCGTTTTGCGGTATTCGTTATGCGTTATGCGTTATGCGTTATGCGTTATCCGTTGTTCGTTATGCGTTATGCGTTGTGCGTTATACGTTTGCGTTATGCGTTATGCGTTATACGGTATGCGTTATGCGTTACACGTTATGCGTTATGCGTTATGCGATATGCGTTATGTGTTATGCGTTATGCTTTATGCGTTGTGCGTTATTAGTTACACGTTATGCGTTATGCGTTATGCGTTATGCGTTAGGGGTTATGCGTTATGCGTTATGCGTTAGGCGTTATGCGATATGCGTTATCCGTTATGCGTTATGCGTTATGCGTTATTCGTTATGAGTAATGAGTTATAAGTTATGCGTTATGCGTTATGCTTTATGCGTTAGGCGTTATGCGTTATGCGTTATGCGTTATGCGTTATGCGTTTTGCGTTAGGCGTTATGCGTTATGCGTTGTGCGTTATACGTTTGCGTTATGCGTTATGCGTTATGCTTTATGCGTTATGCGTTATGCGTTATGCGTTATGCGTTATGCGTTATGCGATATGCGTTATGCGTTATGCGTTATGCGTTATGCGTTATGCGTTATGCGTTATGCGTTATGCGTTATGCGATATGCGTTATGCGTTATGCGTTATGCGTTATGCGTTATGCGTTATGCGTTATGCGTTATGCGTTATGCGTTATGCGTTATGCATTATGCGTTATGCGTTATGCGTTATGCGTTATGCGTTATTCCTTATGAGTAATGAGTTATAAGTTATGCGTTATGCGTTGTGCGTTATACGTTTGCGTTATGCGTTATGCGTTATGCTTTATGCGTTATGCGTTATGCGTTATGCGTTATGCGTTATGCGATATGCGTTATGCGTTATGCGTTATGCGTTATGCGTTATGCGTTATGCGTTATGCGTTATGCGTTATGCGTTATGCGTTATGCGTTATGCATTATGCGTTATGCGTTATGCGTTATGCGTTATGCGTTATGCGTTATTCGTTATGAGTAATGAGTTATAAGTTATGCGTTATGCGTTATGCTTTATGCGTTATGCGTTATGCGTTATGCGTTATGCGTTATGCGTTATGCGTTATGCGTTATGTTTTATGCGTTATGCGTTACTCCTTATGAGTTATGAGTTATAAGTTATGCGTAATGCGTTATGCGTTATGCGTTATGCTTTATGCGTTATGCGTTATGCGTTATGCGTTATGCGTTATGCGTTATGCGTGATCCGTTATGCGTTATGCGTTATGCGTTATGCGTTGTGCGTTATACGTTTGCGTTATGCGTTATGCGTTATGCGTTATACGGTATGCGTTATGCGTTATGCGTTTGCGTTATGCGTTATGCTTTATGCGTTATGCGTTATGAGTTATGAGTAATGAGTTATAAGTTATGCGTTATGCGTTATTCGTTATGAGTAATGAGTTATAAGTTATGCGTTATGCATTATGCTTTATGCGTTATGCGTTATGCTTTATGCGTTATTCGTTACTCCTTATGAGTTATGAGTTATAAGTTATGCGTAATGCGGTATGCGTTATACGTTATACGTTATGCGTTATGCGTTATGCGTTATGTGTTATGCGTTATGCGTTATGCGTTATGCGTTATGCATTATGCGTTATGCGTTATGCGTTATGCGTTAAGCGTTATGCGTTTTGCTGTATTCATTATGCGTTGTGCATTATGAGTTATGCGTTATGTGTTATGCTTTATGCGTTATGCGTTATGCGTTACGCTTTATGCGTTATGCATTATGCGTTATGCGTTATGCGTTATGCATTATGCGTTATGCGTTATGCGTTATCCGTTATGCGTTAAGCGTTATGCGTTTTGCTGTATTCGTAATGCGTTGTGCATTATGTGTTATGCGTTATGTGTTATGCGTTATGCGTTATGCGTTATACGTTATGCGTTATGCGTTTTGCGGTATTCGTTATGCGTTATGCGTTATGCGTTATGCGTTATCCGTTGTTCGTTATGCGTTATGCGTTGTGCGTTATACGTTTGCGTTATGCGTTATGCGTTATACGGTATGCGTTATGCGTTATACGTTATGCGTTATGCGTTATGCGATATGCGTTATGTGTTATGCGTTATGCTTTATGCGTTGTGCGTTATTAGTTACACGTTATGCGTTATGCGTTATGCGTTATGCGTTAGGGGTTATGCGATATGCGTTATGCGTTAGGCGTTATGCGTTATGCGTTATGCGTTATGAGTTATACGTTATGCGTTATGCGTTAGGGGTTATGCGTTATGCGTTATGCGTTATGCTTTATGCGTTATGCATTATGCGTTATGCGTTATGCGATATGCGTTATCCGTTATGCGTTATGCGTTATGCGTTATTCGTTATGAGTAATGAGTTATAAGTTATGCGTTATGCGTTATGCTTTATGCGTTAGGCGTTATGCGTTATGCGTTATGCGTTATGCGTTATGCGTTTTGCGTTAGGCGTTATGCGTTATGCGTTATGCGTTATGCGTTATGCGTTATGCGTTATGCGATATGCGTTATGCGTTATGCGTTATGCGTTATGCGTTATGCGTTATGCGTTATGCGTTATGCATTATGTGTTATGCGTTATGCGTTATGCGTTATGCGTTATTCGTTATGAGTAATGAGTTATAAGTTATGCGTTATGCGTTATGCTTTATGCATTATGCGTTATGCGTTATGCGTTATGCGTTATGCGTTATGCGTTATGCGTTATGCGTTATGCGTTATGCTTTATGCGTTATGCGTTACTCCTTATGAGTTATGAGTTATAAGTTATGCGTAATGCGTTATGCGTTATGCGTTATGCTTTATGCGTTATGCGTTATGCGTTATGCGTTATGCGTTATGCTTTATGCGTTATGCGTTACTCCTTATGAGTTATGAGTTATAAGTTATGCGTAATGCGGTATGCGTTATACGTTATACGTTATGCGTTATGCGTTATGCGTTATGCGTTATGCGTTATGTTTTATGCGTTATGCGTTACTCCTTATGAGTTATGAGTTATAAGTTATGCGTAATGCGTTATGCGTTATGCGTTATGCTTTATGCGTTATGCGTTATGCGTTATGCGTTATGCGTTATGCGTGATCCGTTATGCGTTATGCGTTATGCGTTATGCGTTGTGCGTTATACGTTTGCGTTATGCGTTATGCGTTATGCGTTATACGGTATGCGTTATGCGTTATGCGTTTGCGTTATGCGTTATGCTTTATGCGTTATGCGTTATGAGTTATGAGTAATGAGTTATAAGTTATGCGTTATGCGTTATTCGTTATGAGTAATGAGTTATAAGTTATGCGTTATGCGTTATGCTTTATGCGTTATGCGTTATGCTTTATGCGTTATTCGTTACTCCTTATGAGTTATGAGTTATAAGTTATGCGTAATGCGGTATGCGTTATACGTTATACGTTATGCGTTATGCGTTATGCGTTATACGTTATGCGTTATGCGTTTTGCGGTATTCGTTATGCGTTATGCGTTATGCGTTATCCGTTGTTCGTTATGCGTTATGCGTTTTGCGGTATTCGTTATGCGTTATGCGTTATGCGTTATCCGTTGTTCGTTATGCGTTATGCGTTGTGCGTTATACGTTTGCGTTATGCGTTATGCGTTATACGGTATGCGTTATGCGTTATACGTTATGCGGTATGCGTTATGCGTTATGCATTATGCGTTATGCGTTATGCGTTATGCGTTAAGCGTTATGCGTTTTGCTGTATTCATTATGCGTTGTGCATTATGAGTTATGCGTTATGTGTTATGCTTTATGCGTTATGCGTTATGCGTTACGCTTTATGCGTTATGCATTATGCGTTATGCGTTATGCGTTATGCATTATGCGTTATGCGTTATGCGTTATCCGTTATGCGTTAAGCGTTATGCGTTTTGCTGTATTCGTAATGCGTTGTGCATTATGTGTTATGCGTTATGTGTTATGCGTTATGCGTTATGCGTTATACGTTATGCGTTATGCGTTTTGCGGTATTCGTTATGCGTTATGCGTTATGCGTTATCCGTTGTTCGTTATGCGTTATGCGTTGTGCGTTATACGTTTGCGTTATGCGTTATGCGTTATACGGTATGCGTTATGCGTTATACGTTATGCGTTATGCGTTATGCGATATGCGTTATGTGTTATGCGTTATGCTTTATGCGTTGTGCGTTATTAGTTACACGTTATGCGTTATGCGTTATGCGTTATGCGTTAGGGGTTATGCGTTATGCGTTATGCGTTAGGCGTTATGCGTTATGCGTTATGAGTTATACGTTATGCGTTATGCGTTAGGGGTTATGCGTTATGCGTTATGCGTTATGCTTTATGCGTTATGCATTATGCGTTATGCGTTATGCGATATGCGTTATCCGTTATGCGTTATGCGTTATGCGTTATTCGTTATGAGTAATGAGTTATAAGTTATGCGTTATGCGTTATGCTTTATGCGTTAGGCGTTATGCGTTATGCGTTATGCGTTATGCGTTATGCGTTATGCGTTATGCGTTTTGCGTTAGGCGTTATGCGTTATGCGTTATGCGTTATGCGTTATGCGTTATGCGTTATGCGTTATGCGTTATGCGTTATGCGTTATGCGTTATGCGTTATGCGTTATGCGTTATGCGTTATGCGTTATGCGTTATGCATTATGTGTTATGCGTTATGCGTTATGCGTTATGCGTTATGCGTTATTCGTTATGAGTAATGAGTTATAAGTTATGCGTTATGCGTTATGCTTTATGCATTATGCGTTATGCGTTATGCGTTATGCGTTATGCGTTATGCGTTATGCGTTATGTTTTATGCGTTATGCGTTACTCCTTATGAGTTATGAGTTATAAGTTATGCGTAATGCGTTATGCGTTATGCGTTATGCGTTATGCGTTATGCGTTATGCGTTATGCGTTATGCGTTATGCGTTATGCTTTATGCGTTATGCGTTACTCCTTATGAGTTATGAGTTATAAGTTATGCGTAATGCGGTATTCGTTATACGTTATACGTTATGCGTTATGCGTTATGCGTTATGCGTTATGCGTTATGCATTATGCGTTATGCGTTATGCGTTATGCGTTAAGCGTTATGCGTTTTGCTGTATTCATTATGCGTTGTGCATTATGAGTTATGCGTTATGTGTTATGCTTTATGCGTTATGCGTTATGCGTTACGCTTTATGCGTTATGCATTATGCGTTATGCGTTATGCGTTATGTATTATGCGTTATGCGTTATGCGTGATCCTTTATGCGTTAAGCGTTATGCGTTTTGCTGTATTCGTAATGCGTTGTGCATTATGTGTTATGCGTTATGTGTTATGCGTTATGCGTTATGCGTTATACGTTATGCGTTATGCGTTTTGCGGTATTCGTTATGCGTTATGCGTTATGCTTTATGCGTTATGCTTTATGCGTTGTGCGTTATTAGTTACACGTTATGCGTTATGCGTTATGCGTTATGCGTTAGGGGTTATGCGTTATGCGTTATGCGTTAGGCGTTAGGCGTTATACGTTATACGTTATGAGTTATGCGTTATGCGTTATGCGTTATGCGTTATGCGTTATGCATTATGCGTTATGCGTTATGCGTTATGCGTTAAGCGTTATGCGTTTTGCTGTATTCATTATGCGTTGTGCATTATGAGTTATGCGTTATGTGTTATGCTTTATGCGTTATGCGTTATGCGTTATGCGTTATGCGTTATGCGTTATGCGTTATGCGTTATGCGATATGCGTTATGTGTTATGCGTTATGCTTTATGCGTTGTGCGTTATTAGTTACACGTTATGCTTTATGCGTTATGCGTTACTCCTTATGAGTTATGAGTTATAAGTTATGCGTAATGCGGTATGCGTTATACGTTATACGTTATGCGTTATGCGTTATGCCTTATGCGTTATGCGTTATGCGTTATGCATTATGCGTTATGCGTTATGCGTTATGCGTTAAGCGTTATGCGTTTTGCTGTATTCATTATGCGTTGTGCATTATGAGTTATGCGTTATGTGTTATGCTTTATGCGTTATGCGTTATGCGTTACGCTTTATGCGTTATGCATTATGCGTTATGCGTTATGCGTTATGCATTATGCGTTATGCGTTATGCGTGATCCTTTATGCGTTATCCGTTGTTCGTTATGCGTTATGCGTTGTGCGTTATACGTTTGCGTTATGCGTTATGCGTTATACGGTATGCGTTATGCGTTATACGTTATGCGTTATGCGTTATGCGATATGCGTTATCTGTTATGCGTTATGCTTTATGCGTTGTACGTTATTAGTTACACGTTATGCGTTATGCGTTATGCGTTATGCGTTAGGGGTTATGCGTTATGCGTTATGCGTTAGGCGTTATGCGTTATGCGTTATGTGTTATGCGTTATGAGTTATACGTTATGCGTTATGCGTTAGGGGTTATGCGTTATGCGTTATGCGTTATGCTTTATGCGTTATGCATTATGCGTTATGCGTTATGCGATTTGCGTTATCCGTTATGCGTTATGCGTTATGCGTTATTCGTTATGAGTAATGAGTTATAAGTTATGCGTTATGCGTTATGCTTTATGCGTTAGGCGTTATGCGTTATGCGTTATGCGTTATGCGTTATGCGTTTTGCGTTAGGCGTTATGCGTTATGCGTTGTGCGTTATACGTTTGCGTTATGCGTTATGCGTTATGCTTTATGCGTTATGCGTTATGCGTTATGCGTTATGCGTTATGCGTTATGCGATATGCGTTATGCGTTATGCGTTATGCGTTATGCGTTATGCGTTATGCGTTATGCGTTATGCGATATGCGTTATGCGTTATGCGTTATGCGTTATGCGTTATGCGTTATGCGTTATGCGTTATGCGTTATGCGTTATGCGTTATGCATTATGCGTTATGCGTTATGCGTTATGCGTTATGCGTTATTCGTTATGAGTAATGAGTTATAAGTTATGCGTTATGCGTTGTGCGTTATACGTTTGCGTTATGCGTTATGCGTTATGCTTTATGCGTTATGCGTTATGCGTTATGCGTTATGCGTTATGCGTTATGCGATATGCGTTATGCGTTATGCGTTATGCGTTATGCGTTATGCGTTATGCGTTATGCGTTATGCGTTATGCGTTATGCGTTATGCATTATGCGTTATGCGTTATGCGTTATGCGTTATGCGTTATTCGTTATGAGTAATGAGTTATAAGTTATGCGTTATGCGTTATGCTTTATGCGTTATGCGTTATGCGTTATGCGTTATGCGTTATGCGTTATGCGTTATGTTTTATGCGTTATGCGTTACTCCTTATGAGTTATGAGTTATAAGTTATGCGTAATGCGTTATGCGTTATGCGTTATGCTTTATGCGTTATGCGTTATGCGTTATGCGTTATGCGTTATGCGTGATCCGTTATGCGTTATGCGTTATGCGTTATGCGTTGTGCGTTATACGTTTGCGTTATGCGTTATGCGTTATGCGTTATACGGTATGCGTTATGCATTATGCGTTTGCGTTATGCGTTATGCTTTATGCGTTATGCGTTATGAGTTATGAGTAATGAGTTATAAGTTATGCGTTATGCGTTATTCGTTATGAGTAATGAGTTATAAGTTATGCGTTATGCGTTATGCTTTATGCGTTATGCGTTATGCTTTATGCGTTATTCGTTACTCCTTATGAGTTATGAGTTATAAGTTATGCGTAATGCGGTATGCGTTATACGTTATACGTTATGCGTTATGCGTTATGCGTTATGCGTTATGCGTTATGCGTTATGCGTTATGCGTTATGCATTATGCGTTATGCGTTATGCGTTATGCGTTAAGCGTTATGCGTTTTGCTGTATTCATTATGCGTTGTGCATTGTGAGTTATGCGTTATGTGTTATGCTTTATGCGTTATGCGTTATGCGTTACGCTTTATGCGTTATGCATTATGCGTTATGCGTTATGCGTTATGCATTATGCGTTATGCGTTATGCGTTATCCGTTATGCGTTAAGCGTTATGCGTTTTGCTGTATTCGTAATGCGTTGTGCATTATGTGTTATGCGTTATGTGTTATGCGTTATGCGTTATGCGTTATACGTTATGCGTTATGCGTTTTGCGGTATTCGTTATGCGTTATGCGTTATGCGTTATGCGTTATCCGTTGTTCGTTATGCGTTATGCGTTGTGCGTTATACGTTTGCGTTATGCGTTATGCGTTATACGGTATGCGTTATGCGTTATACGTTATGCGTTATGCGTTATGCGATATGCGTTATGTGTTATGCGTTATGCTTTATGCGTTGTGCGTTATTAGTTACACGTTATGCGTTATGCGTTATGCGTTATGCGTTAGGGGTTATGCGTTATGCGTTATGCGTTAGGCGTTATGCGTTATGCGTTATGCGTTATGAGTTATACGTTATGCGTTATGCGTTAGGGGTTATGCGTTATGCGTTATGCGTTATGCTTTATGCGTTATGCATTATGCGTTATGCGTTATGCGATATGCGTTATCCGTTATGCGTTATGCGTTATGCGTTATTCGTTATGAGTAATGAGTTATAAGTTATGCGTTATGCGTTATGCTTTATGCGTTATGCGTTATGCGTTATGCGTTATGCGTTATGCGTTATGCGTTTTGCGTTAGGCGTTATGCGTTATGCGTTATGCGTTATGCGTTATGCGTTATGCGTTATGCGTTATGCGATATGCGTTATGCGTTATGCGTTATGCGTTATGCGTTATGCGTTATGCGTTATGCGTTATGCGTTATGCATTATGTGTTATGCGTTATGCGTTATGCGTTATGCGTTATTCGTTATGAGTAATGAGTTATAAGTTATGCGTTATGCGTTATGCTTTATGCATTATGCGTTATGCGTTATGCGTTATGCGTTATGCGTTATGCGTTATGCGTTATGCGTTATGTTTTATGCGTTATGCGTTACTCCTTATGAGTTATGAGTTATAAGTTATGCGTAATGCGTTATGCGTTATGCGTTATGCTTTATGCGTTATGCGTTATGCGTTATGCGTTATGCGTTATGCGTTATGCTTTATGCGTTATGCGTTAAGCGTTATGCGTTTTGCTGTATTCATTATGCGTTGTGCATTATGAGTTATGCGTTATGTGTTATGCTTTATGCGTTATGCGTTATGCGTTACGCTTTATGCGTTATGCATTATGCGTTATGCGTTATGCGTTATGCATTATGCGTTATGCGTTATGCGTGATCCTTTATGCGTTAAGCGTTATGCGTTTTGCTGTATTCGTAATGCGTTGTGCATTATGTGTTATGCGTTATGTGTTATGCGTTATGCGTTAAGCGTTATGCGTTTTGCTGTATTCATTATGCGTTGTGCATTATGAGTTATGCGTTATGTGTTATGCTTTATGCGTTATGCGTTATGCGTTACGCTTTATGCGTTATGCATTATGCGTTATGCGTTATGCGTTATGCATTATGCGTTATGCGTTATGCGTGATCCTTTATGCGTTATGCGTTATGCGTTATGCGTTATGCTTTATGCGTTATGCGTTATGCGTTATGCGTTATGCGTTATGCGTTATGCGTTATGCTTTATGCGTTATGCGTTACTCCTTATGAGTTATGAGTTATAAGTTATGCGTAATGCGGTATGCGTTATACGTTATACGTTATGCGTTATGCGTTATGCGTTATGCGTTATGCGTTATGCATTATGCGTTATGCGTTATGCGTTATGCGTTAAGCGTTATGCGTTTTGCTGTATTCATTATGCGTTGTGCATTATGAGTTATGCGTCATGTGTTATGCTTTATGCGTTATGCGTTATGCGTTACGCTTTATGCGTTATGCATTATGCGTTATGCGTTATGCGTTATGCATTATGCGTTATGCGTTATGCGTGATCCTTTATGCGTTAAGCGTTATGCGTTTTGCTGTATTCGTAATGCGTTGTGCATTATGTGTTATGCGTTATGTGTTATGCGTTATGCCTTATGCGTTATACGTTATGCGTTATGCGTTTTGCGGTATTCGTTATGCGTTATGCGTTATGCTTTATGCGTTATGCTTTATGCGTTGTGCGTTATTAGTTACACGTTATGCGTTATGCGTTATGCGTTATGCGTTATGCGTTATGCGTTATGCGTTATGCGTTATGCGTTATGCGTTATGCGTTAGGCGTTAGGCGTTATACGTTATACGTTATGCGTTATGCGTTATGCGTTATGCGTTATGCGTTATGCATTATGCGTTATGCGTTATGCGTTATGCGTTAAGCGTTATGCGTTTTGCTGTATTCATTATGCGTTGTGCATTATGAGTTATGCGTTATGTGTTATGCTTTATGCGTTATGCGTTATGCGTTATGCGTTATGCGTTATACGTTATGCGTTATGCGTTATGCGTTATGCGTTATGTGTTATGCGTTATGCTTTATGCGTTGTGCGTTATTAGTTACACGTTATGCTTTATGCGTTATGCGTTACTCCTTATGAGTTATGAGTTATAAGTTATGCGTAATGCGGTATGCGTTATACGATATGCGTTATGCGTTATGCTTTATGCGTTATGCGTTATGCGTTATGCGTTATGCGTTATGCGTTATGCTTTATGCGTTATGCGTTAAGCGTTATGCGTTTTGCTGTATTCATTATGCGTTGTGCATTATGAGTTATGCGTTATGTGTTATGCTTTATGCGTTATGCGTTATGCGTTACGCTTTATGCGTTATGTTTTATGCGTTATGCGTTACTCCTTATGAGTTATGAGTTATAAGTTATGCGTAATGCGTTATGCGTTATGCGTTATGCTTTATGCGTTATGCGTTATGCGTTATGCGTTATGCGTTATGCGTTATGCTTTATGCGTTATGCGTTAAGCGTTATGCGTTTTGCTGTATTCGTTATGCGTTGTGCATTATGAGTTATGCGTTATGTGTTATGCTTTATGCGTTATGCGTTATGCGTTACGCTTTATGCGTTATGCATTATGCGTTATGCGTTATGCGTTATGCATTATGCGTTATGCGTTATGCGTGATCCTTTATGCGTTAAGCGTTATGCGTTTTGCTGTATTCGTAATGCGTTGTGCATTATGTGTTATGCGTTATGTGTTATGCGTTATGCGTTAAGCGTTATGCGTTTTGCTGTATTCTTTATGCGTTGTGCATTATGAGTTATGCGTTATGTGTTATGCGTTATGCGTTATGCGTTATGCGTTACGCTTTATGCGTTATGCATTATGCGTTATGCGTTATGCGTTATGCATTATGCGTTATGCGTTATGCGTGATCCTTTATGCGTTATGCGTTATGCGTTATGCGTTATGCTTTATGCGTTATGCGTTATGCGTTATGCGTTATGCGTTATGCGTTATGCGTTATGCTTTATGCGTTATGCGTTACTCCTTATGAGTTATGAGTTATAAGTTATGCGTAATGCGGTATGCGTTATACGTTATACGTTATGCGTTATGCGTTATGCGTTATGCGTTATGCGTTATGCGTTATGCATTATGCGTTATGCGTTATGCGTTATGCGTTAAGCGTTATGCGTTTTGCTGTATTCATTATGCGTTGTGCATTATGAGTTATGCGTCATGTGTTATGCTTTATGCGTTATGCGTTATGCGTTACGCTTTATGCGTTATGCATTATGCGTTATGCGTTATGCGTTATGCGTTATGCGTTATGCGTTATGCGTGATCCTTTATGCGTTAAGCGTTATGCGTTTTGCTGTATTCGTAATGCGTTGTGCATTATGTGTTATGCGTTATGTGTTATGCGTTATGCCTTATGCGTTATACGTTATGCGTTATGCGTTTTGCGGTATTCGTTATGCGTTATGCGTTATGCTTTATGCGTTATGCTTTATGCGTTGTGCGCTATTAGTTACACGTTATGCGTTATGCGTTATGCGTTATGCGTTATGCGTTATGCGTTATGCGTTAGGGGTTATGCGTTATGCGTTATGCGTTAGGCGTTAGGCGTTATACGTTATACGTTATGCGTTATGCGTTATGCGTTATGCGTTATGCGTTATGCATTATGCGTTATGCGTTATGCGTTATGTGTTAAGCGTTATGCGTTTTGCTGTATTCATTATGCGTTGTGCATTATGAGTTATGCGTTATGTGTTATGCTTTATGCGTTATGCGTTATGCGTTATGCGTTATGCGTTATACGTTATGCGTTATGCGTTATGCGATATGCGTTATGTGTTATGCGTTATGCTTTATGCGTTGTGCGTTATTAGTTACACGTTATGCTTTATGCGTTATGCGTTACTCCTTATGAGTTATGAGTTATAAGTTATGCGTAATGCGGTATGCGTTATACGTTATACGTTATGCGTTATGCGTTATGCCTTATGCGTTATGCGTTATGCGTTATGCATTATGCGTTATGCGTTATGCGTTATGCGTTAAGCGTTATGCGTTTTGCTGTATTCATTATGCGTTGTGCATTATGAGTTATGCGTTATGTGTTATGCTTTATGCGTTATGCGTTATGCGTTACGCTTTATGCGTTATGCATTATGCGTTATGCGTTATGCGTTATGTATTATGCGTTATGCGTTATGCGTGATCCTTTATGCGTTAAGCGTTATGCGTTTTGCTGTATTCGTAATGCGTTGTGCATTATGTGTTATGCGTTATGTGTTATGCGTTATGCGTTATGCGTTATACGTTTGCGTTATGCGTTATGCGTTATACGGTATGCGTTATGCGTTATACGTTATGCGTTATGCGTTATGCGATATGCGTTATGTGTTATGCGTTATGCTTTATGCGTTGTGCGTTATTAGTTACACGTTATGCGTTATGCGTTATGCGTTATGCGTTAGGGGTTATGCGTTATGCGTTATGCGTTAGGCGTTATGCGTTATGCGTTATGAGTTATGCGTTATGAGTTATACGTTATGCGTTATGCGTTAGGGGTTATGCGTTATGCGTTATGCGTTATGCTTTATGCGTTATGCATTATGCGTTATGGGTTATGCGATATGCGTTATCCGTTATGCGTTATGCGTTATGCGTTATTCGTTATGAGTAATGAGTTATAAGTTATGCGTTATGCGTTATGCTTTATGCGTTAGGCGTTATGCGTTATGCGTTATGCGTTATGCGTTATGCGTTTTGCGTTAGGCGTTATGCGTTATGCGTTGTGCGTTATACGTTTGCGTTATGCGTTATGCGTTATGCTTTATGCGTTATGCGTTATGCGTTATGCGTTATGCGTTATGCGTTATGCGTTATGCGTTATGCGTTATGCGTTATGCGTTATGCGTTATGCGTTATGCGTTATGCGTTATGCGATATGCGTTATGTGTTATGCGTTATGCTTTATGCGTTGTGCGTTATTAGTTACACGTTATGCGTTATGCGTTATGCGTTATGCGTTAGGGGTTATGCGTTATGCGTTATGCGTTATGCGTTATGCGTTATGCGTTATGCGTTATGAGTTATACGTTATGCGTTATGCGTTAGGGGTTATGCGTTATGCGTTATGCGTTATGCTTTATGCGTTATGCATTATGCGTTATGCGTTATGCGATATGCGTTATCCGTTATGCGTTATGCGTTATGCGTTATTCGTTATGAGTAATGAGTTATAAGTTATGCGTTATGCGTTATGCTTTATGCGTTAGGCGTTATGCGTTATGCGTTATGCGTTATGCGTTATGCGTTTTGCGTTAGGCGTTATGCGTTATGCGTTATGCGTTATGCGTTATGCGTTATGCGTTATGCGTTATGCGATATGCGTTATGCGTTATGCGTTATGCGTTATGCGTTATGCGTTATGCGTTATGCGTTATGCATTATGCGTTATGCGTTATGCGTTATGCGTTATGCGTTATTCGTTATGAGTAATGAGTTATAAGTTATGCGTTATGCGTTATGCTTTATGCATTATGCGTTATGCGTTATGCGTTATGCGTTATGCGTTATGCGTTATGCGTTATGTTTTATGCGTTATGCGTTACTCCTTATGAGTTATGAGTTATAAGTTATGCGTTATGCGTTATGCGTTATGCGTTATGCTTTATGCGTTATGCGTTATGCGTTATGCGTTATGCGTTATGCGTTATGCTTTATGCGTTATGCGTTAAGCGTTATGCGTTTTGCTGTATTCATTATGCGTTGTGCATTATGAGTTATGCGTTATGTGTTATGCTTTATGCGTTATGCGTTATGCGTTACGCGTTATGCGTTATGCATTATGCGTTATGCGTTATGCGTTATGCATTATGCGTTATGCGTTATGCGTGATCCTTTATGCGTTAAGCGTTATGCGTTTTGCTGTATTCGTAATGCGTTGTGCATTATGTGTTATGCGTTATGTGTTATGCGTTATGCGTTAAGCGTTATGCGTTTTGCTGTATTCATTATGCGTTGTGCATTATGAGTTATGCGTTATGTGTTATGCTTTATGCGTTATGCGTTATGCGTTACGCTTTATGCGTTATGCATTATGCGTTATGCGTTATGCGTTATGCATTATGCGTTATGCGTTATGCGTGATCCTTTATGCGTTATGCGTTATGCGTTATGCGTTATGCTTTATGCGTTATGCGTTATGCGTTATGCGTTATGCGTTATGCGTTATGCGTTATGCTTTATGCGTTATGCGTTACTCCTTATGAGTTATGAGTTATAAGTTATGCGTAATGCGGTATGCGTTATACGTTATACGTTATGCGTTATGCGTTATGCGTTATGCGTTATGCGTTATGCGTTATGCGTTATGCGTTATGCGTTATGCGTTATGCGTTATGCGTTAAGCGTTATGCGTTTTGCTGTATTCATTATGCGTTGTGCATTATGAGTTATGCGTCATGTGTTATGCTTTATGCGTTATGCGTTATGCGTTACGCTTTATGCGTTATGCATTATGCGTTATGCGTTATGCGTTATGCATTATGCGTTATGCGTTATGCGTGATCCTTTATGCGTTAAGCGTTATGCGTTTTGCTGTATTCGTAATGCGTTGTGCATTATGTGTTATGCGTTATGTGTTATGCGTTATGCCTTATGCGTTATACGTTATGCGTTATGCGTTTTGCGGTATTCGTTATGCGTTATGCGTTATGCTTTATGCGTTATGCTTTATGCGTTGTGCGTTATTAGTTACACGTTATGCGTTATGCGTTATGCGTTATGCGTTATGCGTTATGCGTTATGCGTTAGGGGTTATGCGTTATGCGTTATGCGTTATGCGTTATGCGTTATACGTTATACGTTATGCGTTATGCGTTATGCGTTATGCGTTATGCGTTATGCATTATGCGTTATGCGTTATGCGTTATGCGTTATGCGTTATGCGTTTTGCTGTATTCATTATGCGTTGTGCATTATGAGTTATGCGTTATGTGTTATGCTTTATGCGTTATGCGTTATGCGTTATGCGTTATGCGTTATACGTTATGCGTTATGCGTTATGCGATATGCGTTATGTGTTATGCGTTATGCTTTATGCGTTGTGCGTTATTAGTTACACGTTATGCTTTATGCGTTATGCGTTACTCCTTATGAGTTATGAGTTATAAGTTATGCGTAATGCGGTATGCGTTATACGTTATACGTTATGCGTTATGCGTTATGCCTTATGCGTTATGCGTTATGCGTTATGCATTATGCGTTATGCGTTATGCGTTATGCGTTAAGCGTTATGCGTTTTGCTGTATTCATTATGCGTTGTGCATTATGAGTTATGCGTTATGTGTTATGCTTTATGCGTTATGCGTTATGCGTTACGCTTTATGCGTTATGCATTATGCGTTATGCGTTATGCGTTATGTATTATGCGTTATGCGTTATGCGTGATCCTTTATGCGTTAAGCGTTATGCGTTTTGCTGTATTCGTAATGCGTTGTGCATTATGCGTTATGCGTTATGTGTTATGCGTTATGCGTTATGCGTTATACGTTTGCGTTATGCGTTATGCGTTATACGGTATGCGTTATGCGTTACACGTTATGCGTTATGCGTTATGCGATATGCGTTATGTGTTATGCGTTATGCTTTATGCGTTGTGCGTTATTAGTTACACGTTATGCGTTATGCGTTATGCGTTATGCGTTAGGGGTTATGCGTTATGCGTTATGCGTTATGCGTTATGCGTTATGCGTTATGTGTTATGCGTTATGAGTTATACGTTATGCGTTATGCGTTAGGGGTTATGCGTTATGCGTTATGCGTTATGCTTTATGCGTTATGCATTATGCGTTATGGGTTATGCGATATGCGTTATCCGTTATGCGTTATGCGTTATGCGTTATTCGTTATGAGTAATGAGTTATAAGTTATGCGTTATGCGTTATGCTTTATGCGTTAGGCGTTATGCGTTATGCGTTATGCGTTATGCGTTATGCGTTTTGCGTTAGGCGTTATGCGTTATGCGTTGTGCGTTATACGTTTGCGTTATGCGTTATGCGTTATGCTTTATGCGTTATGCGTTATGCGTTATGCGTTATGCGTTATGCGTTATGCGATATGCGTTATGCGTTATGCGTTATGCGTTATGCGTTATGCGTTATGCGTTATGCGTTATGCGTTATGCGATATGCGTTATGCGTTATGCGTTATGCGTTATGCGTTATGCGTTATGCGTTATGCGTTATGCGTTATGCGTTATGCGTTATGCATTATGCGTTATGCGTTATGCGTTATGCGTTATGCGTTATTCGTTATGAGTAATGAGTTATAAGTTATGCGTTATGCGTTGTGCCTTATACGTTTGCGTTATGCGTTATGCGTTATGCTTTATGCGTTATGCGTTATGCGTTATGCGTTATGCGTTATGCGTTATGCGATATGCGTTATGCGTTATGCGTTATGCGTTATGCGTTATGCGTTATGCGTTATGCGTTATGCGTTATGCGTTATGAGTTATGCGTTATGCATTATGCGTTATGCGTTATGCGTTATGCGTTATGCGTTATGCGTTATTCGTTATGAGTAATGAGTTATAAGTTATGCGTTATGCGTTATGCTTTATGCGTTATGCGTTATGCGTTATGCGTTATGCGTTATGCGTTATGCGTTATGCGTTATGTTTTATGCGTTATGCGTTACTCCTTATGAGTTATGAGTTATAAGTTATGCGTAATGCGTTATGCGTTATGCGTTATGCTTTATGCGTTATGCGTTATGCGTTATGCGTTATGCGTTATGCGTGATCCGTTATGCGTTATGCGTTATGCGTTATGCGTTGTGCGTTATACGTTTGCGTTATGCGTTATGCGTTATGCGTTATACGGTATGCGTTATGCGTTATGCGTTTGCGTTATGCGTTATGCTTTATGCGTTATGCGTTATGAGTTATGAGTAATGAGTTATAAGTTATGCGTTATGCGTTATTCGTTATGAGTAATGAGTTATAAGTTATGCGTTATGCGTTATTCGTTATGAGTAATGAGTTATAAGTTATGCGTTATGCATTATGCTTTATGCGTTATGCGTTATGCTTTATGCGTTATTCGTTACTCCTTATGAGTTATGAGTTATAAGTTATGCGTAATGCGGTATGCGTTATACGTTATACGTTATGCGTTATGCGTTATGCGTTATGTGTTATGCGTTATGCGTTATGCGTTATGCGTTATGCATTATGCGTTATGCGTTATGCGTTATGCGTTAAGCGTTATGCGTTTTGCTGTATTCATTATGCGTTGTGCATTATGAGTTATGCGTTATGTGTTATGCTTTATGCGTTATGCGTTATGCGTTACGCTTTATGCGTTATGCATTATGCGTTATGCGTTATGCGTTATGCATTATGCGTTATGCGTTATGCGTTATCCGTTATGCGTTAAGCGTTATGCGTTTTGCTGTATTCGTAATGCGTTGTGCATTATGTGTTATGCGTTATGTGTTATGCGTTATGCGTTATGCGTTATACGTTATGCGTTATGCGTTTTGCGGTATTCGTTATGCGTTATGCGTTATGCGTTATGCGTTATCCGTTGTTCGTTATGCGTTATGCGTTGTGCGTTATACGTTTGCGTTATGCGTTATGCGTTATACGGTATGCGTTATGCGTTATACGTTATGCGTTATGCGTTATGCGATATGCGTTATGTGTTATGCGTTATGCTTTATGCGTTGTGCGTTATTAGTTACACGTTATGCGTTATGCGTTATGCGTTATGCGTTAGGGGTTATGCGTTATGCGTTATGCGTTAGGCGTTATGCGTTATGCGTTATGCGTTATGAGTTATACGTTATGCGTTATGCGTTAGGGGTTATGCGTTATGCGTTATGCGTTATGCGTTATGCGTTATGCGTTTTGCGTTAGGCGTTATGCGTTATGCGTTATGCGTTATGCGTTATGCGTTATGCGTTATGCGATATGCGTTATGCGTTATGCGTTATGCGTTATGCGTTATGCGTTATGCGTTATGCGTTATGCATTATGTGTTATGCGTTATGCGTTATGCGTTATGCGTTATTCGTTATGAGTAATGAGTTATAAGTTATGCGTTATGCGTTATGCTTTATGCATTATGCGTTATGCGTTATGCGTTATGCGTTATGCGTTTTGCGTTAGGCGTTATGCATTATGCGTTATGCGTTATGCGTGATCCTTTATGCGTTAAGCGTTATGCGTTTTGCTGTATTCGTAATGCGTTGTGCATTATGTGTTATGCGTTATGTGTTATGCGTTATGCGTTATGCGTTATACGTTATGCGTTATGCGTTTTGCGGTATTCGTTATGCGTTATGCGTTATGCGTTATGCGTTATGCGTTATGCGTTATCCGTTGTTCGTTATGCGTTATGCGTTGTGCGTTATACGTTATGTTTTATGCGTTATGCGTTACTCCTTATGAGTTATGAGTTATAAGTTATGCGTAATGCGTTATGCGTTATGCGTTATGCTTTATGCGTTATGCGTTATGCGTTATGCGTTATGCGTGATCCGTTATGCGTTATGCGTTATGCGTTATGCGTTATGCATTATACGTTATGCGTTATGCGTTATGCGTTATGCTTTATGCGTTATGCGTTATGAGTTATGAGTAATGAGTTATAAGTTATGCGTTATGCGTTATTCGTTATGAGTAATGAGTTATAAGTTATGCGTTATGCGTTATGCTTTATGCGTTATGCGTTATGCTTTATGCGTTATGCGTTACTCCTTATGAGTTATGAGTTATAAGTTATGCGTAATGCGGTATGCGTTATACGTTATACGTTATGCGTTATGCGTTATGCGTTATGCGTTATGCGTTATGCGTTATGCATTATGCGTTATGCGTTATGCGTTATGCGTTAAGCGTTATGCGTTTTGCTGTATTCATTATGCGTTGTGCATTATGAGTTATGCGTTATGTGTTATGCTTTATGCGTTATGCGTTATGCGTTACGCTTTATGCGTTATGCATTATGCGATATGCGTTATGCGTTATGCATTATGCGTTATGCGTTATGCGTGATCCTTTATGCGTTAAGCGTTATGCGTTTTGCTGTATTCGTAATGCGTTGTGCATTATGTGTTATGCGTTATGTGTTATGCGTTATGCGTTATGCGTTATACGTTATGCGTTATGCGTTTTGCGGTATTCGTTATGCGTTATGCGTTATGCGTTATGCGTTATCCGTTGTTCGTTATGCGTTATGCGTTGTGCGTTATACGTTTGCGTTATGCGTTATGCGTTATACGGTATGCGTTATGCGTTATACGTTATGCGTTATGCGTTATGCGATATGCGTTATGTGTTATGCGTTATGCTTTATGCGTTGTGCGTTATTAGTTACACTTTATGCGTTATGCGTTAGGGGTTATGCGTTATGCGTTATGCGTTAGGCGTTATGCGTTATGCGTTATGTGTTATGCGTTATGAGTTATACGTTATGCGTTATGCGTTAGGGGTTATGCGTTATGCGTTATGCGTTATGCTTTATGCGTTATGCATTATGCGTTATGCGTTATGCGATATGCGTTATCCGTTATGCGTTATGCGTTATGCGTTATTCGTTATGAGTAATGAGTTATAAGTTATGCGTTATGCGTTATGCTTTATGCGTTAGGCGTTATGCGTTATGCGTTATGCGTTATGCGTTATGCGTTATGCGTTTTGCGTTAGGCGTTATGCGTTATGCGTTGTGCGTTATACGTTTGCGTTATGCGTTATGCGTTATGCGTTATGCTTTATGCGTTATGCGTTATGCGTTATGCGTTATGCGTTATGCGTTATGCGATATGCGTTATGCGTTATGCGTTATGCGTTATGCGTTATGCGTTATGCGTTATGCGTTATGCGATATGCGTTATGCGTTATGCGTTATGCGTTATGCGTTATGCGTTATGCGTTATGCGTTATGCGTTATGCGTTATGCGTTATGCATTATGCGTTATGCGTTATGCGTTATGCGTTATGCGTTATTCGTTATGAGTAATGAGTTATAAGTTATGCGTTATGCGTTGTGCGTTATACGTTTGCTTTATGCGTTATGCGTTATGCTTTATGCGTTATGCGTTATGCGTTATGCGTTATGCGTTATGCGTTATGCGTTATGCGATATGCGTTATGCGTTATGCGTTATGCGTTATGCGTTATGCGTTATGCGTTATGCGTTATGCGTTATGCGTTATGCGTTATGCATTATGCGTTATGCGTTATGCGTTATGCGTTATGCGTTATTCGTTATGAGTAATGAGTTATAAGTTATGCGTTATGCGTTATGCTTTATGCGTTATGCGTTATGCGTTATGCGTTATGCGTTATGCGTTATGCGTTATGCGTTATGTTTTATGCGTTATGCGTTACTCCTTATGAGTTATGAGTTATAAGTTATGCGTAATGCGTTATGCGTTATGCGTTATGCTTTATGCGTTATGCGTTATGCGTTATGCGTTATGCGTTATGCGTGATCCGTTATGCGTTATGCGTTATGCGTTATGCGTTGTGCGTTATACGTTTGCGTTATGCGTTATGCGTTATGCGTTATGCGTTATACGGTATGCGTTATGCGTTATGCGTTTGCGTTATGCGTTATGCTTTATGCGTTATGCGTTATGAGTTATGAGTAATGAGTTATAAGTTATGCGTTATGCGTTATTCGTTATGAGTAATGAGTTATAAGTTATGCGTTATGCGTTATGCTTTATGCGTTATGCGTTATGCTTTATGCGTTATTCGTTACTCCTTATGAGTTATGAGTTATAAGTTATGCGTAATGCGGTATGCGTTATACGTTATACGTTATGCGTTATGCGTTATGCGGTATGCGTTATGCGTTATGCATTATGCGTTATGCGTTATGCGTTATGCGTTAAGCGTTATGCGTTTTGCTGTATTCATTATGCGTTGTGCATTATGAGTTATGCGTTATGTGTTATGCGTTATGCGTTATGCGTTATACGTTATGCGTTATGCGTTTTGCGGTATTCGTTATGCGTTATGCGTTATGCGTTATGCGTTATCCGTTGTTCGTTATGCGTTATGCGTTGTGCGTTATACGTTTGCGTTATGCGTTATGCGTTATACGGTATGCGTTATGCGTTATACGTTATGCGTTATGCGTTATGCGATATGCGTTATGTGTTATGCGTTATGCTTTATGCGTTGTGCGTTATTAGTTACACGTTATGCGTTATGCGTTATGCGTTATGCGTTAGCGGTTATGCGTTATGCGTTATGCATTAGGCGTTATGCGTTATGCGTTATGCGTTATGAGTTATACGTTATGCGTTATGCGTTAGGGGTTATGCGTTACGCGTTATGCGTTATGCTTTATGCGTTATGCATTATGCGTTATGCGTTATGCGATATGCGTTATCCGTTATGCGTTATGCGTTATGCGTTATTCGTTATGAGTAATGAGTTATAAGTTATGCGTTATGCGTTATGCTTTATGCGTTAGGCGTTATGCGTTATGCGTTATGCGTTATGCGTTATGCGTTTTGCGTTAGGCGTTATGCGTTATGCGTTATGCGTTATGCGTTATGCGTTATGCGTTATGCGTTATGCGATATGCGTTATGCGTTATGCGTTATGCGTTATGCGTTATGCGTTATGCGTTATGCGTTATGCGTTATGCATTATGTGTTATGCGTTATGCGTTATGCGTTATGCGTTATTCGTTATGAGTAATGAGTTATAAGTTATGCGTTATGCGTTATGCTTTATGCATTATGCGTTATGCGTTATGCGTTATGCGTTATGCGTTATGCGTTATGCGTTATGCGTTATGTTTTATGCGTTATGCGTTACTCCTTATGAGTTATGAGTTATAAGTTATGCGTAATGCGTTATGCGTTATGCGTTATGCTTTATGCGTTATGCGTTATGCGTTATGCGTTATGCGTTATGCGTTATGCTTTATGCATTATGCGTTATGCGTTATGCGTTATCCGTTATGCGTTAAGCGTTATGCGTTTTGCTGTATTCGTAATGCGTTGTGCATTATGTGTTATGCGTTATGTGTTATGCGTTATGCGTTATGCGTTATACGTTATGCGTTATGCGTTTTGCGGTATTCGTTATGCGTTATGCGTTATGCGTTATCCGTTGTTCGTTATGCGTTATGCGTTGTGCGTTATACGTTTGCGTTATGCGTTATGCGTTATACGGTATGCGTTATGCGTTATACGTTATGCGTTATGCGTTATGCGATATGCGTTATGTGTTATGCGTTATGCTTTATGCGTTGTGCGTTATTAGTTACACGTTATGCGTTATGCGTTATGCGTTATGCGTTAGGGGTTATGCGTTATGCGTTATGCGTTAGGCGTTATGCGTTATGCGTTATGCGTTATGAGTTATACGTTATGCGTTATGCGTTAGGGGTTATGCGTTATGCGTTATGCGTTATGCTTTATGCGTTATGCATTATGCGTTATGCGTTATGCGTTGTGCGTTATCCGTTATGCGTTATGCGTTATGCGTTATGCGTTATGCGTTATGCGTTATGCGTTATGCGTTATGAGTTATGCGTTATGCATTATGCGTTATGCGTTATGCGTTATGCGTTATGCGTTATGCGTTATTCGTTATGCGTTATGCGTTATGCGTTATGCGTTATGCGTTATGAGTTATGCGTTATGCATTATGCGTTATGCGTTATGCGTTATGCGTTATGCGTTATGCGTTATTCGTTATGAGTAATGAGTTATAAGTTATGCGTTATGCGTTATGCTTTATGCGTTATGCGTTATGCGTTATGCGTTATGCGTTATGCGTTATGCGTTATGCGTTATGTTTTATGCGTTATGCGTTACTCCTTATGAGTTATGAGTTATAAGTTATGCGTAATGCGTTATGCGTTATGCGTTATGCTTTATGCGTTATGCGTTATGCGTTATGCGTTATGCGTTATGCGTGATCCGTTATGCGTTATGCGTTATGCGTTATGCGTTGTGCGTTATACGTTTGCGTTATGCGTTATGCGTTATGCGTTATACGGTATGCGTTATGCGTTATGCGTTTGCGTTATGCGTTATGCTTTATGCGTTATGCGTTATGAGTTATGAGTAATGAGTTATAAGTTATGCGTTATGCGTTATTCGTTATGAGTAATGAGTTATAAGTTATGCGTTATGCATTATGCTTTATGCGTTATGCGTTATGCTTTATGCGTTATTCGTTACTCCTTATGAGTTATGAGTTATAAGTTATGCGTAATGCGGTATGCGTTATACGTTATACGTTATACGTTATACGTTATGCGTTATGCGTTATGCGTTATGTGTTATGCGTTATGCGTTATGCGTTATGCGTTATGCATTATGCGTTATGCGTTATGCGTTATGCGTTAAGCGTTATGCGTTTTGCTGTATTCATTATGCGTTGTGCATTATGAGTTATGCGTTATGTGTTATGCTTTATGCGTTATGCGTTATGCGTTACGCTTTATGCGTTATGCATTATGCGTTATGCGTTATGCGTTATGTGTTATGCGTTATGCGTTATGCGTTATACGTTATGCGTTATGCGTTTTGCGGTATTCGTTATGCGTTATGCGTTATGCGTTATGCGTTATCCGTTTTTCGTTATGCGTTATGCGTTGTGCGTTATACGTTTGCGTTATGCGTTATGCGTTATACGTTATGCGTTATGCGTTTTGCGGTATTCGTTATGCGTTATGCGTTATGCGTTATGCGTTATCCGTTGTTCGTTATGCGTTATGCGTTGTGCGTTATACGTTTGCGTTATGCGTTATGCGTTATACGGTATGCGTTATGCGTTATACGTTATGCGTTATGCGTTATGCGATATGCGTTATGTGTTATGCGTTATGCTTTATGCGTTGTGCGTTATTAGTTACACTTTATGCGTTATGCGTTATGCGTTATGCTTTAGGGGTTATGCGTTATGCGTTATGCGTTAGGCGTTATGCGTTATGCGTTATGTGTTATGCGTTATGCGTTATGCGTTATACGTTATGCGTTATGCGTTTTGCGGTATTCGTTATGCGTTATGCGTTATGCGTTATGCGTTATCCGTTGTTCGTTATGCGTTATGCGTTGTGCGTTATACGTTTGCGTTATGCGTTATGCGTTATACGGTATGCGTTATGCGTTATACGTTATGCGTTATGCGTTATGCGATATGCGTTATGTGTTATGCGTTATGCTTTATGCGTTGTGCGTTATTAGTTACACGTTATGCGTTATGCGTTATGCGTTATGCGTTAGGGGTTATGCGTTATGCGTTATGCGTTAGGCGTTATGCGTTATGCGTTATGCGTTATGAGTTATACGTTATGCGTTATGCGTTAGGGGTTATGCGTTATGCGTTATGCGTTATGCGTTATGCGTTATGCGTTATGCGTTTTGCGTTAGGCGTTATGCGTTATGCGTTATGCGTTATGCGTTATGCGTTATGCGTTATGCGATATGCGTTATGCGTTATGCGTTATGCGTTATGCGTTATGCGTTATGCGTTATGCGTTATGCATTATGTGTTATGCGTTATGCGTTATGCGTTATGCGTTATTCGTTATGAGTAATGAGTTATAAGTTATGCGTTATGCGTTATGCTTTATGCATTATGCGTTATGCGTTATGCGTTATGCGTTATGCGTTTTGCGTTATGCGTTATGCGTTATGCGTTATGCGTTATGCGTGATCCTTTATGCGTTAAGCGTTATGCGTTTTGCTGTATTCGTAATGCGTTGTGCATTATGTGTTATGCGTTATGTGTTATGCGTTATGCGTTATGCGTTATACGTTATGCGTTATGCGTTTTGCGGTATTCGTTATGCGTTATGCGTTATGCGTTATGCGTTATGCGTTATGCGTTATCCGTTGTTCGTTATGCGTTATGCGTTGTGCGTTATACGTTATGTTTTATGCGTTATGCGTTACTCCTTATGAGTTATGAGTTATAAGTTATGCGTAATGCGTTATGCGTTATGCGTTATGCTTTATGCGTTATGCGTTATGCGTTATGCGTTATGCGTGATCCGTTATGCGTTATGCGTTATGCGTTATGCGTTATGCATTATACGTTATGCGTTATGCGTTATGCGTTATGCTTTATGCGTTATGCGTTATGAGTTATGAGTAATGAGTTATAAGTTATGCGTTATGCGTTATTCGTTATGAGTAATGAGTTATAAGTTATGCGTTATGCGTTATGCTTTATGCGTTATGCGTTATGCTTTATGCGTTATGCGTTACTCCTTATGAGTTATGAGTTATAAGTTATGCGTAATGCGGTATGCGTTATACGTTATACGTTATGCGTTATGTGTTATGCGTTATGCGTTATGCGTTATGCGTTATGCATTATGCGTTATGCGTTATGCGTTATGCGTTAAGCGTTATGCGTTTTGCTGTATTCATTATGCGTTGTGCATTATGAGTTATGCGTTATGTGTTATGCTTTATGCGTTATGCGTTATGCGTTACGCTTTATGCGTTATGCATTATGCGATATGCGTTATGCGTTATGCATTATGCGTTATGCGTTATGCGTGATCCTTTATGCGTTAAGCGTTATGCGTTTTGCTGTATTCGTAATGCGTTGTGCATTATGTGTTATGCGTTATGTGTTATGCGTTATGCGTTATGCGTTATACGTTATGCGTTATGCGTTTTGCGGTATTCGTTATGCGTTATGCGTTATGCGTTATGCGTTATCCGTTGTTCGTTATGCGTTATGCGTTGTGCGTTATACGTTTGCGTTATGCGTTATGCGTTATACGGTATGCGTTATGCGTTATACGTTATGCGTTATGCGTTATGCGATATGCGTTATGTGTTATGCGTTATGCTTTATGCGTTGTGCGTTATTAGTTACACTTTATGCGTTATGCGTTATGCGTTATGCGTTAGGGGTTATGCGTTATGCGTTATGCGTTAGGCGTTATGCGTTATGCGTTATGTGTTATGCGTTATGAGTTATACGTTATGCGTTATGCGTTAGGGGTTATGCGTTATGCGTTATGCGTTATGCTTTATGCGTTATGCATTATGCGTTATGCGTTATGCGATATGCGTTATCCGTTATGCGTTATGCGTTATGCGTTATTCGTTATGAGTAATGAGTTATAAGTTATGCGTTATGCGTTATGCTTTATGCGTTAGGCGTTATGCGTTATGCGTTATGCGTTATGCGTTATGCGTTTTGCGTTAGGCGTTATGCGTTATGCGTTGTGCGTTATACGTTTGCGTTATGCGTTATGCGTTATGCGTTATGCTTTATGCGTTATGCGTTATGCGTTATGCGTTATGCGTTATGCGTTATGCGATATGCGTTATGCGTTATGCGTTATGCGTTATGCGTTATGCGTTATGCGTTATGCGTTATGCGATATGCGTTATGCGTTATGCGTTATGCGTTATGCGTTATGCGTTATGCGTTATGCGTTATGCGTTATGCGTTATGCGTTATGCATTATGCGTTATGCGTTATGCGTTATGCGTTATGCGTTATTCGTTATGAGTAATGAGTTATAAGTTATGCGTTATGCGTTGTGCGTTATACGTTTGCGTTATGCGTTATGCGTTATGCTTTATGCGTTATGCGTTATGCGTTATGCGTTATGCGTTATGCGTTATGCGTTATGCGATATGCGTTATGCGTTATGCGTTATGCGTTATGCGTTATGCGTTATGCGTTATGCGTTATGCGTTATGCGTTATGCGTTATGCATTATGCGTTATGCGTTATGCGTTATGCGTTATGCGTTATTCGTTATGAGTAATGAGTTATAAGTTATGCGTTATGCGTTATGCTTTATGCGTTATGCGTTATGCGTTATGCGTTATGCGTTATGCGTTATGCGTTATGCGTTATGTTTTATGCGTTATGCGTTACTCCTTATGAGTTATGAGTTATAAGTTATGCGTAATGCGTTATGCGTTATGCGTTATGCTTTATGCGTTATGCGTTATGCGTTATGCGCTATGCGTTATGCGTTATGCGTGATCCGTTATGCGTTATGCGTTATGCGTTATGCGTTGTGCGTTATACGTTTGCGTTATGCGTTATGCGTTATGCGTTATACGGTATGCGTTATGCGTTATGCGTTTGCGTTATGCGTTATGCTTTATGCGTTATGCGTTATGAGTTATGAGTAATGAGTTATAAGTTATGCGTTATGCGTTATTCGTTATGAGTAATGAGTTATAAGTTATGCGTTATATGTTATGCTTTATGCGTTATGCGTTATGCTTTATGCGTTATTCGTTACTCCTTATGAGTTATGAGTTATAAGTTATGCGTAATGCGGTATGCGTTATACGTTATACGTTATGCGTTATGCGTTATGCGGTATGCGTTATGCGTTATGCATTATGCGTTATGCGTTATGCGTTATGCGTTATGCGTTAAGCGTTATGCGTTTTGCTGTATTCATTATGCGTTGTGCATTATGAGTTATGCGTTATGTGTTATGCGTTATGCGTTATGCGTTATACGTTATGCGTTATGCGTTTTGCGGTATTCGTTATGCGTTATGCGTTATGCGTTATGCGTTATCCGTTGTTCGTTATGCGTTATGCGTTGTGCGTTATACGTTTGCGTTATGCGTTATGCGTTATACGGTATGCGTTATGCGTTATACGTTATGCGTTATGCGTTATGCGATATGCGTTATGTGTTATGCGTTATGCTTTATGCGTTGTGCGTTATTAGTTACACGTTATGCGTTATGCGTTATGCGTTATGCGTTAGGGGTTATGCGTTATGCGTTATGCGTTAGGCGTTATGCGTTATGCGTTATGCGTTATGAGTTATACGTTATGCGTTATGCGTTAGGGGTTATGCGTTATGCGTTATGCGTTATGCTTTATGCGTTATGCATTATGCGTTATGCGTTATGCGATATGCGTTATCCGTTATGCGTTATGCGTTATGCGTTATTCGTTATGAGTAATGAGTTATAAGTTATCCGTTATGCGTTATGCTTTATGCGTTAGGCGTTATGCGTTATGCGTTATGCGTTATGCGTTTTGCGTTAGGCGTTATGCGTTATGCGTTATGCGTTATGCGTTATGCGTTATGCGTTATGCGTTATGCGATATGCGTTATGCGTTATGCGTTATGCGTTATGCGTTATGCGTTATGCGTTATGCGTTATGCGTTATGCATTATGTGTTATGCGTTATGCGTTATGCGTTATGCGTTATTCGTTATGAGTAATGAGTTATAAGTTATGCGTTATGCGTTATGCTTTATGCATTATGCGTTATGCGTTATGCGTTATGCGTTATGCGTTATGCGTTATGCGTTATGCGTTATGCGTTATGCTTTATGCGTTATGCGTTACTCCTTATGAGTTATGAGTTATAAGTTATGCGTAATGCGTTATGCGTTATGCGTTATGCTTTATGCGTTATGCGTTATGCGTTATGCGTTATGCGTTATGCGTTATGCTTTATGCGTTATGCGTTATGCGTTATGCGTTATCCGTTATGCGTTAAGCGTTATGCGTTTTGCTGTATTCGTAATGCGTTGTGCATTATGTGTTATGCGTTATGTGTTATGCGTTATGCGTTATGCGTTATGCGTTATGCGTTATGCGTTTTGCGGTATTCGTTATGCGTTATGCGTTATGCGTTATCCGTTGTTCGTTATGCGTTATGCGTTGTGCGTTATACGTTTGCGTTATGCGTTATGCGTTATACGGTATGCGTTATGCGTTATGCGTTATGCGTTATGCGTTATGCGATATGCGTTATGTGTTATGCGTTATGCTTTATGCGTTGTGCGTTATTAGTTACACGTTATGCGTTATGCGTTATGCGTTATGCGTTAGGGGTTATGCGTTATGCGTTATGCGTTATGCGTTATGCGTTATGCGTTATGCGTTATGAGTTATACGTTATGCGTTATGCGTTAGGGGTTATGCGTTATGCGTTATGCGTTATGCTTTATGCGTTATGCATTATGCGTTATGCGTTATGCGATATGCGTTATCCGTTATGCGTTATGCGTTATGCGTTATTCGTTATGAGTAATGAGTTATAAGTTATGCGTTATGCGTTATGCTTTATGCGTTAGGCGTTATGCGTTATGCGTTATGCGTTATGCGTTATGCGTTTTGCGTTAGGCGTTATGCGTTATGCGTTATGCGTTATGCGTTATGCGTTATGCGTTATGCGTTATGCGATATGCGTTATGCGTTATGCGTTATGCGTTATGCGTTATGCGTTATGCGTTATGCGTTATGCGTTACGCGTTATGCGTTATGCGTTATGCATTATGTGTTATGCGTTATGCGCTATGCGTTATGCGTTATTCGTTATGAGTAATGAGTTATAAGTTATGCGTTATGCGTTATGCTTTATGCATTATGCGTTATGCGTTATGCGTTATGCGTTATGCGTTATGCGTTATGCGTTATGCGTTATGTTTTATGCGTTATGCGTTACTCCTTATGAGTTATGAGTTATAAGTTATGCGTAATGCGTTATGCGTTATGCGTTATGCTTTATGCGTTATGCGTTATGCGTTATGCGTTATGCGTTAAGCGTTATGCTTTATGCGTTATGCGTTAAGCGTTATGCGTTTTGCTGTATTCATTATGCGTTGTGCATTATGAGTTATGCGTTATGTGTTATGCTTTATGCGTTATGCGTTATGCGTTACGCTTTATGCGTTATGCATTATGCGTTATGCGTTATGCGTTATGCATTATGCGTTATGCGTTATGCGTGATCCTTTATGCGTTAAGCGTTATGCGTTTTGCTGTATTCGTAATGCGTTGTGCATTATGTGTTATGCGTTATGTGTTATGCGTTATGCGTTAAGCGTTATGCGTTTTGCTGTATTCATTATGCGTTGTGCATTATGAGTTATGCGTTATGTGTTATGCTTTATGCGTTATGCGTTATGCGTTACGCTTTATGCGTTATGCATTATGCGTTATGCGTTATGCGTTATGCATTATGCGTTATGCGTTATGCGTGATCCTTTATGCGTTATGCGTTATGCGTTATGCGTTATGCTTTATGCGTTATGCGTTATGCGTTATGCGTTATGCGTTAAGCGTTATGCTTTATGCGTTATGCGTTACTCCTTATGAGTTATGACTTATAAGTTATGCGTAATGCGGTATGCGTTATACGTTATACGTTATGCGTTATGCGTTATGCGTTATGCGTTATGCGTTATGCATTATGCGTTATGCGTTATGCGTTATGCGTTAAGCGTTATGCGTTTTGCTGTATTCATTATGCGTTGTGCATTATGAGTTATGCGTTATGTGTTATGCGTTATGCCTTATGCGTTATACGTTATGCGTTATGCGTTTTGCGGTATTCGTTATGCGTTATGCGTTATGCTTTATGCGTTATGCTTTATGCGTTGTGCGTTATTAGTTACACGTTATGCGTTATGCGTTATGCGTTATGCGTTAGGGGTTATGCGTTATGCGTTATGCGTTAGGCGTTAGGCGTTATACGTTATACGTTATGCGTTATGCGTTATGCGTTATGCGTTATGCGTTATGCGTTATGCGTTATGCATTATGCGTTATGCGTTATGCGTTATGTGTTAAGCGTTATGCGTTTTGCTGTATTCATTATGCGTTGTGCATTATGAGTTATGCGTTATGTGTTATGCTTTATGCGTTATGCGTTATGCGTTATGCGTTATACGTTATGCGTTATGCGTTATGCGATATGCGTTATGTGTTATGCGTTATGCTTTATGCGTTGTGCGTTATTAGTTACACGTTATGCTTTATGCGTTATGCGTTACTCCTTATGAGTTATGAGTTATAAGTTATGCGTAATGCGGTATGCGTTATACGTTATACGTTATGCGTTATGCGTTATGCCTTATGCGTTATGCGTTATGCGTTATGCATTATGCGTTATGCGTTATGCGTTATGCGTTAAGCGTTATGCGTTTTGCTGTATTCATTATGCTTTGTGCATTATGAGTTATGCGTTATGTGTTATGCTTTATGCGTTATGCGTTATGCGTTACGCTTTATGCGTTATGCATTATGCGTTATGCGTTATGCGTTATGCATTATGCGTTATGCGTTATGCGTGATCCTTTATGCGTTAAGCGTTATGCGTTTTGCTGTATTCGTAATGCGTTGTGCATTATGTGTTATGCGTTATGTGTTATGCGTTATGCGTTATGCGTTATACGTTATGCGTTATGCGTTTTGCGGTATTCGTTATGCGTTATGCGTTATGCGTTATCCGTTGTTCGTTATGCGTTATGCGTTGTGCGTTATACGTTTGCGTTATGCGTTATTTGTTATACGGTATGCGTTATGCGTTACACGTTATGCGTTATGCGTTATGCGATATGCGTTATGTGTTATGCGTTATGCTTTATGCGTTGTGCGTTATTAGTTACACGTTATGCGTTATGCGTTATGCGTTATGCGTTATGCGTTTGGGGTTATGCGTTATGCGTTATGCGTTAGGCGTTATGCGTTATGCGTTATGTGTTATGCGTTATGAGTTATACGTTATGCGTTATGCGTTAGGGGTTATGCGTTATGCGTTATGCGTTATGCTTTATGCGTTATGCATTATGCGTTATGCGTTATGCGATATGCGTTATCCGTTATGCGTTATGCGTTATGCGTTATTCGTTATGAGTAATGAGTTATAAGTTATGCGTTATGCGTTATGCTTTATGCGTTAGGCGTTATGCGTTATGCGTTATGCGTTATGCGTTATGCGTTTTGCGTTAGGCGTTATGCGTTATGCGTTGTGCGTTATACGTTTGCGTTATGCGTTATGCGTTATGCTTTATGCGTTATGCGTTATGCGTTATGCGTTATGCGTTATGCGTTATGCGATATGCGTTATGCGTTATGCGTTATGCGTTATGCGTTATGCGTTATGCGTTATGCGTTATGCGATATGCGTTATGCGTTATGCGTTATGCGTTATGCGTTATGCGTTATGCGTTATGCGTTATGCGTTATGCGTTATGCGTTATGCGTTATGCATTATGCGTTATGCGTTATGCGTTATGCGTTATGCGTTATTCGTTATGAGTAATGAGTTATAAGTTATGCGTTATGCGTTGTGCGTTATACGTTTGCGTTATGCGTTATGCGTTATGCTTTATGCGTTATGCGTTATGCGTTATGCGTTATGCGTTATGCGTTATGCGATATGCGTTATGCGTTATGCGTTATGCGTTATGCGTTATGCGTTATGCGTTATGCGTTATGCGTTATGCGTTATGCGTTATGCATTATGCGTTATGCGTTATGCGTTATGCGTTATGCGTTATGCGTTATGCGTTATTCGTTATGAGTAATGAGTTATAAGTTATGCGTTATGCGTTATGCTTTATGCGTTATGCGTTATGCGTTATGCGTTATGCGTTATGCGTTATGCGTTATGCGTTATGCGTTATGTTTTATGCGTTATGCGTTACTCCTTATGAGTTATGAGTTATAAGTTATGCGTAATGCGTTATGCGTTATGCGTTATGCGTTATGCGTGATCCGTTATGCGTTATGCGTTATGCGTTATGCGTTGTGCGTTATACGTTTGCGTTATGCGTTATGCGTTATGCGTTATACGGTATGCGTTATGCGTTATGCGTTTGCGTTATGCGTTATGCTTTATGCGTTATGCGTTATGAGTTATGAGTAATGAGTTATAAGTTATGCGTTATGCGTTATTCGTTATGAGTAATGAGTTATAAGTTATGCGTTATGCGTTATGCTTTATGCGTTATGCGTTATGCTTTATGCGTTATTCGTTACTCCTTATGAGTTATGAGTTATAAGTTATGCGTAATGCGGTATGCGTTATACGTTATACGTTATGCGTTATGCGTTATGCGTTATGCGTTATGCGTTATGCGTTATGCGTTATGCGTTATGCATTATGCGTTATGCGTTATGCGTTATGCGTTAAGCGTTATGCGTTTTGCTGTATTCATTATGCGTTGTGCATTATGAGTTATGCGTTATGTGTTATGCTTTATGCGTTATGCGTTATGCGTTACGCTTTATGCGTTATGCATTATGCGTTATGCGTTATGCGTTATGCATTATGCGTTATGCGTTATGCGTTATCCGTTATGCGTTAAGCGTTATGCGTTTTGCTGTATTCGTAATGCGTTGTGCATTATGTGTTATGCGTTATGTGTTATGCGTTATGCGTTATGCGTTATACGTTATGCGTTATGCGTTTTGCGGTATTCGTTATGCGTTATGCGTTATGCGTTATGCGTTATCCGTTGTTCGTTATGCGTTATGCGTTGTGCGTTATACGTTTGCGTTATGCGTTATGCGTTATACGGTATGCGTTATGCGTTATACGTTATGCGTTATGCGTTATGCGATATGCGTTATGTGTTATGCGTTATGCTTTATGCGTTGTGCGTTATTAGTTGCACGTTATGCGTTATGCGTTATGCGTTATGCGTTAGGGGTTATGCGTTATGCGTTATGCGTTAGGCGTTATGCGTTATGCGTTATGCGTTATGAGTTATACGTTATGCGTTATGCGTTAGGGGTTATGCGTTATGCGTTATGCGTTATGCTTTATGCGTTATGCATTATGCGTTATGCGTTATGCGATATGCGTTATCCGTTATGCGTTATGCGTTATGCGTTATTCGTTATGAGTAATGAGTTATAAGTTATGCGTTATGCGTTATGCTTTATGCGTTAGGCGTTATGCGTTATGCGTTATGCGTTATGCGTTTTGCGTTAGGCGTTATGCGTTATGCGTTATGCGTTATGCGTTATGCGTTATGCGTTATGCGTTATGCGTTATGCGATATGCGTTATGCGTTATGCGTTATGCGTTATGCGTTATGCGTTATGCGTTATGCGTTATGCGTTATGCGTTATGCTTTATGCGTTATGCGTTATGCGTTATGCGTTATGCGTTATGCTTTATGCGTTATGCGTTACTCCTTATGAGTTATGAGTTATAAGTTATGCGTAATGCGGTATGCGTTATACGTTATACGTTATGCGTTATGCGTTATGCGTTATGCGGTATGCGTTATGCATTATGCGTTATGCGTTATGCGTTATGCGTTATGCGTTAAGCGTTATGCGTTTTGCTGTATTCATTATGCGTTGTGCATTATGAGTTATGCGTTATGTGTTATGCTTTATGCGTTATGCGTTATGCGTTACGCTTTATGCGTTATGCATTATGCGTTATGCGTTATGCGTTATGCATTATGCGTTATGCGTTATGCGTGATCCTTTATGCGTTAAGCGTTATGCGTTTTGCTGTATTCGTAATGCGTTGTGCATTATGTGTTATGCGTTATGTGTTATGCGTTATGCGTTATGCGTTATACGTTATGCGTTATGCGTTTTGCGGTATTCGTTATGCGTTATGCGTTATGCGTTATGCGTTATGCGTTATCCGTTGTTCGTTATGCGTTATGCGTTGTGCGTTATACGTTTGCGTTATGCGTTATGCGTTATACGGTATGCGTTATGCGTTATACGTTATGCGTTATGCGTTATGCGATATGCGTTATGTGTTATGCGTTATGCTTTATGCGTTGTGCGTTATTAGTTACACGTTATGCGTTATGCGTTATGCGTTAGGGGTTATGCGTTATGCGTTATGCGTTAGGCGTTAGGCGTTATGCGTTATGCGTTAGGTGTTATGCGTTATGAGTTATACGTTATGTGTTATGCGTTAGGGGTTATGCGTTATGCGTTATGCGTTATGCTTTATGCGTTATGCATTATGCGTTATGCGTTATGCGATATGCGTTATCCGTTATGCGTTATGCGTTATGCGTTATTCGTTATGAGTAATGAGTTATAAGTTATGCGTTATGCGTTATGCTTTATGCGTTAGGCGTTATGCGTTATGCGTTATGCGTTATGCGTTATGCGTTTTGCGTTAGGCGTTATGCGTTATGCGTTGTGCGTTATACGTTTGCGTTATGCGTTATGCGTTATGCTTTATGCGTTATGCGTTATGCGTTATGCGTTATGCGTTATGCGATATGCGTTATGCGTTATGCGTTATGCGTTATGCGTTATGCGTTATGCGTTATGCGTTATGCGTTATGCGATATGCGTTATGTGTTATGCGTTATGCGTTATGCGTTATGCGTTATGCGTTATGCGTTATGCGTTATGCGTTATGCGTTATGCGTTATGCGTTATGCGTTACTCCTTATGAGTTATGAGTTATAAGTTATGCGTTATGCGTTATGCGTTATGCGTTATGCGTTATTCGTTATGAGTAATGAGTTATAAGTTATGCGTTATGCGTTGTGCGTTATACGTTTGCGTTATGCGTTATGCTTTATGCGTTATGCGTTATGCGTTATGCGTTATGCGTTATGCGTTATGCGATATGCGTTATGCGTTATGCGTTATGCGTTATGCGTTATGCGTTATGCGTTATGCATTATGCGTTATGCGTTATGCGTTATGCGTTATGCGTTATTCGTTATGAGTAATGAGTTATAAGTTATGCGTTATGCGTTATGCTTTATGCATTATGCGTTATGCGTTATGCGTTATGCGTTATCCGTTATGCGTTATGTTTTATGCGTTATGCGTTACTCCTTATGAGTTATGAGTTATAAGTTATGCGTAATGCGTTATGCGTTATGCGTTATGCTTTATGCGTTATGCGTTATGCGTTATGCGTTATGCGTGATCCGTTATGCGTTATGCGTTATGCGTTATGCGTTATGCGTTGTGCGTTATACGTTTGCGTTATGCGTTATGCGTTATGCGTTATGCGTTATACGGTATGCGTTATGCGTTATGCGTTTGCGTTATGCGTTATGCTTTATGAGTTATGCGTTATGAGTTATGAGTAATGAGTTATAAGTTATGCGTTATGCGTTATTCGTTATGAGTAATGAGTTATAAGTTATGCGTTATGCGTTATGCGTTATGCTTTATGCGTTATGCGTTATGCTTTATGCGTTATGCGTTACTCCTTATGAGTTATGAGTTATAAGTTATGCGTAATGCGGTATGCGTTATACTTTATACGTTATGCGTTATGCGTTATGCGTTATGCGTTATGCGTTATGCGTTATGCATTATGCGTTATGCGTTATGCGTTATGCGTTAAGCGTTATGCGTTTTGCTGTATTCATTATGCGTTGTGCATTATGAGTTATGCGTTATGTGTTATGCTTTATGCGTTATGCGTTATGCGTTACGCTTTATGCGTTATGCTTTATGCGTTATGCGTTATGCGTTATGCATTATGCGTTATGCGTTATGCGTGATCCGTTATGCGTTAAGCGTTATGCGTTTTGCTGTATTCGTAATGCGTTGTGCATTATGTGTTATGCGTTATGTGTTATGCGTTATGCGTTATACGTTATGCGTTATGCGTTTTGCGGTATTCGTTATGCGTTATGCGTTATGCGTTATGCGTTATCCGTTGTTCGTTATGCGTTATGCGTTGTGCGTTATACGTTTGCGTTATGCGTTATGCGTTATACGGTATGCGTTATGCGTTATACGTTATGCGTTATGCGTTATGCGATATGCGTTATGTGTTATGCGTTATGCTTTATGCGTTGTGCGTTATTAGTTACACGTTATGCGTTATGCGTTATGCGTTATGCGTTAGGGGTTATGCGTTATGCGTTATGCGTTAGGCGTTATGCGTTATGCGTTATGCGTTATGCGTTATGCGTTATCCGTTGTTCGTTATGCGTTATGCGTTGTGCGTTATACGTTTGCGTTATGCGTTATGCGTTATACGGTATGCGTTATGCGTTATACGTTATGCGTTATGCGTTATGCGATATGCGTTATGCGTTATGCGTTATGCTTTATGCGTTGTGCGTTATTAGTTACACGTTATGCGTTATGCGTTATGCGATATGCGTTATCCGTTATGCGTTATGCGTTATGCGATATTCGTTATGAGTAATGAGTTATAAGTTATGCGTTATGCGTTATGCTTTATGCGTTAGGCGTTATGCGTCATGCGTTATGCGTTATGCGTTATGCGTTTTGCGTTAGGCGTTATGCGTTATGCGTTATGCGTTATGCGTGATCCGTTATGCGTTATGCGTTATGCGTTATGCGTTATGCGTTATGCGTTATGCGTTATGCGTTATTCGTTATGAGTAATGAGTTATAAGTTATGCGTTATGCGTTATGCTTTATGCATTATGCGTTATGCGATATGCGTTATCCGTTATGCGTTATGCGTTATGCGTTATTCGTTATGAGTAATGAGTTATAAGTTATGCGTTATGCGTTATGCTTTATGCGTTAGGCGTTATGCGTTATGCGTTATGCGTTATGCGTTATGCGTTTTGCGTTAGGCGTTATGCGTTATGCGTTATGCGTTATGCGTTATGCGTTATGCGTTATGCGTTATGCGATATGCGTTATGCGTTATGCGTTATGCGTTATGCGTTATGCGTTATGCGTTATGCGTTATGCGTTATGCATTATGTGTTATGCGTTATGCGTTATGCGTTATGCGTTATTCGTTATGAGTAATGAGTTATAAGTTATGCGTTATGCGTTATGCTTTATGCATTATGCGTTATGCGTTATGCGTTATGCGTTATGCGTTATGCGTTATGCGTTATGTTTTATGCGTTATGCGTTACTCCTTATGAGTTATGAGTTATAAGTTATGCGTAATGCGTTATGCGTTATGCGTTATGCTTGATGCGTTATGCGTTATGCGTTATGCGTTATGCGTTATGCTTTATGCGTTATGCGTTACTCCTTATGAGTTATGAGTTATAAGTTATGCGTAATGCGGTATGCGTTATACGTTATACGTTATGCGTTATGCGTTATGCGTTATGCGTTATGCGTTATGCATTATGCGTTATGCGTTATGCGTTATGCGTTAAGCGTTATGCGTTTTGCTGTATTCATTATGCGTTGTGCATTATGAGTTATGCGTTATGTGTTATGCTTTATGCGTTATGCGTTATGCGTTACGCTTTATGCGTTATGCATTATGCGTTATGCGTTATGCGTTATGCATTATGCGTTATGCGTTATGCGTGATCCTTTATGCGTTAAGCGTTATGCGTTTTGCTGTATTCGTAATGCGTTGTGCATTATGTGTTATGCGTTATGTGTTATGCGTTATGCGTTATGCGTTATACGTTATGCGTTATGCGTTTTGCGGTATTCGTTATGCGTTATGCGTTAAGCGTTATGCGTTTTGCTGTATTCATTATGCGTTGTGCATTATGAGTTATGCGTTATGTGTTATGCTTTATGCGTTATGCGTTATGCGTTACGCTTTATGCGTTATGCATTATGCGTTATGCGTTATGCGTTATGCATTATGCGTTATGCGTTATGCGTGATCCTTTATGCGTTAAGCGTTATGCGTTTTGCTGTATTCGTAATGCGTTGTGCATTATGTGTTATGCGTTATGTGTTATGCGATATGCGTTATGCGTTATGCGTTATGCGTTATGCGTTATGCGTTATGCGTTATGCGTTATGCGTTATGCGTTATGCATTATGTGTTATGCGTTATGCGTTATGCGTTATGCGTTATTCGTTATGAGTAATGAGTTATAAGTTATGCGTTATGCGTTATGCGTTATGCATTATGCGTTATGCGTTATGCGTTATGCGTTATGCGTTATGCGTTATGCGTTATGTTTTATGCGTTATGCGTTACTCCTTATGAGTTATGAGTTATAAGTTATGCGTAATGCGTTATGCGTTATGCGTTATGCTTTATGCGTTATGCGTTATGCGTTATGCGTTATGCGTTATGCGTTATGCTTTATGCGTTATGCGTTACTCCTTATGAGTTATGAGTTATAAGTTATGCGTAATGCGGTATGCGTTATACGTTATACGTTATGCGTTATGCGTTATGCGTTATGCGTTATGCGTTATGCATTATGCGTTATGCGTTATGCGTTATGCGTTAAGCGTTATGCGTTTTGCTGTATTCATTATGCGTTGTGCATTATGAGTTATGCGTTATGTGTTATGCTTTATGCGTTATGCGTTATGCGTTACGCTTTATGCGTTATGCATTATGCGTTATGCGTTATGCGTTATGCATTATGCGTTATGCGTTATGCGTGATCCTTTATGCGTTAAGCGTTATGCGTTTTGCTGTATTCGTAATGCGTTGTGCATTATGTGTTATGCGTTATGTGTTATGCGTTATGCGTTATGCGTTATACGTTATGCGTTATGCGTTTTGCGGTATTCGTTATGCGTTATGCGTTATGCGTTATGCGTTATGCGTTATCCGTTGTTCGTTATGCGTTATGCGTTGTGCGTTATACGTTTGCGTTATGCGTTATGCGTTATACGGTATGCGTTATGCGTTATACGTTATGCGTTATGCGTTATGCGATATGCGTTATGTGTTATGCGTTATGCTTTATGCGTTGTGCGTTATTAGTTACACGTTATGCGTTATGCGTTATGCGTTATGCGTTAGGGGTTATGCGTTATGCGTTATGCGTTAGGCGTTAGGCGTTATACGTTATACGTTATGCGTTATGCGTTATGCGTTATGCGTTATGCGTTATGCGTTATGCATTATGCGTTATGCGTTATGCGTTATGCGTTAAGCGTTATGCGTTTTGCTGTATTCATTATGCGTTGTGCATTATGAGTTATGCGTTATGTGTTATGCTTTATGCGTTATGCGTTATGCGTTATGCGTTATACGTTATGCGTTATGCGTTATGCGATATGCGTTATGTGTTATGCGTTATGCTTTATGCGTTGTGCGTTATTAGTTACACGTTATGCTTTATGCGTTATGCGTTACTCCTTATGAGTTATGAGTTATAAGTTATGCGTAATGCGGTATGCGTTATACGTTATACGTTATGCGTTATGCGTTATGCGTTATGCGTTATGCGTTATGCGTTATGCATTATGCGTTATGCGTTATGCGTTATGCGTTAAGCGTTATGCGTTTTGCTGTATTCATTATGCGTTGTGCATTATGAGTTATGCGTTATGTGTTATGCTTTATGCGTTATGCGTTATGCGTTACGCTTTATGCGTTATGCATTATGCGTTATGCGTTATGCGTTATGCATTATGCGTTATGCGTTATGCGTGATCCTTTATGCGTTAAGCGTTATGCGTTTTGCTGTATTCGTAATGCGTTGTGCATTATGTGTTATGCGTTATGTGTTATGCGTTATGCGTTATGCGTTATACGTTATGCGTTATGCGTTTTGCGGTATTCGTTATGCGTTATGCGTTATGCGTTATGCGTTATCCGTTGTTCGTTATGCGTTATGCGTTGTGCGTTATACGTTTGCGTTATGCGTTATGCGTTATACGGTATGCGTTATGCGTTATGCGTTATACGTTATGCGTTATGCGTTATGCGATATGCGTTATGTGTTATGCGTTATGCTTTATGCGTTGTGCGTTATTAGTTACACGTTATGCGTTATGCGCTATGCGTTATGCGTTAGGGGTTATGCGTTATGCGTTATGCGTTAGGCGTTATGCGTTATGCGTTATGTGTTATGCGTTATGAGTTATACGTTATGCGTTATGCGTTAGGGGTTATGCGTTTGCGTTATGCGTTATGCTTTATGCGTTATGCATTATGCGTTATGCGTTATGCGATATGCGTTATCCGTTATGCGTTATGCGTTATGCGTTATTCGTTATGAGTAATGAGTTATAAGTTATGCGTTATGCGTTATGCTTTATGCGTTAGGCGTTATGCGTTATGCGTTATGCGTTATGCGATATGCGTTTTGCGTTAGGCGTTATGCGTTATGCGTTGTGCGTTATACGTTTGCGTTATGCGTTATGAGTTATGCTTTATGCGTTATGCGTTATGCGTTATGCGTTATGCGTTATGCGTTATGCGATATGCGTTATGCGTTATGCGTTATGCGTTATGCGTTATGCGTTATGCGTTATGCGTTATGCGTTATGCGATATGCGTTATGCGTTATGCGTTATGCGTTATGCGTTATGCGTTATGCGTTATGCGTTATGCGTTATGCATTATGCGTTATGCGTTATGCGTTATGCGTTATGCGTTATTCGTTATGAGTAATGAGTTATAAGTTATGCGTTATGCGTTGTGCGTTATACGTTTGCGTTATGCGTTATGCGTTATGCTTTATGCGTTATGCGTTATGCGTTATGCGTTATGCGTTATGCGATATGCGTTATGCGTTATGCGTTATGCGTTATGCGTTATGCGTTATGCGTTATGCGTTATGCGTTATGCGTTATGCGTTATGCGTTATACATTATGCGTTATGCGTTATGCGTTATGCGTTATGCGTTATTCGTTATGAGTAATGAGTTATAAGTTATGCGTTATGCGTTATGCTTTATGCGTTATGCGTTATGCGTTATGCGTTATGCGTTATGCGTTATGCGTTATGCGTTATGCGTTATGTTTTATGCGTTATGCGTTACTCCTTATGAGTTATGAGTTATAAGTTATGCGTAATGCGTTATGCGTTATGCGTTATGCTTTATGCGTTATGCGTTATGCGTTATGCGTTATGCGTTATGCGTGATCCGTTATGCGTTATGCGTTATGCGTTATGCGTTGTGCGTTATACGTTTGCGTTATGCGTTATGCGTTATGCGTTATACGGTATGCGTTATGCGTTATGCGTTTGCGTTATGCGTTATGCTTTATGCGTTATGCGTTATGAGTTATGAGTAATGAGTTATAAGTTATGCGTTATGCGTTATTCGTTATGAGTAATGAGTTATAAGTTATGCGTTATGCGTTATGCTTTATGCGTTATGCGTTATGCTTTATGCGTTATTCGTTACTCCTTATGAGTTATGAGTTATAAGTTATGCGTAATGCGGTATGCGTTATACGTTATACGTTATGCGTTATGCGTTATGCGTTATGCGTTATGCGTTATGCGTTATGCATTATGCGTTATGTGTTATGCGTTATGCGTTAAGCGTTATGCGTTTTGCTGTATTAATTATGCGTTGTGCATTATGAGTTATGCGTTATGTGTTATGCTTTATGCGTTATGCGTTATGCGTTACGCTTTATGCGTTATGCATTATGCGTTATGCGTTATGCGTTATGCATTATGCGTTATGCGTTATGCGTTATCCGTTATGCGTTAAGCGTTATGCGTTTTGCTGTATTCGTAATGCGTTGTGCATTATGTGTTATGCGTTATGTGTTATGCGTTATGCGTTATGCGTTATACGTTATGCGTTATGCGTTTTGCGGTATTCGTTATGCGTTATGCGTTATGCGTTATGCGTTATGCGTTATGCGTTATGCGTTTGCGTTATGCGTTATGCTTTATGCGTTATGCGTTATGAGTTATGAGTAATGAGTTATAAGTTATGCGTTATGCGTTATTCGTTATGAGTAATGAGTTATAAGTTATGCGTTATGCGTTATGCTTTATGCGTTATGCGTTATGCTTTATGCGTTATGCGTTACTCCTTATGAGTTATGAGTTATAAGTTATGCGTAATGCGGTATGCGTTATACGTTATACGTTATGCGTTATGCGTTATGCGTTATGCGTTATGCGTTATGCGTTATGCATTATGCGTTATGCGTTATGCGTTATGCGTTAAGCGTTATGCGTTTTGCTGTATTCATTATGCGTTGTGCATTATGAGTTATGCGTTATGTGTTATGCTTTATGCGTTATGCGTTATGCGTTACGCTTTATGCGTTATGCATTATGCGTTATGCGTTATGCGTTATGCATTATGCGTTATGCGTTATGCGTGATCCGTTATGCGTTAAGCGTTATGCGTTTTGCTGTATTCGTAATGCGTTGTGCATTATGTGTTATGCGTTATGTGTTATGCGTTATGCGTTATACGTTATGCGTTATGCGTTTTGCGGTATTCGTTATGCGTTATGCGTTATGCGTTATGCGTTATCCGTTGTTCGTTATGCGTTATGCGTTGTGCGTTATACGTTTGCGTTATGCGTTATGCGTTATACGGTATGCGTTATGCGTTATACGTTATGCGTTATGCGTTATGCGATATGCGTTATGTGTTATGCGTTATGCATTATGCGTTGTGCGTTATTAGTTACACGTTATGCGTTATGCGTTATGCGTTATGCGTTAGGGGTTATGCGTTATGCGTTATGCGTTATGCGTTATGCGTTATGCGTTATCCGTTGTTCGTTATGCGTTATGCGTTGTGCGTTATACGTTTGCGTTATGCGTTATGCGTTATACGGTATGCGTTATGCGTTATACGTTATGCGTTATGCGTTATGCGATATGCGTTATGTGTTATGCGTTATGCTTTATGCGTTGTGCGTTATTAGTTACACGTTATGCGTTATGCGTTATGCGATATGCGTTATCCGTTATGCGTTATGCGTTATGCGTTATTCGTTATGAGTAATGAGTTATAAGTTATGCGTTATGCGTTATGCTTTATGCGTTAGGCGTTATGCGTTATGCGTTATGCGTTATGCGTTATGCGTTTTGTGTTAGGCGTTATGCGTTATGCGTTATGCGTTATGCGTGATCCGTTATGCGTTATGCGTTATGCGTTATGCGTTATGCGTTATGCGTTATTCGTTATGAGTAATGAGTTATAAGTTATGCGTTATGCGTTATGCTTTATGCATTATGCGTTATGCGATATGCGTTATCCGTTATGCGTTATTCGTTATGCGTTATTCGTTATGAGTAATGAGTTATAAGTTATGCGTTATGCGTTATGCTTTATGCGTTAGGCGTTATGCGTTATGCGTTATGCGTTATGCGTTATGCGTTTTGCGTTAGGCGTTATGCGTTATGCGTTATGCGTTATGCGTTATGCGTTATGCGTTATGCGTTATGCGATATGCGTTATGCGTTATGCGTTATGCGTTATGCGTTATGCGTTATGCGTTATGCGTTATGCGTTATGCATTATGCGTTATGCGTTATGCGTTATGCGTTATGCGTTATTCGTTATGAGTAATGAGTTATAAGTTATGCGTTATGCGTTATGCTTTATGCATTATGCGTTATGCGTTATGCGTTATGCGTTATGCGTTATGCGTTATGCGTTATGCGTTATGCGTTATGCGTTATGCGTTATGCGTTATGCATTATGCGTTATGCGTTATGCGTTATGCGTTAAGCGTTATGCGTTTTGCTGTATTCATTATGCGTTGTGCATTATGAGTTATGCGTTATGTGTTATGCTTTATGCGTTATGCGTTATGCGTTACGCTTTATGCGTTATGCATTATGCGTTATGCGTTATGCGTTATGCATTATGCGTTATGCGTTATGCGTGATCCTTTATGCGTTAAGCGTTATGCGTTTTGCTGTACTCGTAATGCGTTGTGCATTATGTGTTATGCGTTATGTGTTATGCGTTATGCGTTATGCGTTATGCGTTATGCGTTATGCGTTTTGCGGTATTCGTTATGCGTTATGCGTTATGCGTTATGCGTTATGCGTTATCCGTTGTTCGTTATGCGTTATGCGTTGTGCGTTATACGTTTGCGTTATGCGTTATGCGTTATACGGTATGCGTTATGCGTTATACGTTATGCGTTATGCGTTATGCGATATGCGTTATGTGTTATGCGTTATGCTTTATGCGTTGTGCGTTATTAGTTACACGTTATGCGTTATGCGTTATGCGTTATGCGTTAGGGGTTATGCGTTATGCGTTATGCGTTAGGCGTTAGGCGTTATACGTTATACGTTATGCGTTATGCGTTATGCGTTATGCGTTATGCGTTATGCGTTATGCATTATGCGTTATGCGTTATGCGTTATGCGTTAAGCGTTATGCGTTTTGCTGTATTCATTATGCGTTGTGCATTATGAGTTATGCGTTATGTGTTATGCTTCATGCGTTATGCGTTATGCGTTATACGTTATGCGTTAAGCGTTATGCGATATGCGTTATGTGTTATGCGTTATGCTTTATGCGTTGTGCGTTATTAGTTACACGTTATGCTTTATGCGTTATGCGTTACTCCTTATGAGTTATGAGTTATAAGTTATGCGTAATGCGGTATGCGTTATACGTTATACGTTATGCGTTATGCGTTATGCGTTATGCGTTATGCGTTATGCGTTATGCATTATGCGTTATGCGTTATGCGTTATGCGTTAAGCGTTATGCGTTTTGCTGTATTCATTATGCGTTGTGCATTATGAGTTATGCGTTATGTGTTATGCTTTATGCGTTATGCGTTATGCGTTACGCTTTATGCGTTATGCATTATGCGTTATGCGTTATGCGTTATGCATTATGCGTTATGCGTTATGCGTGATCCTTTATGCGTTAAGCGTTATGCGTTTTGCTGTATTCGTAATGCGTTGTGCATTATGTGTTATGCGTTATGTGTTATGCGTTATGCGTTATGCGTTATGCGTTATTCGTTATGCGTTTTGCGGTATTCGTTATGCGTTATGCGTTATGCGTTATCCGTTGTTCGTTATGCGTTATGCGTTGTGCGTTATACGTTTGCGTTATGCGTTATGCGTTATACGGTATGCGTTATGCGTTATACGTTATGCGTTATGCGTTATGCGATATGCGTTATGTGTTATGCGTTATGCTTTATGCGTTGTGCGTTATTAGTTACACGTTATGCGTTATGCGTTATGCGTTATGCGTTAGGGGTTATGCGTTATGCGTTATGCGTTAGGCGTTATGCGTTATGCGTTATGTGTTATGCGTTATGAGTTATACGTTATGCGTTATGCGTTAGGGGTTATGCGTTATGCGTTATGCGTTATGCTTTATGCGTTATGCATTATGCGTTATGCGTTATGCGATATGCGTTATCCGTTATGCGTTATGCGTTATGCGTTATTCGTTATGAGTAATGAGTTATAAGTTATGCGTTATGCGTTATGCTTTATGCGTTAGGCGTTATGCGTTATGCGTTATGCGTTATGCGTTATGCGTTTTGCGTTAGGCGTTATGCGTTATGCGTTGTGCGTTATACGTTTGCGTTATGCGTTATGCGTTATGCTTTATGCGTTATGCGTTATGCGTTATGCGTTATGCGTTATGCGTTATGCGATATGCGTTATGCGTTATGCGTTATGCGTTATGCGTTATGCGTTATGCGTTATGCGATATGCGTTATGCGTTATGCGTTATGCGTTATGCGTTATGCGTTATGCGTTATGCGTTATGCGTTATGCGTTATGCGTTATGCATTATGCGTTATGCGTTATGCGTTATGCGTTATGCGTTATTCGTTATGAGTAATGAGTTATAAGTTATGCGTTATGCGTTGTGCGTTATACGTTTGCGTTATGCGTTATGCGTTATGCTTTATGCGTTATGCGTTATGCGTTATGCGTTATGCGTTATGCGATATGCGTTATGCGTTATGCGTTATGCGTTATGCGTTATGCGTTATGCGTTATGCGTTATGCGTTATGCGTTATGCATTATGCGTTATGCGTTATGCGTTATGCGTTATGCGTTATTCGTTATGAGTAATGAGTTATAAGTTATGCGTTATGCGTTATGCTTTATGCGTTATGCGTTATGCGTTATGCGTTATGCGTTATGCGTTATGCGTTATGCGTTATGTTTTATGCGTTATGCGTTTTGCTGTATTCATTATGCGTTGTGCATTATGAGTTATGCGTTATGTGTTATGCTTTATGCGTTATGCGTTATGCGTTACGCTTTATGCGTTATGCATTATGCGTTATGCGTTATGCGTTATGCATTATGCGTTATGCGTTATGCGTTATCCGTTATGCGTTATGCGTTATGCGTTTTGCTGTATTCGTAATGCGTTGTGCATTATGTGTTATGCGTTATGTGTTATGCGTTATGCGTTATGCGTTATACGTTATGCGTTATGCGTTTTGCGGTATTCGTTATGCGTTATGCGTTATGCGTTATGCGTTATCCGTTGTTCGTTATGCGTTATGCGTTGTGCGTTATACGTTTGCGTTATGCGTTATGCGTTATACGGTATGCGTTATGCGTTATACGTTATGCGTTATGCGTTATGCGATATGCGTTATGTGTTATGCGTTATGCTTTATGCGTTGTGCGTTATTAGTTACACGTTATGCGTTATGCGTTATGCGTTATGCGTTAGGGGTTATGCGTTATGCGTTATGCGTTATGCGTTAGGCGTTATGCGTTATGCGTTATGCGTTATGCGTTATGCATTATGCGTTATGCGTTATGCGTTATGCGTTATGCGTTATGCGTTTTGCTGTATTCATTATGCGTTGTGCATTATGAGTTATGCGTTATGTGTTATGCTTTATGCGTTATGCGTTATGCGTTACGCTTTATGCGTTATGCATTATGCGTTATGCGTTATGCGTTATGCATTATGCGTTATGCGTTATGCGTTATCCGTTATGCGTTAAGCGTTATGCGTTTTGCTGTATTCGTAATGCGTTGTGCATTATGTGTTATGCGTTATGTGTTATGCGTTATGCGTTATGCGTTATACGTTATGCGTTATGCGTTTTGCGGTATTCGTTATGCGTTATGCGTTATGCGTTATGCGTTATCCGTTGTTCGTTATGCGTTATGCGTTGTGCGTTATACGTTTGCGTTATGCGTTATGCGTTATACGGTATGCGTTATGCGTTATACGTTATGCGTTATGCGTTATGCGATATGCGTTATGTGTTATGCGTTATGCTTTATGCGTTGTGCGTTATTAGTTACACGTTATGCGTTATGCGTTATGCGTTATGCGTTAGGGGTTATGCGTTATGCGTTATGCGTTAGGCGTTAGGCGTTATGCGTTATGCGTTATGCGTTATGAGTTATACGTTATGCGTTATGCGTTAGGGGTTATGCGTTATGCGTTATGCGTTATGCTTTATGCGTTATGCATTATGCGTTATGCGTTATGCGATATGCGTTATCCGTTATGCGTTATGCGTTATGCGTTATTCGTTATGAGTAATGAGTTATAAGTTATGCGTTATGCGTTATGCTTTATGCGTTAGGCGTTATGCGTTATGCGTTATGCGTTATGCGTTATGCGTTTTGCGTTAGGCGTTATGCGTTATGCGTTGTGCGTTATACGTTTGCGTTATGCGTTATGCGTTATGCTTTATGCGTTATGCGTTATGCGTTATGCGTTATGCGTTATGCGTTATGCGATATGCGTTATGCGTTATGCGTTATGCGTTATGCGTTATGCGTTATGCGTTATGCGATATGCGTTATGCGTTATGCGTTATGCGTTATGCGTTATGCGTTATGCGTTATGCGTTATGCGTTATGCGTTATGCGTTATGCATTATGCGTTATGCGTTATGCGTTATGCGTTATGCGTTATTCGTTATGAGTAATGAGTTATAAGTTATGCGTTATGCGTTGTGCGTTATACGTTTGCGTTATGCGTTATGCGTTATGCTTTATGCGTTATGCGTTATGCGTTATGCGTTATGCGTTATGCGATATGCGTTATGCGTTATGCGTTATGCGTTATGCGTTATGCGTTATGCGTTATGCGTTATGCGTTATGCGTTATGCATTATGCGTTATGCGTTATGCGTTATGCGTTATGCGTTATTCGTTATGAGTAATGAGTTATAAGTTATGCGTTATGCGTTATGCTTTATGCGTTATGCGTTATGCGTTATGCGTTATGCTTTATGCGTTATGCGTTTTGCTGTATTCATTATGCGTTGTGCATTATGAGTTATGCGTTATGTGTTATGCTTTATGCGTTATGCGTTATGCGTTACGCTTTATGCGTTATGCATTATGCGTTATGCGTTATGCGTTATGCATTATGCGTTATGCGTTATGCGTTATCCGTTATGCGTTAAGCGTTATGCGTTTTGCTGTATTCGTAATGCGTTGTGCATTATGTGTTATGCGTTATGTGTTATGCGTTATGCGTTATGCGTTATACGTTATGCGTTATGCGTTTTGCGGTATTCGTTATGCGTTATGCGTTATGCGTTATGCGTTATCCGTTGTTCGTTATGCGTTATGCGTTGTGCGTTATACGTTTGCGTTATGCGTTATGCGTTATACGGTATGCGTTATGCGTTATACGTTATGCGTTATGCGTTATGCGATATGCGTTATGTGTTATGCGTTATGCTTTATGCGTTGTGCGTTATTAGTTACACGTTATGCGTTATGCGTTATGCGTTATGCGTTAGGGGTTATGCGTTATGCGTTATGCGTTAGGCGTTAGGCGTTATGCGTTATGCGTTATGCGTTATGCGTTATGCGTTATGCGTTATGCGTTATGCGTTATGCGTTAAGCGTTATGCGTTTTGCTGTATTCATTATGCGTTGTGCATTATGAGTTATGCGTTATGTGTTATGCTTTATGCGTTATGCGTTATGCGTTACGCTTTATGCGTTATGCGTTATGCGTTATGCGTTATGCGTTATGCATTATGCGTTATGCGTTATGCGTTATCCGTTATGCGTTAAGCGTTATGCGTTTTGCTGTATTCGTAATGCGTTGTGCATTATGTGTTATGCGTTATGTGTTATGCGTTATGCGTTATGCGTTATACGTTATGCGTTATGCGTTTTGCGGTATTCGTTATGCGTTATGCGTTATGCGTTATGCGTTATCCGTTGTTCGTTATGCGTTATGCGTTGTGCGTTATACGTTTGCGTTATGCGTTATGCGTTATACGGTATGCGTTATGCGTTATACGTTATGCGTTATGCGTTATGCGATATGCGTTATGTGTTATGCGTTATGCTTTATGCGTTGTGCGTTATTAGTTACACGTTATGCGTTATGCGTTATGCGTTATGCGTTAGGGGTTATGCGTTATGCGTTATGCGTTAGGCGTTATGCGTTATGCGTTATGCGTTATGCGTTATGAGTTATACGTTATGCGTTATGCGTTAGGGGTTATGCGTTATGCGTTATGCGTTATGCTTTATGCGTTATGCATTATGCGTTATGCGTTATGCGATATGCGTTATCCGTTATGCGTTATGCGTTATGCGTTATGCGTTATGCGTTATGCGATATGCGTTATGCGTTATGCGTTATGCGTTATGCGTTATGCGTTATGCGTTATGCGTTATGCGTTATGCATTATGTGTTATGCGTTATGCGTTATGCGTTATGCGTTATTCGTTATGAGTAATGAGTTATAAGTTATGCGTTATGCGTTATGCTTTATGCATTATGCGTTATGCGTTATGCGTTATGCGTTATGCGTTATGCGTTATGCGTTATGCGTTATGTTTTATGCGTTATGCGTTACTCCTTATGAGTTATGAGTTATAAGTTATGCGTAATGCGTTATGCGTTATGCGTTATGCTTTATGCGTTATGCGTTATGCGTTATGCGTTATGCGTTATGCGTTATGCGTTATGCGTTATGCTTTATGCGTTATGCGTTACTCCTTATGAGTTATGAGTTATAAGTTATGCGTAATGCGGTATGCGTTATACGTTATACGTTATGCGTTATGCGTTATGCGTTATGCGTTATGCGTTATGCATTATGCGTTATGCGTTATGCGTTATGCGTTAAGCGTTATGCGTTTTGCTGTATTCATTATGCGTTGTGCATTATGAGTTATGCGTTATGTGTTATGCTTTATGCGTTATGCGTTATGCGTTACGCTTTATGCGTTATGCATTATGCGTTATGCGTTATGCGTTATGCATTATGCGTTATGCGTTATGCGTGATCCTCTATGCGTTAAGCGTTATGCGTTTTGCTGTATTCGTAATGCGTTGTGCATTATGTGTTATGCGTTATTTGTTATGCGTTATGCTTTATGCGTTATACGTTATGCGTTATGCGTTTTGCGGTATTCGTTATGCGTTATGCGTTATGCGTTATGTGTTATGCGTTATCCGTTGTTCGTTATGCGTTATGCGTTGTGCGTTATACGTTTGCGTTATGCGTTATGCGTTATACGGTATGCGTTATGCGTTATACGTTATGCGTTATGCGTTATGCGATATGCGTTATGTGTTATGCGTTATGCTTTATGCGTTGTGCGTTATTAGTTACACGTTATGCGTTATGCGTTATGCGTTATGCGTTAGGGGTTATGCGTTATGCGTTATGCGTTAGGCGTTAGGCGTTATGCGTTATGCGTTATGTGTTATGCGTTATGAGTTATACGTTATGTGTTATGCGTTAGGGGTTATGCGTTATGCGTTATGCGTTATGCTTTATGCGTTATGCATTATGCGTTATGCGTTATGCGATATGCGTTATCCGTTATGCGTTATGCGTTATGCGTTATTCGTTATGAGTAATGAGTTATAAGTTATGCATTATGCGTTATGCTTTATGCGTTAGGCGTTATGCGTTATGCGTTATGCGTTATGCGTTTTGCGTTAGGCGTTATGCGTTATGCGTTGTGCGTTATACGTTTGCGTTATGCGATATGCGTTATGTGTTATGCGTTATGCGTTATGCGTTATGCGTTATGCGTTATGCGTTATGCGTTATGCGTTATGCGTTATGCGCTATGCATTATGCGTTATGCGTTATGCGTTATGCGTTATGCGTTATTCGTTATGAGTAATGAGTTATAAGTTATGCGTTATGCGTTGTGCGTTATACGTTTGCGTTATGCGTTATGCGTTATGCTTTATGCGTTATGCGTTATGCGTTATGAGTTATGCGTTATGCGTTATGCGTTATGCGATATGCGTTATGCGTTATGCGTTATGCGTTATGCGTTATGCGTTATGCGTTATGCGTTATGCGTTATGCGTTATGCGTTATGCGTTATGCATTATGCGTTATGCGTTATGCGTTATGCGTTATGCGTTATTCGTTATGAGTAATGAGTTATAAGTTATGCGTTATGCGTTATGCTTTATGCATTATGCGTTATGCGTTATGCGTTATGCGTTATGCGTTATGCGTTATGTTTTATGCGTTATGCGTTACTCCTTATGAGTTATGAGTTATAAGTTATGCGTAATGCGTTATGCGTTATGCGTTATGCTTTATGCGTTATGCGTTATGCGTTATGCGTTATGCGTGATCCGTTATGCGTTATGCGTTATGCGTTATGCGTTATGCGTTGTGCGTTATACGTTTGCGTTATGCGTTATGCGTTATGCGTTAAGCGTTATGCGTTTTGCTGTATTCGTTATGCGTTGTGCATTATGAGTTATGCGTTATGTGTTATGCTTTATGCGTTATGCGTTATGCGTTACGCTTTATGCGTTATGCATTATGCGTTATGCGTTATGCGTTATGCATTATGCGTTATGCGTTATGCGTGATCCTTTATGCGTTAAGCGTTATGCGTTTTGCTGTACTCGTAATGCGTTGTGCATTATGTGTTATGCGTTATGTGTTATGCGTTATGCGTTATGCGTTATACGTTATGCGTTATGCGTTTTGCGGTATTCGTTATGCGTTATGCGTTATGCGTTATGCGTTATGCGTTATCCGTTGTTCGTTATGCGTTATGCGTTGTGCGTTATACGTTTGCGTTATGCGTTATGCGTTATACGGTATGCGTTATGCGTTATACGTTATGCGTTATGCGTTATGCGATATGCGTTATGTGTTATGCGTTATGCTTTATGCGTTGTGCGTTATTAGTTACACGTTATGCGTTATGCGTTATGCGTTATGCGTTAGGGGTTATGCGTTATGCGTTATGCGTTAGGCGTTAGGCGTTATACGTTATACGTTATGCGTTATGCGTTATGCGTTATGCGTTATGCGTTATGCGTTATGCATTATGCGTTATGCGTTATGCGTTATGCGTTAAGCGTTATGCGTTTTGCTGTATTCATTATGCGTTGTGCATTATGAGTTATGCGTTATGTGTTATGCTTTATGCGTTATGCGTTATGCGTTATACGTTATGCGTTAAGCGTTATGCGATATGCGTTATGTGTTATGCGTTATGCTTTATGCGTTGTGCGTTATTAGTTACACGTTATGCTTTATGCGTTATGCGTTACTCCTTATGAGTTATGAGTTATAAGTTATGCGTAATGCGGTATGCGTTATACGTTATACGTTATGCGTTATGCGTTATGCGTTATGCGTTATGCGTTATGCGTTATGCATTATGCGTTATGCGTTATGCGTTATGCGTTAAGCGTTATGCGTTTTGCTGTATTCATTATGCGTTGTGCATTATGAGTTATGCGTTATGTGTTATGCTTTATGCGTTATGCGTTATGCGTTACGCTTTATGCGTTATGCATTATGCGTTATGCGTTATGCGTTATGCATTATGCGTTATGCGTTATGCGTGATCCTTTATGCGTTAAGCGTTATGCGTTTTGCTGTATTCGTAATGCGTTGTGCATTATGTGTTATGCGTTATGTGTTATGCGTTATGCGTTATGCGTTATACGTTATTCGTTATGCGTTTTGCGGTATTCGTTATGCGTTATGCGTTATGCGTTATCCGTTGTTCGTTATGCGTTATGCGTTGTGCGTTATACGTTTGCGTTATGCGTTATGCGTTATACGGTATGCGTTATGCGTTATACGTCATGCGTTATGCGTTATGCGATATGCGTTATGTGTTATGCGTTATGCTTTATGCGTTGTGCGTTATTAGTTACACGTTATGCGTTATGCGTTATGCGTTATGCGTTAGGGGTTATGCGTTATGCGTTATGCGTTAGGCGTTATGCGTTATGCGTTATGTGTTATGCGTTATGAGTTATACGTTATGCGTTATGCGTTAGGGGTTATGCGTTATGCGTTATGCGTTATGCTTTATGCGTTATGCATTATGCGTTATGCGTTATGCGATATGCGTTATCCGTTATGCGTTATGCGTTATTCGTTATGAGTAATGAGTTATAAGTTATGCGTTATGCGTTATGCTTTATGCGTTAGGCGTTATGCGTTATGCGTTATGCGTTATGCGTTATGCGTTATGCGTTTTGCGTTAGGCGTTATGCGTTATGCGTTGTGCGTTATACGTTTGCGTTATGCGTTATGCGTTATGCTTTATGCGTTATGCGTTATGCGTTATGCGTTATGCGTTATGCGATATGCGTTATGCGTTATGCGTTATGCGTTATGCGTTATGCGTTATGCGTTACGCGTTATGCGATATGCGTTATGCGTTATGCGTTATGCGTTATGCGTTATGCGTTATGCGTTATGCGTTATGCGTTATGCGTTATGCGTTATGCGTTATGCGTTATGCGTTATGCGTTATGCGTTATGCGTTATTCGTTATGAGTAATGAGTTATAAGTTATGCGTTATGCGTTGTGCGTTATACGTTTGCGTTATGCGTTATGCGTTATGCTTTATGCGTTATGCGTTATGCGTTATGCGTTATGCGTTATGCGATATGCGTTATGCGTTATGCGTTATGCGTTATGCGTTATGCGTTATGCGTTATGCGTTATGAGTTATGCGTTATGCGTTATGCGTTATGCGTTATGCGTTATGCGTTATGCGTTATTCGTTATGAGTAATGAGTTATAAGTTATGCGTTATGCGTTATGCTTTATGCGTTATGCGTTATGCGTTATGCGTTATGCGTTATGCGTTATGCGTTATGCGTTATGTTTTATGCGTTATGCGTTTTGCTGTATTCATTATGCGTTGTGCATTATGAGTTATGCGTTATGTGTTATGCTTTATGCGTTATGCGTTATGCGTTACGCTTTATGCGTTATGCATTATGCGTTATGCGTTATGCGTTATGCATTATGCGTTATGCGTTATGCGTTATGCGTTATGCGTTAAGCGTTATGCGTTTTGCTTTATTCGTAATGCGTTGTGCATTATGTGTTATGCGTTATGTGTTATGCGTTATGCGTTATGCGTTATACGTTATGCGTTATGCGTTTTGCGGTATTCGTTATGCGTTATGCGTTATGCGTTATGCGTTATCCGTTGTTCGTTATGCGTTATGCGTTGTGCGTTATACGTTTGCGTTATGCGTTATGCGTTATACGGTATGCGTTATGCGTTATGCGTTATGCGTTATGCGTTATGCGTTATGCGTTATGCGTTATGCGTTATGCTTTATGCGTTGTGCGTTATTAGTTACACGTTATGCGTTATGCGTTATGCGTTATGCGTTAGGGGTTATGCGTTATGCGTTATGCGTTAGGCGTTAGGCGTTATGCGTTATGCGTTATGCGTTATGCGTTATGCGTTATGCGTTATGCGTTATGCGTTATGCGTTAAGCGTTATGCGTTTTGCTGTATTCATTATGCGTTGTGCATTATGAGTTATGCGTTATGTGTTATGCTTTATGCGTTATGCGTTATGCGTTACGCTTTATGCGTTATGCATTATGCGTTATGCGTTATGCGTTATGCATTATGCGTTATGCGTTATGCGTTATCCGTTATGCGTTAAGCGTTATGCGTTTTGCTGTATTCGTAATGCGTTGTGCATTATGTGTTATGCGTTATGTGTTATGCGTTATGCGTTATGCGTTATACGTTATGCGTTATGCGTTTTGCGGTATTCGTTACGCGTTATGCGTTATGCTTTATGCGTTGTGCGTTATTAGTTACACGTTATGCGTTATGCGTTATGCGTTATGCGTTAGGGGTTATGCGTTATGCGTTATGCGTTAGGCGTTAGGCGTTATGCGTTATGCGTTATGCGTTATGAGTTATACGTTATGCGTTATGCGTTAGGGGTTATGCGTTATGCGTTATGCGTTATGCGTTATGCGTTATGCGTTATGCGTTATGTTTTATGCGTTATGCGTTACTCCTTATGAGTTATGAGTTATAAGTTATGCGTAATGCGTTATGCGTTATGCGTTATGCTTTATGCGTTATGCGTTATGCGTTATGCGTTATGCGTTATGCGTTATGCTTTATGCGTTATGCGTTACTCCTTATGAGTTATGAGTTATAAGTTATGCGTAATGCGGTATGCGTTATACGTTATACGTTATGCGTTATGCGTTATGCGTTATGCGTTATGCGTTATGCATTATGCGTTATGCGTTATGCGTTATGCGTTAAGCGTTATGCGTTTTGCTGTATTCATTATGCGTTGTGCATTATGAGTTATGCGTTATGTGTTATGCTTTATGCGTTATGCGTTATGCGTTACGCTTTATGCGTTATGCATTATGCGTTATGCGTTATGCGTTATGCATTATGCGTTATGCGTTATGCGTGATCCTTTATGCGTTAAGCGTTATGCGTTTTGCTGTATTCGTAATGCGTTGTGCATTATGTGTTATGCGTTATTTGTTATGCGTTATGCTTTATGCGTTATACGTTATGCGTTATGCGTTTTGCGGTATTCGTTATGCGTTATGCGTTATGCGTTATGTGTTATGCGTTATCCGTTGTTCGTTATGCGTTATGCGTTGTGCGTTATACGGTATGCGTTATGCGTTATGCGTTATACGGTATGCGTTATGCGTTATACGTTATGCGTTATGCGTTATGCGATATGCGTTATGTGTTATGCGTTATGCTTTATGCGTTGTGCGTTATTAGTTACACGTTATGCGTTATGCGTTATGCGTTATGCGTTAGGGGTTATGCGTTATGCGTTATGCGTTAGGCGTTAGGCGTTATGCGTTATGCGTTATGTGTTATGCGTTATGAGTTATACGTTATGTGTTATGCGTTAGGGGTTATGCGTTATGCGTTATGCGTTATGCTTTATGCGTTATGCATTATGCGTTATGCGTTATGCGATATGCGTTATCCGTTATGCGTTATGCGTTATGCGTTATTCGTTATGAGTAATGAGTTATAAGTTATGCATTATGCGTTATGCTTTATGCGTTAGGCGTTATGCGTTATGCGTTATGCGTTATGCGTTATGCGTTTTGCGTTAGGCGTTATGCTTTATGCGTTATGCGTTATGCGTTATGCGTTATGCGTTATGCGTTATGCGTTATGCTTTATGCGTTATGCGTTACTCCTTATGAGTTATGAGTTATAAGTTATGCGTAATGCGGTATGCGTTATACGTTATACGTTATGCGTTATGCGTTATGCGTTATGCGTTATGCGTTATGCATTATGCGTTATGCGTTATGCGTTATGCGTTAAGCGTTATGCGTTTTGCTGTATTCATTATGCGTTGTGCATTATGAGTTATGCGTTATGTGTTATGCTTTATGCGTTATGCGTTATGCGTTACGCTTTATGCGTTATGCATTATGCGTTATGCGTTATGCGTTATGCATTATGCGTTATGCGTTATGCGTGATCCTTTATGCGTTAAGCGTTATGCGTTTTGCTGTATTCGTAATGCGTTGTGCATTATGTGTTATGCGTTATTTGTTATGCGTTATGCTTTATGCGTTATACGTTATGCGTTATGCGTTTTGCGGTATTCGTTATGCGTTATGCGTTATGCGTTATGTGTTATGCGTTATCCGTTGTTCGATATGCGTTATGCGTTGTGCGTTATACGTTTGCGTTATGCGTTATGCGTTATACGGTATGCGTTATGCGTTATACGTTATGCGTTATGCGTTATGCGATATGCGTTATGTGTTATGCGTTATGCTTTATGCGTTGTGCGTTATTAGTTACACGTTATGCGTTATGCGTTATGCGTTATGCGTTAGGGGTTATGCGTTATGCGTTATGCGTTAGGCGTTAGGCGTTATGCGTTATGCGTTATGTGTTATGCGTTATGAGTTATACGTTATGTGTTATGCGTTAGGGGTTATGCGTTATGCGTTATGCGTTATGCTTTATGCGTTATGCATTATGCGTTATGCGTTATGCGATATGCGTTATCCGTTATGCGTTATGCGTTATGCGTTATTCGTTATGAGTAATGAGTTATAAGTTATGCATTATGCGTTATGCTTTATGCGTTAGGCGTTATGCGTTATGCGTTATGCGTTATGCGTTATGCGTTTTGCGTTAGGCGTTATGCGTTATGCGTTGTGCGTTATACGTTTGCGTTATGCGATATGCGTTATGTGTTATGCGTTATGCGTTATGCGTTATGCGTTATGCGTTATGCGTTATGCGTTATGCGTTATGCGTTATGCGCTATGCATTATGCGTTATGCGTTATGCGTTATGCGTTATGCGTTATTCGTTATGAGTAATGAGTTATAAGTTATGCGTTATGCGTTGTGCGTTATACGTTTGCGTTATGCGTTATGCGTTATGCTTTATGCGTTATGCGTTATGCGTTATGAGTTATGCGTTATGCGTTATGCGTTATGCGATATGCGTTATGCGTTATGCGTTATGCGTTATGCGTTATGCGTTATGCGTTATGCGTTATGCGTTATGCGTTATGCGTTATGCGTTATGCATTATGCGTTATGCGTTATGCGTTATGCGTTATGCGTTATTCGTTATGAGTAATGAGTTATAAGTTATGCGTTATGCGTTATGCTTTATGCATTATGCGTTATGCGTTATGCGTTATGCGTTATGCGTTATGCGTTATGCGTTATGCGTTATGTTTTATGCGTTATGCGTTACTCCTTATGAGTTATGAGTTATAAGTTATGCGTAATGCGTTATGCGTTATGCGTTATGCTTTATGCGTTATGCGTTATGCGTTATGCGTTATGCGTGATCCGTTATGCGTTATGCGTTATGCGTTATGCGTTATGCGTTGTGCGTTATACGTTTGCGTTATGCGTTATGCGTTATGCGTTAAGCGTTATGCGTTTTGCTGTATTCATTATGCGTTGTGCATTATGAGTTATGCGTTATGTGTTATGCTTTATGCGTTATGCGTTATGCGTTACGCTTTATGCGTTATGCATTATGCGTTATGCGTTATGCGTTATGCATTATGCGTTATGCGTTATGCGTGATCCTTTATGCGTTAAGCGTTATGCGTTTTGCTGTACTCGTAATGCGTTGTGCATTATGTGTGATGCGTTATGTGTTATGCGTTATGCGTTATGCGTTATACGTTATGCGTTATGCGTTTTGCGGTATTCGTTATGCGTTATGCGTTATGCGTTATGCGTTATGCGTTATCCGTTGTTCGTTATGCGTTATGCGTTGTGCGTTATACGTTTGCGTTATGCGTTATGCGTTATACGGTATGCGTTATGCGTTATACGTTATGCGTTATGCGTTATGCGATATGCGTTATGTGTTATGCGTTATGCTTTATGCGTTGTGCGTTATTAGTTACACGTTATGCGTTATGCGTTATGCGTTATGCGTTAGGGGTTATGCGTTATGCGTTATGCGTTAGGCGTTAGGCGTTATACGTTATACGTTATGCGTTATGCGTTATGCGTTATGCGTTATGCGTTATGCGTTATGCGTTATGCGTTATGCGTTATGCGTTATGCGTTAAGCGTTATGCGTTTTGCTGTATTCATTATGCGTTGTGCATTATGAGTTATGCGTTATGTGTTATGCTTTATGCGTTATGCGTTATGCGTTATACGTTATGCGTTAAGCGTTATGCGATATGCGTTATGTGTTATGCGTTATGCTTTATGCGTTGTGCGTTATTAGTTACACGTTATGCTTTATGCGTTATGCGTTACTCCTTATGAGTTATGAGTTATAAGTTATGCGTAATGCGGTATGCGTTATACGTTATACGTTATGCGTTATGCGTTATGCGTTATGCGTTATGCGTTATGCGTTATGCGTTATGCGTTATGCGTTATGCGTTATGCGTTAAGCGTTATGCGTTTTGCTGTATTCATTATGCGTTGTGCATTATGAGTTATGCGTTATGTGTTATGCTTTATGCGTTATGCGTTATGCGTTACGCTTTATGCGTTATGCATTATGCGTTATGCGTTATGCGTTATGCGTTATGCGTTATGCGTTATGCGTGATCCTTTATGCGTTAAGCGTTATGCGTTTTGCTGTATTCGTAATGCGTTGTGCATTATGTGTTATGCGTTATGTGTTATGCGTTATGCGTTATGCGTTATACGTTATTCGTTATGCGTTTTGCGGTATTCGTTATGCGTTATGCGTTATGCGTTATCCGTTGTTCGTTATGCGTTATGCGTTGTGCGTTATACGTTTGCGTTATGCGTTATGCGTTATACGGTATGCGTTATGCGTTATACGTTATGCGTTATGCGTTATGCGATATGCGTTATGTGTTATGCGTTATGCTTTATGCGTTGTGCGTTATTAGTTACACGTTATGCGTTATGCGTTATGCGTTATGCGTTAGGGGTTATGCGTTATGCGTTATGCGTTAGGCGTTATGCGTTATGCGTTATGTGTTATGCGTTATGAGTTATACGTTATGCGTTATGCGTTAGGGGTTATGCGTTATGCGTTATGCGTTATGCTTTATGCGTTATGCATTATGCGTTATGCGTTATGCGATATGCGTTATCCGTTATGCGTTATGCGTTATTCGTTATGAGTAATGAGTTATAAGTTATGCGTTATGCGTTATGCTTTATGCGTTAGGCGTTATGCGTTATGCGTTATGCGTTATGCGTTATGCGTTATGCGTTTTGCGTTAGGCGTTATGCGTTATGCGTTGTGCGTTATACGTTTGCGTTATGCGTTATGCGTTATGCTTTATGCGTTATGCGTTATGCGTTATGCGTTATGCGTTATGCGATATGCGTTATGCGTTATGCGTTATGCGTTATGCGTTATGCGTTATGCGTTACGCGTTATGCGATATGCGTTATGCGTTATGCGTTATGCGTTATGCGTTATGCGTTATGCGTTATGCGTTATGCGTTATGCGTTATGCGTTATGCATTATGCGTTATGCGTTATGCGTTATGCGTTATGCGTTATTCGTTATGAGTAATGAGTTATAAGTTATGCGTTATGCGTTGTGCGTTATACGTTTGCGTTATGCGTTATGCGTTATGCTTTATGCGTTATGCGTTATGCGTTATGCGTTATGCGTTATGCGATATGCGTTATGCGTTATGCGTTATGCGTTATGCGTTATGCGTTATGCGTTATGCGTTATGCGTTATGCGTTATGCATTATGCGTTATGCGTTATGCGTTATGCGTTATGCGTTATTCGTTATGAGTAATGAGTTATAAGTTATGCGTTATGCGTTATGCTTTATGCGTTATGCGTTATGCGTTATGCGTTATGCGTTATGCGTTATGCGTTATGCGTTATGCGTTATGTTTTATGCGTTATGCGTTTTGCTGTATTCATTATGCGTTGTGCATTATGAGTTATGCGTTATGTGTTATGCTTTATGCGTTATGCGTTATGCGTTACGCTTTATGCGTTATGCATTATGCGTTATGCGTTATGCGTTATGCATTATGCGTTATGCGTTATGCGTTATCCGTTATGCGTTAAGCGTTATGCGTTTTGCTGTATTCGTAATGCGTTGTGCATTATGTGTTATGCGTTATGTGTTATGCGTTATGCGTTATGCGTTATACGTTATGCGTTATGCGTTTTGCGGTATTCGTTATGCGTTATGCGTTATGCGTTATGCGTTATCCGTTGTTCGTTATGCGTTATGCGTTGTGCGTTATACGTTTGCGTTATGCGTTATGCGTTATACGGTATGCGTTATGCGTTATACGTTATGCGTTATGCGTTATGCGATATGCGTTATGTGTTATGCGTTATGCTTTATGCGTTGTGCGTTATTAGTTACACGTTATGCGTTATGCGTTATGCGTTATGCGTTAGGGGTTATGCGTTATGCGTTATGCGTTAGGCGTTAGGCGTTATGCGTTATGCGTTATGCGTTATGCGTTATGCGTTATGCGTTATGCGTTATGCGTTATGCGTTAAGCGTTATGCGTTTTGCTGTATTCATTATGCGTTGTGCATTATGAGTTATGCGTTATGTGTTATGCTTTATGCGTTATGCGTTATGCGTTACGCTTTATGCGTTATGCATTATGCGTTATGCGTTATGCGTTATGCATTATGCGTTATGCGTTATGCGTTATCCGTTATGCGTTAAGCGTTATGCGTTTTGCTGTATTCGTAATGCGTTGTGCATTATGTGTTATGCGTTATGTGTTATGCGTTATGCGTTATGCGTTATACGTTATGCGTTATGCGTTTTGCGGTATTCGTTATGCGTTATGCGTTATGCGTTATGCGTTATCCGTTGTTCGTTATGCGTTATGCGTTGTGCGTTATACGTTTGCGTTATGCGTTATGCGTTATACGGTATGCGTTATGCGTTATACGTTATGCGTTATGCGTTATGCGATATGCGTTATGTGTTATGCGTTATGCTTTATGCGTTGTGCGTTATTAGTTACACGTTATGCGTTATGCGTTATGCGTTATGCGTTAGGGGTTATGCGTTATGCGTTATGCGTTAGGCGTTAGGCGTTATGCGTTATGCGTTATGCGTTATGAGTTATACGTTATGCGTTATGCGTTAGGGGTTATGCGTTATGCGTTATGCGTTATGCTTTATGCGTTATGCATTATGCGTTATGCGTTATGCGATATGCGTTATCCGTTATGCGTTATGCGTTATGCGTTATGCGTTATGCGATATGCGTTATGCGTTATGCGTTATGCGTTATGCGTTATGCGTTATGCGTTATGCGTTATGCGTTATGCGTTATGCATTATGTGTTATGCGTTATGCGTTATGCGTTATGCGTTATTCGTTATGAGTAATGAGTTATAAGTTATGCGTTATGCGTTATGCTTTATGCATTATGCGTTATGCGTTATGCGTTATGCGTTATGCGTTATGCGTTATGCGTTATGCGTTATGCGTTATGTTTTATGCGTTATGCGTTACTCCTTATGAGTTATGAGTTATAAGTTATGCGTAATGCGTTATGCGTTATGCGTTATGCTTTATGCGTTATGCGTTATGCGTTATGCGTTATGCGTTATGCGTTATGCTTTATGCGTTATGCGTTACTCCTTATGAGTTATGAGTTATAAGTTATGCGTAATGCGGTATGCGTTATACGTTATACGTTATGCGTTATGCGTTATGCGTTATGCGTTATGCGTTATGCATTATGCGTTATGCGTTATGCGTTATGCGTTAAGCGTTATGCGTTTTGCTGTATTCATTATGCGTTGTGCATTATGAGTTATGCGTTATGTGTTATGCTTTATGCGTTATGCGTTATGCGTTACGCTTTATGCGTTATGCATTATGCGTTATGCGTTATGCGTTATGCATTATGCGTTATGCGTTATGCGTGATCCTTTATGCGTTAAGCGTTATGCGTTTTGCTGTATTCGTAATGCGTTGTGCATTATGTGTTATGCGTTATTTGTTATGCGTTATGCTTTATGCGTTATACGTTATGCGTTATGCGTTTTGCGGTATTCGTTATGCGTTATGCGTTATGCGTTATGTGTTATGCGTTATCCGTTGTTCGTTATGCGTTATGCGTTGTGCGTTATACGGTATGCGTTATGCATTATGCGTTATACGGTATGCGTTATGCGTTATACGTTATGCGTTATGCGTTATGCGATATGCGTTATGTGTTATGCGTTATGCTTTATGCGTTGTGCGTTATTAGTTACACGTTATGCGTTATGCGTTATGCGTTATGCGTTAGGGGTTATGCGTTATGCGTTATGCGTTAGGCGTTAGGCGTTATGCGTTATGCGTTATGTGTTATGCGTTATGAGTTATACGTTATGTGTTATGCGTTAGGGGTTATGCGTTATGCGTTATGCGTTATGCTTTATGCGTTATGCATTATGCGTTATGCGTTATGCGATATGCGTTATCCGTTATGCGTTATGCGTTATGCGTTATTCGTTATGAGTAATGAGTTATAAGTTATGCATTATGCGTTATGCTTTATGCGTTAGGCGTTATGCGTTATGCGTTATGCGTTATGCGTTATGCGTTTTGCGTTAGGCGTTATGCGTTATGCGTTGTGCGTTATACGTTTGCGTTATGCGATATGCGTTATGTGTTATGCGTTATGCGTTATGCGTTATGCGTTATGCGTTATGCGTTATGCGTTATGCGTTATGCGTTATGCATTATGCGTTATGCGTTATGCGTTATGCGTTATTCGTTATGAGTAATGAGTTATAAGTTATGCGTTATGCGTTGTGCGTTATACGTTTGCGTTATGCGTTATGCGTTATGCTTTATGCGTTATGCGTTATGCGTTATGAGTTATGCGTTATGCGTTATGCGTTATGCGATATGCGTTATGCGTTATGCGTTATGCGTTATGCGTTATGCGTTATGCGTTATGCGTTATGCGTTATGCGTTATGCGTTATGCATTATGCGTTATGCGTTATGCGTTATGCGTTATGCGTTATTCGTTATGAGTAATGAGTTATAAGTTATGCGTTATGCGTTATGCTTTATGCATTATGCGTTATGCGTTATGCGTTATGCGTTATGCGTTATGCGTTATGCGTTATGTTTTATGCGTTATGCGTTACTCCTTATGAGTTATGAGTTATAAGTTATGCGTAATGCGTTATGCGTTATGCGTTATGCTTTATGCGTTATGCGTTATGCGTTATGCGTTATGCGTTATGCGTGATCCGTTATGCGTTATGCGTTATGCGTTATGCGTTATGCGTTGTGCGTTATACGTTTGCGTTATGCGTTATGCGTTAGGCGTTAGGCGTTATGCGTTATGCGTTATGCGTTATGAGTTATACGTTATGCGTTATGCGTTAGGAGTTATGCGTTATGCGTTATGCGTTATGCTTTATGCGTTATGCATTATGCGTTATGCGTTATGCGATATGCGTTATCCGTTATGCGTTATGCGTTATGCGTTATGCGTTATGCGTTATGCGATATGCGTTATGCGTTATGCGTTATGCGTTATGCGTTATGCGTTATGCGTTATGCGTTATGCGTTATGCGTTATGCATTATGTGTTATGCGTTATGCGTTATGCGTTATGCGTTATTCGTTATGAGTAATGAGTTATAAGTTATGCGTTATGCGTTATGCTTTATGCATTATGCGTTATGCGTTATGCGTTATGCGTTATGCGTTATGCGTTATGCGTTATGCGTTATGTTTTATGCGTTATGCGTTACTCCTTATGAGTTATGAGTTATAAGTTATGCGTAATGCGTTATGCGTTATGCGTTATGCTTTATGCGTTATGCGTTATGCGTTATGCGTTATGCGTTATGCTTTATGCGTTATGCGTTACTCCTTATGAGTTATGAGTTATAAGTTATGCGTAATGCGGTATGCGTTATACGTTATACGTTATGCGTTATGCGTTATGCGTTATGCGTTATGCGTTATGCATTATGCGTTATGCGTTATGCGTTATGCGTTAAGCGTTATGCGTTTTGCTGTATTCATTATGCGTTGTGCATTATGAGTTATGCGTTATGTGTTATGCTTTATGCGTTATGCGTTATGCGTTACGCTTTATGCGTTATGCATTATGCGTTATGCGTTATGCGTTATGCATTATGCGTTATGCGTTATGCGTGATCCTTTATGCGTTAAGCGTTATGCGTTTTGCTGTATTCGTAATGCGTTGTGCATTATGTGTTATGCGTTATGTGTTATGCGTTATGCGTTATGCGTTATACGTTATGCGTTATGCGTTTTGCGGTATTCGTTATGCGTTATGCGTTATGCGTTATGTGTTATGCGTTATCCGTTGTTCGTTATGCGTTATGCGTTGTGCGTTATACGTTTGCGTTATGCGTTATGCGTTATACGGTATGCGTTATGCGTTATACGTTATGCGTTATGCGTTATGCGATATGCGTTATGTGTTATGCGTTATGCTTTATGCGTTGTGCGTTATTAGTTACACGTTATGCGTTATGCGTTATGCGTTATGCGTTAGGGGTTATGCGTTATGCGTTATGCGTTAGGCGTTAGGCGTTATGCGTTATGCGTTATGTGTTATGCGTTATGAGTTATACGTTATGTGTTATGCGTTAGGGGTTATGCGTTATGCGTTATGCGTTATGCTTTATGCGTTATCGATTATGCGTTATGCGTTATGCGATATGCGTTATCCGTTATGCGTTATGCGTTATGCGTTATTCGTTATGAGTAATGAGTTATAAGTTATGCATTATGCGTTATGCTTTATGCGTTAGGCGTTATGCGTTATGCGTTATGCGTTATGCGTTATGCGTTTTGCGTTAGGCGTTATGCGTTATGCGTTGTGCGTTATACGTTTGCGTTATGCGTTATGCGTTATGCTTTATGCGTTATGCGTTATGCGTTATGCGTTATGCGTTATGCGTTATGCGATATGCGTTATGCGTTATGCGTTATGCGTTATGCGTTATGCGTTATGCGTTATGCGTTATGCGTTATGCGTTATGCGTTATGCGATATGCGTTATGTGTTATGCGTTATGCGTTATGCGTTATGCGTTATGCGTTATGCGTTATGCGTTATGCGTTATGCGTTATGCGTTATGCATTATGCGTTATGCGTTATGCGTTATGCGTTATGCGTTATTCGTTATGAGTAATGAGTTATAAGTTATGCGTTATGCGTTGTGCGTTATACGTTTGCGTTATGCGTTATGCGTTATGCATTATGCGTTATGCGTTATGCGTTATGCGTTATGCGTTATGCGTTATGCGTTATGCGATATGCGTTATGCGTGATGCGTTATGCGTTATGCGTTATGCGTTATGCGTTATGCGTTATGCGTTATGCATTATGCGTTATGCGTTATGCGTTATGCGTTATGCGTTATTCGTTATGAGTAATGAGTTATAAGTTATGCGTTATGCGTTATGCTTTATGCATTATGCGTTATGCGTTATGCGTTATGCGTTATGCGTTATGTTTTATGCGTTATGCGTTACTCCTTATGAGTTATGAGTTATAAGTTATGCGTAATGCGTTATGCGTTATGCGTTATGCTTTATGCGTTATGCGTTATGCGTTATGCGTTATGCGTGATCCGTTATGCGTTATGCGTTATGCGTTATGCGTTATGCGTTGTGCGTTGTTCGTTATGCGTTGGGCGTTATACGTTTGCGTTATGCGTTATGCGTTATGCGTTATTCTTTATGCGTTATGCGTTATGCGTTATGCATTTTGCGTTATGCGCCATGCGTTATGCGTTATGCGTTATGCGTGATCCGTTATGCGTTATGCGTTATGCGTTATGCGTTATGCGTTGTGCGTTGTTCGTTATGCGTTGGGCGTTATACGTTTGCGTTATGCGTTATGCGTTATGCGTTATGCGTTATGCGTTATGCGTTGTTCGTTATGCGTTATGCGTTGGGCGTTATACGTTTGCGTTATGCGTTATGCGTTATGCGTTATGCGTTGGGCGTTATACGTTTGCGTTATGCGTTATGCGTTATGCGTTATGCGTTATGCGTTATGCGTTATGCGTTATGCGTTATGCGTTATGCGTTATGCGTTATGCGTTATGCGTTATGCGTTATGCGTTATGCGTTATGCGTTATGCGTTGTTCGTTATGCGTTGGGCGTTATACGTTTGCGTTATGCGTTATGCGTTATGCGTTATTCTTTATGCGTTATGCGTTATGCGTTATGCATTTTGCGTTATGCGCCATGCGTTATGCGTTATGAGTTATGCGTTATGCGTTAGGCGTTATGCGTAATGCGTTATGTGTTATGTTTTATGCGTTATGCGTTATGCGTTATGCGTTATGCGTTATGCGTTATGCGTTATGCGTTATGCGTTATGCGTTATGCGTTATGCGTTTTGCGTCATGCGTTATGCGTTATGCGTTATGGGTTATGTTTTATGCGTTATGCGTTATGCGTTATGCGTTATGCGTTATGCGTTATGCGTTATGCGTTGTTCGTTATGCGTTATGCGTTATGCGTTATGCGTTATGCTTTATGCGTTATGCGTTATGCGTAATGCATTTTGCGTTATGCGCCATGCGTTATGCGTTATGAGTTATGCGTTATCCGTTATGCGTTATGCGTTATGCGTTATACGGTTTGAGTTATGCGTTATGCGTTATGCGTTATGCGTTTTGCGTTATGCGTTATGCGTTATGCGTTATGCGTTGTTCGTTATGCGTTATGCGCCATTTGTTATGCGTTATGAGTTATGCGTTATGCGTTATGCGTTATGTGTTATGCGTAATGCATTTTGCGTTATGCGCCATGCGTTATGCGTTATGAGTTATGCGTTATCCGTTATGCGTTATGCGTTATGCGTTATACGGTTTGAGTTATGCGTTATGCGTTATGCGTTTTGCGTTATGCGTTATGCGTTATGCGTTGTTCGTTATGCGTTATGCGCCATTTGTTATGCGTTATGAGTTATGCGTTATGCGTTATGCGTTATGTGTTATGCGTTATACGGTTTGAGTTATGCGTTATGCGTTATGCGTTATGGGTTATGTTTTATGCGTTATGCGTTATGCGTTATGCGTTATGCGTTATGCGTTATGCGTTATGCATTTTGCGTTATGCGTTGGGCGTTATACGTTTGCGTTATGCGTTATGCGTTATGCGTTATACGGTTTGAGTTATGCGTTATGCGTTATGCGTTATGCGTTATGCGTTATGCGTTATGCGTTCTGCTTGTTCGTTATGCGTAATGCGTTGGGCGTAATACGTTTGCGTTATGCGTTATGCGTTATGGGTTATGTTTTATGCGTTATGCGTTATGCGTTATGCGTTATGCGTTTTGCGTTATGCGTTATGCGTTATGCGTTATGCGTTATGCTTTATGCGTTATGCATTTTGCGTTATGCGCCATGCGTTATGCGTTATGCGCTATGCGTTCTGCGTTGTTCGTTATGCGTTATGCATTATGCGTTATGCGTTATGCGTTATGTGTTATGCGTTATGCGTTATGCGTTATGCGTTATGCGTTATGCGTTATGCGTTATGCGTTATGCGTTATGCGTTATGCTTTATGCGTTATGCGTTATGCGTTATACGGTATGAGTTATGCGTTATGCGTTATGCGCCATGCGTTATGCGTTATGAGTTATGCGTTATGCGTTATGCGTTATGCGTTATGAGTTATAAGTTATGCGTTATGCGTTATGCGTTATGCGTTATGGGTTATGTTTTATGCGTTATGCATTATGCGTTATGCGTTATGCGTTATGCGTTATGCGTTATGCGTTGTGCGTTATGCGTTATGCGTTGGGCGTTATACGTTTGCGTTATGCGTTATGCGTTATACGTTATGCTTTATGCGTTATGCGTTATGCGTTATGCATTTTGTGTTATGCGCCATGCGTTATGCGTTATGAGTTATAAGTTATGCGTTATGCGTTATGCGTTATGCGTTATGCGTTATGCGTTATGGGTTATGTTTTATGCGTTATGCGTTATGCATTATGCGTTATGCGTTATGCGTTATGCGTTGTTCGTTATGCGTTATGCGTTGGGCGTTATACGTTTGCGTTATGCGTTATGCGTTATGCGTTATGCGTTATGCGTTATGCGTTATGCGTTATGCGTTATGCGTTATGCGTTATGCGTTATGCGTTATGCGTTATGCAATATGCGTTATGCGTTATGCGTTATGCGTTGGGCGTTATACGTTTGCTTTATGCATTTTGCGTTATGCGCCATGCGTTATGCGTTATGAGGTATGCATTATGCGTTATGCGTTATGCGTTATGCGTTATGCGTTATACGGTCTGAGTTATGCGTTATGCGTTACACGTTATGCGTTATGCGTTATGCGTTATGCGTTATGCGTTATGCGTTATGCGTTATACGTTATGCGTTATGCGTTATACGTTATACGTTATTCGTTATACGTTATACGTTATACGTTATACGTTATACGTTATACGTTATACGTTATACGTTATACGTTATGCGTTTGCGTTATGCGTTATGCGTTATACGTTATACGTTATACGTTATACGTTATACGTTATGCGTTTGCGTTATGCGTTATGCGTTATGCGTTATGCGTTATGCGTTATGCGTTATGCGTTATGCGTTATGCGCTATGCGTTTGCGTTATGCGTTATGCGTTATGCGCTATGCGTTTGCGTTATGCGTTATGCGTTATGCGTTATGCGTTATGCGTTATGCGTTATGCGTTATGCGTTATGCGTTATGCGTTATGCGTTGTTCGTTATGCGTTATGCGTTGGGCGTCATACGTTTGCGTTATGCATTTTGCGTTATGCGCCATGCGTTATGCGTTATGAGTTATGCATTATGCGTTATGCGTTATGCGTTATGCGTTATGCGTTGGGCGTTATACGTTTGCGTTATGCATTTTGCGTTATGCGCCATGCGTTATGCGTTATGAGTTATGCATTATGCGTTATGCGTTATGCGTTATGCGTTATACGGTCTGAGTTATGCGTTATGCGTTACACGTTATTGGTTTATGCGTTATGCGTTATGCGTGATGCGTTATGCGTTCTGCGTTGTTCGTTATGCGTTATGCGTTGGGCGTAATACGTTTGCGTTATGCGTTATGCGTTATGGGTTATGTTTTATGCTTTATGCGTTATGCGTTATGCGTTATGCGTTTTGCGTTATGCGTTATGCGTTATGCGTTATGCGTTTTGCGTTATGCGTTATGCGTTATGCGTTATGGGTTATGTTTTATGCGTTATGCGTTATGCGTTATGCGTTATGCGTTATGCGTTATGCGTTATGCGTTATGCGTTATGCGTTGTTCGTTATGCGTTGGGCGTTATACGTTTGCGTTATTGCGTTATGCGTTATGCGTTATTCTTTATGCGTTATGCGTTATGCATTTTGCGTTACGCGCCATGCGTTATGCGTTATGCATTTTGCGTTATGCGCCATGCGTTATGCGTTATGAGTTATGCGTTATGCGTTATGCGCTATGCGTTTGCGTTATGCGTTATGCGTTATGCGCTATGCGTTTGCGTTATGCGTTATGCGTTATGCGTTATGCGTTATGCGTTATGCGTTATGCGTTATGCGTTATGCGTTATGCGTTGTTCGTTATGCGTTATGCGTTGGGCGTTATACGTTTGCGTTATGCATTTTGCGTTATGCGCCATGCGTTATGCGTTATGAGTTATGCATTATGCGTTATGCGTTATGCGTTATGCGTTATGCGTTGGGCGTTGTACGTTTGCGTTATGCATTTTGCGTTATGCGCCATGCGTTATGCGTTATGAGTTATGCATTATGCGTTATGCGTTATGCGTTATGCGTTATACGGTCTGAGTTATGAGTTATGCGTTACACGTTATTGGTTTATGCGTTATGCGTTATGCGTGATGCGTTATGCGTTCTGCGTTGTTCGTTATGCGTTATGCGTTGGGCGTAATACGTTTGCGTTATGCGTTATGCGTTATGGGTTATGTTTTATGCTTTATGCGTTATGCGTTATGCGTTATGCGTTTTGCGTTATGCGTTATGCGTTATGCGTTATGCGTTTTGCGTTATGCGTTATGCGTTATGCGTTATGCGTTATGCGTTATGCGTTATGCGTTGTTCGTTATGCGTTGGGCGTTATACGTTTGCGTTATGCGTTATGCGTTATGCGTTATTCTTTATGCGTTATGCGTTATGCATTTTGCGTTACGCGCCATGCGTTATGCGTTATGCATTTTGCGTTATGCGCCATGCGTTATGCGTTATGAGTTATGCGTTATGCGTTATGCGTTATGCGTTATGCGTTATACGGTTTGAGTTATGCGTTATGCGTTATGCGTTATGCGTTTTGCGTTACGCGCCATGCGTTATGCGTTATGAGTTATGCGTTATGCGTTAGGCGTTATGCGTAATGCGTTATGCTTTATGCGTTATGCGTTATGCGTTATGCATTTTGCGTTATGCGCCATGCGTTATGCGTTATGAGTTATGCGTTATGCGTTATGCGTTATGCGTTATGCGTTATACGGTTTGAGTTATGCGTTATGCGTTATGCGTTATGCGTTATGCGTTTTGCGTTATGCGTTATGCGTTATGCGTCATGCGTTGTTCGTTACGCGTTATGCGCCATTTGTTATGCGTTATGAGTTATGCGTTATGCGTTATGCGTTATGTGTTATGCGTTATACGGTTTGAGTTATGCGTTATGCGTTATGCGTTATGGGTTATGTTTTATGCGTTATGCGTTATGCGTTATGCGTTATGCGTTATGCGTTATGTGTTATGCGTTATGCGTTATGCATTTTGCGTTATGCGTTGGGCGTTATACGTTTGCGTTATGCGTTATGCGTTATGCGTTATACGGTTTGAGTTATGCGTTGTGCGTTATGCGTTATGCGTTATGCGTTATGCGTTATGCGTTATGCGTTATGCGTTCTGCGTTGTTCGTTATGCGTTATGCGTTGGGCGTAATACGTTTGCGTTATGCGTTATGCGTTATGGGTTATGTTTTATGCGTTATGCGTTATGCGTTATGCGTTATGCGTTTTGCGTTATGCGTTATGCGTTATGCGTTATGCGTTCTGCGTTGTTCGTTATGCGTTATGCGTTGGGCGTAATACGTTTGCGTTATGCGTTATGCGTTATGGTTTATGTTTTATGCGTTATGCGTTATGCGTTATGCTTTATGCGTTTTGCGTTATGCGTTATGCGTTATGCGTTATGGGTTATGTTTTATGCGTTATGCGCCATGCGTTATGCGTTATGAGTTATGCGTTATGCGTTATGCGTTATGCGTTCTGCGTTGTTCGTTATGCGTTATGCGTTGGGCGTAATACGTTTGCGTTATGCGTTATGCGTTATGCGTTATGGGTTATGTTTTATGCGTTATGCGTTATGCGTTATGCGTTTTGCGTTATGCGTTATGCGTTATGCGTTATGGGTTATGTTTTATGCGTTATGCGCCATGCGTTATGCGTTATGAGTTATGCGTTATGCGTTATGCGTTATGCGTTATGCGTTATGCGTTATGCGTTATGCGTTATGCGTTATGCGTTATGCGTTATGCGTTATGCGTTATGCGTTATGCGTTATGCGTTATGCGTTATGCGTTATGCGTTATGCGTTATGCGTTATGCGTTATGCGTTATGCGTTATGCGTTATGCGTTATGCGTTATGCGTTGGGCGTTATACGTTTGCGTTATGCATTTTGCGTTATGCGCCATGCGTTATGCGTTATGAGTTATGCATTATGCGTTATGCGTTATGCGTTATGCGTTATACGGTCTGAGTTATGCGTTATGCGTTACACGTTATTGGTTTATGCGTTATGCGTTATGCGTGATGCGTTATGCGTTATGCGTTATGCGTTATGCGTTATGCGTTATGCGTTATGCGTTATGCGTTATGCGTTATGCGTTCTGCGTTGTTCGTTATGCGTTATGCGTTGGGCGTAATACGTTTGCGTTATGCGTTATGCGTTATGGGTTATGCGTTATGCGTTATGCGTTATGCGTTATGCGTTGTTCGTTATGCGTTATGCGTTGGGCGTTATACGTTTGCGTTATGCGTTATGCGTAATGCGTTATTCTTTATGCGTTATGCGTTATGCGTTATGCATTTTGCGTTATGCGCCATGCGTTATGAGTTATGAGTTACGCGTTATGCGTTATGCTTTATGCGTTTTGCGTTATGCGTTATGCGTTATGCGTTATGCGTTATGCGTTATGCGTTATGCGTTATGCGTTATGCGTTATGCGTTATGCGTTATGCGTTATGCGTTATGCGTTATGCGTTATGCGTTATGCGTTATGCGTTTTGCGTTATGCGTTATGCGTTATGCGTTATGGGTTATGTTTTATGCGTTATGCGTTATGCGTTATGCGTTATGCGTTATGCGTTATGCGTTATGCGTTATGCGTTATGCGTTATGCGTTGTTCGTTATGCGTTATGCGTTGGGCGTTATACGTTTGCGTTATGCGTTATGCGTAATGCGTTATTCTTTATGCGTTATGCGTTATGCGTTATGCATTTTGCGTTATGCGCCATGCGTTATGCGTTATGAGTTACGCGTTATGCGTTAGGCGTTATGCGTCATGCGTTATGCGTTATGCGTTATACGTTATTGGTTTATGCGTTATGCGTTATGCGTTATGCGTTATGCGTTATGCGTTATGCGTTATGCGTTATGCCATTTGCGTTATGCGTTTTGCGTTATACGTTATGCGGTATTCGTTATGCGTTGTGCATTATGCGTTATGAGTTATGCGTTATGGGTTATGGTTTATGCGTTATGAGATATGTGTTATGCGTTATGCGTTATGCGTTAACGTTATGCGTTATGCGTTATGCGTTATGCGTTATGCGTTATGGGTTATGTTTTATGCGTTATGCGTTATGCGTTATGCGTTATGCGTTATGCGTTATGCGTTATGCGTTGTTCGTTATGCGTTATGCGTTGTTCGTTATGCGTTATGCGTTATGCGTTATGCGTTATGCGTTATGCTTTATGCGTTATGCGTTATGCGTTATGCATTTTGCGTTATGCGTGATGCGCCATGCGTTATGCGTTATGAGTTATGCGTTATGCGTTATGCGTTATGCGTTATGCGTTATGCGTTTTGCGTTATGCGTTATGCGTTATGCGGTATGCGCCATGCGTTATGCGTTATGAGTTATGCGTTATGCGTTATGCGTTATGCGTTCTGCGTTGTTCGTTATGCGTTATGCGTTGGGCGTAATACGTTTGCGTTATGCGTTATGCGTTATGCGTTATGGGTTATGTTTTATGCGTTATGCGTTATGCGTTATGCGTTTTGCGTTATGCGTTATGCGTTATGCGTTATGGGTTATGTTTTATGCGTTATGCGCCATGCGTTATGCGTTATGAGTTATGCGTTATGCGTTATGCGTTATGCGTTATGCGTTATGCGTTATGCGTTATGCGTTATGCGTTATGCGTTATGCGTTATGCGTTATGCGTTGGGCGTTATACGTTTGCGTTATGCATTTTGCGTTATGCGCCATGCGTTATGCGTTATGAGTTATGCATTATGCGTTATGCGTTATGCGTTATGCGTTATACGGTCTGAGTTATGCGTTATGCGTTACACGTTATTGGTTTATGCGTTATGCGTTATGCGTGATGCGTTATGCGTTATGCGTTATGCGTTATGCGTTATGCGTTATGCGTTATGCGTTATGCGTTATGCGTTATGCGTTATGCGTTCTGCGTTGTTCGTTATGCGTTATGCGTTGGGCGTAATACGTTTGCGTTATGCGTTATGCGTTATGCGTTATGCGTTATGCGTTATGCGTTATGCGTTCTGCGTTATGCGTTATGCGTTCTGCGTTGTTCGTTATGCGTTATGCGTTGGGCGTAATACGTTTGCGTTATGCGTTATGCGTTATGGGTTATGTTTTATGCTTTATGCGTTATGCGTTATACGTTATACGTTATACGTTATACGTTATACGTTATACGTTATACGTTATGCGTTTGCGTTATGCGTTATGCGTTATACGTTATACGTTATACGTTATACGTTATACGTTATGCGTTTGCGTTATGCGTTATGCGTTATGCGTTATGCGTTATGCGCTATGCGTTTGCGTTATGCGTTATGCGTTATGCGTTATGCGTTATGCGTTATGCGTTATGCGTTATGCGTTATGCGTTATGCGTTATGCGTTATGCGTTGTTCGTTATGCGTTATGCGTTGGGCGTTATACGTTTGCGTTATGCATTTTGCGTTATGCGCCATGCGTTATGCGTTATGAGTTATGCATTATGCGTTATGCGTTATGCGTTATGCGTTATGCGTTGGGCGTTATACGTTTGCGTTATGCATTTTGCGTTATGCGCCATGCGTTATGCGTTATGAGTTATGCATTATGCGTTATGCGTTATGCGTTACACGTTATTGGTTTATGCGTTATGCGTTATGCGTGATGCGTTATGCGTTCTGCGTTGTTCGTTATGCGTTATGCGTTGGGCGTAATACGTTTGCGTTATGCGTTATGCGTTATGGGTTATGTTTTATGCTTTATGCGTTATGCGTTATGCGTTATGCGTTTTGCGTTATGCGTTATGCGTTATGCGTTATGCGTTTTGCGTTATGCGTTATGCGTTATGCGTTATGGGTTATGTTTTATGCGTTATGCGTTATGCGTTATGCGTTATGCGTTATGCGTTATGCGTTATGCGTTATGCGTTATGCGTTGTTCGTTATGCGTTGGGCGTTATACGTTTGCGTTATGCGTTATGCGTTATGCGTTATTCTTTATGCGTTATGCGTTATGCATTTTGCGTTACGCGCCATGCGTTATGCGTTATGCATTTTGCGTTATGCGCCATGCGTTATGCGTTATGAGTTATGCGTTATGCGTTATGCGTTATGCGTTATGCGTTATACGGTTTGAGTTATGCGTTATGCGTTATGCGTTATGCGTTTTGCGTTATGCGCCATGCGTTATGCGTTATGAGTTATGCGTTATGCGTTAGGCGTTATGCGTAATGCGTTATGCTTTATGCGTTATGCGTTATGCGTTATGCATTTTGCGTTATGCGCCATGCGTTATGCGTTATGAGTTATGCGTTATGCGTTATGCGTTATGCGTTATGCGTTATACGGTTTGAGTTATGCGTTATGCGTTATGCGTTATGCGTTTTGCGTTATGCGTTATGCGTTATGCGTCATGCGTTGTTCGTTACGCGTTATGCGCCATTTGTTATGCGTTATGAGTTATGCGTTATGCGTTATGCGTTATGTGTTATGCGTTATACGGTTTGAGTTATGCGTTATGCGTTATGCGTTATGGGTTATGTTTTATGCGTTATGCGTTATGCGTTATGCGTTATGCGTTATGTGTTATGCGTTATGCGTTATGCATTTTGCGTTATGCGTTGGGCGTTATACGTTTGCGTTATGCGTTATGCGTTATGCGTTATACGGTTTGAGTTATGCGTTGTGCGTTATGCGTTATGCGTTATGCGTTATGCGTTATGCGTTATGCGTTCTGCGTTGTTCGTTATGCGTTATGCGTTGGGCGTAATACGTTTGCGTTATGCGTTATGCGTTATGGGTTATGTTTTATGCGTTATGCGTTATGCGTTATGCGTTATGCGTTTTGCGTTATGCGTTATGCGTTATGCGTTATGCGTTATGCGTTCTGCGTTGTTCGTTATGCGTTATGCGTTGGGCGTAAAACGGTTGCGTTATGCGTTATGCGTTATGGTTTATGTTTTATGCGTTATGCGTTATGCGTTATGCTTTATGCGTTTTGCGTTATGCGTTATGCGTTATGCGTTATGGGTTATGTTTTATGCGTTATTCGCCATGCGTTATGCGTTATGAGTTATGCGTTATGCGTTATGCGTTATGCGTTCTGCGTTGTTCGTTATGCGTTATGCGTTGGGCGTAATACGTTTGCGTTATGCGTTATGCGTTATGCGTTATGGGTTATGTTTTATGCGTTATGCGTTATGCGTTATGCGTTTTGCGTTATGCGTTATGCGTTATGCGTTATGGGTTATGTTTTATGCGTTATGCGCCATGCGTTATGCGTTATGAGTTATGCGTTATGCGTTATGCGTTATGCGTTATGCGTTATGCGTTATGCGTTATGCGTTATGAGTTATGCGTTATGCGTTATGCGTTATGCGTTATGCGTTATGCGTTATGCGTTATGCGTTATGCGTTATGCGTTATGCGTTGGGCGTTATACGTTTGCGTTATGCATTTTGCGTTATGCGCCATGCGTTATGCGTTATGAGTTATGCATTATGCGTTATGCGTTATGCGTTATGCGTTATACGGTCTGAGTTATGCGTTATGCGTTACACGTTATTGGTTTATGCGTTATGCGTTATGCGTGATGCGTTATGCGTTATGCGTTATGCGTTATGCGTTATGCGTTATGCGTTATGCGTTATGCGTTATGCGTTATGCGTTCTGCGTTGTTCGTTATGCGTTATGCGTTGGGCGTAATACGTTTGCGTTATGCGTTATGCGTTATGGGTTATGCGTTATGCGTTATGCGTTATGCGTTATGCGTTGTTCGTTATGCGTTATGCGTTGGGCGTTATACGTTTGCGTTATGCGTTATGCGTAATGCGTTATTCTTTATGCGTTATGCGTTATGCGTTATGCATTTTGCGTTATGCGCCATGCGTTATGCGTTATGAGTTACGCGTTATGCGTTATGCTTTATGCGTTTTGCGTTATGCGTTATGCGTTATGCGTTATGCGTTATGCGTTATGCGTTATGCGTTATGCGTTATGCGTTATGCGTTATGCGTTATGCGTTATGCGTTATGCGTTATGCGTTATGCGTTATGCGTTATGCGTTATGCGTTATGCGTTATGCGTTATGCGTTATGCGTTATGCGTTATGCGTTATGCGTTTTGCGTTATGCGTTATGCGTTATGCGTTATGGGTTATGTTTTATGCGTTATGCGTTATGCGTTATGCGTTATGCGTTATGCGTTATGCGTTATACGGTCTGAGTTATGCGTTATGCGTTACACGTTATTGGTTTATGCGTTATGCGTTATGCGTTATGCGTGATGCGTTATGCGTTATGCGTTATGCGTTATGCGTTATGCGTTATGCGTTATGCGTTCTGCGTTGTTCGTTATGCGTTATGCGTTGGGCGTAATACGTTTGCGTTATGCGTTATGCGTTATGGGTTATGTTTTATGCGTTATGCGTTATGCGTTATGCGTTATGCGTTTTGCGTTATGCGTTATGCGTTATGCGTTATGCGTTATGGGTTATGTTTTATGCGTTATGCGTTATGCGTTATGCGTTATGCGTTTTGCGTTATGCGTTAAGCGTTATGCGTTATTCTTTATGCGTTACGCGTTATGCGTTATGCATTTTGCGTTATGCGCCATGCGTTATGCGTTATGAGTTACGCGTTATGCGTTATGCTTTATGCGTTTTGCGTTATGCGTTATGCGTTATGCGTTATGCGTTATGCGTTATGCGTTATGCGTTATGCGTTATGCGTTATGCGTTATGCGTTATGCGTTATGCGTTATGCGTTATGCGTTATGCGTTATGCGTTATGCGTTTTGCGTTATGCGTTATGCGTTATGCGTTATGGGTTATGTTTTATGCGTTATGCGTTATGCGTTATGCGTTATGCGTTATGCGTTATGCGTTATGCGTTATGCGTTATGCGTTATGCGTTGTTCGTTATGCGTTATGCGTTATGCGTTATGCGTTATGCGTTATGCGTTATGCTTTATGCGTTATGCGTTATGCGTTATGCATTTTGCGTTATGCGCCATGCGCCATGCGTTATGCGTTATGAGTTATGCGTTATGCGTTATGCGTTATGCGTTATGCGTTATGCGTTTTGCGTTATGCGTTATGCGTTATGCGTTATGGGTTATGTTTTATGCGTTATGCGCCATGCGTTATGCGTTATGAGTTATGCGTTATGCGTTATGCGTTATGCGTTCTGCGTTGTTCGTTATGCGTTATGCGTTGGGCGTAATACGTTTGCGTTATGCGTTATGCGTTATGGGTTATGTTTTATGCGTTATGCGTTATGCGTTATGCGTTATGCGTTTTGCGTTATGCGTTATGCGTTATGCGTTATGGGTTATGTTTTATGCGTTATGCGCCATGCGTTATGCGTTATGAGTTATGCGTTATGCGTTATGCGTTATGCGTTATGCGTTATGCGTTATGCGTTATGCGTTATGCGTTATGCGTTATGCGTTATGCGTTATGCGTTATGCGTTATGCGTTATGCGTTATGCGTTATGCGTTATGCGTTATGCGTTGGGCGTTATACGTTTGCGTTATGCATTTTGCGTTATGCGCCATGCGTTATGCGTTATGAGTTATGCATTATGCGTTATGCGTTATGCGTTATGCGTTATGCGTTATGCGTTATGCGTTATGCGTTCTGCGTTGTTCGTTATGCGTTATGCGTTGGGCGTAATACGTTTGCGTTATGCGTTATGCGTTATGGGTTATGTTTTATGCGTTATGCGTTATGCGTTATGCGTTATGCGTTATGCGTTTTGCGTTATGCGTTATGCGTTATGCGTTATGGGTTATGTTTTATGCGTTATGCGTTATGCGTTATGCGTTATGCGTTATGCGTTATGCGTTATGCGTTATGCGTTATGCGTTATGCGTTATGCGTTTTGCGTCATGCGTTATGCGTTATGCGTTATGGGTTATGTTTTATGCGTTATGCGTTATGCGTTATGCGTTATGCGTTATGCGTTATGCGTTATGCGTTGTTCGTTATGCGTTATGCGTTGTTCGTTATGCGTTATGCGTTATGCGTTATGCGTTATGCGTTATGCTTTATGCGTTATGCGTTATGCGTTATGCATTTTGCGTTATGCGCCATGCGCCATGCGTTATGCGTTATGAGTTATGCGTTATGCGTTATGCGTTATGCGTTATGCGTTATGCGTTTTGCGTTATGCGTTATGCGTTATGCGTTATGGGTTATGTTTTATGCGTTATGCGCCATGCGTTATGCGTTATGAGTTATGCGTTATGCGTTATGCGTTATGCGTTCTGCGTTGTTCGTTATGCGTTATGCGTTGGGCGTAATACGTTTGCGTTATGCGTTATGCGTTATGGGTTATGTTTTATGCGTTATGCGTTATGCGTTATGCGTTATGCGTTTTGCGTTATGGGTTATGCGTTATGCGTTATGGGTTATGTTTTATGCGTTATGCGCCATGCGTTATGCGTTATGAGTTATGCGTTATGCGTTATGCGTTATGCGTTATGCGTTATGCGTTATGCGTTATGCGTTATGCGTTATGCGTTATGCGTTATGCGTTATGCGTTATGCGTTAAGCGTTATGCGTTATGCGTTATGCGTTATGCGTTGGGCGTTATACGTTTGCGTTATGCATTTTGCGTTATGCGCCATGCGTTATGCGTTATGAGTTATGCATTATGCGTTATGCGTTATGCGTTATGCGTTATACGGTCTGAGTTATGCGTTATGCGTTACACGTTATTGGTTTATGCGTTATGCGTTATGCGTGATGCGTTATGCGTTATGCGTTATGCGTTATGCGTTATGCGTTATGCGTTATGCGTTATGCGTTATGCGTTATGCGTTCTGCGTTGTTCGTTATGCGTTATGCGTTGGGCGTAATACGTTTGCGTTATGCGTTATGCGTTATGGGTTATGTTTTATGCGTTATGCGTTATGCGTTATGCGTTATGCGTTATGCGTTATGCGTTATGCGTTATGCGTTATGCGTTATGGGTTATGTTTTATGCGTTATGCGTTATGCGTTATGCGTTATGCGTTATGCGTTATGCGTTATGCGTTATGCGTTATGCGTTATGCGTTATGCGTTGTTCGTTATGCGTTATGCGTTGGGCGTTATACGTTTGCGTTATGCGTTATGCGTAATGCGTTATTCTTTATGCGTTATGCGTTATGCGTTATGCATTTTGCGTTATGCGCCATGCGTTATGCGTTATGAGTTATGCGTTATGCGTTAGGCGTTATGCGTCATGCGTTATGCGTTATGCGTTATACGTTATTGGTTTATGCGTTATGCGTTATGCGTTATGCGTTATGGGTCATGCGTTATGCATTATGCGTTATGCGTTTTGCGTTATGCGTTATGCGTTATGCGTTATGCGTTATGCGTTATGCGTTAAGCGTTATGCGTTATGCGTTATGCGTTATGCGTTATGCGTTATGCGTTATGCGTTATGCCAGTTGCGTTATGCGTTATGCGTTTTGCGTTATACGTTATGCGGTATTCGTTATGCGTTGTGCATTATGCGTTATGAGTTATGCGTTATGGGTTATGGTTTATGCGTTATGAGATATGTGTTATGCGTTATGCGTTATGCGTTAACGTTATGCGTTATGCGTTATGCGTTATGCGTTTTGCGTCATGCGTTATGCGTTATGCGTTATGGGTTATGTTTTATGCGTTATGCGTTATGCGTTATGCGTTATGCGTTATGCGTTATGCGTTATGCATGTTCGTTATGCGTTATGCGTTGTTCGTTATGCGTTATGCGTTATGCGTTATGCGTTATGCGTTATGCGTTATGCGTTGTTCGTTATGCGTTATGCGTTGTTCGTTATGCGTTATGCGTTATGCGTTATGCGTTATGCGTTATGCTTTATGCGTTATGCGTTATGCGTTATGCATTTTGCGTTATGCGCCATGCGCCATGCGTTATGCGTTATGAGTTATGCGTTATGCGTTATGCGTTATGCGTTATGCGTTATGCGTTTTGCGTTATGCGTTATGCGTTATGCGTTATGGGTTATGTTTTATGCGTTATGCGCCATGCGTTATGCGTTATGAGTTATGCGTTATGCGTTATGCGTTATGCGTTCTGCGTTGTTCGTTATGCGTTATGCGTTGGGCGTAATACGTTTGCGTTATGCGTTATGCGTTATGGGTTATGTTTTATGCGTTATGCGTTATGCGTTATGCGTTATGCGTTTTGCGTTATGCGTTATGCGTTATGCGTTATGGGTTATGTTTTATGCGTTATGCGCCATGCGTTATGCGTTATGAGTTATGCGTTATGCGTTATGCGTTATGCGTTATGCGTTATGCGTTATGCGTTATGCGTTATGCGTTATGCGTTATGCGTTATGCGTTATGCGTTATGCGTTATGCGTTATGCGTTATGCGTTATGCGTTATGCGTTATGCGTTATGCGTTATGCGTTGGGCGTTATACGTTTGCGTTATGCATTTTGCGTTATGCGCCATGCGTTATGCGTTATGAGTTATGCGTTATGCGTTATGCGTTATGCGTTATGCGTTATACGGTCTGAGTTATGCGTTATGCGTTACACGTTATTGGTTTATGCGTTATGCGTTATGCGTGATGCGTTATGCGTTATGCGTTATGCGTTATGCGTTATGCGTTATGCGTTATGCGTTATGCGTTATGCGTTATGCGTTCTGCGTTGTTCGTTATGCGTTATGCGTTGGGCGTAATACGTTTGCGTTATGCGTTATGCGTTATGGGTTATGTTTTATGCGTTATGCGTTATGCGTTATGCGTTATGCGTTATGCGTTTTGCGTTATGCGTTATGCGTTATGCGTTATGGGTTATGTTTTATGCGTTATGCGTTATGCGTTATGCGTTATGCGTTATGCGTTATGCGTTATGCGTTATGCGTTATGCGTTATGCGTTTTGCGTCATGCGTTATGCGTTATGCGTTATGGGTTATGTTTTATGCGTTATGCGTTATGCGTTATGCGTTATGCGTTATGCGTTATGCGTTATGCGTTATGCGTTGTTCGTTATGCGTTATGCGTTGTTCGTTATGCGTTATGCGTTATGCGTTATGCGTTATGCGTTATGCTTTATGCGTTATGCGTTATGCGTTATGCATTTTGCGTTATGCGCCATGCGCCATGCGTTATGCGTTATGAGTTATGCGTTATGCGTTATGCGTTATGCGTTATGCGTTATGCGTTTTGCGTTATGCGTTATGCGTTATGCGTTATGCGTTATGGGTTATGTTTTATGCGTTATGCGCCATGCGTTATGCGTTATGAGTTATGCGTTATGCGTTATGCGTTATGCGTTCTGCGTTGTTCGTTATGCGTTATGCGTTGGGCGTAATACGTTTGCGTTATGCGTTATGCGTTATGGGTTATGTTTTATGCGTTATGCGTTATGCGTTATGCGTTATGCGTTTTGCGTTATGCGTTATGCGTTATGCGTTATGGGTTATGTTTTATGCGTTATGCGCCATGCGTTATGCGTTATGAGTTATGCGTTATGCGTTATGCGTTATGCGTTATGCGTTATGCGTTATGCGTTATGCGTTATGCGTTATGCGTTATGCGTTATGCGTTATGCGTTATGCGTTAAGCGTTATGCGTTATGCGTTATGCGTTATGCGTTGGGCGTTATACGTTTGCGTTATGCATTTTGCGTTATGCGCCATGCGTTATGCGTTATGAGTTATGCATTATGCGTTATGCGTTATGCGTTATGCGTTATGCGTTATACGGTCTGAGTTATGCGTTATGCGTTACACGTTATTGGTTTATGCGTTATGCGTTATGCGTGATGCGTTATGCGTTATGCGTTATGCGTTATGCGTTATGCGTTATGCGTTATGCGTTATGCGTTATGCGTTATGCGTTCTGCGTTGTTCGTTATGCGTTATGCGTTGGGCGTAATACGTTTGCGTTATGCGTTATGCGTTATGGGTTATGTTTTATGCGTTATGCGTTATGCGTTATGCGTTATGCGTTATGCGTTTTGCGTTATGCGTTATGCGTTATGCGTTATGGGTTATGTTTTATGCGTTATGCGTTATGCGTTATGCGTTATGCGTTATGCGTTATGCGTTATGCGTTATGCGTTATGCGTTATGCGTTGTTCGTTATGCGTTATGCGTTGGGCGTTATACGTTTGCGTTATGCGTTATGCGTAATGCGTTATTCTTTATGCGTTATGCGTTATGCGTTATGCATTTTGCGTTATGCGTAATGCGTTATGCGTTATGAGTTATGCGTTATGCGTTAGGCGTTATGCGTCATGCGTTATGCGTTATGCGTTATACGTTATTGGTTTATGCGTTATGCGTTATGCGTTATGCGTTATGGGTCATGCGTTATGCATTATGCGTTATGCGTTTTGCGTTATGCGTTATGCGTTATGCGTTATGCGTTATGCGTTATGCGTTAAGCGTTATGCGTTATGCGTTATGCGTTATGCGTTATGCGTTATGCGTTATGCGTTATGCCATTTGCGTTATGCGTTATGCGTTTTGCGTTATACGTTATGCGGTATTCGTTATGCGTTGTGCATTATGCGTTATGAGTTATGCGTTATGGGTTATGGTTTATGCGTTATGAGATATGTGTTATGCGTTATGCGTTATGCGTTAACGTTATGCGTTATGCGTTATGCGTTATGCGTTTTGCGTCATGCGTTATGCGTTATGCGTTATGGGTTATGTTTTATGCGTTATGCGTTATGCGTTATGCGTTATGCGTTATGCGTTATGCGTTCTGCGTTGTTCGTTATGCTTTATGCGTTGGGCGTAATACGTTTGCGTTATGCGTTATGCGTTATGGGTTATGTTTTATGCGTTATGCGTTATGCGTTATGCGTTATGCGTTATGCGTTTTGCGTTATGCGTTATGCGTTATGCGTTATGGGTTATGTTTTATGCGTTATGCGTTATGCGTTATGCGTTATGCGTTATGCGTTATGCGTTATGCGTTATGCGTTATGCGTTATGCGTTGTTCGTTATGCGTTATGCGTTGGGCGTTATACGTTTGCGTTATGCGTTATGCGTAATGCGTTATTCTTTATGCGTTATGCGTTATGCGTTATGCATTTTGCGTTATGCGCCATGCGTTATGCGTTATGAGTTATGCGTTATGCGTTAGGCGTTATGCGTCATGCGTTATGCGTTATGCGTTATACGTTATTGGTTTATGCGTTATGCGTTATGCGTTATGCGTTATGGGTCATGCGTTATGCATTATGCGTTATGCGTTTTGCGTTATGCGTTATGCGTTATGCGTTATGCGTTATGCGTTATGCGTTAAGCGTTATGCGTTATGCGTTATGCGTTATGCGTTATGCGTTATGCGTTATGCGTTATGCGTTATGCCATTTGCGTTATGCGTTATGCGTTTTGCGTTATACGTTATGCGGTATTCGTTATGCGTTGTGCATTATGCGTTATGAGTTATGCGTTATGGGTTATGGTTTATGCGTTATGAGATATGTGTTATGCGTTATGCGTTATGCGTTAACGTTATGCGTTATGCGTTATGCGTTATGCGTTTTGCGTCATGCGTTATGCGTTATGCGTTATGGGTTATGTTTTATGCGTTATGCGTTATGCGTTATGCGTTATGCGTTATGCGTTATGCGTTATGCATGTTCGTTATGCGTTATGCGTTGTTCGTTATGCGTTATGCGTTATGCGTTATGCGTTATGCGTTATGCTTTATGCGTTATGCGTTATGCATTTTGCGTTATGCGCCATGCGCCATGCGGTATGCGTTATGAGTTATGCGTTATGCGTTATGCGTTATGCGTTATGCGTTATGCGTTATACGGTTTGAGTTATGCGTTATGCGTTATGCGTTATGCGTTTTGCGTTATGCGTTATGCGTTATGCGTCATGCGTTGTTCGTTATGCGTTATGCGCCATTTGTTATGCGTTATGAGTTATGCGTTATGCGTTATGCGTTATGTGTTATGCGTTATACGGTTTGAGTTATGCGTTATGCGTTATGCGTTATGGGTTATGTTTTATGCGTTATGCGTTATGCGTTATGCGTTATGTGTTATGCGTTATGCGTTATGCATTTTGCGTTATGCTTTGGGCGTTATACGTTTGCGTTATGCGTTATGCGTTATACGGTTTGAGTTATGCGTTATGCGTTATGCGTTATGCGTTATGCGTTATGCGTTATGCGTTATGCGTTCTGCGTTGTTCGTTATGCGTTATGCGTTGGGCGTAATACGTTTGCGTTATGCGTTATGCGTTATGGGTTATGTTTTATGCGTTATGCGTTATGCGTTATGCGTTATGCGTTATGCGTTTTGCGTTATGCGTTATGCGTTATGCGTTATGGGTTATGTTTTATGCGTTATGCGCCATGCGTTATGCGTTATGAGTTATGCGTTATGCGTTATGCGTTATGCGTTATGCGTTATGCGTTATGCGTTATGCGTTGTGCGTTATGCGTTATGCGTTATGCGTTATGCGTTATGCGTTATGCGTTATGCGTTATGCGTTATGCGTTATGCGTTGGGCGTTATACGTTTGCGTTATGCATTTTGCGTTATGCGCCATGCGTTATGCGTTATGAGTTATGCATTATGCGTTATGCGTTATGCGTTATGCGTTATGCGTTATACGGTCTGAGTTATGCGTTATGCGTTACACGTTATTGGTTTATGCGTTATGCGTTATGCGTTATGCGTGATGCGTTATGCGTTATGCGTTATGCGTTATGCGTTATGCGTTATGCGTTATGCGTTCTGCGTTGTTCGTTATGCGTTATGCGTTGGGCGTAATACGTTTGCGTTATGCGTTATGCGTTATGGGTTATGTTTTATGCGTTATGCGTTATGCGTTATGCGTTATGCGTTTTGCGTTATGCGTTATGCGTTATGCGTTATGCGTTATGGGTTATGTTTTATGCGTTATGCGTTATGCGTTATGCGTTATGCGTTTTGCGTTATGCGTTATGCGTTATGCGTTATGGGTTATGTTTTATGCGTTATGCGCCATGCGTTATGCGTTATGAGTTATGCGTTATGCGTTATGCGTTATATGTTATGCGTTATGCGTTATGCGTTATGCGTTATGCGTTATGCGTTATGCGTTATGCGTTATGCGTTATGCGTTATGCGTTATGCGTTATGCGTTATGCGTTATGCGTTATGCGTTATGCGTTATGCGTTATGCGTTATGCGTTATGCGTTATGCGTTATGCGTTATGCGTAGGGCGTTATACGTTTGCGTTATGCATTTTGCGTTATGCGCCATGCGTTATGCGTTATGAGTTATGCATTATGCGTTATGCGTTATGCGTTATGCGTTATACGGCCTGAGTTATGCGTTATGCGTTACACGTTATTGGTTTATGCGTTATGCGTTATGGGTTATGTTTTATGCGTTATGCGTTATGCGTTATGCGTTATGCGTTATGCGTTTTGCGTTATGCGTTATGCGTTATGCGTTATGGGTTATGTTTTATGCGTTATGCGCCATGCGTTATGCGTTATGAGTTATGCGTTATGCGTTATGCGTTATGCGTTATGCGTTATGCGTTATGCGTTGTGCGTTATGCGTTATGCGTTATGCGTTATGCGTTATGCGTTATGCGTTATGCGTTATGCGTTATGCGTTGGGCGTTATACGTTTGCGTTATGCATTTTGCGTTATGCGCCATGCGTTATGCGTTATGAGTTATGCATTATGCGTTATGCGTTATGCGTTATGCGTTATACGGTCTGAGTTATGCGTTATGCGTTACACGTTATTGGTTTATGCGTTATGCGTTATGCGTTATGCGTGATGCGTTATGCGTTATGCGTTATGCGTTATGCGTTATGCGTTATGCGTTATGCGTTATGCGTTCTGCGTTGTTCGTTATGCGTTATGCGTTGGGCGTAATACGTTTGCGTTATGCGTTATGCGTTATGGGTTATGTTTTATGCGTTATGCGTTATGCGTTATGCGTTTTGCGTTATGCGTTATGCGTTATGCGTTATGGGTTATGTTTTATGCGTTATGCGTTATGCGTTATGCGTTATGCGTTTTGCGTTATGCGTTATGCGTTATGCGTTATGGGTTATGTTTTATGCGTTATGCGCCATGCGTTATGCGTTATGAGTTATGCGTTATGCGTTATGCGTTATATGTTATGCGTTATGCGTTATGCGTTATGCGTTATGCGTTATGCGTTATGCGTTATGCGTTATGCGTTATGCGTTATGCGTTATGCGTTATGCGTTATGCGTTATGCGTTATGCGTTATGCGTTGGGCGTTATACGTTTGCGTTATGCATTTTGCGTTATGCGCCATGCGTTATGCGTTATGAGTTATGCATTATGCGTTATGCGTTATGCGTTATGCGTTATACGGTCTGAGTTATGCGTTATGCGTTACACGTTATTGGTTTATGCGTTATGCGTTATGCGTGATGCGTTATGCGTTATGCGTTATGCGTTATGCGTTATGCGTTATGCGTTATGCGTTATGCGTTATGCGTTCTGCGTTGTTCGTTATGCGTTATGCGTTGGGCGTAATACGTTTGCGTTATGCGTTATGCGTTATGGGTTATGTTTTATGCGTTATGCGTTATGCGTTATGCGTTATGCGTTATGCGTTTTGCGTTATGCGTTATGCGTTATGCGTTATGGGTTATGTTTTATGCGTTATGCGTTATGCGTTATGCGTTATGCGTTATGCGTTATGCGTTATGCGTTATGCGTTATGCGTTATGCGTTATGCGTTATGCGTTATGCGTTGTTCGTTATGCGTTATGCGTTGGGCGTTATACGTTTGCGTTATGCGTTATGCGTAATGCGTTATTCTTTATGCGTTATGCGTTATGCGTTATGCATTTTGCGTTATGCGCCATGCGTTATGCGTTATGAGTTATGCGTTATGCGTTAGGCGTTATGCGTCATGCGTTATGCGTTATGCGTTATACGTTATTGGTTTATGCGTTATGCGTTATGCGTTATGCGTTATGCGTTATGGGTCATGCGTTATGCATTATGCGTTATGCGTTTTGCGTTATGCGTTATGCGTTATGCGTTATGCGTTATGCGTTAAGCGTTATGCGTTATGGGTTATGCGTTATGCGTTATGCGTTATGCGTTATGCGTTATGCCATTTGCGTTATGCGTTATGCGTTTTGCGTTATGCGTTATGCGTTATGCGTTATGCGTTATGCGTTATGCGTTAAGCGTTATGCGTTATGCGTTATGCGTTATGCGTTATGCGTTATGCGTTATGCGTTATGCCATTTGCGTTATGCGTTATGCGTTTTGCGTTATACGTTATGCGGTATTCGTTATGCGTTGTGCATTATGCGTTATGAGTTATGCGTTATGGGTTATGGTTTATGCGTTATGAGATATGTGTTATGCGTTATGCGTTATGCGTTAACGTTATGCGTTATGCGTTATGCGTTATGCGTTATGCGTTATGCGTTATGCGTTTTGCGTTATGCGTTATGCGTTATGCGTTATGGGTTATGTTTTATGCGTTATGCGTTATGCGTTATGCGTTATGCGTTATGCGTTATGCGTTATGCGTTATGCGTTATGCGTTGTTCGTTATGCGTTATGCGTTGGGCGTTATACGTTTGCGTTATGCGTTATGCGTAATGCGTTATTCTTTATGCGTTATGCGTTATGCGTTATGCATTTTGCGTTATGCGCCATGCGTTATGCGTTATGAGTTATGCGTTATGCGTTAGGCGTTATGCGTCATGCGTTATGCGTTATGCGTTATACGTTATTGGTTTATGCGTTATGCGTTATGCGTTATGCGTTATGCGTTATGGGTCATGCGTTATGCATTATGCGTTATGCGTTTTGCGTTATGCGTTATGCGTTATGCGTTATGCGTTATGCGTTAAGCGTTATGCGTTATGCGTTATGCGTTATGCGTTATGCGTTATGCGTTATGCCATTTGCGTTATGCGTTATGCGTTTTGCGTTATGCGTTATGCGTTATGCGTTATGCGTTATGCGTTATGCGTTAAGCGTTATGCGTTATGCGTTATGCGTTATACGTTATTGGTTTATGCGTTATGCGTTATGCGTTATGCGTTATGCGTTATGGGTCATGCGTTATGCATTATGCGTTATGCGTTTTGCGTTATGCGTTATGCGTTATGCGTTATGCGTTATGCGTTATGCGTTAAGCGTTATGCGTTATGCGTTATGCGTTATGCGTTATGCGTTATGCGTTATGCCATTTGCGTTATGCGTTATGCGTTTTGCGTTATACGTTATGCGGTATTCGTTATGCGTTGTGCATTATGCGTTATGAGTTATGCGTTATGGGTTATGGTTTATGCGTTATGAGATATGTGTTATGCGTTATGCGTTATGCGTTAACGTTATGCGTTATGCGTTATGCGTTATGCGTTTTGCGTCATGCGTTATGCGTTATGCGTTATGGGTTATGTTTTATGCGTTATGCGTTATGCGTTATGCGTTATGCGTTATGCGTTATGCATGTTCGTTATGCGTTATGCGTTGTTCGTTATGCGTTATGCGTTATGCGTTATGCGTTATGCGTTATGCTTTATGCGTTATGCGTTATGCATTTTGCGTTATGCGCCATGCGCCATGCGATATGCGTTATGAGTTATGCGTTATGCGTTATGCGTTATGCGTTATGCGTTATACGGTTTGAGTTATGCGTTATGCGTTATGCGTTATGCGTTATGCGTTTTGCGTTATGCGTTATGCGTTATGCGTCATGCGTTGTTCGTTATGCGTTATGCGCCATTTGTTATGCGTTATGAGTTATGCGTTATGCGTTATGCGTTATGTGTTATGCGTTATACGGTTTGAGTTATGCGTTATGCGTTATGCGTTATGGGTTATGTTTTATGCGTTATGCGTTATGCGTTATGCGTTATGTGTTATGCGTTATGCGTTATGCATTTTGCGTTATGCTTTGGGCGTTATACGTTTGCGTTATGCGTTATGCGTTATGCGTTATACGGTTTGAGTTATGCGTTATGCGTTATGCGTTATGCGTTATGCGTTATGCGTTATGCGTTCTGCGTTGTTCGTTATGCGTTATGCGTTGGGCGTAATACGTTTGCGTTATGCGTTATGCGTTATGGGTTATGTTTTATGCGTTATGCGTTATGCGTTATGCGTTATGCGTTATGCGTTATGCGTTTTGCGTTATGCGTTATGCGTTATGCGTTATGGGTTATGTTTTATGCGTTATGCGCCATGCGTTATGCGTTATGAGTTATGCGTTATGCGTTATGCGTTATGCGTTATGCGTTATGCGTTATGCGTTATGCGTTGTGCGTTATGCGTTATGCGTTATGCGTTATGCGTTATGCGTTATGCGTTATGCGTTATGCGTTATGCGTTGGGCGTTATACGTTTGCGTTATGCATTTTGCGTTATGCGCCATGCGTTATGCGTTATGAGTTATGCATTATGCGTTATGCGTTATGCGTTATGCGTTATGCGTTATACGGTCTGAGTTATGCGTTATGCGTTACACGTTATTGGTTTATGCGTTATGCGTTATGCGTTATGCGTGATGCGTTATGCGTTATGCGTTATGCGTTATGCGTTATGCGTTATGCGTTATGCGTTCTGCGTTGTTCGTTATGCGTTATGCGTTGGGCGTAATACGTTTGCGTTATGCGTTATGCGTTATGGGTTATGTTTTATGCGTTATGCGTTATGCGTTATGCGTTATGCGTTTTGCGTTATGCGTTATGCGTTATGCGTTATGCGTTATGGGTTATGTTTTATGCGTTATGCGTTATGCGTTATGCGTTATGCGTTATGCGTTTTGCGTTATGCGTTATGCGTTATGCGTTATGGGTTATGTTTTATGCGTTATGCGCCATGCGTTATGCGTTATGAGTTATGCGTTATGCGTTATGCGTTATATGTTATGCGTTATGCGTTATGCGTTATGCGTTATGCGTTATGCGTTATGCGTTATGCGTTATGCGTTATGCGTTATGCGTTATGCGTTATGCGTTATGCGTTATGCGTTATGCGTTATGCGTTATGCGTTATGCGTTATGCGTTATGCGTAGGGCGTTATACGTTTGCGTTATGCATTTTGCGTTATGCGCCATGCGTTATGCGTTATGAGTTATGCATTATGCGTTATGCGTTATGCGTTATGCGTTATACGGCCTGAGTTATGCGTTATGCGTTACACGTTATTGGTTTATGCGTTATGCGTTATGGGTTATGTTTTATGCGTTATGCGTTATGCGTTATGCGTTATGCGTTATGCGTTTTGCGTTATGCGTTATGCGTTATGCGTTATGGGTTATGTTTTATGCGTTATGCGCCATGCGTTATGCGTTATGAGTTATGCGTTATGCGTTATGCGTTATGCGTTATGCGTTATGCGTTATGCGTTATGCGTTGTGCGTTATGCGTTATGCGTTATGCGTTATGCGTTATGCGTTATGCGTTATGCGTTATGCGTTATGCGTTGGGCGTTATACGTTTGCGTTATGCATTTTGCGTTATGCGCCATGCGTTATGCGTTATGAGTTATGCATTATGCGTTATGCGTTATGCGTTATGCGTTATACGGTCTGAGTTATGCGTTATGCGTTACACGTTATTGGTTTATGCGTTATGCGTTATGCGTTATGCGTGATGCGTTATGCGTTATGCGTTATGCGTTATGCGTTATGCGTTATGCGTTATGCGTTATGCGTTCTGCGTTGTTCGTTATGCGTTATGCGTTGGGCGTAATACGTTTGCGTTATGCGTTATGCGTTATGGGTTATGTTTTATGCGTTATGCGTTATGCGTTATGCGTTTTGCGTTATGCGTTATGCGTTATGCGTTATGGGTTATGTTTTATGCGTTATGCGTTATGCGTTATGCGTTATGCGTTTTGCGTTATGCGTTATGCGTTATGCGTTATGGGTTATGTTTTATGCGTTATGCGCCATGCGTTATGCGTTATGAGTTATGCGTTATGCGTTATGCGTTATATGTTATGCGTTATGCGTTATGCGTTATGCGTTATGCGTTATGCGTTATGCGTTATGCGTTATGCGTTATGCGTTATGCGTTATGCGTTATGCGTTATGCGTTATGCGTTATGCGTTATGCGTTGGGCGTTATACGTTTGCGTTATGCATTTTGCGTTATGCGCCATGCGTTATGCGTTATGAGTTATGCATTATGCGTTATGCGTTATGCGTTATGCGTTATACGGTCTGAGTTATGCGTTATGCGTTACACGTTATTGGTTTATGCGTTATGCGTTATGCGTGATGCGTTATGCGTTATGCGTTATGCGTTATGCGTTATGCGTTATGCGTTATGCGTTATGCGTTATGCGTTATGCGTTCTGCGTTGTTCGTTATGCGTTATGCGTTGGGCGTAATACGTTTGCGTTATGCGTTATGCGTTATGGGTTATGTTTTATGCGTTATGCGTTATGCGTTATGCGTTATGCGTTATGCGTTTTGCGTTATGCGTTATGCGTTATGCGTTATGGGTTATGTTTTATGCGTTATGCGTTATGCGTTATGCGTTATGCGTTATGCGTTATGCGTTATGCGTTATGCGTTATGCGTTATGCGTTATGCGTTATGCGTTATGCGTTATGCGTTGTTCGTTATGCGTTATGCGTTGGGCGTTATACGTTTGCGTTATGCGTTATGCGTAATGCGTTATTCTTTATGCGTTATGCGTTATGCGTTATGCATTTTGCGTTATGCGCCATGCGTTATGCGTTATGAGTTATGCGTTATGCGTTAGGCGTTATGCGTCATGCGTTATGCGTTATGCGTTATACGTTATTGGTTTATGCGTTATGCGTTATGCGTTATGCGTTATGCGTTATGCGTTATGGGTCATGCGTTATGCATTATGCGTTATGCGTTTTGCGTTATGCGTTATGCGTTATGCGTTATGCGTTATGCGTTATGCGTTAAGCGTTATGCGTTATGGGTTATGCGTTATGCGTTATGCGTTATGCGTTATGCGTTATGCCATTTGCGTTATGCGTTATGCGTTTTGCGTTATGCGTTATGCGTTATGCGTTATGCGTTATGCGTTATGCGTTAAGCGTTATGCGTTATGCGTTATGCGTTATGCGTTATGCGTTATGCGTTATGCGTTATGCCATTTGCGTTATGCGTTATGCGTTTTGCGTTATACGTTATGCGGTATTCGTTATGCGTTGTGCATTATGCGTTATGAGTTATGCGTTATGGGTTATGGTTTATGCGTTATGAGATATGTGTTATGCGTTATGCGTTATGCGTTAACGTTATGCGTTATGCGTTATGCGTTATGCGTTATGCGTTATGCGTTTTGCGTTATGCGTTATGCGTTATGCGTTATGGGTTATGTTTTATGCGTTATGCGTTATGCGTTATGCGTTATGCGTTATGCGTTATGCGTTATGCGTTATGCGTTATGCGTTGTTCGTTATGCGTTATGCGTTGGGCGTTATACGTTTGCGTTATGCGTTATGCGTAATGCGTTATTCTTTATGCGTTATGCGTTATGCGTTATGCATTTTGCGTTATGCGCCATGCGTTATGCGTTATGAGTTATGCGTTATGCGTTAGGCGTTATGCGTCATGCGTTATGCGTTATGCGTTATACGTTATTGGTTTATGCGTTATGCGTTATGCGTTATGCGTTATGCGTTATGGGTCATGCGTTATGCATTATGCGTTATGCGTTTTGCGTTATGCGTTATGCGTTATGCGTTATGCGTTATGCGTTAAGCGTTATGCGTTATGCGTTATGCGTTATGCGTTATGCGTTATGCGTTATGCGTTATGCCATTTGCGTTATGCGTTATGCGTTTTGCGTTATGCGTTATGCGTTATGCGTTATGCGTTATGCGTTATGCGTTAAGCGTTATGCGTTATGCGTTATGCGTTATGCGTTATGCGTTATGCCATTTGCGTTATGCGTTATGCGTTTTGCGTTATACGTTATGTGGTATTCGTTATGCGTTGTGCATTATGCGTTATGAGTTATGCGTTATGGGTTATGGTTTATGCGTTATGAGATATGTGTTATGCGTTATGCGCCATGCGCCATGCGTTATGCCATATGAGTTATGCGTTATGCGTTATGCGTTATGCGTTATGCGTTATACGGTTTGAGTTATGCGTTATGCGTTATGCGTTATGCGTTTTGCGTTATGCGTTATGCGTTATGCGTTATGCGTTGGGCGTTATACGTTTGCGTTATGCATTTTGCGTTATGCGCCATGCGTTATGCGTTATGAGTTATGCATTATGCGTTATGCGTTATGCGTTATGCGTTATGCGTTATACGGTCTGAGTTATGCGTTATGCGTTACACGTTATTGGTTTATGCGTTATGCGTTATGCGTTATGCGTTATGCGTTATGCGTTATGCGTTATGCGTTATGCGTTATGCGTTCTGCGTTGTTCGTTATGCGTTATGCGTTGGGCGTAATACGTTTGCGTTATGCGTTATGCGTTATGGGTTATGTTTTATGCGTTATGCGTTATGCGTTATGCGTTTTGCGTTATGCGTTATGCGTTATGCGTTATGCATTTTGCGTTATGCGCCATGCGTTATGCGTTATGAGTTATGCGTTATGCGTTAGGCGTTATGCGTTAGGCGTTATGCGTAATGCGTTATGCTTTATGCGTTATGCGTTATGCGTTATGCATTTTGCGTTATGCGCCATGCGTTATGCGTTATGAGTTATGCGTTATGCGTTATGCGTTATGCGTTATGCGTTATACGGTTTGAGTTATGCGTTATGCGTTATGCGTTTTGCGTTATGCGTTATGCGTTATGCGTCATGCGTTGTTCGTTATGCGTTATGCGCCATTTGTTATGCGTTATGAGTTATGCGTTATGCGTTATGCGTTATGTGTTATGCGTTATACGGTTTGAGTTATGCGTTATGCGTTATGCGTTATGGGTTATGTTTTATGCGTTATGCGTTATGCGTTATGCGTTATGCGTTATGTGTTATGCGTTATGCGTTATGCATTTTGCGTTATGCGTTGGGCGTTATACGTTTGCGTTATGCGTTATGCGTTATGCGTTATACGGTTTGAGTTATGCGTTATGCGTTATGCGTTATGCGTTATGCGTTATGCGTTATGCGTTATGCGTTCTGCGTTGTTCGTTATGCGTTATGCGTTGGGCGTAATACGTTTGCGTTATGCGTTATGCGTTATGGGTTATGTTTTATGCGTTATGCGTTATGCGTTATGCGTTATGCGTTTTGCGTTATGCGTTATGCGTTATGCGTTATGCGTTATGCGTTCTGCGTTGTTCGTTATGCGTTATGCGTTGGGCGTAATACGTTTGCGTTATGCGTTATGCGTTATGGGTTATGTTTTATGCGTTATGCGTTATGCGTTATGCGTTTTGCGTTATGCGTTATGCGTTATGCGTTATGGGTTATGTTTTATGCGTTATGCGCCATGCGTTATGCGTTATGAGTTATGCGTTATGCGTTATGCGTTATGCGTTATGCGTTATGCGTTATGCGTTATGCGTTATGCGTTATGCGTTATGCGTTATGCGTTATGCGTTATGCGTTATGCGTTATGCGTTATGCGTTATGCGTTATGCGTTGGGCGTTATACGTTTGCGTTATGCATTTTGCGTTATGCGCCATGCGTTATGCGTTATGAGTTATGCATTATGCGTCATGCGTTATGCGTTATGCGTTATGCGTTACACGTTATTGGTTTATGCGTTATGTGTTATGCGTGATGCGTTATGCGTTATGCGTTATGCGTTATGCGTTATGCGTTATGCGTTATGCGTTATGCGTTCTGCGTTGTTCGTTATGCGTTATGCGTTGGGCGTAATACGTTTGCGTTATGCGTTATGGGTTATGTTTTATGCGTTATGCGTTATGCGTTATGCGTTATGCGTTATGCGTTTTGCGTTATGCGTTATGCGTTATGCGTTATGGGTTATGTTTTATGCGTTATGCGTTATGCGTTATGCGTTATGCGTTATGCGTTATGCGTTATGCGTTATGCGTTATGCGTTATGCGTTGTTCGTTATGCGTTATGCGTTGGGCGTTATACGTTTGCGTTATGCGTTATGCGTAATGCGTTATTCTTTATGCGTTATGCGTTATGCGTTTTGCGTTATGCGTTATGCGTTTTGCGTTATGCGTTATGCGTTATGCGTTATGGGTTATGTTTTATGCGTTATGCGTTATGCGTTATGCGTTATGCGTTATGCGTTATGCGTTATGCGTTATGCGTTATGCGTTATGCGTTATGCGTTATGCGTTGTTCGTTATGCGTTATGCGTTGGGCGTTATACGTTTGCGTTATGCGTTATGCGTTATGCATTTTGCGTTATGCGCCATGCGTTATGCGTTATGAGTTATGCGTTATGCGTTAGGCGTTATGCGTCATGCGTTATGCGTTATGCGTTATACGTTATTGGTTTATGCGTTATGCGTTATGCGTTATGCGTTATGGGTCATGCGTTATGCATTATGCGTTATGCGTTTTGCGTTATGCGTTATGCGTTATGCGTTATGCGTTATGCGTTATGCGTTATGCTTTATGCGTTATGCGTTATGCGTTATGCATTTTGCGTTATGCGCCATGCGGTTATGGTTTATGCGTTATGAGATATGTGTTATGCGTTATGCGTTATGCGTTAACGTTATGCGTTATGCGTTATGCGTTATGCGTTTTGCGTCATGCGTTATGCGTTATGCGTTATGGGTTATGTTGTATGCGTTATGCGTTATGCGTTATGCGTTATGCGTTATGCGTTTTGCGTTGTTCGTTATGCGTTATGCGTTATGCGTTATGCGTTATGCGTTATGCGTTATGCGTTATGCTTTATGCGTTATGCGTTATGCGTTATGCATTTTGCGTTATGCGCCATGCGCCATGCGTTATGCGTTATGAGTTATGCGTTATGCGTTATGCGTTATGCGTTATACGGTTTGAGTTATGCGTTATGCGTTATGCGTTATGCGTTATGCGTTCTGCGTTGTTCGTTATGCGTTATGCGTTGGGCATAATACGTTTGCGTTATGCGTTATGCGTTATGGGTTATGTTTTATGCGTTATGCGTTATGCGTTATGCGTTATGCGTTATGCGTTATGGGTTATGTTTTATGCGTTATGCGTTATGCGTTATGTGTTATGCGTTATGCGTTATGCATTTTGCGTTATGCGTTGGGCGTTATACGTTTGCGTTATGCGTTATGCGTTATGCGTTATACGGCTTGAGTTATGCGTTATGCGTTATGCGTTATGCGTTATGCGTTATGCGTTATGCGTTATGCGTTATGCGTTCTGCGTTGTTCGTTATGCGTTATGCGTTGGGCGTAATACGTTTGCGTTATGCGTTATGCGTTATGGGTTATGTTTTATGCGTTATGCGTTATGCGTTATGCGTTTTGCGTTATGCGTTATGCGTTATGCGTTATGCGTTATGCGTTATACGGTCTGAGTTATGCGTTATGCGTTACACGTTATTGGTTTATGCGTTATGCGTTATGCGTGATGCGTGATGCGTGATGCGTTATGCGTTATGCGTTATGCGTTATGCGTTATGCGTTATGCGTTATGCGTTCTGCGTTGTTCGTTATGCGTTATGCGTTATGCGTTATGCGTTATACCGTCTGAGTTATGCGTTATGCGTTACACGTTATTGGTTTATGCGTTATGCGTTATGCGTGATGCGTGATGCGTGATGCGTTGTGCGTTGTTCGTTATGCGTTATGCGTTGGGCGTAATACGTTTGCGTTATGCGTTATGCGTTATGGGTTATGTTTTATGCGTTATGCGTTATGCGTTATGCGTTTTGCGTTATGCGTTATGCGTTATGCGTTATACGGTCTGAGTTATGCGTTATGCGTTACACGTTATTGGTTTATGCGTTATGCGTTATGCGTGATGCGTGATGCGTGATGCGTTATGCGTTATGCGTTATGCGTTATGCGTTATGCGTTATGCGTTATGCGTTATGCGTTCTGCGTTGTTCGTTATGCGTTATGCGTTGGGCGTAATACGTTTGCGTTATGCGTTATGCGTTATGGGTTATGTTTTATGCGTTATGCGTTATGCGTTATGCGTTATGCGTTATGCGTTTTGCGTTATGCGTTATGCGTTATGCGTTATGCGTTATGGGTTATGCGTTAACGTTATGCGTTATGCCTTTTACGTTATGGGTTATGCGTTTTGCGTTATACGTTATGCGATATGCGTTATGCGTTATGCGTTATGCGTTATGCGTTATGCGTTATGCGTTATGCGTTATGCGTTATGCGTTATACGTTATTGGTTTATGCGTTATGCGTTATGCGTTATGCGTTATGGGTCATGCGTTATGCGTTATGCGTTATGCATATTGCGTTATGCGCCATGCGTTATGCGTTATGAGTTATGCGTTATGCGTTAGGCGTTATGCGTTATGCGTTATGCGTTATGCGTTATACGTTATTGGTTTATGCGTTATGCGTTATGCGTTATGCGTTATGGGTCATGCGTTATGCATTATGCGTTATGCGTTTTGCGTTATGCGTTATGCGTTATGCGTTATGCGTTATGCGTTATGCGTTATGCGTTAAGCGTTATGCGTTATGCGTTATGCGTTATGCGTTATGCGTTATGCGTTATGCGTTATGCGTTATGCGTTATGCCATTTGCGTTATGCGTTATGCGTTTTGCGTTATACTTTATGCGGTATTCGTTATGCGTTGTGCATTATGCGTTATGAGTTATGCGTTATGGGTTATGGTTTATGCGTTATGCGATATGTGTTATGCGTTATGCGTTATGCGTTAACGTTATGCGTTATGCCTTTTACGTTATGGGTTATGCGTTATGCGTTTTGCGTTATACGTTATGCGATATGCGTTATGCGTTATGCGTTATGCGTTATGCGTTATGCGTTAGGCGTGATGCGTTATGCGTTATGCGTTATGCGTTATGCGTTATGCGTGATGCGTTATGCATTATGCGTTATGCGTTATGCGTTATGCGTTATGCGTTATGCGTTATGCGTTATGCGTTATGCGTTATGCGTTATGCGTTATGCGTTATGCGTTATGCGTTAAGCGTTATGCGTTATGCGTTATGCTTTATGCGTTATGCGTTATGCGTTGTGCATTTTGCGTTATGCGCCATGCGTTATGCGTTATGCGTTATGCGTTCTGCGTTGTTCGTTATACGTTATGCATTATGCGTTATGCGTTATGCGTTATGTGTTATGCGTTATGCGTTATGCGTTATGCGTTATGCGTTATGCGTTATGCGTTATGCTTTATGCGTTATGGGTTATACGGTATGAGTTATGCGTTATGCGTTATGCGCCATGCGTTATGCGTTATGAGTTATGCGTTATGCGTTATGCGTTATGCGTTATGAGTTATAAGTTATGCGTTATGCGTTATGCGTTATGCGTTATGCGTTATTCGTTATGCTTTATGCGTTATGCGTTATGCGTTATGCATTTTGCGTTATGCGCCATGCGTTATGCGTTATGAGTTATAAGTTATGCGTTATGCGTTATGCGTTATGCGTTATGAGTTACGCGTTATGCGTTATGCGTTATGCGTTATGCGTTGTTCGTTATGCGTTATGCGTTATGCTTTATGCGTTATGCGTTATACGGTATGAGTTATGCGTTATGCGTTATGCGCCATGCGTTATGCGTTATGCGTTATGCGTTATGCGTTATGCGTTATGCGTTATGAGTTATAAGTTATGCGTAATACGTTTGCGTTATGCGTCATGCGTTATGGGTTATGTTTTATGCGTTATGCGTTATGCGTTATGCGTTATGCGTTATGCGTTTTGCGTTATGCGTTATGCGTTATGCGTTATGGGTTATGTTTTATGCGTTATGCGTTATGCGTTATGCGTTATGCGTTATGCGTTATGCGTTATGCGTTATGCGTTATGTGTTATGCGTTATGCGTTATGCGTTATGCTTTATGCGTTATGCGTTATGCGTTATGCATTTTGCGTTATGCGCCATGCGTTATGCGTTATGTGTTATGCGTTCTGCGTTGTTCGTTATACGTTATGCATTATGCGTTATGCGTTATGCGTTATGTGTTATGCGTTATGCGTTATGCGTTATGCGTTATGCGTTATGCGTTATGCGTTATGCGTTATGCGTTATGCGTTATGCGTTATGCTTTATGCGTTATGCGTTATACGGTATGAGTTATGCGTTATGCGTTATGCGTTATGCGTTATGCGTTATGCGTTATGCGTTATGCGTTATGCGTTATGCGTTATGCATTATGCGTTATGAGTTATGCGTTATGCGTTAAGCGTTATGCGTTTTGCTGTATTCGTTATGCGTTGTGCATTATGAGTTATGCGTTATGTGTTATGCTTTATGCGTTATGCGTTATGCGTTACGCTTTATGCGTTATGCATTATGCGTTATGAGTTATGCGTTATGCGTTATGCGTTATGCGTTATGAGTTATAAGTTATGCGTAATACGTTTGCGTTATGCGTCATGCGTTATGGGTTATGTTTTATGCGTTATGCGTTATGCGTTATGCGTTATGCGTTATGCGTTATGCGTTATGCGTTATGCGTTATGCGTTATGGGTTATGTTTTATGCGTTATGCGTTATGCGTTATGCGTTATGCGTTATGCGTTATGCGTTATGCGTTATGCGTTGTTCGTTATGCGTTATGCGTTGGGCGTTATACGTTTGCGTTATGCGTTATGCGTAATGCGTTATTCTTTATGCGTTATGCGTTATGCGTTATGCATTTTGCGTTATGCGCCATGCGTTATGCGTTATGAGTTATGCGTTATGCGTTAGGCGTTATGCGTTATGCGTTATGCGTTATGCGTTATACGTTATTGGTTTATGCGTTATGCGTTATGCGTTATGCGTTATGGGTCATGCGTTATGCATTATGCGTTATGCGTTTTGCGTTATGCGTTATGCGTTATGCGTTATGCGTTATGCGTTAAGCGTTATGCGTTATGCGTTATGCGTTATGCGTTATGCGTTATGCGTTATGCGTTATGCCATTTGCGTTATGCGTTATGCGTTTTGCGTTATACGTTATGCGGTATTCGTTATGCGTTGTGCATTATGCGTTATGAGTTATGCGTTATGGGTTATGGTTTATGCGTTATGCGATATGTGTTATGCGTTATGCGTTATGCGTTAACGTTATGCGTTATACGGCTTGAGTTATGCGTTATGCGTTATGCGTTATGCGTTATGCGTTATGCGTTATGCGTTATGCGTTATGCGTTCTGCGTTGTTCGTTATGCGTTATGCGTTGGGCGTAATACGTTTGCGTTATGCGTTATGCGTTATGGGTTATGTTTTATGCGTTATGCGTTATGCGTTATGCGTTTTGCGTTATGCGTTATGCGTTATGCGTTATGCGTTATGCGTTATACGGTCTGAGTTATGCGTTATGCGTTACACGTTATTGGTTTATGCGTTATGCGTTATGCGTGATGCGTGATGCGTGATGCGTTATGCGTTATGCGTTATGCGTTATGCGTTATGCGTTATGCGTTATGCGTTCTGCGTTGTTCGTTATGCGTTATGCGTTATGCGTTATGCGTTATACCGTCTGAGTTATGCGTTATGCGTTACACGTTATTGGTTTATGCGTTATGCGTTATGCGTGATGCGTGATGCGTGATGCGTTGTGCGTTGTTCGTTATGCGTTATGCGTTGGGCGTAATACGTTTGCGTTATGCGTTATGCGTTATGGGTTATGTTTTATGCGTTATGCGTTATGCGTTATGCGTTTTGCGTTATGCGTTATGCGTTATGCGTTATACGGTCTGAGTTATGCGTTATGCGTTACACGTTATTGGTTTATGCGTTATGCGTTATGCGTGATGCGTGATGCGTGATGCGTTATGCGTTATGCGTTATGCGTTATGCGTTATGCGTTATGCGTTATGCGTTATGCGTTCTGCGTTGTTCGTTATGCGTTATGCGTTGGGCGTAATACGTTTGCGTTATGCGTTATGCGTTATGGGTTATGTTTTATGCGTTATGCGTTATGCGTTATGCGTTATGCGTTATGCGTTTTGCGTTATGCGTTATGCGTTATGCGTTATGGGTTATGCGTTAACGTTATGCGTTATGCCTTTTACGTTATGGGTTATGCGTTTTGCGTTATACGTTATGCGATATGCGTTATGCGTTATGCGTTATGCGTTATGCGTTATGCGTTATGCGTTATGCGTTATGCGTTATGCGTTATGCGTTATACGTTATTGGTTTATGCGTTATGCGTTATGCGTTATGCGTTATGGGTCATGCGTTATGCGTTATGCGTTATGCATATTGCGTTATGCGCCATGCGTTATGCGTTATGAGTTATGCGTTATGCGTTAGGCGTTATGCGTTATGCGTTATGCGTTATGCGTTATACGTTATTGGTTTATGCGTTATGCGTTATGCGTTATGCGTTATGGGTCATGCGTTATGCATTATGCGTTATGCGTTTTGCGTTATGCGTTATGCGTTATGCGTTATGCGTTATGCGTTATGCGTTATGCGTTAAGCGTTATGCGTTATGCGTTATGCGTTATGCGTTATGCGTTATGCGTTATGCGTTATGCGTTATGCGTTATGCGTTATGCCATTTGCGTTATGCGTTATGCGTTTTGCGTTATACTTTATGCGGTATTCGTTATGCGTTGTGCATTATGCGTTATGAGTTATGCGTTATGGGTTATGGTTTATGCGTTATGCGATATGTGTTATGCGTTATGCGTTATGCGTTAACGTTATGCGTTATGCCTTTTACGTTATGGGTTATGCGTTATGCGTTTTGCGTTATACGTTATGCGATATGCGTTATGCGTTATGCGTTATGCGTTATGCGTTATGCGTTAGGCGTGATGCGTTATGCGTTATGCGTTATGCGTTATGCGTTATGCGTTATGCGTGATGCGTTATGCATTATGCGTTATGCGTTATGCGTTATGCGTTATGCGTTATGCGTTATGCGTTATGCGTTATGCGTTATGCGTTATGCGTTATGCGTTATGCGTTATGCGTTATGCGTTAAGCGTTATGCGTTATGCGTTATGCTTTATGCGTTATGCGTTATGCGTTGTGCATTTTGCGTTATGCGCCATGCGTTATGCGTTATGCGTTATGCGTTCTGCGTTGTTCGTTATACGTTATGCATTATGCGTTATGCGTTATGCGTTATGTGTTATGCGTTATGCGTTATGCGTTATGCGTTATGCGTTATGCGTTATGCGTTATGCTTTATGCGTTATGGGTTATACGGTATGAGTTATGCGTTATGCGTTATGCGCCATGCGTTATGCGTTATGAGTTATGCGTTATGCGTTATGCGTTATGCGTTATGAGTTATAAGTTATGCGTTATGCGTTATGCGTTATGCGTTATGCGTTATACGTTATGCTTTATGCGTTATGCGTTATGCGTTATGCATTTTGCGTTATGCGCCATGCGTTATGCGTTATGAGTTATAAGTTATGCGTTATGCGTTATGCGTTATGCGTTATGAGTTACGCGTTATGCGTTATGCGTTATGCGTTATGCGTTGTTCGTTATGCGTTATGCGTTATGCTTTATGCGTTATGCGTTATACGGTATGAGTTATGCGTTATGCGTTATGCGCCATGCGTTATGCGTTATGAGTTATGCGTTATGCGTTATGCGTTATGCGTTATGAGTTATAAGTTATGCGTAATACGTTTGCGTTATGCGTCATGCGTTATGGGTTATGTTTTATGCGTTATGCGTTATGCGTTATGCGTTATGCGTTATGCGTTTTGCGTTATGCGTTATGCGTTATGCGTTATGGGTTATGTTTTATGCGTTATGCGTTATGCGTTATGCGTTATGCGTTATGCGTTATGCGTTATGCGTTATGCGTTATGTGTTATGCGTTATGCGTTATGCGTTATGCTTTATGCGTTATGCGTTATGCGTTATGCATTTTGCGTTATGCGCCATGCGTTATGCGTTATGTGTTATGCGTTCTGCGTTGTTCGTTATACGTTATGCATTATGCGTTATGCGTTATGCGTTATGTGTTATGCGTTATGCGTTATGCGTTATGCGTTATGCGTTATGCGTTATGCGTTATGCGTTATGCGTTATGCGTTATGCGTTATGCTTTATGCGTTATGCGTTATACGGTATGAGTTATGCGTTATGCGTTATGCGTTATGCGTTATGCGTTATGCGTTATGCGTTATGCGTTATGCGTTATGCGTTATGCATTATGCGTTATGAGTTATGCGTTATGCGTTAAGCGTTATGCGTTTTGCTGTATTCGTTATGCGTTGTGCATTATGAGTTATGCGTTATGTGTTATGCTTTATGCGTTATGCGTTATGCGTTACGCTTTATGCGTTATGCATTATGCGTTATGAGTTATGCGTTATGCGTTATGCGTTATGCGTTATGAGTTATAAGTTATGCGTAATACGTTTGCGTTATGCGTCATGCGTTATGGGTTATGTTTTATGCGTTATGCGTTATGCGTTATGCGTTATGCGTTATGCGTTTTGCGTTATGCGTTATGCGTTATGCGTTATGGGTTATGTTTTATGCGTTATGCGTTATGCGTTATGCGTTATGCGTTATGCGTTATGCGTTATGCGTTATGCGTTATGCGTTGTTCGTTATGCGTTATGCGTTGGGCGTTATACGTTTGCGTTATGCGTTATGCGTAATGCGTTATTCTTTATGCGTTATGCGTTATGCGTTATGCATTTTGCGTTATGCGCCATGCGTTATGCGTTATGAGTTATGCGTTATGCGTTAGGCGTTATGCGTTATGCGTTATGCGTTATGCGTTATACGTTATTGGTTTATGCGTTATGCGTTATGCGTTATGCGTTATGGGTCATGCGTTATGCATTATGCGTTATGCGTTTTGCGTTATGCGTTATGCGTTATGCGTTATGCGTTATGCGTTAAGCGTTATGCGTTATGCGTTATGCGTTATGCGTTATGCGTTATGCGTTATGCCATTTGCGTTATGCGTTATGCGTTTTGCGTTATACGTTATGCGGTATTCGTTATGCGTTGTGCATTATGCGTTATGAGTTATGCGTTATGGGTTATGGTTTATGCGTTATGCGATATGTGTTATGCGTTATGCGTTATGCGTTAACGTTATGCGTTATGCGTTATGCGTTATGCGTTTTGCGTCATGCGTTATGCGTTATGCGTTATGGGTTATGTTTTATGCGTTATGCGTTATGCGTTATGCGTTATGCGTTATGCGTTATGCGTTGTTCGTTATGCGTTATGCGTTGTTCGTTATGCGTTATGTTTTATGCGTTATGGATTATGCTTTATGCGTTATGCGTTATGCGTTATGCATTTTGCGTTATGCGCCATGCGTTATGCGTTATGAGTTATGCGTCATGCGTTGTTCGTTATGCGTTATGCGCCATTTGTTATGCGTTATGAGTTATGCGTTATGCGTTATGCGTTATGTGTTATGCGTTATACGGTTTGAGTTATGCGTTATGCGTTATGCGTTATGGGTTATGTTTTATGCGTTATGCGTTATGCGTTATGTGTTATGCGTTATGCGTTATGCATTTTGCGTTATGCGTTGGGCGTTATACGTTTGCGTTATGCGTTATGCGTTATGCGTTATACGGTTTGAGTTATGCGTTATGCGTTATGCGTTATGCGTTATGCGTTATGCGTTCTGCGTTGTTCGTTATGCGTTATGCGTTGGGCGTAATACGTTTGCGTTATGCGTTATGCGTTATGGGTTATGTTTTATGCGTTATGCGTTATGCGTTATGCGTTTTGCGTTATGCGTTATGCGTTATGCGTTATGCGTTATGCGTTATGCGTTCTGCGTTGTTCGTTATGCGTTATGCGTTGGGTGTAATACGTTTGCGTTATGCGTTATGCGTTATGGGTTATGTTTTATGCGTTATGCGTTATGCGTTATGCGTTATGCGTTTTGTGTTATGCGTTATGCGTTATGCGTTATGGGTTATGTTTCATGCGTTATGCGCCATGCGTTATGCGTTATGAGTTATGCGTTATGCGTTATGCGTTATGCGTTATGCGTTATGCGTAATGCGTTATGCGTTATGCGTTATGCGTTATGCGTTATACGGTCTGAGTTATGCGTTATGCGTTACACGTTATTGGTTTATGCGTTATGCGTTATGCGTGATGCGTGATGCGTGATGCGTTATGCGTTATGCGTTATGCGTTATGCGGTATGCGTTATGCGTTATGCGTTCTGCGTTGTTCGTTATGCGTTATGCGTTGGGCGTAATACGTTTGCGTTATGCGTTATGCGTTATGGGTTATGTTTTATGCGTTATGCGTTATGCGTTATGCGTTATGCGTTATGCGTTTTGCGTTATGCGTTATGCGTTATGCGTTATGGGTTATGTTTTATGCGTTATGCGTTATGCGTTATGCGTTATGCGTTATGCGTTATGCGTTATGCGTTATGCCGTGTTCGTTATGCGTTATGCGTTGGGCGTTATACGTTTGCGTTATGCGTTATGCGTAATGCGTTATTCTTTATGCGTTATGCGTTATGCGTTATGCATATTGCGTTATGCGCCATGCGTTATGCGTTATGAGTTATGCGTTATGCGTTAGGCGTTATGCGTTATGCGTTATGCGTTATACGTTATTGGTTTATGCGTTATGCGTTATGCGTTATGCGTTATGGGTCATGCGTTATGCATTATGCGTTATGCGTTTTGCGTTATGCGTTATGCGTTATGCGTTATGCGTTATGCGTTATGCGTTATGCGTTAAGCGTTATGCGTTATGCGTTATGCGTTATGCGTTATGCGTTATGCGTTATGCGTTATGCGTTATGCGTTATGCCATTTGCGTTATGCGTTATGCGTTTTGCGTTATACGTTATGCGGTATTCGTTATGCGTTGTGCATTATGCGTTATGAGTTATGCGTTATGGGTTATGGTTTATGCGTTATGCGATATGTGTTATGCGTTATGCGTTATGCGTTAACGTTATGCGTTATGCCTTTTACGTTATGGGTTATGCGTTATGCGTTTTGCGTTATACGTTATGCGATATGCGTTATGCGTTATGCGTTATGCGTTATGCGTTAGGCGTGATGCGTTATGCGTTATGCGTTATGCGTTATGCGTTATGCGTGATGCGTTATGCATTATGCGTTATGCGTTATGCGTTATGCGTTATGCGTTATGCGTTATGCGTTATGCGTTATGCGTTATGCGTTATGCGTTATGCGTTATGCGTTATGCGTTATGCGTTAAGCGTTATGCGTTATGCGTTATGCTTTATGCGTTATGCGTTATGCGTTGTGCATTTTGCGTTATGCGCCATGCGTTATGCGTTATGCGTTATGCGTTCTGCGTTGTTCGTTATACGTTATGCATTATGCGTTATGCGTTATGCGTTATGTGTTATGCGTTATGCGTTATGCGTTATGCGTTATGCGTTATGCGTTATGCGTTATGCGTTATGCGTTATGCGTTATGCGTTATGCTTTATGCGTTATGGGTTATACGGTATGAGTTATGCGTTATGCGTTATGCGCCATGCGTTATGCCTTATGAGTTATGCGTTATGCGTTATGCGTTATGCGTTATGAGTTATAAGTTATGCGTTATGCGTTATGCGTTATGCGTTATACGTTATGCTTTATGCGTTATGCGTTATGCGTTATGCATTTTGCGTTATGCGCCATGCGTTATGCGTTATGAGTTATAAGTTATGCGTTATGCGTTATGCGTTATGCGTTATGAGTTACGCGTTATGCGTTATGCGTTATGCGTTATGCGTTGTTCGTTATGCGTTATGCGCCATTTGTTATGCGTTATGAGTTATGCGTTATGCGTTATACGTTATGTGTTATGCGTTATACGGTTTGAGTTATGCGTTATGCGTTATGCGTTATGGGTTATGTTTTATGCGTTATGCGTTATGCGTTATGCGTTATGCGTTATGCGTTATGCGTTATGCATTTTGCGTTATGCGTTGGGCGTTATACGTTTGCGTTATGCGTTATGCGTTATGCGTTATACGGTTTGAGTTATGCGTTATGCGTTATGCGTTATGCGTTATGCGTTATGCGTTATGCGTTCTGCGTTGTTCGTTATGCGTTATGCGTTGGGCGTAATACGTTTGCGTTATGCGTTATGCGTTATGGGTTATGTTTTATGCGTTATGCGTTATGCGTTATGCGTTATGCGTTTTGCGTTATGCGTTATGCGTTATGCGTTATGCGTTATGCGTTATGAGTTATGCATTATGCGTTATGCGTTATGCGTTATGCGTTATACGGTCTGAGTTATGCGTTATGCGTTACACGTTATTGGTTTATGCGTTATGCGTTATGCGTTATGCGTTATGCGTTATGCGTTATGCGTTCTGCGTTGTTCGTTATGCGTTATGCGTTGGGCGTAATACGTTTGCGTTATGCGTTATGCGTTATGGGTTATGTTTTATGCGTTATGCGTTATGCGTTATGCGTTTTGCGTTATGCGTTATGCGTTATGCGTTATGCATTTTGCGTTATGCGCCATGCGTTATGCGTTATGAGTTATGCGTTATGCGTTAGGCGTTATGCGTTATGCGTTATGTGTTATGTTTTATGCGTTATGCGTTATGCGTTATGCGTTATGCGTTATGCGTTATGCGTTATGCGTTATGCGTTATGCGTTGGGCGTTATACGTTTGCGTTATGCGTTATGCGTTATGCGTTATTCTTTATACGTTATGCGTTATGCGTTATGCATTTTGCGTTATGCGCCATGCGTTATGCGTCATGAGTTATGCGTTATGCGTTAGGCGTTATGCGTTATGCGTTATGTGTTATGTTTTATGCGTTATGCGTTATGCGTTATGCGTTATGCGTTATGCGTTATGCGTTATGCGTTATGCGTTGTTCGTTATGCGTTATGCGTTGGGCGTTATACGTTTGCGTTATGCGTTATACGTTATGCGTTATGCTTTATGCGTTATGCGTTATGCGTTATGCATTTTGCGTTATGCGTTATGCGTTATGCGTTATGCGTTATGCGTTATGCGTTATGCGTTATGCGTTATGCGTTATGCGTTATGCGTTATGCGTTATGCGTTATGCGTTATGCGTTATGCGTTAAGCGTTATGAGTTATGCGTTATGCGTTATGCGTTATGTGTTATGCGTTATACGGTTTGAGTTATGCGTTATGCGTTATGCGTTATGCGTTATGGGTTATGTTTTATGCGTTATGCGTTATGCGTTATGTGTTATGCGTTATGCGTTATGCATTTTGCGTTATGCGTTGGGCGTTATACGTTTGCGTTATGCGTTATGCGTTATGCGTTATACGGCTTGAGTTATGCGTTATGCGTTATGCGTTATGCGTTCTGCGTTGTTCGTTATGCGTTATGCGTTGGGCGTAATACGTTTGCGTTATGCGTTATGCGTTATGGGTTATGTTTTATGCGTTATGCGTTATGCGTTATGCGTTTTGCGTTATGCGTTATGCGTTATGCGTTATGCGTTATGCGTTATACGGTCTGAGTTATGCGTTATGCGTTACACGTTATTGGTTTATGCGTTATGCGTTATGCGTGATGCGTGATGCGTGATGCGTTATGCGTTATGCGTTATGCGTTATGCGTTATGCGTTATGCGTTATGCGTTATGCGTTGTTCGTTATGCGTTATGCGTTATGCGTTATGCGTTATACCGTCTGAGTTATGCGTTATGCGTTACACGTTATTGGTTTATGCGTTATGCGTTATGCGTGATGCGTGATGCGTGATGCGTTGTGCGTTGTTCGTTATGCGTTATGCGTTGGGCGTAATACGTTTGCGTTATGCGTTATGCGTTATGGGTTATGTTTTATGCGTTATGCGTTATGCGTTATGCGTTTTGCGTTATGCGTTATGCGTTATGCGTTATACGGTCTGAGTTATGCGTTATGCGTTACACGTTATTGGTTTATGCGTTATGCGTTATGCGTGATGCGTGATGCGTGATGCGTTATGCGTTATGCGTTATGCGTTATGCGTTATGCGTTATGCGTTATGCGTTATGCGTTATGCGTTCTGCGTTGTTCGTTATGCGTTATGCGTTGGGCGTAATACGTTTGCGTTATGCGTTATGCGTTATGGGTTATGTTTTATGCGTTATGCGTTATGCGTTATGCGTTATGCGTTATGCGTTTTGCGTTATGCGTTATGCGTTATGCATATTGCGTTATGCGCCATGCGTTATGCGTTATGAGTTATGCGTTATGCGTTAGGCGTTATGCGTTATGCGTTATGCGTTATGCGTTATACGTTATTGGTTTATGCGTTATGCGTTATGCGTTATGCGTTATGGGTCATGCGTTATGCATTATGCGTTATGCGTTTTGCGTTATGCGTTATGCGTTATGCGTTATGCGTTATGCGTTATGCGTTATGCGTTAAGCGTTATGCGTTATGCGTTATGCGTTATGCGTTATGCGTTATGCGTTATGCGTTATGCGTTATGCGTTATGCCATTTGCGTTATGCGTTATGCGTTTTGCGTTATACTTTATGCGGTATTCGTTATGCGTTGTGCATTATGCGTTATGAGTTATGCGTTATGGGTTATGGTTTATGCGTTATGCGATATGTGTTATGCGTTATGCGTTATGCGTTAACGTTATGCGTTATGCCTTTTACGTTATGGGTTATGCGTTATGCGTTTTGCGTTATACGTTATGCGATATGCGTTATGCGTTATGCGTTATGCGTTATGCGTTAGGCGTGATGCGTTATGCGTTATGCGTTATGCGTTATGCGTTATGCGTGATGCGTTATGCATTATGCGTTATGCGTTATGCGTTATGCGTTATGCGTTATGCGTTATGCGTTATGCGTTATGCGTTATGCGTTATGCGTTATGCGTTATGCGTTATGCGTTCTGCGTTGTTCGTTATGCGTTATGCGTTATGCGTTATGCGTTATACCGTCTGAGTTATGCGTTATGCGTTACACGTTATTGGTTTATGCGTTATGCGTTATGCGTGATGCGTGATGCGTGATGCGTTGTGCGTTGTTCGTTATGCGTTATGCGTTGGGCGTAATACGTTTGCGTTATGCGTTATGCGTTATGGGTTATGTTTTATGCGTTATGCGTTATGCGTTATGCGTTTTGCGTTATGCGTTATGCGTTATGCGTTATACGGTCTGAGTTATGCGTTATGCGTTACACGTTATTGGTTTATGCGTTATGCGTTATGCGTGATGCGTGATGCGTGATGCGTTATGCGTTATGCGTTATGCGTTATGCGTTATGCGTTTTGCGTTATGCGTTATGCGTTATGCGTTATGGGTTATGCGTTAACGTTATGCGTTATGCCTTTTACGTTATGGGTTATGCGTTATGCGTTTTGCGTTATACGTTATGCGATATGCGTTATGCGTTATGCGTTATGCGTTATGCGTTATGCGTTATGCGTTATGCGTTATGCGTTATGCGTTATACGTTATTGGTTTATGCGTTATGCGTTATGCGTTATGCGTTATGGGTCATGCGTTATGCGTTATGCGTTATGCATATTGCGTTATGCGCCATGCGTTATGCGTTATGAGTTATGCGTTATGCGTTAGGCGTTATGCGTTATGCGTTATGCGTTATGCGTTATACGTTATTGGTTTATGCGTTATGCGTTATGCGTTATGCGTTATGGGTCATGCGTTATGCATTATGCGTTATGCGTTTTGCGTTATGCGTTATGCGTTATGCGTTATGCGTTATGCGTTATGCGTTATGCGTTATGCGTTAAGCGTTATGCGTTATGCGTTATGCGTTATGCGTTATGCGTTATGCGTTATGCGTTATGCGTTATGCGTTATGCGTTATGCGTTATGCCATTTGCGTTATGCGTTATGCGTTTTGCGTTATACTTTATGCGGTATTCGTTATGCGTTGTGCATTATGCGTTATGAGTTATGCGTTATGGGTTATGGTTTATGCGTTATGCGATATGTGTTATGCGTTATGCGTTATGCGTTAACGTTATGCGTTATGCCTTTTACGTTATGGGTTATGCGTTATGCGTTTTGCGTTATACGTTATGCGATATGCGTTATGCGTTATGCGTTATGCGTTATGCGTTAGGCGTGATGCGTTATGCGTTATGCGTTATGCGTTATGCGTTATGCGTGATGCGTTATGCATTATGCGTTATGCGTTATGCGTTATGCGTTATGCGTTATGCGTTATGCGTTATGCGTTATGCGTTATGCGTTATGCGTTATGCGTTATGCGTTATGCGTTATGCGTTATGCGTTAAGCGTTATGCGTTATGCGTTATGCTTTATGCGTTATGCGTTATGCGTTGTGCATTTTGCGTTATGCGCCATGCGTTATGCGTTATGCGTTATGCGTTCTGCGTTGTTCGTTATACGTTATGCATTATGCGTTATGCGTTATGCGTTATGTGTTATGCGTTATGCGTTATGCGTTATGCGTTATGCGTTATGCGTTATGCGTTATGCGTTATGCGTTATGCGTTATGCTTTATGCGTTATGGGTTATACGGTATGAGTTATGCGTTATGCGTTATGCGCCATGCGTTATGCGTTATGAGTTATGCGTTATGCGTTATGCGTTATGCGTTATGAGTTATAAGTTATGCGTTATGCGTTATGCGTTATGCGTTATGCGTTATACGTTATGCTTTATGCGTTATGCGTTATGCGTTATGCATTTTGCGTTATGCGCCATGCGTTATGCGTTATGAGTTATAAGTTATGCGTTATGCGTTATGCGTTATGCGTTATGAGTTACGCGTTATGCGTTATGCGTTATGCGTTATGCGTTGTTCGTTATGCGTTATGCTTTATGCTTTATGCGTTATGCGTTATACGGTATGAGTTATGCGTTATGCGTTATGCGCCATGCGTTATGCGTTATGAGTTATGCGTTATGCGTTATGCGTTATGCGTTATGAGTTATAAGTTATGCGTAATACGTTTGCGTTATGCGTCATGCGTTATGGGTTATGTTTTATGCGTTATGCGTTATGCGTTATGCGTTATGCGTTATGCGTTTTGCGTTATGCGTTATGCGTTCTGCGTTGTTCGTTATACGTTATGCATTATGCGTTATGCGTTATGCGTTATGTGTTATGCGTTATGCGTTATGCGTTATGCGTTATGCGTTATGCGTTATGCGTTATGCGTTATGCTTTATGCGTTATGCGTTATGCGTTATACGGTATGAGTTATGCGTTATGCGTTATGCGCCATGCGTTATGCGTTATGAGTTATGCGTTATGCGTTATGCGTTATGCGTTTTGCGTTATACGTTATGCGGTATTCGTTATGCGTTGTGCACTATGCGTTATGAGTTATGCGTTATGGGTTATGGTTTATGCGTTATGCGATATGTGTTATGCGTTATGCGTTATGCGTTAACGTTATGCGTTATGCCTTTTACGTTATGCGTTATGCGTTATGCGTTATGCGTTTTGCGTTATACGTTATGCGATATGCGTTATGCGTTATGCGTTATGCGTTATGCGTTATGCGTGATGCGTTATGCGTTATGCGTTATGCGTTATACGTTATGCGATATGCGTTATGCGTTATGCGTTATGCGTTATGCGTTATGCGTTAAGCGTTATGCGTTATGCGTTATGCTTTATGCGTTATGCGTTATGGGTTATGGTTTATGCGTTATGCGATATGTGTTATGCGTTATGCGTTATGCGTTAACGTTATGCGTTATGCCTTTTACGTTATGCGTTATGCGTTATGCGTTATGCGTTTTGCGTTATACGTTATGCGATATGCGTTATGCGTTATGCGTTATGCGTTATGCGTTATGCGTTATGCATTTTGCGTTATGCGTTGGGCGTTATACGTTTGCGTTATGCGTTATGCGTTATGCGTTATACGATTTGAGTTATGCGTTATGCGTTATGCGTTATGCGTTATGCGTTCTGCGTTGTTCGTTATGCGTTATGCGTTGGGCGTAATACGTTTGCGTTATGCGTTATGCGTTATGGGTTATGTTTTATGCGTTATGCGTTATGCGTTATGCGTTATGCGTTTTGCGTTATGCGGTATGCGTTATGCGTTATGCGTTATGCATTATGCGTTATGCGTTATGCGTTATGCGTTGGGCGTTATACGTTTGCGTTATGCATTTTGCGTTATGCGCCATGCGTTATGCGTTATGAGTTATGCATTATGCGTTATGCGTTATGCGTTATGCGTTATACGGTCTGAGTTATGCGTTATGCGTTACACGTTATTGGTTTATGCGTTATGCGTTATGCGTTATGCGTTATGCGTTATGCGTTATGCGTTATGCGTTATGCGTTATGCGTTCTGCGTTGTTCGTTATGCGTTATGCGTTGGGCGTAATACGTTTGCGTTATGCGTTATGCGTTATGGGTTATGTTTTATGCGTTATGCGTTATGCGTTATGCGTTTTGCGTTATGCGTTATGCGTTATGCGTTATGCGTTATGCATTTTGCGTTATGCGCCATGCGTTATGCGTTATGCGTTCTGCGTTGTTCGTTATGCGTTATGCGTTGGGCGTAATACGTTTGCGTTATGCGTTATGCGTTATGGGTTATGTTTTATGCGTTATGCGTTATGCGTTATGCGTTTTGCGTTATGCGTTATGCGTTATGCGTTATGCATTTTGCGTTATGCGCCATGCGTTATGCGTTATGAGTTATGCGTTATGCGTTTTGCGTTATGCGTTATGCGTTATGCGTTATGCATTTTGCGTTATGCGCCATGCGTTATGCGTTATGAGTTATGCGTTATGCGTTAGGCGTTATGCGTTATGCGTTATGTGTTATGTTTTATGCGTTATGCGTTATGCGTTATGCGTTATGCGTTATGCGTTATGCGTTATGCGTTATGCGTTATGCGTTATGCGTTATGCGTTGGGCGTTATACGTTTGCGTTATGCGTTATGCGTTATGCGTTATTCTTTATACGTTATGCGTTATGCGTTATGCATTTGGCGTTATGCGCCATGCGTTATGCGTCATGAGTTATGCGTTATGCGTTAGGCGTTATGCGTTATGCGTTATGTGTTATGTTTTATGCGTTATGCGTTATGCGTTATGCGTTATGCGTTATGCGTTATGCGTTATGCGTTGTTCGTTATGCGTTATGCGTTGGGCGTTATACGTTTGCGTTATGCGTTATACGTTATGCGTTATGCTTTATGCGTTATGCGTTATGCGTTATGCATTTTGCGTTATGCGCCATGCGTTATGCGTTATGAGTTATGCGTTATGCGTTATGCGTTATGCGTTATACGGTTTGAGTTATGCGTTATGCGTTATGCGTTATGCGTTTTGCGTTATGCGTTATGCGTTATGCGTTATGCGTCATGCGTTATGCGTTATCCGTTATGCGTTATGCGCCATGCGTTATGCGTTATGCATTTTGCGTTATGCGCCATGCGTTATGCGTTATGAGTTATGCGTTATGCGTTTTGCGTTATGCGTTATGCGTTATGCGTTATGCATTTTGCGTTATGCGCCATGCGTTATGCGTTATGAGTTATGCGTTATGCGTTAGGCGTTATGCGTTATGCGTTATGTGTTATGTTTTATGCGTTATGCGTTATGCGTGATGCGTGATGCGTGATGCGTTGTGCGTTGTTCGTTATGCGTTATGCGTTGGGCGTAATACGTTTGCGTTATGCGTTATGCGTTATGGGTTATGTTTTATGCGTTATGCGTTATGCGTTATGCGTTTTGCGTTATGCGTTATGCGTTATGCGTTATACGGTCTGAGTTATGCGTTATGCGTTACACGTTATTGGTTTATGCGTTATGCGTTATGCGTGATGCGTGATGCGTGATGCGTTATGCGTTATGCGTTATGCGTTCTGCGTTGTTCGTTATGCGTTATGCGTTGGGCGTAATACGTTTGCGTTATGCGTTATGCGTTATGGGTCATGTTTTATGCGTTATGCGTTATGCGTTATGCGTTATGCGTTATGCGTTTTGCGTTATGCGTTATGCGTTATGCGTTATGGGTTATGCGTTAACGTTATGCGTTATGCCTTTTACGTTATGGGTTATGCGTTATGCGTTTTGCGTTATACGTTATGCGATATGCGTTATGCGTTATGCGTTATGCGTTATGCGTTATGCGTTATGCGTTATGCGTTATGCGTTATACGTTATTGGTTTATGCGTTATGCGTTATGCGTTATGCGTTATGGGTCATGCGTTATGCGTTATGCGTTATGCATATTGCGTTATGCGCCATGCGTTATGCGTTATGAGTTATGCGTTATGCGTTAGGCGTTATGCGTTATGCGTTATGCGTTATGCGTTATACGTTATTGGTTTATGCGTTATGCGTTATGCGTTATGCGTTATGGGTCATGCGTTATGCATTATGCGTTATGCGTTTTGCGTTATGCGTTATGCGTTATGCGTTATGCGTTATGCGTTATGCGTTATGCGTTATGCGTTAAGCGTTATGCGTTATGCGTTATGCGTTATGCGTTATGCGTTATGCGTTATGCGTTATGCGTTATGCGTTATGCCATTTGCGTTATGCGTTATGCGTTTTGCGTTATACTTTATGCGGTATTCGTTATGCGTTGTGCATTATGCGTTATGAGTTATGCGTTATGGGTTATGGTTTATGCGTTATGCGATATGTGTTATGCGTTATGCGTTATGCGTTAACGTTATGCGTTATGCCTTTTACGTTATGGGTTATGCGTTATGCGTTTTGCGTTATACGTTATGCGATATGCGTTATGCGTTATGCGTTATGCGTTATGCGTTAGGCGTGATGCGTTATGCGTTATGCGTTATGCGTTATGCGTTATGCGTGATGCGTTATGCATTATGCGTTATGCGTTATGCGTTATGCGTTATGCGTTATGCGTTATGCGTTATGCGTTATGCGTTATGCGTTATGCGTTATGCGTTATGCGTTAAGCGTTATGAGTTATGCGTTATGCGTTATGCGTTATGTGTTATGCGTTATACGGTTTGAGTTATGCGTTATGCGTTATGCGTTATGGGTTATGTTTTATGCGTTATGCGTTATGCGTTATGTGTTATGCGTTATGCGTTATGCATTTTGCGTTATGCGTTGGGCGTTATACGTTTGCGTTATGCGTTATGCGTTATGCGTTATACGGCTTGAGTTATGCGTTATGCGTTATGCGTTATGCGTTATGCGTTATGCGTTATGCGTTATGCGTTATGCGTTATGGGTCATGCGTTATGCATTATGCGTTATGCGTTTTGCGTTATGCGTTATGCGTTATGCGTTATGCGTTATGCGTTATGCGTTATGCGTTATGCGTTAAGCGTTATGCGTTATGCGTTATGCGTTATGCGTTATGCGTTATGCGTTATGCGTTATGCGTTATGCGTTATGCCATTTGCGTTATGCGTTATGCGTTTTGCGTTATACTTTATGCGGTATTCGTTATGCGTTGTGCATTATGCGTTATGAGTTATGCGTTATGGGTTATGGTTTATGCGTTATGCGATATGTGTTATGCGTTATGCGTTATGCGTTAACGTTATGCGTTATGCCTTTTACGTTATGGGTTATGCGTTATGCGTTTTGCGTTATACGTTATGCGATATGCGTTATGCGTTATGCGTTATGCGTTATGCGTTAGGCGTGATGCGTTATGCGTTATGCGTTATGCGTTATGCGTGATGCGTTATGCATTATGCGTTATGCGTTATGCGTTATGCGTTATGCGTTATGCGTTATGCGTTATGCGTTATGCGTTATGCGTTATGCGTTATGCGTTATGCGTTAAGCGTTATGAGTTATGCGTTATGCGTTATGCGTTATGTGTTATGCGTTATACGGTTTGAGTTATGCGTTATGCGTTATGCGTTATGGGTTATGTTTTATGCGTTATGCGTTATGCGTTATGTGTTATGCGTTATGCGTTATGCATTTTGCGTTATGCGTTGGGCGTTATACGTTTGCGTTATGCGTTATGCGTTATGCGTTATACGGCTTGAGTTATGCGTTATGCGTTATGCGTTATGCGTTATGCGTTATGCGTTCTGCGTTGTTCGTTATGCGTTATGCGTTGGGCGTAATACGTTTGCGTTATGCGTTATGCGTTATGGGTTATGTTTTATGCGTTATGCGTTATGCGTTATGCGTTTTGCGTTATGCGTTATGCGTTATGCGTTATGCGTTATGCGTTATACGGTCTGAGTTATGCGTTATGCGTTACACGTTATTGGTTTATGCGTTATGCGTTATGCGTGATGCGTGATGCGTGATGCGTTATGCGTTATGCGTTATGCGTTATGCGTTATGCGTTATGCGTTATGCGTTCTGCGTTGTTCGTTATGCGTTATGCGTTATGCGTTATGCGTTATACCGTCTGAGTTATGCGTTATGCGTTACACGTTATTGGTTTATGCGTTATGCGTTATGCGTGATGCGTGATGCGTGATGCGTTGTGCGTTGTTCGTTATGCGTTATGCGTTGGGCGTAATACGTTTGCGTTATGCGTTATGGGTTATGTTTTATGCGTTATGCGTTATGCGTTTTGCGTTATGCGTTATGCGTTATGCGTTATACGGTCTGAGTTATGCGTTATGCGTTACACGTTATTGGTTTATGCGTTATGCGTTATGCGTGATGCGTGATGCGTGATGCGTTATGCGTTATGCGTTATGCGTTATGCGTTATGCGTTATGCGTTCTGCGTTGTTCGTTATGCGTTATGCGTTGGGCGTAATACGTTTGCGTTATGCGTTATGCGTTATGGGTTATGTTTTATGCGTTATGCGTTATGCGTTATGCGTTATGCGTTATGCGTTTTGCGTTATGCGTTATGCGTTATGCGTTATGGGTTATGCGTTAACGTTATGCGTTATGCCTTTTACGTTATGGGTTATGCGTTATGCGTTTTGCGTTATACGTTATGCGATATGCGTTATGCGTTATGCGTTATGCGTTATGCGTTATGCGTTATGCGTTATGCGTTATGCGTTATGCGTTATACGTTATTGGTTTATGCGTTATGCGTTATGCGTTATGCGTTATGGGTCATGCGTTATGCGTTATGCGTTATGCATATTGCGTTATGCGCCATGCGTTATGCGTTATGAGTTATGCGTTATGCGTTAGGCGTTATGCGTTATGCGTTATGCGTTATGCGTTATGCGTTATACGTTATTGGTTTATGCGTTATGCGTTATGCGTTATGCGTTATGGGTCATGCGTTATGCATTATGCGTTATGCGTTTTGCGTTATGCGTTATGCGTTATGCGTTATGCGTTATGCGTTATGCGTTATGCGTTATGCGTTAAGCGTTATGCGTTATGCGTTATGCGTTATGCGTTATGCGTTATGCGTTATGCGTTATGCGTTATGCGTTATGCCATTTGCGTTATGCGTTATGCGTTTTGCGTTATACTTTATGCGGTATTCGTTATGCGTTGTGCATTATGCGTTATGAGTTATGCGTTATGGGTTATGGTTTATGCGTTATGCGATATGTGTTATGCGTTATGCGTTATGTGTTAACGTTATGCGTTATGCCTTTTACGTTATGGGTTATGCGTTATGCGTTTTGCGTTATACGTTATGCGATATGCGTTATGCGTTATGCGTTATGCGTTATGCGTTAGGCGTGATGCGTTATGCGTTATGCGTTATGCGTTATGCGTTATGCGTGATGCGTTATGCATTATGCGTTATGCGTTATGCGTTTTGCGTTATGCGTTATGCGTTATGCGTTATGCGTTATGCGTTATGCGTTATGCGTTATGCGTTATGCGTTATGCGTTAAGCGTTATGCGTTATGCGTTATGCTTTATGCGTTATGCGTTATGCGTTGTGCATTTTGCGTTATGCGCCATGCGTTATGCGTTATGCGTTATGCGTTCTGCGTTGTTCGTTATACGTTATGCATTATGCGTTATGCGTTATGCGTTATGCGTTATGCGTTATGCGTTATGCGTTATGCGTTATGCGTTATGCGTTATGCGTTAAGCGTTATGCGTTATGCGTTATGCTTTATGCGTTATGCGTTATGCGTTGTGCATTTTGCGTTATGCGCCATGCGTTATGCGTTATGCGTTATGCGTTCTGCGTTGTTCGTTATACGTTATGCATTATGCGTTATGCGTTATGCGTTATGTGTTATGCGTTATGCGTTATGCGTTATGCGTTATGCGTTATGCGTTATGCGTTATGCGTTATGCGTTATGCTTTATGCGTTATGGGTTATACGGTATGAGTTATGCGTTATGCGTTATGCGCCATGCGTTATGCGTTATGAGTTATGCGTTATGCGTTATGCGTTATGCGTTATGAGTTATAAGCTATGCGTTATGCGTTATGCGTTATGCGTTATGCGTTATACGTTATGCTTTATGCGTTATGCGTTATGCGTTATGCATTTTGCGTTATGCGCCATGCGTTATGCGTTATGAGTTATAAGTTATGCGTTATGCGTTATGTGTTATGCGTTATGAGTTACGCGTTATGCGTTATGCGTTATGCGTTATGCGTTGTTCGTTATGCGTTATGCGTTATGCTTTATGCGTTATGCGTTATACGGTATGAGTTATGCGTTATGCGTTATGCGCCATGCGTTATGCGTTATGAGTTATGCGTTATGCGTTATGCGTTATGCGTTATGAGTTATAAGTTATGCGTAATACGTTTGCGTTATGCGTCATGCGTTATGGGTTATGTTTTATGCGTTATGCGTTATGCGTTATGCGTTATGCGTTATGCGTTTTGCGTTATGCGTTATGCGTTATGCGTTATGGGTTATGTTTTATGCGTTATGCGTTATGCGTTATGCGTTATGCGTTATGCGTTATGCGTTATGCGTTATGCGTTATGTGTTATGCGTTATGCGTTATGCGTTATGCTTTATGCGTTATGCGTTATGCGTTATGCATTTTGCGTTATGCGCCATGCGTTATGCGTTATGTGTTATGCGTTCTGCGTTGTTCGTTATACGTTATGCATTATGCGTTATGCGTTATGCGTTATGTGTTATGCGTTATGCGTTATGCGTTATACGTTATGCGTTATGCGTTATGCGTTATGCGTTATGCGTTATGCGTTATGCTTTATGCGTTATGCGTTATACGGTATGAGTTATGCGTTATGCGTTATGCGCCATGCGTTATGCGTTATGAGTTATGCGTTATGCGTTATGCGTTATGCGTTATGAGTTATAAGTTATGCGTAATACGTTTGCGTTATGCGTCATGCGTTATGGGTTATGTTTTATGCGTTATGCGTTATGCGTTATGCGTTATGCGTTATGCGTTTTGCGTTATGCGTTATGCGTTATGCGTTATGGGTTATGTTTTGTGCGTTATGCGTTATGCGTTATGCGTTATGCGTTATGCGTTATGCGTTATGCGTTATGCGTTATGCGTTGTTCGTTATGCGTTATGCGTTGGGCGTTATACGTTTGCGTTATGCGTTATGCGTAATGCGTTATTCTTTATGCGTTATGCGTTATGCGTTATGCATTTTGCGTTATGCGCCATGCGTTATGCGTTATGAGTTATGCGTTATGCGTTAGGCGTTATGCGTTATGCGTTATGCGTTATGCGTTATACGTTATTGGTTTATGCGTTATGCGTTATGCGTTATGCGTTATGGGTCATGCGTTATGCATTATGCGTTATGCGTTTTGCGTTATGCGTTATGCGTTATGCGTTATGCGTTATGCGTTATGCGTTAAGCGTTATGCGTTATGCGTTATGCGTTATGCGTTATGCGTTATGCGTTATGCGTTATGCGTTATGCCATTTGCGTTATGCGTTATGCGTTTTGCGTTATACGTTATGCGGTATTCGTTATGCGTTGTGCATTATGCGTTATGAGTTATGCGTTATGGGTTATGGTTTATGCGTTATGCGATATGTGTTATGCGTTATGCGTTATGCGTTAACGTTATGCGTTATGCGTTATGCGTTATGCGTTTTGCGTCATGCGTTATGCGTTATGCGTTATGGGTTATGTTTTATGCGTTATGCGTTATGCGTTATGCGTTATGCGTTGTTCGTTATGCGTTATGCGTTGTTCGTTATGCGTTATGTTTTATGCGTTATGCGTTATGCTTTATGCGTTATGCGTTATGCGTTATGCATTTTGCGTTATGCGCCATGCGTTATGCGTTATGAGTTATGCGTCATGCGTTGTTCGTTATGCGTTATGCGCCATTTGTTATGCGTTATGAGTTATGCGTTATGCGTTATGCGTTATGTGTTATGCGTTATACGGTTTGAGTTATGCGTTATGCGTTATGCGTTATGGGTTATGTTTTATGCGTTATGCGTTATGCGTTATGTGTTATGCGTTATGCGTTATGCGTTATGCGTTATGCGTTGGGCGTTATACGTTTGCGTTATGCGTTATGCGTTATGCGTTATACGGTTTGAGTTATGCGTTATGCGTTATGCGTTATGCGTTATGCGTTATGCGTTATGCGTTCTGCGTTGTTCGTTATGCGTTATGCGTTGGGCGTAATACGTTTGCGTTATGCGTTATGCGTTATGGGTTATGTTTTATGCGTTATGCGTTATGCGTTATGCGTTTTGCGTTATGCGTTATGCGTTATGCGTTATGCGTTATGCGTTATGCGTTCTGCGTTGTTCGTTATGCGTTATGCGTTGGGTGTAATACGTTTGCGTTATGCGTTATGCGTTATGGGTTATGTTTTATGCGTTATGCGTTATGCGTTATGCGTTATGCGTTTTGTGTTATGCGTTATGCGTTATGCGTTATGGGTTATGTTTTATGCGTTATGCGCCATGCGTTATGCGTTATGAGTTATGCGTTATGCGTTATGCGTTATGCGTTATGCGTTATGCGTAATGCGTTATGCGTTATGCGTTATGCGTTATGCGTTATACGGTCTGAGTTATGCGTTATGCGTTACACGTTATTGGTTTATGCGTTATGCGTTATGCGTTATGCGTGATGCGTGATGCGTGATGCGTTATGCGTTATGCGTTATGCGTTATGCGGTATGCGTTATGCGTTATGCGTTCTGCGTTGTTCGTTATGCGTTATGTGTTGGGCGTAATACGTTTGCGTTATGCGTTATGCGTTATGGGTTATGTTTTATGCGTTATGCGTTATGCGTTATGCGTTATGCGTTATGCGTTTTGCGTTATGCGTTATGCGTTATGCGTTATGGGTTATGTTTTATGCGTTATGCGTTATGCGTTATGCGTTATGCGTTATGCGTTATGCGTTATGCGTTATGCCGTGTTCGTTATGCGTTATGCGTTGGGCGTTATGCGTTTGCGTTATGCGTTATGCGTAATGCGTTATTCTTTATGCGTTATGCGTTATGCGTTATGCATATTGCGTTATGCGCCATGCGTTATGCGTTATGAGTTATGCGTTATGCGTTAGGCGTTATGCGTTATGCGTTATGCGTTATGCGTTATACGTTATTGGTTTATGCGTTATGCGTTATGCGTTATGCGTTATGGGTCATGCGTTATGCATTATGCGTTATGCGTTTTGCGTTATGCGTTATGCGTTATGCGTTATGCGTTATGCGTTATGCGTTATGCGTTAAGCGTTATGCGTTATGCGTTATGCGTTATGCGTTATGCGTTATGCGTTATGCGTTATGCCATTTGCGTTATGCGTTTTGCGTTTTGCGTTATACGTTATGCGGTATTCGTTATGCGTTGTGCATTATGCGTTATGAGTTATGCGTTATGGGTTATGGTTTATGCGTTATGCGATATGTGTTATGCGTTATGCGTTATGCGTTAACGTTATGCGTTATGCCTTTTACGTTATGGGTTATGCGTTATGCGTTTTGCGTTATACGTTATGCGATATGCGTTATGCGTTATGCGTTATGCGTTATGCGTTAGGCGTGATGCGTTATGCGTTATGCGTTATGCGTTATGCGTTATGCGTGATGCGTTATGCATTATGCGTTATGCGTTATGCGTTATGCGTTATGCGTTATGCGTTATGCGTTATGCGTTATGCGTTATGCGTTATGCGTTATGCGTTATGCGTTATGCGTTATGCGTTATGCGTTATGCGTTATGCGTTAAGCGTTATGCGTTATGCGTTATGCTTTATGCGTTATGCGTTATGCGTTGTGCATTTTGCGTTATGCGCCATGCGTTATGCGTTATGCGTTATGCGTTCTGCGTTGTTCGTTATACGTTATGCATTATGCGTTATGCGTTATGCGTTATGTGTTATGCGTTATGCGTTATGCGTTATGCGTTATGCGTTATGCGTTATGCGTTATGCGTTATGCGTTATGCGTTATGCTTTATGCGTTATGGGTTATACGGTATGAGTTATGCGTTATGCGTTATGCGCCATGCGTTATGCGTTATGAGTTATGCGTTATGCGTTATGCGTTATGCGTTATGAGTTATAAGTTATGCGTTATGCGTTATGCGTTATGCGTTATACGTTATGCTTTATGCGTTATGCGTTATGCGTTATGCATTTTGCGTTATGCGCCATGCGTTATGCGTTATGAGTTATAAGTTATGCGTTATGCGTTATGCGTTATGTAGGATTGGTATAGTAAGAGCCGTCGGAAATACGATTTGACGAATACAAAGACTTTATCCCTGCTGACTAATTATACAGAAATTGTTCCCAGTCTTGCTCGGGCCACTCGCACTCTCTCTTATTCTTACACTCTTTCTCACTTTCTCTCTACACTATCTCTCTCTCTCTCTCTCTACTCTCTCTCTCTCTCTCTAACCGATTCGACGCTCGCGATTTCAGTTATCTCTCTGCCTTCGGCCGCGACCTACCTCATATATATAGGCCGATCAGCGTACATGTACATATACAAATTGGTTCATATACGCTGATCGCGGTCGTCGCACCTTCGTCGCTTACTCTCTCACGCATTCACACTCTTTCTCTCTCACACTCACTCGCTGGGTCATTAGCCTGTCGCGTGTTTACTTTTCGGCGATCCGCGGGTGTCTTATTCGGCAAAAACGTCTGCCGTTTTTGCTTCTCCGGTCGTTTCAACCGTCGATCGCCTATAAGGATTTTTGCATCCTACATTCGGCCCTCCTGCACTAATATCCGACCCCGGATATTGCCTCATCGTCCTCCTCGCTGACATCTTCGTCGGTTGGCCGAGCCCACGGCTTCATGTAGTCTGCTGCTGTTGATGTTCGGGAGGGCCCCTCGTGGTCTCCTTCCCTCTCAACGACGTAGCGGTCCTTGCGCAGCTTCCTCGCGACCCTGTATGGCCCAAGGAATTTGTTGGCCAACTTTAACCCTGGCCTTTGTTGTGTACGCTTAATTGCTACTAGGTCGCCCTCGCGGTACTCCCTCGCGACTACCCTTTTCTTATTATAACCCTTCCTATTTTCTTTTTGTATCGCCTTGATCGCTTCCCTAGCTTGATCTCGTATTTCGTCTCGCTCGGCTTCAAATTGCGTAACCCACTCTCTTTCTAACACCTCGCGGATTTCGGGACTGTCTTGTAATCTCGCGTCAGTTCCGAAAAGTACTCGGAACGGTGTCGTACCTATGCCTCGGTGCATAGTCGTATTCAAGCATTGCTGCGCCGCTTCTAAATGCTTGTGCCACTCTTCGCATTTCGGATGCGCTAGTTTCGTCAGCAAGGGCACAAGTGTGCGATTCACGCGCTCTACTTGACCGTTCCCTCTAGGAACGCCTGTTGTGATTAGCTGATGCTGGATCTTTTCTTCTTCGCAGTACCTCGCGAATTCTCCCGACGTGAACGCTGCTCCGCGATCCGAAACAATTCTGCGGGGGTTTCCGAAAATGACCGATTGCTTTCGCAGCGTTGCTATAACTTCCGCGGCCCCCGTGCTCTTGGTAGCGTATAGCCACGTGAATTTTGAGAACGCGTCGACTATCACAAAAATGTGCTTATAACTCTTTTTAGTAGAAGGTAACGGTCCGAGGTGGTCTATGTGGAAAGTCTCTAGTGGGATTTCGCCTTTGTCTAATGGATTTAGTAGACCCTCCATCTTACCCTGCTTTCTATTAGCGAGTATGCATGCTACGCAATTCCGTACAACTTTCTCGATTTTGACTCTGGCGTTCGGTAGCCAATAATCGTTGCGGAGTAACGCTTCCGTTTTCGCTACGGAAAAGTGGCCTCTTTCGTGCGCCTGTCGGATGACTTGGTTTTGCATTGCGCTCGGAACTACCAACAATAAACTATCGTCTACATCTTTAAACAATAACTCCCCTCTCACCGTGTAACCCTCGACGTTACCTTTCATCGCCAGATCTAATATCTTTTTTACATCTCTGTCCTCGCGCTGCGCTCTTCTGAACTGTGCTGTTATTGTGCTGTCGCGCGTTTCTATTAACATGCAGTTGGGCAGTGGATTGCGACTAAGGGCGTCGACGTGCATCATATTTTTCCCCGGCCTGTGCTCTATCTCGTACTGGAACTCCTCCAGCAATAAGGCCCACCTCGCGACGCGAATGCACAAGTCCCTCTTCCGCATTGTTAGTGCAAACGCGCGACAGTCCGTGAGTATTTTGAACGGCGTGCCTAACAAATACACCCGGAATTTGCGCAACGATTTTATAATAGCTAATACCTCCAACTCGTAGCTCGTGTACCTCGACTCCGCCGGCGTGGTTTTTCCGCTCGCGTAATAAACAGGGTGCATTTTATTGTCGTCTGTGCTTTTCTGAAGCAGTATTGCGCCGTAGCCGTGCATCGACGCGTCCGTATGCAATTGCGTCTCGGCATCCTGTCTATACAACCGCAATACAGGCTCATCGCTCAATACTTCTTTTAACGTGATAAACGCGGCCCTTTGTTCATCGCCGAATTTGAATGGTGTCTCCGCTTTTAACAAGTTACTCAACGGGCGCGCTATGCTAGCGTAGTGCGGTACGAACTTCCGGAAATATCCGCTTAGCCCTAAAAAGCTTTGAATTTTTTTCACGCTATTTGGTTCGGGGAACTTCCGCACGGCCTCTACCTTGCGTGGTGACGGTCGAACCTGTCCGTTTCGCACGACATGCCCCAAGTACTCCACCTCCTCTTGGAGGACGCAACATTTCTTCCAGTTTATCTCTAGCCCTACTTCGCTCGCAATCGCCAATACCGCTTCCAGTCCGCTTATCCCCGACTCGCGATCCTCGGACGGTATTATAAGATCGTCCATATATGTTATTACGATGTTTCTCCGTATGAGGTCTTTGAAAACGGCGTTTATATACCTCTGAAATACCGACGGCGAATTGCAAAGGCCAAACGGGACTCGGAGAAACTCGTAATGTCCGTCTGGGACGACAAAAGCAGTATACTTTCGACTTTGTTCTTCAAGCGCGACGTGGAAGAACCCGTTTCTCAGATCTAGCGTACTGAAAAATTTCGCGCTCTGCAGCAGATCTAGCTGGTCCTCTATCAACGGCAGTGGGTACCGATCGCGAACTATCTTCTCGTTCAAACGCCTGTAGTCGACGCATAAACGTATTGTTCCGTCCTTTTTTTTTACGATGACGACGGGGCTTGCGTATTCTGACAGAGACGGTTGGATAATCTTTTCCCGCAACCATTCCTCGATCTGCCCATTTACTTTATCGCGTTCCGCTGGCGCTAGCCGCCTCGCTCTTTGGAAAACCGGCTGGTCGTCTCTCAGAACTATCGACATCTTCAGCCCTACCTCCCGTGTCTTAAACGGCGTATATTCGCGAACTAGTTTTTCTACTGCGCTTCTCTGTTCTCCGCGTGGTATATGCGCGACTTCTACATTCCTGTCCGGTACCTCGTCGTTTATACTTATGCGAAATACCTCTGGAAGGTCTCTGTTTTCCGCGCTTTCGTCGTGCGGGGGGCTAATGTGCACCGTTCCGGCTCGCATCCTGACATCTACTGTGTCCAAAAAATCTGCACCGATCAGAAATCCGTACTCGATAATATCGTCGGGGATTACATGGACAACGATCGAATACGTGTTCTCGTCTACCCGTAGCCTCGCTTTGAATTCGCCCAACGTCGCGTTTTCGCCTTGGCCGACCCCACGAAATCTAACTTCCCGTGAGCTTAACGGGGGAGAGCCGATTCTCGCGTATTGCTCGTTTCGCATAAGGCAAAGATCGCTCCCGGTATCGATAAGTGCTGTTAATTCACGACCGTTAACCTCTACTCGTTTCTTGAATTTTGGTGGTCTCACCTCGCTCGCCGTGCAGACGGTTCTGGACTGTTCGCCACCCCTTTTGGGACACCTTGACGCCAAATGACCCCGCCCGCCGCAGTGGAAGCATATCGGCCCCTCCGCCTTCGTGGGACAATGTATCCCGATGTGGTCACGCAGGCCGCAGTTGAAACAGGACCGATCCCTTGACCACCCTCCGCTTACTCGCTCTCTTCTTCCGCTGCTGTACCAGCTGGTCTGTCCGCCACTCTGTCCGCCGTTCTGTCCGCTGCTCCTCACTTCCTGCCGATCCACCCTCCTCGTGGTGCTCTGTTGGCTTCCATCTCGCAGCGTAATCTTTTCGAAGGCCTTCAGCAGCGACGATGTAGACGAATATCCTCCCATCGCGGCCTGGTCCCTCAGGCGCACGTCTGGGATTCCCTCGATCAGGTACTCCACGATTTCTTCGTCGGCTATCGGTACCCGATTTCCCAAAATCACCTTATTGTGTGCATACTCTTGGAACGTCTCGCCCCTCCGCCACGTTCTCTCTTCGAACTGGCGTCGGAGGGCCAATTTGCTCAGCGGGAAATGAAAAACACCCTTCAGTTCCGCTAACAGCGACTGCACGGACATCCCAATGTGCTCCGGTTTCGAATGGAACCACTCCAACGCTCTTCCTTTTAGCCGCATTCCAATGAGAATCTTGGTCGAGCCTTCGTCCAGTCCGTACGTAGATCTGAGCAAAGTCAATTGTCTCTCCCAATTGACAAAATCCTTCGAATCTCCGCTGAAGGGGCTGAGTAGGTCGGCCAGCGTTGTCACTTTCACCCTTGGCGACGCCTCCAACACGTTACTGTGACCCCTGCCTTGTGAGCCAGCCGGTACATTCAGGCTCCCTAACTCACGGGTTACCTGAATTTCCCGTCTCGTGATCTCTAGCTCACGTTGTGCCAACTCCAATTCTTTGCTTCGAAGTTCCATCTGCTGTCGGTGTAGATAGGCCTCCATGCTCTCGTGTGTGATTCCATCGTCTACCCACGCTATCGGGGTTTCGCTGTCGTGAGGTTCCTCTGCTTCAGATAGCTTCTCTTGTTCTTCCAGATCTGTCTTCCATTTTCCAGACGGATCCCGTTCGTGCAGCTTTTTAAGCAGCTCGGATCTGGTCCCTACCGCCGATGCTCCTAGCCTTCTCAACGCTTCTTTCAGCTGTAACACTGAGAAGCTACTAGTGCTCTTCTCTTGCTCCATTGCGACAAATTTCTCCATTTTTATTGCGCGGTAATCTCTGTATTCTTACTTCGAATCCAACGTAACTCAAACGAACCGGACGAGCCCCCAAAAGTTGTAGGATTGGTATAGTAAGAGCCGTCGGAAATACGATTTGACGAATACAAAGACTTTATCCCTGCTGACTAATTATACAGAAATTGTTCCCAGTCTTGCTCGGGCCACTCGCACTCTCTCTTATTCTTACACTCTTTCTCACTTTCTCTCTACACTATCTCTCTCTCTCTCTCTCTACTCTCTCTCTCTCTCTCTAACCGATTCGACGCTCGCGATTTCAGTTATCTCTCTGCCTTCGGCCGCGACCTACCTCATATATATAGGCCGATCAGCGTACATGTACATATACAAATTGGTTCATATACGCTGATCGCGGTCGTCGCACCTTCGTCGCTTACTCTCTCACGCATTCACACTCTTTCTCTCTCACACTCACTCGCTGGGTCATTAGCCTGTCGCGTGTTTACTTTTCGGCGATCCGCGGGTGTCTTATTCGGCAAAAACGTCTGCCGTTTTTGCTTCTCCGGTCGTTTCAACCGTCGATCGCCTATAAGGATTTTTGCATCCTACAGTTATGCGTTATGAGTTACGCGTTATGCGTTATGCGTTATGCGTTATGCGTTGTTCGTTATGCGTTATGCGCCATTTGTTATGCGTTATGAGTTATGCGTTATGCGTTATACGTTATGTGTTATGCGTTATACGGTTTGAGTTATGCGTTATGCGTTATGCGTTATGGGTTATGTTTTATGCGTTATGCGTTATGCGTTATGCGTTATGCGTTATGCGTTATGCGTTATGCGTTATGCATTTTGCGTTATGCGTTGGGCGTTATACGTTTGCGTTATGCGTTATGCGTTATGCGTTATACGGTTTGAGTTATGCGTTATGCGTTATGCGTTATGCGTTATGCGTTATGCGTTATGCGTTCTGCGTTGTTCGTTATGCGTTATGCGTTGGGCGTAATACGTTTGCGTTATGCGTTATGCGTTATGGGTTATGTTTTATGCGTTATGCGTTATGCGTTATGCGTTATGCGTTATGCGTTATGCGTTTTGCGTTATGCGTTATGCGTTATGCGTTATGCGTTATGCGTTATGAGTTATGCATTATGCGTTATGCGTTATGCGTTATGCGTTATACGGTCTGAGTTATGCGTTATGCGTTACACGTTATTGGTTTATGCGTTATGCGTTATGCGTTATGCGTTATGCGTTATGCGTTATGCGTTATGCGTTCTGCGTTGTTCGTTATGCGTTATGCGTTGGGCGTAATACGTTTGCGTTATGCGTTATGCGTTATGGGTTATGTTTTATGCGTTATGCGTTATGCGTTATGCGTTTTGCGTTATGCGTTATGCGTTATGCGTTATGCATTTTGCGTTATGCGCCATGCGTTATGCGTTATGAGTTATGCGTTATGCGTTAGGCGTTATGCGTTATGCGTTATGTGTTATGTTTTATGCGTTATGCGTTATGCGTTATGCGTTATGCGTTATGCGTTATGCGTTATGCGTTATGCGTTATGCGTTATGCGTTATGCGTTGGGCGTTATACGTTTGCGTTATGCGTTATGCGTTATGCGTTATTCTTTATACGTTATGCGTTATGCGTTATGCATTTTGCGTTATGCGCCATGCGTTATGCGTCATGAGTTATGCGTTATGCGTTAGGCGTTATGCGTTATGCGTTATGTGTTATGTTTTATGCGTTATGCGTTATGCGTTATGCGTTATGCGTTATGCGTTATGCGTTATGCGTTGTTCGTTATGCGTTATGCGTTGGGCGTTATACGTTTGCGTTATGCGTTATACGTTATGCGTTATGCTTTATGCGTTATGCGTTATGCGTTATGCATTTTGCGTTATGCGCCATGCGTTATGCGTTATGAGTTATGCGTTATGCGTTATGCGTTATGCGTTATACGGTTTGAGTTATGCGTTATGCGTTATGCGTTATGCGTTTTGCGTTATGCGTTATGCGTTATGCGTCATGCGTTATGCGTTATCCGTTATGCGTTATGCGCCATGCGTTATGCGTTATGAGTTATGCGTTATGCGTTATGCGTTATGCGTTATGCGTTATACGGTTTGAGTTATGCTTTATGCGTTATACGTTATTGGTTTATGCGTTATGCGTTATGCGTTATGCGTTATGCGTTATGGGTCATGCGTTATGCATTATGCGTTATGCGTTTTGCGTTATGCGTTATGCGTTATGCGTTATGCGTTATGCGTTATGCGTTATGCGTTAAGCGTTATGCGTTATGCGTTATGCGTTATGCATTTTGCGTTATGCGCCATGCGTTATGCGTTATGAGTTATGCGTTATGCGTTAGGCGTTATGCGTTATGCGTTATGTGTTATGTTTTATGCGTTATGCGTTATGCGTTATGCGTTATGCGTTATGCGTTATGCGTTATGCGTTATGCGTTATGCGTTATGCGTTATGCGTTATGCGTTATGCGTTGGGCGTTATACGTTTGCGTTATGCGTTATGCGTTATGCGTTATTCTTTATACGTTATGCGTTATGCGTTATGCATTTTGCGTTATGCGCCATGCGTTATGCGTCATGAGTTATGCGTTATGCGTTAGGCGTTATGCGTTATGCGTTATGTGTTATGTTTTATGCGTTATGCGTTATGCGTTATGCGTTATGCGTTATGCGTTATGCGTTATGCGTTATGCGTTATGCGTTGTTCGTTATGCGTTATGCGTTGGGCGTTATACGTTTGCGTTATGCGTTATACGTTATGCGTTATGCTTTATGCGTTATGCGTTATGCGTTATGCATTTTGCGTTATGCGCCATGCGTTATGCGTTATGAGTTATGCGTTATGCGTTATGCGTTATGCGTTATACGGTTTGAGTTATGCGTTATGCGTTATGCGTTATGCGTTTTGCGTTATGCGTTATGCGTTATGCGTCATGCGTTATGCGTTATCCGTTATGCGTTATGCGCCATGCGTTATGCGTTATGAGTTATGCGTTATGCGTTATGCGTTATGCGTTATGCGTTATACGGTTTGAGTTATGCTTTATGCGTTATACGTTATTGGTTTATGCGTTATGCGTTATGCGTTATGCGTTATGCGTTATGGGTCATGCGTTATGCATTATGCGTTATGCGTTTTGCGTTATGCGTTATGCGTTATGAGTTATAAGTTATGCGTTATGCGTTATGCGTTATGCGTTATGCGTTATACGTTATGCTTTATGCGTTATGCGTTATGCGTTATGCATTTTGCGTTATGCGCCATGCGTTATGCGTTATGAGTTATAAGTTATGCGTTATGCGTTATGCGTTATGCGTTATGCGTTATGCGTTAAGCGTTATGCGTTATGCGTTATGCGTTATGCGTTATGCGTTATGCGTTATGCGTTATGCCTTTTGCGTTATGCGTTATGGGTTTTGCGTTATACGTTATGCGGTATTCGTTATGCGTTGTGCATTATGCGTTATGAGTTATGCGTTATGGGTTATGGTTTATGCGTTATGCGATATGTGTTATGCGTTATGCGTTATGCGTTAACGTTATGCGTTATGCCTTTTACGTTATGCGTTATGCGTTATGCGTTATGCGTTTTGCGTTATACGTTATGCGATATGCGTTATGCGTTATGCGTTATGCGTTATGCGTTATGCGTGATGCGTTATGCGTTATGCGTTATGCGTTATGCGTTATGCGTGATGCGTTATGCGTTATGCATTATGCGTTATGCGTTATGCGTTATGCGTTATGCGTTAAGCGTTATGCGTTAAGCGTTATGCGTTAAGCGTTATGCTTTATGCGTTATGCGTTATGCGTTATGCATTTTGCGTTATGCGCCATGCGTTATGCGTTATGCATTATGCGTTCTGCGTTGTTCGTTATACGTTATGCATTATGCGTTATGCGTTATGCGTTATGTGTTATGCGTTATGCGTTATGCGTTATGCGTTATGCGTTATGCGTTATGCGTTATGCTTTATGCGTTATGCGTTATGCGTTATACGGTATGAGTTATGCGTTATGCGTTATGCGCCATGCGTTATGCGTTATGAGTTATGCGTTATGCGTTATGCGTTATGCGTTTTGCGTTATACGTTATGCGGTATTCGTTATGCGTTGTGCATTATGCGTTATGAGTTATGCGTTATGGGTTATGGTTTATGCGTTATGCGATATGTGTTATGCGTTATGCGTTATGCGTTAACGTTATGCGTTATGCCTTTTACGTTATGCGTTATGCGTTATGCGTTATGCGTTTTGCGTTATACGTTATGCGATATGCGTTATGCGTTATGCGTTATGCGTTATGCGTTATGCGTGATGCGTTATGCGTTATGCGTTATGCGTTATACGTTATGCGATATGCGTTATGCGTTATGCGTTATGCGTTATGCGTTAACGTTATGCGTTATGCCTTTTACGTTATGCGTTATGCGTTATGCGTTATGCGTTTTGCGTTATACGTTATGCGATATGCGTTATGCGTTATGCGTTATGCGTTATGCGTTATGCGTGATGCGTTATGCGTTATGCGTTATGCGTTATACGTTATGCGATATGCGTTATGCGTTATGCGTTATGCGTTATGCGTTATGCGTTTTGCGTTATACGTTATGCGATATGCGTTATGCGTTATGCGTTATGCGTTATGCGTTATGCGTTATGCATTTTGCGTTATGCGTTGGGCGTTATACGTTTGCGTTATGCGTTATGCGTTATGCGTTATACGGTTTGAGTTATGCGTTATGCGTTATGCGTTATGCGTTATGCGTTCTGCGTTGTTCGTTATGCGTTATGCGTTGGGCGTAATACGTTTGCGTTATGCGTTATGCGTTATGGGTTATGTTTTATGCGTTATGCGTTATGCGTTATGCGTTATGCGTTTTGCGTTATGCGGTATGCGTTATGCGTTATGCGTTATGCATTATGCGTTATGCGTTATGCGTTATGCGTTGGGCGTTATACGTTTGCGTTATGCATTTTGCGTTATGCGCCATGCGTTATGCGTTATGAGTTATGCATTATGCGTTATGCGTTATGCGTTATGCGTTATACGGTCTGAGTTATGCGTTATGCGTTACACGTTATTGGTTTATGCGTTATGCGTTATGCGTTATGCGTTATGCGTTATGCGTTATGCGTTATGCGTTATGCGTTATGCGTTATGCGTTCTGCGTTGTTCGTTATGCGTTATGCGTTGGGCGTAATACGTTTGCGTTATGCGTTATGCGTTATGGGTTATGTTTTATGCGTTATGCGTTATGCGTTATGCGTTTTGCGTTATGCGTTATGCGTTATGCGTTATGCATTTTGCGTTATGCGCCATGCGTTATGCGTTATGAGTTATGCGTTATGCGTTAGGCGTTATGCGTTATGCGTTATGTGTTATGTTTTATGCGTTTTGCGTTATGCGTTATGCGTTATGCGTTATGCGTTATGCGTTATGCGTTATGCGATATGCGTTATGCGTTATGCGTTATGCGTTATGCGTTATGCGTTATGCGTTGGGCGTTATACGTTTGCGTTATGCGTTATGCGTTATGCGTTATTCTTTATACGTTATGCGTTATGCGTTATGCATTTTGCGTTATGCGCCATGCGTTATGCGTTATGAGTTATGCGTTATGCGTTAGGCGTTATGCGTTATGCGTTATGTGTTATGTTTTATGCGTTATGCGTTATGCGTTATGCGTTATGCGTTATGCGTTATGCGTTATGCGTTGTTCGTTATGCGTTATGCGTTGGGCGTTATACGTTTGCGTTATGCGTTATACGTTATGCGTTATGCTTTATGCGTTATGCGTTATGCGTTATGCATTTTGCGTTATGCGCCATGCGTTATGCGTTATGAGTTATGCGTTATGCGTTATGCGTCATGCGTTATGCGTTATGCGTTATACGGTTTGAGTTATGCGTTATGCGTTATGCGTTATGCGTTTTGCGTTATGCGTTATGCGTTATGCGTCATGCGTTATGCGTTATTCGTTATGCGTTATGCGCCATGCGTTATGCGTTATGAGTTATGCGTTATGCGTTATGCGTTATGCGTTATACGGTTTGAGTTATGCTTTATGCGTTATACGTTATTGGTTTATGCGTTATGCGTTATGCGTTATGCGTTATGCGTTATGGGTCATGCGTTATGCATTATGCGTTATGCGTTTTGCGTTATGCGTTATGCGTTATGCGTTATGCGTTATGCGTTATGCGTTATGCGTTATGCGTTAAGCGTTATGCGTTATGCGTTATGCGTTATGCGTTATGCGTTATGCGTTATGCGTTATGCGTTATGCGTTGTTTGTTATGCGTTATGCGCCATTTGTTATGCGTTATGAGTTATGCGTTATGCGTTATACGTTATGTGTTATGCGTTATACGGTTTGAGTTATGCGTTATGCGTTATGCGTTATGGGTTATGTTTTATGCGTTATGCGTTATGCGTTATGCGTTATGCGTTATGCGTTATGCGTTATGCATTTTGCGTTATGCGTTGGGCGTTATACGTTTGCGTTATGCGTTATGCGTTATGCGTTATACGGTTTGAGTTATGCGTTATGCGTTATGCGTTATGCGTTATGCGTTATGCGTTATGCGTTCTGCGTTGTTCGTTATGCGTTATGCGTTGGGCGTAATACGTTTGCGTTATGCGTTATGCGTTATGGGTTATGTTTTATGCGTTATGCGTTATGCGTTATGCGTTATGCGTTTTGCGTTATGCGTTATGCGTTATGCGTTATGCGTTATGCATTATGCGTTATGCGTTATGCGTTATGCGTTGGGCGTTATACGTTTGCGTTATGCATTTTGCGTTATGCGCCATGCGTTATGCGTTATGAGTTATGCATTATGCGTTATGCGTTATGCGTTATGCGTTATACGGTCTGAGTTATGCGTTATGCGTTACACGTTATTGGTTTATGCGTTATGCGTTATGCGTTATGCGTTATGCGTTATGCGTTATGCGTTCTGCGTTGTTCGTTATGCGTTATGCGTTGGGCGTAATACGTTTGCGTTATGCGTTATGCGTTATGGGTTATGTTTTATGCGTTATGCGTTATGCGTTATGCGTTTTGCGTTATGCGTTATGCGTTATGCGTTATGCATTTTGCGTTATGCGCCATGCGTTATGCGTTATGAGTTATGCGTTATGCGTTTTGCGTTATGCGTTATGCGTTATGCGTTATGCATTTTGCGTTATGCGCCATGCGTTATGCGTTATGAGTTATGCGTTATGCGTTAGGCGTTATGCGTTATGCGTTATGTGTTATGTTTTATGCGTTATGCGTTATGCGTTATGCGTTATGCGTTATGCGTTATGCGTTATGCGTTATGCGTTATGCGTTATGCGTTATGCGTTATGCGTTATGCGTTGGGCGTTATACGTTTGCGTTATGCGTTATGCGTTATGCGTTATTCTTTATACGTTATGCGTTATGCGTTATGCATTTTGCGTTATGCGCCATGCGTTATGCGTCATGAGTTATGCGTTATGCGTTAGGCGTTATGCGTTATGCGTTATGTGTTATGTTTTATGCGTTATGCGTTATGCGTTATGCGTTATGCGTTATGCGTTATGCGTTATGCGTTATGCGTTGTTCGTTTTGCGTTATACGTTATGCGATATGCGTTATGCGTTATGCGTTATGCGTTATGCGTTATGCGTTATGCATTTTGCGTTATGCGTTGGGCGTTATACGTTTGCGTTATGCGTTATGCGTTATGCGTTATACGGTTTGAGTTATGCGTTATGCGTTATGCGTTATGCGTTATGCGTTCTGCGTTGTTCGTTATGCGTTATGCGTTGGGCGTAATACGTTTGCGTTATGCGTTATGCGTTATGGGTTATGTTTTATGCGTTATGCGTTATGCGTTATGCGTTATGCGTTTTGCGTTATGCGGTATGCGTTATGCGTTATGCGTTATGCATTATGCGTTATGCGTTATGCGTTATGCGTTGGGCGTTATACGTTTTCGTTATGCATTTTGCGTTATGCGCCATGCGTTATGCGTTATGAGTTATGCATTATGCGTTATGCGTTATGCGTTATGCGTTATACGGTCTGAGTTATGCGTTATGCGTTACACGTTATTGGTTTATGCGTTATGCGTTATGCGTTATGCGTTGTGCATTTTGCGTTATGCGCCATGCGTTATGCGTTATGCGTTATGCGTTCTGCGTTGTTCGTTATACGTTATGCATTATGCGTTATGCGTTATGCGTTATGCATTTTGCGTTATGCGCCATGCGTTATGCGTTATGAGTTATAAGTTATGCGTTATGCGTTATGCGTTATGCGTTATGAGTTACGCGTTATGCGTTATGCGTTATGCGTTATGCGTTGTTCGTTATGCGTTATGCGTTATGCTTTATGCGTTATGCGTTATACGGTATGAGTTATGCGTTATGCGTTATGCGCCATGCGTTATGCGTTATGAGTTATGCGTTATGCGTTATGCGTTATGCGTTATGAGTTATAAGTTATGCGTAATACGTTTGCGTTATGCGTCATGCGTTATGGGTTATGTTTTATGCGTTATGCGTTATGCGTTATGCGTTATGGGTTATGTTTTATGCGCCATGCGTTATGCGTTATGAGTTATGCGTTATGCGTTATGCGTTATGCGTTATGAGTTATAAGTTATGCGTAATACGTTTGCGTTATGCGTCATGCGTTATGGGTTATGTTTTATGCGTTATGCGTTATGCGTTATGCGTTATGCGTTTTGCGTTATGCGTTATGCGTTATGCGTTATGGGTTATGTTTTATGCGTTATGCGTTATGCGTTATGCGTTATGCGTTATGCGTTATGCGTTATGCGTTATGCGTTGTTCGTTATGCGTTATGCGTTGGGCGTTATACGTTTGCGTTATGCGTTATGCGTAATGCGTTATTCTTTATGCGTTATGCGTTATGCGTTATGCATTTTGCGTTATGCGCCATGCGTTATGCGTTATGAGTTATGCGTTATGCGTTAGGCGTTATGCGTTATGCGTTATGCGTTATGCGTTATACGTTATTGGTTTATGCGTTATGCGTTATGCGTTATGCGTTATGGGTCATGCGTTATGCATTATGCGTTATGCGTTTTGCGTTATGCGTTATGCGTTATGCGTTATGCGTTATGCGTTATGCGTTATGCGTTATGCGTTATGCGTTATGCGTTATGCGTTATGCGTTATGCGTTATGCCATTTGCGTTATGCGTTATGCGTTTTGCGTTATACGTTATGCGGTATTCGTTATGCGTTGTGCATTATGCGTTATGAGTTATGCGTTATGGGTTATGGTTTATGCGTTATGCGATATGTGTTATGCGTTATGCGTTATGCGTTAACGTTATGCGTTATGCGTTATGCGTTATGCGTTATGCGTTATGCGTTATGCGTTATGCGTTATGGGTTATGTTTTATGCGTTATGCGTTATGCGTTATGCGTTATGCGTTATGCGTTGTTCGTTATGCGTTATGCGTTGTTCGTTATGCGTTATGTTTTATGCGTTATGCGTTATGCTTTATGCGTTATGCGTTATGCGTTATGCATTTTGCGTTATGCGCCATGCGTTATGCGTTATGAGTTATGCGTCATGCGTTGTTCGTTATGCGTTATGCGCCATTTGTTATGCGTTATGAGTTATGCGTTATGCGTTATGCGTTATGTGTTATGCGTTATACGGTTTGAGTTATGCGTTATGCGTTATGCGTTATGGGTTATGTTTTATGCGTTATGCGTTATGCGTTATGTGTTATGCGTTATGCGTTATGCATTTTGCGTTATGCGTTGGGCGTTATACGTTTGCGTTATGCGTTATGCGTTATGCGTTATACGGTTTGAGTTATGCGTTATGCGTTATGCGTTATGCGTTATGCGTTATGCGTTATGCGTTCTGCGTTGTTCGTTATGCGTTATGCGTTGGGCGTAATACGTTTGCGTTATGCGTTATGCGTTATGGGTTATGTTTTATGCGTTATGCGTTATGCGTTATGCGTTATGCGTTATGCGTTATGCGTTATGCGTTATGCGTTATGCGTTATGCGTTATGCGTTATGCTTTATGCGTTATGGGTTATACGGTATGAGTTATGCGTTATGCGTTATGCGCCATGCGTTATGCGTTATGAGTTATGCGTTATGCGTTATGCGTTATGCGTTATGAGTTATAAGTTATGCGTTATGCGTTATGCGTTATGCGTTATGCGTTATACGTTATGCTTTATGCGTTATGCGTTATGCGTTATGCATTTTGCGTTATGCGCCATGCGTTATGCGTTATGAGTTATAAGTTATGCGTTATGCGTTATGCGTTATGCGTTATGAGTTACGCGTTATGCGTTATGCGTTATGCGTTATGCGTTGTTCGTTATGCGTTATGCGTTATGCTTTATGCGTTATGCGTTATACGGTATGAGTTATGCGTTATGCGTTATGCGCCATGCGTTATGCGTTATGAGTTATGCGTTATGCGTTATGCGTTATGCGTTATGAGTTATAAGTTATGCGTAATACGTTTGCGTTATGCGTCATGCGTTATGGGTTATGTTTTATGCGTTATGCGTTATGCGTTATGCGTTATGGGTTATGTTTTATGCGCCATGCGTTATGCGTTATGAGTTATGCGTTATGCGTTATGCGTTATGCGTTATGAGTTATAAGTTATGCGTAATACGTTTGCGTTATGCGTCATGCGTTATGGGTTATGTTTTATGCGTTATGCGTTATGCGTTATGCGTTATGCGTTTTGCGTTATGCGTTATGCGTTATGCGTTATGGGTTATGTTTTATGCGTTATGCGTTATGCGTTATGCGTTATGCGTTATGCGTTATGCGTTATGCGTTATGCGTTATGCGTTGTTCGTTATGCGTTATGCGTTGGGCGTTATACGTTTGCGTTATGCGTTATGCGTAATGCGTTATTCTTTATGCGTTATGCGTTATGCGTTATGCATTTTGCGTTATGCGCCATGCGTTATGCGTTATGAGTTATGCGTTATGCGTTAGGCGTTATGCGTTATGCGTTATGCGTTATGCGTTATACGTTATTGGTTTATGCGTTATGCGTTATGCGTTATGCGTTATGGGTCATGCGTTATGCATTATGCGTTATGCGTTTTGCGTTATGCGTTATGCGTTATGCGTTATGCGTTATGCGTTATGCGTTATGCGTTATGCGTTATGCGTTATGCGTTATGCGTTATGCGTTATGCGTTATGCCATTTGCGTTATGCGTTATGCGTTTTGCGTTATACGTTATGCGGTATTCGTTATGCGTTGTGCATTATGCGTTATGAGTTATGCGTTATGGGTTATGGTTTATGCGTTATGCGATATGTGTTATGCGTTATGCGTTATGCGTTAACGTTATGCGTTATGCGTTATGCGTTATGCGTTTTGCGTCATGCGTTATGCGTTATGCGTTATGGGTTATGTTTTATGCGTTATGCGTTATGCGTTATGCGTTATGCGTTATGCGTTGTTCGTTATGCGTTATGCGTTGTTCGTTATGCGTTATGTTTTATGCGTTATGCGTTATGCTTTATGCGTTATGCGTTATGCGTTATGCATTTTGCGTTATGCGCCATGCGTTATGCGTTATGAGTTATGCGTCATGCGTTGTTCGTTATGCGTTATGCGCCATTTGTTATGCGTTATGAGTTATGCGTTATGCGTTATGCGTTATGTGTTATGCGTTATACGGTTTGAGTTATGCGTTATGCGTTATGCGTTATGGGTTATGTTTTATGCGTTATGCGTTATGCGTTATGTGTTATGCGTTATGCGTTATGCATTTTGCGTTATGCGTTGGGCGTTATACGTTTGCGTTATGCGTTATGCGTTATGCGTTATACGGTTTGAGTTATGCGTTATGCGTTATGCGTTATGCGTTATGCGTTATGCGTTATGCGTTCTGCGTTGTTCGTTATGCGTTATGCGTTGGGCGTAATACGTTTGCGTTATGCGTTATGCGTTATGGGTTATGTTTTATGCGTTATGCTTTATGCGTTATGCGTTATGCGTTTTGCGTTATGCGTTATGCGTTATGCGTTATGCGTTATGCATTATGCGTTATGCGTTATGCGTTATGCGTTGGGCGTTATACGTTTGCGTTATGCATTTTGCGTTATGCGCCATGCGTTATGCGTTATGAGTTATGCATTATGCGTTATGCGTTATGCGTTATGCGTTATACGGTCTGAGTTATGCGTTATGCGTTACACGTTATTGGTTTATGCGTTATGCGTTATGCGTTATGCGTTATGCGTTATGCGTTATGCGTTATGCGTTATGCATTATGCGTTATGCGTTATGCGTTATGCGTTGGGCGTTATACGTTTGCGTTATGCATTTTGCGTTATGCGCCATGCGTTATGCGTTATGAGTTATGCATTATGCGTTATGCGTTATGCGTTATGCGTTATACGGTCTGAGTTATGCGTTATGCGTTACACGTTATTGGTTTATGCGTTATGCGTTATGTTTTATGCGTTATGCTTTATGCGTTATGCGTTATGCGTTTTGCGTTATGCGTTATGCGTTATGCGTTATGCGTTATGCATTATGCGTTATGCGTTATGCGTTATGCGTTGGGCGTTATACGTTTGCGTTATGCATTTTGCGTTATGCGCCATGCGTTATGCGTTATGAGTTATGCATTATGCGTTATGCGTTATGCGTTATGCGTTATACGGTCTGAGTTATGCGTTATGCGTTACACGTTATTGGTTTATGCGTTATGCGTTATGCGTTATGCGTTATGCGTTATGCGTTATGCGTTCTGCGTTGTTCGTTATGCGTTATGCGTTGGGCGTAATACGTTTGCGTTATGCGTTATGCGTTATGGGTTATGTTTTATGCGTTATGCGTTATGCGTTATGCGTTATGCGTTTTGCGTTATGCGTTATGCGTTATGCGTTATGCATTTTGCGTTATGCGCCATGCGTTATGCGTTATGAGTTATGCGTTATGCGTTTTGCGTTATGCGTTATGCGTTATGCGTTATGCATTTTGCGTTATGCGCCATGCGTTATGCGTTATGAGTTATGCGTTATGCGTTAGGCGTTATGCGTTATGCGTTATGTGTTATGTTTTATGCGTTATGCGTTATGCGTTATGCGTTATGCGTTATGCGTTATGCGTTATGCGTTATGCGTTATGCGTTATGCGTTGGGCGTTATACGTTTGCGTTATGCGTTATGCGTTATGCGTTATTCTTTATACGTTATGCGTTATGCGTTATGCATTTTGCGTTATGCGCCATGCGTTATGCGTCATGAGTTATGCGTTATGCGTTAGGCGTTATGCGTTATGCGTTATGCGTTATGTGTTATGTTTTATGCGTTATGCGTTATGCGTTATGCGTTATGCGTTATGCGTTATGCGTTATGCGTTATGCGTTGTTCGTTATGCGTTATGCGTTGGGCGTTATACGTTTGCGTTATGCGTTATACGTTATGCGTTATGCTTTATGCGTTATGCGTTATGCGTTATGCATTTTGCGTTATGCGCCATGCGTTATGCGTTATGAGTTATGCGTTATGCGTTATGCGTTATGCGTTATACGGTTTGAGTTATGCGTTATGCGTTATGCGTTTTGCGTTATGCGTTATGCGTTATGCGTTATGCGTCATGCGTTATGCGTTATCCGTTATGCGTTATGCGCCATGCGTTATGCGTTATGCATTTTGCGTTATGCGCCATGCGTTATGCGTTATGAGTTATGCGTTATGCGTTTTGCGTTATGCGTTATGCGTTATGCGTTATGCATTTTGCGTTATGCGCCATGCGTTATGCGTTATGAGTTATGCGTTATGCGTTAGGCGTTATGCGTTATGCGTTATGTGTTATGTTTTATGCGTTATGCGTTATGCGTGATGCGTGATGCGTGATGCGTTGTGCGTTGTTCGTTATGCGTTATGCGTTGGGCGTAATACGTTTGCGTTATGCGTTATGCGTTATGGGTTATGTTTTATGCGTTATGCGTTATGCGTTATGCGTTTTGCGTTATGCGTTATGCGTTATGCGTTATACGGTCTGAGTTATGCGTTATGCGTTACACGTTATTGGTTTATGCGTTTTGCGTTATACGTTATGCGATAAGCGTTATGCGTTATGCGTTATGCGTTATGCGTTATGCGTTATGCGTTATGCGTTATGCGTTATACGTTATTGGTTTATGCGTTATGCGTTATGCGTTATGCGTTATGCGTTATGCGTTATACGTTATTGGTTTATGCGTTATGCGTTATGCGTTATGGGTCATGCGTTATGCGTTATGCGTTATGCATATTGCGTTATGCGCCATGCGTTATGCGTTATGAGTTATGCGTTATGCGTTAGGCGTTATGCGTTATGCGTTATGCGTTATGCGTTATACGTTATTGGTTTATGCGTTATGCGTTATGCGTTATGCGTTATGGGTCATGCGTTATGCATTATGCGTTATGCGTTTTGCGTTATGCGTTATGCGTTATGCGTTATGCGTTATGCGTTATGCGTTATGCGTTATGCGTTATGCGTTAAGCGTTATGCGTTATGCGTTATGCGTTATGCGTTATGCGTTATGCGTTATGCGTTATGCGTTATGCGTTATGCCATTTGCGTTATGCGTTATGCGTTTTGCGTTATACTTTATGCGGTATTCGTTATGCGTTGTGCATTATGCGTTATGAGTTATGCGTTATGGGTTATGGTTTATGCGTTATGCGATATGTGTTATGCGTTATGCGTTATGCGTTAGCGTTATGCGTTAACGTTATGCGTTATGCCTTTTACGTTATGGGTTATGCGTTATGCGTTTTGCGTTATACGTTATGCGATATGCGTTATGCGTTATGCGTTATGCGTTATGCGTTAGGCGTGATGCGTGATGCGTTATGCGTTATGCGTTATGCGTTATGCGTGATGCGTTATGCGTTATGCGTTATGCGTTATGCGTTATGCGTTATGCGTTATGCGTTATGCGTTATGCGTTATGCGTTATGCGTTATGCGTTATGCGTTATGCGTTATGCGTTATGCGTTAAGCGTTATGCGTTATGCGTTATGCTTTATGCGTTATGCGTTATGCGTTGTGCATTTTGCGTTATGCGCCATGCGTTATGCGTTATGCGTTATGCGTTCTGCGTTATTCGTTATACGTTATGCATTATGCGTTATGCGTTATGCGTTATGCGTTATGCGTTATGCGTTATGCGTTATGCGTTATGCGTTATGCGTTATGCGTTATGCGTTATGCGTTATGCGTTATGCTTTATGCGTTATGGGTTATACGGTATGAGTTATGCGTTATGCGTTATGCGCCATGCGTTATGCGTTATGAGTTATGCGTTATGCGTTATGCGTTATGCGTTATGAGTTATAAGTTATGCGTTATGCGTTATGCGTTATGCGTTATGCGTTATACGTTATGCTTTATGCGTTATGCGTTATGCGTTATGCATTTTGCGTTATGCGCCATGCGTTATGCGTTATGAGTTATAAGTTATGCGTTATGCGTTATGCGTTATGCGTTATGAGTTACGCGTTATGCGTTATGCGTTATGCGTTATGCGTTGTTCGTTATGCGTTATGCGTTATGCTTTATGCGTTATGCGTTATACGGTATGAGTTATGCGTTATGCGTTATGCGCCATGCGTTATGCGTTATGAGTTATGCGTTATGCGTTATGCGTTATGCGTTATGAGTTATAAGTTATGCGTAATACGTTTGCGTTATGCGTCATGCGTTATGGGTTATGTTTTATGCGTTATGCGTTATGCGTTATGCGTTATGGGTTATGTTTTATGCGCCATGCGTTATGCGTTATGAGTTATGCGTTATGCGTTATGCGTTATGCGTTATGAGTTATAAGTTATGCGTTATGCGTTATGCGTTATGCGTTATGCGTTATGAGTTATAAGTTATGCGTTATGCGTTATGCGTTATGCGTTATGCGTTATGCGTTATGCGTTCTGCGTTGTTCGTTATGCGTTATGCGTTGGGCGTAATACGTTTGCGTTATGCGTTATGCGTTATGGGTTATGTTTTATGCGTTATGCGTTATGCGTTATGCGTTTTGCGTTATGCGTTATGCGTTATGCGTTATGCGTTATGCGTTATGCGTTCTGCGTTGTTCGTTATGCGTTATGCGTTGGGTGTAATACGTTTGCGTTATGCGTTATGCGTTATGGGTTATGTTTTATGCGTTATGCTTTATGCGTTATGCGTTATGCGTTTTGCGTTATGCGTTATGCGTTATGCGTTATGCGTTATGCATTATGCGTTATGCGTTATGCGTTATGCGTTGGGCGTTATACGTTTGCGTTATGCATTTTGCGTTATGCGCCATGCGTTATGCGTTATGAGTTATGCATTATGCGTTATGCGTTATGCGTTATGCGTTATACGGTCTGAGTTATGCGTTATGCGTTACACGTTATTGGTTTATGCGTTATGCGTTATGCGTTATGCGTTATGCGTTATGCGTTATGCGTTCGGCGTTGTTCGTTATGCGTTATGCGTTGGGCGTAATACGTTTGCGTTATGCGTTATGCGTTATGGGTTATGTTTTATGCGTTATGCGTTATGCGTTATGCGTTTTGCGTTATGCGTTATGCGTTATGCGTTATGCATTTTGCGTTATGCGCCATGCGTTATGCGTTATGAGTTATGCGTTATGCGTTTTGCGTTATGCGTTATGCGTTATGCGTTATGCATTTTGCGTTATGCGCCATGCGTTATGCGTTATGAGTTATGCGTTATGCGTTAGGCGTTATGCGTTATGCGTTATGTGTTATGTTTTATGCGTTATGCGTTATGCGTTATGCGTTATGCGTTATGCGTTATGCGTTATGCGTTATGCGTTATGCGTTATGCGTTGGGCGTTATACGTTTGCGTTATGCGTTATGCGTTATGCGTTATTCTTTATACGTTATGCGTTATGCGTTATGCATTTTGCGTTATGCGCCATGCGTTATGCGTCATGAGTTATGCGTTATGCGTTAGGCGTTATGCGTTATGCGTTATGTGTTATGTTTTATGCGTTATGCGTTATGCGTTATGCGTTATGCGTTATGCGTTATGCGTTATGCGTTATGCGTTGTTCGTTATGCGTTATGCGTTGGGCGTTATACGTTTGCGTTATGCGTTATACGTTATGCGTTATGCTTTATGCGTTATGCGTTATGCGTTATGCATTTTGCGTTATGCGCCATGCGTTATGCGTTATGAGTTATGCGTTATGCGTTATGCGTTATGCGTTATACGGTTTGAGTTATGCGTTATGCGTTATGCGTTATGCGTTTTGCGTTATGCGTTATGCGTTATGCGTTATGCGTTATGCGTTATGCGTTATGCGTTATGCGTTATGCGCCATGCGTTATGCGTTATGCATTTTGCGTTATGCGCCATGCGTTATGCGTTATGAGTTATGCGTTATGCGTTATGCGTTATGCGTTATGCGTTATGCGTTATGCATTTTGCGTTATGCGCCATGCGTTATGCGTTATGAGTTATGCGTTATGCGTTAGGCGTTATGCGTTATGCGTTATGTGTTATGTTTTATGCGTTATGCGTTATGCGTGATGCGTGATGCGTGATGCGTTGTGCGTTGTTCGTTATGCGTTATGCGTTGGGCGTAATACGTTTGCGTTATGCGTTATGCGTTATGGGTTATGCGTTATGCGTTATGCGTTATGCGTTATGCGTTATGCGTTATGCGTTATGCGTTATGCGTTATACGGTCTGAGTTATGCGTTATGCGTTACACGTTATTGGTTTATGCGTTATGCGTTATGCGTGATGCGTGATGCGTGATGCGTTATGCGTTATGCGTTATGCGTTATGCGTTATGCGTTATGCGTTATGCGTACTGCGTTGTTCGTTATGCGTTATGCGTTGGGCGTAATACGTTTGCGTTATGCGTTATGCGTTATGGGTTATGTTTTATGCGTTATGCGTTATGCGTTATGCGTTATGCGTTATGCGTTATGCGTTTTGCGTTATGCGTTATGCGTTATGCGTTATGGGTTATGCGTTAACGTTATGCGTTATGCCTTTTACGTTATGGGTTATGCGTTATGCGTTTTGCGTTATACGTTATGCGATAAGCGTTATGCGTTATGCGTTATGCGTTATGCGTTATGCGTTATGCGTTATGCGTTATGCGTTATGCGTTATACGTTATTGGTTTATGCGTTATGCGTTATGCGTTATGGGTCATGCGTTATGCGTTATGCGTTATGCATATTGCGTTATGCGCCATGCGTTATGCGTTATGAGTTATGCGTTATGCGTTAGGCGTTATGCGTTATGCGTTATGCGTTATGCGTTATACGTTATTGGTTTATGCGTTATGCGTTATGCGTTATGCGTTATGGGTCATGCGTTATGCATTATGCGTTATGCGTTTTGCGTTATGCGTTATGCGTTATGCGTTATGCGTTATGCGTTATGCGTTATGCGTTATGCGTTAAGCGTTATGCGTTATGCGTTATGCGTTATGCGTTATGCGTTATGCGTTATGCGTTATGCGTTATGCGTTATGCCATTTGCGTTATGCGTTATGCGTTTTGCGTTATACTTTATGCGGTATTCGTTATGCGTTGTGCATTATGCGTTATGAGTTATGCGTTATGGGTTATGGTTTATGCGTTATGCGATATGTGTTATGCGTTATGCGTTATGCGTTAGCGTTATGCGTTAACGTTATGCGTTATGCCTTTTACGTTATGGGTTATGCGTTATGCGTTTTGCGTTATACGTTATGCGATATGCGTTATGCGTTATGCGTTATGCGTTATGCGTTAGGCGTGATGCGTGATGCGTTATGCGTTATGCGTTATGCGTTATGCGTGATGCGTTATGCATTATGCGTTATGCGTTATGCGTTATGCGTTATGCGTTATGCGTTATGCGTTATGCGTTATGCGTTATGCGTTATGCGTTATGCGTTATGCGTTATGCGTTATGCGTTAAGCGTTATGCGTTATGCGTTATGCTTTATGCGTTATGCGTTATGCGTTGTGCATTTTGCGTTATGCGCCATGCGTTATGCGTTATGCGTTATGCGTTATGCGTTGTTCGTTATACGTTATGCATTATGCGTTATGCGTTATGCGTTATGTGTTATGCGTTATGCGTTATGCGTTATGCGTTATGCGTTATGCGTTATGCGTTATGCGTTATGCGTTATGCTTTATGCGTTATGGGTTATACGGTATGAGTTATGCGTTATGCGTTATGCGCCATGCGTTATGCGTTATGAGTTATGCGTTATGCGTTATGCGTTATGCGTTATACGTTATGCGTTATGCGTTATGCGTTATGCGTATAACGTATAACGTATAACGTATAACGTATAACGTATAACGTATAACGTATAACGTATAACGTATAACGTATAACGTATAACGTATAACATATAACGTATAACGTATAACGTATAACGTATAACGTATAACGTATAACGTATAACGTATAACGATAAACATATAACGTATAACGTATAACGTATAATGTATAACGTTAAACATATAACGTATAACGTATAACGTATAACGTATAACGAATAACGTACAACGTACAACGTATAACGTATAACGTACAACGTATAACGTATAACGTATAACGTATAACGTATAACGTATAACTTTTAACGTTAAACATATAACGTATAACGTATAACGTTAAACGTATAACGTATAACGTATAACGTATAACGTATAACTTTTAACGTTAAACATATAACGTATAACGTATAACGTTAAACGTATAACGTATAACGTATAACGTATAACGTATAACGTATAACGTATAACGTATAACGTATAACGTATAACGTATAACGTATAACGTATAACGTATAACGTATAACGTATAACGTATAACGTATAACGTATAACGTATAACGTATAACGTATAACGTATAACGTATAACGTATAACGTATAACGTATAACGTATAACGTATAACGTATAACGTATAACGTATAACGTATAACGTATAACGTATAACGTATAACGTATAACGTATAACGTATAACGTATAACGTATAACGTATAACGTATAACGTATAACGTATAACGAATAACGTACAACGTACAACGTATAACGTATAACGTTAAACGTATAACGTATAACGTATAACGTATAACGTATAACTTTTAACGTTAAACATATAACGTATAACGTATAACGTTAAACGTATAACGTATAACGTATAACGTATAACGTATAACTTTTAACGTTAAACATATAACGTATAACGTATAACGTTATACGTATAACGTATAACGTATAACGTATAACGTATAACGTATAACGTATAACGTATAACGTATAACGTATAACGTATAACGTATAACGTATAACGTATAACGTATAACGTATAACGTATAACGTATAACGTATAACGTATAACGTATAACGTATAACGTATAACGTATAACGTATAACGTATAACGTATAACGTATAACGTATAACGTATAACGTATAACGTATAACGTATAACGTATAACGTATAACGTATAACGTATAACGTATAACGTATAACGTATAACGTATAACGTATAACGTATAACGTATAACGTATAACGTATAACGTATAACGTATAACGTATAACGTATAACGTATAACGTATAACGTATAACGTATAACGTATAACGTATAACGTATAACGTATAACGTATAACGTATAACGTATAACGTATAACGTATAACGTATAACGTATAACGTATAACGTATAACGTATAACGTATAACGTATAACGTATAACGTATAACGTATAACGTATAACGTATAACGTATAACGTATAACGTATAACGTATAACGTATAACGTATAACGTATAACGTATAACGTATAACGTATAACGTATAACGTATAACGTATAACGTATAACGTATAACGTATAACGTATAACGATAAACATATAACGTATAACGTATAACGTATAATGTATAACGTTAAACATATAACGTATAACGTATAACGTATAACATATAACGAATAACGTACAACGTACAACGTATATCGTATAACGTACAACGTATAACGTATAACGTATAACGTATAACGTATAACTTTTAACGTTAAACATATAACGTATAACGTATAACGTTAAACGTATAACGTATAACGTATAACGTACAACGTATAACGTATAACGTATAACGTATAACGTATAACGTATAATCTTAAACGTATAACCTATAACGTACAACGTATAACGTTTAGACGTATAACGTATAACGTATAACGTATAACGTATAACGTTAAACATATAACGTACAACGTACAACGTATAACGTATAACGTATAACGTATAACGTATAACGTATAACGTATAACGTATAACGTATAACGTATAACGTATAACGTATAACGTATAACGTATAACGTATAACGTATAACGTATAACGTATAACGTATAACGTATAACGTATAACGTATAACGTATAACGTAAAACGTATAACGTATAACGTATAACGTATAACGTATAACGTATAACGTATAACGTATAACGTATAACGTATAACGTATAACGTATAACGTATAACGTATAACGTATAACGTATAACGTATAACGTATAACGTATAACGTATAACGTATAACGTATAACGTATAACGTATAACGTATAACGTATAACGTATAACGTATAACGTATAACGTATAACGTATAACGTATAACGTATAACGTATAACGTATAACGTATAACGTATAACGTATAACGTATAACGTATAACGTATAACGTATAACGTATAACGTATAACGTATAACGTATAACGTATAACGTATAACGTATAACGTATAACGTATAACGTATAACGTATAACGTATAACGTATAACGTATAACGATAAACATATAACGTATAACGTATAACGTATAATGTATAACGTTAAACATATAACGTATAACGTATAACGTATAACATATAACGAATAACGTACAACGTACAACGTATATCGTATAACGTACAACGTATAACGTATAACGTATAACGTATAACGTATAACTTTTAACGTTAAACATATAACGTATAACGTATAACGTTAAACGTATAACGTATAACGTATAACGTACAACGTATAACGTATAACGTATAACGTATAACGTATAATCTTAAACGTATAACCTATAACGTACAACGTATAACGTTTAGACGTATAACGTATAACGTATAACGTATAACGTATAACGTTAAACATATAACGTACAACGTACAACGTATAACGTATAACGTATAACGTATAACGTATAACGTATAACGTATAACGTATAACGTATAACGTATAACGTATAACGTATAACGTATAACGTATAACGTATAACGTATAACGTATAACGTAAAACGTATAACGTATAACGTATAACGTATAACGTATAACGTATAACGTATAACGTATAACGTATAACGTATAACGTCTAACGTATAACGTATAACGGATAACGTATAACGTATAACGTATAACGTATAACGTATATCGTTAAACATATAACGTATAACGTATAACGCATAACGTATAACGTATAATGTTAAACGTATAACCTATAACGTACAACGTATAACGTTTAAACGTATAACGTATAACGTATAATGTATAACGTTAAACATATAACGTATAACGTATAAAGTATAACGTATAACGTATAACGTATAACGTATAACGTATAACGTATAACGTATAACGTATAACGTATAACGTATAACGTATAACGATAAACATATAACGTATAACGTATAACGTATAATGTATAACGTTAAACATATAACGTATAACGTATAACGTATAACGTATAACGTATAACGAATAACGTACAACGTACAACGTATAACGTATAACGTACAACGTATAACGTATAACGTATAACGTATAACGTATAACGTATAACTTTTAACGTTAAACATATAACGTACAACGTATAACGTTAAACGTATAACGTATAACGTATAACGTATAACGTATAACGTATAACGTATAACGTATAACGTATAACGTATAACGTATAACGTATAACGTATAACGTATAACATATAACGAATAACGTACAACGTACAACGTATAACGTATAACGTACAACGTATAACGTATAACGTATAACGTATAACGTATAACTTTTAACGTTAAACATATAACGTATAACGTATAACGTTAAACGTATAACGTTAAACGTATAACGTATAACGTATAACGTATAACGTTAAACATATAACGTACAACGTACAACGTATAACGTATAACGTATAACGTATAACGTATAACGTATAACGTATAACGTATAACGTATAACGTATAACGTATAACGTATAACGTATAACGTATAACGTATAACGTATAACGTATAACGTATAACGTATAACGTATAACGTATAACGTATAACGTATAACGTATAACGTATAACGTATAACGTATAACGTATAACGTATAACGTATAACGTATAACGTATAACGTATAACGTATAACGTATAACGTATAACGTATAACGTATAACGTATAACGTATAACGTATAACGTATAACGTATAACGTATAACGTATAACGTATAACGTATAACGTATAACGTATAACGTATAACGTATAACGTATAACGTATAACGTATAACGTATAACGTATAACGTATAACGTATAACGTATAACGTATAACGTATAACGTATAACGTATAACGTATAACGTATAACGTATAACGTATAACGTATAACGTATAACGTATAACGTATAACGTATAACGTATAACGTATAACGTATAACGTATAACGTATAACGTATAACGTATAACGTATAACGTATAACGTATAACGTATAACGTATAACGTATAACGTATAACGTATAACGTATAACGTATAACGTATAACGTATAACGTATAACGTATAACGTATAACGTATAACGTATAACGTATAACGTATAACGTATAACGTATAACGTATAACGTATAACGTATAACGTATAACGTATAACGTATAACGTATAACGTATAACGTATAACGTATAACGTATAACGTATAACGTATAACGTATAACGTATAACGTATAACGTATAACGTATAACGTATAACGTATAACGTATAACGTATAACGTATAACGTATAACGTATAACGTATAACGTATAACGTATAACGTATAACGTATAACGTATAACGTATAACGTATAACGTATAACGTATAACGTATAACGTATAACGTATAACGTATAACGTATAACGTATAACGTATAACGTATAACGTATAACGTATAACGTATAACGTATAACGTATAACGTATAACGTATAACGTATAACGTATAACGTATAACGTATAACGTATAACGTATAACGTATAACGTATAACGTATAACGTATAACGTATAACGTATAACGTATAACGTATAACGTATAACGTATAACGTATAACGTATAACGTATAACGTATAACGTATAACGTATAACGTATAACGTATAACGTATAACGTATAACGTATAACGTATAACGTATAACGTATAACGTATAACGTATAACGTATAACGTATAACGTATAACGTATAACGTATAACGATAAACATATAACGTATAACGTATAACGTATAATGTATAACGTTAAACATATAACGTATAACGTATAACGTATAACATATAACGAATAACGTACAACGTACAACGTACAACGTATAACGTATAACGTACAACGTATAACGCATAACGTATAACGTATAACGTATAACTTTTAACGTTAAACATATAACGTATAACGTATAACGTTAAACGTATAACGTATAACGTATAACGTATAACTTTTAACGTTAAACATATAACGTATAACGTATAACGTTAAACGTATAACGTATAACGTATAACGTATAATCTTAAACGTATAACCTATAACGTACAACGTATAATGTTTAGACGTATAACGTATAATGTATAACGTATAACGTTAAACGTATAACGTATAACGTATAACGTATAACGTACAACGTATAACGTATAACGTATAACGTATAACGTATAACGTATAACTTTTAACGTTAAACATATAACGTATAACGTATAACGTTAAACGTATAACGTATAACGTATAACGTATAACGGATAACGTATAACGTATAACGTATAACGTATAACGTATAACGTATAACGTATAACGTATAACGTATAACGTATAACGTATAACGTATAACGTATAACGTATAACGTATAACGTATAACGTATAACGTATAACGTATAACGTATAACGTATAACGTATAACGTATAACGTATAACGTATAACGTATAACGTATAACGTATAACGTATAACGTATAACGTATAACGTATAACGTATAACGTATAACGTATAACGTATAACGTATAACGTATAACGTATAACGTATAACGTATAACGTATAACGTATAACGTATAACGTATAACGTATAACGTATAACGTATAACGTATAACGTATAACGTATAACGTATAACGTATAACGTATAACGTATAACGTATAACGTATAACGTATAACGTATAACGTATAACGTATAACGTATAACGTATAACGTATAACGTATAACGTATAACGTATAACGTATAACGTATAACGTATAACGTATAACGTATAACGTATAACGTATAACGTATAACGTATAACGTATAACGTATAACGTATAACGTATAACGTATAACGTATAACGTATAACGTATAACGTATAACGTATAACGTATAACGTATAACGTATAACGTATAACGTATAACGTATAACGTATAACGTATAACGTATATCGTTAAACATATAACGTATAACGTATACCGCATAACGTATAACGAATAATGTTAAACGTATAACCTATAACGTACAACGTATAACGTTTAAACGTATAAAGTATAATATATAACGTGTAACGTTAAACGTATAACGTATAACGTATAACGTATAACGATAAACATATAACGTATAACGTATAACGTATAATGTATAACGTTAAACATATAACGTATAACGTATAAAGTATAACGTATAACGGATAACGTACAACGTACAACGTATAACGTATAACTTTTAACGTCAAACATATAACGTATAACGTATAACGTTAAACGTATAACGTATAACGTATAACGTTAAACATATAACGTATAACGTATATCGTATAACGTATAACGTATAACCTACAACGATAAACATATAACGTATAACGTATAACGTATAATGTATAACGTATAACGTATAACGTATAACGTATAACGTATAACGTATAACGTATAACGTATAACGTATAACGTATAACGTATAACGTATAACGTATAACGTATAACGTATAACGTATAACGTATAACGTATAACGTATAACGTATAACGTATAACGTATAACGTATAACGTATAACGTATAACGTATAACGTATAACGTATAACTTTTAACGTTAAACGTACATCGTACAACGTATAACGTATAACGTATAACGTATAACGTATAACGTATAACGTACAAAGTACAACGTACAACGTATAACGTATAACGTATAACGTATAACGTATAACGTATAACGTATAACGTATAACGTATAACGTATAACGTATAACGTATAACGTATAACTTTTAACGTTAAACATATAACGTATAACGTATAACGTTAAACGTATAACGTATAACGTATAAGGTATAACGTTAAACATATAACGTATAACGTATATCGTATAACGTATAACGTATAACCTACAACGATAAACATATAACGTATAACGTATAACGTATAATGTATAACGTATAACGTACAACGTACAACGTACAACGTACAACGTATAACGTATAACGTATAACGTATAACGTATAACGTACAAAGTACAACGTACAACGTATAACGTATAACGTATAACGTATAACGTATAACGTATAACATATAACGTATAACGTATAACGTATAACGTATAACGTATAATGTTAAACGTATAACCTATAACGTATAACGTATAACGTTTAGACGTATAACGTATAATGTATAACGTATAACGTTAAACGTATAACGTATAACGTATAACTTTTAACGTTAAACATATAACGTATAACGTTTAACGTATACCGTATAACGTATAACGTATAACGTATAACGAATAACGTATAACGTATAACGTATAACTTTTAACGTTAAACATATAACGTATAACGTATAAAGTATAACGTTAAACATATAACGTATAACGTATATCGTATAACGTATAACGTATAACCTACAACGATAAACATATAACGTATAACGTATAACGAATAATGTATAACGTATAACGTACAACGTACAACGTACAACGTATAACGTATAACGTATAACGTATAACGTATAACGTACAAAGTACAACGTACAACGTATAACGTATAACGTATAACGTATAACGTATAACGTATAACGTATAACGTATAACGTATAACGTATAACGTATAATGTTAAACGTATAACCTATAACGTACAACGTATAACGTATAACGTATAACGTATAATCTTAAACGTATAACCTATAACGTACAACGTATAACGTTTAAACGTATAAAGTATAATGTATAACGTGTAACGTTAAACGTATAACGTATAACGTATAACGATAAACATATAACGTATAACGTATAACGTATAATGTATAACGTTAAACATATATCGTATAACGTATAACGTATAACGTATAACGAATAACGTACAACGTACAACGTATAACGTATAACGTACATCGTATAACGTATAACGTATAATGTATAACGTATAACGTTAAACGTATAACGTATAACGTATAACGTATAACGTATAACGTATAACGTTAAACATATAACGTACAACGTACAACGTATAACGTATAACGTATAACGTATAACGTATAACGTATAACGTATAACGTATAACGTATAACGTATAACGTATAACGTATAACGTATAACGTATAACGTATAACGTATAACGTATAACGTATAACGTATAACGTATAACGTATAACGTATAACGTATAACTTTTAACGTTAAACGTACATCGTACAACGTATAACGTATAACGTATAACGTATAACGTATAACGTACAAAGTACAACGTACAACGTATAACGTATAACGTATAACGTATAACGTATAACGTATAACGTATAACGTATAACGTATAACGTATAACTTTTAACGTTAAACATATAACGTATAACGTATAACGTTAAACGTATAACGTATAACGTATAAGGTATAACGTTAAACATATAACGTATAACGTATATCGTATAACGTATAACGTATAACCTACAACGATAAACATATAACGTATAACGTATAACGTATAATGTATAACGTATAACGTACAACGTACAACGTACAACGTACAACGTATAACGTATAACGTATAACGTATAACGTATAACGTACAAAGTACAACGTACAACGTATAACGTATAACGTATAACGTATAACGTATAACATATAACGTATAACATATAACGTATAACGTATAACGTATAATGTTAAACGTATAACCTATAACGTATAACGTATAACGTTTAGACGTATAACGTATAATGTATAACGTATAACGTTAAACGTATAACGTATAACGTATAACTTTTAACGTTAAACATATAACGTATAACGTTTAACGTATACCGTATAACGTATAACGTATAACGTATAACGAATAACGTATAACGTATAACGTATAACTTTTAACGTTAAACATATAACGTATAACGTATAAAGTATAACGTTAAACATATAACGTATAACGTATATCGTATAACGTATAACGTATAACCTACAACGATAAACATATAACGTATAACGTATAACGTATAATGTATAACGTTAAACATATAACGTATAACATATAACGTATAACGTATAACGTATAACGTATAACGAATAACGTACAACGTACAACGTATAACGTATAACGTACAACGTATAACTCTTAAGGTTAAACATATAACGTATAACGTATAACGTTAAACGTATAACGTATAACGTATAACGTTAAACATATAACGTATAACGTATAACCTTTAACGTATAACGTATAACGTATAACGTATAACGTATAACGTGTAACGTATAACGTATAACGTATAACGTATAACGTATAACGTATAACGTATAACGTATAACGTATAACGTATAACGTATAACGTATAACGTATAACGTGTAACGTTAAACGTATAAAGTATAACGTATAACGTATAACGATAAACATATAACGTATAACGTATAATGTATAACGTTAAACATATAACGTATAACATATAACGTATAACGTATAACGTATAACGTATAACGAATAACGTAGAACGTACAACGTATAACGTATAACGTACAACGTATAACTTTTAACGTATAACGTATAACGTATAACGTGTAACGTATAACGTATAACGTATAACGTATAACGTATAACGTGTAACGTTAAACGTATAAAGTATAACTTATAACGTATAACGATAAACATATAACGTATAACGTATAACGTATAATGTATAACGTTAAACATATAACGTATAACATATAACGTATAACGTATAACGTATAACGTATAACGTATAACGTATAACGTATAACGTATAACGTATAACGTATAACGTATAACGTATAACGTATAACGTATAACGTATAACGTATAACGTATAACGTATAACGTATAACGTATAACGTATAACGTATAACGTATAACGTATAACGTATTACGTATAACGTATAACGTATAACGTATAACGTATAACGTATAACGTATAACGTATAACGTATAACGTATAACGTATAACGTATAACGTATAACGTATAACGTATAACGTATAACGTATAACGTATAACGTATAACGTATAACGTATAACGTATAACGTATAACGTATAACGTATAACGTATAACGTATAACGTATAACGTATAACGTATATCGTTAAACATATAACGTATAACGTATACCGCATAACGTATAACGAATAATGTTAAACGTATAACCTATAACGTACAACGTATAACGTTTAAACGTATAAAGTATAATGTATAACGTGTAACGTTAAACGTATAACGTATAACGTATAACGTATAACGATAAACATATAACGTATAACGTATAACGTATAATGTATAACGTTAAACATATAACGTATAACGAATAAAGTATAACGTATAACGAATAACGTACAACGTACAACGTATAACGTATAACTTTTAACGTCAAACGTATAACGTTAAACGTATAACGTATAACGTATAACGTTAAACATATAACGTATAACGTATATCGTATAACGTATAACGTATAACCTACAACGATAAACATATAACGTATAACGTATAACGTATAATGTATAACGTATAACGTACAACGTACAACGTACAACGTATAACGTATAACGTATAACGTATAACGTATAACGTACAAAGTACAACGTACAACGTATAACGTATAACGTATAACGTATAACGTATAACGTATAACGTATAACGTATAACGTATAACGTATAACGTATAACGTATAACGTATAACGTATAACGTATAACGTATAACGTATAACGTATAACGTATAACGTATAACGTATAACGTATAACGTATAACGTATAACGTATAACGTATAACGTATAACTTTTAACGTTAAACGTACAACGTACAACGTATAACGTATAACGTATAACGTATAACGTATAACGTACAAAGTACAACGTACAACGTATAACGTATAACGTATAACGTATAACGTATAACGTATAACGTACAACGTATAACGTATAACGTATAACGTATAACGTATAACGTATAACTTTTAACGTTAAACATATAACGTATAACGTATAACGTTAAACGTATAACGTATAACGTATAAGGTATAACGTTAAACATATAACGTATAACGTATATCGTATAACGTATAACGTATAACCTACAACGATAAACATATAACGTATAACGTATAACGTATAATGTATAACGTATAACGTACAACGTACAACGTACAACGTACAACGTATAACGTATAACGTATAACGTATAACGTACAAAGTACAACGTACAACGTATAACGTATAACGTATAACGTATAACGTATAACGTATAACGTATAACGTATAACGTATAACGTATAACGTATAACGTATAATGTTAAACGTATAACCTATAACGTATAACGTATAACGTTTAGACGTATAACGTATAATGTATAACGTATAACGTTAAACGTATAACGTATAACGTATAACTTTTAACGTTAAACATATAACGTATAACGTTTAACGTATACCGTATAACGTATAACGTATAACGTATAACGAATAACGTACAACGTACAACGTATAACGTATAACGTATAACGTATAACTTTTAACGTTAAACATATAACGTATAACGTATAAAGTATAACGTTAAACATATAACGTATAACGTATAACGTATAACGTATAACGTATAACGTATAACGTATAACGTATAACGTATAACGATAAACATATAACGTATAACGTATGACGTATAATGTATAAGGTTAAACATATAACGTATAACGTATAACGTATAACGTGTAACGTATAACGTATAACGAATAACGTACAACGTACAACGTATAACGTATAACGTACAACGTATGACGTATAACGTATAACGTACAACGTATAACGTATAACGTATAACTTTTAACGTTAAACATATAACGTATAACGTATAACGTTAAACGTATAACGTATAACGTATAACGTATAACGTATAACGTTAAACATATAACGTATAACGTATATCGTATAACGTATAACGTATAACCTACAACGATAAACATATAACGTATAACGTATAACGTATAATGTATAACGTATAACGTACAACGTACAACGTACAACGTATAACGTATAACGTATAAGTATAACGTATAACGTATAACGTACAAAGTACAACGTACAACGTATAACGTATAACGTATAACGTATAACGTATAACGTATAACGTATAACGTATAACGTATAACGTATAACGTATAACGTATAACGATAAACATATAACGTATAACGTATAACGTATAATGTATAACGTTAAACATATATCGTATAACGTATAACGTATAACGTATAACGAATAACGTACAACGTACAACGTATAACGTATAACGTACATCGTATAACGTATAACGTATAATGTATAACGTATAACGTTAAACGTATAACGTATAACGTATAACGTATAACGTATAACGTATAACGTTAAACATATAACGTACAACGTACAACGTATAACGTATAAGGTATAACGTATAACGTATAACGTATAACGTATAACCTTTAACGTATAACGTATAACGTATAACGTATAACGTGTAACGTATAACGTATAACGTATAACGTATAACGTATAACGTATAACGTATAACGTATAACGTATAACGTGTAACGTATAACGTATAACGTATAACGTATAACGTGTAACGTTAAACGTATAAAGTATAACGTATAACGTATAACGATAAACATATAACGTATAACGTATAACGTATAATGTATAACGTTAAACATATAACGTATAACATATAACGTATAACGTATAACGTATAACGTATAACGAATAACGTACAACGTACAACGTATAACGTATAACGTACAACGTATAACTTTTAAGGTTAAACATATAACGTATAACGTATAACGTTAAACGTATAACGTATAACGTATAACGTTAAACATATAACGTATAACGTATATCGTATAACGTATAACGTATAACCTACAACGATAAACATATAACGTATAACGTATAACGTATAATGTATAACGTATAACGTACAACGTACAACGTACAACGTATAACGTATAACGTATAACGAATAACGTATAACGTACAAAGTACAACGTACAACGTACAACGTATAACGTATAACGTATAACGTATAACGTATAACGTATAACGTATAACGTATAACGTATAACGTATAACGTATAACGTATAACGTATAACGTATAACGTATAACGTATAACGTATAACGTATAACGTATAACGTATAACGTATAACGTATAACGTATAACGTATAACGTATAACGTATAACGTATAACGTATAACGTATAACGTATAACGTATAACGTATAACGTATAACGTATAACGTATAACGTATAACGTATAACGTATAACGTATAACGTATAACGTATAACGTATAACGTATAACGTATAACGTATAACGTATAACGTATAACGTATAACGTATAACGTATAACGTATAACGTATAACGTATAACGTATAACGTATAACGTATAACGTATAACGTATAACGTATAACGTATAACGTATAACGTATAACGTATAACGTATAACGTATAACGTATAACGTATAACGTATAACGAATAACGTACAACGTACAACGTACAACGTATAACGTATAACGTATAACGTATAACTTTAACGTTAAACATATAACGTATAACGTATAACGTATAACGTATAACGTATAACGTATAACGTATAACGTATAACGTATAACGTATAACGTATAACGTATAACGTATAACGTTAAACATATAACGTACAACGTACAACGTATAACGTATAACGTATAACGTATAACGTATAACGTATAACGTATAACGTATAACGTATAACGTATAACGTATAACGTATAACCTACAACGATAAACATATAACGTATAACGTATAACGTATAATGTATAACGTATAACGTACAACGTACAACGTACAACGTACAACGTATAACGTATAACGTATAACGTATAACGTATAACGTACAAAGTACAACGTACAACGTATAACGTATAACGTATAACGTATAACGTATAACGTATAACGTATAACGTATAACGTATAACGTATAACGAATAACGTACAACGTACAACGTATAACGTATAACGTACATCGTATAACGTATAACGTATAATGTATAACGTATAACGTTAAACGTATAACGTATAACGTATAACGTGTAACGTATAACGTATAACGTTAAACATATAACGTACAACGTACAACGTATAACGTATAAGGTATAACGTATAACGTATAACGTATAACGTATAACCTTTAACGTATAACGTATAACGTTAAACATATAACGTATAACATATAACGTATAACGTATAACGTATAACGTATAACGAATAACGTACAACGTACAACGTATAACGTATAACGTACAACGTATAACTTTTAAGGTTAAACATATAACGTATAACGTATAACGTTAAACGTATAACGTATAACGTATAACGTTAAACATATAACGTATAACGTATATCGTATAACGTATAACGTATAACCTACAACGATAAACATATAACGTATAACGTATAACGTATAATGTATAACGTATAACGTACAACGTACAACGTACAACGTATAACGTATAACGTATAACGAATAACGTATAACGTACAAAGTACAACGTACAACGTATAACGTATAACGTATAACGTATAACGTATAACGTATAACGTATAACGTATAACGTATAACGTATAACGTATAACGTATAACGTATAACGTATAACGTATAACGTATAACGTATAACGTATAACGTATAACGTATAACGTATAACGTATAACGTATAACGTATAACGTATAACGTATAACGTATAACGTATAACGTATAACGTATAACGTATAACGTATAACGTATAACGTATAACGTATAACGTATAACGTATAACGTATAACGTATAACGTATAACGTATAACGTATAACGTATAACGTATAACGTATAACGTATAACGTATAACGTATAACGTATAACGTATAACGTATAACGTATAACGTATAACGTATAACGTATAACGTATAACGTATAATGTATAACGTATAACGTACAACGTACAACGTACAACGTACAACGTATAACGTATAACGTATAACGTATAACGTATAACGTACAAAGTACAACGTACAACGTATAACGTATAACGTATAACGTATAACGTATAACGTATAACGTATAACGTATAACGTATAACGTATAACGTATAACGTATAACGTATAACGTATAACGTATAACGTATAATGTTAAACGTATAACCTATAACGTATAACGTATAACGTTTAGACGTATAACGTATAATGTATAACGTATAACGTTAAACGTATAACGTATAACGTATAACTTTTAACGTTAAACATATAACGTATAACGTATAACGTATACCGTATAACGTATAACGTATAACGTATAACGAATAACGTACAACGTACAACGTACAACGTATAACGTATAACGTATAACGTATAACTTTTAACGTTAAACATATAACGTATAACGTATAAAGTATAACGTTAAACATATAACGTATAACGTATAACGTATAACGTATAACGTATAACGTATAACGTATAACGTATAACGTATAACGTATAACGTATAACGTATAACGTATAACGTATAACGATAAACATATAACGTATAACGTATGACGTATAATGTATAACGTTAAACATATAACGTATAACGTATAACGTATAACGTGTAACGTATAACGTATAACGAATAACGTACAACGTACAACGTATAACGTATAACGTACAACGTATAACGTATAACGTATAACGTACAACGTATAACGTATAACGTATAACTTTTAACGTTAAACATATAACGTATAACGTATAACGTATAACGTATAACGTATAACGTATAACGTTTAACGTATACCGTATAACGTATAACGTATAACGTATAACGAATAACGTACAACGTACAACGTACAACGTATAACGTATAACGTATAACGTATAACGTATAACGTATAACGTATAACGTATAACGTATAACGTATAACGTATAACGTATAACGTATAACGTATAACGTATAACGTATAACGTATAACGTATAACGTATAACGTATAACGTATAACGTATAACGTATAACGTATAACGTATAACGTATAACGTATAACGTATAACGTATAACGTATAACGTATAACGTATAACGTATAACGTATAACGTATAACGTATAACGTATAACGTATAACGTATAACGTATAACGTATAACGTATAACGTATAACGAATAACGTACAACGTACAACGTACAACGTATAACGTATAACGTATAACGTATAACTTTAACGTTAAACATATAACGTATAACGTATAACGTATAACGTATAACGTATAACGTATAACGTATAACGTATAACGTATAACGTATAACGTATAACGTATAACGTATAACGTATAACGTTAAACATATAACGTACAACGTACAACGTATAACGTATAACGTATAACGTATAACGTATAACGTATAACGTATAACGTATAACGTATAACGTATAACGTATAACGTATAACCTACAACGATAAACATATAACGTATAACGTATAACGTATAATGTATAACGTATAACGTACAACGTACAACGTACAACGTACAACGTATAACGTATAACGTATAACGTATAACGTATAACGTACAAAGTACAACGTACAACGTATAACGTATAACGTATAACGTATAACGTATAACGTATAACGTATAACGTATAACGTATAACGTATAACGAATAACGTACAACGTACAACGTATAACGTATAACGTACATCGTATAACGTATAACGTATAATGTATAACGTATAACGTTAAACGTATAACGTATAACGTATAACGTGTAACGTATAACGTATAACGTTAAACATATAACGTACAACGTACAACGTATAACGTATAAGGTATAACGTATAACGTATAACGTATAACGTATAACCTTTAACGTATAACGTATAACGTTAAACATATAACGTATAACATATAACGTATAACGTATAACGTATAACGTATAACGAATAACGTACAACGTACAACGTATAACGTATAACGTACAACGTATAACTTTTAAGGTTAAACATATAACGTATAACGTATAACGTATAACGTATAACGTATAACGTATAACGTTAAACATATAACGTATAACGTATATCGTATAACGTATAACGTATAACCTACAACGATAAACATATAACGTATAACGTATAACGTATAATGTATAACGTATAACGTACAACGTACAACGTACAACGTATAACGTATAACGTATAACGAATAACGTATAACGTACAAAGTACAACGTACAACGTATAACGTATAACGTATAACGTATAACGTATAACGTATAACGTATAACGTATAACGTATAACGTATAACGTATAACGTATAACGTATAACGTATAACGTATAACGTATAACGTATAACGTATAACGTATAACGTATAACGTATAACGTATAACGTATAACGTATAATGTATAACGTATAACGTACAACGTACAACGTACAACGTACAACGTATAACGTATAACGTATAACGTATAACGTATAACGTACAAAGTACAACGTACAACGTATAACGTATAACGTATAACGTATAACGTATAACGTATAACGTATAACGTATAACGTATAACGTATAACGTATAACGTATAACGTATAACGTATAACGTATAACGTATAATGTTAAACGTATAACCTATAACGTATAACGTATAACGTTTAGACGTATAACGTATAATGTATAACGTATAACGTTAAACGTATAACGTATAACGTATAACTTTTAACGTTAAACATATAACGTATAACGTTTAACGTATACCGTATAACGTATAACGTATAACGTATAACGAATAACGTACAACGTACAACGTACAACGTATAACGTATAACGTATAACGTATAACTTTTAACGTTAAACATATAACGTATAACGTATAAAGTATAACGTTAAACATATAACGTATAACGTATAATGTATAACGTATAACGTATAACGTATAACGTATAACGTATAACGTATAACGTATAACGTATAACGTATAACGTATAACGTATAACGATAAACATATAACGTATAACGTATAACGTATAATGTATAACGTTAAACATATAACGTATAACGTATAACGTATAACGTGTAACGTATAACGTATAACGAATAACGTACAACGTACAACGTATAACGTATAACGTACAACGTATAACGTATAACGTATAACGTTAAACGTATAACGTATAACGTATAACTTTTAACGTTAAACATATAACGTATAACGTATAACGTATAACGTATAACGTATAACGTATAACGTATAACGTATACCGTATAACGTATAACGTATAACGTATAACGAATAACGTACAACGTACAACGTACAACGTATAACGTATAACGAATAACGTATAACTTTTAACGTTAAACATATAACGTATAACGTATAAAGTATAACGTTAAACATATAACGTATAACGTATAACGTATGACGTATAATGTATAACGTTAAACATATAACGTATAACGTATAACGTATAACGTGTAACGTATAACGTATAACGAATAACGTACAACGTACAACGTATAACGTATAACGTACAACGTATAACGTATAACGTATAACGTACAACGTATAACGTATAACGTATAACTTTTAACGTTAAACATATAACGTATAACGTATAACGTATAACGTATAACGTATAACGTATAACGTATAACGTATAACGTATAACGTATAACGTATAACGTATAACGTATAACGTATAACGTATAACGTATAACGTATAACGTATAACGTATAACGTATAACGTATAACGTATAACGTATAACGTATAACGTATAACGTATAACGTATAACGTATAACGTATAACGTATAACGTATAACGTATAACGTATAACGTATAACGTATAACGTATAACGTATAACGTATAACGTATAACGTATAACGTATAACGTATAACGTATAACGTATAACGTATAACGTATAACGTATAACGTATAACGTATAACGTATAACGTATAACGTATAACGTATAACGTATAACGTATAACGTATAACGTATAACGTATAACGTATAACGTATAACGTATAACGTATAACGAATAACGTATAACGTATAACGTATAACGTATAACGTATAACGTATAACGTATAACGTATAACGTATAACGTATAACGTATAACGTATAACGTATAACGTATAACGTATAACGTATAACGTATAACGTATAACGTATAACGTATAACGTATAACGTATAACGAATAACGTACAACGTACAACGTACAACGTATAACGTATAACGTATAACGTATAACTTTAACGTTAAACATATAACGTATAACGTATAACGTATAACGTATAACGTATAACGTATAACGTATAACGTATAACGTATAACGTATAACGTATAACGTATAACGTATAACGTATAACGTATAACGTATAACGTTAAACATATAACGTACAACGTACAACGTATAACGTATAACGTATAACGTATAACGTATAACGTATAACGTATAACGTATAACGTATAACGTATAACGTATAACGTATAACCTACAACGATAAACATATAACGTATAACGTATAACGTATAATGTATAACGTATAACGTACAACGTACAACGTACAACGTACAACGTATAACGTATAACGTATAACGTATAACGTATAACGTACAAAGTACAACGTACAACGTATAACGTATAACGTATAACGTATAACGTATAACGTATAACGTATAACGTATAACGTATAACGTATAACGTATAACGTATAACGTATAACGTATAACGTATAACGTATAATGTTAAACATATAACCTATAACGTATAACGTATAACGTTTAGACGTATAACGTATAATGTATAACGTATAACGTTAAACGTATAACGTATAACGTATAACTTTTAACGTTAAACATATAACGTATAACGTTTAACGTATACCGTATAACGTATAACGTATAACGTATAACGAATAACGTACAACGTACAACGTACAACGTATAACGTATAACGTATAACGTATAACTTTTAACGTTAAACATATAACGTATAACGTATAAAGTATAACGTTAAACATATAACGTATAACGTATAATGTATAACGTATAACGTATAACGTATAACGTATAACGTATAACGTATAACGATAAACATATAACGTATAACGTATTACGTATAATGTATAACGTTAAACATATAACGTATAACGTATAACGTATAACGTATAACGTATAACGTATAACGAATAACGTACAACGTACAACGTATAACGTATAACGTACAACGTATAACGTATAACGTATAACGTACAACGTATAACGTATAACGTATAACTTTTAACGTTAAACATATAACGTATAACGTATAACGTATAACGTATAACGTACAACGTATAACGTATAACGTATAACGTATAACGTATAACGTATAACGTATAACGTATAACGTATAACGTATAACGTATAACGTATAACGTATAACGTATAACGTATAACGTATAACGTATAACGTATAACGTATAACGTATAACGTATAACGTATAACGTATAACGTATAACGTATAACGTATAACGTATAACGTATAACGTATAACGTATAACGTATAACGTATAACGTATAACGTATAACGTATAACGTATAACGTATAACGTATAACGTATAACGTATAACGTATAACGTATAACGTATAACGTATAACGTATAACGTATAACGTATAACGTATAACGTATAACGTATAACGTATAACGTATAACGTATAACTTTTAACGTTAAACATATAACGTATAACGTTTAACGTATACCGTATAACGTATAACGTATAACGTATAACGAATAACGTACAACGTACAACGTACAACGTATAACGTATAACGTATAACGTATAACTTTTAACGTTAAACATATAACGTATAACGTATAAAGTATAACGTTAAACATATAACGTATAACGTATAATGTATAACGTATAACGTATAACGTATAACGTATAACGTATAACGTATAACGTATAACGTATAACGTATAACGTATAACGTATAACGTATAACGATAAACATATAACGTATAACGTATAACGTATAATGTATAACGTTAAACATATAACGTATAACGTATAACGTATAACGTGTAACGTATAACGTATAACGAATAACGTACAACGTACAACGTATAACGTATAACGTACAACGTATAACGTATAACGTATAACGTACAACGTATAACGTATAACGTATAACTTTTAATGTTAAACGTATAACGTATAACGTATAACTTTTAACGAAAACATATAACGTATAACGTATAACGTATAACGTATACCGTATAACGTATAACGTATAACGTATAACGAATAACGTACAACGTACAACGTACAACGTATAACGTATAACGAATAACGTATAACTTTTAACGTTAAACATATAACGTATAACGTATAAAGTATAACGTTAAACATATAACGTATAACGTATAACGTATGACGTATAACGTATAACGTATAACGTATAACGTATAACGTATAACGTGTAACGTATAACGTATAACGAATAACGTACAACGTACAACGTATAACGTATAACGTACAACGTATAACGTATAACGTATAACGTACAACGTATAACGTATAACGTATAACTTTTAACGTTAAACATATAACGTATAACGTATAACGTATAACGTATAACGTACAACGTATAACGTATAACGTATAACGTATAACGTATAACGTATAACGTATAACGTATAACGTATAACGTATAACGTATAACGTATAACGTATAACGTATAACGTATAACGTATAACGTATAACGTATAACGTATAACGTATAACGTATAACGTATAACGTATAACGTATAACGTATAACGTATAACGTATAACGTATAACGTATAACGTATAACGTATAACGTATAACGTATAACGTATAACGTATAACGTATAACGTATAACGTATAACGAATAACGTATAACGTATAACGTATAACGTATAACGTATAACGTATAACGTATAACGTATAACGTATAACGTATAACGTATAACGTATAACGTATAACGTATAACGTATAACGTATAACGTATAACGTATAACGTATAACGTATAACGTATAACGTATAACGAATAACGTACAACGTACAACGTACAACGTATAACGTATAACGTATAACGTATAACTTTAACGTTAAACATATAACGTATAACGTATAACGTATAACGTATAACGTATAACGTATAACGTATAACGTATAACGTATAACGTATAACGTATAACGTATAACGTATAACGTATAACGTATAACGTATAACGTATAACGTTAAACATATAACGTACAACGTACAACGTATAACGTATAACGTATAACGTATAACGTATAACGTATAACGTATAACGTATAACGTATAACGTATAACGTATAACGTATAACCTACAACGATAAACATATAACGTATAACGTATAACGTATAATGTATAACGTATAACGTACAACGTACAACGTACAACGTACAACGTATAACGTATAACGTATAACGTATAACGTATAACGTACAAAGTACAACGTACAACGTATAACGTATAACGTATAACGTATAACGTATAACGTATAACGTATAACGTATAACGTATAACGTATAACGTATAACGTATAACGTATAACGTATAACGTATAACGTATAATGTTAAACGTATAACCTATAACGTATAACGTATAACGTTTAGACGTATAACGTATAATGTATAACGTATAACGTTAAACGTATAACGTATAACGTATAACTTTTAACGTTAAACATATAACGTATAACGTTTAACGTATACCGTATAACGTATAACGTATAACGTATAACGAATAACGTACAACGTACAACGTACAACGTATAACGTATAACGTATAACGTATAACTTTTAACGTTAAACATATAACGTATAACGTATAAAGTATAACGTTAAACATATAACGTATAACGTATAATGTATAACGTATAACGTATAACGTATAACGTATAACGTATAACGTATAACGATAAACATATAACGTATAACGTATTACGTATAATGTATAACGTTAAACATATAACGTATAACGTATAACGTATAACGTGTAACGTATAACGTATAACGAATAACGTACAACGTACAACGTATAACGTATAACGTACAACGTATAACGTATAACGTATAACGTACAACGTATAACGTATAACGTATAACTTTTAACGTTAAACATATAACGTATAACGTATAACGTTAAACGTATAACGTATAACGTATAACGTATAACGTTAAACATATAACGTATAACGTATAACCTACAACGATAAACATATAACGTATAACGTATAACGTATAATGTATAACGTATAACGTACAACGTACAACGTACAACGTATAACGTATAACGTATAACGTATAACGTATAACGTATAACGTACAAAGTACAACGTACAACGTATAACGTATAACGTATAACGTATAACGTATAACGTATAACGTATAACGTATAACGTATAACGTATAACGTATAACGATAAACATATAACGTATAACGTATAACGTATAATGTATAACGTTAAACATATATCGTATAACGTATAACGTATAACGTATAACGAATAACGTACAACGTACATCGTATAACGTATAACGTACATCGTATAACGTATAACGTATAATGTATAACGTATAACGTTAAACGTATAACGTATAACGTATAACGTATAACGTATAACGTATAACGTTAAACATATAACGTACAACGTACAACGTATAACGTATAACGTATAACGTATAACGTATAACGTATAATGTATAACGTTAAACATATAACGTATAACATATAACGTATAACGTATAACGTATAACGTATAACGAATAACGTACAACGTACAACGTATAACGTATAACGTACAACGTATAACTTTTAAGGTTAAACATATAACGTATAACGTATAACGTTAAACGTATAACGTATAACGTATAACGTATAACGTACAACGTATAACGTATAACGTATAACGTATAACGTATAACGTATAACTTTTAACGTTAAACATATAACGTATAACGTATAACGTTAAACGTATAACGTATAACGTATAACGTATAACGGATAACGTATAACGTATAACGTATAACGTATAACGTATAACGTATAACGTATAACGTATAACGTATAACGTATAACGTATAACGTATAACGTATAACGTATAACGTATAACGTATAACGTATAACGTATAACGTATAACGTATAACGTATAACGTATAACGTATAACGTATAACGTATAACGTATAACGTATAACGTATAACGTATAACGTATAACGTATAACGTATAACGTATAACGTATAACGTATAACGTATAACGTATAACGTATAACGTATAACGATAAACATATAACGTATAACGTATGACGTATAATGTATAACGTTAAACATATAACGTATAACGTATAACGTATAACGTGTAACGTATAACGTATAACGAATAACGTACAACGTACAACGTATAACGTATAACGTACAACGTATAACGTATAACGTATAACGTATAACGTATAACGTATAACGTATAACTTTTAACGTTAAACATATAACGTATAACGTATAACGTATAACGTATAACGTATAACGTATAACGTTTAACGTATACCGTATAACGTATAACGTATAACGTATAACGAATAACGTACAACGTACAACGTACAACGTATAACGTATAACGTATAACGTATAACTTTTAACGTTAAACATATAACGTATAACGTATAACGTATAACGTTAAACATATAACGTATAACGTATAACGTATGACGTATAATGTATAACGTTAAACATATAACGTATAACGTATAACGTATAACGTGTAACGTATAACGTATAACGAATAACGTACAACGTACAACGTATAACGTATAACGTACAACGTATAACGTATAACGTATAACGTACAACGTATAACGTATAACGTATAACTTTTAACGTTAAACATATAACGTATAACGTATAACGTATAACGTATAACGTACAACGTATAACGTATAACGTATAACGTATAACGTATAACGTATAACGTATAACGTATAACGTATAACGTATAACGTATAACGTATAACGTATAACGTATAACGTATAACGTATAACGTATAACGTATAACGTATAACGTATAACGTATAACGTATAACGTATAACGTATAACGTATAACGTATAACGTATAACGTATAACGTATAACGTATAACGTATAACGTATAACGTATAACGTATAACGTATAACGTATAACGTATAACGTATAACGTATAACGTATAACGTATAACGTATAACGTATAACGTATAACGTATAACGTATAACGTATAACGTATAACGTATAACGTATAACGTATAACGTATAACGTATAACGTATAACGTATAACGTATAACGTATAACGTATAACGTATAACGAATAACGTATAACGTATAACGTATAACGTATAACGTATAACGTATAACGTATAACGTATAACGTATAACGTATAACGTATAACGTATAACGTATAACGTATAACGTATAACGTATAACGTATAACGTATAACGTATAACGTATAACGTATAACGTATAACGAATAACGTACAACGTACAACGTACAACGTATAACGTATAACGTATAACGTATAACTTTAACGTTAAACATATAACGTATAACGTATAACGTATAACGTATAACGTATAACGTATAACGTATAACGTATAACGTATAACGTATAACGTATAACGTATAACGTATAACGTATAACGTATAACGTATAACGTTAAACATATAACGTACAACGTACAACGTATAACGTATAACGTATAACGTATAACGTATAACGTATAACGTATAACGTATAACGTATAACGTATAACGTATAACGTATAACGTATAACCTACAACGATAAACATATAACGTATAACGTATAACGTATAATGTATAACGTATAACGTACAACGTACAACGTACAACGTACAACGTATAACGTATAACGTATAACGTATAACGTATAACGTACAAAGTACAACGTACAACGTATAACGTATAACGTATAACGTATAACGTATAACGTATAACGTATAACGTATAACGTATAACGTATAACGTATAACGTATAACGTATAACGTATAACGTATAACGTATAACGTATAATGTTAAACGTATAACCTATAACGTATAACGTATAACGTTTAGACGTATAACGTATAATGTATAACGTATAACGTTAAACGTATAACGTATAACGTATAACTTTTAACGTTAAACATATAACGTATAACGTTTAACGTATACCGTATAACGTATAACGTATAACGTATAACGAATAACGTACAACGTACAACGTACAACGTATAACGTATAACGTATAACGTATAACTTTTAACGTTAAACATATAACGTATAACGTATAAAGTATAACGTTAAACATATAACGTATAACGTATAATGTATAACGTATAACGTATAACGTATAACGTATAACGTATAACGTATAACGATAAACATATAACGTATAACGTATTACGTATAATGTATAACGTTAAACATATAACGTATAACGTATAACGTATAACGTGTAACGTATAACGTATAACGAATAACGTACAACGTACAACGTATAACGTATAACGTACAACGTATAACGTATAACGTATAACGTACAACGTATAACGTATAACGTATAACTTTTAACGTTAAACATATAACGTATAACGTATAACGTATAACGTATAACGTACAACGTATAACGTATAACGTATAACGTATAACGTATAACGTATAACGTATAACGTATAACGTATAACGTATAACGTATAACGTATAACGTATAACGTATAACGTATAACGTATAACGTATAACGTATAACGTATAACGTATAACGTATAACGTATAACGTATAACGTATAACGTATAACGTATAACGTATAACGTATAACGTATAACGTATAACGTATAACGTATAACGTATAACGTATAACGTATAACGTATAACGTATAACGTATAACGTATAACGTATAACGTATAACGTATAACGTATAACGTATAACGTATAACGTATAACGTATAACGTATAACGTATAACGTATAACGTATAACGTATAACGTATAACGTATAACGTATAACGTATAACTTTTAACGTTAAACATATAACGTATAACGTTTAACGTATACCGTATAACGTATAACGTATAACGTATAACGAATAACGTACAACGTACAACGTACAACGTATAACGTATAACGTATAACGTATAACTTTTAACGTTAAACATATAACGTATAACGTATAAAGTATAACGTTAAACATATAACGTATAACGTATAATGTATAACGTATAACGTATAACGTATAACGTATAACGTATAACGTATAACGTATAACGTATAACGTATAACGTATAACGTATAACGATAAACATATAACGTATAACGTATAACGTATAATGTATAACGTTAAACATATAACGTATAACGTATAACGTATAACGTGTAACGTATAACGTATAACGAATAACGTACAACGTACAACGTATAACGTATAACGTACAACGTATAACGTATAACGTATAACGTACAACGTATAACGTATAACGTATAACTTTTAATGTTAAACATATAACGTATAACGTATAACTTTTAACGAAAACATATAACGTATAACGTATAACGTATAACGTATACCGTATAACGTATAACGTATAACGTATAACGAATAACGTACAACGTACAACGTACAACGTATAACGTATAACGAATAACGTATAACTTTTAACGTTAAACATATAACGTATAACGTATAAAGTATAACGTTAAACATATAACGTATAACGTATAACGTATGACGTATAATGTATAACGTTAAACATATAACGTATAACGTATAACGTATAACGTGTAACGTATAACGTATAACGAATAACGTACAACGTACAACGTATAACGTATAACGTACAACGTATAACGTATAACGTATAACGTACAACGTATAACGTATAACGTATAACTTTTAACGTTAAACATATAACGTATAACGTATAACGTATAACGTATAACGTACAACGTATAACGTATAACGTATAACGTATAACGTATAACGTATAACGTATAACGTATAACGTATAACGTATAACGTATAACGTATAACGTATAACGTATAACGTATAACGTATAACGTATAACGTATAACGTATAACGTATAACGTATAACGTATAACGTATAACGTATAACGTATAACGTATAACGTATAACGTATAACGTATAACGTATAACGTATAACGTATAACGTATAACGTATAACGTATAACGTATAACGTATAACGTATAACGTATAACGTATAACGTATAACGTATAACGTATAACGTATAACGTATAACGTATAACGTATAACGTATAACGTACAACGTATAACGTATAACGTATAACGTATAACGTATAACGTACAAAGTACAACGTACAACGTATAACGTATAACGTATAACGTATAACGTATAACGTATAACGTATAACGTATAACGTATAACGTATAACGTATAACGTATAACGTATAACGTATAACGTATAACGTATAATGTTAAACGTATAACCTATAACGTATAACGTATAACGTTTAGACGTATAACGTATAATGTATAACGTATAACGTTAAACGTATAACGTATAACGTATAACTTTTAACGTTAAACATATAACGTATAACGTTTAACGTATACCGTATAACGTATAACGTATAACGTATAACGAATAACGTACAACGTACAACGTACAACGTATAACGTATAACGTATAACGTATAACTTTTAACGTTAAACATATAACGTATAACGTATAAAGTATAACGTTAAACATATAACGTATAACGTATAACGTATAACGTATAACGTATAACGTATAACGTATAACGTATAACGTATAACGATAAACATATAACGTATAACGTATTACGTATAATGTATAACGTTAAACATATAACGTATAACGTATAACGTATAACGTGTAACGTATAACGTATAACGAATAACGTACAACGTACAACGTATAACGTATAACGTACAACGTATAACGTATAACGTATAACGTACAACGTATAACGTATAACGTATAACTTTTAACGTTAAACATATAACGTATAACGTATAACGTTAAACGTATAACGTATAACGTATAACGTATAACGTTAAACATATAACGTATAACGTATAACCTACAACGATAAACATATAACGTATAACGTATAACGTATAATGTATAACGTATAACGTACAACGTACAACGTACAACGTATAACGTATAACGTATAACGTATAACGTATAACGTATAACGTACAAAGTACAACGTACAACGTATAACGTATAACGTATAACGTATAACGTATAACGTATAACGTATAACGTATAACGTATAACGTATAACGTATAACGATAAACATATAACGTATAACGTATAACGTATAATGTATAACGTTAAACATATATCGTATAACGTATAACGTATAACGTATAACGAATAACGTACAACGTACATCGTATAACGTATAACGTACATCGTATAACGTATAACGTATAATGTATAACGTATAACGTTAAACGTATAACGTATAACGTATAACGTATAACGTATAACGTATAACGTTAAACATATAACGTACAACGTACAACGTATAACGTATAACGTATAACGTATAACGTATAACGTATAATGTATAACGTTAAACATATAACGTATAACATATAACGTATAACGTATAACGTATAACGTATAACGAATAACGTACAACGTACAACGTATAACGTATAACGTACAACGTATAACTTTTAAGGTTAAACATATAACGTATAACGTATAACGTTAAACGTATAACGTATAACGTATAACGTATAACGTACAACGTATAACGTATAACGTATAACGTATAACGTATAACGTATAACTTTTAACGTTAAACATATAACGTATAACGTATAACGTTAAACGTATAACGTATAACGTATAACGTATAACGGATAACGTATAACGTATAACGTATAACGTATAACGTATAACGTATAACGTATAACGTATAACGTATAACGTATAACGTATAACGTATAACGTATAACGTATAACGTATAACGTATAACGTATAACGTATAACGTATAACGTATAACGTATAACGTATAACGTATAACGTATAACGTATAACGTATAACGTATAACGTATAACGTATAACGTATAACGTATAACGTATAACGTATAACGTATAACGTATAACGTATAACGTATAACGTATAACGTATAACGTATAACGTATAACGTATAACGTATAACGTATAACGTATAACGTATAACGTATAACGTATAACGTATAACGTATAACGTATAACGTATAACGTATAACGTATAACGTATAACGTATAACGTATAACGTATAACGTATAACGTATAACGTATAACGTATAACGTATAACGTATAACGTATAACGTATAACGTATAACGTATAACGTATAACGTATAACGTATAACGTATAACGTATAACGTATAACGTATAACGTATAACGTATAACGTATAACGTATAACGTATAACGTATATCGTTAAACATATAACGTATAACGTATACCGCATAACGTATAACGAATAATGTTAAACGTATAACCTATAACGTACAACGTATAACGTTTAAACGTATAAAGTATAATATATAACGTGTAACGTTAAACGTATAACGTATAACGTATAACGTATAACGATAAACATATAACGTATAACGTATAACGTATAATGTATAACGTTAAACATATAACGTATAACGTATAAAGTATAACGTATAACGGATAACGTACAACGTACAACGTATAACGTATAACTTTTAACGTCAAACATATAACGTATAACGTATAACGTTAAACGTATAACGTATAACGTATAACGTTAAACATATAACGTATAACGTATATCGTATAACGTATAACGTATAACCTACAACGATAAACATATAACGTATAACGTATAACGTATAATGTATAACGTATAACGTACAACGTACAACGTACAACGTATAACGTATAACGTATAACGTATAACGTATAACGTATAACGTATAACGTACAAAGTACAACGTACAACGTATAACGTATAACGTATAACGTATAACGTATAACGTATAACGTATAACGTATAACGTATAACGTATAACGTATAACGTATAACGTATAACGTATAACGTATAACGTATAACGTATAACGTATAACGTATAACGTATAACGTATAACGTATAACGTATAACGTATAACGTATAACGTATAACGTATAACGTATAACGTATAACGTATAACGTATAACGTATAACGTATAACGTATAACGTATAACTTTTAACGTTAAACGTACATCGTACAACGTATAACGTATAACGTATAACGTATAACGTATAACGTATAACGTACAAAGTACAACGTACAACGTATAACGTATAACGTATAACGTATAACGTATAACGTATAACGTATAACGTATAACGTATAACGTATAACGTATAACGTATAACTTTTAACGTTAAACATATAACGTATAACGTATAACGTTAAACGTATAACGTATAACGTATAAGGTATAACGTTAAACATATAACGTATAACGTATATCGTATAACGTATAACGTATAACCTACAACGATAAACATATAACGTATAACGTATAACGTATAATGTATAACGTATAACGTACAACGTACAACGTACAACGTACAACGTATAACGTATAACGTATAACGTATAACGTATAACGTACAAAGTACAACGTACAACGTATAACGTATAACGTATAACGTATAACGTATAACGTATAACATATAACGTATAACGTATAACGTATAACGTATAATGTATAATGTTAAACGTATAACCTATAACGTATAACGTATAACGTTTAGACGTATAACGTATAATGTATAACGTATAACGTTAAACGTATAACGTATAACGTATAACTTTTAACGTTAAACATATAACGTATAACGTTTAACGTATACCGTATAACGTATAACGTATAACGTATAACGAATAACGTATAACGTATAACGTATAACTTTTAACGTTAAACATATAACGTATAACGTATAAAGTATAACGTTAAACATATAACGTATAACGTATATCGTATAACGTATAACGTACAAAGTACAACGTACAACGTATAACGTATAACGTATAACGTATAACGTATAACGTATAACGTATAACGTATAACGTATAACGTATAACGTATAATGTTAAACGTATAACCTATAACGTACAACGTATAACGTATAACGTATAACGTATAATCTTAAACGTATAACCTATAACGTACAACGTATAACGTTTAAACGTATAAAGTATAATGTATAACGTGTAACGTTAAACGTATAACGTATAACGTATAACGATAAACATATAACGTATAACGTATAACGTATAATGTATAACGTTAAACATATATCGTATAACGTATAACGTATAACGTATAACGAATAACGTACAACGTACAACGTATAACGTATAACGTACATCGTATAACGTATAACGTATAATGTATAACGTATAACGTTAAACGTATAACGTATAACGTATAACGTATAACGTATAACGTATAACGTTAAACATATAACGTACAACGTACAACGTATAACGTATAACGTATAACGTATAACGTATAACGTATAACGTATAACGTATAACGTATAACGTATAACGTATAACGTATAACGTATAACGTATAACGTATAACGTATAACGTATAACGTATAACGTATAACGTATAACGTATAACGTATAACGTATAACTTTTAACGTTAAACGTACATCGTACAACGTATAACGTATAACGTATAACGTATAACGTATAACGTACAAAGTACAACGTACAACGTATAACGTATAACGTATAACGTATAACGTATAACGTATAACGTATAACGTATAACGTATAACGTATAACGTATAACGTATAACGTATAACTTTTAACGTTAAACATATAACGTATAACGTATAACGTTAAACGTATAACGTATAACGTATAAGGTATAACGTTAAACATATAACGTATAACGTATATCGTATAACGTATAACGTATAACCTACAACGATAAACATATAACGTATAACGTATAACGTATAATGTATAACGTATAACGTACAACGTACAACGTACAACGTACAACGTATAACGTATAACGTATAACGTATAACGTATAACGTATAACGTACAAAGTACAACGTACAACGTATAACGTATAACGTATAACGTATAACGTATAACATATAACGTATAACATATAACGTATAACGTATAACGTATAATGTTAAACGTATAACCTATAACGTATAACGTATAACGTTTAGACGTATAACGTATAATGTATAACGTATAACGTTAAACGTATAACGTATAACGTATAACTTTTAACGTTAAACATATAACGTATAACGTTTAACGTATACCGTATAACGTATAACGTATAACGTATAACGAATAACGTATAACGTATAACGTATAACTTTTAACGTTAAACATATAACGTATAACGTATAAAGTATAACGTTAAACATATAACGTATAACGTATATCGTATAACGTATAACGTATAACCTACAACGATAAACATATAACGTATAACGTATAACGTATAATGTATAACGTTAAACATATAACGTATAACATATAACGTATAACGTATAACGTATAACGTATAACGAATAACGTACAACGTACAACGTATAACGTATAACGTATAACGTACAACGTATAACTCTTAAGGTTAAACATATAACGTATAACGTATAACGTTAAACGTATAACGTATAACGTATAACGTTAAACATATAACGTATAACGTATAACCTTTAACGTATAACGTATAACGTATAACGTATAACGTATAACGTGTAACGTATAACGTATAACGTATAACGTATAACGTATAACGTATAACGTATAACGTATAACGTATAACGTATAACGTATAACGTATAACGTATAACGTGTAACGTTAAACGTATAAAGTATAACGTATAACGTATAACGATAAACATATAACGTATAACGTATAACGTATAATGTATAACGTTAAACATATAACGTATAACATATAACGTATAACGTATAACGTATAACGTATAACGAATAACGTACAACGTACAACGTATAACGTATAACGTACAACGTATAACTTTTAACGTATAACGTATAACGTATAACGTGTAACGTATAACGTATAACGTATAACGTATAACGTATAACGTGTAACGTTAAACGTATAAAGTATAACTTATAACGTATAACGATAAACATATAACGTATAACGTATAACGTATAATGTATAACGTTAAACATATAACGTATAACATATAACGTATAACGTATAACGTATAACGTATAACGTATAACGTATAACGTATAACGTATAACGTATAACGTATAACGTATAACGTATAACGTATAACGTATAACGTATAACGTATAACGTATAACGTATAACGTATAACGTATAACGTATAACGTATAACGTATAACGTATAACGTATAACGTATAACGTATAACGTATAACGTATAACGTATAACGTATAACGTATAACGTATAACGTATAACGTATAACGTATAACGTATAACGTATAACGTATAACGTATAACGTATAACGTATAACGTATAACGTATAACGTATAACGTATAACGTATAACGTATAACGTATAACGTATAACGTATAACGTATAACGTATAACGTATAACGTATAACGTATAACGTATATCGTTAAACATATAACGTATAACGTATAACGCATAACGTATAACGTATAATGTTAAACGTATAACCTATAACGTACAACGTATAACGTTTAAACGTATAAAGTATAATGTATAACGTGTAACGTTAAACGTATAACGTATAACGTATAACGTATAACGATAAACATATAACGTATAACGTATAACGTATAATGTATAACGTTAAACATATAACGTATAACGAATAAAGTATAACGTATAACGAATAACGTACAACGTACAACGTATAACGTATAACTTTTAACGTCAAACGTATAACGTTAAACGTATAACGTATAACGTATAACGTTAAACATATAACGTATAACGTATATCGTATAACGTATAACGTATAACCTACAACGATAAACATATAACGTATAACGTATAACGTATAATGTATAACGTATAACGTACAACGTACAACGTACAACGTATAACGTATAACGTATAACGTATAACGTATAACGTACAAAGTACAACGTACAACGTATAACGTATAACGTATAACGTATAACGTATAACGTATAACGTATAACGTATAACGTATAACGTATAACGTATAACGTATAACGTATAACGTATAACGTATAACGTATAACGTATAACGTATAACGTATAACGTATAACGTATAACGTATAACGTATAACTTTTAACGTTAAACGTACAACGTACAACGTATAACGTATAACGTATAACGTATAACGTATAACGTACAAAGTACAACGTACAACGTATAACGTATAACGTATAACGTATAACGTATAACGTATAACGTACAACGTATAACGTATAACGTATAACGTATAACGTATAACGTATAACTTTTAACGTTAAACATATAACGTATAACGTATAACGTTAAACGTATAACGTATAACGTATAAGGTATAACGTTAAACATATAACGTATAACGTATATCGTATAACGTATAACGTATAACCTACAACGATAAACATATAACGTATAACGTATAACGTATAATGTATAACGTATAACGTACAACGTACAACGTACAACGTACAACGTATAACGTATAACGTATAACGTATAACGTATAACGTACAAAGTACAACGTACAACGTATAACGTATAACGTATAACGTATAACGTATAACGTATAACGTATAACGTATAACGTATAACGTATAACGTATAACGTATAATGTTAAACGTATAACCTATAACGTATAACGTATAACGTTTAGACGTATAACGTATAATGTATAACGTATAACGTTAAACGTATAACGTATAACGTATAACTTTTAACGTTAAACATATAACGTATAACGTTTAACGTATACCGTATAACGTATAACGTATAACGTATAACGAATAACGTACAACGTACAACGTATAACGTATAACGTATAACGTATAACGTATAACGTATAACGTATAACGTATAACGTATAACGTATAACGATAAACATATAACGTATAACGTATGACGTATAATGTATAAGGTTAAACATATAACGTATAACGTATAACGTATAACGTGTAACGTATAACGTATAACGAATAACGTACAACGTACAACGTATAACGTATAACGTACAACGTATGACGTATAACGTATAACGTACAACGTATAACGTATAACGTATAACTTTTAACGTTAAACATATAACGTATAACGTATAACGTTAAACGTATAACGTATAACGTATAACGTATAACGTTAAACATATAACGTATAACGTATATCGTATAACGTATAACGTATAACCTACAACGATAAACATATAACGTATAACGTATAACGTATAATGTATAACGTATAACGTACAACGTACAACGTACAACGTATAACGTATAACGTATAAGTATAACGTATAACGTATAACGTACAAAGTACAACGTACAACGTATAACGTATAACGTATAACGTATAACGTATAACGTATAACGTATAACGTATAACGTATAACGTATAACGTATAACGTATAACGATAAACATATAACGTATAACGTATAACGTATAATGTATAACGTTAAACATATATCGTATAACGTATAACGTATAACGTATAACGAATAACGTACAACGTACAACGTATAACGTATAACGTACATCGTATAACGTATAACGTATAATGTATAACGTATAACGTTAAACGTATAACGTATAACGTATAACGTATAACGTATAACGTATAACGTTAAACATATAACGTACAACGTACAACGTATAACGTATAAGGTATAACGTATAACGTATAACGTATAACGTATAACCTTTAACGTATAACGTATAACGTATAACGTATAACGTGTAACGTATAACGTATAACGTATAACGTATAACGTATAACGTATAACGTATAACGTATAACGTATAACGTGTAACGTATAACGTATAACGTATAACGTATAACGTGTAACGTTAAACGTATAAAGTATAACGTATAACGTATAACGATAAACATATAACGTATAACGTATAACGTATAATGTATAACGTTAAACATATAACGTATAACATATAACGTATAACGTATAACGTATAACGTATAACGAATAACGTACAACGTACAACGTATAACGTATAACGTACAACGTATAACTTTTAAGGTTAAACATATAACGTATAACGTATAACGTTAAACGTATAACGTATAACGTATAACGTTAAACATATAACGTATAACGTATATCGTATAACGTATAACGTATAACCTACAACGATAAACATATAACGTATAACGTATAACGTATAATGTATAACGTATAACGTACAACGTACAACGTACAACGTATAACGTATAACGTATAACGAATAACGTATAACGTACAAAGTACAACGTACAACGTACAACGTATAACGTATAACGTATAACGTATAACGTATAACGTATAACGTATAACGTATAACGTATAACGTATAACGTATAACGTATAACGTATAACGTATAACGTATAACGTATAACGTATAACGTATAACGTATAACGTATAACGTATAACGTATAACGTATAACGTATAACGTATAACGTATAACGTATAACGTATAACGTATAACGTATAACGTATAACGTATAACGTATAACGTATAACGTATAACGTATAACGTATAACGTATAACGTATAACGTATAACGTATAACGTATAACGTATAACGTATAACGTATAACGTATAACGTATAACGTATAACGTATAACGTATAACGTATAACGTATAACGTATAACGTATAACGTATAACGTATAACGTATAACGTATAACGTATAACGTATAACGTATAACGTATAACGTATAACGAATAACGTACAACGTACAACGTACAACGTATAACGTATAACGTATAACGTATAACTTTAACGTTAAACATATAACGTATAACGTATAACGTATAACGTATAACGTATAACGTATAACGTATAACGTATAACGTATAACGTATAACGTATAACGTTAAACATATAACGTACAACGTACAACGTATAACGTATAACGTATAACGTATAACGTATAACGTATAACGTATAACGTATAACGTATAACGTATAACGTATAACGTATAACGTATAACGTATAACCTACAACGTTAAACATATAACGTACAACGTACAACGTATAACGTATAACGTATAACGTATAACGTATAACGTATAACGAATAACGTACAACGTACAACGTATAACGTATAACGTACATCGTATAACGTATAACGTATAATGTATAACGTATAACGTTAAACGTATAACGTATAACGTATAACGTGTAACGTATAACGTATAACGTTAAACATATAACGTACAACGTACAACGTATAACGTATAAGGTATAACGTATAACGTATAACGTATAACGTATAACCTTTAACGTATAACGTATAACGTTAAACATATAACGTATAACATATAACGTATAACGTATAACGTATAACGTATAACGAATAACGTACAACGTACAACGTATAACGTATAACGTACAACGTATAACTTTTAAGGTTAAACATATAACGTATAACGTATAACGTTAAACGTATAACGTATAACGTATAACGTTAAACATATAACGTATAACGTATATCGTATAACGTATAACGTATAACCTACAACGATAAACATATAACGTATAACGTATAACGTATAATGTATAACGTATAACGTACAACGTACAACGTACAACGTATAACGTATAACGTATAACGAATAACGTATAACGTACAAAGTACAACGTACAACGTATAACGTATAACGTATAACGTATAACGTATAACGTATAACGTATAACGTATAACGTATAACGTATAACGTATAACGTATCACGTATAACGTATAACGTATAACGTATAACGTATAACGTATAACGTATAACGTATAACGTATAACGTATAACGTATAACGTATAACGTATAACGTATAACGTATAACGTATAACGTATAACGTATAACGTATAACGTATAACGTATAACGTATAACGTATAACGTATAACGTATAACGTATAACGTATAACGTATAACGTATAACGTATAACGTATAACGTATAACGTATAACGTATAACGTATAACGTATAACGTATAACGTATAACGTATAACGTATAACGTATAACGTATAACGTATAACGTATAATGTATAACGTATAACGTACAACGTACAACGTACAACGTACAACGTATAACGTATAACGTACAACGTACAACGTATAACGTATAACGTATAACGTATAACGTATAACGTACAAAGTACAACGTACAACGTATAACGTATAACGTATAACGTATAACGTATAACGTATAACGTATAACGTATAACGTATAACGTATAACGTATAACGTATAACGTATAACGTATAACGTATAACGTATAATGTTAAACGTATAACCTATAACGTATAACGTATAACGTTTAGACGTATAACGTATAATGTATAACGTATAACGTTAAACGTATAACGTATAACGTATAACTTTTAACGTTAAACATATAACGTATAACGTTTAACGTATACCGTATAACGTATAACGTATAACGTATAACGAATAACGTACAACGTACAACGTACAACGTATAACGTATAACGTATAACGTATAACTTTTAACGTTAAACATATAACGTATAACGTATAAAGTATAACGTTAAACATATAACGTATAACGTATAATGTATAACGTATAACGTATAACGTATAACGTATAACGTATAACGTATAACGTATAACGTATAACGTATAACGTATAACGTATAACGTATAACGATAAACATATAACGTATAACGTATGACGTATAATGTATAACGTTAAACATATAACGTATAACGTATAACGTATAACGTGTAACGTATAACGTATAACGAATAACGTACAACGTACAACGTATAACGTATAACGTACAACGTATAACGTATAACGTATAACGTACAACGTATAACGTATAACGTATAACTTTTAACGTTAAACATATAACGTATAACGTATAACGTATAACGTATAACGTATAACGTATAACGTTTAACGTATACCGTATAACGTATAACGTATAACGTATAACGAATAACGTACAACGTACAACGTACAACGTATAACGTATAACGTATAACGTATAACTTTTAACGTTAAACATATAACGTATAACGTATAAAGTATAACGTTAAACATATAACGTATAACGTATAACGTATGACGTATAATGTATAACGTTAAACATATAACGTATAACGTATAACGTATAACGTGTAACGTATAACGTATAACGAATAACGTACAACGTACAACGTATAACGTATAACGTACAACGTATAACGTATAACGTATAACGTACAACGTATAACGTATAACGTATAACTTTTAACGTTAAACATATAACGTATAACGTATAACGTATAACGTATAACGTATAACGTATAATGTTAAACGTATAACCTATAACGTATAACGTATAACGTTTAGACGTATAACGTATAATGTATAACGTATAACGTTAAACATATAACGTATAACGTATATCGTATAACGTATAACGTATAACCTACAACGATAAACATATAACGTATAACGTATAACGTATAATGTATAACGTATAACGTACAACGTACAACGTACAACGTATAACGTATAACGTATAACGAATAACGTATAACGTACAAAGTACAACGTACAACGTATAACGTATAACGTATAACGTATAACGTATAACGTATAACGTATAACGTATAACGTATAACGTATAACGTATAACGTATAACGTATAACGTATAACGTATAACGTATAACGTATAACGTATAACGTATAACGTATAACGTATAACGTATAACGTATAACGTATAACGTATAACGTATAACGTATAACGTATAACGTATAACGTATAACGTATAACGTATAACGTATAACGTATAACGTATAACGTATAACGTATAACGTATAACGTATAACGTATAACGTATAACGTATAACGTATAACGTATAACGTATAACGTATAACGTATAACGTATAACGTATAACGTATAACGTATAACGTATAACGTATAACGTATAACGTATAACGTATAACGTATAACGTATAACGTATAACGTATAACGTATAACGTATAACGTATAACGTATAACGTATAACGTATAACGTATAACGTATAACGTATAACGTATAACGTATAACGTATAACGTATAACGTATAACGTATAACGTATAACGTATAACGTATAACGTATAACGTATAACGTATAACGTATAACGTATAACGAATAACGTACAACGTACAACGTACAACGTATAACGTATAACGTATAACGTATAACTTTAACGTTAAACATATAACGTATAACGTATAACGTATAACGTATAACGTATAACGTATAACGTATAACGTATAACGTATAACGTATAACGTATAACGTATAACGTATAACGTATAACGTATAACGTATAACGTATAACGTATAACGTTAAACATATAACGTACAACGTACAACGTATAACGTATAACGTATAACGTATAACGTATAACGTATAACGTATAACGTATAACGTATAACGTATAACGTATAACCTACAACGATAAACATATAACGTATAACGTATAACGTATAATGTATAACGTATAACGTACAACGTACAACGTACAACGTACAACGTATAACGTATAACGTATAACGTATAACGTATAACGTACAAAGTACAACGTACAACGTATAACGTATAACGTATAACGTATAACGTATAACGTATAACGTATAACGTATAACGTATAACGTATAACGTATAACGTATAACGTATAACGTATAACGTATAACGTATAACGTATAATGTTAAACGTATAACCTATAACGTATAACGTATAACGTTTAGACGTATAACGTATAATGTATAACGTATAACGTTAAACGTATAACGTATAACGTATAACTTTTAACGTTAAACATATAACGTATAACGTATAACGTATACCGTATAACGTATAACGTATAACGTATAACGAATAACGTACAACGTACAACGTACAACGTATAACGTATAACGTATAACGTATAACTTTTAACGTTAAACATATAACGTATAACGTATAAAGTATAACGTTAAACATATAACGTATAACGTATAATGTATAACGTATAACGTATAACGTATAACGTATAACGTATAACGTATAACGATAAACATATATCGTATAACGTATTACGTATAATGTATAACGTTAAACATATAACGTATAACGTATAACGTATAACGTGTAACGTATAACGTATAACGAATAACGTACAACGTACAACGTATAACGTATAACGTACAACGTATAACGTATAACGTATAACGTACAACGTATAACGTATAACGTATAACTTTTAACGTTAAACATATAACGTATAACGTATAACGTTAAACGTATAACGTATAACGTATAACGTATAACGTTAAACATATAACGTATAACGTATAACCTACAACGATAAACATATAACGTATAACGTATAACGTATAATGTATAACGTATAACGTACAACGTACAACGTACAACGTATAACGTATAACGTATAACGTATAACGTATAACGTATAACGTACAAAGTACAACGTACAACGTATAACGTATAACGTATAACGTATAACGTATAACGTATAACGTATAACGTATAACGTATAACGTATAACGTATAACGTATAACGATAAACATATAACGTATAACGTATAACGTATAATGTATAACGTTAAACATATATCGTATAACGTATAACGTATAACGTATAACGAATAACGTACAACGTACATCGTATAACGTATAACGTACATCGTATAACGTATAACGTATAACGTATAACGTATAACGTATAACGTATAACGTATAACGTATAACGTATAACGTATAACGAATAACGTACAACGTACAACGTACAACGTATAACGTATAACGTATAACGTATAACTTTAACGTTAAACATATAACGTATAACGTATAACGTATAACGTATAACGTATAACGTATAACGTATAACGTATAACGTATAACGTATAACGTATAACGTATAACGTATAACGTATAACGTATAACGTATAACGTATAACGTTAAACATATAACGTACAACGTACAACGTATAACGTATAACGTATAACGTATAACGTATAACGTATAACGTATAACGTATAACGTATAACGTATAACGTATAACGTATAACCTACAACGATAAACATATAACGTATAACGTATAACGTATAATGTATAACGTATAACGTACAACGTACAACGTACAACGTACAACGTATAACGTATAACGTATAACGTATAACGTATAACGTACAAAGTACAACGTACAACGTATAACGTATAACGTATAACGTATAACGTATAACGTATAACGTATAACGTATAACGTATAACGTATAACGTATAACGTATAACGTATAACGTATAACGTATAACGTATAATGTTAAACGTATAACCTATAACGTATAACGTATAACGTTTAGACGTATAACGTATAATGTATAACGTATAACGTTAAACGTATAACGTATAACGTATAACTTTTAACGTTAAACATATAACGTATAACGTATAACGTATACCGTATAACGTATAACGTATAACGTATAACGAATAACGTACAACGTACAACGTACAACGTATAACGTATAACGTATAACGTATAACTTTTAACGTTAAACATATAACGTATAACGTATAAAGTATAACGTTAAACATATAACGTATAACGTATAACGTATAACGTATAACGTATAACGTATAACGTATAACGTATAACGTATAACGATAAACATATATCGTATAACGTATAACGTATAATGTATAACGTTAAACATATAACGTATAACGTATAACGTATAACGTGTAACGTATAACGTATAACGAATAACGTACAACGTACAACGTATAACGTATAACGTACAACGTATAACGTATAACGTATAACGTACAACGTATAACGTATAACGTATAACTTTTAACGTTAAACATATAACGTATAACGTATAACGTTAAACGTATAACGTATAACGTATAACGTATAACGTTAAACATATAACGTATAACGTATAACCTACAACGATAAACATATAACGTATAACGTATAACGTATAATGTATAACGTATAACGTACAACGTACAACGTACAACGTATAACGTATAACGTATAACGTATAACGTATAACGTATAACGTACAAAGTACAACGTACAACGTATAACGTATAACGTATAACGTATAACGTATAACGTATAACGTATAACGTATAACGTATAACGTATAACGTATAACGTATAACGATAAACATATAACGTATAACGTATAACGTATAATGTATAACGTTAAACATATATCGTATAACGTATAACGTATAACGTATAACGAATAACGTACAACGTACATCGTATAACGTATAACGTACATCGTATAACGTATAACGTATAATGTATAACGTATAACGTTAAACGTATAACGTATAACGTATAACGTATAACGTATAACGTATAACGTTAAACATATAACGTACAACGTACAACGTATAACGTATAACGTATAACGTATAACGTATAACGTATAACGTATAATGTATAACGTTAAACATATAACGTATAACATATAACGTATAACGTATAACGTATAACGTATAACGAATAACGTACAACGTACAACGTATAACGTATAACGTACAACGTATAACTTTTAAGGTTAAACATATAACGTATAACGTATAACGTTAAACGTATAACGTATAACGTATAACGTTAAACATATAACGTATAACGTATATCGTATAACGTATAACGTATAACCTACAACGATAAACATATAACGTATAACGTATAACGTATAATGTATAACGTATAACGTACAACGTACAACGTACAACGTATAACGTATAACGTATAACGAATAACGTATAACGTACAAAGTACAACGTACAACGTATAACGTATAACGTATAACGTATAACGTATAACGTATAACGTATAACGTATAACGTATAACGTATAACGTATAACGTATAACGTATAACGTATAACGTATAACGTATAACGTATAACGTATAATGTTAAACGTATAACCTATAACGTACAACGTATAACGTTTAGACGTATAACGTATAATGTATAACGTATAACGTTAAACGTATAACGTATAACGTATAACGTATAACTTTTAACGTTAAACATATAACGTATAACGTTTAACGTATACCGTACAACGTATAACGTATAACGTATAACGTATAACGAATAACGTACAACGTACAACGTACAACGTATAACGTATAACGTATAACGTATAACTTTAACGTTAAACATATAACGTATAACGTATAACGTATAACGTATAACGTATAACGTATAACGTATAACGTATAACGTATAACGTTAAACATATAACGTACAACGTACAACGTATAACGTATAACGTATAACGTATAACGTATAACGTATAACGTATAACGTATAACGTATAACGTATAACGTATAACGTATAACGTATAACGTATAACGTATAACGTATAACGTATAACGTATAACGTATAACGTATAACGTATAACGTATAACGTATAACGTTAAACATATAACGTACAACGTACAACGTACAACGTACAACGTATAACGTATAACGTATAACGTATAACGTATAACGTATAACGTATAACGTATAACGTATAACGTATAACGTATAACGTATAACGTATAACGTATAACGTATAACGTATAACGTATAACGTATAACGTATAACGTATAACGTATAACGTATAACGTATAACGTATAACGTATAACGTATAACGTATAACGTATAACGTATAACGTATAACGTATAACGTATAACGTATAACGTATAACGTATAACGTATAACGTATAACGTATAACGTATAACGTATAACGTATAACGTATAACGTATAACGTATAACGTATAACGTATAACGTATAACGTATAACGTATAACGTATAACGTATAACGTATAACGTATAACGTATAACGTATAACGTATAACGTATAACGTATAACGTATAACGTATAACGTATAACGTATAACGTATAACGTATAACGTATAACGTATAACGTATAACGTATAACGTATAACGTATAACGAATAACGTATAACGTATAACGTATAACGTATAACGTATAACGTATAACGTATAACGTATAACGTATAACGTATAACGTATAACGTATAACGTATAACGTATAACGTATAACGTATAACGTATAACGTATAACGTATAACGTATAACGTATAAAGTATAACGTATAACGTATAACGTATAACGTATAACGTATAACGTATAACGTATAACGTATAACGTATAACGTATAACGTATAACGTATAACGTATAACGTATAACGTATAACGTATAACGTATAACGTATAACGTATAACGTATAACGTATAACGTATAACGTATAACGTATAACGTATAACGTATAACGTATAACGTATAACGTATAACGTATAACGTATAACGTATAACGTATAACGTATAACGTATAACGTATAACGTATAACGTATAACGTATAACGTATAACGTATAACGTATAACGTATAACGTATAACGTATAACGTATAACGTATAACGTATAACGTATAACGTATAACGTATAACGTATAACGTATAACGTATAACGTATAACGTATAACGTATAACGTATAACGTATAACGTATAACGTATAACGTATAACGTATAACGTATAAAGTATAACGTATAACGTATAACGTATAACGTATAACGTATAACGTATAACGTATAACGTATAACGTATAACGTATAACGTATAACGTATAACGTATAACGTATAACGTATAACGTATAACGTATAACGTATAACGTATATCGTTAAACATATAACGTATAACGTATAACGTATAACGTATAACGTATAACGTATAACGTATAACGTATAACGTATAACGTATAACGTATAACGTATAACGTATAACGTAAAACGATAAACATATAACGTATAACGTATAACGTATAATGTATAACGTTAAACATATAACGTATAACGTATAACGTATAACGTATAACGAATAACGTACATCGTACATCGTACAACGTACAACGTATAACGTATAACGTATAACGTATAACGTATAACGTATTACGTATAACGTATAACGTATAACGTATAACGTATAACTTTTAACGTTAAACATATAACGTATAACGTATAACGTTAAACGTATAACGTATAACGTATAACGTATAACGTATAATCTTAAACGTATAACCTATAACGTACAACGTATAACGTTTAGACGTATAACGTATAATGTATAACGTATAACGTTAAACGTATAACGTATAACGTATAACGTATAACGTATAACGTATAACGTTAAACATATAACGTACAACGTACAACGTATAACGTATAACGTATAACGTATAACGTATAACGTATAACGTATAACGTATAACGTATAACGTATAACGTATAACGTATAACGTATAACGTATAACGTATAACGTATAACGTATAACGTATAACGTATAACGTATAACGTATAACGTATAACGTATAACGTATAACGTATAACGTATAACGTATAACGTATAACGTATAACGTATAACGTATAACGTATAACGTATAACGTATAACGTATAACGTATAACGTATAACGTATAACGTATAACGTATAACGTATAAAGTATAACGTATAACGTATAACGTATAACGTATAACGTATAACGTATAACGTATAACGTATAACGTATAACGTATAACGTATAACGTATAACGTATAACGTATAACGTATAACGTATAACGTATAACGTATAACGTATAACGTATAACGTATAACGTATAACGTATAACGTATAACGTATAACGTATAACGTATAACGTATAACGTATAACGTATAACGTATAACGTATAATAACGTATAACGTATAACGTATAACGTATAACGTATAACGTATAACGTATAACGTATAACGTATAACGTATAACGTATAACGTATAACGTATAACGTATAACGTATAACGTATAACGTATAACGTATAACGTATAACGTATAACGTATAACGTATAACGTATAACGTATATCGTTAAACATATAACGTATAACGTATAACGTATAACGTATAACGTATAACGTATAACGTATAACGTATAACGTATAACGTATAACGTATAACGTAAAACGATAAACATATAACGTATAACGTATAACGTATAATGTATAACGTTAAACATATAACGTATAACGTATAACGTATAACGAATAACGTACATCGTACATCGTACAACGTACAACGTATAACGTATAACGTATAACGTATAACGTATAACGTATAACGTATAACGTATAACGTATAACGTATAACGTATAACGTATAACGTATAACTTTTAACGTTAAACATATAACGTATAACGTATAACGTTAAACGTATAACGTATAACGTATAACGTATAACGTATAATCTTAAACGTATAACCTATAACGTACAACGTATAACGTTTAGACGTATAACGTATAATGTATAACGTATAACGTTAAACGTATAACGTATAACGTATAACGTATAACGTATAACGTATAACGTTAAACATATAACGTACAACGTACAACGTATAACGTATAACGTATAACGTATAACGTATAACGTATAACGTATAACGTATAACGTATAACGTATAACGTATAACGTATAACGTATAACGTATAACGTATAACGTATAACGTATAACGTATAACGTATAACGTATAACGTATAAACGTATAACGTATAACGTATAACGTATAACGTATAACGTATAACGTATAACGTATAACGTATAACGTATAACGTATAACGTATAACGTATAACGTATAACGTATAACGTATAACGTATAACGTATAACGTATAACGTATAACGTATAACGTATAACGTATAACGTATAACGTATAACGTATAACGTATAACGTATAACGTATAACGTATAACGTATAACGTATAACGTATAACGTATAACGTATAACGTATAACGTATAACGTATAACGTATAACGTATAACGTATAACGTATAACGTATAACGTATAACGTATAACGTATAACGTATAACGTATAACGTATAACGTATAACGTATAACGTATAACGTATAACGTATAACGTATAACGTATAACGTATAACGTATAACGTATAACGTATAACGTATAACGTATAACGTATAACGTATAACGTATAACGTATAACGTATAACGTATAACGTATAACGTATAACGTATAACGTATAACGTATAACGTATAACGTATAACGTATAACGTATAACGTATAACGTATAACGTATAACGTATAACGTATAACGTATAACGTATAACGTATAACGTATAACGTATAACGTATAACGTATAACGTATAACGTATAACGTATAACGTATAACGTACAAAGTATAACGAACAACGTATAACGTATAACGTATAACGTATAACGTATAACGTATAACGTATAACGTATAACGTATAACGTATAACGTATAACGTATAACGTATAACGTATAACGTATAACGTATAACGTATAACGTATAACGTATAACGTATAACGTATAACGTATAACGTATAACGTATAACGTATAACGTATAACGTATAACGTATAGCGTATAACGTATAACGTATAACGTATAACGTATAACGTATAACGTATAACGTATAACGTATAACGTATAATCTTAAACGTATAACCTATAACGTACAACGTATAACGTTTAGACGTATAACGTATAATGTATAACGTATAACGTTAAACGTATAACGTATAACGTATAACGTATAACGTTAAACATATAACGTACAACGTACAACGTATAACGTATAACGTATAACGTATAACGTATAACGTATAACGTATAACGTATAACGTATAACGTATAACGTATAACGTATAACGTATAACGTATAACGTATAACGTATAACGTATAACGTATAACGTATAACGTATAACGATAAACATATAACGTATAACGTATGACGTATAATGTATAACGTTAAACATATAACGTATAACGTATAACGTATAACGTATAACGTATAACGTATAACGATAAACATATAACGTATAACGTATAACGTATAATGTATAACGTTAAACATATAACGTATAACGTATAACGTATAACGAATAACGTACAACGTACAACGTATAACGTATAACGTACAACGTATAACGTATAACGTATAACGTATAACTTTTAACGTTAAACATATAACGTATAACGTATAACGTTAAACGTATAACGTATAACGTTAAACGTATAACGTATAACGTATAACGTATAATCTTAAACGTATAACCTATAACGTACAACGTATAACGTTTAGACGTATAACGTATAATGTATAACGTATAACGTTAAACGTATAACGTATAACGTATAACGTATAACGTATAACGTATAACGTATAACGTATAACGTATAACGTATAACGTATAACGTATAACGTATAACGTATAACGTGTAACGTATAACGTATAACGTATAACGTATAACGTATAACGTATAACGTATAACGTATAACGTATAACGTATAACGTATAACGTATAACGTATAACGTATAACGTATAACGTATAACGTATAACGTATAACGTATAACGTATAACGTATAACGTATAACGTATAACGTATAACGTATAACGTATAACGTATAACGTATAACGTATAACGTATAACGTATAACGTATAACGTATAACGTATAACGTATAACGTATAACGTATAACGTATAACGTATAACGTATAACGTATAACGTATAACGTATAACGTATAACGTATAACGTATAACGTATAACGTATAACGTATAACGTATAACGTATAACGTATAACGTATAACGTATAACGTATAACGTATAACGTATAACGTATAACGAATAACGTATAACGTATAACGTATAACGTATAACGTATAACGTATAACGTATAACGTATAACGTATAACGTATAACGTATAACGTATAACGTATAACGTATAACGTATAACGTATAACGTATAACGTATAACGTATAACGTATAACGTATAACGTATAACGTATAACGTATAACGTATAACGTATAACGTATAACGTATAACGTATATCGTTAAACATATAACGTATAACGTATAACGTATAACGTATAACGTATAACGTATAACGTATAACGTATAACGTAAAACGATAAACATATAACGTATAACGTATAACGTATAATGTATAACGTTAAACATATAACGTATAACGTATAACGTATAACGTATAACGAATAACGTACATCGTACATCGTACAACGTACAACGTATAACGTATAACGTATAACGTATAACGTATAACGTATAACGTATAACGTATAACGTATAACGTATAACGTATAACGTATAACTTTTAACGTTAAACATATAACGTATAACGTATAACGTTAAACGTATAACGTATAACGTATAACGTATAACGTATAATCTTAAACGTATAACCTATAACGTACAACGTATAACGTTTAGACGTATAACGTATAATGTATAACGTATAACGTTAAACGTATAACGTATAACGTATAACGTATAACGTATAACGTATAACGTTAAACATATAACGTACAACGTACAACGTATAACGTATAACGTATAACGTATAACGTATAACGTATAACGTATAACGTATAACGTATAACGTATAACGTATAACGTATAACGTATAACGTATAACGTATAACGTATAACGTATAACGTATAACGTATAACGTATAACGTATAACGTATAACGTATAACGTATAACGTATAACGTATAACGTATAACGTATAACGTATAACGTATAACGTATAACGTATAACGTATAACGTATAACGTATAACGTATAACGTATAACGTATAACGTATAACGTATAACGTATAACGTATAACGTATAACGTATAACGTATAACGTATAACGTATAACGTATAACGTATAACGTATAACGTATAACGTATAACGTATAACGTATAACGTATAACGTATAACGTATAACGTATAACGTATAACGTATAACGTATAACGTATAACGTATAACGTATAACGTATAACGTATAACGTATAACGTATAACGTATAACGTATAACGTATAACGTATAACGTATAACGTATAACGTATAACGTATAACGTATAACGTATAACGTATAACGTATAACGTATAACGTATAACGTATAACGTATAACGTATAACGTATAACGTATAACGTATAACGTATAACGTATAACGTATAACGTATAACGTATAACGTATAACGTATAACGTATAACGTATAACGTATAACGTATAACGTATAACGTATAACGTATAACGTATAACGTATAACGTATAACGTATAACGTATAACGTATAACGTATAACGTATAACGTATAACGTATAACGTATAACGTATAACGTATAACGTATAACGTATAACGTATAACGTATAACGTATAACGTATAACGTATAACGTATAACGTATAACGTATAACGTATAACGTATAACGTTATAACGAGCCGTCGTCTCCGGGTCCGTTTCCTCCTCGTTGCTGGATAGCTCGCCGTGCCAGGTTCGGAATCGGCGAGGAGCTGGGTCTGCTTACTGGTGCGGGAGAGGTTAGAAATAACACTCGCGTTGGTTACGGTTCACCAGGGTCTTGCTGCCTGCAGACGTTCGCGTGCGTTTTCGTATCTCGCGTCGCGACTGGAACGGGCGGTCCTCGCAGATGCTTCTTGTCGAGGCGGTACGCGACGCGATGTTCGACCGGGGGTGGATGTAGGAGCGGTTCAGGAACGGATTCGGATCCAGGTCGTCGCCTGGATGGCCCTGCCCGGGTCGGGTATTTCGGAAGTGCGACGTGGTGGTACACCGTGCGTCGAGTTCCTCCCGGGCGGTTCTACATTGACGAGTGATGGTGCATCGTGTTCGTCAAACGTCACCGTCGGCGGTACGCCGTGACGGGATGGCCGGTGGTACACCGTGGCCGGACAGCTGGTGGTACACCGTGGCTGGATAGTCGGTGGTACACCGTGACTATGTGCTTGGCGGTTCGCCGTAGCAACGTGGCTGGTGGTACACCGTGGCCGGACAGCTGGTGGTACACCGTGGCTGGATAGTCGGTGGTACACCGTGACTATGTGCTTGGCGGTTCGCCGTAGCAACGTGGCCGGTGGTACACCGTGGCCAGGATAGCTGGTGGTGCACCGTGGCTATCAGGGTGGCGGTACGCCGTGCCCGAGTATGGTGGAACGTAGTTCGTCACCGGTGAGAGTCGAGGATAGGTAAGTAAGTATGGGATACTTACTCTCGGGAGTGCGGTCTTATACCGGTTATGTCTGAGATACGACTGAGAGCGAGCGTTTGCTCGCCGCGGTTTATATAGGCCTGTCGAGAGTGGGGATAATGTGTGTGCGTGGGAATATTTCCCACGGTCCGTGGGAATATTTCGTTCGCGGTTCCCACGGTTCTTCCGTGATCGTTCGGTTACGGTCGCGTCTGTTCGGGGTGCTTCGGTATCGCGGCCATTAGTGACAGGCCTGTGCCTACAGGTCTGTTACACCCCCCTCCCCCATCGGGGTAGCGAACGACAGGCAGCAAGAGATCCCGTTTATTCAGACAAGAGACCCCAGATACATCTGTTGTACAATAGACCGTATATTTGTTTCATGTAGTGTAACATAGGTATAGACTATATTGTAAGTCACAATACTGTAGGTATATAGGTAACATAAATATATATATATATATAAAAAAATAATTTTCGCTACGCGGTAATCACAGCTTATTCTATATTGCGGCCCCAGGTTACGCTGGTGCGGTGCGCGGTCGATCGAGGGGCAAAAGAAAAACAAAAAGAAGAAATCGTCAAAACAAACAAAAAAAATACCATTTGGCGGGTGTCGGGCCGAGACGAGAAAAAAGAAGAAAAAAAAGAAAAAAAAATCCGTTTGATTTCCCGGCTCGCAAGGGTTTGTAAATGAAAAACATAAAATAAAATTCCCCCGTATTAATCGTGGGGCAACCGTGGTGTCCCCCTATCCCGGTGTTGGGCTTTGCGTTGGGCTCCGTGACTCTTGGTGGTGTTCCCTGCAGGCTCCCTCCTCTGACAGCGTCGTAGGCGTCCGGTAGGGTCGAAATGTAGTTTCCACCTCTCTTGACCCCTTTCTGCTAGGAAACGCTTTGTCTTGAGCAGGACGTTAGGGACCTCTACCCGTCGTCCCGTGGGCAGCATGTACCACGTCATTTCCGACCCCTGGTGCTTGCCTCGGTAGCGGATGGGTGATAGTGACCCGGGTGCCCGTTGCCACGGCGTGACCGGGTCGCCGTTATTCATCGGTCTCTCCGATTCGGTGGTCTCTTTGGACGTCGTCCGTTCGCCTGCCCCCAGTTTTCCGCTGGTCCCTGGTAACCTCCGCTCCTCCAGTGTGTCGCAGGCACCCAGAGCGGTGGGAGGCGGCAGTGCTGCGGCTCGCCTCCACTCAGAGATGGGCCAGCTGTCTGGGTTCGGTCGAAAAGGCTGCCGTGGGTAGCGGAGCGGCGGGGTGCGTGGCGCCAGGGACAATCGTTCCAGGTCTCGCCATATCGGTACCGGTAGGTCAGGCGGGCCTGGAGGCATATTCCGGGGGTCCAGGCAAGCCCGCACGTCGACCAGGAGTTCCCCGGTCTCGCTATCCTCTGGTGGTGTAGCTGTTCTTCCTGCGTCCTTGTTCGTCCAGACGGTTTTGATCGGGACCCCCGCCTCCCGAGGTAGGAGGTCGACCTGCTTCCGCGGTTCCGTTTTCTCGGGTAGAGGCGGCGTGTCTGCCCAATGCGTCAGCTGCGGCATGGACGGCTTCGTCTTCCTTCCTGGTGTCGGTTCCTTCTTCTTCCTCGCCGGCGGCTTTGGTTTGGCCTCTGCTTGGTCCCCTGGTGTGGTCTTTGGCCTTTTGGTTGGCCGGTGCGTTGCCCCGCTCTCGGCTACTGGCGTCGTGGCCGGTTTATCCGGGGTCGGCGTTTCCGGGGTTGCGGTGGCTGTGTCGGTTTCGGCCCGGGGTCGGATGGTCCCCTGGACGGCCTGGGGCCACCATGTCAGTGGCCTGATGGGCTTGCCGTGTGCCCGGCGTGAGATAGTGCCGCGTATGCTGGCCGCCCGTCTCAGGTAGGCACCGGTGGCGCAGCTGAGGCTCACTCGCAAGCTGGTCGGCGCCCCTCCGTCTGGATTCGGCGGTGTCTCCGTCGTCGCCCTCCTTGAGGCTGCCTGGAGGTCCAGGCCGGTCGTGTGGGCAGCCGTCCGGCTGGTTGCGTCCCCCTTGTGACCGGCAGCCTCTGCTACTGGTGTCGTCAGGGTTGGTGGGTGGGTCCGTAGACCGTCGTCGGCGGCAGCGCTGGTGGTCGCTCCTGGGCGGGTTTGCGGTTCCGGGTTGCTGGTGGGTCGGGGTTCTGCCCCGGTTTGGCCCTCCTCCGCCTTGGTGGCTGTGTCCCCTAGTAGGTGCGCGGGGGTGACTGGTGTGCGGGGTCGTGCGGCGTCGTCTGGGGCGTCGTCAAAGAGTCCCTCCAACTCCGCGTAGAAATCGTCCATCTTAGTGGTGGTGTGCTGCGAACCAAATCGGAACCTACGGCAGAAAGTCACGCTCCCTATTACTTTCCTCGGTCTTCCCCGGCGTCGAGGCACTGGGGTGTCCGCGGGGGTATGAACGGCAGGGTGGTTTGATCGTGTCTCGCTATCTGTCCCCTCGTGGTTGGCGGCTGGTTCCCCATTTGGGCCCGTCCCCGCCTTTAGGTCCTTGACGTGGACGTGGCGTGTCCATCGGTTGGACCCGTCTTTAAGGTCCACTATAACTGGGGAGACGATTCGGCCGACCGTGTACGGACCGCTGTATTTCGGTGCTAGCTTTGCCGCGATACGCGCGCTTTTGTTGGAAAGTGTGTGTTCTTTCTTCCATACGGTGTCCCCGATGGCCGGCCTCCATTCTCTGCGTCGCAGATTATAGTATTGTGCCTGTCTGTCGAAGGCTCGGGCCAAGTGCAGCTTGGCCAACTCCTGGGCTTCTCGGAGGTTCTTCCAGCGTTGCTGCGATGAGATGGGTGGTCCTCCGTTGTCTGGCTGGCCGGGTATCCTGAGTTCTCTCCCCAGGTTTAGGTAGGCCGGGCTGTATCCCGTCGCCTCGTGCCATGCCGTGTTGATGGCGAACTGTGCCTCGGCTAGTTTCTCGTCCCACTTGTCGTGTCGTTCCCCTGCGTATTGCGCCAGCATCGTCTTCACCACCCTGTTCGCCCTTTCGACCGGGTTGCACTGGGGTGAGTACGGTGGTGTCCTCCTGTGCTCGATGCCCGCTGCCTTCAGTAGGGTCGTGAATGGCTCGCCTATGAACTGCCGTCCGTTATCCGTGATGATTGTCGCCGGGGCTCCATGTCGGAGTATAACTTCCCGATGGACGGCGGTGGCGACGGCCGAGCTGGTGGCCTTCCGGAGTGCGGTGAGTTCCACCCACTTGGTGAAACGATCTAGGGCCACCAGCAACCAAATATGGCCGAGGCGCGAGCGTGGTAGTGGACCGACAAGGTCAATTGACACCGTGTGCCACGGCTGTGTTCCGGGGTTGGCATGGAGTTGTCCCGGTGGCGGTTGTGGTGGCGTCTTGTATCGTTGGCAGTTGGCGCAACTTCGGACATACTTGGCGATCTCTCTGAACATCCCCGGCCAGTGGTATCTTTGGGCGATGCGTACGCTGGTCTTGGCAATCCCTAAGTGGCCCGCTGTCGGGTCGTCGTGAAATTGCCTCAAGATGTCCTTACGTTCGCTGGGCGGTACGCATACCTTCCATGCTTGGCTGGGCTCGGGTTCGTTGTAGTCCAGCTGGTGAGGTACCCGTCGGTGTAGCTTTCCGTCCTGTATTTGGTAGTCAGGGGCCGTTGCGGGCTGCTTCCGTACTGCTTCCATCTTTTTCTCGTACCAGGAGTCGGTGCGTGGTTTCGGGTTAATTAGGTTAACGCCCGGTACGGGTTCGGTCCTGGACAGCGCATCGGCCACCTGATTCAACTTGCCGGGCCGATACTTTACCTCGAAATCGTATTGCTGCAATTCGAGGGCCCACCGTGCCAGCCTTCCGGTCGGACCGTCGATCTGCTGCAGCCATCGCAGCGCCTGGTGGTCGGTGACGACCGTGAAATGGTAGCCTTCCAGGTACTGTTTCATTTTACGGATGCCCCATATTACTGCGAGGCATTCCTTCTCGGTGGCGCTGTAGTTGCGCTCTGTTGCGCTTAGCGTGTGGCTAGCGTATGCGATGACGTGTTCGTCATCCTCGGTGCCTTGCGTGAGGACAATCCCCAGTCCGTGGTCGCTGGCGTCTGTCTGGAGCGTGAATGGTTGCTCAAAGTTTGGGCAGGCGAGGACCGGTGCCGTGATCAGCCGTTCCTTCATTTCTTGGAAGGCTCTTTCTTCCGTTTCCGTCCATCTCCATCTTGCATTCTTGCGGGTGAGCTGTGTCAGTGGCTCTATAATTTTTGCAAAGTTTGGCACGAATCGGCGGTACCAGGATGCCATGCCGTGGAAGCGTCGTACCTCTCGTATTGTTTTCGGCGCGGGGATTCGTGCGATTGCGCTGGTTTTCTCGGGGTCGGTGCGGATCCCTTGTTGGTCGACCACGTGGCCCAGGTACTTCAGGCTCGGGACGCAAAACTGGCACTTGTCTGGGTTCAGTCGTAGGCCCGCGGCGCGGAGGCGGCGGAATACCTCTTGCAGGTGGCATTGGTGTTCCTCGACGGAAGGGCTGGCGATGATGATGTCATCGAGGTATGCGAATGCAAACGGCTCCAGCTCGGGGCCGATAACCCGGTCTAGCAGTCGTTGGAACGTGGCAGGCGCCGAATGGAGTCCGAAAGGCATGACCCGAAACTGGAAAAGTCCCTTCCCAGGAACGGTAAACGCTGTAAGCGGTCGACTGTCGGGGTCAAGCGGGATCTGCCAATACCCGTTCTTCAGGTCCAGCGTGGTCAAGAACTTCGCCCCTCGAAGTTTGTCGAGCGTCGCCTGTATTTGTGGCAAGGGGTACGCGTCCTTTTCCGACTTTTCGTTCAGTCGTCGGAAGTCCACGCAGAAGCGTGGACGGCCGTCCTTCTTCTTCACCACCACTACAGGCGAGCTCCATGGGCTGCTGGAGGGCTCGATGACCTGTTCGCTCAACATCTTCTCCACCTCGGTATTAATGATTGCCTGCATCGCGGGGTTTCGCGGCTGATACCGTTGCTTGAGAGGCGTGGCATCCTTTAGTTTGATCCGGTGCTCTATGAGTGTCGTTCGACCTGGTACCGTCTCGAACTTTTTCATCTCGTCCCCCAGAAAGATCTCGAGCCGTTCCCGGTCTTCGGGTTGTGGTACCCGTAGTCCTAGTTGGAAGCACGGCTCGGCCAGGCAGTCAATCGGCCAGGAAGCGACGTCGAGGGGTGGCTTCAGCTGGAGTTGCAGGGCAGCAATAGTCTGGATGCCCAATAGTACTGGAGTTCCCATCTTTGGCAGCACCGTGAACTCCTGTAGCCACTCATAGCCTATCGCACCAAACGGTAAGCGGATAACCCCTGTGGGTTGAGCATCGGAGCCGTCTGCCAGGCCAATGTTCGTCGTCGGGGCAGTCGGGTATATTCCCTGTTCTCTGGCCCATTCCTGTACCTCGGCATTGATGCACGACAACTGGGCGCCAGTGTCCAGTAGTGCGTCGATTTCCCGGCCGCATACCAAGATCGGGAGTAACGGGCGGGGCGTATACTTTATTGCGGGGGCCTGCCGATGCCCGTCAGTGGCTGGCCCCGTGTCGCGTTTCCCGGAGGGTGACAGTCCCTTGTCAGTACCCCGTCGCGACCACATTGTGCGCAGAATCGACGGTATACGTTCCGGCATTCGAATCGTTGGTGGCCCCGTTGTTTGCATCTCCAGCAATGCGTCTCTCGGTTATAACTTCTGTCGGTGTTGGTGGAACCTCGTGTTTCTTCGGCTGGCGTTTGACTCAGCCTGGCGAGCCGCGATGCAATTGGTTCTCCGGCGGCTGCCAAAGGCGGTGGTGGCCCCTCGGCCGAGGTGGCGGCCACGTGTCGGGTGACAGTCCTTTGGTTCCGGGTCTTCCGTTCATTTACCCTTTCGAGGCGTTGGACCTGTCGTAACAGGTCGTCTAGGTCGGTGATCTGGTCCGGGTTGATCAGGGCTGCGTATTCTGGCAGCATATTTTCGTACAACCGTTCCTGGTACGTCTCTATTGGGAGTTGTGCCCGTCTCATTAATGTCAGGAGTGCGTTCATGAAGAGGTGGAAGGGTTCTCCTGGTTGTTGCAACCGATCCCTGGCCTCTTGTTCCCGTTGCAGCAGCGTTCGGTTCGGTGCGAAAAACGCTTCAAATTTCTCCTGGAATAATTTCCAGGAGGTCAGTCGGCCGCGATTGTTTCTGAACCATAACTGGGCCTCTCCCCTCAATATTTCCGGGATTCCGCGTAATAGGTCGGCATCAGAGATCTGGTAGGCCTCCTGCAGTTCGCTTACGCGCTCCAAGAAGGAAAACGGGTCTTTCCCGTCGCTGGTGCATCCCCATTTCCGCATCTGGTTCATGCTGCGGCTAGGTTCCGGTGAAGAACGGGCTTCCGGTGCCGGTTTCGATGTTCCGGGTTGCGATGCGTCGGTTTTTTGGCCTGTCATCTCGAATAGGGCCTCGGTTTGCGCTGCGATAGCGTCTGCCCAGCGTTGACGTAACTCTTCCGGACTGCCGGTAATCGGCAGATTAAAACGTCGTAGGTCGTTGGCGATGCGTTCTTTGGTTGGTCGGAGCGCGCTCTTCCGCATGCCCAAATTCCGATTTGAATTGGCGCTTGTTTAGGCGCGTGGTACCTCGGCACGCTCGTAGATGGCGCGCGCGTAACGCCCGGCCTGGTTGATGCACGGGGTTTCTCGTCTACACGTTCTGCTTTGAATCGGTACCGCGAGGTGGCGCGCGCGTTGCCCGGTCTGTCGGCTACGCGATGTTCGCCGTCTATACGCGTTATTGTCTTTCCGCGTCGCGAGATGGCGCGCGTATTTCGGCACTCGCGCACGTGTCTTTCACCGGTTAACCTCACTTCGCGAATCGCCACGTGGTCTTTTAGTTTCTCGCGAACTGTCTTTCACACACAGAGTCCCTGTTCGGGCGCCATATAACGAGCCGTCGTCTCCGGGTCCGTTTCCTCCTCGTTGCTGGATAGCTCGCCGTGCCAGGTTCGGAATCGGCGAGGAGCTGGGTCTGCTTACTGGTGCGGGAGAGGTTAGAAATAACACTCGCGTTGGTTACGGTTCACCAGGGTCTTGCTGCCTGCAGACGTTCGCGTGCGTTTTCGTATCTCGCGTCGCGACTGGAACGGGCGGTCCTCGCAGATGCTTCTTGTCGAGGCGGTACGCGACGCGATGTTCGACCGGGGGTGGATGTAGGAGCGGTTCAGGAACGGATTCGGATCCAGGTCGTCGCCTGGATGGCCCTGCCCGGGTCGGGTATTTCGGAAGTGCGACGTGGTGGTACACCGTGCGTCGAGTTCCTCCCGGGCGGTTCTACATTGACGAGTGATGGTGCATCGTGTTCGTCAAACGTCACCGTCGGCGGTACGCCGTGACGGGATGGCCGGTGGTACACCGTGGCCGGACAGCTGGTGGTACACCGTGGCTGGATAGTCGGTGGTACACCGTGACTATGTGCTTGGCGGTTCGCCGTAGCAACGTGGCTGGTGGTACACCGTGGCCGGACAGCTGGTGGTACACCGTGGCTGGATAGTCGGTGGTACACCGTGACTATGTGCTTGGCGGTTCGCCGTAGCAACGTGGCCGGTGGTACACCGTGGCCTGGATAGCTGGTGGTGCACCGTGGCTATCAGGGTGGCGGTACGCCGTGCCCGAGTATGGTGGAACGTAGTTCGTCACCGGTGAGAGTCGAGGATAGGTAAGTAAGTATGGGATACTTACTCTCGGGAGTGCGGTCTTATACCGGTTATGTCTGAGATACGACTGAGAGCGAGCGTTTGCTCGCCGCGGTTTATATAGGCCTGTCGAGAGTGGGGATAATGCGTGTGCGTGGGAATATTTCCCACGGTCCGTGGGAATATTTCGTTCGCGGTTCCCACGGTTCTTCCGTGATCGTTCGGTTACGGTCGCGTCTGTTCGGGGTGCTTCGGTATCGCGGCCATTAGTGACAGGCCTGTGCCTACAGGTCTGTTACAACGTATAACGTATAACGTACAAAGTATAACGAACAACGTATAACGTATAACGTATAACGTATAACGTATAACGAATAACGTATAACGTATAACGTATAACGTATAACGTATAACGTATAACGTATAACGTATAACGTATAACGTATAACGTATAACGTATAACGTATAACGTATAACGTATAACGTATAACGTATAACGTATAACGTATAACGTATAACGTATAACGTATAACGTATAATCTTAAACGTATAACCTATAACGAACAACGTATAACGTTTAGACGTATAACGTATAATGTATAACGTATAACGTTAAACGTATAACGTATAACGTATAACGTATAACGTTAAACATATAACGTACAACGTACAACGTATAACGTATAACGTATAACGTATAACGTATAACGTATAACGTATAACGTATAACGTATAACGTATAACGTATAACGTATAACGTATAACGTATAACGTATACCGTATAACGTATAACGTATAACGTATAACGTATAACGTACAAAGTATAACGAACAACGTATAACGTATAACGTATAACGTATAACGTATAACGTATAACGTATAACGTATAACGTATAACGCATAACGTATAACGTATAACGTATAACATATAACGTATAACGTATAACGTATAACGTATAACGTATAACGTATAACGTATAACGTATAACGTATAACGTATAACGTATAACGTATAATCTTAAACGTATAACCTATAACGTACAACGTATAACGTTTAGACGTATAACGTATAATGTATAACGTATAACGTTAAACGTATAACGTATAACGTATAACGTATAACGTTAAACATATAACGTACAACGTACAACGTATAACGTATAACGTATAACGTATAACGTATAACGTATAACGTATAACGTATAACGTATAACGTATAACGTATAACGTATAACGTATAACGTATAACGTATAACGTATAACGTATAACGTATAACGTATAACGTATAACGTATAACGTATAACGTATAACGTATAACGTATAACGATAAACATATAACGTATAACGTATGACGTATAATGTATAACGTTAAACATATAACGTATAACGTATAACGTATAACGTATAACGTATAACGTATAACGTATAACGATAAACATATAACGTATAACGTATAACGTATAATGTATAACGTTAAACATATAACGTATAACGTATAACGTATAACGAATAACGTACAACGTACATAGTATAACGTATAACGTACAACGTATAACGTATAACGTATAACGTATAACTTTTAACGTTAAACATATAACGTATAACGTATAACGTTAAACGTATAACGTATAACGTTAAACGTATAACGTATAACGTATAACGTATAACGTATAATCTTAAACGTATAACCTATAACGTACAACGTATAACGTTTAGACGTATAACGTATAATGTATAACGTATAACGTTAAACGTATAACGTATAACGTATAACGTATAACGTATAACGTATAACGTATAACGTATAACGTATAACGTATAACGTATAACGTATAACGTATAACGTATAACGTATAACGTATAACGTATAACGTATAACGTATAACGTATAACGTATAACGTATAACGTATAACGTATAACGTATAACGTATAACGTATAACGTATAACGTATAACGTATAACGTATAACGTATAACGTATAACGTATAACGTATAACGTATAACGTATAACGTATAACGTATAACGTATAACGTATAACGTATAACGTATAACGTATAACGTATAACGTATAACGTATAACGTATAACGTATAACGTATAACGTATAACGTATAACGTATAACGTATAACGTATAACGTATAACGTATAACGTATAACGTATAACGTATAACGTATAACGTATAACGTATAACGTATAACGTATAACGTATAACGTATAACGTATAACGTATAACGTATAACGTATAACGTATAACGTATAACGTATAACGTATAACGTATAACGTATAACGTATAACGTATAACGTATAACGTATAACGTATAACGTATAACGTATAACGTATAACGTATAACGTATAACGTATAACGTATAACGTATAACGTATAACGTATAACGTATAACGTATAACGTATAACGTATAACGTATAACGTATAACGTATAACGTATAACGTATAACGTATAACGTATAACGTATAACGTATAACGTATAACGTATAACGTATAACGTATAACGTATATCGTTAAACATATAACGTATAACGTATAACGTATAACGTATAACGTATAACGTATAACGTATAACGTATAACGTATAACGTAAAACGATAAACATATAACGTATAACGTATAACGTATAATGTATAACGTTAAACATATAACGTATAACGTATAACGTATAACGTATAACGAATAACGTACATCGTACATCGTACAACGTACAACGTATAACGTATAACGTATAACGTATAACGTATAACGTATAACGTATAACGTATAACGTATAACGTATAACTTTTAACGTTAAACATATAACGTATAACGTATAACGTTAAACGTATAACGTATAACGTATAACGTATAACGTATAATCTTAAACGTATAACCTATAACGTACAACGTATAACGTTTAGACGTATAACGTATAATGTATAACGTATAACGTTAAACGTATAACGTATAACGTATAACGTATAACGTATAACGTATAACGTTAAACATATAACGTACAACGTACAACGTATAACGTATAACGTATAACGTATAACGTATAACGTATAACGTATAACGTATAACGTATAACGTATAACGTATAACGTATAACGTATAACGTATAACGTATAACGTATAACGTATAACGTATAACGTATAACGTATAACGTATAACGTATAACGTATAACGTATAACGTATAACGTATAACGTATAACGTATAACGTATAACGTATAACGTATAACGTATAACGTATAACGTATAACGTATAACGTATAACGTATAACGTATAACGTATAACGTATAACGTATAACGTATAACGTATAACGTATAACGTATAACGTATAACGTATAACGTATAACGTATAACGTATAACGTATAACGTATAACGTATAACGTATAACGTATAACGTATAACGTATAACGTATAACGTATAACGTATAACGTATAACGTATAACGTATAACGTATAACGTATAACGTATAACGTATAACGTATAACGTATAACGTATAACGTATAACGTATAACGTATAACGTATAACGTATAACGTATAACGTATAACGTATAACGTATAACGTATAACGTATAACGTATAACGTATAACGTATAACGTATAACGTATAACGTATAACGTATAACGTATAACGTATAACGTATAACGTATAACGTATAACGTATAACGTATAACGTATAACGTATAACGTATAACGTATAACGTATAACGTATAACGTATAACGTATAACGTATAACGTATAACGTATAACGTATAACGTATAACGTATAACGTATAACGTATAACGTATAACGTATAACGTATAACGTATAACGTATAACGTATAACGTATAACGTATAACGTATAACGTATAACGTATAACGTATAACGTATAACGTATAACGTATAACGTATAACGTATAACGTATAACGTATAACGTATAACGTACAACGTATAACGATAAACATATAACGTATAACGTATAACGTATAACGTATAACGTATAACGTATAACGTATAACGTATAACGTATAACGTATAATCTTAAACGTATAACCTATAACGTACAACGTATAACGTTTAGACGTATAACGTATAATGTATAACGTATAACGTTAAACGTATAACGTATAACGTATAACGTATAACGTTAAACATATAACGTACAACGTACAACGTATAACGTATAACGTATAACGTATAACGTATAACGTATAACGTATAACGTATAACGTATAACGTATAACGTATAACGTATAACGTATGACGTATAACGTATAACGTATAACGTATAACGTATAACGTATAACGTATAACGTATAACGTATAACGTATAACGTATAACGTATAGCGTATAACGTATAACGTATAACGTATAGCGTATAACGTATAACGTATAACGTATAACGTATAACGTATAACGTATAACGTATAACGTATAACGTATAACGTATAACGTATAACGTATAACGTATAACGTATAACTTTTAACGTTAAACATATAACGTATAACGTATAACGTTAAACGTATAACGTATAACGTTAAACGTATAACGTATAACGTATAACGTATAACGTATAACGTATAATCTTAAACGTATAACCTATAACGTACAACGTATAACGTTTAGACGTATAACGTATAATGTATAACGTATAACGTTAAACGTATAACGTATAACGTATAACGTATAACGTATAACGTTAAACATATAACGTACAACGTACAACGTATAACGTATAACGTATAACGTATAACGTATAACGTATAACGTATAACGTATAACGTATAACGTATAACGTATAACGTATAACGTATAACGTATAACGTATAACGTATAACGTATAACGTATAACGTATAACGTATAACGTATAACGTATAACGTATAACGTATAACGTATAACGTATAACGTATAACGTATAACGTATAACGTATAACGTATAACGTATAACGTATAACGTATAACGTATAACGTATAACGTATAACGTATAACGTATAACGTATAACGTATAACGTATAACGTATAACGTATAACGTATAACGTATAACGTATAACGTATAACGTATAACGTATAACGTATAACGTATAACGTATAACGTATAACGTATAACGTATAACGTATAACGTATAACGTATAACGTATAACGTATAACGTATAACGTATAACGTATAACGTATAACGTATAACGTATAACGTATAACGTATAACGTATAACGTATAACGTATAACGTATAACGTATAACGTATAACGTATAACGTATAACGTATAACGTATAACGTATAACGTATAACGTATAACGTATAACGTATAACGTATAACGTATAACGTATAACGTATAACGTATAACGTATAACGTATAACGTATAACGTATAACGTATAACGTATAACGTATAACGTATAACGTATAACGTATAACGTATAACGTATAACGTATAACGTATAACGTATAACGTATAACGTATAACGTATAACGTATAACGTATAACGTATAACGTATAACGTATAACGTATAACGTATAACGTATAACGTATAACGTATAACGTATAACGTATAACGTATAACGTATAACGTATAACGTATAACGTATAACGTATAACGTATAACGTATAACGTATAACGTATAACGTATAACGTATAACGTATAACGTATAACGTATAACGATAAACATATAACGTATAACGTATAACGTATAACGTATAACGTATAACGTATAACGTATAACGTATAACGTATAACGTATAACGTATAACGTATAATCTTAAACGTATAACCTATAACGTACAACGTATAACGTTTAGACGTATAACGTATAATGTATAACGTATAACGTTAAACGTATAACGTATAACGTATAACGTATAACGTTAAACATATAACGTACAACGTACAACGTATAACGTATAACGTATAACGTATAACGTATTACGTATAACGTATAACGTATAACGTATAACGTATAACGTATAACGTATAACGTATAACGTATGACGTATAACGTATAACGTATAACGTATAACGTATAACGTATAACGTATAACGTATAACGTATAACGTATAACGTATAACGTATAGCGTATAACGTATAACGTATAACGTATAACGTATAACGTATAACGTATAACGTATAACGTATAACGTATAACGTATAACGTATAACGTATAACTGTTAACGTTAAACATATAACGTATAACGTATAACGTTAAACGTATAACGTATAACGTATAACGTATAACGTATAACGTATAACGTATAACGTATAACGTATAACGTATAACGATAAACATATAACGTATAACGTATAACGTATAATGTATAACGTTAAACATATAACGTATAACGTATAACGTATAACGAATAACGTACAACGTACAACGTATAACGTATAACGTACAACGTATAACGTACAACGTATAACGTATAACGTATAACGTATAACTTTTAACGTTAAACATATAACGTATAACGTATAACGTTAAACGTATAACGTATAACGTTAAACGTATAACGTATAACGTATAACGTATAACGTATAACGTATAATCTTAAACGTATAACCTATAACGTACAACGTATAACGTTTAGACGTATAACGTATAATGTATAACGTATAACGTTAAACGTATAACGTATAACGTATAACGTATAACGTATAACGTTAAACATATAACGTACAACGTACAACGTATAACGTATAACGTATAACGTATAACGTATAACGTATAACGTATAACGTATAACGTATAACGTATAACGTATAACGTATAACGTATAACGTATAACGTATAACGTATAACGTATAACGTATAACGTATAACGTATAACGTATAATCTTAAACGTATAACCTATAACGTACAACGTATAACGTTTAGACGTATAACGTATAATGTATAACGTATAACGTTAAACGTATAACGTATAACGTATAACGTATAACGTTAAACATATAACGTACAACGTACAACGTATAACGTATAACGTATAACGTATAACGTATAACGTATAACGTATAACGTATAACGTATAACGTATAACGTATAACGTATAACGTATAACGTATAACGTATAACGTATAACGTATAACGTATAACGTATAACGTATAACGTATAACGTATAACGTATAACGTATAACGTATAACGTATAACGTATAACGTATAACGTATAACGTATAACGTATAACGTATAACGTATAACGTATAACGTATAACGTATAACGTATAACGTATAACGTATAACGTATAACGTATAACGTATAACGTATAACGTATAACGTATAACGTATAACGTATAACGTATAACGTATAACGTATAACGTATAACGTATAACGTATAACGTATAACGTATAACGTATAACGTATAACGTATAACGTATAACGTATAACGTATAACGTATAACGTATAACGTATAACGTATAACGTATAACGTATAACGTATAACGTATAACGTATAACGTATAACGTATAACGTATAACGTATAACGTATAACGTATAACGTATAACGTATAACGTATAACGTATAACGTATAACGTATAACGTATAACGTATAACGTATAACGTATAACGTATAACGTATAACGTATAACGTATAACGTATAACGTATAACGTATAACGTATAACGTATAACGTATAACGTATAACGTATAACGTATAACGTATAACGTATAACGTATAACGTATAACGTATAACGTATAACGTATAACGTATAACGTATAACGTATAACGTATAACGTATAACGTATAACGTATAACGTATAACGTATAACGTATAACGTATAACGTATAACGTATAACGTATAACGATAAACATATAACGTATAACGTATAACGTATAACGTATAACGTATAACGTATAACGTATAACGTATAACGTATAACGTATAACGTATAATCTTAAACGTATAACCTATAACGTACAACGTATAACGTTTAGACGTATAACGTATAATGTATAACGTATAACGTTAAACGTATAACGTATAACGTATAACGTATAACGTTAAACATATAACGTACAACGTACAACGTATAACGTATAACGTATAACGTATAACGTATAACGTATAACGTATAACGTATAACGTATAACGTATAACGTATAACGTATAACGTATAACGTATGACGTATAACGTATAACGTATAACGTATAACGTATAACGTATAACGTATAACGTATAACGTATAACGTATAACGTATAACGTATAGCGTATAACGTATAACGTATAACGTATAACGTATAACGTATAACGTATAACGTATAACGTATAACGTATAACGTATAACGTATAACGTATAACTGTTAACGTTAAACATATAACGTATAACGTATAACGTTAAACGTATAACGTATAACGTATAACGTATAACGTATAACGTATAACGTATAACGTATAACGTATAACGTATAACGATAAACATATAACGTATAACGTATAACGTATAATGTATAACGTTAAACATATAACGTATAACGTATAACGTATAACGAATAACGTACAACGTACAACGTATAACGTATAACGTACAACGTATAACGTATAACGTATAACGTATAACGTATAACGTATAACGTATAACGTATAACGTATAACGTATAACGTATAACGTATAACGTATAACGTATAACGTATAACGTATAACGTATAACGTATAACGTATAACGTATAACGTATAACGTATAACGTATAACGTATAACGTATAACGTATAACGTATAACGTATAACGTATAACGTATAACGTATAACGTATAACGTATAACGTATAACGTATAACGTATAACGTATAACGTATAACGTATAACGTATAACGTATAACGTATAACGTATAACGTATAACGTATAACGTATAACGTATAACGTATAACGTATAACGTATAACGTATAACGTATAACGTATAACGTATAACGTATAACGTATAACGTATAACGTATAACGTATAACGTATAACGTATAACGTATAACGTATAACGTATAACGTATAACGTATAACGTATAACGTATAACGTATAACGTATAACGTATAACGTATAACGTATAACGTATAACGTATAACGTATAACGTATAACGTATAACGTATAACGTATAACGTATAACGTATAACGTATAACGTATAACGTATAACGTATAACGTATAACGTATAACGTATAACGTATAACGTATAACGTATAACGTATAACGTATAACGTATAACGTATAACGTATAACGTATAACGTATAACGTATAACGTATAACGTATAACGTATAACGTATAACGTATAACGTATAACGTATAACGTATAACGTATAACGTATAACGTATAACGTATAACGTATAACGTATAACGTATAACGTATAACGTATAACGTATAACGTATAACGTATAACGTATAACGTATAACGTATAACGTATAACGTATAACGTATAACGTATAACGTATAACGTATAACGTATAACGTATAACGTATAACGTATAACGTATAACGTATAACGTATAACGTATAACGTATAACGTATAACGTATAACGTATAACGTATAACGTATAACGTATAACGTATAACGTATAACGTATAACGTATAACGTATAACGTATAACGTATAACGTATAACGTATAACGTATAACGTATAACGTATAACGTATAACGTATAACGTATAACGTATAACGTATAACGTATAACGTATAACGTATAACGTATAACGTATATCGTTAAACATATAACGTATAACGTATAACGTATAACGTATAACGTATAACGTATAACGTATAACGTATAACGTATAACGTATAACGTATAACGTATAACGATAAACATATAACGTATAACGTATAACGTATAACGTATAACGTATAACGTATAACGTATAACGTATAACGTATAACGTATAACGTATAATCTTAAACGTATAACCTATAACGTACAACGTATAACGTTTAGACGTATAACGTATAATGTATAACGTATAACGTTAAACGTATAACGTACGTATAACGTATAACGTTAAACATATAACGTACAACGTACAACGTATAACGTATAACGTATAACGTATAACGTATAACGTATAACGTATAACGTATAACGTATAACGTATAACGTATAACGTATAACGTATAACGTATGACGTATAACGTATAACGTATAACGTATAACGTATAACGTATAACGTATAACGTATAACGTATAACGTATAACGTATAACGTATAGCGTATAACGTATAACGTATAACGTATAACGTATAACGTATAACGTATAACGTATAACGTATAACGTATAACGTATAACGTATAACTGTTAACGTTAAACATATAACGTATAACGTATAACGTTAAACGTATAACGTATAACGTATAACGTATAACGTATAACGTATAACGTATAACGTATAACGTATAACGTATAACGATAAACATATAACGTATAACGTATAACGTATAATGTATAACGTTAAACATATAACGTATAACGTATAACGTATAACGAATAACGTACAACGTACAACGTATAACGTATAACGTACAACGTATAACGTATAACGTATAACGTATAACGTATAACGTATAACGTATAACGTATAACGTATAACGTATAACGTATAACGTATAACGTATAACGTATAACGTATAACGTATAACGTATAACGTATAACGTATAACGTATAACGTATAACGTATAACGTATAACGTATAACGTATAACGTATAACGTATAACGTATAACGTATAACGTATAACGTATAACGTATAACGTATAACGTATAACGTATAACGTATAACGTATAACGTATAACGTATAACGTATAACGTATAACGTATAACGTATAACGTATAACGTATAACGTATAACGTATAACGTATAACGTATAACGTATAACGTATAACGTATAACGTATAACGTATAACGTATAACGTATAACGTATAACGTATAACGTATAACGTATAACGTATAACGTATAACGTATAACGTATAACGTATAACGTATAACGTATAACGTATAACGTATAACGTATAACGTATAACGTATAACGTATAACGTATAACGTATAACGTATAACGTATAACGTATAACGTATAACGTATAACGTATAACGTATAACGTATAACGTATAACGTATAACGTATAACGTATAACGTATAACGTATAACGTATAACGTATAACGTATAACGTATAACGTATAACGTATAACGTATAACGTATAACGTATAACGTATAACGTATAACGTATAACGTATAACGTATAACGTATAACGTATAACGTATATCGTTAAACATATAACGTATAACGTATAACGTATAACGTATAACGTATAACGTATAACGTATAACGTATAACGTAAAACGATAAACATATAACGTATAACGTATAACGTATAATGTATAACGTTAAACATATAACGTATAACGTATAACGTATAACGTATAACGAATAACGTACATCGTACATCGTACAACGTACAACGTATAACGTATAACGTATAACGTATAACGTATAACGTATAACGTATAACGTATAACGTATAACGTATAACGTATAACGTATAACTTTTAACGTTAAACATATAACGTATAACGTATAACGTTAAACGTATAACGTATAACGTATAACGTATAACGTATAACGTATAATCTTAAACGTATAACCTATAACGTACAACGTATAACGTTTAGACGTATAACGTATAATGTATAACGTATAACGTTAAACGTATAACGTATAACGTATAACGTATAACGTATAACGTATAACGTTAAACATATAACGTACAACGTACAACGTATAACGTATAACGTATAACGTATAACGTATAACGTATAACGTATAACGTATAACGTATAACGTATAACGTATAACGTATAACGTATAACGTATAACGTATAACGTATAACGTATAACGTATAACGTATAACGTATAACGTATAACGTATAACGTATAACGTATAACGTATAACGTATAACGTATAACGTATAACGTATAACGTATAACGTATAACGTATAACGTATAACGTATAACGTATAACGTATAACCTATAACGTACAACGTATAACGTTTAGACGTATAACGTATAATGTATAACGTATAACGTTAAACGTATAACGTATAACGTATAACGTATAACGTTAAACATATAACGTACAACGTACAACGTATAACGTATAACGTATAACGTATAACGTATAACGTATAACGTATAACGTATAACGTATAACGTATAACGTATAACGTATAACGTATAACGTATAACGTATGACGTATAACGTATAACGTATAACGTATAACGTATAACGTATAACGTATAACGTATAACGTATAACGTATAACGTATAACGTATAGCGTATAACGTATAACGTATAACGTATAACGTATAACGTATAACGTATAACGTATAACGTATAACGTATAACGTATAACGTATAACGTATAACGTATAACGTATAACGTATAACGTATAACTGTTAACGTTAAACATATAACGTATAACGTATAACGTTAAACGTATAACGTATAACGTATAACGTATAACGTATAACGTATAACGTATAACGTATAACGTATAACGTATAACGTATAACGATAAACATATAACGTATAACGTATAACGTATAATGTATAACGTTAAACATATAACGTATAACGTATAACGTATAACGAATAACGTACAACGTACAACGTATAACGTATAACGTACAACGTATAACGTATAACGTATAACGTATAACTTTTAACGTTAAACATATAACGTATAACGTATAACGTTAAACGTATAACGTATAACGTTAAACGTATAACGTATAACGTATAACGTATAACGTATAACGTATAATCTTAAACGTATAACCTATAACGTACAACGTATAACGTTTAGACGTATAACGTATAATGTATAACGTATAACGTTAAACGTATAACGTATAACGTATAACGTATAACGTATAACGTATAACGTTAAACATATAACGTACAACGTACAACGTATAACGTATAACGTATAACGTATAACGTATAACGTATAACGTATAACGTATAACGTATAACGTATAACGTATAACGTATAACGTATAACGTATAACGTATAACGTATAACGTATAACGTATAACGTATAACGTATAACGTATAACGTATAACGTATAACGTATAACGTATAACGTATAACGTATAACGTATAACGTATAACGTATAACGTATAACGTATAACGTATAACGTATAACGTATAACGTATAACGTATAACGTATAACGTATAACGTATAACGTATAACGTATAACGTATAACGTATAACGTATAACGTATAACGTATAACGTATAACGTATAACGTATAACGTATAACGTATAACGTATAACGTATAACGTATAACGTATAACGTATAACGTATAACGTATAACGTATAACGTATAACGTATAACGTATAACGTATAACGTATAACGTATAACGTATAACGTATAACGTATAACGTATAACGTATAACGTATAACGTATAACGTATAACGTATAACGTATAACGTATAACGTATAACGTATAACGTATAACGTATAACGTATAACGTATAACGTATAACGTATAACGTATAACGTATAACGTATAACGTATAACGTATAACGTATAACGTATAACGTATAACGTATAACGTATAACGTATAACGTATAACGTATAACGTATAACGTATAACGTATAACGTATAACGTATAACGTATAACGTATAACGTATAACGTATAACGTATAACGTATAACGTATAACGTATAACGTATAACGTATAACGTATAACGTATAACGTATAACGTATAACGTATAACGTATAACGTATAACGTATAACGTATGACGTATAACGTATAACGTATAATCTTAAACGTATAACCTATAACGTACAACGTATAACGTTTAGACGTATAACGTATAATGTATAACGTATAACGTTAAACGTATAACGTATAACGTATAACGTATAACGTTAAACATATAACGTACAACGTACAACGTATAACGTATAACGTATAACGTATAACGTATAACGTATAACGTATAACGTATAACGTATAACGTATAACGTATAACGTATAACGTATAACGTATGACGTATAACGTATAACGTATAACGTATAACGTATAACGTATAACGTATAACGTATAACGTATAACGTATAACGTATAACGTATAGCGTATAACGTATAACGTATAACGTATAACGTATAACGTATAACGTATAACGTATAACGTATAACGTATAACGTATAACGTATAACGTATAACTGTTAACGTTAAACATATAACGTATAACGTATAACGTTAAACGTATAACGTATAACGTATAACGTATAACGTATAACGTATAACGTATAACGTATAACGTATAACGTATAACGTATAACGATAAACATATAACGTATAACGTATAACGTATAATGTATAACGTTAAACATATAACGTATAACGTATAACGTATAACGAATAACGTACAACGTACAACGTATAACGTATAACGTACAACGTATAACGTACAACGTATAACGTATAACGTATAACGTATAACTTTTAACGTTAAACATATAACGTATAACGTATAACGTTAAACGTATAACGTATAACGTTAAACGTATAACGTATAACGTATAACGTATAACGTATAACGTATAATCTTAAACGTATAACCTATAACGTACAACGTATAACGTTTAGACGTATAACGTATAATGTATAACGTATAACGTTAAACGTATAACGTATAACGTATAACGTATAACGTATAACGTATAACGTTAAACATATAACGTACAACGTACAACGTATAACGTATAACGTATAACGTATAACGTATAACGTATAACGTATAACGTATAACGTATAACGTATAACGTATAACGTATAACGTATAACGTATAACGTATAACGTATAACGTATAACGTATAACGTATAACGTATAACGTATAACGTATAACGTATAACGTATAACGTATAACGTATAACGTATAACGTATAACGTATAACGTATAACGTATAACGTATAACGTATAACGTATAACGTATAACGTATAACGTATAACGTATAACGTATAACGTATAACGTATAACGTATAACGTATAACGTATAACGTATAACGTATAACGTATAACGTATAACGTATAACGTATAACGTATAACGTATAACGTATAACGTATAACGTATAACGTATAACGTATAACGTATAACGTATAACGTATAACGTATAACGTATAACGTATAACGTATAACGTATAACGTATAACGTATAACGTATAACGTATAACGTATAACGTATAACGTATAACGTATAACGTATAACGTATAACGTATAACGTATAACGTATAACGTATAACGTATAACGTATAACGTATAACGTATAACGTATAACGTATAACGTATAACGTATAACGTATAACGTATAACGTATAACGTATAACGTATAACGTATAACGTATAACGTATAACGTATAACGTATAACGTATAACGTATAACGTATAACGTATAACGTATAACGTATAACGTATAACGTATAACGTATAACGTATAACGTATAACGTATAACGTATAACGTATAACGTATAACGTATAACGTATAACGTATAACGTATAACGTATAACGTATAACGTATAACGTATAACGTATAACGTATAACGTATAACGTATAACGTATAACGTATAACGTATAACGTATAACGTATAACGTATAACGTATAACGTATAACGTATAACGTATAACGTATAACGTATAACGTATAACGTATAACGTATAACGTATAACGTATAACGTATAACGTATAACGTATAACGTATAACGTATAACGTATATCGTTAAACATATAACGTATAACGTATAACGTATAACGTATAACGTATAACGTATAACGTATAACGTATAACGTATAACGTAAAACGATAAACATATAACGTATAACGTATAACGTATAATGTATAACGTTAAACATATAACGTATAACGTATAACGTATAACGTATAACGAATAACGTACATCGTACATCGTACAACGTACAACGTATAACGTATAACGTATAACGTATAACGTATAACGTATAACGTATAACGTATAACGTATAACGTATAACGTATAACGTATAACGTATAACTTTTAACGTTAAACATATAACGTATAACGTATAACGTTAAACGTATAACGTATAACGTATAACGTATAACGTATAATCTTAAACGTATAACCTATAACGTACAACGTATAACGTTTAGACGTATAACGTATAATGTATAACGTATAACGTTAAACGTATAACGTATAACGTATAACGTATAACGTATAACGTATAACGTATAACGTTAAACATATAACGTACAACGTACAACGTATAACGTATAACGTATAACGTATAACGTATAACGTATAACGTATAACGTATAACGTATAACGTATAACGTATAACGTATAAAGTATAACGTATAACGTATAACGTATAACGTATAACGTATAACGTATAACGTATAACGTATAACGTATAACGTATAACGTATAACGTATAACGTATAACGTATAACGTATAACGTATAACGTATAACGTATAACGTATAACGTATAACGTATAACGTATAACGTATAACGTATAACGTATAACGTATAACGTATAACGTATAACGTATAACGTATAACGTATAACGTATAACGTATAACGTATAACGTATAACGTATAACGTATAACGTATAACGTATAACGTATAACGTATAACGTATAACGTATAACGTATAACGTATAACGTATAACGTATAACGTATAACGTATAACGTATAACGTATAACGTATAACGATAAACATATAACGTATAACGTACAACGTATAACGTATAACGTATAACGTATAACGTATAACGTATAACGTATAATCTTAAACGTATAACCTATAACGTACAACGTATAACGTTTAGACGTATAACGTATAATGTATAACGTATAACGTTAAACGTATAACGTATAACGTATAACGTATAACGTTAAACATATAACGTACAACGTACAACGTATAACGTATAACGTATAACGTATAACGTATAACGTATAACGTATAACGTATAACGTATAACGTATAACGTATAACGTATGACGTATAACGTATAACGTATAACGTATAACGTATAACGTATAACGTATAACGTATAACGTATAACGTATAACGTATAGCGTATAACGTATAACGTATAACGTATAACGTATAACGTATAACGTATAACGTATAACGTATAGCGTATAACGTATAACGTATAACGTATAACGTATAACGTATAACGTATAACGTATAACGTATAACGTATAACGTATAACGTATAACGTATAACGTATAACGTATAACGTATAACGTATAACGATAAACATATAACGTATAACGTATAACGTATAATGTATAACGTTAAACATATAACGTATAACGTATAACGTATAACGAATAACGTACAACGTACAACGTATAACGTATAACGTACAACGTATAACGTATAACGTATAACGTATAACTTTTAACGTTAAACATATAACGTATAACGTATAACGTTAAACGTATAACGTATAACGTTAAACGTATATCGTATAACGTATAACGTATAACGTATAACGTATAATCTTAAACGTATAACCTATAACGTACAACGTATAACGTTTAGACGTATAACGTATAATGTATAACGTATAACGTTAAACGTATAACGTATAACGTATAACGTATAACGTATAACGTTAAACATATAACGTACAACGTACAACGTATAACGTATAACGTATAACGTATAACGTATAACGTATAACGTATAACGTATAACGTATAACGTATAACGTATAACGTATAACGTATAACGTATAACGTATAACGTATAACGTATAACGTATAACGTATAACGTATAACGTATAACGTATAACGTATAACGTATAACGTATAACGTATAACGTATAACGTATAACGTATAACGTATAACGTATAACGTATAACGTATAACGTATAACGTATAACGTATAACGTATAACGTATAACGTATAACGTATAACGTATAACGTATAACGTATAACGTATAACGTATAACGTATAACGTATAACGTATAACGTATAACGTATAACGTATAACGTATAACGTATAACGTATAACGTATAACGTATAACGTATAACGTATAACGTATAACGTATAACGTATAACGTATAACGTATAACGTATAACGTATAACGTATAACGTATAACGTATAACGTATAACGTATAACGTATAACGTATAACGTATAACGTATAACGTATAACGTATAACGTATAACGTATAACGATAAACATATAACGTATAACGTATAACGTATAATGTATAACGTTAAACATATAACGTATAACGTATAACGTATAACGTATAACGTATAACGTATAACGAATAACGTACAACGTACAACGTATAACGTATAACGTACAACGTATAACGTATAACGTATAACGTATAACGTATAACTTTTAACGTTAAACATATTACGTATAACGTATAACGTTAAACGTATAACGTATAACGTATAACGTATAACGTATAACGTATAACGTATAACGTATAACGTATAACGTATAACGTATAACGTATAACGTATAACGTACAAAGTATAACGAACAACGTATAACGTATAACGTATAACGTATAACGTATAACGTATAACGTATAACGTATAACGTATAACCTATAACGTATAACGTATAACGTATAACGTATAACGTATAACGTATAACGTATAACGTATAACGTATAATCTGAAACGTATAACCTATAACGTACAACGTATAACGTTTAGACGTATAACGTATAATGTATAACGTATAACGTTAAACGTATAACGTTTAGACGTATAACGTATAATGTATAACGTATAACGTTAAACGTATAACGTATAACGTATAACGTATAACGTTAAACATATAACGTACAACGTACAACGTATAACGTATAACGTATAACGTATAACGTATAACGTATAACGTATAACGTATAACGTATAACGTATAACGTATAACGTATAACGTATAACGTATAACGTATAACGTATAACGTATAACGTATAACGTATAACGTATAACGTATAACGTATAACGTATAACGTATAACGTATAACGTATAACGTATAACGTATAACGTATAACGTATAACGTATAACGTATAACGTATAACGTATAACGTATAACGTATAACGTATAACGTATAACGTATAACGTATAACGTATAACGTATAACGTATAACGTATAACGAATAACGTACATCGTACAACGTACAACGTATAACGTATAACGTATAACGTATAACGTATAACGTATAACGTATAACGTATAACGTATAACGTATAACGTATAACGTATAACGTATAACGTATAACGTATAACGTATAACTGTTAACGTTAAACATATAACGTATAACGTATAACGTTAAACGTATAACGTATAACGTATAACGTATAATCTTAAACGTATAACCTATAACGTACAACGTATAGCGTTTAGACGTATAACGTAGAATGTATAACGTATAACGTTAAACGTATAACGTATAACGTATAACGTATAACGTATAACGTTAATCATATAACGTACAACGTACAACGTATAACGTATAACGTATAACGTATAACGTATAACGTATAACGTATAACGTATAACGTATAACGTATAACGTATAACGTATAACGTATAACGTATAATCTGAAACGTATAACCTATAACGTACAACGTATAACGTTTAGACGTATAACGTATAACGTATAACGTATAACGTATAACGTATAACGTATAACGTATAACGATAAACATATAACGTATAACGTATAACGTATAATGTATAACGTTAAACATATAACGTATAACGTATAACGTATAACGAATAACGTACAACGTACAACGTATAACGTATAACGTACAACGTATAACGTATAACGTATAACGTATAACTTTTAACGTTAAACATATAACGTAAACCGTATAACGTTAAACGTATAACGTATAACGTTAAACGTATAACGTATAACGTATAATCTTAAACGTATAACCTATAACGTACAACGTATAACGTTTAGACGTATAACGTATAATGTATAACGTATAACGTTAAACGTACAACGTATAACGTAAAACGTATAACGTATAACGTATAACGTATAACGTATAACGTATAACGTATAACGTACAAGGTACAACGTACAACGTATAAAGTATAACGTATAACGTATAACGTATAACGTATAACGTATAACGTATAACGTATAACGTATAACGTATAACGTATAACGTATAACGTATAACGTATAACGTATAACGTATAACGTATAACGTATAACGTATAACGTATAACGTATAACGTATAACGTATAACGTATAACGTATAACGTATAACGTATAACGTATAACGTATAACGTATAACGTATAACGTATAACGTATAACGTATAACGTATAACGTATAACGTATAACGTATAACGTATAATCTGAAACGTATAACCTATAACGTACAACGTATAACGTTTAGACGTATAACGTATAACGTATAACGTATAACGTATAACGTATAACGTATAACGATAAACATATAACGTATAACGTATAACGTATAATGTATAACGTTAAACATATAACGTATAACGTATAACGTATAACGAATAACGTACAACGTACAACGTATAACGTATAACGTACAACGTATAACGTATAACGTATAACGTATAACTTTTAACGTTAAACATATAACGTAAACCGTATAACGTTAAACGTATAACGTATAACGTTAAACGTATAACGTATAACGTATAATCTTAAACGTATAACCTATAACGTACAACGTATAACGTTTAGACGTATAACGTATAATGTATAACGTATAACGTTAAACGTACAACGTATAACGTAAAACGTATAACGTATAACGTATAACGTATAACGTATAACGTATAACGTATAACGTACAAGGTACAACGTACAACGTATAAAGTATAACGTATAACGTATAACGTATAACGTATAACGTATAACGTATAACGTATAACGTATAACGTATAACGTATAACGTATAACGTATAACGTATAACGTATAACGTATAACGTATAACGTATAACGTATAACGTATAACGTATAACGTATAACGTATAACGTATAACGTATAACGTATAACGTATAACGTATAACGTATAACGTATAACGTATAACGTATAACGTATAACGTATAACGTATAACGTATAACGTATAACGTATAACGTATAACGTATAACGTATAACGTATAACGTATAACGTATAACGTATAACGTATAACGTATAACGTATAACGTATAACGTATAACGTATAACGTATAACGTATAACGTATAACGTATAACGTATAACGTATAACGTATAACGTATAACGTATAACGTATAACGTATAACGTATAACGTATAACGTATAACGTATAACGTATAACGTATAACGTATAACGTATAACGTATAACGTATAACGTATAACGTATAACGTATAACGTATAACGTATAACGTATAACGTATAACGTATAACGTATAACGTATAACGTATAACGTATAACGTATAACGTATAACGTATAACGAATAACGTACATCGTACAACGTACAACGTATAACGTATAACGTATAACGTATAACGTATAACGTATAACGTATAACGTATAACGTATAACGTATAACGTATAACGTATAACGTATAACGTATAACGTATAACGTATAACTGTTAACGTTAAACATATAACGTATAACGTATAACGTTAAACGTATAACGTATAACGTATAACGTATAATCTTAAACGTATAACCTATAACGTACAACGTATAGCGTTTAGACGTATAACGTATAATGTATAACGTATAACGTTAAACGTATAACGTTAAACGTATAACGTATAACGTATAACGTATAACGTATAACGTATAACGTATAACGTATAACGTATAACGTATAACGTATAACGATAAACATATAACGTATAACGTATAACGTATAATGTATAACGTTAAACATATAACGTATAACGTATAACGTATAACGAATAACGTACAACGTACAACGTATAACGTATAACGTACAACGTATAACGTATAACGTATAACGTATAACTTTTAACGTTAAACATATAACGTAAACCGTATAACGTTAAACGTATAACGTATAACGTTAAACGTATAACGTATAACGTATAATCTTAAACGTATAACCTATAACGTACAACGTATAACGTTTAGACGTATAACGTATAATGTATAACGTATAACGTTAAACGTACAACGTATAACGTAAAACGTATAACGTATAACGTATAACGTATAACGTATAACGTATAACGTATAACGTACAAGGTACAACGTACAACGTATAAAGTATAACGTATAACGTATAACGTATAACGTATAACGTATAACGTATAACGTATAACGTATAACGTATAACGTATAACGTATAACGTATAACGTATAACGTATAACGTATAACGTATAACGTATAACGTATAACGTATAACGTATAACGTATAACGTATAACGTATAACGTATAACGTATAACGTATAACGTATAACGTATAACGTATAACGTATAACGTATAACGTATAACGTATAACGTATAACGTATAACGTATAACGTATAACGTATAACGTATAACGTATAACGTATAACGTATAACGTATAACGTATAACGTATAACGTATAACGTATAACGTATAACGTATAACGTATAACGTATAACGTATAACGTATAACGTATAACGTATAACGTATAACGTATAACGTATAACGTATAACGTATAACGTATAACGTATAACGTATAACGTATAACGTATAACGTATAACGTATAACGTATAACGTATAACGTATAACGTATAACGTATAACGTATAACGTATAACGTATAACGTATAACGTATAACGTATAACGTATAACGTATAACGTATAACGTATAACGTATAACGTATAACGTATAACGTATAACGTATAACGTATAACGTATAACGTATAACGTATAACGTATAACGTATAACGTATAACGTATAACGTATAACGTATAACGTATAACGTATAACGTATAACGTATAACGTATAACGTATAACGTATAACGTATAACGTATAACGTATAACGTATAACGTATAACGTATAACGTATAACGTATAACGTATAACGTATAACGTATAACGTATAACGTATAACGTATAACGTATAACGTATAACGTATAACGTATAACGTATAACGTATAACGTATAACGTATAACGTATAACGTATAACGTATATCGTTAAACATATAACGTATAACGTATAACGTATAACGTATAACGTATAAAGTATAACGTATAACGTATAACGTATAACGTATAACGTAAAACGATAAACATATAACGTATAACGTATAACGTATAATGTATAACGTTAAACATATAACGTATAACGTATAACGTATAACGTATAACGAATAACGTACATCGTACATCGTACAACGTACAACGTATAACGTATAACGTATAACGTATAACGTATAACGTATAACGAATAACGTATAACGTATAACGTATAACGTATAACGTATAACTTTTAACGTTAAACATATAACGTATAACGTATAACGTTAAACGTATAACGTATAACGTATAACGTATAACGTATAATCTTAAACGTATAACCTATAACGTACAACGTATAACGTTTAGACGTATAACGTATAATGTATAACGTATAACGTTAAACGTATAACGTATAACGTATAACGTATAACGTATAACGTATAACGTATAACGTTAAACATATAACGTACAACGTACAACGTATAACGTATAACGTATAACGTATAACGTATAACGTATAACGTATAACGTATAACGTATAACGTATAACGTATAACGTATAACGTATAACGTATAACGTATAACGTATAACGTATAACGTATAACGTATAACGTATAACGTATAACGTATAACGTATAACGTATAACGTATAACGTATAACGTATAACGTATAACGTATAACGTATAACGTATAACGTATAACGTATAACGTATAACGTATAACGTATAACGTATAACGTATAACGTATAACGTATAACGTATAACGTATAACGTATAACGTATAACGTATAACGTATAACGTATAACGTATAACGTATAACGTATAACGTATAACGTATAACGTATAACGTATAACGTATAACGTATAACGTATAACGTATAACGTATAACGTATAACGTATAACGTATAACGTATAACGTATAACGTATAACGTATAACGTATAACGTATAACGTATAACGTATAACGTATAACGTATAACGTATAACGTATAACGTATAACGTATAACGTATAACGTATAACGTATAACGTATAACGTATAACGTATAACGTATAACGTATAACGTATAACGTATAACGTATAACGTATAACGTATAACGTATAACGTATAACGTATAACGTATAACGTATAACGTATAACGATAAACATATAACGTATAACGTATAACGTATAACGTATAACGTATAACGTATAACGTATAACGTATAATCTTAAACGTATAACCTATAACGTACAACGTATAACGTTTAGACGTATAACGTATAATGTATAACGTATAACGTTAAACGTATAACGTATAACGTATAACGTATAACGTTAAACATATAACGTACAACGTACAACGTATAACGTATAACGTATAACGTATAACGTATAACGTTAAACATATAACGTACAACGTACAACGTATAACGTATAACGTATAACGTATAACGTATAACGTATAACGTATAACGTATAACGTATAACGTATAACGTATAACGTATAACGTATAACGTATAACGTATAACGTATAACGTATAACGTATAACGTATAACGTATAACGTATAACGTATAACGTATAACGTATAACGTATAACGTATAACGTATAACGTATAACGTATAACGTATAACGTATAACGTATAACGTATAACGTATAACGTATAACGTATAACGTATAACGTATAACGTATAACGTATAACGTATAACGTATAACGTATAACGTATAACGTATAACGATAAACATATAACGTATAACGTATAACGTATAATGTATAACGTTAAACATATAACGTATAACGTATAACGTATAACGTATAACGTATAACGTATAACGAATAACGTACAACGTACAACGTATAACGTATAACGTACAACGTATAACGTATAACGTATAACGTATAACGTATAACTCTTAACGTTAAACATATAACGTATAACGTATAACGTTAAACGTATAACGTATAACGTATAACGTATAACGTATAACGTATAACGTATAACGTATAACGTATAACGTATAACGTATAACGTATAACGTACAAAGTATAACGAACAACGTATAACGTATAACGTATAACGTATAACGTATAACGTATAACGTATAACGTATAACGTATAACGTATAACGTATAACGTATAACCTATAACGTATAACGTATAACGTATAACGTATAACGTATAACGTATAACGTATAACGTATAATCTGAAACGTATAACCTATAACGTACAACGTATAACGTTTAGACGTATAACGTATAATGTATAACGTATAACGTTAAACGTATAACGTTTAGACGTATAACGTATAATGTATAACGTATAACGTTAAACGTATAACGTATAACGTATAACGTATAACGTTAAACATATAACGTACAACGTACAACGTATAACGTATAACGTATAACGTATAACGTATAACGTATAACGTATAACGTATAACGTATAACGTATAACGTATAACGTATAACGTATAACGTATAACGTATAACGTATAACGTATAACGTATAACGTATAACGTATAACGTATAACGTATAACGTATAACGTATAACGTATAACGTATAACGTATAACGTATAACGTATAACGTATAAAGTATAACGTATAACGTATAACGAATAACGTACATCGTACAACGTACAACGTATAACGTATAACGTATAACGTATAACGTATAACGTATAACGTATAACGTATAACGTATAACGTATAACGTATAACGTATAACGTATAACTGTTAACGTTAAACATATAACGTATAACGTATAACGTTAAACGTATAACGTATAACGTATAACGTATAATCTTAAACGTATAACCTATAACGCACAACGTATAGCGTTTAGACGTATAACGTATAATGTATAACGTATAACGTTAAACGTATAACGTATAACGTATAACGTATAACGTATAACGTTAATCATATAACGTACAACGTACAACGTATAACGTATAACGTATAACGTATAACGTATAACGTATAACGTATAACGTATAACGTATAACGTATAACGTATAACGTATAACGTATAACGTATAACGTATAACGTATAACGTATAACGTATAACGTATAACGTATAACGTATAACGTATAACGTATAACGTATAACGTATAACGTATAACGTATAACGTATAACGTATAACGTATAACGTATAACGTATAACGTATAACGTATAACGTATAACGTATAACGTATAACGTATAACGTATAACGTATAACGTATAACGTATAACGTATAACGTATAACGTATAACGTATAACGTATAACGTATAACGTATAACGTATAACGTATAACGTATAACGTATAACGTATAACGTATAACGTATAACGTATAACGTATAACGTATAACGTATAACGTATAACGTATAACGTATAACGTATAACGTATAACGTATAACGTATAACGTATAACGAATAACGTACATCGTACAACGTACAACGTATAACGTATAACGTATAACGTATAACGTATAACGTATAACGTATAACGTATAACGTATAACGTATAACGTATAACGTATAACGTATAACGTATAACGTATAACGTATAACTGTTAACGTTAAACATATAACGTATAACGTATAACGTTAAACGTATAACGTATAACGTATAACGTATAATCTTAAACGTATAACCTATAACGTACAACGTATAGCGTTTAGACGTATAACGTATAATGTATAACGTATAACGTTAAACGTATAACGTATAACGTATAACGTATAACGTATAACGTTAATCATATAACGTACAACGTACAACGTATAACGTATAACGTATAACGTATAACGTATAACGTATAACGTATAACGTATAACGTATAACGTATAACGTATAACGTATAACGTATAACGTATAACGTATAATCTGAAACGTATAACCTATAACGTACAACGTATAACGTTTAGACGTATAACGTATAACGTATAACGTATAACGTATAACGTATAACGTATAACGTATAACGTATAACGATAAACATATAACGTATAACGTATAACGTATAATGTATAACGTTAAACATATAACGTATAACGTATAACGTATAACGAATAACGTACAACGTACAACGTATAACGTATAACGTACAACGTATAACGTATAACGTATAACGTATAACTTTTAACGTTAAACATATAACGTAAACCGTATAACGTTAAACGTATAACGTATAACGTTAAACGTATAACGTATAACGTATAATCTTAAACGTATAACCTATAACGTACAACGTATAACGTTTAGACGTATAACGTATAATGTATAACGTATAACGTTAAACGTACAACGTATAACGTAAAACGTATAACGTATAACGTATAACGTATAACGTATAACGTATAACGTATAACGTACAACGTACAACGTACAACGTATAAAGTATAACGTATAACGTATAACGTATAACGTATAACGTATAACGTATAACGTATAACGTATAACGTATAACGTATAACGTATAACGTATAACGTATAACGTATAACGTATAACGTATAACGTATAACGTATAACGTATAACGTATAACGTATAACGTATAACGTATAACGTATAACGTATAACGTATAACGTATAACGTATAACGTATAACGTATAACGTATAACGTATAACGTATAACGTATAACGTATAACGTATAACGTATAACGTATAACGTATAACGTATAACGTATAACGTATAACGTATAACGTATAACGTATAACGTATAACGTATAACGTATAACGTATAACGTATAACGTATAACGTATAACGTATAACGTATAACGTATAACGTATAACGTATAACGTATAACGTATAACGTATAACGTATAACGTATAACGTATAACGTATAACGTATAACGTATAACGTATAACGTATAACGTATAACGTATAACGTATAACGTATAACGTATAACGTATAACGTATAACGTATAACGTATAACGTATAACGTATAAAGTATAACGTATAACGTATAACGTATAACGTATAACGTATAACGTATAACGTATAACGTATAACGTATAACGTATAACGTATAACGTATAACGTATAACGTATAACGTATAACGTATAACGTATAACGTATAACGTATAACGTATAACGTATAACGTATAACGTATAACGTATAACGTATAACGTATAACGTATAACGTATAACGTATAACGTATAACGTATAACGTATAACGTATAACGTATAACGTATAACGTATAACGTATAACGTATAACGTATAACGTATAACGTATAACGTATAACGTACAACGTATAACGTATAACGTATAACGTATAACGTATAACGTATATCGTTAAACATATAACGTATAACGTATAACGTATAACGTATAACGTATAAAGTATAACGTATAACGTATAACGTATAACGTATAACGTAAAACGATAAACATATAACGTATAACGTATAACGTATAATGTATAACGTTAAACATATAACGTATAACGTATAACGTATAACGTATAACGAATAACGTACATCGTACATCGTACAACGTACAACGTATAACGTATAACGTATAACGTATAACGTATAACGTATAACGAATAACGTATAACGTATAACGTATAACGTATAACTTTTAACGTTAAACATATAACGTATAACGTATAACGTTAAACGTATAACGTATAACGTATAACGTATAACGTATAATCTTAAACGTATAACCTATAACGTACAACGTATAACGTTTAGACGTATAACGTATAATGTATAACGTATAACGTTAAACGTATAACGTATAACGTATAACGTATAACGTATAACGTATAACGTTAAACATATAACGTACAACGTACAACGTATAACGTATAACGTATAACGTATAACGTATAACGTATAACGTATAACGTATAACGTATAACGTATAACGTATAACGTATAACGTATAACGTATAACGTATAACGTATAACGTATAACGTATAACGTATAACGTATAACGTATAACGTATAACGTATAACGTATAACGTATAACGTATAACGTATAACGTATAACGTATAACGTATAACGTATAACGTATAACGTATAACGTATAACGTATAACGTATAACGTATAACGTATAACGTATAACGTATAACGTATAACGTATAACGTATAACGTATAACGTATAACGTATAACGTATAACGTATAACGTATAACGTATAACGTATAACGTATAACGTATAACGTATAACGTATAACGTATAACGTATAACGTATAACGTATAACGTATAACGTATAACGTATAACGTATAACGTATAACGTATAACGTATAACGTATAACGTATAACGTATAACGTATAACGTATAACGTATAACGTATAACGTATAACGTATAACGTATAACGTATAACGTATAACGTATAACGTATAACGTATAACGTATAACGTATAACGTATAACGTATAACGTATAACGTATAACGTATAACGTATAACGTATAACGTATAACGTATAACGTATAACGTATAACGTATAACGATAAACATATAACGTATAACGTATAACGTATAACGTATAACGTATAACGTATAACGTATAACGTATAATCTTAAACGTATAACCTATAACGTACAACGTATAACGTTTAGACGTATAACGTATAATGTATAACGTATAACGTTAAACGTATAACGTATAACGTATAACGTATAACGTTAAACATATAACGTACAACGTACAACGTATAACGTATAACGTATAACGTATAACGTATAACGTTAAACATATAACGTACAACGTACAACGTATAACGTATAACGTATAACGTATAACGTATAACGTATAACGTATAACGTATAACGTATAACGTATAACGTATAACGTATAACGTATAACGTATAACGTATAACGTATAACGTATAACGTATAACGTATAACGTATAACGTATAACGTATAACGTATAACGTATAACGTATAACGTATAACGTATAACGTATAACGTATAACGTATAACGTATAACGTATAACGTATAACGTATAACGTATAACGTATAACGTATAACGTATAACGTATAACGTATAACGTATAACGTATAACGTATAACGTATAACGTATAACGTATAACGTATAACGTATAACGTATAACGATAAACATATAACGTATAACGTATAACGTATAATGTATAACGTTAAACATATAACGTATAACGTATAACGTATAACGTATAACGTATAACGTATAACGAATAACGTACAACGTACAACGTATAACGTATAACGTACAACGTATAACGTATAACGTATAACGTATAACGTATAACTCTTAACGTTAAACATATAACGTATAACGTATAACGTTAAACGTATAACGTATAACGTATAACGTATAACGTATAACGTATAACGTATAACGTATAACGTATAACGTATAACGTATAACGTATAACGTATAACGTACAAATTATAACGAACAACGTATAACGTATAACGTATAACGTATAACGTATAACGTATAACGTATAACGTATAACGTATAACGTATAACGTATAATCTGAAACGTATAACCTATAACGTACAACGTATAACGTTTAGACGTATAACGTATAATGTATAACGTATAACGTTAAACGTATAACGTTTAGACGTATAACGTATAATGTATAACGTATAACGTTAAACGTATAACGTATAACGTATAACGTATAACGTTAAACATATAACGTACAACGTACAACGTATAACGTATAACGTATAACGTATAACGTATAACGTATAACGTATAACGTATAACGTATAACGTATAACGTATAACGTATAACGTATAACGTATAACGTATAACGTATAACGTATAACGTATAACGTATAACGTATAACGTATAACGTATAACGTATAACGTATAACGTATAACGTATAACGTATAACGTATAACGTATAACGTATAACGTATAACGTATAAAGTATAACGTATAACGTATAACGAATAACGTACATCGTACAACGTACAACGTATAACGTATAACGTATAACGTATAACGTATAACGTATAACGTATAACGTATAACGTATAACGTATAACGTATAACGTATAACGTATAACTGTTAACGTTAA